>UWYS01000004.1:0-1225779 GCA_900291925.1 Thecaphora thlaspeos | reverse complement strand
CTACAATGAGTGCAACAAGGACTCAAAGATCCTGAATGTCCTCAAGGCACAGCGACTGGTGGCAGCACCCCCCAGGAGGAACCCATGGCCTGGCAACAGAAAGATGCTCTCAAGAGAGGCAATGGTGTTGTGTGCTGAGGTGGTGGTGCACATGGAGGAGCTGGAGGGGGATGGTTGAGAAGGAAGAGGTGGTAAAACAGAGGAAGGAAGCAAGGCAGTTGGCAGCAGTGGAGGCAGCTGCTGTGACCTCTGAGGTTGCAGCTGAGGCCAATGATGAGCTGTTGCTGTTGTCAGAAGACAAGTCAGATGAGGTGGGGGTGGGGTCAATGGCTGCAGTGATGCCCAAAGGCAAAGAGTGTGCACCAGGGTTGGCTGATGATGAAAATTACATATCTGAGGCCCACCTTGATCTGCTTCTCTGGTCTTGGCCTGATCTGCTTGACATTGCCTGCATGATCAACACCCAGCTGCTATATGGCAATGGCATTCAAGGTACCTTATCTTCAAGCATCAACCTGCATTGTCCTGTGCCAAATGTCTAACCCATTGTCTAGCTCTTGATCACATGGTTCAAATGATACCCTTTGCCATGCTCCAAGTGCTGTGTTCTGTGAGTTGATCATGTCGAGCAAGTACTGACACCATCTCAATCTGGTATCTGCAGGCATCCGGGCTCTACACACATCCCAAGCTCTACATCGATCACATTATGGGAATGTATCTGTCTTCAGAGGGGATGCGTGCGAGCTTTGACTCGTCCTTTTTTCCTCGGTGACTGACTAGTGTACAGGAAGACGTGGGCGGGCGGGCGGGCGGGCATAGGATAGCGGACGGTAAGGGTATCGGCAGAGGAAGGGTCAGTTGTGGAGACACCCCCCCCCCCCCACCCATTCCCTCATGATGGGCGAAGGTGGTGACACGAGGCAAGAGGAAGGAAGTGGAAGCTTGGATGTGTGGTGCGTTGTGTGTGCGTAGGTAGAGGCCGGACGCTGAAGCGAGGGGACAGCGGGGTTGGGCACGCCGAGGCGAGAGATTGTCCGTCGACGCCTGTGTATGTAGCAGCACAGCACAGCACAGCACAAGAGCACAGCGTCAAGCCTTGGCTTGTCGTCCTCTACCGATGCCCTACGCTGCTGTGGCTGCGGCTCGAATTGACGTTGGTAATGGCGCCTTCGCCGCCGCCGCCGGGCATGATGTCGCCGTGAGACGTGTACTGCCTCAGCAGCTCCGGGTCGTCTGCGACGTCGCCAACGTATCCCGAAGCCTCGTCGGGCCCTGCGACGGGCGCGGGCTTGCCATCGGGCCCGGGTTGAGACGAGCTGCGCAGCTGCTCGAGGAAGGCGGCCGCCTCGGACGAGTACTTGCACCTGGCGCGGATCTTTGCTCCGTACCTTGCAAAGATAAAGGGAAACGGAAGGAAGATGAGGGCAAGAAAGCCGCCGATGGCGGGCCCCCAGTGGATGCCGTTAGCTTCGCCGCCGATCAGGTACATGTCCTTGACAAAGAGCGGGAAGGCAAAGGCAAACAGGCTCCGGATCACCGAGTTGGCGGCGAGCACCGAGGCGGCGTAGATGAGGTAGCTGTCGGTGAGGTAGTTCATCAGCGAGAGGAAGATGAGCACCACACCGAAGCCGAACGGCACCTCTGCGATGATGGGTACGATCCAGTGGATGCTGGGCGAGTCGGTGGCGGCAAACGTGGCGAGGCCGACGACGATGGCCACGGCACCGACCATGCAGGAGGGCAGGCGGACCTCGGGAGGAGCAGCGACGCCGCCGAGCTGCTTGGCAATCCGGACGTAGCGCGGGTTCTCGTAGAAGACGATGTAGGCGACGGCAAGGAGGACGCCGACGAGGACGCCGCAAAAGGCGAGGCCGCCGATGCCCGGGCTCCATCCGCGCTGCTGCTGGAAGACGATGGGAAAGGCGCCAAAGAGCGAGTAGAGGATGCCGTAGACGACGGCAATGTAGATGGAAAGGAGGAGGACAATGGGCTCGTAAAAGAGGAGCAGCCAGGGCCGGCTGAGGGCGACCGAGAACATTGTCTTGAGTCGGAGGTCCTTGCCCTTGTCGAGCTTGCAGATGTAGTGCTTGCCCGTGACCTTGGACAGCCGGCGCGCACGCTGACGCAGGAGGTAGGGCGCGTACGTCTCGGGGAACGTCAAGGCGCCGACTGCAGTGACGACGCCGGCCAAGATGGCGACGTAGGCCAGCACCCACCGCCATCCACCGGCCTCGGCGAGAAAGCCTCCCGTGATGGGGCCGAGCGCGGGACCGAGGAAGGGTGCGGCGGCGAAGAGGGCCATGGCGAGGCCGCGCTGGTTGGCGCTGAACATATCCGTCAGCGTACCGCCCGAGTTGACGAGGGGCGATGCGCCAAAAAGGCCCGAGAGGAACCGCAAGACGAGGAGCGACTGGATGTTGGGCGAGGCGATGGCGACGCCCTGCCAGAGGGTGAAGGCGAGGTTGGTGAAGACGAAGAGATTGCGCCGGCCGAGCACTTCGGACATGGGCGCCCAGAGGAGCGGGCCGAACGCCCAGCCCAGAACAAAGAGAGAGATGCCGAGGATGACGAGGATCTGCTCGACCTGGAACGACTCGCGGAGCGATATGGTGGCGCCAGAGTAAGCCGTCGACGAAAGGGAAACGCAGAGGGTGGCGATGGAGACCTGGACGGTGACGAGCCACTTGTAGACCTGCGGGAGGGTCATGGGGTTTTCGGAATCGTCGGCGAGCCACTCGACGGCGTACGGATCCTCCTCGGTACCCGATCCTGCGTACTTTTGGTCAAGGATCGCGGAGAAGGGGGTGGACCTGATCCTGTAGGGACGCTTCCGTAGCGTGTGCTGGTCCGGATCGGCGACCGCGGCCGATGACCCGGTGTCGACCTTTTCGACGTGCGCCACCATGGGTGAGGGTGAGAGGGGAGACACGCAAGGAGCGGAGCGAAGAAGGGGCGAGAGATGTGTCAGGAGGAGGGTGTGTAGCAAAAGGAAAGGTGCCAAGCAACGGCGTCGAGAAGTTACTGCGGGCACAAACCCATCCAGCTCTTTATACTTGATTACTCGAGGACCGACTGCGGCCGGCCAAACGATCTGAGCGCCGATGAGGGGAGGGCGAATGGATGGGTGGCGAGTGGGAAATTTGAACCTGGATGCGGAATGGAGGATGGATGTAACTATGACGCGAGCGCAGCACTTGATCGCCTGTTCCGCCGGCAACGGAGCTACAGCAACAAGAGACGGCGTATGGCCCAACTGAGGGCAGCGCACGCCGCCGCCACTGAGTTGACTGCAGCGGAACGAACGTGCTATACGACGAGCGATCACAACGAGAGGCGGGCGCGAGGCGGGTCGGGGGCGGCACCGCTCCGCCTCGCCTCAAAGGGTACGCAAAGCAGGGCTGGGGCTGAGCGGCTACTTGTCGTCTTTGGCGAGTGTAAGTTCGAATGCATGAACTACAGTAAGGTACTGTAGTCGTTGTCGTCAAGGTTCCCCGGCTTCGGGTTAGGGGGCGGCTATTTTCAAGCACTACTGTATGTACTAACTATCGACTGACCCAAGTACGATCGATGTGGCTGCGCTCAGTCAGCTTTTCCCCCTTTGCGGCGCCCGCCGACACGGGAGGGGGACAGGCAGAGCAAAGCAAAGCAAAGCAAGGCAAATCACGGCGGGCGGGCGGGCTGGCTGCCAGGATCAGCCGGTAACTAACCACGTCGACCGAGCAAATCCGAAAGCCAAACAGCCAAGACTTGTACGGTAAAGTCCAAGCCAAGAGTACGCACGTATGTTTTGTGGTTATCTCCGGAAACGGGTATATACTGTACTGCTCTCACACGCGACAGTTACGTACATACATACAACAATCAAAAATGAAACAACAATACGATACTGTACAGCATACGATTATCCTTCTTGGCGCTCTCCCCCTCCCCGGCCGCCCAAAGAAAAATGGCCGAGCGAGCTGCAGCGGCGAATTCGTTTGGCGATCGAATGATCACTCCAACTCTGGGCCGTAAATCGCGCACGGACATCGATCGATAGAAGCCCCCGGAGTTAAGAGGGAGGAGGGATGGTGCGGCTCAACTTGTTGGAGCTTGCCTAAATAGACGGGCGTCGGGTCCACGACGACGGGCGAGCGGATGAGCAAGGCTACTGTAACCACCGTAGGGACGATTCTGGCGGCCATAAGATTCTACAGTACCTGAGCCTTGCCTTTGGCGCAAAGTTGCCAGGCCGTCGCGGGGAGCGACGGACGACATCCTCCAGCCTCCCTCATGACGGCCGTATAAAGCGCCTCTAGCGCAGCATCTCGTCTGCCCCTCATATCCGCTCATTCCTCTTCACCCGCACAAAGCATCCTCTCTCTATCTCTCTATCTCTCTCTCCCCCTTTCATCCGCCAAGACATCTCCCCCGCGGCTCCCAGCTCCCAGCTCATCGCTATGACTGCCAACAAGCTCGGCAACAGCACCGTCTCGGTCATGCTGATTGGCACCGCCACCGCAGTCCTGCAGATCGACGATGTCCGCTTCATCACGGACCCGGCGTTTGACGAGGCAGGAAGCCAGTACCCCATTGGGCCCGAGATTAGCTTGACCAACACGGCCGGTCCTGCTATTACCATCGACAAGCTGGGCCACATTGATGCAGTGCTGCTGAGCCACGAGGACCACCCTGACAACCTCGACACGCTCGGGCGCAGGCTGCTCGACGGGCGGCTGGTCCTCACCACCCAGGATGGCGCCAGCAAGCTCGCACCGCGGCCCGACGTCTACGGTCTGGGCGACTGGCAGAGCCAGCAGGTCAAAATCGCTGGCAAGCAATTCACCATCACCGCCGTCCCCTGCCAGCACTTCCCCGGCGGCGAGTGCGTGGGCTTCATCGTCGAATCGCCCTCGTTCGGCTCGACCGATGGTCTGCCCAACGCCATCTACTTCACCGGCGACACGGTCCTCTTTGACGAGCTGTACAAGATCAAGGAAAAGTGGCACATTTCCCTCCTCCTCATCAACCTTGGCAGCGCCATGGCCCCCATTCGTCCCGACGGCAGCTACGATCAGATCACCATGGACTCGCTCTCGGCCGCCAAGCTCATCGACGACATCAAGCCAGACGTCATCGTGCCGCAGCACTTTGACAGCTGGCTTCACTTCTCCGAGGGCAGCGACGACGTAAAGGAAAACTGGAGACAGGCCGGCATCCACAACGTCGTCTACCCCAAGCTCGGCGAGGCGCTCCGCGTGTGCTAGGGCGCGCCTGCCGTCGACCAGCTCAGCTCGATGGTGGTGGTGGCGGCTGCTGCTGCAGACCGCAAACCGTCCAATGGTCGGCTCTCCGGGTCATCAGAATGAGCGCGACCTTCGCACGGACGTGACAATCATCGGTGCAGCGACCTCACTTGTTGCTCGAAACAAGGAATGAACTGGCAATGCAATCAAGCGATCGACCATGTGCGCATGACACGGGGCCCCGGCTGCTGTTACCCGTGGAACCCCCGTGTTGATAGGTTGCAGTGGTAAAGAGTGTGACGGCGCCGTTGCGCTCCCAGCGGCGGTCCTAGGTCATCTTCCTCGTCGACGATGTTCGGTCCTCGGCGACGCAGGGCGCGATGCTGGCGGCGTAGTCGAACGAGATTCGGCCGTCGTGCGCTGCGAGAGCCGGGGTGTCGAAGACCAGACCATCACGCGGCGTTCTCTCGGTGGCGTCGCTGCTGGATGAGCGGGTTGGACGAGGACCGGGAAACGGATTCGGGCCTGGCCGATCTCAAGAGAAAGCCGTGCGTGGAACAGGTAACGCGTGCAGGATCCGGGTCGGTGTCGGCAGGACCTCGGCCGTCGCGAGGAGCGGTTGGGTGGCGGCTGCCCGTGCACGAGGCCCCGCGAAGAGCGCGACGAGAGTGAGGCGGTGCGAGAGCCGACTTCCAGCGGGCGGGCCAGCCTTGCAGCCCTCGATCACGCAAATCGGTTGATACGCGTCCTTTGCCCTCTTCTGCTTGGGCGGCTGTGGACAATCGCGACAACGATGCTACTGCCACGTCGAGAGTATCGACGGCGAGACGATTGTGGAGTCGCAGCGCGTCCAGTTTCGGTGCCGAAAGAGAGCGCGCGGCTTTCCCACAGCGCCAATTGCTCCGCATCGATCCGCTCCCCTTTGTCCCCCTCGTCCCCCTTTCTACCGCAGCCTCCCCTTTGTACCGCAATACACAAACACCCAAGCAAACAAAATGCCAACTGCACTGCACTGTGCCCACGCCCACGCTTCCTTCGCACCTCTGACCCTGCCAAACCATGCGCGCCCTCCCTCCCTTCTTCCAGAATCGGCTCTTGCTCAACCTCCTCCGCCTTCTCACCCTCGTCTCCTACATCCTAGTCATGTCCTCAACGGTTAACCCGATCGTCCATACGATCAAGGCCGGAACGTTGAGAGAACAATACAGCGCATCGGCGAGGCTGCTCTTCGTTCTCGAACCTCTCGTATCGCCTGGCTATCGAGTTGACGACGGGACGACAAGATCTTTCTTTCCATTCCATAACGTCCGTCCGAATGCAATCGTTTCCAGTGTCGTTGCATCATCGCTTACTCGACGAAGACCTCTCCTCCTCCCACGTCGACGATCCTTGCCTCTTGCACGTGTCCTTCTGCATCGCAAACTTGCACGATGAGGTCGGGAATAGGTGCATATCCACCCCGTTGGAGACTCGTTAGGCGGAGCGTTGTCGAGCTCGTTGAACCGCGTTGCCCGGCGAGACTGTAGTGTGTGGAGCCAAGGCAGAGATGGACGGAAGACGGAGCGAAGACAGCGGAGTACGCAAGATGAACGACGAAAGGCCCGCCCGCCAAATGCATGGGTCGGTTCGAATGTCAGCGTCAGACGGAAGGGGGGGAGGGTGGGGGAGGGGGGATTTCTCAACACGGCTATTCGCGTGTACATACGGCAAGCAAACGTGGTTCTCAAGAGGGATCAATGTCTTCGTCTGGCCCGAGGCGGTTTGATAGCGCTGCTTGATACCTGTTTCGTCGTCGATCGCGCGTGTCTGTCAGCTTTCGTCTCTCCTTCCGCACCGCAAACCTCAGAGACCGCGGGGTTGAAGGGAAAAGAAGAAACGCACCGTCGGAATCCAACATCTTGCCAACCCTCCCTCGTCGCTCCGTGTCATCGCCGTCTTCGTTGTCATCTGACCAGGAAAACACTACGGTCCAGGCTCCTCCCGCTCCTTCTAGCGTCCTGCGTCGATCCACAACCACCACTTCAACCCTGACGTCCTCGTCATGCGTGTATCTCCACCTCCTTCCCTCTTCTCTCACCCTCTTTGTCGACTCATCAACCTCGACATTGATCCCATCCTCTCCCTCCCGTCGATCGACGATCTTCTCGCCCGTGCTTATACTACCTCCTTGCCCTTGCTCCGTACGCGTAGAGGTAAACGTCAAATCCGCCGTGACCAACTGTCGACATGTCCCTCCCCCTCCCTCTCCTTTCGAAGGCAAAGGACCAGATGAGGAACGAGGTGGCAGCACGGTGGTCACGATCAACAACCCGTCGCACTGACCGTGCGCATGCGTCGTGGGGTCCGAATGTGCGTTGACGTGCGTCCAGGGATGCAACGTCCTCATGCCCTTCCACATCGGTCCGGAGGGTGGACCGCTATCGTACGATGCATGCCCCAACGTCGTCGCCATCGCCGAGGGGGCATCCCACTCCTGCCCGATCGAAACGACCGTTCGACTCCTACCCGTCGTCTGCTGCGCGCTGGCCGCAGCGGTGGTGGTGGCGCTGATCGCTCGTTGTCTTGCCTTGTACAGCAACCCTCCTCCTCCACCGGTGCTCGAGGCGGAAACCAAGCGCAGACTGGCAGAGCGTGGTGTTGCCGCATAGTAGCCGGTTGGCGTCATCTCGCCCGAGGTCGCCATCATCGTCATCGCGGAAGGCGTGCGTCGCATCGTCGTGTTCGAACTAGACAGCGTCAAGGGTGTAGGCAGACCTCGTCCCACCTGCTGCTGCTGTTGTTGGTAGCGTTGCGGAATCATACCAGACGACCCGGACCTAGCCAGCGCCGGGTCATTGTTTCCTCCCCCTCGCATCGTTGCGCCACCTCCAGCTCCTGGCGTGGAAGCGACGCTAGGTCCGAACGAAAGCGACCGACCCCCCATCGCATTGCCCATAGCCGCGAGACGCGGGTTGGCGTTGGCAAGCCCGCCTCCACCACCGCGCATGCTGACGACAGCAGCTGCACCAAGGTTGCTCGAGGCCGCCAGCTTGTCGAGGTTGCGCGCCCGGTCGGCCTGGAAAGCCTCTTCTAGCGCTAGAGCAGAGTGGCGGACCGATCCAGCCGTCGGCGGGTAGACTTGTTGCGAGGCAGGTCGACTCGCATTGCTGCCTGGACCGCCCCCGATGCTCCTCGCCCCTGCTGTCATCGCGGCGGCGTAGGGCAAGGCCGATGAGAGGACCGAAAGGTCAGAGAGGGGCTGGCATGCGTTGGTACGTCGTCGTGCGCTGTCAAACAGGGGCGAGAGATCCAGGTTGCAGTTCCACCTTGAATCGAAAGGCTCCATCTCGGCCGTCCGTTCCATCGCGGTGATGGCGGTGGCGGGCCTGAGGAGGACAACCGGTCTCCCTCTAACGATGATGGCGACGTTGCGTTTGCCCGAGCTGGGTAGAGCGCTTCTGCGGCCGACCAACGGTGGTGCGGCGGCAGCGGCGTGGTAGGCGGCGGCATCGTCCTCGACGCCGAGGTAGTAGAGGAGGTTGCGCTGTTGGCCCTGCTCGAGCCGCATCGGAAAGGGCCTCTTGGTCATCGAGCCATCTTCGCTCCCGTGCATGCCGTCGCCGTCTTCGAGCAGCCGCACCACGGCTCTAGGCTCTCCGCTGACCTGCTCTGCGCGGACCTCGATCTCGCCGACGTCAAAATCGAGCCCCGACTGCGGCGTGTTTTCCAGCTCGACGCAGAGGACCAGCGAGGCGTTGTCCGACGCTTCCGCCGAGGAGGCAGGGTCAACGTCGTCGCCGTCGCCGCCGCCTGTAGCGTAGCGGTGGCGCGACGTAAAGGGCGAGAAGGGCGTAAAGAGTGTTCGCATCCTGACGCCGAGGCCGCTCTTGACATCGAGGACGAGGCGCGAGCTGCGCTTGAGGATCTGCAGGCCGCCGGCGGCCGCAGGATCGCCAGACCCCGAAACGGCGATGAAAGAAGCCGGCTGGCTGTCGTCGCCGTCCGATCCGCCGCCGTCCCTCAGCCCGCCTCTCGGCCCGACTATTCCTGCTCCTGCGCCTGCGCCGCTGCCGCTGCCGCTGCCGCCGAGGTCGCCATCGTCGTCGCCGTCGTCGAGTCGTCGCCTTCCTACCAACCCTGCACCTCTGGCCGCGCCCAGGCCTGCCCCGTTGATGCCGCTAGGCTCATTTGCGGCGGCCATGGCGGCCTCCATCATTTTCTTCCTCCGGCGCTCGACCTCCTTCAAACCTTCGAGGCCGCTGGTTGGCGTGACGAGGGTGTGGTTGCCGCCGAGGATCTCCTTGCCGAGCTGTGTGAGGTGGCTGCCGAGGCCGCGCGGGCCGTCGAGACCGAGTGTGGACGAGTTGCGCATGCGGATCAGCCTCTCGCTGGTCGATTCGTCCGGATAGACGGGACCCTGGTGGAGCGGTGCGAGGAGCGAGTGGGAGAATGCACGGGACGAGAGGGCGGCCAGGTCGGTCGGGTCGGAGAGGAGGTTGTCGAGCAGCGGCGGCGAAAGCCTCAGCGTGAGTGCCGCGGTGAGCGAGAGGAGCGGAGCGAATGGCGTCGAGACAAATGTGACGGGGACGTCGCAGAGCCACTTGACCGTCCAGTGTGTGCCGTCGAAGCCGAGCGAGCCGCGCTGGGGGTGTAGGTCTTGACCGCGCTCGGCGTCGTCAGCTGCCATTCGACTTTCCTCGGCAGCTGCTCCTTTGAACGGTTCTGGACCCTTGTTTCCCGCCCATGCTGCGGAAAAGTAGGCAACGGGCTGCGTCTGCTGTTGGTGTGAGTGGTGGTGCTGCTGGTGAGCGTGATTTGACGCGGCTCCAGGGATGCCCTGGAGCTGGTAGTGGGCGTGCGCCCGGTGTACCGTGGGTAGCGGTTCGAAAGGGATGTGCTGAGAGGGCTGATGTGGTGCGTGAGGGTTGGCGTGGGCCACGTACTCTGCCCTTAGAGCAACGTGTAAGGAGAAGAGGAGTGTCGAGAGGGGCGGCGGGATAAACGCATGTCGATTGTCGTCGAGGGTGCCGTGGTGGGCGCTGCTATGCTGGATCGGAGATGGTGGTGGGATGGGAAGAGGGATGGTAGATGTGCGGGCATGGGATGCGACGGCAGCATGTGGCGGCGGTAGCGCTGGTGATGGCGGTAGGTGCAGTGTGATGTTTGCCTTTAATGTTTCGTCGTAGTAGGCCGTCTCTCTGCCGTAGGAGCTGGCAACGTTTGTGGAGCGAGCGAGGGGTTGTGTGCTCAGCTGGGACTGGTCTGTCGAGTGGGGATGTGATGCTGATGGCACGTCTACAGCTAGACGTGCGGCTGTAAAGAGGTGCGAGAGGAGGGCGACATGGGCGGCGGCGGCGCTCGGGGCTGTTGCCACCATGTTGACGGGTTGTAGGGGGCCGTCGCTGTCGCGGCACTGGACCGCTGGCTACTGCACCGTACTGTGCGTTGGTCGATCGCCCGGTCTGTCGAGGAGACGGTAGGAGGTGGTGTGGACGGGGACGGCGGTGGCGGTGGCGGTGGAGGTAAGGGCGGTGGTGGTGATGAAGGTGCCCGTAGCGTGTAGGAACGAGGAAGGCTGCGCTCGGACCACCGCTCGCCCCTGGCCGCTCGCCTGTCGACACGCACGACACGACGCACGACACGACGCGGGCGGTCTCCTCGGCTGTCCTCGGAATTCGGGCTGGAGCCAGCCACGCACGCAGACTGACCTCATACACTAACTACTTAGCAGCGCGTTGCGGTTACCGGCAAAGGCCAATCGGCCGGTTATTCCCTCGAGTCACTCGACGCCGCCTCGGTCGGGTCTTTCCTTCCGCCTCCTGCTAATCTCGTCTCTTCCTGATCACCATCACCATCCACCGCATATCAGCTTCCAACATGGTCACTTCCGCGCGCCAGGCAACCGCCCCCTCGTCCACCATCGACTGGGACCACCTCGGCTTCACCGAGCGCACCGTAAACGGCCATATCCGCGTCTCGTACAACAATGGCCAGTGGGGTAAGCCCACCTTTCACACGGGCACGGACCTCACCGTGCACTACGCCGCCCCATGCCTCAACTACGGACAGCAGGCCTTTGAGGGCATCAAGGCCTTCCGCACAAGCAACGGCTCCGTACACATCTTCCGCCCCCAGGAAAACTGGAAGCGCATCAACCTCAGCGCGAGCGTAGCCTCGATGCCCGAAATCCCGTGCGACCTCTTCCTCGAGTCCCTCCGCGCAGCCGTAGCCGCGAACCTCGAGTTTGTCCCCCCGTACCAGAGCAACGCCGCAGCGGGCGCTCTCTACATCCGCCCCCTCCTCCTCGCCACGGGCCCACGCCTCATCCTTGACAGCCCGGAGGAGTTCACCTTTGTCGTGTGGTGAGCGTCTGCGCACAGAGCAGCTGCCGCCCATCGAGCTAGGCGCGAGCCGTGAGACTGACCCCTTCTTCCGGCCGTCGCCTTTGTTGCGCTCCGCCGCCCCGCCCCGCAGGGTCTCGCCCGTCGGCTCCCTCTACGGCTCGGCCAAGGCGATCCCCGCCGTCGACGGTTTCGTCCTCGACACCTTCGACCGCACCGCCCCCATGGGCACCGGCCACACCAAGCTCGGCGGCAACTACGCCCCCGTCTTCAAGCCGACAAGGGAGGCAAAGAAGCGTGGCTTCCCTATCACGCTCCACCTCGACTCGGCCACGCGCACCTACATCGACGAGTTCTCGACGTCAAACGCCCTCGCAATCAAGCGCGACGGCGACCAGACCATCTTGGTCGTCCCTGAGAGCACCAGCATCCTCCGCTCCGTCACAAAGATCAGCGTCGTCGAGATCGCCGAAAAGCTGCTTGGCTGGAAGGTCGAGCTGAGGCCCGTCGCTTTCACCGAGGTAAAAGACCGCGCCTTTGAAGAGTTCCTCGCCGCCGGCACCGCCGCCGTGAGTAGGATGCGCCGGTCCAAGTGAACCTGCTTTGCCTTGCCGTTGTCCCTGAGCTGGGGCCCGAGCGTATAGGCTGACCTGCGCCGTTTGCACCTTATCACTCTCGCCGCTTTGGCGCCGTCCAAACTCCACAGGGCATTACGCCGGTGCGTTCAATCTCGTTCAACACACAGGCGCCGCGGCTCGTCTCTGGCGGCTCGACGGCCGAGCCGAACGACCCGCGCTTCGAGTTCCCCGCGGACAACGAGGTGGCACGCATCGACTTTGGCGACGGCCAGACGGCCGGCCAGGGCGCAAAAACGCTCTTTGAGCAGCGTGAGTGCAGCGCGGACCTGGCCCAGTCTCGAAGAGCATGTGGAGCCGTAAGATGCTGACTCTTGGCTTCTGCCGCTTTCTCCTTCCCTCCCTTCCGCCTTCTCTCTCCATCGATTTGCTCTCTGGTATGTCCTGTGACCGCCCAGTGACGTCGTATCAGTGCGGAGACCAGGAAGATGTCTTTGGCTGGCTGTGGCCGGCCGAAGGCATTGTGGCCGAGGACGCCCTTGCCCCTGCTTCGTCTTAGTTGTTCTATTCTTGCCGCAGATCGACTGGCTCACTGTACACCAAGCTCGGCTACTGGTAGAGGCTCCTGGCCGGCTAATGCTGATTTCTAGAGTGCTATTGAAGGTGGCGAGATGACCTCGTGGTGGCGGCGTCCAGCGGCCGCTTTTTTCTGCCGGCCGGCAGTAGCTGCGCTGGGCCGGGCTGAACAACGACGTGGCAGCGTGTGACGGGCTGCGCGGCCGTGTGCGTTTGTGCGTGCGCCGGTGCGCCGGTGCCAGCAGAGTTGCGCCTCAGCTCGCTGGTGTTCTTCTCAGCCACGCCTCGCCCTGTCCCCTCCCCTGTCCGCGTACATGCATCCTCTCGTCCTCTCTTTACCACCACCACCACCGCCTTCCACCCTTCACTATCCGTGTCGCCCGCGAGACCCTGACACTGCTACCGGCTCGTCTCCCAGCCCCGTCCCCGGATCCCGCGCCCCGGGTTCCCCTTCTTGGTCCCGCTCGCTTCCTCCCCCGCTGGCAGCCTCGACAGCCTGTGCCGTCCCCTCCCCCCCCCCCTTCTGAGGCCACTTTCATTCTCTGGACGGCCATTTTTCATTGACACACAGCTCGTTCCGCTCGCTCGATCTTCGTTCTTTGCTTCCCGCACCTCTCCACTCCGCGCCCCCTCGCTGCCCTTCCCTTTTCCCTCTCAGTCCGCCCGCCCGCGCCCGTCCGCTCGCTCGGAGCGATGCCTTCCAAAAAGGCCGCCCAGCCCGCCGCCTCCGGCTCCATCTCAACCGCCGCATCCGCATCGGCTTCGTCCTCGTCCGCCCAAGAGTCCCGCTACCATCTCCGCCAGCGCTCCGCCGCCGCGCCAAGGGACTCGCAGATCGACATCGACGACCAGGACCACGGCAACGACGACGCCCGTGAGACGGACGCGATGCTCTCGTCGCGCGCACGCAACAGGATCAATGACGTTGACGGCGGCGCAGAGCTACTCGAGATGGGCAGCGCCAAGACCAAGCTTCCAGGCGATACCGCCGCCGCCGACGACGACGACGCAAAGCGCCGCGGCGAGGCGGGCGGCTTCATGGACCTCAGCCCCGCCGACCAGCACGCCATGGTGCTGCTCGTCGTCCTCTACCTGCTACAGGGCGTCCCTGTCGGCCTCGCCTTCGGGACGATGCCGTTCCTGCTCAAGTCGCGCCTCTCGTACTCGGACATTGGCTTCTTTATGCTCTGCACCTACCCCTATTCGCTCAAGCTCTTCTGGAGCCCCATCGTAGACTCGATGTACGTCCGCGAGCTGCGCCTCCCGCTCGTCGGAATCCTCTCCTTGGGGCGGAGGAAAAGCTGGATCGTCCCCATCCAGGCTGTGGTCGGCGTCATGTTCTACCTGCTCGCCAACAGCATCGGCCCGCTCATGGCCGCCGAGATCCCCAACGTCCTGCTCATCACGGCCATCTTCTTCGTCATGGTGCTCTTTGCCGCGACGCAGGACATTGCCGTCGACGGGTGGGCGCTGACGCTCCTCTCGCAGGAGAACCTCAGCTACGCCAGCACCGCTCAGACCGTCGGGCTCAACTCGGGCTACTTTCTCAGCTTCACCGTCTTCCTCGCCTTCAACAGCGTCGAGTTCGGCAACAAGTACTTCCGCTCGACGCCGCTCGACGTACCCATGCTCACGCTCGCCGGCTACCTCCGCTTCTGGGCGTTTGGCTTCATCGCCGTGACGCTCTGGCTCCTCTTTTTCAAGAAGGAGGACGACGACGACGAAGACGATGACCAGCGGGCCGACGCCGCTGCGGGCGGCGACCCGGAGATGGGCGTGGCCAAGGTGTACAGCATCATGTGGCGGATCGTCCGATTGCGCCACGTCCAGCTCTTTATGGTCGTCCACCTGGTGGCCAAGATTGGCTTCCAGGCCAACGAGGCCGTCACGGGCCTCAAGCTGGTGGAAAAGGGCTTCGGCAAGGAAGACCTCGCGCTCGCCGCGCTGATCGACTTCCCATTCCAGCTCGTCTTCGGCTACCTCGCCGCTCGATGGTCGAAGGGCTCCAACGCGCTCCGACCCTGGATCATTGCCTTTTTCTTCCGCCTCGGCTTTGCGGTCGTCAGCATGGGGATCGTCTACGGCATGCCCGTCCCGCCGATCTCGAACGGCTACTTTTTCCTCGTCATTGCCTCGACGGTGTTGAGCAGCTTCAGCTCGACGGTCCAGTTTGTCGGGATATCCGCGTTCCACACGCAGATTGCCGATCCGCTCATCGGAGGGACGTACATGACGCTGCTCAACACCGTCTCGAACCTGGGCGGGACGTGGCCCAGTTACTTTGTCCTGAAATCGGTCGACTACTTTACCGTCAGCAGCTGTACGGCCCCTTCGTCGGTGAGCATGCTCAAGGATGGTAAGGTGGCGGATCTATGGAGTGCGAGCAAAGAGGTGGTGGGTAGGGAATGTACCTCCGACCTCGGCAAGGCGCGGTGCGAGGCGGTCGCAGGGGTCTGTAGGATCGAGAGGGACGGATACTACTGGACCAGTACGCTCTGTGTCCTCATCGGAACGGCTGTACTGATCGCTTTCATCCTTCCGGTCAGTAGGAAGCTGCAGAGGTTGCCCCAGAGTGCGTGGAGGGTCAACCTGCATGGCAGCGCTAAGCCGCACTAGGGGGCGAGGGAAGAGGAAGAGGAGGGGTGAGGAAGAGAGAAAGGAGGGATGAGGAGAGGCAGGGTTGGTCGGAGTGTATATAGAGAGGCGGTAGCATATTGATCGATGATAGAGGATTCGGCTATGGATGGACTCTTCTGTCGAAGCGTTCGATGTTTTTTTCTTCTCGTGAAGCTACCTCGATCTTGTTGCCGCTGGCGCTGAACCTCGCCGAACCTCCACAACGCCACCCTTTGGCGCGGGCGCGCTCGATTTGACTCAGCAGCGCCAGCCAAGGCGCTCGGGCCATGCCGTAGAGGAAGGCAGCGTCCGCGCGCCCCTCGTCGCTCGCCTCATCCACCCACCACCACCATCATCATCGTCGCCTTCGCCTTTGCCGCGCTCCTTGCTCCTCCACCGCCATTCCCCCGCCACTGTTGTCACCACTGCACGCTCCGTCAAACCTCATCCACCACAACAGTACCTACCAAGCGGCCCACGCAGCACAGCACAGCACAGTCACCTCCCGCTGCACACGCACTCATCTCACCCATCGCCGCGCTCCGCATCTACCATCCACGTCCCTCGTCCCTCTCGCGCCGCGCCAGCCATGCTCTACCTCTCGCACGCACACAAGCCATCGGCCACGCTTCAGTCGCTCTTCCTCCCAGACTTTCTACCCTCGGGCCCTTCCCTCGCCGTTGTGCTCCACTCTTCCATCGTCTTCCTCGCCCTCCCCGCACCTTTCGCCTTGCGCTCCCGCGCCCATACCGCGCCCCTCGAAGAGATCACAACGGTCCAACTAAACGGCCGCATCCTCGCTGTACAGGCAGTCGCAGCTCCGCCTTCGTCGCAACAGCAGCCGCAGCAGCGCACAAAGAGGCTCCTCGTCCTCACAGACCACCACAACCCTCGCCTCATCGTACTCACCCACGCAGGACAACAGCATGGCGATCACGCCATCCGCACAGAGGCCGCTCTTCTCCTCGACGAAGCTGCACGCCCACCCGCAGAACTTGGCCTCGACCTCCTCGTCGAACCTCCCGCGCTCGACAACGCCGTCGCCGCCGACCGCCCCCTCACGGGTCAGAGGTACGCCGCCACACACACCCACAGTGGTCTGCTGAGGATCACGCCAATCAGTCATCACGATAGCAGCCGAAGCACTAAGAAAGGCAGCAGCGCACGGAGACGGTCCAGCCACGCCACAGCAACGCACATGAACGTCGGACCGGACGACAAGGCCGACGCCGAGCTGGGCAAGCCTCACACGGCGCGCGCCTTTAGCGTCCGCCTACCGCATCCCACCCTCATCTCGTCGAACTTCCTGCACCCTCGCACCGAAACGGACTCCTCAACACTCGCACTCCTCTCTCTTTCCAGCGTCCCCTCGCGCATTCCCAGCCTCGGCCCACAGTGCCTCCCCGTCCTCTCTTTCCACGCAATCGACGAGACCTTGCACGAGCTCACCCCTCTCCCATGGGGCCCGCCCCGGCGCGCACCGTCGTCCGCCGTTGAGCCAGGTGCAGAGGGCGGAAGCAGCGCCCGTGTCAGCCTGCCTATTGGCTCGCGCAGCATGCCCGGCTCCTACGGTGGCGGCGGTGGCGGCGATGGCGACGACGACGACTACACAGGGATGACTAGCCGCAGTCGTGCAAAAAGCGGCGGCTCGAGAAAGGCCAAGCCGCATAGCAAAGCCAAGGGACGCGGCCCTTCAGCCATGGGCACTAATCTCGACAGCGCCGCCCTCCAGAAGCGCGAGGAGCAATGGGCAAAGGCGCCCCTCACCCGTGCCCATGTCCCGCTCCCCTACACCGACGCCCTCGGCGCCCACCTCGTCCACGCTCTGCCCGCTTCGGCAGGCGGCGGCGTCATCGTCTTTAGCGAGACCAGCATCCTTCTTGTCCCGCCGCCGTCGGCACAAATACCGGACGCTGACCAGCAGCAGCAGCAGCCTTCCGAGAACAGTGAAGTCAACCTCGGCGGCGGCTCAGCTGTAGGCAAGAGGCGGAAAGGCAGCAACGTCGGTAGCAGCGGCAGCAAGGCCGCCGTCGATGCTCCGTCGTCATCGACGGACAACCTTCTGGCTACCAGCCCGACCGCGCCCAGCTCGCGCGCCAACGAGAATGGCAAGCGAAGGCGCTCCTCGGCCCTCCCGACGACGTTTTCCCCGCCGTCGTCGCCCATCGCCACGCGGCAGTCGGCGTCCCGCAGGTCGATGCATCTCCTACGGATCTCGCTCCCTTTTCCCGTTCAGGTCTCGGCTGCAACCATTGTGACCGAGTCCGACGGGAGCAGCATTGTCATCGCCGACGACGACGAACAAGCGACACCCTCGGCTCGTCTCGGCGTCTTGTTTGCCTGCAGCTCGGGCAACTTGGAGCTGCTCGAGGTCAAGCTCGCTAGGGCGTCTGCCGGCCAGGCCATCTGGCGACCCATCGGGCTGTCGGTCCGCCACCTCGGCACCACATCGCAGGCCGCCGGCCCCAACGCTCTCACCTACCTCGGCGAAGGCTTCGTCCACGTGAGCAGTACTACGGGTGACCCTGTCCTCTACCGTATCGAGGCCGACGATCCCGATCAGGCTAGGACGGCTGCTGCGGCGATGGCGACAGACAACGGCGAGGGCCAGCTAATCACCCCGCCCACATCGCCCTCCCGGGCGATGATGCCTCCTGCGACGTCGTCGCCGTCGTTTTCGGATCTCGGCGGCGGCGGTCTCCCCTCGGCCGGTCGCCTGGACGAGGTCCACCGCTGGGACAACCTTGGGCCGATCGTCGACTTCACCGTCGATAATGGCTCCGGCGGGGATCCGGCGAGCGCCAGCAGCGCCCAGGCTCGGATCGTCACCTGCAGCGGGTCCGGGCCGACAAGCAGCCTGCGCATCGTCAATACGGGAGTGGCGATGGAAGAGGTGGCCCAGCTCGATGGGCGTATTGGCGCGAGCCGAATCTGGACGCTCCACGCGGGTCGGGATGCCGGCAGAACGTCGACGATGCTCGCGGTCGCCCATCCCGCCGGCGCCACCACCTTCCTCGCCTTTCAGCCCGATGGCTCCACCGCCGACCTCACTGCCGCAGTCGTAGGCTCCAGCTCCACGACCGCTGCACTGGTTATCTCGTCGCTGCAGGGAATGACCGCGGAGGGCGAGGGCGAAAGCGATGCCTCAACGTCGACCCGCTTTGTCGTTGTCGATCGGGCGCGTGTAGCCCTGTTTGCCCTGCGAACCGGCCAGATCGAGCGGCTGGGCGAGTGGACGCCGAGTCCGACGGGCAGTGAGACCGCTGCCGCTGCTCCGAGGACCGCCGCCGCCGCCAGCACCATCACAAACGCCGCCGTCAACGAACACGGACAGGTGCTCGTCTGCCTCAGGGACCACTCGCTCATCTACCTCAAGGTCGACGACGGCGCTGCCGCCTTCCGCGAGGTCAAACGTATTGCCCTCGACAACGAGGTCGCCTGCATCGACGTCAGCCCGCTGGTTGCGACTAGATCCGCTTCTCATTGCGCCCTGGCGACTTGGGGCTCGATGAAGGCGCAAATACTGTCGCTCCCCGACCTCAAGTCGGTCGAGCAGTCGACGCTGACTCAGGAGCGTCTGTCGTCGCTGCCGCGTTCGATCCTGCTCCACAGCTTCGAAGAAGGCGACGGCGCGACACAAACGCCGGGCCTCTCCTACCTCCTGATCGGTCTTGGCGACGGCACGCTGAGCTCGTACCGCCTCAGCCTTCCAGACGGCGACAGTTATAGCGACACCGTCGGCGTGTACGACCGCAAAGTTGTCAGTCTGGGGACGTGTGCGCTACGTCTCGACAAGGTCGAAACGTCGGCCGGTCTGTTGGTCGTCTCGGTCGCGGGCGAGCGTCCGACGATCGTGCATTCCGACGCCAAGCGCCTCAGCTTCAGCGCAATCAAATATCGAGGCGTCCGTGCCGCCGCGACGCTCTACACGGGCGCCGGCCAGCCGGCCTTGAGTGCTTTTGCGGTCGCCGAGGGCGTCAGGATCGCATCTGTTGGGGCACTGCAGAAGCTCGACATCCGCACCATCCCGCTCGGCTGCGAACAACCGCTAGCCATCGCACAACACCCTGCCGCCAAGGTGTTTGGCGTCGCTACATGGACCTTCCTGCCGCAGGCGTCAGCCACCTCCGCACGTGCGGACGAGGCGCGCGGCGGGGTTCGCCTGCTCGACCAGACCGACCTCGTGCTGCTCGACGAGGTCCGGCTGCAAGAGTTTGAGCGGCCTAACTGCATCCAGACGGTGACGCTCGGCGCCAGCGGCCGGACCTACCTGCTGGTCGGCACCGGCTACGTCCGGCCCGATGCGAGCGAGACGACCAAGGGCAGGCTGATTGGCTACGAGGTCGTCGAAGCCAGCGCTGGTGGCACTGCGGGCGGCGGCGGCAAAGAGAGGCGCGCGCTGGAGCTGGCGTTTGAGGAAGCGGTCGGCGGCAACGTCTACGCAGTCGTCGAGGTCGAAGGCCGATTCGCCGCCGCCGTCAACTCGCGCGTCTGCGTCTACGAGCTGGCTCGCAACGCCACCGCGAAAGGCAAGGACAAGTTCCGTGCCGGCAAGGATGACAATGACGGCCTCGACGCGCTGGTCCAGACGGGCGAGTGGGGCAGCGCGTTTGTGGCGTGCACACTGACGACGGCCGAGTCGAACCGACTGGTGGTGGGCGATGCGCTGCGATCGATGAACGTGCTCGAGGTCTCGACGGAGCGCGGCGCGGTCACCGAGGTGGCGCGCGACTGCGACCCGTTCTGGACGACGGCGACCGAGGTCGTCGACGTGCCGAGTCAGACCTTCATCGGCGCCGACGTCGGCTTCAACCTCTACACGACGCAGCGCGTCCCGCTCGGCGAGGCCGAGAAGCGGCGCATCAGGCGCGCCAGGGACGCCGAGCTTGAGAGCGGTCAGAGGGCGTCTTCGGCCAACCGCGGCGCCGCGGGCGGCTGGGCGGCGAGGAGTCTCGACGACGGCTACGCGCACGTGATGCAGAGGCAGGCCGTCTGGCACTATGGCGACATGATTAACAAGTTCCGACAAGGTGAGTTGGCAAGCGGAAGTGTGTCGATGTGATACCTCCTGCGAGCGTTGCTGACCCTGCTGTCTCGCTCGTCCTTCCGTTCCCCGCTTTGCGTCCTGCAACCCGGTCCATAGGCTCGCCGACATCGTCATTGCCCTCGACCAACGCTCATCCGATCGCATCGCCGCGTCTCCTCTTTGCGACTGCGGCGGGTGCGATCGGCGTGCTGTCGCACCTGTTGCCCGACGTCGGAACGACGCTGAGCCAGCTGGAACGAAACATTATCTCGATTGTCGAATCGTCGTCCTCCTTCCAGCCCTCTTGGTCGTCGTCGTCGCCGTCGTCGTACCTCGGCGTGGTAGGCGGCATCCCGTACCAGGAATACAGGACGCTGCGGACGGACCACCGCATCCAGGCGCCGGCCGGCGTGGTGGACGGGGAAGTGGTGAGGCTCTTTAGCGATGACAGGCTGGGGAGGGAGATGATGCGCAGCGTTTTGGAGGGACCTGGAGGCGAACATGAAAGGGTGCATGAGACGGAGGCAGGTCAAGTGGAGAGGTGGTGTGAGGAGGTGGGGCTGCTCACTTAGCGGGCGGGATCAGAGAAGGGAGGAAAGACGGAGGGCGCAGGAGAGGGAGAGAAGGGAATGGAGGCCACATCGAGCGACGGGTTGCGTGAAAGCCTTTGTCGACCAATGGGGCGCGTCGTGATCGTGCTGCGCTGCTGCTACTGTAACCACCTTGGATGCGGAGGGAGTGACGATATGTGTGAGGGGCGCCAAGACGAGAGAAGCACAGGCCAGTGAAAAATGAGCATTATATTCTGCTGCGCTGCCAGGCTCGCAGGCTGGCAGAGTACATATGGTGTATGTAAGTTGTCGCCTTTGGCGCACATGCCAGGCTGCGTCGTGGCATGTGCACTTTCTTGTGTCACAGAGTGAGGCGCTTTTATGTACCGCGCTGCGCTGCTCTGCTCTGCTCTGCTTGTGAACCCTTTTCCTCGGTCCAGGCGCGACGTCTAGAACCTAGGCCGGATATGGTTGGGAGGCAAAGACTCGCTTGCATCCTAAGATTAAGATTCTATTGCACCCTGGCGATCTCCTTTTACAATTACAATCTTGAATATAATGCTACTTGAGTTATCGTCTCGAGCGCGCCCTCGCTGACCCGCCCCCCTTTCCCCCCTTTCTCCACTCCCACCATCACTAAGTAGCGCCACTCGTCGCCGCCCACCACTGCCTCCGTCACCTTCCTCTCCTCCCTTCTCCCCTCCCACCACCACTGTCCCCACTCGTCGCCGCCACCTTCGCCATCTCCACCCTCACCGTCGCCGTCGCCGCCGCCACCTTCCCAGTGCAGCCTAGTGCTGATCTGAGCAGCAGCGGACACTCCAGGCCCACCCTGGGATCCTTGATCCCGTCGCTTCCCTCATCCCCTCGTCCGCTCGCTCACTTGGCCCCTGGTCCCGGTGTCGTCGAGCGAATCTCCCGTCATGTCGTCGCCCTCGTCAGCCGGCGCGCTATCCCTGCCCAGTCGCCCCGAAACCCTGTCGGCCTTCTGTCAGCGGCACGGGATCGCTCCCACAGAGTTTGACGTGGGCATGCTGCGCATGTCGTTGCGGGTCGCGCACGTCACTAAGCTGTCCGCCCGAAGGACTCTGGCCGTTGTCTCGAGTCTCTGCGATGCCCTCAAACCCAAGCTCGACGATCCCAGTTTCCCCACGGACATTAAGCGGCACGCCTTCCGCTCCGACAGCCTCAAGCCGGATTCCTACATTCTTGCCCCGCTCATCGATGGCGAGGCTTCCCAGGAGCTTTGCACCAAGATCGCATGCCAATTCCGACAAGACCCCGACGGCGACCTTGACTACTATTACGCGGTCATGGAAGTACTGCTGCGCTCTGCTTTCAAGCCATATTCGCCGGGCCTCCCGCCCCAGCTGCAGAGGGTCTACGACGCCTGCGCCCAGGCCTTCTCGAGCACCTACATGGGCGATGCTCACTTGCGTCTGAACCGCTGCATCCGTGACGAGTACAGGGAAAAGCTCAACAGAAGATCCACGAGAAGCCGCATTGTGCCCATCATTCAGTCGTCCGGTACGGGCAAGACTCGCATGGTGTACGAGTTGGGCACAATCTGGCCCACCCTGATCTTGCACCCACGCCGCCGTCCGGACGACCCAAGCGATGGATTTCCGACCGCGGACGAGCCCCTCGTCGATTTCTTTCAACACCACGCCGCGACCTTCGCAAACCCCCCCTTCATGGTCGTCGCATTCCTCACTGCTTGGTTCACTGTCGCCGCGGAGAATATCAAGGAACGGGCTGCCACCGAGTCGATCAGCTCGATGGCCCAGATCTTCCAGCCGTGGTGGTTTCCCCCTACAGCAGCCGAAGTCGGGCGCTCCTCGCGCCTCGCACTCATCAAGGAAGTCTGTAAAATGGCCTTGGAGCTCGGCAAGACTCATCCGGTTATGATGAGGCAGGAGGAAAAGCTGCACAAAGAGTTCATCGAGGTAGAAAGGCTGATCTCAGCGATTCTCAATCCCGCAATAGACGAGCTCGCAGGTGCGCTGGTTGCGCTCGAGCCCGTCCGGCGGAGCGTCGAGGCCTTACCCGGCTGGGACCGCGGCATGATGTACGTAGCTATCGATGACTTTGGACTTCTCGGTGACTTCGCACTTCTCGGCGGCCTCCCTCCTGCAGACATGCTCTGGGCGTTGCGCAAGTGCATTGCGAGGGCATCGCAGCATTGGAGCCAGAACCACCGACTCGACTTGTGGTTCCTCCTTTTGGACACCGATAGCGCCATCGATCGGGAGCCATTCCCGGAGATCGGGCCTTCGTCACGGTTTATACCCTATGACCGTCTGCCACTATGGACCGATGTCCCCCTCGACGTCCTCGTTCCCAAGGCCCGGGCTCTCCGCTGCCCCGACGACGCCCTTTCGCTCGAACATCTCAAGCTCTTTGGACGCCCCCTCTGGAACGCATCAAGCTACGAAGAGATCAGCGCAGCCATGAGCAAGCTCACGGGGACGGCGTCGGGTTCCTACGCCGACTTGAAAAGCCCAGCGGTGGTAGTCAGTCTCCTTTCACAACGCTGCTGCCTAGAGCTGCTTCCGCTCGGCTCCGACACGCCTGCAGCGAAGATAGCCGTCACCGCCATACGCAACCACATGCGCTACCTCGTCGGCGTGGGCAGCGACGGCATTTGTAAGACGACGGTGCCAAGCGAGCCGATGCTCGCTCTCGCCGCCTGGAAGGTGATGACGAGTGATCGCCACTCGTACCATGAGGTTCTCTGGACGTTCTATCACGACGTCTTGTCGCGGCTCCGGGGAGAGCTTGGCCTTTGCGGATCGGTCGGCAAGTTCCTCGCCCGTCTCTTGCTCACCATGGGGCGTGACGCTGTGCATGTGACGTCCCGGCCCGTCTCGCTGAGGGGCTTCCTGAAAGGTCTGGTGAGCTGGGAACTGTTTCCGGCCATATCGTCGCACGCAAGCATCAAGGACCTGCCGACGGCGTGGACGTCCTTCACCCACATCGTCGCTCTCGACGACGCGCTGAGCGTCGCGCGACCGTCGTTTCTGTGGAATCTCTGGAAACGCAGCGCGGCCGTCCAGTGCGGCCACAACCCGCTAGGGGTGGATGGCTTGATTCCCGTCTTTGTCGGCGACAATACCGATCTCACCTGGTCCGCTCGCAGTGACGGTGAAGAGACGAGCAGTGGCGAGGCCGAAGACGACGTCGAGGCCAAGATGGCGGAGCGCATGAGCTTCATTGCGTGGAAGGTCAAGTGCCGGGGAGATGCGGCATACCATTCCGAGCACCTGCACGGTCCGTCGATCCGCTTGGACAAGATCGACAAGCACTGGCAAGCATCCTCTCTGCTCACGCTGGTGCTCGATCTCACGCCGTCGACGTACTCGGTCGAAAAGTACGAGCTCTTTTCGCTGAGCGAAGAGCGCTGTTCTGCGCCCTTCTGCTCCTTTCCCGGCACGACGCCGGTGCTGAAGCTTGCTGGCGCGACGGAAAAGACGTTTGGCTGCATATCAAATTTCGACGCCGGCAGCGCCATTGAGAGATTGGATGATATGCAGGAAGCCGCTCCGACCGAAAAGCGTCTGTGCGTGCCGATCAAGCACGCCTGGCCGATGCCCAACGACACGAGCCACAAGCCGCCTTTCGCCATCGTCGAGCCGCAGGCGATGGAAGCTGGCGCAGCACCGACTTTGACGGTCGAAGACTAACCAACGGAGGGTAGGCGCGAGTGTCGTCGTCGACCCACGAGCGCCTTTTATGATGCGCCGTCGACGCCGTGACGACGGTGGTCTGTAGAAAGAAAAAGAAAAAGAAAAAAAAGTCCCGAGGACGCGTAGCGGGAGCTGGGATGGCCAGCTCGTCTTACCCCACTGCTCGCTCTGCGTCTTTTCGTTGCCCGGCGCCCGTTGGACCTCTGTTTTTTTGGGAACCACTTCGCCTACCCGTGCCGTCGAAAGTTGATTCGCAGTCGGTGTGCGTGCATCCATGTCTTCTTTCCCGTTGTCGTTGCAACACTTGACCCTCGCTCGACGCCTGTTCGTACGCCCAGCTCGGGGCGTCGTCTAAAAACGTATTTCCGCGTCGCGCTGTGCACGTCTTTGGTTGGCGCACATGATAAAGCACGGATCGTCCGAACTAGACGTTAACGAGTTGGTTGGTTGGTGTGGAGAGAGAAAAAGGAGAACGTAGATGCACTTCGATGATGGAACGATGAGAGGAGAGCAGGTTTGGGCATTGCGTAGCGTTGGGTTAGGTCGTGACGATGGATAGAGTAGCGAGTCAAAGGGGGAGGAAAGAGGGCGGGGAGGGTATCAAAGTAGATGTGGATAGCAAAGTGATAAAAAAGGGAGGGGGCGGGGGCAACGGGGAGAAGGATAGACGTCGAGGGATATGGGAATATCGTGGAGGAAATGGGGAGTCGGGAAAGGGATAGGGTCGACTGAAGGGTGAAAGGAAGCGTGCATCCATCTTACCATACGAGGGTGAGCAGCGTACCAGCGATAACGGCAAGAGTGGAAACCAAGGACAATATCATCACCTCACTTCTGACATTCGCCCTTGGCTGCGCCGCTGCGTTGGTCTGATCGGTCGTCGCGGTGGTGGAATCCTCTCTAGGGCCGGTGTAAGTCGTAGCAACATTGGGTATAGTAGTGACTCTACCGTCTAGCACACTACTTGTACCCGTGCCGGTGAAACCACCGGAAGGACCGACGGATATACCGGTAGGTTGACCAGTGGTGGGTGTGGGAGCTGTGATGGCTTGAGAGAAATGCGTTAGGATGCTCGCTTCGAATGCCGAACCGGCCGCATCGGTAGGTGCGACATAGGGCGGTGGTGTGGAGAGAGGATTGTCCTGGTGTGAATTGCGCGGGACTGCCCGTGGAGAGACCGCCTAGACCAAAGGGGAGTGTGGCTGTCGCTGCGCCGGTACCGACTGCGGAGGGATGGGATGGGAGGGGGAAAAGGGGCTGCTCGACGATGGGGAAAAGAGGCCAACGGGCGATGACGAACGAGCCGTGGATGGCCCCATTTTGCGGGGGGGATCGACCGGCATCGTCTGCGTCTGCATCTGCTGCGCTCACTCTCTCATCTCTCTCGCTCGCTCGCTCTCTCCCTCGCACCCTCGCGCTCTCGCACGCTCTCGTGGCGCGTGAAATGGCACAGGTGCACGTCGCTCCTCCCGTCATATTATTTTCTCGATTCCCATTCCATTTCTACCCCTCCCAGAGGACGCAACGACTTACACGACAACGTCGCGGAACCGCCGGACAAAGCCGTTGAGCGTGCTGCCAAAGAAGAGCGCCACCACCGTCGAGGTAAAGATGATGTTGGTGTAGACAAAGGAAAAGTCCGGCGTCGCCAGTTCCACGAGGTTCGACGTCGTATACACCCGCGCTCGCCCGTCTCGCTGTCCCTCGTCGGCCCTCTCTACCAACACCACGGCGGGAGGCATGTCGAAGCCTCGATGCGCGTCCGGCGGGTGTTCGCCGTACCTCAGAAACTCCTTGCGCACCTCCATCTCCAGTCGTACCGTCGTGCGCGCCGGCACCTTGATGCGCATCTCCACCACAAACGGACGTAGCCGCGCCACCGAAGGCTGGTAGTCGAGCCAGACGATCGGATCGTCCATCACTTCGTCAAGGAAGCGCACGTACGCGTCCGACGACTCGTCGTACGCATCCGCTTCCACCTTGCACCGCAGCGTGTGCAGCAGCGGCGTCACGAACCACGGCAGCGTCTCAAAGTACACGACCGTCTGCGAGCCAGACGCATCGTTGTTCCGCAGCGTCGTCACCAGCCGCGAGCGCTGCTGGCCCGATCCAGAGAGCATCCGCGTCACCGCCAGTCGAGGAGGCGCGATCGACGTCGGGTAGCGGTAGCGTTCTTCCGTCGGCCACGTCATCGAGAGGTCCAGGCTCGAGTTGTACTGTGTCAGCTCCAGCACGTCGTAGGTAAACGAGCCGAGCGAGAGCCAGTGCTGCAGCCACGCCGCGGACGACGACGACGACGATTCGGCCTCTTCGTCGTCGTCGTCGTCGGACTCTTCCTGAAAGTAGCTGAGCCAGGAAGACGGCCGCTTGCCCACGACGCCACCACCCTCATCGCCGCGCAGGTCGTCTTCCTCCACCTCGTCGCCGTCCCTCTGGCCGCTTGTCGACCAATGCGCGGGCCCCACCAGTCTGGCGGGCAGCGGCTCTAGGACAAACTGCGAGACGAACCCCTGGTCGTCCGGCGTCGTGACCCTGACGATGCTCTCGGCAGCCAGGGGACAGCTCTTTTCGAGCTTGCGATCAAAGATGGAGCGGAAGC
This sequence comes from Thecaphora thlaspeos, assembly GCA_900291925.1. NCBI lineage: Eukaryota > Fungi > Basidiomycota > Ustilaginomycetes > Urocystidales > Glomosporiaceae > Thecaphora > Thecaphora thlaspeos. Next base: position 1,198,602 of record UWYS01000004.1, on the reverse strand, counting down.
TCCAGTCGCGGCTGCTGACGTCGCGCGTCACCGCCGGGCTAAAGACGGCCTGGACGGACAGTTTGACCTCCCAGCCGGTGTGGGGCGGCGGTCTTCGTACGACGTGGACGGCCATGCCCTGGAAGTCTGCGGCGAGGAGCGAGAGCGGGTTGAGGAGCGAGGCGAGACCGGCGTGACCCTTGCAGGGCAGCAGCTTGAGGAGCGGCGTGAGGTTTTCGGTGCAGATGGATTCAGAGGGGAGGAATGCGTGGAGCGTCGTCACCGTCGTGGTGGTGGTGTCGGGAGACGTGGGCTGGAAGGCAAGGTTGGGCAGGACGGTGGAGCGCGAGTCGAGGGCATTGAGCGAGGTGCAGAAGAGGCCGGCCAGGCTCGACGTCAGATCGGCCCAGTTGCGCGCTACGTGTTGCGGCGGCGCAAAGGGCGGTTGCGGCGTCGCCTCATCTGATGCTGCCTTTGAGGCGGTGGGGTCGCGGGGATGGCGCAGCCTGGCCCAGAGCTGTGCGCCGGGAGCGACGTCTTGGTCGCCCGCCGTTATCGAGTGTTGGCCCTGTGAGCGGATGGGATGCTGTGGGCTTCGCCACTTGGCGTAGTGCCACCTTCCGGTGTTGAGGGATAGGTGTACCTCCTGTACGTCGTATGCCTGTACAGCCTGAAGGAGTGCGCGCGGGAGGAGTTGGAAGTGGTGGTGGGAATCGGAGGAGGATGTGAGGGTGAAGTCGAAGGACGTGTGGAGGCGACCATCTGGGAGGGGACGGAGGAGGAGATGCTCTGTGAATGATTCCGTGGGTTGCGATGGTGGTGGCGGCGGAGTCGGTAGCGGTGGTGGTGTGGAAGCGTTGGCGAGCTGTGGTGATGCTAGAGGGATGAGGCAGAGGGCGAGGAGGGTGAGGGTAAGGAGGGAGGAGATGGACAGGATGGTGAAGCGGTGCCGCCGTGTGTGTGGCGGATGTGATGGAGATTGTGGTGGTGGTCGCCTGATGTGGAACATGGCTGGATGGTGGTAGTGGTGGTGGTGGTGGTGGCGATGGTAATGGTGGCGATAGTAATGGCAATGGATGGTCGTGTTACTTTTGACGACCAGGGCTGGCAGCTAGAAGGTGGTGCTCCACTTTTCTTTGGTGAGCACACGACTCGCACGGCTGAGGCTTGGATTGTGAGTCGGCGGGTGGCACTCGCTGGCTGGGCTGGGCGGGCTGTGCGCTTTGGATGGGTTGAATTTTCCATTTCCCCCTCTCGGCACCTCTGGGGCGCTGGACCCTGATTATTTCTTCCTGTCTGCCTTGGCTGCCTACCTGGCGCCTCTCCCTCGCTCCCTCGCTCCCTCTCTCTCACATTGGCGCGCACGCACGTTCACCCACCACCTCCATCACCACCTCATCACCGCACACCACACTCATCTTCGGCACATCACCACCACATATCCACAAAATGGGAAACGGAGCAAAGTGCGTCTTCCCTCTCTCTCCTTCTATCCCCCCTCTTCCATTCCTCACTCGTCACTCGGTTCTCTCTTGCACTACATTCTAACACCCTCTTGCTTTTTCTTTTTCTTTGTTTTTTTGTCTCCACGACGTCCTCTCCTTTCGGCCGACCACAGAGCGCAGCAAAAGCGTGAACGAAACGCCAAATCCGCCGGCGGGACTGCAAAGTCGCAGACAAAAGTCAACGAGGCTGCTCGAAACGTCATGTGCATGACTTGTCGACAGACTTTCCTCCTCACCGTTCGCGAGCCTGCGTGAGTCTTTTTCCCCCTGCCTCCTCCTCCTCCTCCTCCTCCTCTCTCTCTCTCTCCCTTTTCTCGAAACGTCTGGTGCACAGGCCAGAAATCAGAAAGAGCAAGGAGAGAAAACAACAAGAAACCCACTCGACTGACCTTGTCCTATCACCGCAACCTTCGGGATGGCATGGGATGCAATTCAACGTCGGCTTGTCCTGGCAGGCTCAAGCAACATGCCGAGGACAAGCACTCAAAGGTACGTTGGTCCCTAGCCCTCGCCCGTCTCCCACCTGCAACGATACAGTGTATCACGCCGCCCAACCTTATCAAGCAGCGACACTGACACTACGTCCTCCCCCCTCTTTCCTGCCACCCCGACCCCCCCCCCCCCCCCTCTTTCCCTCCCTCCACTCCAGACTCTCGCAGAGTGTTTCCCCAACCACGTCTCGCAGTAGACCTCCCTTCCCTCTCCCCTCCTTTCGCCATCGTCTTCTGCCTTGTCGCGCTCATCTTTCGCATACAACCATCCACCCACCTTAGACTTCCTCCTCCTTCCTCCTTCCTCTTCGACCACCAACCACGCCTCCCTCTCCTTGTAATAATATCCCCTTGAACCTTGAAACGTCTGTGTTGCACCCTCCGACGTCCTTTACACACGCACACATCTTCTGCATCTCAACCAACATTCTGGCGTCGTGGCCGTAGAGCGTGCGCGGAACCCCGGCGCCCTTCAGCATGACAAAAAGTCGCTTCATCACATCTTCTTGCGAGCTATGTAGGTACGCGAAAGGCTACCACGACGACGTCCAGCCACATCTCACCGCCCTATCCACCGGCGGGCCTACGAACCACGACGTGGAAATCGGGAAAAGGAGCGACTATAGTGGGTGTGATTAACTGGGAGACGACATCGCACGTCCCTTGCTACGTCGCTTCAAAACAGGCGACGCGCCGACGCATGAGAGACATCGATGAACCGGGCGACGAGCCAAGAGCGACCATCTAGCAGAGGCGCTTAAACATTAACACGGCACCTATCGAGCCAGGCTTGCAGTACGCGCGGTGCGGTGCCACGGTGTTATGGTATCATGCCAGCGCAGCCGACACCTCGCTCTCCGTCGTCGGCGTCGTCCCCTTGGTCTCGTGCGGGTGGTGGTTATGGTGCGGCACCTCTGCCCCGCCGCTGACGGCCGGGTTGAGCGGCGAAGGGTTGGCCGGCGCGCTCGATACGCCGCCAAATGACGTCTTGATCGGCGAGCCGGGCAGCGAGTGCGTGCCGATCAGCGCGGGGACGTCGTCCGAGGCCGCCGACGTCGGCGAGATCAGGTCCATCGCTTTGATCGCCTCGGACGCCACAGAAACGGGATCCGGCTCGACGGGGCTGCTGCTCGACGAGGCGTCCATGTTGATCCGCAGCGGCTCGCGCTGCTCCGAAGATATTCGCGGACTGGTGGCCGCAGTCGACGAATGCGAGCGCCGCCCCCCGGCGACGCTGTTCATCCCTACATCCACGCGCAGAGGGTCGTCGCCGTGGTGGAGGTTGGCGGCGGAAAAGGTCGATGTGGTGCTCTCAGCGCTCGAATCGTTGCCCTGACCGCGTCCACCACTGCCGACGTGGCCATTGCCTCGAGGGGCGGCGGTGGCCCGTTCGGTGCTGCTCCGCGCGTCCATCTCGAGCGAATCGACCCGCCGCGATGACGCCGCTGCGGCCGCCCCTCCTACTCCTCCCGGCCCTCCTCCGCCGGCGTCGCGGTAGCCCGGGTTGGAATACGAAGCGCGTTGCCCCCGCAGGTCGTCATCGAATTGGACGCTGTGCGAGCGGCCGTCGCTGGCGAGCACCGCGGCGTGGACCGCCTTGACGTCATCGAGCGTCGGGAGGTCGAGCGGCTGCGCTGGAACCGGCGGGGGACGAAATGGTCGCCGCTGGTGCTGCTGCTGAAGGGCGCCCAACTGCGGCGAACCGAGCTGAGGCGAGCCCCATCCTTCGCTCCGCTGCTTCTGCTTCCGCGAGGCCCGCGTATCGGGCAGCGGCGGCGAAAGCATCTTGGCGACGCGGAGGCTGCTGTTGGTGGGCGTGAGGTTGCCGCCGGCCCCTCCGTTGCCACTTTCGGAGCTGGCGTCGCGCTGGATGGCCTCGACAGCGCTGGCGCTGCCCCGCGACGGCAGCATCTTGGTCGCGCTGGTGTCGCCGACGTCAAGCGCGGAACCCGAAGCATCTTCGAGCGGATGCGAAGCGGCGGCGACGACCGGCGGCTCGTCGTCAGCATGCATCACCGAGCTGCCGCGTCGCGACCGGTTGCTCCCTTCGGCATTCAGCGCCTCGCCGTTCTCATCGACCATCCGGAGGCTGGGCGTCGGCTCATCGCCAGCCATCCCGCTGCTGCTGCTGCCGATGCCGCGCATCGGTTTCCCGGGCGCTAGGCCGACCGACTCCCAGTGCCTGATCGACTTGTCCGCCCATGCCTCGAGCACCGGCCACGACTTGTACTCGCCGACGAGCCGGAAGCCGGCGGTACCTTCGCCGGAACGGTCGCCGCCCCCGCGGCTGGCGCCACCGGCTCCTCCGCCGGCAAAGTAGCTCTCGTAGCCGATGGCGTCTTCGTCGTCGTCGCTGCCAGAGGCCGGTTCCTCTAGGCTCCACATCTCGCCCGTCTCGAGCTCCTCGGCGAAGCTCTGGAGGAAGCGGCCCCAGCCGCCCTCGCCCTCGCCGCGCCAGACGACAACCTTGGTGTCAAAGTCGCGTCCGAACATGATGACCTGGCCGGGCGCGCCTCCACTCGAAGGGTAAGGAGTCAGGTCGACACCGATGTAGTTGCCGGCGCGGTCGGTGATGAGAGGGATCCAGCCTCGGCACGCGTACTCGGGGCGCACCCACTTGTGCGGGCAGCTCGACATCTTGGCGCGGACGTGCGCGTTGGCGCCCGTCTCGGGGTCCTCGTCGACGGCGCGCCAGAACTTCCACTCCTCGGCCACCTCCTCGAGGCTGAGGAGCGGCAGCCCGAAGAAGAGACCGTCCTGGCACGACTGGTTCGACTCGAGCTCCTGGCCGTCGTAGCACAGGTACGACTCGCGCACCGCTGCCGGGAGCGTGAAGCCGATCGTCATCTCGAGCTCGTCGATCGCCTCCTCGGAGGCGGGCCAGTTCAAGGTGTCGGCGATCTCCTCGTAGTGGCTGTCGCACCAGCCGCGGATCCGGTTCCACGTGTGACGCAGCGGCGGGTAGGCGGTCGATGGGATCATCACGCCGGTGGCCGACCGGGCCGAGGTGGCGGGTTCCGTTGCCCTGTTGCTGCCATGGCCGTGGCCGCCGCGGGCGTGGCGGTTGGGCGGAGGGACGAGAGTTGAGGACGATGCCGACGGGTGGAGGTTGGTAAAATCGCCGATCGAAGCGGTCGAGAACGAGGCGCCGGGCCCGTCGGTCTGGTAGGGTGACGTCGCCCGGGCGGGCGGATAGTGGCTCGAGCTGGGCGAGAGGATGGTGGGCGAGTCCTGGCCATAGCTGCTGCTGTAGGGCAGCGACCAGGCGTTTGAGTTGAGCGAGGCCGGCAGACCGCGTCGCGACGAGGGCAGGCCACTGCCGAAGGTCGACGCCTTCCTCTGGTTACCGAAGGGGCCGGCGCCCAGCGAGCCACCAAAGAAGGACGAGATCTGCGTGAAGAAGGAGGGTCCCGACATGGTGTCTGTAGGTCTCTGCTGCTGCATGGCGAAGGGCAGAGAGGTGGGGAAGGTGGGAAAAGGAGGTTGATGGATCACAGAAAGGCGATTGAGTACGTGTCGCTGTTTGTCATCTCTGGAAATAGGAGCGCGCGACGCATGAGGCCTCCGGGAGAGCGCCGACAGAGCCCATTGTCCCCGCAAACGCGTCCAAAAAGCGCTTGAGCGAGGTCCAAAGCGAGCACCGCCCACGCTTCCGCCAGGTAAACCTTTCCTTGACCTGAAAACCCTCCCTTCCCTCTCCCAGCCCTCCTTATATGAAATTCTTCCAGGCAAAAGAGGTGGCGAGCCAGATTTGAACGAGCAGGAACTACGGCTAACTCACCTGAGCAAGCATCAAAACGCCCGGCAGCCCAGTGTGCAGAGAAGCGGCAGAGCTATTGGATGCGCGCGGACAAGGAGATGCCAGCGACGGGCTCTGCTGTCGCGACTGAAGGCCAGCCTAATGCGAGGAGGCCTGTCCTGAGAGTGCGTGAGGCGCTTCAAAGATAGAGCGGGAAGACCAAGGGCAGGGAAGCGAATCGAATCGAATCGAATCGAAGCGAAGGTGGGCCCAGGAGCGTACGTCGGAAACCGGGTTGGTGCAAAGAGGCGGACAGCTGAGCTCGCTCGGCCAGTTGTCCGATGTATCGTCGGACAGCGACTGCGAAACGTGGCCGCCAAACACTGGCGTCGGTGTAAAGAGATGAGGGGCCCAGTTGCTTGTTCACCGAAGGTGCGGACGTTGAAAGCCCTTGCGACGGCAAAAGGAAGCAAGAGTAGGTACCGGAGGGTGTGCGTTGCTGGAAGGGAGCGGTAATTCGATTTGATTCGGCGATGGACAGTAAGAATATCTCGCAGGCTTCTTGAAAGGAGAGGGAGGAGAACGGGTCCTATCTTTGCTGAAAAGGAGCAAGTATGTCGGCAGCAGGGACCGGGCGCGGATTGTCGATGGCGAAGCGACTCCGGGAGGGTGGAGGTGGAATTGGCCACCGGTGGAAGTTGCTCAGATCGCGAGGATCGGAGAATCGGCGTAGAGATGTCGACTGGCGGTCGGAGTGCTCCGTGGCGCGATGCGGCCCTGAAGAGAGGCCGAGGGACGTTGCGAGATCAGACGTCCGAATGAACGCCGCGTCGGTCCAGATAAGGAGTCGACCGCTGTTTGTTTTCGCACAGGTCTGCCTCGAGCGCGCACTAAGTGGATGCGTCTGCGGTAAGTGCAGCGGCTTGGTAAAAGGAACTGTTCAGGGATCAGGCCGTGACAGAGGCGAGTGATGGCCGCTGGAATAAAAAGTCCGGTCGCGAGGCGGGTACGGCAGAAAGGTGCTGAGGATAGAAGAAAAAGGAAGGTCGAGCCAATCGGCCAGCAAGCGGGAACTCGGATCGCCTCTGGTACGAACGCCTGGGAGGTGCGGGAGAGGTGGCCTCTGGAGCGTGTCGGCGGCGTCAAAGGGTCAGGGCAGTGTGGGAGAGGCAGGGAGATGCGAGGGAAAGAGGTGATGGTTAGAAGAGAGGGAGACGAGGTAGAAGGAGAGGCGCGTTAGCTCGGAGCTGCTGTCGAGGAGGAAGAGAGCAGGGTCGAGGGACGGATGGTGGTGGTGGTGATGATGGTTGCTGGTTGCTGTTTGGCTGGCGAACAGGTGCGACGACGGTGACGGATGACGGTGCGGTGGTAATGGAAAGCAGCAAGGCAGCAGGCAGGCAGGCAGGCAGGCAGGCAGGCAGGCAGGAGCTGCCGGCCAGCGGCCAACCTGCCTGCGTGGTCCCTCGGCCGCCTGCCTGCCTGGCCCGGATCGGCCAGCCCACGCCAAACAAGGGAGGAAAAAATCGAGACTAAGCCAAGGATCGAAAAGCCGCGCTGCGCCCGCAAGCCGGCACAGGGGGGGTTGGCTTGGGCCAACGAATCAAGAAATGCACGGGTGGCCGGCTCGCGGTGTCGTCGTCGTTTGGCGTGCTCGCCATTCCGCTGGGCCGCTGGCTGGCTGGCGGGCCAGCTCTTCTGTGCAGGAAAAAGCAAAGCCAAGTGCATCGACGCACGCCCCCCACCTCGTTGGCGGGCAGGCGGGCGGCGTCAGCGACACCAACGCGCTGCCCGGCCGCCTGCCTGCCTGCCTGCCTGCCTACTCGACGTCGAGCTCCGACCGTCGACCACCTTGCTCGGCCTCGATGCCAACACCACCGCAGCGTGATGACCCCGAGCCGGCGGCAGCGGCAGCAGCCTGGTCAACATAATGAGAACGACGACGACAAGGGACAAGAGCGTCCGCCTTTTGTCCGCCTGCAGAGAGGCGACGGAAAGAGAGAGAGAGAGGACAGAGAGAGGCCGGCAGATGCAGCGAGGCCGCGCGACGCCTCGTCGACAGCCGCCGCATCGCACGAGGTCTGGCTCTGGCTTCGCTGACGTTGATCGAGCCATCAAGCGGACACGAGTAACGCTCCGCTCTAGCTCCTGCGACACTACTGTACTGGCCCGCTGCTTTTGAAAGATCAAAGTAGAGCACATAAAGGAACCGCGCGGCGAGACGGTACATACATCCGCAGCACGCGGATCGTCCGCGTCGACGAGCAAGGCTCGAATGGTGCCTAGCCGGCGGGCCACGGCTTCGCCCGCTCTCTTGTCTGGTCGACAGCGTACGGCGTCTCCTCCGCCAGGGGGACCCAGGGCGCCCCGCATCCTTGGACTTTGTCGTAGCTTTCGGATCGATCCGTGCCTACGCCTTGGCACGATAGTCAAAAGATGAGCTGGCCGAGCTGGCGTACCGCAAACGGCGACGGCGACAGCAAGGGGCGCCGCCGCGACATCGGGTCCTCTCCAGGCAGCAAGCGGTACGTACAACATCAAACGGCGGGCTGTCCCGAAGACCTGAGCTTGCTTGTGATGGGTGTGACATCGTCACTCGCTCGCTCGTTGCATCGACAGACGTAGACGCGGCTCATCGCCATCGGCCGGCTGACCTCTACCCTTTTTAGCCCTGCGTCTCAGAGCCCAAGACGAGGCAGGCAAGAAAGAAGAGGGAGACAGGCTGCTTGCATCGCCGCCGTCTGCTAACTAACCCTTGGGGAGCTCCGCCCTCGGACCCTTGCGGCATCGGAGGTGCTGATCGGGGTCGGGAGAGCGCGTTGCGGTGGACTGAGACGCATTCAGGGAGGGGCGGGCGGGCTGCTCGCTTCACCTAGCCTCGCCTCGCCCCTTCTCGCGCTCGCACAGGTCAAGTCGGGTCGCTTCAGGCCAGGCGCAGATTTCGGCCAAAATTCTGGCTGCGCAACACGGGGGTGGCGGCCTGCGCAGGTGGCGAGCGCGGGATTCTTGGGGTCTTGGGCTCGCCACCTCGAATCTGCCCCCCTCTCCAAGGCACTTCCTTCCGCTACCACCATCGACCCTTCCTCCCCCGTCACGCAACGACCATTGGGCTGGCTCCCTGTCGTCTCTCCCAGTGCTTCCTCACGCCGCTCCCTCAACACAGGACCCCACAAAGCCCACGAACAGAGTCCACGATAGGCAACTCTAGCGACGACAACAGGCACGCCTCTTCACTCACCTTGCTCTGAGCACATTCAACTTTCACCTCGGTGTAGACAAGACCTGACTAGACAAGACTCGGCTCGACCAAACAACACTCTAGATACCTCCCGCTCACACCGCGCCATGCTGGGCTTCACCGACAAGCTCAGCCCTTCGATCAAGGTCGACTGGTCCCTCTACGGCGGCGCAGAGCAGACATCGCCTCCGACAACCGCCGCCGTCCCCGATGGCCTTCTCTCTTCGGCCTCCCTTCAGTCCAGCCAATCCTCTTCTTCTTCCTCGTCTTCCCGCTCGACGTCTCCTTCGCTCCTCTCCCACAAAGCCGCTTCGTCGTCCTCTGCCACCTCCGTCTACAGCGATGGCGCGCAGGACGACGACAGTGACGAGGACGCTCAGGTGGCCGCGCTGGTCGGCGGGACGCCCAAGAAGACCCGATCACCCGCAGCTCCAATCGCGGCCGAGCAGGCCAAGCGGTGGCTTCCTCCGATCCTCGCCGAGCCGCAAGACCAGTCCGACTTCCTCTGGATGCTGACCGAGGAGCCGCACCGCTCGCGCCGCATGGCCATCCTCAAGGCCCACCCGGAGGTGCGCGCGCTCATGGGCCACGAGCCGCTGACCAAGTACGTCTCGTTCGCCGTGCTGGCGCTCCAGGTCGGACTCACCGTCGTGGTCTCGTCCAAGGCCGGCCTCGGTTGGCACCCGCTTGGCTTCAAGTTCCTCGCGCTCGCCTACGCCATCGGCGGGACGGCCAACCAGAACACGTTCCTCGCCATTCACGAGATCACGCACAACCTCGCCTTCAAGGGGATCCGCACCAACCGCGCTTGGGCGATCCTGGTCAACTTTGCCATCGGGATTCCCTACGCGATGGCCTTCAAGCCCTATCACCTCGAGCACCACAAGTACCTCGGCGAGGACGGCGTCGACACCGACCTGCCGACCAAGCTCGAGCTGCTCTGCCTCAATAACGTCTTCGGCAAGGCCTTCTTTGCGACCTTCCAGATCCTCTTTTACGCGCTCCGCCCGGGCTTCGTCCGAGCGCAGCGGCCGACGTTTTGGCACTTTGCCAACCTCGCCGCGCAGCTCGCCTTCAACGTCGCCCTGGTGCGCCTCTGCGGCTGGACGGCGCTCGTCTACCTGATCGAGAGCAGCTTCTTTGCCGGAAGCCTCCACCCGTGCGCGACGCATTTCATCGCCGAGCACTACATGTTTGGCGGGATAGCGCAGGAGACGTGGAGCTACTACGGCCCGCTCAACATCCTCGCCTACAACGTCGGCTATCACAACGAGCATCACGACTTCCCCTCGATCCCCTGGACGCGCCTGGAGAAGCTGCGCAGGATGGCGCCCGAGTTCTACGACATCTTGCCGCACCACACATCATGGCCCATGGTGACGCTGCAGTTTATCCTCGGCGGCGACTCGGGCATGTTTGCGAGGATCAAGAGGGTCAACAAGGAAGACGAAAGGAGGGAGCGGAGGGAGAAGGCCGGCGAAGTCAAGGCGCAGTAGATGTGGCCGACGACCCCTCTCTCCGACCGACCGACCGAACGGCGTGTAAACTACCCCCCCTTTTTCTTTTTTTTTTCTTTTTCTTTCCCTCTCACGGACTTGTCTGCCACCTCTGTTCTGCTCTCTCAAGTCCGCTGCTGCTCTACGGCCCTCTCCTTGCCGTACAAAGACGGCGCTGTCTGGAATCGATCGGGAGCCCGAAAAAAAAAAAAAGGGGGGCGTCGTCGCTCGTCTTCCCATGCCTGCGTTCGTCACCATCCTGTGTCGTTACCGCGCCGCCGCTCCTGCTTCAGGCTACAGAGCGATCAGAGGAATTTCTTCTCACGAGATAGAAGGTTGGTGGGAGAAACTACAGCCAGCGAGTTTCAAGGACTTCGCGGCGCGCCTCCGCGATGGTCTCCATCTCCATGAGCTCTTCAACCGGCGGCCTATAGCTGAGCACCAACACCTCTTCGCGAGTGATTGGTTGCATAAGGGTCTCCTTGAGGGCTCTGAGCATAAAGGGGTCGCAGTCGTAGCCCCGCATGCAGGCGAAGTAGTCGTCGTGTTCGTAGAGGTGTCTTCGGAGGTATGCCGTCGACAAGGCCGATGGCGGCAGCGGCAACCCACAGAAGTAGCAGCATGCGTGCGCCTTGCAAAAGTTCTCGACCTTGTTGATGAGGGTGGTCGAGTTGAGTTGACCGAGGTGGCCGCAGGACAGGGCTCTTGTCGTCCTCTGTAGGCCGGGAGCGAGAAGTAGCTCAGGATCCTGGGCTGGAACCATCGTCTGAGTAACGTTGGCACCCGGGGCCGGGTGCCAGTATCCGTAGAGCGGCCACGGGTATGCGTAGGCAGGGGCGCCAGATGGCATCGACAGGCCGGCCTGCGGCGGAGCACCGTGCTGCGGTGTCGGGCAGGAGGGGCCATCGCGGCGTAGTAGTGCATCGGCGCGGGTTGGACCTGGGCATAATGGGGAGGAGGACGCTGTAGAAGATGAGGCTGAGGAGGAGCAGGAGGCGGAGGAGGCGGAGGAGGCGGAGGAGGAGGCGGAGGAGGCAGAGGAGTGGGGGCCGACGCCTCGTCTGCAGCGACCTCGCGATCGGTCCGTCTGTCGAGGCGCATGTCGCGGTACGCGAACACCTCGGCGCTGGCTGCGTTGCGCTCAATGCGCTCCTCGTTGGCAGGACGCACCCCGCGCTGCCGAGCGAGCGGCTCGGTGAGCGCGGCGTCCGTGGTCGCGCGGCTCGACCTGGTGGCGGCCACGCCAAGGAGTTCCTCGAGCGTCGGGGCCTCGCCCGGTTCCGCAGCTGCAAGTCCAAAGTGCCGGCGCAGCTCATTTTGGTCTTTCATCATCTGACGGAGGAGCGGGAAGTGGACGTCGACAAGCAGGCGAACGACCAGCATCAGCTGACGCTGCATCGTGCGGTTGGCCACATGGACACGGCGAAGCGCCGACGCGGCTTGTGTGGTTGGGGCGCTGGCGCTCGTCTGCCTGGGCAGTCCCTCGTCGTCGTCGTCGTTCTCTTCCTTCTCCTCCTCTTCCTCGCTGTAGTCATCGTCGTCACTGCAAGAGGGAGCCCTTCGTTTTCGCGAAGACGTGCCGGCGTGGTGATCATCGTCGTTGTCGCCGTTGCCATCTCCGCCTTCTCCGCCGTAGCAGGACCCGCAATGGAATTGACACGGGCGGCTTTGGGCGGCCTTCCCCACCTGGGCCTCGCGCTGGCGATCTTGCCGGTGTCGGCGTCGGGCCTGGTGGGGCCAGTGGGTCGCTTGTGGCCCATCGTTGGCGTAATCAGAAGGAAAACAAGTCTGTTGGGCAGATTGAAAGAGGAAAAGTCGAAGACGAGTCGACAGTGGCGAGGAGACTGGCCCAGTCGATGGTGAGAGACGATGGACGAGAGGTCTGCAGTCAGGCAGGGGAGGAAGAGGCGGGTTGGAGGAAGAGGACTCTATATACTGGACTAGCTGTAGGGGGTCCGGCCTAGCGGGCTTGCACGGGCCAAGCACCGTCCAAGGAAGGGGTCGAGGCGAGCCAACTCAGCCACCGGCCCATCCGATCGCTCATGAGACAGGCCACGGCGGGTAGAGGCGGACGAGCCGCGTGCCGTGCTTCCGTTGCAGCTGGTGGTCCGCTCCTGAGGGAAGGATTGCGAGTTGAGACGGGCGAGTTGCGGTCTGTGCTTTCCTTTGCTGTTGTCGGCCTCTCGAGGCAAACATGGCGGAAAGAGGGGGGCAAGTAGTTGCGTTCCGTGCTTCCGTTGATGTTGGTGCACGGGCCTCCGCAAGGTTCTGAGGGGGGAGGGAGAAAAAATAAAAATAAAAATAAAAAGGAAACTATAGAAATCTCGGAGTAAAATATCCGCGAGGGGTTTCGAACCCCTGACCTCAGGATCACCTCTTGTGTACACAAGATCATATAAAGCTACGTATGATACCTACGCCTTAACCAACTAGGCCACGCAGACGCTGCCAGTGCTTCCGTTTAACCATTCAGTATATAACTAGTGGACAAGACCATCTGGTCGTTCCACAATTACAGTGCAACAACCCAGCCCTTTCCCCTCCGCCCTGTCACGCGCAGTGCCAGCACCGACGTAGCTGCTCAGTGTAATGCCTGCTTCTCGACTTTACGAGCCAAGTCCATCGTTTTTCATCACTCCCCTACTTGCTGCGATCCGCCGCTACGACTGCTAAGAAGATTCGCGGATAGCCCGATTAATGGCACCCGTGCTCCGGTCCGCCAGAACCTCTGGTATCTTAAGCGTGCCGAAGTAGATGGATGGGTCCTTAGTGGCTTTATCTATCGGGCGACCGATCGCCACGGTAGCATGTCTGTTCTTTTGTGTTTTGAACAACTTGATCTTGTACTCCCCCACATAGAAGACCACCGATCCCCAGCGGCCGGGGACATTTGTCCACATGTAGGCCTGCTCTTCCGCAGGTGCGAGGGCATCTGCAGCGCGTGGTAGGATTTTGGACATTGTTATCGTGATGTGTTTCAGCGATTGATCGTTTGCGGTAATGAAATCACGTTCCAGGTCGAAGCGGAATCGCGTCTTGACGATGTCAAGGATTGCTTGTGTCTGTTCGCCCGTCGCCGTGACCAGTTTAGAAGCTCCTTTGACAGATTTGTCGAAGATGAGAGGCTGGTCAGCCGCCATGCTTTTGAGGAAGACTGACGAGTAGCCTTGACCTTTGATGAAATTTTCCATATACATGATCACGTCTGCGTAGTAGTTCGTCTTGACGATTAACTGTTCTCGCAACGAGACCATCCTTTGTCCCGCTCCACGGCCGAATTCGTAAGAGCCAACATCGACACCCTGGGGATGCTGCTGACGGTCGACGTAGTCTGCGCTGGATCCGGGGCCGCTGTGACTGGGACGCCCTTCACTAGAGGCCAGGTTGAGGTTTTGACCACCTGGATGGGGTCCAAGCGCAGGGATGCGGGTATCCTGGTGGGGAGCCTGTTGCAGGTCGACCTGAGGGTGCACTTCGTGGTGTCCGTAGCCTTGCGGCGCTCCGTAGTGCTCGGAGCCTGGCGGCGCAGCGGCCCCGCTTCCGGCCAGATGATGGTCAGCCTCGGGTTGCCACGGATGAGATTGCGAGCCCCCGGCATCGTACGTATAGGGCTGTGTCGAGTGATGGAGAGCCGCAGCGTTGGCGTCGTATCCAAGGTTCTGAGGAGTGTGGTACTGGTCGAGCTGATGCTAGACAGGCGGAGGGCCGCGTGACCAATTGCGGGAGGCCGTGACAGGTGGATAGAGGGGGAAAAAGCGCAGAGGAGACGCATGGCGATCAGCATGGATATTCGATAGCGCGCCAGGTTCGACATGGGAGAGCAGAGCGTAGGTAATCAGTGGACTCACCTGCGTCCAGGGTGCATACTGCTGGCCAGCTGCACCGTAGCCCAAATTGGGAGCCGGTACATTCTGGGGCAGGTGCTGGTGGGCCTGCGGGTCCGGCGGCGGATAGGGCTGCGGAGAAGACTGCTGGTAGCCGTGGACTTGGTGGGGCACGTTGTGGAAGGAAGGGGGCGGACTCTCCAGTGCGCGCAGCGCTTCACCGATCTGTTTAAAATCGGGGTTATAGTTCAGGATCTCTTCAAAATCTTCGGGCAGGCCAGAGGCTGCATAGGCGAGCGGCAGAAGCGCGATGCCGATCGCGGCCACTGCGACCGCTAGGTGGAGGGAGACCATGGCTGGCGTCACGCTCGCAAGTGCTTGTTTCGTTGGCGTTGTGCTCGAAGTTGAATGGTGTCGGACGCTGGGTGGTGATGCAGGGTGGATGGTGTTGAGAGAAAGGAAAAGGGTGGAGAGGGAGTCGTCCGGCCCTCCCTTTTATGCTGCTCGAGTGTCGCTGCTCTGGTCTGTCCTCAAGCCGCCCTGATCCTCCTCGAGGCGTCCAACGGACCCACCTGTCATCGCTTTTCAGGAGTGGGTGAGGGTGGGGGGCTGCCATTCGCCATAGCTATACAGCCATCCTGGACGGATCAGGTGGGGGCCGGGCTGCAGTGCCCCTTCATATAAGAGGGCCCGCAAAGGCGGAGGATGGGAGCTCGGGGCGGATGCTGCCACCGTCACCGTGTGCATGACGCCACCTGCAGCTTCAACGGTCTGGAAGAGCCCACCGACAGCTTGACGAACCTACTACGGCCTTCACCATCTCGTGTCGTGTTCGCCTCTCGTTGATGATGTCCCTTGGTCAGTCGGGACGACGACGGTGGAAAGTGCCCCACGTTCGCTTCACGCTGAGTTGGCGCACGGTAGGTTGGCGTGTTATTGAATGACATGGCGGGCGTGGTGGGGTATTTTACAGGAAAAGAGCGATGCGTCCCATGCAAAGGGAGCAGGACGCCGAAATTAATGGCCGAAGTCGAATTGAACGTGCGAGAGATTGTTGAAGAGCGAGTTGCGCCGGCTGCGGTCGTGGTGCGGCGTATTGGCGCCGCTGCGCGCGGCGTGCGGCGTGTTGAGGCCGCTCGGGACGCCGCCGTTGCCGTTGGCGATGGCGCCGCTGCCAAAGTCGAAGAACGTTCCGCCGCCCATGCCAAACTTGGACTGCGCCTGGGCCTCGCCGCCGCCATTGAATAAACCGCCAGGCCCGCCGCCGCCAGCCGCCAGACCAAATGTATCGCCGGCAGAAGCAAAGACGTCCTGCATCGCCGGTTGCGTGAAGCCGGGGGGAAGTAGGCTGCCCCAAAAGTCCTCCATCCCCGCCGTCACGGCTGCTGCGGGACCGGCGACACCGGCAGCCGCCATGTGGAGCGAGTCCCACGGCGTGGAAGCGGCGAGCGGTGCCAGCGATGGATCCATCGGCATGCCCGGGTCCATCGACGGGTCTAGCGGCGGCTGCGCATCGCCGGCGGCGGCCTGATTGGCAGCAGCGGGACCATCTCCAACGCCGCCCTGTCCGCCCGCGCGACCGTCGAGCTCGTGCGTGGCACGCTCGACCGCCGCGCCGAGGGCAGTCTCAACCGTCATGCTGGCGGCTGCAGCGAGGTGCGACGCCTCATTGCTGGGCGAGACGGCGCGCGACTGCGAGCGCGAGACGGCTCCGCTCTTAGAGCCCGACGTGTGGTCGGTCCTTGCCTGCAGCAGCGCCCGGAGGAACTGAGCATACAGCGCCGGGCTGTGCGTGTCGTTGACCGCCACCTCCTCCAGCAGCTCTACCGCATCTTCGACCAGCGAGATGATCGTGTCCTCATTGGCGTAGCTGGAAAAGACCGGTCTGGTTAGCTGTAGCGCGGGCGAGGAGATTGAGCGATACACAGAGAGAGCCGGTCAACGGGCAAGTGGTCAGCATGCGATAGCTCGTCTTTCGTGTCACGGTCGAAGATCCTCTTCGTGCTCGCTCGAGCTCACCTTGAGCAGGAAGACGCAGGCGTAGGTCAGGGCGATGAACTGGCTGTCGAGCGCGTAGCGGAACTCTTCGCGCAGGTCGTCGCGCGCCGTGATGACGATCGTCCGGGCGGCCTCGAGGCATTTTGCAAAGTCTGGCACGACGTCGAGGCGGGAGGCCGCAAAGCAGCGAAGAGCAAAGCACAAGGAGTTGGTCAGCACGTTGGTAGTCAGACGCCGTCGCTCGTCTCTTCCGCGCCGCTTCGAGGGTGTCAAGGAGGGGGACTCACACTGCGCCTTGTCGGCCGAGGGTCCCCTGCCGTGGTCGAGTGACTGCTGAAGGCCAAACGAGTTGAGCATCAGGACGGCGTGATTGAACCGCATCGGCGACTGTTTGACGACATAGAGCTGCATGCGCTCGTTGTGATCTAGCTCATCCTCGCGCCCCTGTTCATCATCGGCTCCACCGTTGCCGTCTTCGCCGTCCTGGCCCTGGCCAGGTCCCCTGGTCGTCGCCGTGTTCTTCATCTTCGTCTGCTGGCTGGCGGTGGTCGTGGTGGCAGGGGCGGCGTCGCCCTTCCCCTTGCCCTTGCTGTTGGCCTTGGACACTCTCGCGTCTTCGTCGGCCTTGCCGCTGCCGTTAGCACCGTTGCCGTCGCCGTCGATGTCGATGTCAACGACGCCGTTCTCGCGGTTGCGCTTGGCCTCGGCGCGCTTCTCACGCTCGCGCCTCTGCCTAGCCCGCTGGCGCTCGAGATAGGCGTGGGCGTTGGGCGGCAGGTCGTAGAGGCCGCGCCACCGCCACAGTTCGCGCCACTCCTCGAGCTGCTCATTGAACACGGGCAGCACCATCGAGTAGTCTATTTCGGTGTTAAGGCCGGAGACGGACGTGGTCCCCGAGTAGAGGAAGTCGAGCTGGCGCGACTGGATGCGCTGCAGGTCGACGAGCGCGCTGATCCCGATGTCCCACGTCCGGCTGAAGCGGCTGCCCCAGCTGCGGCAGTTGCGCACGATCCAGTCCTCCTTGATCGTGTAGGGCTTACCCATCTGGGCGCTGATGCTGCGGTCCACGACGAAGCACATGTACCACGTCCGCTCGCGGTTGAGGATCTCGCGCTCGCGGTCCATGACGGCGGGATCGTCGGGCGCCGGGTTGCCGCTGAACGACGCAACGCTCTTGCGGTGGAGGTTGAGATCGGTCGCGATCCGGATCGCGATGCCGCTGAACAGCCACGTTTTGTCCTCCTCAAAACGCTCCGCCGGCTGGTTCCACATCGAGAGGAGCAGAAAGCCCTGTACGATCTCAATGCTCTTGAAGCCGCGCGACATGACGGCGAACGCGAGGTTCTTGACGAGGCTCAGGCACTTGGCGTGGAGGTCTAGCCGGCGGTCGTAGAACTTGGAGGCTACGGTGCAAATGCACGTGAAGAGGAACGGCGAACGGCTGCAGATGAACGTCGGGGTGTGCCAGTCGGCGTCGAGCAGCAGCATGTGCTGCGAGCAGTGGTGGAAGAAGATCCGGAACAGATCCAGCACCTCCTCCGACGTAACGATCCCGAGCGTCAACAGCTCCGGCGGCATCTCACGCTCGATGATGATCCGGCGGAGCGGCAGGATCGTCATCGGTCCCGGCTTGAAGTAGCTGTCGCTGGCGAGGCCGAGGCGGACCTTTGGCTCCTCACCGTCCGCTTGATCGTCCTTGCCACTGCCGTTAGCACCTCCGCCGCCGGCGGCCTCGCCGCTGCCCTCATCGCCCTCCGCCTTGATGCCCTTGGACGGGCTCTGGACGCTGCTGCTCCCGCCGCCATCCTTGGTCTTTGCGCTGCTGGCGGTGCTCGAGGCCCGGCCGTGCCTACGGGTGCGCTGCTGGTTATGCAGGCTCGCCTCGGCCAGCAGGCCTAGCGGGTTGAGGGTATTGTCCGGCAGCGAATGTAGCTTGGGGGAGCTACGCGAGGCTCGAGCGCGCTCGTGCGCGTGGTGATAGCCGCTCGAGCGCGCGTCCGATGACGGTGGTCCCATGGCTGAGCGGCCAGCGCCGCCGTGGTGGCCGATCGGCTCGAGAAAGCGCGTCTGCTGCTGCTGCTGCTGGGGAGCGGGACCGCTGCTGGCGATGCTGACTGCGTCGTGCGGTGAGGCGCTGTGGTGATATGGCTGGTGGCCGCCGGTATGGAACGCCGCCGGGTTGACCGTGTTGCCTCCCGGGCTGGGGCTAGGATCGACGCTGCCCGGACGGATGCCGCCGGGGGACGGCACCACGCCGTGGGCCTGATCCATCGGGTCGGGACGCGGCCAGGGGCTACGCTGGCCAAAGTCGCGCGCAAAGCTGTGGGTCGTCGACTTGGGCCCCTGCGCGCTACGGGCGTCGCGCCGGTGCGGATCAGCGTCGAGGGGATAGTGACTGAGGTGGTGGCGGTGGTGGTCGGGCGATGGGCTGCGCGTCACCATGCCGCCGGTCTGGGCGGCCAGGCCCGGGTCACGGATGCTGCGGAGGACAGTGGCGAGGGTCTGCTCCATCTTCTTGAGGCTCTGCTGCATGGCCTCGGTCTTCTGATTTTTGCCGCTCTTCTTGCCGCGATTGCTCTCCTCGAAGATGCACTCATGGTTGCCGTGGTTGCACCGATTGCACGGCGGGCCCTTTTCGGCGCCGACGCAGCGCATCTTGAGGCGGCGGCAGTTTGTGCAGGCCTTTGCGCCGCGGGTCGGCTTGGCCTTTTTGGCCGGAGCCTGGGACGACGAAGCGGCGCCAGACGTATCGCTGGGGTTGCTGCCATTATTGTTGCCGTTGCTGCTGTTGCTGTTGCCCTTTGAGGGGCTGCCGCTCTTTGACTGCGGATCCTTGGAGGAAGCGCGCTTCCGCTTGGCTCCCGCCGCTTTCCCGCCGTCGCTCTCGTCATCGTCGCCCTCTTCGTCTTCGTCGTCGTCGCCGTCGTCTTCATCATCATCCTCCGAAGAGCCCTCTTCGTCTTCGTCGATGCGATTCTCGCTTGTGGACCGCGAAGCCTGGGCCTGGTGGTGGCTATTGGAATGAATGGCAGCAGTGTTGGCGAGCGCAGATGGGTGGGCGGGCGACCAGCTGGAGGCGGATGCGCCCTGACGCATCGATGCGAATGAGGGCGAGCTGTAGGCGAGCGATGCAAGAGCGTGGCCGTACGGGCTGAGCGGATGGTGGACCGGCGGCGTGTGGGAGCCCGAGGAGGGATGGTTGGCCATGTAAGTGTGGTGCAGACTGGATGACGACGTCGAGGGCCCCACGCTCGTCCCCTCGACGGAGCCTTGGCGCGAGTGCGAGAAGCGCGGCGGCGTGTTCATGGCGAGCGGCGCGTCCTTACCCTACGTTGGTCGTTCAGAGCGGCGAGGTAAGATGGCGAGAGGAAGAAGGTGGACTAGTGAACGGGGCTGTGGAGCGCCACAAGGATGCCAGGAGCGTGACGACGTTGCGGGACAAGGGCGTCAGGGCTGGCGTGACCGTGCGAGCAAGCAAGTGCGCGCGCGCGAGGATAGGGTTGCCGATGCGGATCCAGCCGGCCGGCCTGTAGAGGAGCCTGGCAAGCAAGCAACAATGCGTCGGCCTCGCCGTCGGTCCGTCGTAAGGGCGACGAGTGCCGTTCCCTTCCTGTGCAGCGTGGGCCGATCCGACACGAAGAAATCGCAGAGGAGCAAGGAGGACGGGACGGATGCCAATGGGCCGGTCGAGGTCGCAGTCGCGGTAGCGATGGCGGTCCTTTGCGGGCCGACCGGCGAGGTCGAGCGCGCTGCCTTCCGGGGGAGGACGAAGTGCAAAGAGGTATGGGTCGGCAGCGAACGAGCGATGCTCTGGCTGATGGTGGCAAGGCGGAACGAGGGGTGGTGGTCGCGCAGAGGCGATGGCTGGCTCTAGGAAAGGGAGGAGGCAGGCAACGAACGATCGAGGACGGAGAAGAAGCAAAGCGAGGCTAGGGAGGAACGAGCGGGACGGGAAGCCAAGCCGGAGCTCCGGCCGCTCTCGTCCGTGTCGTGCTGGCCGTGGCCGTGGCCCGCTGGCTGCCGGGCCAGAACCTCTGCCGGAGCGGCGACGCGGCGAAGAAAAAAACGGCGGCGGCCCAGCCCAGCCAGCCAGCCAGGCGTAGTGAGGAGGCCGTCCCTCCGCCGCGCTCGGCTTCTTGAGACCGGGACCCCTGCTGAGCCCCGGCCACGGTCTCTCGCGCGCTGCTTGCCCCGAGCTCGGCACCGACGAGCTCCACCTGGCCCTGGCCTAGCCTGTTCCCCTCGCCTGACAAATAGCGGGCAGGGAAGCGAAGGCCTGCAGCCTGCCGTCACTATCTTTCTTGTTGGCCAGGGCCAAGGTCACCCCCGCCCCTGCCATCGTCCCCGCCCTCGCACTCACCTCACCTTGGCTTGCTACGCTCGACAATCCCTCCGGAGCAAACAGTCACGGAACACGACCACACCCACCATGTCAAGACATCGCGCCGTACGCAACCTCAACCTCGAAGAGGAGCTGGCCGAAGACGACTACTATTCGGACGAGGACCCCTACGGTGAGCAGTCGCATGACCTTTGTCGCATCCCGGGTACGATGTCGATGTCGCCCACTTCTGCCTGCTGACACGCCGTACATCTGCTCGCTCTTTCCGACAACGCCCGCTCCGCGCGCTCGCCCCGCTACTCCCACCTCCCGGCCCCGCCAGAGAACATCTCGAGCGATGATCAGTACGCCCTCGGCGAAGCGCTGTCGCAGGCGCTCTCGGTGCTCGGCCCCTCTGAGAGCAGCGGCATCTCGGAGCGCGAGATCCAAGACGCACTATGGGAGTCGTACTTTGACGTAGAATCTGCCGTCGGCCATCTCGTCGAGGAAAAGAGCCGCAGGGAGGCCAAGCAGGAAAAGGACCGAAAGAAAGCAGGTGAGTGACGTCCTTGTTTGCCGCCCGATCGAGAGACAGCGCAGCTAGGAGAGAGGGTCCATGGGCACGAGGAGGGCGGAAGAAGGCGGCATAGCTTCGAAGATCCGGGCGCCTGTTTACGGGCTTGGCCCGACCCGGCCTGGCCTGGTCCTTTCTTGGCAGCAGACGGACGCTCGCCAGTCGTGCGCCACGGTCCTTGCATCGGATCTCCCGATCAGCTGCCAAAGAAGGCACGGAACAGCAAGAAGACGTCCGCCACCGTCTCGGCATCTTCGCCTCCTCTTGGCCTCTCAACACGACGCAACGAATTCGAATCCGAGAGACCGACGGCGAGCTGACACCCTGCTCGTGCCGCGTCGTCCGCTACTGTTCGCTACAACTTCGATGTTCGGTATCGACCTCGACCTCGACCTCAACTTCAACTTCAACCCTCCGCCACCGGCTGTTCTTGACGCACGAAGAGGGAGCGGCGGACTGCGGGGCCAACGAAGACGAGCCGCTCTCTGCACTGCAGAGGCTGTCTCTGCGCAGCAGGGAGGCATCGGGCAGCGGCGGACGGGGTCGGGGGAAAGGTCGAGAGAGAAGGGGAGGTGCGCCTCCAGGCAAGGCCATGGGGCTGGCCGGACTAGACCGGGGAGGCAGGTCCGGCATGGCGAAGCGCAATCTCACCGACCTCGCACCGGCCCAGCTCCGCCCGTCTCCGACCTTTCGCGGGACGCTTGTCGGCGAGGCACTGGCATCAACCCCAGCGCCCGCATCCTCGAAGCCGATGTCGAAACTCTCGGCACTCGCACTCAAGGCGAGTGTAGCCAAGAGCGGCGGCGGCGGCAGCTTCAGCAGCGGCAACATGAACAACAAGAGGCCGATGAAAGAGACGGCGGCTTCATCCTCTTCTTCTGCTTCGGCATCTGCCGATCCCCCGACGTCATCGTCATCGCCCAAGCCAGATGCGTCCCCGACGGCGTCACGCCCAAGCAAGCTGGCCGCCCTCGCCGCCGCCAGGGGGAATCCCAGCACGCCTCGACGCTCGCCCGTCCCGGAAAGGGCGGATCCGATGACGACGCCGCCGTCGTCGGCCGCTGCGGCCAGCAGCGGTGACAAAGCCAGGCCGCTGTTGAAGTTGCAGCAGAAGATGGTCGCCGCTCGTCAGGCCAAAGTCGCCGCAGCAGACCAAGCGCAGGCACGAACAGGAGCCGCCACCGACGGTATGGACGTCGACAGAACTAAACAGCAGCTCGAGCCCGAGCTCGCAGTGTCGCCACTTACGTGCTACGGCTCGAACATCGCCGTCGACGCGCTGTTCCCGCATGCATCCCAGCCTGCCGCCGCCGTCCACCAGGATCTCTTCGCCCAGGCGAGCCACCTCGACTCGTTGCGCCCCGGCCCGATGCAGGTGGCAGGGCCGTTTCACGCGACTCGGGCGGTACCCGGCGGCTCGCCCTTTGACCTCTTTGTCGGCCTTGCAACCGCAGCTGGAACGGGTACCGATCACAAAAATCACTCTTCCTCCACGGCGGCAGTCGACGGCCGGGTCGAAGAGGTCCGAAAGGCGTTTTCCAGTTCCAGCCCGGACGATGTTGTGCTCAAGGCACGCGAGGGGACCTCGCTCGCAGCTACAGCAGCGCCCAGGCCGCCTGTGACGGGGCGGTAAAAGTGACGGAGACCACGGCAGACGACGGGCATTGGCAATGGTGGAGGGGCGGAGAAGGAGCTGCCGGAGCCGTTCACGTTAAGCCCTCCGAGCAATCTAACACCCATCTCCTTTGCATCCTTCTTCTTCCTCTGCTTGCCCTCTTTCCCCACTTGCGCTGCGACTGCTCGACCGCACTTGACGTACTGGTCTTCCCTTTTCCGCGCTCACCGTTGTGCTGCTATCGCACCCCACAGCGGCGAAGAAGGCAGCGGCGGCGGCATCGGCCAACGTCTCGGGAGCCTCGACGCCGCTGCGGAAGAAGGCGGCCCTCGGGCAAGCCGTCAAAACGGCGGGAGGAGTGTCGTCGGCGGGCGGTGGAAGTGGCACCGTCTCGCAACTGAGGACCGACATCGAAGCGATGAGGCTCGGCTCGCAGCTGACGCCAAACGACAGCAGCACGGGCGGTGCGGCCGGCAGCCTCGCGTCGACGCCAAAGATGGGCATCGCTCACGAACGCATCGTCGAAGAGTACCGCAAGCGCGAAGAGGAGGGCAAGCTCGAGATGAGCCTCGTCGTCGTCGGTACGTAGGCCGCCGTGCCGACCAGCCCTGCTTCGGTCGCCTGGAGCGCCGAAAGGAAAAAGGCTGACTAGATCCTTAATTCACATACGTATCACTCCGCTTGCCCCTCGCCCCTTCACCCGCTCGCAGGCCACGTCGATGCCGGCAAGTCGACGCTGATGGGTCGCATGCTGCTGGATCTGGGCACGCTCTCCGACCGCGAGCATTTGGCCAACGAGAGGGCGAGCAAAAAGATCGGCAAGGGGAGCTTCGCTTACGCATGGGCGCTCGATTCGTCGGAAGAAGAGCGCGAGCGCGGCGTCACGATTGATGTGGCGCAGGACCATTTTGCCACCGCCCACCGCCGCTTCACGCTGCTCGACGCTCCCGGCCACCGCGACTTTATCCCTAACATGATCAGCGGCGCCGCACAGGCCGACTCTGCGTTGCTGGTCATCGATTCGATCCACGGCGCCTTTGAGGCCGGGTTCGGCCCCAACGGCCAGACGCGCGAACACGCGCTGCTGGTGCGCAGCCTGGGCGTGCAGCAGGTAGTGGTGGTGGTCAACAAGCTCGACGCCGTCGCCTACAGCCAGGAGCGGTACGACGAGATTGTTGCCAAGCTCAAGCCCTTCCTGCACGGCTGCGGCTTCGACGATGCCAAGGTGCGCTACGTCCCATGCGGCGGCTCGGTGGGCGAGAACCTGGCGGAGCGCGAGGCCGGAGGCGAGCTGGAACGGTGGTACACCGGCCCTACGCTCGTCGAGATCCTCGATGCGCTCGAGCCGCCGCGACGCAACCTCGACGGACCGCTGCGCCTGCCCGTGACCAACGTGTTCAAGAGCGGCCAGACCTCGATCTCGTCTGGCGTCGGCGTCTCGGGCCGCGTCGTATCGGGGATTGTCCAAATCGGCGACCGACTCCGAGCAGTGCCGGGCGACGAATCCGGCATCGTCCGCGCGATCGAAGTCGACTCGGAGAGCGTCCCCTGGGCGGTGGCAGGCAACAACGTCACCATCTTCCTCTCGAACATCGACCAGATCCAGATTTCGGTGGGATCGGTGCTCTGTCCCTCGAATGCGGCAGAGGTGGTGGAGCTGTGCGACGTCTTTACGGCACAGCTCCTCGTCTTCCAGTCCACCTACCCGCTCGTGCAGGGAACGACGGTCGAGGTGTTCCACCACTCGGCAGAGGTGCCGGGGAGGTTGAGGGAGTTAGTGGAGTTAAGGGACAGAGCGACGGGTGCGGTCGTCAAGAAGAAGCCGAGGGTGTTGACGAAAGGCAGCACGGCGTTGGTCAAGATCGAAGTGGGCGACGCGGCAGAAGGAGGGGGAGGCAAGGGTGGAGGTGTTCCGATCGAGAGCGTCGATAGGTGCAAGGACATGGCGCGTGTCCTCATCAGGAGGGACGGCGAGACGGTCGCGGCTGGCATTGTCGTCCAGACTTTTAGTGCCGCTACGTCGGTCAGCAGCTAGCTGGGAGTTGTACGGCCAAGACGTACCGTAGTAGGAGCAGGGCATGTGTGATTGCACAAGTAGCTCTAAATGGCATAGGAACGATGAAATTACAATACCGATGAGATGCAAGTACCAAAGAGACCTCGTTCAGGGGAAATGTCCATCTACAAATCTTGATTGATCTAATTCCGCTCTACCTCATCCTCGAACTCAGCGACGATCCAATCAAAGAACACTTTCCACTCTCTCTCGAACTGCCTCAGCCAATTTGTCTTTACCTCGTTCTCAACGAGGGAATGTTGAATGGATCATTTTGGCAAGTACGCCGAGACTTACGATAGAAGTTGCATGGGAAGAAATGAGAAGTTGATAAAAATCATAATTGATATCGAAATTCTCAAAGATTGAGGAATCGTCACTGCATAGAGTGATGGCGACACCGTTGTTGAGGAGAGAAAGGAGAGAAGGGTGTGATGCGATACTAGAGGTGTAGCCTAGGATTTGGTTGGAGATGGGACAACATTCTACTGCTATGTTGCGCGTCTTGACGAGGTCGATGAGATGGGGATGATGGGCGAGAGATAGAGCGTGGTCTAGCCGCTTGCTGTCGAGTACAATGGCATCGTAGAGATTCGAATCGGCTCGTCCACCGTCTGATAGCG
This sequence comes from Thecaphora thlaspeos, assembly GCA_900291925.1. Lineage (NCBI taxonomy): Eukaryota > Fungi > Basidiomycota > Ustilaginomycetes > Urocystidales > Glomosporiaceae > Thecaphora > Thecaphora thlaspeos. Next base: position 1,173,146 of record UWYS01000004.1, on the reverse strand, counting down.
TTTCACCGGCGTGAAAGACGAATGGGATGAATGGTAGACCTTCTTCGACGACGCGATGGCGGAACCGCAATAGTTCCGGTGCGTAGTAACGTAGTGTCGTACCGGGATCTTCGTGTCCTACCAGATCGAAACCTACGATGAGGTCTGGAAAGCGTCGTTTCAGATCGATACAGTCTTCCAGGTACCATCACAACCGTTCGTTGTCGATGATCCTAACGGTCGAGTAGATGATCTTGGCGCCTCAGAAGAGCGTCTCTGGTTCGTCTCGCTGCAGCTCCTGTCTCGTCTCCTTGACGGCTTCGTCAAAGATGGCCACCCACTCGGCGTGGGACAGGTCCATCTGACCGTTGGATCGTACCATGAATTCGACGAAAAAGTTCATGCGCACCTCGGTGTAGGCGATGCCGTCGCGGGCGTGCGTCTTGAGCATCTGCTTGATGTACGCCTTGAGCGTCAGTTCGTACCCCAGCAGGCCGGCGATCACGAGGAAGGTAGAAAGGAACCTCGACCACGCCTGCTTCGAGTTGGTCGCGGCCGGTCGGTGCAGCGAAGGCGTCAGCGTGGTGAGGCTGTGGACGTAGGCGCCAAATTGAGGCCGCAACGCTCTTCCTCGCTCGACGAAGGCGAGGGCGAAGGCGGAAAGAGGTGCGAGGGGACGTTGCCCGCTGCGTCGACGTAGGGATGATCAAATGGGAATGACGTCCGGGCCTCGTCAAAGGGGAGCCACGTCCCCTCTTTGTAGGCGTCGGTCCAGATCGACGCTCCCTTGCCCCTGAGGACCTTGACCTCGTGGATGGGAAGGACCTGAAACGAGACGTCGGCCTTGTACAGCGCGTCTTGATCCTTGAGAGGCAGCATGGCCTTGACGCACATGCCCTCCGTCTCCCTGGCCCTGGCCAGGAGCCAGCGGATATCGACGCTACCATCGAAATAGCAGTGCAAGAGCGCACCCTTTGGCATCCTCCTCACGATCGTCCACAGCTTCATCTTGTGCTCGTTGGCGCTCCACTCGTCGGGAGATAGATCCTCGCGGCGGTAGAGACCTGCCTTTCGGGCGCTGTCGAAGTGCATACCGGCATACTTTGTCAGGTCGTCGGCGGCGAGGGGCATCGAGGTGGCATTGCTGTTGAGCGTTTGAGGAGCGACTTGGAGCACGTTGGTATCCCAGATGTCGGCGATCTCGCGTGCGCGGATGCGAGAGACGAGGTGGTTGGCTCGTCGTTGTGTAGGGCTGAGCGACTGGAGAGCGTCATGGTCGTACCGCTGCGAACGCTCGACGTGGATGAGAGAAGTGAGGGCCGAGGTGTAGGCGGCGAGGTCGGTGATGGAGCCGTCGTCATGTTGGGACAGAGGGGAGGGCTCGACGAGGTCGCCCATGTTTGATGGAGCGTGTCTCTGGGGAGTATGCGGGTCGGGGATAGTTAAGCGTTGGACAAGAGGAGGGAAAGAGGAGGGAAAGAGGAGAGGAAGGATGGGAGGCAGACGGAAACACGCACGGGCGAGGGTGCGCTGAGTCGACGCGCGCAATAATAATTAATTCTATGTAACGCGTTTCCCTAGGAATCCGGCGTCGCTAGGAATCCGGCCGGGAAAAAGCAGACTGTCTACCACCCTCACTACCACCATCACCGCCATTGTCGTCGACGGCTCCACTACCCACCGCATCTCCTGACTGCCCCCGCTGCTCTCTCTCTCAGCACCCACCGACACATCAATGCGAGTTGTACCACCCACGTCCCACCATGCCACCCTCACCTACGCAGCAAGTACAACCATGCGCTCGAGAATCAGCGCATCGACGGCGCTTTGCTCGACAACCTCACCGCCTTCTTCAACATCTTCTGCAGCATGCTGCGCAAGTACAACATTCGGGATCCACTGGTGATCTGGCAGGGCAAGTGGCACCACCTTGGCAACCACCGCCACATAGAGGGACCAGGCAAAGGCTGCCACTTTGCCGTCTCGCCCAAGGGGTGGACAAGCAACAACTTGGCGCAAGGGCATCAGCAAGACGTCGGTCCACAAGGCCTTTGCTGACGTTGGCCTCACCTTGCCCGCTGCAGCAGAGAAGGTCCTCGCCAAGCTGCCAGGCTTCAAGCCTCGCAATCAGACCCCGCCGCCAGTCGAGGGCCCCTTTTTCAACACTCCAACACTCCAACCAACCCAGCTCGCTTTCACAACCTCGCGCTGAGCCTGTCAAGCTTGCCGCCACTGCCTCGGCTTGCTCTCAATCCCGCTCTGGCCGGACCTCCATTTCAGTGAACTGTACGGCAGCCGTGGTGGACTGGCTGAGCGTTTCTGATGGCCCAATGTATGCAGCAAGTGTCGAAATGGATTGCATTGCTTGTCCAGTGCTTGGTACACAATAGAGCCGTCGACAACAATGGCGGTGATGGTGGTAGTGAGGGTGGTAGACAGTCTGCTTTTTCCCGGTCGGATTCCTAGCGACGCCGAATTCCTAGGGAAACGCGTTAAGCGGAGATGGCCCAGCTGGCCGCCGCCCACTCTCGCACAGACGTCGAGCGCAGGCGACGACTGCCTCGCTGCGCCTCTCTCACCTCGTTGAACGCGAGCAGAACACAAGCTCGCACACACTTGCAGCACCACCAAATCCCACAGCGCAGCCATGACATGACGCTCGCCAACTGCCTTGACACCACATGGCAAGCGCACATCGCTCTTTCCAAACACTCGCGCCATCCACCTTGCTCCCTCCTATCTTTCTACACCGGCAGGCCTACAGGGTCATGACGACGACGGCTTCTTGGCGGCGCCAGCATCCGCCTGGGGCGCCACGAGGCCGTCTAGCGTCTCAAACATCTTGTCTGACGTGCCCTTGTCGCTAGCGACGCCGCCGGCAGCTCCGCCCCGCCTACCGCCCGACGACGCCCTGCGCAGCTCCTGCTGCCTCCGCTTCTCGTTTGGGCTGAATCGCATTCCGCCTAGCGCCTTCGGCGCCCTCCTCGTCGCGTCGAAGCCACCTCGGCCGCCCTTGGTGCCTCCGGGTGCCTCGCCCGGTCCACGCAGCGCGGGCTTGGTCGCGTCTTCCTCGACCTTGCCCACGTACTCGGGCGAGCCAATGCGCACGTCGCTCATGGTGCGCGGCGCGTCAATGTCGCGGCTCACGACGGCGACGTCGCTGTGCACGTAGCCGACGTCGACGCGCGGCGTCAGCATGTCGCGGTGCACGCCGCTCCGCAGCGCCGCCTGGCTCGTGCGGTAGGCGTTGACGATGCGGAACAGCGCCGTCCCCTGCTTGGGCTCCTGCCGGCTCCAGTCGATCGTCGGCGGTGCGTCGGCGCGCCTGGGCGCGTGCAGGTACGACACATGCCCGCCCACCAGCACCGAGCGGCCGTCGGATGACTTTTGCTGATAGGCATTGCTGCTGCGCGAGCCAGACTTGGCGAGCACCTCGTGAATCACGCGGCCCGGCAGCGGCTCGCCGAGCAGGTTTGTGTAGAAGAGGTCCGGCTGCGAGTACTGCAGGCCCGCGTGCGGGTGCAGCGTAGTGGGCTGCGAGGCGCCGGGGAGCCGCTCGTTGGAGGCCGCCGTCGACGCCGCAATGGAGCGCTCGCGGAGCAGGCGGAAGGCGTCGCGCGTAGCGTCGAGGTCGCGCGACTGCTCCAGCATGTCGATCTCGGCCGGCATCATCTTGGCCAGCGCCGCCTCCGCGTCGGGCTTGGGCGGAAGCGGCTTCTTTGTGGCACCCCTCCGCTCGGCGTCGCGCTGCACCTCGAGCGCGGCGGCGTAGGCGCGCTCTTGGCGGCTGCGGATGACGTCGAGGAGGCGGCTGCGTTCCTTTGCGGCAAAGAAGGCCTTCCACTCGTGGCGCGAGCCGCGCACCTGTGCGAGGAACTTTTCAAACTGCTTGTCCGTCAGGGCGTTGTAGTTGACCGCCATGCGCGGGCGCGTGGTGAACTTGTCGGCGTCGTGGCCAAAGGCGGGCGAGTGGGAGCGCTCGCCCATAAAGTCGAGGCCCTTGTAGGCGGGGTCGGCGGCACCGCGCGCGGCGTAGTGCTTCTGCATGGCGCGCCACCGGTTGTTGTAGAGACGCGCCTCGCGCTCGGCCTCGGTCTCATTGGCGAGCTGCTGTTGCGTGGGGACGATGGGGCCGGGGATCTCTGCGGGGAGGTAGCGCTCGGTGGACTGGAGGTAGCGCGTGTGCGGGCGCGGGCCGTGGCTGCCGGCGGGGGAGTCGATGTGGCTGTGGGCCTTGTCGACGGCGAGCCTAGCGTCGGCCTCTTGCCAGCGCTTGAGGAAGAGGGTCTCCTTTTCGCGCTCCTTCCAGATGGTTTGGCCCTCGGGCGTGTCGATGTGCTGGATCTCGAGGAAGCGGAGGGCGCCCGGATGGTCGGAGGCGCCGGACGAGGAGCTGCCGGGGATGGGAGAGTTGGAGTTGGAGGGGAGGGGACGCTTGAGGCCCCAGTCGCCGCGGGCGGCGTAGGCCGAGGGGGTGGAGTAGACCTGGGGGATGGTGGGGTCGAAGGAGGCGACGCGCGACTGCCTGAGCAGCCGCGAGAACTGCGAGGGCGCTGGTGCGGCCGCCATTGCTGTGTCGATGGCGATGCGGCGATGCGTCGATGCGGGAGGGGAGGGCTCAAGATGGCGACGGTGAGGGTGATGCAGAGCGACGATGATGGCGGCCAAGAAGAAGGACCGAGGGCCGATCAGCGAGCGGCAGCGGGCAAAGCGTCCGCTTTTCCTTCGCATTCTCCCGCAACCAACCAATCGCCGCACGTGATGCACTTTGCTGCCGAAAAAAGACAAAAAAACGTCGGAAGCCTGACCTTCCAAAGGAAGGTCAAAATAAAAGGAACGGGGACCTACGCGAGTCGAACGCGTGACCTCCTGCAGCGGTTCTAAATGCAACAGCAAGTTGTCATAACAGAGAATACCCCAAAGCAGGTAAGATAAACCACTACTCCAAGGTCCCGGATTTAAGAATCGTTGGGCTTATTTACTTATATTAAGTGTTGAGAGTACATGAGAAGGAAATGAATTGCTGGTCGAGAAATCTTGAACGACGCCTCCACAAAGGCTGATGGTGACTCGCCGTGTTCCTTTTCGTCTTCCATCTCGCCATGTCGCCATCTCGCCACCCATCGTCCACCTCGCCTACGCCACGTCCACCTATGATGAGCATCACCCATCACACCTACGCCTCGCGCGCCGCGAACCAGCCCAACGCCGCCGCCAAGCAGTTGCTCCAGTGCATCGAGCGCAAGCAGTCCAACCTCTGCGTCAGCGTCGATGTCACCACCAAGCAGCAACTCCTCGATGTCTGCGACGCCGTCGGCCCAGACGTCTGCTTGATCAAGGTGCGTAGCCCCGTCTTCGTACGTCGTACATACAGCCGCATCGCTCGTAGCCGTTGACACTAGTTCCCCTCTTTCGCCCCCTCGCCCCGCAGACACACATCGACATTGTCGACGACTTTGACCTCGACCTCGTCCACCAGCTCACCGAGCTTAGCAAGAAGCACGACTTTCTCATCTTTGAAGACAGGAAGTTTGCCGACATCGGTGCGTCCCCTCGCTCCCCGCCCTGCATCGCCCTGCCATCCCTCTCTGTCCGCACGCTCACCCCCCCTCCCCTGCCTACCTCTCCGCGCCACCCCACAGGCAACACCGTCTCGCTCCAGTACTCATCTGGCGTCCACAAGATCGCCTCGTGGTCGCACATCACAAATGCCCACCTCGTCCCCGGGCCCAACATCATCACCGGTCTCGCCTCGGTCGGCCAGTCGCTGGGGCGCGGTCTGCTGCTGCTCGCCGAGATGAGCAGCGCCGGCGCCCTCACCAAGGGCTCCTACACCCACGCCTGCGTCGAGGCGGCGCGCAACGACACCACCGGCTTCGTCTGTGGCTTCATCGCCATGTCGCGCGTCGACGAAGCCGACAGTACGCCCAACGCGGGCAGGGACCTCATCATCCTCACGCCCGGCGTTGGTCTCGACGTCAAGGCCGACGCCATGGGACAGCAGTACAGGACGCCCGATCAGGTCATCAGGCAGAGCGGCTGCGACGTCATCATCGTCGGAAGAGGCGTGTACGGATCGCTCATGACGCCAGAGGGCAAGCAGGACAAGGCGACCGCCTTTGTCAAGGTCGGCGAACAGGCGAAGCGATACAAAAAGGCCGGCTGGGAGGCTTACCTCGCCAGACTCGACGAGGGCAAGAAGCAGGCTTCCAGTGCGTAAGCAGGTCTTCTCGGAACGGCCCTTGGTCTTTTCATCTCCCTACACATGTAAAACGCCTTTTTCCCGTAGACCGAAGTACGAACGAATCGCAACTCAGCCAAGGCCCGACCACCGACTGAGAGATCCGCCGTCGTGTGCCGAACGAGACGCTGATACAAGCCTCCCTCCCATTGTCCTTTGCATGTCGTCTGTCCGTCGCAGCAGTCACGTCATCGTCCTCCGACGGGGTCATCGCCTCTGCCGTCGCCATCGGCAAACGAAAGGCCATCGACTCGTTCGCTGCTGCCGCAATGGAGAGTGAAGCACCACGCCGCTCGGTTCGCCGCAAACTGTTTGCGCCGGCGCCATCTTCCTCCACGCTCCCCGATGGCAGCCCTTCCCAGGCGGACCAGAAGGATGCCAACAAGACAAGCTCCGACCACGCTCTAGCCACCTCGCTAGCAGCGGCCGAGACGGTAGACGGTGCGCGGTACTCCCTCCGTCGCCGTATCGCCACGGCCGCCGTTGCGGATACACCCGAACTTAGCAGCAAGAGCAGCAGTAGCAGCACCGTCACCAAGAACACGACAGGTAGGCGGTCTTCGACCCGCGTCGTCGTCGCCGTCAAGAAGGAAGACATCGATCCAGAATCGGACGCTGTGGCCTCAGACTCTGATTCGGGGTCGGAAGACGAATACGCCGACGCGTCGGCGCAAGCTAGCGCCACCTCCGCCCTGTCTCGTCGACGTTCCACGCAAAGTCCCACCAAGTCATCGGTGAAAGCCAAGACGACCTCACCATCGAAGTCGGTCGTCTTGCACTTTTCCATCTCCCCACGCAAAGCGACGAAACCGATCAAGCTCGATCTGCTCGAATCTGAATCGCAGCCTGCACCGGAAAGGTGGGAAGAGACATACGCTCTGCTAGTGAAGCAACGATCTCGGATCATCGCACCCGTCGATACGATGGGATGTGAAGAGAACGGACGGGACGATCGAAGGGCCGATAGTTGGCGCGTCAGGGAGAGTGAAGAGGAAGAGCAAAAGAGGAAACGTTTGACGACGTTGGTTAGTTTGATGCTGAGTAGTCAGACGAAGGATCCTGTCAGTGAGTTGGGTCGGTGGTCGTTCACGTAGCTCCGAGGCAAGGCTGAAGCGCGGGAGGGGGAAAGAGAGAAGCAAGGAACGAAAACACTGACCCTCCCCGTGCACCCACCGTTCGTTCCTGTCCAGCCGCCGAAGCCGTATCCAACCTGCAACGCACTCTTCCAGGCGGCCTGACACTCTCATCCCTTCTTACCGCCTCAGATTCCACGATCTCATCATGCATCTGCAAAGTTGGATTCTGGCGACGCAAAACGGGATACCTTAAATCGGCCGCTCACATCCTATCTCACGATTTCGGCGGTGACGTTCCAAGCAACATTGACGATCTACTTACGCTTCCCGGTGTAGGACCCAAGATGGCTTTTCTAGCACTTTCTTCGATGGGCATTCAAATTGGTATAGGGGTGGATACGCACGTTCATAGACTTAGTAATAGGTTGGGTTGGTGTAAAACCAAGGATGCTGAGGGTACTAGGTTGAGGTTACAGAGTTGGGTACCTAAAGAGGTAAGTAGTACCTTTCCCCTTCCCCCACCTCTTCTCCTTATCTACGCACGCACGGACAGTTTTATCTTAGTAGTCCGCCTCGGAACTGACAACCAACGACCAAACCAACCTTCAGCTTCACGGCAAGATTAACAAACTTCTCGTCGGATTCGGCCAAGTAATCTGCGTACCCATCGGACCACGCTGTGACCTATGTCTGGTAGGTTCATCAGGCCTCTGTCCTTCCTACAATCCACCTACGCTCCAATCCACCTTGAAACGGGTCAAGGTTGATCTCCTAAACTCCGACGAAGAAAACGAAAGAGGAGAAAATTGGTCTTTACCACCGGGATATACCAACAAGGAAGAGGGAAGGGCAAAAGTAAAGGTAGAGGTCGAAGTGGAAGTGCAACGGGAACCACAGCGAGATGATGATGGGTGGTATGGCATCGGTGAGCTTGGTTCGGTGCAGGATCGGGATTGGGATCAGGTCAACGTCAAGGTGGAAGGTGATGTAAAGAAAGTGCAAAAGCGAGAGGAGCAAGAGAGGGCGCTTGAGTGGTAGGACTGGCGCGAGAGCCGTCTGTCGTCACGTCGAACCGCTACACCCATCTTCCCTTGAGCTTCGCAGTCAATGCATCGACAATGATACACGATGAGATTTGCGAGAATGCGACAATGACAGCGACAGACGGGACGGGGACTGGTACATGTTACGGGGGACACGGGAAGCTACAGCAAAAACGGGACGTGCGAATGCAGATGGTGGTAGCGGTGATGGACCAGGCGAGAGAGACGGAAGAAGGGCGAGAGGTTCTTCAGGGTCAGGGACAGGGACGCGCGGCTAGTCATGCTTCTCGGGCCCGGTAAAGTTGCGCCAGTCCTTGTTGTCGATCTTCCGGAAGTCGTCGACGGAGTCGTGTGCGAGCTGGCGGAGGTACCGTGCGATGCCGACGAGCTCGGTATCAAACTTGGGCGCGTGCCTGGACGATGACAGGCGGGGTTGAGAGACGCAATGAGAAGTGAGGCGTTAGCACTTTCCGCGTAGCGAGAAGAGTGCAAATGGCGGTCTGTCCCTTGCTGCAGCATCGTCAACTCACTTGTAGGCGCGAACTGGACAGCGGTGAGGATGGCGGGCGCGCGGGCAAAGAGAGGGCCAGGGGGAGACGGCGTCAGTCCAAATTCGCTCGGCACGTCGTTTACCATCATCGATGCCGGCTAGGCCGAGCGAGGACGCACTCTTGAGGCCGTTCTGCGGATTCATTGCAAAGTTGCGCGAGAGGTCGTCGACGTGGAGGGTGTTGTGCGGGCCATAGAGGGCGGGCCACCTCCGCCAGATGAGCTCGAGCGGCTTGACCTCGTGCTTCCTGCCGCCGGGGGCGGTGATGGAGAACATGGGCGTGCGGTCGAGGACAAAGGAGACGTTGTAGCCGGCGTGACCGATCATGCCGAGCTCGACCAGCTTGACCTCGAGCCAGCGCCACGACGTCTGCGACCAGATGCAGATGTCGTAATCGCGATAGGCGACAGTGAGGAAGTCGTGCAGTCCCGGGCGTGCAGCGAGAGAGGCGGGGCTGGCTGGGTCGAGGAGGCGCTTGGTGTCGGCGATGGTGTAGTCGAGGTCGAGCACCAGCAACCGCTTGCCTGGGCGCGGCTCGTTCATGATGGAAAAGTTGCTGAAGCGCTTGATGACCTTTTCCAGCTTGTGCCGGTTCTGCATGCGGGTCGGGCGCGGAGAGGGAAAGAATGTTGTAGGCCGTGTCAGCTGAGCCTGCCATCAGAGGACAAGTGCGGGCAAGGGGCCGGAGTACCATCGAGGCCGCCCACCTTTGGGTCGAGGTCGGGCGGAGAGGCCGACTTGGCGTCGACAACCGTGTCGGTGTAGTCGATGTCGCCCTTGAAGCGATCGTCGAGGTCCTGTGGCGGCGACGTGCGAAGCGGCGCGTGGAGGGCAGTGCAAGTGTGTCAGCTTCCATCAGCAAGTCAACAAGGAGGGCAATGGGCGTCGACTCACCTCTGCAAAGACGATGGTGCCGCTTGGGTCCTGGAAGCGGTCCGCCTCGGGTGTGCCGAGTAGCATGAACGAGACGTGGACCTTGTCGGTCACCATCGTTTCACCGCACGCTGCCGCCTGGTGCGCTGCGCCACTGCTGCTGATGGTGGTTGGCGGCTGGGGTCGCGACTTGAGTGCCGATGGGGCAAACTGGATCGAGCCGATGAGGTCGTCGTCGGTGGGCGGCTTGCCCCGCGTGATGCCCAGCAGCTTCTGGCTGACAGGCGGGACGTCGGTGAGCGAGTACAGGATTGCCTTGAGGTCCGAGACGCTGTCCTCGTCGCCCAGCCGCACCGAGAGGATGGAGCCAGCGTACTTGACCGAAAATAAGAGAAACGCGCCCGAATCCGGCGCCGATGGCGGCGAGGGCGGAGCGTTGTCATCGGCGGCCGCGCATGGCGGTGCAGAGGATGTGGAGGATGACGACGAGGCTGTAGCGCTGGCGGCCACATCCTCGATGACGGCCAGTACCGGCTCGGGCGCCGGATCGACCTGGCTCATGGTCCTGCTTCTGGTGGTCCGGCTCCCTGTCTTTGTCCCTGTCCGTGTCCTTGTTCTGGTCCTGATAGTTGCCCTGGTCTTTGCCCCTGTCTTGGTCCTGCTCCTGGTCCTGCTGCTGGCTCTGTGGCGGGCCGAGCGAGAGCGAGAGCAGGGTGGGAGATGTTTTCGAGTTGTCGCTGGCTAGCAGATGGCGGTCAGAGGCGAGTGTATATGACTGTGGTCAGTGCGTTGTATGCCGGTGGTGGCGCGCTAGGAGGGTTAAGGTTGGCGGTGGTGACGATGGCGATGGCCAAGCTTAAGATTACGGCGAGGACAGGTCGGAGGGTGCCGACAGGAAGCAAGGAGAGGAGCGCTTGAGCAGCGGGCCAAGCAGGTTGAGGTCAGAGGGAGGCTAGGGCGCAGGGTCTGCCGCTCGTGTGCGCTTCTGGCCGATGGGGGCGCGGGCTGGCCGGCGGTGGTCTGCGTTGGTTTGCGTTTCGAGGTGTTGCTCTTTGCGCCCACGCCCCCGCCCCGCCCCGCCCCGCCCCGCCCCGCCCTGGCCTGGCCTGGCGCAAGGGGAGGGCCAGGCGGCATGCACTGGCCCCCGCGCAAGAAAATGCAGACACACACAAGAGATCAACGGCCTGCGTTAGACACACACCACCCACCCCCGCCCACGCAGCGAGCACTCAGCCGCCCTTTGACCCCACCTCCATTATCACCACCACCGTCACCACCGTCGCCATCATTAGCAGGCGCTCCGCATTTCTTCGGTCGACACCAGGGCCAGCCAAGTACTTCGCTGCTACCGCCGCCAATACACTCCCTAGCTCTGACTGCGCCTTCCGCCCGCTATTTCCCAGCTCTCACGACCATCACCCTCGTTTTGCTTGACCTGCCTTCCTCGATCCACCACAAAGCGACGCCTGCCTCGCGTACCCCGCCTCGCTGGTCCAACTTCCTGTCTGCCTGCCCGTCGCCAAATTCGCAAGGCCGACTTGTTACACTTGCCCAGCCGCTGCATATGCGATAAAGTCAGATCGCCACCTGCACTCGCAGCAGCCTTGAGAACGACCCGTTTCCCATTTTCTGCCATAGACTTCCCGTACAGCGTAGCCTCGCCCAGGCAGCGGAAATTACGGCCGTCACTTTTGCCTCGACGCTGACCTCAGATCAACCTAGTCCGCCTCCCACCACGGCCGCCACCATGTCGACGAGCAACATCAAGGTCGTCTCGCGCTTCCGCCCGCCGAACGCGCTCGAGCTGCGAGAGGGTGGTGAGATTGTCGTCGACTTCAGCGACGATGGGACCCTCGTCAAGATGACAAAGGGGAGCGGGACATCGGGTCTCGAGGCCAATGGCTTCGCCTTCGATCGTGTCTTCCCCATGGGTACCCAGCAGCGCGACGTCTTCGAGTTCGGCATCAAGGAGACGGTCGACGACGTCCTCAACGGCTACAACGGTACCATCTTTGCCTACGGCCAGACGGGCTCGGGCAAGACCTTCACCATGATGGGCGCCGACATCGACAACGACGAGCTCAAGGGCATCATCCCGCGCATCACCGAGCAGATCTTTGAAAACATCATGGCCAGCCCGCCCCATCTCGAGTACCTCGTCAAGGTCTCCTACATGGAGATCTACATGGAAAAGATCCGCGACCTCCTCGCGCCGCAGAACGACAACCTCCAGGTGCACGAGGAAAAGAACAAGGGCGTCTACGTCAAGGGCCTCTCGGACTATTACGTCGGCGGACAGGCCGACGTCTACGAGATCATGCGCCAAGGCGGCTCGGCGCGCGTCGTCTCGTCGACCAACATGAACGCTGAGTCATCGCGCTCCCACTCAATCTTCCTCATCTCCATTCAACAGCGCAACACCGAGACGGGCAGCCAGAAGACGGGCAACCTCTACCTCGTCGACCTCGCCGGCTCCGAAAAGGTCGGCAAGACAGGCGCGAGCGGCCAGACGCTTGAGGAGGCCAAGAAGATCAACAAGAGCCTCAGCGCCCTCGGCATGGTCATCAACTCGCTTACCGACGGCAAGTCGTCGCACATTCCCTACCGCGACTCGAAGCTCACGCGCATTCTTCAGGAGTCGCTCGGCGGCAACTCGCGGACGACGCTCATCATCAACTGCTCCCCTTGTATCTACAATGCCGACGAGACGCTCTCAACGCTGCGCTTCGGCGTCCGCGCCAAGTCGATCAAGAACAAGGCGCGGGTCAACGCCGAGCTCTCGCCGGCCGAGCTCAAGGCGCTGCTCAAAAAGGCAAAGGCCGACGCCGACCAGTCGCAGCAGTACATTGTCAACCTCGAGAACGAGCTCAAGGTCTGGCGCAACGGCGGCAAAGCCCCCGAGGCTGAGTGGGCCGACGCCAGCAAGGTCGTCGTCGGCGGCGGTGAAGGGGCCACGCTCGCGCCGTCGTCGTCTGGTGCGGCGGCGCAGAACGGCGCAGAACGGCCGATGACGCCGGCGGTCGAGGGGCTGCGCGAGATCTCGTCGCGGCCCGACACGCCCTCGGCCGTCACGCTCGACAAGGACGAGCGGGATGACTTCCTCCGGCGCGAGAACGAGCTCAACGACCAGATCGCCGAAAAGGAGGTCCTGCTCCAGGACACGACGAAGCAGTACCGCGAGGCGACACTCGAGCTGGCCGCCTGCAAGGAATCCGAGGCGGCCCTCTCCGCTGAGAACAAGGCGCTTTCGTCGAAGCTGACCGAGACCGGGCTGCAGCTCGAGAAGGTCAACCACCACGTCAAGGAGGTGACGATCAACATCGACTCGCTCAAGGAGGCCAACCACGACCTCGCCCTCGAGCTCGAGGCGCTCAAGAAGAAGGACAGCGACAGCGCGAGCGCCGCCAAGGACCCTTCGCAGGAGGGCAAGGAGCGCAAGAAGGCCGAAAAGATGGCCAAGATGATGGCGGACTTCAATGCCGGGATCGTCTCGGAAAAGGAGGAGCAGATCCGCGAGACGCTTAGCAAGCTCGAGCACGCGGGCGCCCTCCACGGTACCGCCGGCGACGGCCCGGCCCTCTCGGCCGACGACCTCTCGACGCTGCGCGAGCAGCTGCTCGAGAGCCAGACGTTGGTTCGCGAGCAGCAGTCGCGCGTCCGCCACGCGCAGGAGGAGAACGAGCTGCTGCTCAAGCGGCGCGACGAGGTCGAGCTGCGCCTCGCGACACTCGAGGCCGAGTACGAGGAGCTCCTCGAGAAGACGTTCAAGGACGAGGAGTCGACGCACGTCAACGTCGAGGAGAACCTGCACGAGGTCCGCTCGAAGCTTGAGCAGCAGTACGCGTCGAAGCGCGAGGCCCAGGCGAGCGAGATTGCCGACCTCAAGCTGCAGATCGAGCTCAAGGCGAGGGAGACGGCCGAGCTCGCGGCGACCAATGACAACCTCAAGAGCACCAACGAGGAGCTCAAGCGTGCGTTTGCCATCACCGCGGCCGGCGTCGAGGGCGGCAAGAACCTCGCCGAGTCGGCGCGCGAGATGGAGCGCGTCCGCAAGACGATGGCGACGCAGCTGGCCGAGTTTGACGTGATGAAGAAGAGCCTGATGCGCGACCTGCAGAACCGCTGCGAAAAGGTCGTCGAGCTCGAGATCTCGCTCGACGAGAGCAAGGAGCAGTACAACAACGTCCTGCGCAGCAGCAACTCGAAGGCGCAGCAGAAGAAGATGGCCTTCCTCGAGCGCAACCTGGAGCAGCTGACAAACGTGCAAAAGCAGCTCGTCGAGCAGAACTCGAGCCTCAAGAAGGAGGTCGCCATCGCCGAGCGAAAGCTCTCGGCGCGCAACGAGCGGATCCAGGCGCTCGAGCAGCACCTGATGGAGAGCCAGGAGAAACTCGCGCTTCAGAACCGCAAGTTCGACGAGCAGCTTCAGGCGGTCAAGGAGCGGCTCAACCAGGCGCGCGAGATGCGGCCCAACATGGCGGCGGCCGGGAGCGCGGGGCCGCTCAGCTTTGGGAGGATCGCCAAGCCGCTGCGCGGCGGCGGGCCCACCAGCGGGCCGCAGCCCGGGCCCGTCGCGGCCCGGCAGCAGCAGCAGCAGCATCATCCTGGGATCGTCGGGACGCACCTGGCCGACACCAACTCGCCTAAGGCGCGAAGCTCTTGGTTCTTTTCGTCCAAGTCGCGGATGGACTCTTAGCAGTCTCTAGGGCGACTTCGTTGCCCGGCTCCGTCCGCGTTGTCTCGCAGATTGGGCATTGCATGCACACGATCTACATACCCCGGCGAGTTCCTTTTGACGACGTCTTTTCTCTGGTCGCCCACCCCTCGTCGCTTGCGTCCCCCCTTGTTGGCCTTCTTTCAATTTTCCTTCGCTCGGGCTTTTCTCGCGGTCTCGACGCTGTGTGTGCGCATATTCTTCGGGCCGACCCCACTCGCATCGTTCTAGAAATAAGAATCTCGACTCGGACTCGTGACGTCTCTGATTGCCGTGTACACCTGTGCTGTCGTTGAGGGCAACTGCCACGGCCATGTTGAAAGTGGGTGTCAGGTAGTGTGAGAAGAAGAGAAAGGGCGGCGGGAAAAGAACGCGAGCCAACTGTACGGCCGAGAGGAGAGTTAGCGTCAGAACTTTTCTGTGTGGAGCAGACCGGGCGGGAACGCAAGTTGAGTCGACCCTCGATACGTCTCTGCCTTCTTCCTCACTCTCCCCCGGCCACCTCCTCGACAGCACGACCAGAAGCACATCACAGCACCACGATGACGACGCCGCGCCACCTTCTTTCCCGCGTGACCGCTTGGTCGCTCCTCCATCAGCCCTCTGTACCTGGTCTGATCCGTTCGTTGAATGGTAAGTCTCTTCTCTTCCAACCTCGCCAACGTCTCGCCGATTCTACACTGACCACAAGGCGAGCCTACGCGATTTCGAGGACGGTTACCAAAACAGTCTCTAGCGTTCGTCTGGATTCGGCAAAGTTGTCGGACGATGATGCTGCTCTATTGGCAAATATCAAGTCTGGCCTTAAAGAAGCTATGAAGAGTAAAGATAAAGTCACTTTGACTGTTCTGCGTGTATGTTTGGTCGTTCGCATTTCTCGTTATTCGTACTAAGATGCGTTCTGACACCTTGTCCGCCTATCTGTTGTCCACTTCTTGCAGTCCATCATCTCAGAACACCAATATACCCTCCTCTCGCCCACGCCCACCTCCCTCTCTTCACTCTTGCTCAAATCAATAACCCGTCGTTCCGAATCAGCCACAACATATCGTTCAGCAAACCGTACCGACCTAGCTGAAACGGAAGAAGAGGAACTTTCCATCTTGAAGCGATACCTCTCTGAACAAATGACACAAGAGGAAGTCGAACAACTCGCACGCAAGGTGTACGATGAATTCAAGCAGGCTGAAACGGACACGGGGATCCAAGGGAAGAAGGCGTTGGGAACGTTGATCAAAGAGGTTAATGCTAGGATCGTAAAGGGTAGTACGAGTGGAAAGGTTGTTAGTGAGGCTTGTAGACGTGTGTTGGAGAGGGTTTAGTGTTGTGTAAAAAGAGAGCAATGCACGACGATAACTTGTCGTGCTCCCACCGTATGCCCCCGCGGGCTTTGCGTCGAGTAGAGCTCAGCACCACACGGGACCACCACGACACAACAAACAGGTCGGTCACACTCAAAAGGTCGATTGGGGTCTTACGATCTGAAAAAAGACTCCCGAGATTCACCCAGAGTGGTCTCCCTCGTTATAATGCATACGTGTACGGACGAAGCGGCAGCAGGGGTTTATTTTTGGTCGTGCGTGAAACTGTTTCCACGCCTCAGGCGAGGGGAAGGGAGATGTTACATGTGTGAGGTGTGAGGAGGGTGACAGGACCAGAAAACCGTTTACTGCTGGGCGGACCAGACGTTGCGGAGCACTTTTTCGCGGAACGATGGGGGAACGAATAGAGAAGAGCAGAGTAGGGAATATGTCAGTGTGACGGTTCCTCTTGTCCTGTCTGAAAGCCCGAGAGCGAGAGCGAGAGAGATAGAGGCGTCCACTGATTCCTGCCATCCGACGTCCAAGTCCACCGCCAAAGCCAAACCAGCCCAGCAACCAGCCGACGAAAAGGGAGTGGGACGATGAGGATAGGGCGAGGGCGTAATGATGTCGCAACGGTCTGACTCTCATGAGATCCATTGAAATTGCTCCTCCGTGTGACGGGAGGAGAACGCTCCCCCCGCGTTTCACCTTGCTACTTCCTCGTGAAAGGGAGAATAAAGGGTAGAAGAGGTGGGAGGCGGACTCGCGAGATCTTAAATCGTTGTCCAGTCTTTGGTCTTCGCTCCGAGTCGAAACGAATTTCGGAATCCTGCCAAATGATTTGGAGACATCAAATGCAGACTGTCGGGAGCGGTGTGTCGGTGGCGGCGTGATTGTGGGGTCGAGTGTGGTGGGAGTGGGGATGCAGCGACGTGGATATGGGAGAGGGTGGAAGGGAGGGGAGGGTGGCTGGTGGCGGTTTGACTTCATTCCTTAGCAACCGTTCAGCCCGCTTGGCGGGGCATCCAATGACCCGCCTCGCTTTACTTTGTGTTCCATATTTCTCTCTGCTCTCGGCTCTTCCTGTCTCGCAGCGTGACGCAACCGGATACTCACGACCCTCCTTCTGGGCGAGCCTGTTCAGCGAGTCGTCCGACTCGGCCGAGGCGCGGACGAAGCCGCCGAGGGGGAAGACGGTCGACTTGCCGGGAATGGCACGGCCGTTCTCATCGACGTCAGCGACGGCGATCTGAACCGAAGCGTGGTCCTTGGCCTCGATGATGCGGCCAGTGGCGGCGCACTTGCGGGGCACGTAAAGGTCGACAAGGTCTCCCTGTGGCAGTGAAGAGAGCGAGAGCAGCAGAACGGTGGAGAAAAGCAGAGGTCAGAGTCCGGCCTTCTCCCAAGGGGATGCTAGGAGCTGCAATGGTCGGTGCTGGGACCGATAGGAGCCGGAACGAGACGAGCGAGAAGGCGAGAGCTGTCCAAGTAGTCGCAGCAGCAGCAGATGTGGGCGTAGGATCGACGATAGGTCGGGGTACGAATGCGATTCGTGGGCAGTCGCACTGCCGTCAGCAGCACGTCGGTTGCAGAGTTCCGCTGCCTTGTCTTGTCTCACGACCAGGCACCAAAGTATGCTCCTCCCTGCTCCTCCGTGCTCCTCCGAAGCCCGTCATGCCAGACCTGCCTGCTCGTGCTGTCCGTCCCATCGAACCTTTCCCTCTCCACCGGTTCCAATCGACCCCATTTCCGTCCAATCGTCCCTTTGTAGCACGCAGCTTCGTCGGCCGCATCGGACAGGCGACGTCGAAGACGAGGGAACGGACTGTACCAAGCCGCAATGTTCCTCATCGTGCTGCTGCGAATGCTGCACTTGGCCTGCTAGGCGCGGGCCATGCATTCGCAAGGCGATTCGAATTCGCGCTATTGGCGTAACGCAGATCGTCTAGACTGCCGCCGCTGCTGCTGGTGTGACTCGTCGACATCGCGAGATTTTCGTCCCATTCCATCTGTCCTCCATTGTCGGCAAGTCGGCATGGTCATGTTGGAGAGCAAGGATGACGTACGCGGTCGTTCTCCATCTATTGAAGCCAAGGAAAGCAGAGATTCGATGGAAGCAGACAAATTGGTCAGCTAAGGGGTCCCTTGCAAGCTAGGTGACTAGCTGGGAGAAGACGGAGTCCGTCGAGAGGTCGGCCGCTCGTGCTTCGCGGAGGGTGTGAGGTCGATACGAGGAAGTCGGGCTGACCGCCTAGGGTGAAATTCGTTGTCGATGAACACATCGTAGGCCGTCTCTGAAGCACTCCTCTTCCAGCATCGAGTACGCTCCGGCGCAGCGATGTTGAGAGAGAGTAGGTGATGGTATACGGGCTAGCTGAAGGTCGAGATGTCTCGCATTTCCGCCGTTCTACGTCGACAAGGCTCAGGACGAGCGGATCTTGGCGGCAGCAACCAAGCGCAGACGGCCAGATTCGAGGTTTGGATGATTGAACGTGGCTGGAATGGGCGTCGTCATGTGCGTCGTGATTGCGGCGAATTTCGAGTCGGCGGGAGCGACTGGCGGTGGCGGCGTAGCGGCTGGGATTGGCGATTGAATGACTACTTACCTTGAATATGTGTATGAGGGGGTGATGTTAGATGGGTGAGGATGGGTTGCTTAGGCGAGCTTGGAAGGGGGAAGTCGGAGGCGGGCTGCGGGCGATCAGTCGGCCGTGGGCCAGCGAGGGGCATGTGCGCTTCCCGCCTGCCAGCAGCGTGGCATCCCAGTGATCGGAAAATTCCAGGGTGGGTTTTCGCGCCTCGATGCCTCGGCCGAAGTTGCTGCAAGACGGCTCCGAACTGGCCCCTTTTTTTTTTTTTTTCCTTCTGTTTTGAAACGAAATTCCTCGGAACTCGGGAGCGTGACAAGGTGTTGCTAAGCAAAGAAGAAATCGGAACGGAGGCGTTCCTTTGAAGGGTGCTGGCCCATGCGTCGGTGGCTCGGGCAGGGCGCTTGCGGTGTCTGCAGAGCGCATGCACGTTTGGCCTTGACTCTGCACGCGCCGCGCGCTGGACCCTGACACTGGCTGCACGCCAACCTGCCTTGTCCCGTCCTGCCCTCCCCCCCCTCTTGACCACCACCAAGCGGTAAGCCACCTTGGCCTCGCTCCGACGCAGACGCATCACCTCAGCAGCAGCGGCGCGCGTCGTCGTCGTCGTCATCATCGTCATCGTCGCCATCATCGTCATCGTCGCCATCGTCGTCCTGGAGCCACCATCTCAAAGAGCCTGGTCACTCTAGCAGACCTCCCCAAGGCCAGTCGCTCCCCTCTCGCCCGTGCCCGTCTTCACCTCCGAGCTCCGACCACCTCGACGGCGATCCTTCGAGCCCACAGCGACCGTAGTCAACTCCACTACGACCATCAGAAATGGCCCACCATGATCGTGACCACGAGTGCCGTCCGCTCCTTTCCCACGCCGATCACGGCGACGACGCCAACCTCCTCGGCACAGCAGGCGTCCAACCCTCGCCACCGCCACCGCACGCCAGCTTCCGCGCCAAGCTCGCCCACTTCTGGCCCATTGCCCGCGTCCTCGTATTCGCCGTCCTCTTTGGCACCTGCTTCTACGCTACTCAGCCATCGCTCCTCGACGAGATGCGCGCCTTTACCTGCGCATTCCACTACCAGCGCCACCCCAACCTCTTGCCTTCAGACCCCGACGCTCCCCTGCCCCCAGACTCGCAACGTCCCTGCGCCGTACCGGGCGTCGAGACAAAGGTCGGCATCGTCAACGCCATAGCCACGTTTGCACAATTCGGCCTCTCCTCTCTCAGCATGCTCTTCTACGGGCCCAGGCTCTCGGCGTGGGGCAGGAAGCCCCTCCTCCTCCTCGCCACTTTCAGTTCGCTGTTCGGCCTCCTTCCCTACATCCTCCTTCCGCTGGGCTACCCCTTTGGCCCGCAACCCGATCGGATCGCCGTCAGCCCAACCGCCTCAATGTTTATCCTCCTCTGCACCCTCTGCGCCCAGGGCCTGATGGGTGACGCGCCCATGATCTACCTCGTCATGAACGCGCTCGCCGTCGATGCTTCGCGGCCAGAGACGCGCAGCATCCATCTTAGCTGGCTCCTCACCGCCACGCTCGTCGGTTGTTTCCTCGGCCCGCCCCTAGCTGCGTGGGCACTCGAGCGGTCGAAGCACGCCAAGGCGCACGCGGCCGGCGCGCTGCACATGACGACGACGACGGCGCATCGATGGATCGAACATCCCAAGCAACGCGGACACGGCATCGGTACGGGAGGAGGTCATGGCGGCGGGCAGCCTGTAAATCAGGGGCCGGGCATCGGCACTATCCCCGCCTACCCTCCGCTCTCCGCTCCTCCGGTCCCGCCAGGGTCGCCGCCTGCCCAGCCCCGCATCTCGACACACGGAAACACGGCGGCGCTCAAGGCGATGATCGTCGTCTATGTTGCCGCCCTGCTGTGGACCATCTTTGTCATCCCCGAGACGCTCAAGAGGGCCGGCAGCCACAACAAGGCCACCGCCGCCGCCGCGGCGTTCGATGACGCTACGGCTGGGCACAGCTCGGACGCCGCCGCAGACACATCCGCGGCAGCTTTGTCGTCCGCGCCAGCGTCCGAAACAGCGCTCGCGACCAAGCTGCGCCGCCGCCTCGGCGCTCTCTCGATCCTCGTCCCCGTCACGTTCTCCTCTGGGCAACGCGACTACCGCGTCACCAAGATGGGCGGCGTCGTCATGTTCTCGACCTTCGGCACAATGGGGCTGACGTACATTGCCCTCTTCGCGAGTTACCGCTTCGACTGGGGACCGGAGATGATCGGCCTTCTCATCGCTATGATCGGGGGTACGCGCGCCGTGTGGCTGCTGGTGGGCGTGCCTGCCATCAACAAGGTGCTCGAACGTCTGATCGTACGGCGACGTGACGGTTCGGTCGACGAGAGCGAGAGCGACCAGGACGATACGCATGCAGCGACACTGTCGACGCGAGCCAAGATCGACATCTACCTTGCCATGCTGTCGTACCTAATCGAATGGATTGGCTATCTCATCGTCATAATCGGGGCGGGTATATCGTCTCTGATCTTGATGATAGTCGGAACGTTGACGCTGAGTCTAGGAGCAGCTGCGAATCCAGCAGTCAACAGTGCAGCGATAAGCATCGTCACCTGTCGAAAGCTACACGTCGATCATCAAGGCGGGAAAAAGGAGACGAGCGATGCTTGGATATCGTGCAGTTCCATCGTAGATACTTTTTTCAAGTTCTTCAGTCCGGTATGTTACAGCGTGGTGTATTCGGTTACCGTGGAAAGTAGAGTGCCCGCGGCGTGTTTTGTCATTCCCTTGGTATCGTACGGTGTAGCGATGGGGTTGTTGTGGTCGATATTGAACGGGTGATTACGACGTGGTGGGGGGGGAGAATGTTATATTCTTTGTTTTGACGAAGTCGTCATGGTCCGTGGTGATTGGCTAGGGGCGACAGGAGGGGGGGGGGGGGGCGGTGGATGGTCTTCATGTTGCGAGGGCGCAATGTGGGACAGGACAACTTTTGAAGCTTTTTTCTTGTATTTTTATTTTTTATTTTTTTTATACTTTTTATTCTTCTATTCGACAAGACCGCTTCGATCGGGATACATACTTTAAGTAGATCACACAGCTGGTCTTGGCCGGTTACATAAGCGAGCCTCTGCGTCGGTTCAGTTTGTGACAGGGCAATAAGAATGCATGATGTGATCTACGTACGCTCGCCATGAAATTCTGCCACGCTAGACAGCTTCGCCACAACAAAGAGGGGGGGGGAGGGGGGTCCCTTGGACGTGTGGTTGAGATCTCTCGTTGAGTTGTAAGAGTACAACAATGGCACCTCCTTGCGAACACCGTGCGCTTGCTCCGCACAAGCTCTCTCCCCTTTCATGCTGTCTCGCTGCTGGGCCTGGACTTGTGCATCATCTCTGACCCTCCTTTCCCCCGGTAGCGTCCGCGAGAGCCTCAAAGCTTTACTGGTAGAACTTTTTGCTGTTGGACGAGGATCGGGCCGACATTGCCGATGCACGGAAGATGAAGAGAGGGGTTTAAGAAGGTCATGGTCAGTACGGTGGACGAGAGAACCGCCGTTCCGCACGCCCCGTACAAGACCGCGGGATGTGGGAAAGTGGAGTGGAGTGGAGAAGAGCAGCTGTCAAAGCAAGGGGGTCCGTGCAGCACCCACAGGTCTTCGACGTCGTCCTTGGAGCCCAGGAAGACGGGGCAGCGCTGGTGGATGTCTGTCGGCTGGATGTCGAGAATCCGCTCGGTGCCTGTTGTCGCGGCACCTCCGGCCTGTCAAGAACGGCACGGAAGAGGCGGCGGGAGAAGGGAGGTGGGGGGAGCAGCGAGGCAAGCGCGGCGTCAGTGATCCGTCTTCCCCTCTGGATACATCCTTCTTCCTCCCTCTCTCCACTCGCCTGCCTTCCGTTGGCTTCAACCCGAAGACCTGCGCATCGGCGCCGACGTGACTTGACCGGCTTTGCCTTGAACTCACCTGCTCTGTTAGGAAGGCCATCGGGAACGCCTCGTAGAGCATGCGAAGCTTGCCGTTCTTGCTCTTCTTGTCGCCAGGGTAGCCAAAGATGCCGCCGTAGAGGAGGGTGCGGTGGACGTCGGCCACCATCGAGCCAATGTAGCGCGCCGAGTAGGGCTTGGCGCCCTCGGCCTTGGGGAACTTGACGCTGTCGAGCCATTTGGTGACGGGCTCGTGGTAGTAGGCGCTGTTGCCCTCGTTGATCGAGTAGATCTTGCCGCGGTCGGGAAGCTTGATGTTGGGGTGGGTCAGGATAAACTCGCCGATGGCGTTGTCGAGCGTGTAGCCGTTGACGCCATTGCCCGTGGTGAGGACCATGTTGGCGCTCGAACCGTACATGCAGTAGCCCGCGGCGACCATCTCCTTGCCTGGTCGGAGAACATCTTCGAGCGTCCCTTTGCTGCCCGGCTTCACTGTGTAGACGCCAAAGATGGTTCCAATGTTGACACCGGCGTCGATGTTGCTCGAGCCGTCCAACGGGTCGAAAACGACGCAGTACTTGCCCTTGGACGACTCAAAAGTGCCGCCTTCCTCACGCTCGCCGATAAAGATGGCCTCGTCGTCCTCCTCCGAGACGAGCACGGCCGCCTTGCCTGAGGCACGGAGCGCATTGATCATGATCTCGTTGGAGAGGACATCGAGCTTCTTCTGGTCCTCGCCCTGGACGTTGGTGTTTCCGGCGGCGCCAATCCTGCCGATAGTCGGACGATGCAAGAAGAGTCACAGCAGAGCAGGTGTGTCAGTCTCCGGCGCGCGCTCCGGCGCGGTGATCCGGAGAGGGACAGACGAAAACAAGCCGCCTCTATATCCCTCGCCCTGGCGCCGTCTGCAGCTGCTACTCACAGGTTGATCAAGCTGGCCTTTCGCACCATGCTCTCAATGAACTTGCTAAGGGACGACGAAGCGGGCCGGAAAGTGTGGGTTTTCGACAAGGAGATGGACAAGGTCAGCAGCGTCCTGACCACTCGAGCTCGGTCCCGGCTCATCTGCAACTTTCCTCGCTCGTCCTTGCCGTGGCTGCTATCCTTTCGGTGATCCATGACAGTGCCAGCATTGCAGCGTCTACCCTGGCTACTATCGCCACCTCCCCCCACATCGATCCGCGCCCTCGTTCCCCTGCCGCCGCCCTTTCTAGCCATCCACATTGTATGCATGCACTCACCAGGTGGTTTGCAGCGACGAGAGGAGAACGGTGAGATCGCCGCTGGCTGCGCTCTCTTGCCTCAGCTTGAAGCCCTCTGTGAGGACATGGCGGGTGAGGGTGATGATGTCGGTAGCCGGCGGGTTGTATTCTTCGGATCCCATGGTGGGCAGGTCGCTGTGTTGGTAGAGTGGTGGGAGGGTGTGGAAGAAGATTGAAGTAGAGAGAAAGAGAGAGGTAGAGATGACGCCTCGATTGTGGTGGCAATTGTGAGTCTATGGAGTTATGGAGGTGGGAAAGTAGGAGGTAGGCTCAGGTCGGGCTAGACGGCGACGGACGTCTTGGCGAGGGGGGCAGGGGCGAAGGGGTCAGCCGGAGAGGGTCCGGGCGGATGAATCAGCTCGCCCCGCTCCTCGCCCAGTTCCGAAAGGCAGATAGAGGCGGGGGGGGGGGGACCGCTGTCATTTCACAGGCTAGGTCGGGCGGCGTCAGAGGTACAGGGCCGAGCAGCAGCGCTTTCAGCTCCACCTGCCTGCCTCGCCTCGCCCTTCCTTCCATCCCAGAGGGTTGGGGGCAAAGGAGGGGGAGAGGTCGCGGAAACATCCGGCGTTCTTCTGCTGCCGGTCTGCCGCGGGCTGCACGTCATGATCCGTGCGTTTGGCTGGTGGAGCGGACCGTTTTGCGCGTGTTGGGTTGCGCGGCTTTTCCACTCGCCCGCGTCGGGCTCGACCCGATATCGGCCGTCGTTTAGGGGGATCAACTCGTAGCCCTGGCCCTCCATCTTAGAAGTGCGACGATGGCGGCCACACTAGGACCTTACACCAACACGACAGCGTTAACAGCAGCAGTAGCAGAAGGTGTAATATAATTCCAATACTTTGCTGCCACTTCTGTGGGATCGACGCAAAGTGCGAGGCTCAAGGCTCACCGATATGTAAGCGTGGGGGACAGAGGCTCCAGGTGGGAGATCGGGTCCAAGCCGAAAATCTGCCAAAGATCTCCGCATGGCTCCCCTCACTCGCCCGCTCCGGAACGTCCCGAACCAAGACCCGCTGTCCAGCTCTTGAAATTCGGAGAGAGGCAAGGCAAAGTAAACAATTTCTATCCGTCGCCCCCGCCAACCCGCTTCGCTTCACCCACAGATCCGCCTGGCGCCTATCTCGACCGCCGGCGTTGGCCGTGCCGGTCAAAGAGTAGTAATTCATCAGCAATGCGGGGCATCGACCAGACTATCCTCTCGGTTAGGCGCAGCACGTCGATTATAGGGATGTGTAGGGACGGATGTGTAGGTATACCGGAACATGACGAGAAAGGCAGGGTAGATGTGATGAATCGCTGCGACGGCAGCATCGCGGATATGAAAGCAAGTGGTGAGACGACAAGATAGGCGCCCCTGGTATATGGTGCTGAAACGCTAGGCGGCCCTTCGCCACTCAGCCGGGCGGGGCGCAGGTCCCGCCAAACGAAGAGCCCAGCAGGCCAAAGAAGGACTTTGACGCCTTCCTCCTGACACTGCCGCCGATGCCACTGCTGCTCTTGGCGACCTTGCCCTTGGCGTCAGTCCGTGGCGTCGGCGAGCTCGCCTCGCCTCGCTGTGGAAGCTGGTCTACCTGGGCGAGGCGATGGTGCGCCGCCACGTCTTCGAGCGGGCCCCTCTCGTTGCGAAGAGGCGACAGTCGCGGCCGCCCGATACCTTCCCCGGCGTCCTGGGAGCGTCCGATCCCACCCTCCGCAATGGGACCCAGCGTGAGGCGCGGCGATCCGCGGCGCGGAAGGTCAAAGTACGAGCTGCCACTGCCGCCGTCGCCGTGCTGCTGCGGGCTGGGTCGAGGGCTAGGGGTGGGTCGAGGGCTCATGGTGGGCGACATGCTGTTCCGGCGCCGTTCGCGCTCGACCGACGCCTGACGCTCGACACGGTCGGCCTCATCGAGCTGGCGGAGCATGCTGCGCGCACCGGGCCGGTACGAGTGGCGGCTCTCGACCGACGTGCGCCGCGAGTCAATCTCCCTTTCCAGCTGCTCGTCGCCTTCCACGTACTCGTCGGCGTCGAGCTCCGCGTTCGGAAGCATCACTGCTGGGATCGCGACGGGTGCAACCAGCTTTGGACCGGTTGGTGGCTTTTCTGGCGGTGCGGCCGTTGCTCCGCGTGGCGATGCGGTCGCTATGGCGACAGCGATAGGAGTGAGGACGGCATCAGCGCTCTCTGGCCCTTTTCGGTCCGCCGACATCCCGCCGACCGCCGCCGCATCGGACTCGGGCTCGTCCTCCTCGCCTTCGGGCGTCAGGGGCCGGGATCCCGTGCCCAGCTTGACGTCTACCTCGTCGGCCTGGATTCTGCCCCTGCTCGTCGGGCGATCGCTGCCGTGGCCGGTGCCGTTGGCGTGGGCGCCCGGCGACGGATTTCCGCCATTCGATCCATGCATCCGCTCCTGCGCCTCGCGCTCCTTGCGGTCTGTGAGCCACTTGGCCCGGGCAGACCGCGTCCAGTGCGCCTTGTAGCCTCGATCGTTGACGAGCGAGATGCTCTTGCTGCAGTCTTTGCAGTTGCACTCCGGGTTGAGCGGCTCCTGGAACGGCCAGCGGCCCGCCTTGAGCTCTCGCTTGATGCCGGCCTCGTCCAGCTCCTCCTGGAGTTGCGCTTGCGGTGGTTGCTGCTGTTGTGGCTGACCGTGGAGGTCGACGCTGCTACCGCTGCAGCAAGCGTCTTCGAGCACGGACTGTTCGCTCGACTCTCGGCGCGTGCTTGATCGTCGACCTAGAGAGCTGGCGCGGCGGAGCCCAGTCGGGCCTTGCGTTTTGATCGGGGCCACCTGCGAGACCACCCGGGCGTTCGGAGGACGTGGCTGTGCGACATTGCTACGCTCCGCACGAGTCTCACGGACCGGCGGGCCCTCGTAGCACTTCCGGAGATGGCTGGAGTCCGAGGCCTCGTGGAACGGCGACGGAGAGGTGGTACGTTGCGCTACGGAGGTTGCGGCCGATGCCGTCCCCGCTGCCGCGGCGGCGAGCGGCACAGATCTCTTCCTGTTGAGCAGACAGCCCTTTGGCGGGGGGTCGGCCAGCGCCACGCATTTGCGCCAGCCGCCGAACGTCGGAATCTTCATGCGCAGCATCCGGGGGCTCTGCGCACGCTGTATCGGAGGCGTCTCGTGGGCCTCGGCAGGTGAAGCTGGTTCGTCGCTGCTGGAGCGCGTGGGACAAGGTAGCCCCGCTCCCGTGCGGCGCCGTCGGTCGCCGTCGTGGTCGGAGAACGAGTGGGCCCGCCTGTTTCGGTCCGCATCGAGCTCCTGGCGTTCGCGCTCGTGGATGTCGTTGACGCTGGTGAAGCTGGAAGAGGCGCGATAGTTTCCCGACACGGCCCATCCACCGTTTGCGGGTGCCAGGCCACTGGCGACGACGTTGAGGTCGATCTTGAAGCTCAGGTTGAGGTTGGCGAGCGAGGAGCGGAGGTTGCCGGCCCCCCACTGGCCAGGGGATAGTGGCACGCTGACGACGCGCATCGCGTAGCGAGGTCTCGTCACGGGCGCTTTGGTGGCGGCGGTCAGCGATGGTATCGTCCCGCCGTCCGCAGGAGCACCGGCGACGCCCGCTCCTGCCGCTGCTGCCCCTCGTTCATCTCTAATCTTGTCGCATCCGAGCGCGTACATGCGCAGCAGCTTGCGCAGCTGCTTGTGATCGACGTTGGGGATGACCATGCAGATGCCGTCGAACTCGACTCGCCTCTTGTCGAGGGTGGGGGTCGAGGGTGTCGTCGTCGCGTCGTTGTCGTTACGCAGGGAAGAGAGGTCGAGGCGCGAAGGCGATACGCATTGTCCCGCAGACGAGGGCGCAGCTGTCGCCGCCGCTGGGGGCCGGCTGGTGTCTAACGTTGAGTCCATTGTGGCGGAGGTCACCCTCGCGGGCGGGCGGACAGCTCAAGCGCGGCAGAGGAGCTGTTCGAGGGTCGCTGCTGCTGCGGCTGTTGCTATTGGTGATTGGTGCTGGCGTCTAGCTAGTCGCTTCTCGGTCGTCGTTCCGGGAGGGGCTATTGTGTCGGGCGAGGGGTGGTGAGGGAAGGGAGAGCGCGGGGAAAGGATGACCCCCTTCTGGTGAGCGTCGCCGCATCGGTGAGGTGGGCGGCGGTACTGATGAGGCGGACGGCGTGGAGGGAGCACGGGCGCGGCAGCATGGGCGCGGCCTCGTGACGCTGGTGTATGTAGTTAATTAGAGTCTTTTCTTTTGCCGGACGAATGGCCTGGCCTGGCGGAGAGCGCCTCGCTCGGCGGTCCTTGCAGGTTGCTGCATGACAGCATACGGCAGCGCCAGCCTTATTTCTTTTTTGGTTTTTAATTCTTATTTTTTGTTTCCCGGCTTCGACTTTTTCTTGCCGCCCCTTGCCTCGCCCGTCTCACCGCACCACCCTTTCTTTCCCGTGCGATAAGTCGAAATGGCATTTGGGGCCCGGTGGGGCTCCTCGAGGCCCTTCAGCCTGCTCGATGCCTCTTCTGTGGCGCAGCAAGTAGTTAGTCCCATGCGACGGTATGTGCAGTCGGCCATTCACCCACTCTGATCGTATGAGCCTGGCATGGTGGTCGTCTCTCGATGTCGTCGAAAGAAATGGCGCTTCGACAAGTGTGACGACAGGCTGTAAAATGCGGCTTTACCTATTTCAGGCGACCTGAGCAGCCACGAAGGGTGCCAGGCAGAGAGTACAGGACGGCCCTTCTCGATACGAGGCCACCAGCAGCTCGCGACGTGTATTGGCGTATCATCTCGACAAAACAACAGAGCCGGCACGACGCAAAAGGCAAGGTGAGGTTCTCAATTGAGCTTGACGAGGTCAGGCAGCTACGCTCTGACGGTCGATCAGCTCGCTCTATATTGCGGAATCCGGTGGTAGGCAGGGAGGTGAGGGTATAATAGGAGAGGTACTGTGACAACTGAACAGATCAGACCACATCCATATCAAGCTGAGCCTGGCCCTTCTACGCCTCTTGCTGCACCGCCTCTCTGTCTTGCTTGCTGGGCTTCTTCTTGAGCACGTTGCTGATCTTGTCGGTGAGCACCGATACGCCGAGACCGTACTGCTTCTCGGCAAAGTACCAGTAAGCGGCGTAGCTGGCGAACAACTGGAAGATGACGAACGCCACAAAGATTCCGTAGCTTTGCCATCGGAAGCTCCAGCGCGCATCGAGCGTCTCGGCGAACTGGTCCGAGACGCTGTACTGGCAGAATTGACATCCCGTAGCGGCGGTAGGGTTGAGCAGCTGTCCGCCAACGCTGTTGACCCACTCGGCCGCGTACGCCCCGCAAGTCTGGCCAGAGGGCGGGTCGAAGATGGCCAGATCGGCAGGGCGACAGGTGATGGTGAGGTTATGCAGAGTCGTGCCCACCTGTCCCTTGACGTAGTAGTACAGCGGGTTGGCCCAGATGATCGACTTCCACGGTTGCGGCAGCGAAGAAACGGGGACGATGACGCCGTTAACGATGGCCAGGATCGGCAGGATGAAAGGCAGCAGGTTGGCAGCAGTGACGGGCATCGGGCACGCAGCGGCGAGCGCAAGCGAGAAGAAGAACTCGTACGTCGTCACCGCCCATACCATCAGCCAGAAGTAGCCCGCCACCTCCGAGGAACGGGTGTAGAACGGGATGAAGAACGAAGGCAGGAAGAACAGCACCGACGCCACCAGCGCGATCGGGATCGACACGGCGATAAACGCCGTGATCAAGGCGATCCACGAGTACGTCTTGCTCGGCCCCTCGCGCACCTGGAAGGTGATGCGCATCTCCCAGAACTTGGAGATGACCGAGTTGACGGTGGCGGGGAAGTTGAGAATCACCAGGAAGACGATAAACACGCGGTACTGCATGTCGGTCACCGAGTAGCCAACGGCGACGAAGCCACCGCCTGCCGCAAAACCGGTCACGATGTTAGAGAACAGCACGCCGTAGGCAAACGGAGCGTCGCGCCACAGGTCGCGGAACTGGCGCTTGGTCGTCTCGGCAATCTGCGTCATCAGCGTCGCCGAAAACTCTCGCGTAGCACGGCTGTCTTCCTCGGCGGGACGGGCGGCACGGTCGGCGTTGATTCCGTCAATCTGCTCGCGCAGGTCCTGACGCTCCGGGGACTCGTTCCATCGCTCGCTCCAGGGCCGAACCTTCTTGTCGGCCACAACCTCGAGCATGAACTCGGCAACGTTGCTCGTCGGAGGGCAGGGTGGTGCGCCGTTACGCTCAAAGTACTCGCACACCTTGGCTGAGCCTTGCGCCGGCTTGTCGCCGATCTGGCCAAAGTAGGAGGTCTTGCCACCCGGCTGGAGCAGCAGGAGATTGTCGAAGGCCTCAAAGAGGAGCGCGCTGGGCTGGTGGATCGTGCAAAGGATGGTCTGACCCTCGTTGGCCAGTCGACGAATGAGCCGAATGATCGAGGCGGCTCCCGCCGAGTCCAGACCGGAAGTGGGCTCATCCAAGAAGAGAAGCAGGTCGGGCTTGGCCGCAAGCTCGACCGCGATCGTGACTCGCTTCCTCCTTTCAACACCAAGGTCGAAACCGGGGACGCCGATCAGCGCATCCTGCAGATCCTCGAGCTCTAGCAGCTCGATGGCGCGCTGCGCGTCGGCCAGCTTCTCAGCTCTAGGCACCTCGGCCGGCTGACGGAGCAGCGCCGAGAATTCGATCGCCTCTCGCACCGTCTGGGAGGCGAGGTGGATGTCGGCCTGGAGCACGAAACCGGTGCCACGCTGGAAGCCCGGGCCAAGAGGCTTGCCGTCGACCAGGATGGATTCAGACAGAGCACCGACCACACTGCGCTGCGAGAGCGTGGTCAGCAACGTCGTCTTACCGGCTCCGGAAGCGCCCATCAGCGCGGTGATGGTACCCGGCTTGACGTATCCGTCGATGTTCTCAAGCAGCTTGCGGCCGGTGGGAAGCTGCAGGCTCAGGTCGCGCCACGTAAATATTGCCTTCTTGTCGAGCGCCGCCTTGTCGAGGACCGGAGCGTTCTCGTCCTCGGCAGGCGCCTGCTTCTGCTGCTTTCCAGCGACCTTCGATTTGTCCGAATCCGACTGGGGCGAGTTGGCCCGGGTGACGCTGCTCGGAGAGCTAGAGCCGGCGTTAGCGTGGGCTGCCTTCTCCTCGATGTCGTCCGGACGCGCAGGTTGGGCCGACGTGCGTGCCAGCTTGTCCTTGGCGCGCCGGTTTCGCGCAAACACCGTGACACCTCCGCCCGCGCCGCCAAAGTTCATGATCTCGGAACCGATGATGGTCGGGATGAGATAGAGGATGGAGAAAGCGATCACGACGCCGGCATTTCGACCGATGTTGGACCTCGAGTAGCCGAAAGTCGTCGAGAGGTAGTCGGCGCTGGGCACTACGAGCGAGCCGGGCTGTCCTCCGGTCAAGGAGCAGGTCTGCGCCGCCACGTTCTGCGCCGCATTGAAGGGAACGATCTGCGACGGGTTGCACTGGATGTCGTAGTTGAGCTCGTTGGCCAGCATGCCCTCGTAGGCGTAGCTGATGGGTTGCGCGTAGTTGAGCCAGATGAGCCAGTTCATCTGCGGACGCCTGAGAATGTAGCCGACCCAGATGATGAGCAGGTTGAGCGCCAGCACCGAGAAGCGGATCGCCTCGTTGAATCCAGGCGAGAAGGTGGCGCACATGCGGTACAGCGCGGTCAAGCTGTACGCCGACAAGAAGGTGAACGCGTAGAAGATGAAGAACGCGCCCGCATCGCGGCGCAGGTTGACCAGGAAGTAGATGATGATCGACGAGAGGAAGCACTGCACCAGCAGGAACGGGATGTCTACCAGCGCACGAGCCACCGCCACCGCCGACGGGCGGTAGAATGCAAACTGCTTGTGTCGCGCCAGCATCGGTCGACCGGTGACGGCCTCGAACGACTCGGAGAGCTGCAGCCAACCGTTGAACAGGCATGCGAAGAGCAACACACCGCCGCGGGTGAAGACGCCGGTGGAGTAGTACGACTGATTGTAGAAGAGCGACGACATCATGAGCGAGACGCTGATGATGGTGAAGAGCTTGACGTAGAGATCCTCGCGAGCGCCCCACTTGATGAGCAGCTGGCGCCAGATGCAGCTCTTGACCTGCGTCCAGTAGTTGACGGTGTAGGAGCTGCCCTTGTGCACTCCCCGGTTCTTTTCGGACCGCACCGTGCCGCGCATCGTCTCGGCCTGGTTGGCGGTCTTGAGCGTGCCTTCGAAGTCGTCCATCTCGGCGACGAGCTGGCGGTACAGCTCGCTCTGCTTCCATGCGTGCTCCCTCTCTTCGGCGGTCTTGGGGGCGCGGTCGCGCCATCCGTCACGGAACTGCACCTGGTTGACTTCGGTGACGGCGGTGACAAAGTCGGCCGTCGTCTGTCGGTCGGGACAGTTGTAGCCGAGGTCGTAAAAGTACCTTCTCGCCTGGTCGCGCGGTCCGTAGTAGATGCATCGGCCTTCGTCGATGACGCTGACGCGGTCAAACAGGTCGTAGATGCTCTCCGAGACCTAGTACAGCGTCGCCATCGTGGAGCGCTGCGCGATGTCGATGATCACCCGGAGCGATCTCGCGTAGTCGAGGGCGGTGGAAGCGTCGAGGCCGCGGGTGGAGTTGTCCCAGGCGATCACGCTAGCGCGCGTGACGAGCGCCTCGGAGATGGTGACTCGCTTACGCTCACCTCCGGAGACACCACGAACGGCCGCATCGCCGACGATGGTGTCGCGCACGTGTGACATGCCAAACATCTTGAGTACCACGTCGATCGAGGTCTTGATGAAGTCCTTGCCGCTCTTGCCGCCCAGGCGTCGGTCGCGATGCGGCACCTTGTTCTTAAGCGCAAACGTCAGCGCCTGTCCGACGGTGAGCGTGGGGAAGTGAGTGTCCTCCTCGTCGCAGAAGACGACTTCGCCGCGGAACTTGCGGTGGATCTCGTCCGGGGTGAAGCCGCCGTAAAGAATGGCGCCCTCGGTCGAGACGTTGTTGTGGTTGCTCGAGGTGATGGCACGCAGTGCGGTTGAGCAGCCGGCGCCGGGTCGGCCGAGGACGAGGAGCATCTCGCCGGGCTTCAGCACACCACTGTGGCTCTTCATCAGCTGGGTGGAGCCCATGTTCTTGGGGGTCAGCAGCCGGCCGAATGGTGGGATCAGCGTGCTCAGGATACCCAGCGGATCCCTCCACGCGGTGTTGGTGATGGCGACGGGCAGCGTCTTGACAAAGATGCCTCCGCCTCCGGATCCGGGCGCGGTGATAGTGAGGTCCCTCCACAGCAGACCGACGGGCTTTTCGCTGTCGACACCGTCGCGTCTGGCCTGTGCCTGTCGGGAGAGGAGCCAGTCGCCGATGTCGAACTGTTCCACGCCTTCGGCGCCGTCCTTGTCGACGTCAGCCTCGGCGATGGCGCCATGCTGCTGCTGTTGCCGGGACCGTGACAAGCCGGAGATCTTGCGTCCGAGGTTGGATCCTCCGGTGATGCCGGATTGGCGGCTGGTGCGCGAAGTCTGGCGTGCAAGGCGGAAGTCCTCCATGGCCTGATCTACGTCGACGTGCTTGCCGGCGATCTGCTCGCCCCACGTGTCCCTGCTGTCCATGGTGGCCAGGTCGGAGGGCTGTCCCGGTGCCGCCTTGAGGTTAGCAGGCGCTGGCTCGGAAGTCGAGGTGGCATCGACAGGGTAGCCACTGGCTTCCTGCGGAGGGATCTGGGGACCGCCAGAGAGCTCAGACGAGGCGAAGGCGGCGGTCGCACCGGCCTTGTCGGCGGAGGGGGCCGCTTGGGTCGAGGTCATATCGATTGCGGGTGGCAAGGTTCGAGTGCAGTGCAGAAGCGGCAGAGATGGGGACACGGTACCAAGGTGATCGGGTTGCGGCGTGTGTCTGTGCCTGAGCCAGTCTGCCGGCGCTGGCGAGGCTAGAGATGGGCTGCTTGTGCGAAGCTGGTGGTCAAGCTCTGCGGGCACACGAACCTATCGGGGGCAAGCGGCTTTCAGGGTGATCCTGTGCTGTGGGAGCGCTAGGTTGCGGTGTAGGAATGTGGAAGGCAAGGCGATGTGACGAACTGACGGGTTGCTCAACCGTTTCACGCCATGAAGATAGGGTAGCAACCTCGAATACCCGGCCAACAGAAGCGAGCCACCACCCCCTCGACGCCTGACATCCCTGTGGGATTTTGTGACGCAACGCAGGCAGTCCTCTGCCCGTCCGTCGCTCGCTCGCTCGCCCAGAACGACGTCAACGTCATACGGGTCGACAGAAGGCACAGCACCACGCCAAGGCAGCGGCAAGGGGCCTTAGACGCCGATATCTCGTTGGGTGGCGGAAACGCCTCGCTCCTCTCGCGCTCAGCAGGACCACCGTCTCGATTCACCAGAGTTGTCTGAACTCAGTGCAATAAGTCGGCCCCCGTTCCTGCCATACGAGATCCTGGCCATGTACCGAACAACGGACCTCCTTGGTAACCAACACGTCTACTTGCTCGTCACATACTGTACCCCTGGATGCACGTGTGCAAAGTACTGTACAGTGCTGTTGTGCTCTTACAGTACAGTGCGATGGAGATGTCGGGCCCCCTCTCTTCCTCTCCCTCCTTTTTGCTTTGTTTGTGGTGTCGTGCTTGCATGCCGACCCAGCCACCTATGCGCTGAGCACCCATGCCGCACCATGACATCGCAGTCGTCTTACTTATGTATGTCCTGAACTGTGGCTTCTTCTTCTCTCCTGCCATACGTATTGTAGCAAGCGTGCTACGTACGTATCTGCATGTAGCTTACGAAATGGCAGCTCTGCAAACAACGCTTCTTGCCGACTCGAACGTAGCGCAGCGACACAGAATCTTCTAGACGGGTTGCCATGGCCACGACGGCGTCGCTGGTGGCTTTTCAAGGAGTCTCGACCGTCATTGTCGTCTCGTTCGCCGGCCATGCCTAGCCTGTTCTTTTCTTGGCTGAGCAGATCACGCCGGCCGATGGTACAGTAGTGCAAGGGAGAAGGAGGAGCGCCGAGCCCCGACTTTCTCGCCCTCGCAGAGAAGGGGACATGTCCTTGGGGTCAGCTTACTTACTCGGCCAGGAGACCAATGAAGGAGGAAGGGGGCCCTCGTTTTCGTGTGGCGTCGGACCACATACCCTCAAAGTCCGTTGTGGTGTCGTAAAGTAACTCAAGAGCGTGGCTGATGGTCCGCACCTTCTCCCACGGAAAGAACCAAGCGCGAGGAGGCAAATGTCTCCTTGTTGTTCCTCGGCCAGTCAGTTGGCCGGCCGGGCAGCCAAAGCCTTGCTCGCTGTCACGGCTGTGGACGGATCTGAGACCCACATGCTGCTCTTGACATTCATCTCTTCCGGGAATGCGCAACTTCCTTACATCCGTACCAAGCACAGCAGAGGTACAGTACAGCAGGTAAATGTGTATGTACAGTACACTAGCGTGTCCCCGTAAATAAGAAATGACTGTATGTACTGTAGCAAGGCAACGTCAGGGTCTCCGTGACAGCTCCTGCTGAGCAGGACGCGACGCCGGGACAGATCGTGTCGTGCGTCTTTGCCTCTACCCAGCCACCTCCCCGCGCACAGACAGCGTGGGTGGCGACTTCTGGCAAGCTGTCAGCTACACGGGCTGCCAAGTTGCTACATACTGTATTTACATACAGTACAATAAGTACACTGTACTGTACTGTGCTGTTCGGCCCGGGCGAGGGAGGCACGCACAGGCGGCCGTCGAAGCGAAGGCAAGAGGCGACGGTGGCGGCTTTCGTTGCCACATCAAAAGGTTGTACACGAATAGTGTAGCCAAAACGATTGTAGACCCTATGTAGCTGTCTACCGTTCCTCGCGGGAAGACGGGAGATCCGGGCCGAGCTACTCTTACTCAGCATCCCGCGTAAATCTCGTCCAGCACCAAGGAAACGGCAAGTCTTCGCCAATGTACCAGGCTGAGCACTGCAGCACGGTCGTCTGGAAGCAAGCGAGTGAGGAATCGTGACACGGGCTGTTTCCTGTTCCAGTACCCGTCGCCACAGGCTACATACAGTACAGTACTGTAGCAGGGACGGAGGCTTGAACCATACGATACTGTACAAACAACCGAAGTCGAATCCGTGGCGGGCGAGCGAAGTGGAGCAAGCGACGTATGCGCCTTCTTCTTCCTGTCACCGTACGCTGCTGCGGTCCGTGGATAGATGAATCCGCTCACTACTTCTTGGCCCACCCTCCTTGCCTCTCGGCTCCAGGACGGCCCACGCCAAAAAAAACAAACAAAAACGACCGACCCTATCTTGTGTTCCATTAGTCCGCCATTTGTTCAGCCAAGGGTGCCATCCTTATCAAATCTATTCACGACTGTTAATTTCCGTCGGAGCGGTGGCAGAGGGGGCGGGATCCTCCTGGCTCGTGGAACGCACCGCTACTTATCTCTGGAGCAGCGGCGGCAGCGGCTCATTGCTGTACAATACTCTACTTACTTACCTCAGGGCGCCTGCCTGCCTTCTCTCCGACGGACAGCCACCGCGTGGACACAAGAGTCCGGAGGATCCGAGCTTTGCCTGGGACAGTTCGGGTCCGATGTGTTTGACTGGACGATGAGCCTATCGCGGCCAAGCGATCTGCAGAGCGAGGATCTGCTCTCAATCGGCCGTGAAGATGAAGAGTCCAACAGCGGAAGGTCCTGTCGCGGCACATGAGATGGGATATCTCACCAGCTGGTGTGGCTGGCCCACGCTTGGAACTGAAATATCGCAACTGCTGGGAACCTGTGCATGTGGCCGTGTGGCTGCTCCCCTGCTGTTGCTTTGCTTTGGCTGCTGGACCGCAGGTGGCTCGCCGGTACAGCCGCTCTTTACCCCCGGCGCTGTTTGAGCGTGCGCTGAGCTTGGCACACGGCTTGCAGCTCTCTGTGACATCGCGGGGGGCTTCGCCAGGGTCCGCCTCGGACGGCCAAGCGCAAGCGGCCCGGACCCTCTTCCGGTCGTTGACGCGGTGACCGCTTCGCCGTGCCGACCACCATAAACTTGTCCTCTCTGGATGGGCGCAACATGTCACATCGGCGCCACCGTCCCATCGCCGATCTTGTCGATTGTCCCTGTTCGACGTCGACCTCGCCCTCCGCAAAGCAGAGCATCGGCTCGGGAGGCCGGCAATCAACCATCTTGCGCCGCTCTGACGTCCTCCCGCCGTGGATGTAATCGACCGTACATATATCAATCTGACAAGTTCCGTTGCATTGCTGTTCTTGTCGCCGCAACATCCCAAACCTAGATCACCGTAGCCCTATTGGTCCGCCGCAGCAGCAATGGCGATCCAGCATCTTAGCTGGTCGAGAGGCGATCGTAGATCTGCATCGCCGCAGAGGGGATCCCTTCCAGCTCAAGGGTAACTTGCTGGACTAAGTACGATGCACATAGCCACTCGTTTCGAGGCCTCTGGAAGCCGTCAGAAATAATCTCTTCTCGGACGAGGTGCCTCGCTGCTGCGGGCTGACATGCAACGATGGCGTCGTTAGTTTGCCTGGTGGCTTGCCGTCTCGGAAGATATCGACGCTCCCCGCCACACTGTCTGTCTGCCTGCCTGTCGTCCACGCAAGTCGCCCGTCCGCTCCTTCCACACTGACGACGGCGTGCGCAAGTGTGTGTCCGACTCGTCATTTGATATTCTACCAAAAGACCTTTGCTCCGTCGACGTCCGACCCTCCCCGCGCCTAGGCTCGCAGTCGCTGCCCCTCCCGCCTCGCCTTGCCCAGCGCAGCCAGCGCAGATCGACTCCTTGCTGGCTCTCGCTTCATATGAATACCTACGACCCCAAAGAGCGGGCCAGTGGAAGACGTTGTTCTTGCTACCGTACCATCAACTCTGTTCCGTGACCCTTGCTGCCTCTTTACCTTCTCCTCGCCCCTCCTGCAGTCGTTTCGACACGCATGCACGCACTACTCTAGGAGCGCTCTTCTTTTTCTTCGCCATCTCAGTCACAAGCCGGCTTGTGCCTGTTTCAAGTGAGTACAGTGAGGCACGATGGCAAGGATGCCACGGACGCGCAGCTGGGACGGCCGGTCAGCGAGGCATGACGATGCGGTATGCTGCCAGGGTTGACGACGACACTAGCGGCCGTCCCCTAGCGTGTTGTCACCCACCGAGCCACACTAGCTGACCCGTTTGCACCTCCTTCTCGCAATCGCTCTCCATGTTGCCAACAACCGCCTTCGCTCTCGCAACCACGCCAACTTCGCATGGCAACCACCTCTACCGGTAGTTTTCCGACCTTCACCCTTGGCAACACATCTCCGGCAGGCACGGACATCTGATCGCCACCCTTTCACCCACCCCTACCTCTCCACCTTTACTCCTTCAACTTCTCCAAACCCAAGGCGCCAACCTCTTAGATCTTTCTTCTTCTATTCCCGTATCTTGATACCGACTTCCGAAGCCTAGCTAGCTAGCAAAGAGAGAGAGAAAGAGGGATCGACTTCCAGACAGCAACCAAACCAGACTCTCGTATCCTACGACAACGATCTAAAAAGAAGGCCCCGACACCCCCTTACTTCCATAACAGCCACCTCGCCCGCTGCAGACACAGAGAGAGAGAGAGAGCTTGTTCCGCACCAAATCCCTGCAGAACAACGACGAACACGCTTCCCTCCGACCTACGCCCTCTTCCCTCTCGGAGCTCGAAAGCCCGCGCAACTCGTCAGCTGCCCGCCGTCTCGTCCGCTTCACCCTTCTCGGCCGAAATTCGACTTTCGACCTTCTTCAGCAAACGCCGCTCCCTCTCAGAGAGCAACCTCGAACGTGAGTGTGGCGTTCGTGAATACACAGTCGAGACTTGACCGAGTTCGAGATTCTGTCAGATGGACCGCGGACCAGGAGCTTGTCGAGAGCTGGAGAGAGGAGGCTTCTGGATTCTTGAATCTTCTGATGGCAGGACGGAAAGATGGAACGCGAGGCTAGACCCTTTCGTTGCCTCTGTGGAAGGGTTATATTTTAGAGTTCAGCGGATTCGACCTGCGAGAAGCGCAGCCCGCTGCAGAGAAGCCACATCGATCTGACTTTTCAGCAGAACCCACTTCCTCACCCAAACGCACAACGACGCACCACGACGCGACAGGAACACCAAGCGACCAGCCAGCGCCGCCCACCGACACGAAACCTTGTTCTTCCGCCCTCGCATCACTCCGGCCCAGACCCGCCCGGCCTAGCCTATTTTGAACGCCTACGACCCCTGAACCTTGTTGGTGGTTGTCGTCTGCCCTCGTCAAACGCCGTCCTAGCAACTTCGAACCTCGACTCGACCCACCCAGCTCGACCCATCGGTCAGCCAGCCCAGATAGAGGTGAGTGCGTGCGTTGTGCGTCGAAAGTTCGGCTGTCCGGTTCGGTTGTCCCGGCTTTTTCTTGGTCCCAGCGCCTCGCTTAGCGTCCCGGCCGGCCTCGCTTCCGCTATTCCGGTTCATCGTCTTGCGCCTCCGGAAGCCCTTGCTCTCGCTCTCGTTCAGCTCTCTATCTCGACTCTGCGCACACCTTGGGCCGGTGTACGACTCCACGTGGTAGGAAGGACCGCCCCAAGCTGGCTGGAAGGAAAGGGGAGCGGCGTCCCGCGCTTTGGTTCCGATCATCGCGACCGGACGGGGACAGCTCGGTGGTGGGCGTCACCATCGGCAGCCGCGTTGTGAGATCGTGGGTACAGCTGCCCACGCTCGGACCTGTCGGCGCGCTCGTCCTGGGCGTCGTATCCGGAGCGCTTCGTCCGCCGTTTGGCGTAGCCAGCCACAGAGCCAGCAGCCGCTCAGAGAGGGGGAAAAGAAATAGCTAAGATTTGGGCCGGGATCGAGATCGAGCCGGCCGGTTTCCCCCCCCCCCCCCTTGGATCGCATCGGTACGGTATCGGGCGGACTCTCTGGCGGAGATGGATGAAGCGGTCGCGGAAAGTCACGCTCGCACGCTCACACGCATGCCACGGAGTCAGGACGCCTGGTTGGTCGGCCGGCCAGTGGCGGTACCCTTCGGCTGGTCCGGCACGTCGCTCACCTCCGGCACCAGGAGCACGATATCTCTGCGCGCCTTGTGCTCGGATGCTTGCTCCTGAAAGGTGCGGCGAGGGATGGAGAGAAGTCGCCGCGGTAGAGGCAGGAAGGGGGGAGTACCCGTAGAACGAGATCAGAGGTGATGTTGAGATGCGTGGCAGCTGGTCAGGCCGCATTGCAGCAGCCGCTGGGATGAGACCATTTCCTTGTGCGGAGCGCGAGCCAAGGAGTACGGAAGGGCAGACAGAGGGCACACGGTGACGAGGGGCCCCCCTAGCGTGTCCTTTTCCAAAGGGCAGGCTCGCAGGCTCGCAGGCCTACGTCCTCTCGCTTGCGCTTGCCCTGGCCGTACGCCAGAGAGGCCGGGAGCTAAGGATGCGCGCCGTGAGAAAGCCGGGAAGGGAACGGCGAGGAATTCCAAAGCAAGCGCGATTTTTTTTTTTTCTAAAATTCGAGCTGCTGGAATTCCTCTCGCGTACGCCGGAGGCAGGCTTTTGGGACCCGATTTGTCAGAGCAGAGGATCGTTTCGAACTCTCCCGGTTCGGTCGAGAGGCCATAGGGAGGGTCAAGCGTCTTCTCTTTGTTCGGGAAGGAAGACGGCCGGGCGCTGCCGTCTACGATGGCGAGCGACGCCAGTTCGAGGGCGGAGAATGGATGGGGGAGTGGGCCGACTCTCGGAAGCTGGTCTTTGCCCCCGACGACGCTGCCGATACATAGATGGGCAGCCTCGGTGTTGGCGGCAGCGCCGACCGAGATCTCGGGGCGCACTGCAGCCGAGCGAGCACGGGCATGGAAGCTGGTCCTGCCCCCGCCTGTCTGGCCTCGCCCTCGGACTTGGGGGAGCTGCCAACGATGGAATTCCTCGATGCAAGGTGGCTGTTGCTCGGATCTTGCGCTGCAGACCCCGTAGGCCCCCGCGTTCCAGAGACGGGCAGGCAGGCAGGCAACCGCCAGCAAAGCGACGAGACGGGCAGGGCGAGCGGTCACGCAGACGAGGCGGACAGCATTCCCGGCATCGGCGGCCGATGTGCGGTATCTATCTGTAGCTCGCCATTGCTCTCATCCCTTCTCTGCTTGGCTGGACTCCTTGAGCCTCGCGATCCAGCCGCCTGACTGCTCGCAGCCCCCTCGCCCGCCGACCTCCTCCCGATCCTCTCCTATGGGAAAGGGGGAGGGAGGAGCCTTCGAGACGTGGGCTGTCAGGTCTTGTTGGGTCGCGAGCAAGCCAGGGGAAGACGGCGGCTCCGCAGGGCCAGCGAGGCCTTGCCAACCTGCCCTTCGGCGGGACGATGCTAGGCTAAGGCGAGAAGCAGCGCTGCGCTCCCCTCGGTGAGGCGATGGTGGCGGATATATCTGGTTTTTCCCTGGCCGGGCTTGCTGGTTGTCTTTGGTGGCTGCATCTCGGAGCTGTCAAGAGAGGAGCGCGTGCAGCGTTGTGTTGGTTGGGCGGGCAAGGGAGATAGAGGCGCGCCTCGAACGGCTGGCTGCTCCGGCTGGCTGCTCTGGCCGGCGCGCTGAGAGCGAGGCACGTCGACCGGCCTGCAGGGCAAGCGGCTAGGGACGGTGGAGGGGCGCGGCAGGGCAGCGGGTCTGCCTGGACCTGCCTAGCGTGCTTCCCAGTGGGTCTCGCGATCCTGGACGGAGCGCTGCGCCCTTGCTTGCCTTGCTTGCCTTGCTTGCCTTGCTTGCCTGCTTGCCTACTTTGCCGCGTTCCCTTTGGTCGCGTCGCTGGCCGACTCTTGCCCTGGCGCAGCGCTGGCCGCACGGTCTTTGGTTGCCTTTTCTGGTGCGGCCGTCTTTGCTCGCGTCCACCATCCAGCACCCGTATATTTCTCTATCTCGGCACCCAGGTTGTTGCCTGCTCTATTGCCCACGCTGGAGCAGCGACACCCAGCTGTGTCATTGCCCTGGGCGCTACGCATAGGCTTCGACAGGCAGGCTTCGACAGGCAGGCTTCGTGCCTTTGGGCGGTGGTTGCTCATGCGAAAGCCATCGCATGAGGACGCCCTGCCCCGGCCCCCGTTGGGTCATCGACGTTTCCTGTCGCCCTCGCCTTTCCACATTCGTTGCTTGCTGCTCGCCGTCGTGCTCGTCCCACCTCGGCAACCTTCTTGGCAGCCGCCAGCTGACATGGCCCGCCGTTTGCCCCCACCACCACCCTCTCCTCCTACCCCCCCTCCCCCTTCCCCCCCTTCCCCCCTTTAAGTAGCTACACAGCCCCAGCCAAGTCCTGTCA
The DNA here is from genome assembly GCA_900291925.1 of Thecaphora thlaspeos. Classification (NCBI taxonomy): domain Eukaryota; kingdom Fungi; phylum Basidiomycota; class Ustilaginomycetes; order Urocystidales; family Glomosporiaceae; genus Thecaphora; species Thecaphora thlaspeos. The sequence continues at coordinate 1,131,459 of UWYS01000004.1, read as the reverse complement.
ATCAGACAGACCCATCCCTAGTCCACCCCCTCGCATCGACGTCCCAGCACCACATCAACCATCGTACTTTCCAAAGCCCCTTGCTGTTGGAGGCCTGCCTCCCTCGTCTCTTCTCGCCATCACGTCCATCCATCACCTGCCCTTCGCTCCAGCCGTCGACCGCACCCTCATCATCGAGCATTCTTGCCACCTCCCCACCCCCTTTCATCTCGACGCTTTGCTTTGGCACGCGTCCCGCTTTCTCGCTTCCACTAGCCTCTTCCCCCGAGACGAAGCTTAAACCACTCCCTCCGCCGCGCACCGTCACTTCCGCCTGCCGCCTCCTTCCTTTACTGGCAGCAGATCCCGGCGACCAAGCAAGCATCAGGCACTGCAGACCAGTGGAGCATCAACCTTGATCGGACTGCTGTTAGTCTCAACTTAGACCTCAGATCTCAGGCCTCGACACCTCCGATCTTCCCGTTGCCGTCACCGTATCTGCTCTCAAGGTGAGTTTTCCCTCGCCATCCTATAAAGGGGCAAACGTCCCATCCTGGTCTCCACTTCCGGGTCCCCGCTTCTCACTTGTGACTGACCCATCCTTCTTCTCGTCCCACCGCTTCCCGTCCTCCTTCTCGGTCCATCCTTTCCCGATTCCTCCTCCGCCACAACCACCCGTCGTCACAATCTTATCATACCACCGCCACCCAACCGCACTCCGTCTAATTACCAACTGCCACACCTACAGTCACCTTCATTGGTTCAGACTTGCTTACCCACCACCAACGTCACCACCACCAACATACACCACTACAGACAGCAAATATGTCCACTTCATACGCATCGTCCTCGTCCTCGGCGCTAAGCAGCAGCCAGCTCCGGCGCCATCCGGCAAGCCTGATCCCCAGGCTCGTCCACAACCCCGCTCTCACCGACCTGATGAAGTGCGCCGTCAGCCACGACATGGTCGTCTACATGGCACAGCAGGCGGCTCACGTCATCCAGTGCGGGCCGCCGCCCTCGGTTGATACGCCGCCAACTACACCGACAAAGTCGGTCGCCTCGGCTGAGGCCGACCCGGCAGGAAAGCTCGAGATCAACGGTCTCCCTAGCCTCGAGACGTTCATCGCCATCCTCGTCGAGAAGAGCAACGTCCAGGTCCCCACCCTCCTCTGCACGCTCGTGTACCTCGAGAGGCTAAAGTCGCGTCTCCCGCGCGTCGCTAAGGGCATGCATTGTACCCGGCACCGCGTCTTCCTCGCCGCCCTCATTGTCGCGGCAAAGTACCTCAACGACTCGTCGCCCAAGAACAAGCACTGGACAAAGTACGCCACCCTCTTTTCGCAAGCTGAGGTCAACCTTATGGAGAAGCAGCTCCTCTACCTGCTCGACTACGACCTCCGCATGGAGGAGGAGGAGCTCATGCTCCACTTCGCCCCCTTCCTCCGACGCTTCGAGGGCCGCGCCGAGGCCGGCCAGCGCGAGATGCACCTCCGCGGCCTCGAGTGTGGATACGAGCGCGAGAGGTACGCGCGCGCGACCGAGCGCCGCGTTGCCCTGCGCAACCTTCCCGCCTCCGAGGTTTCTTGCTGGAACCAGCACGACAACGCTGCATCCTCATCGTTGTCGCCGCTCGAGCCGTCATACCACCACGCCTCGACAACAGCGGGGAGCAGCGTCTCTGCCGCCCGCAGTTCGTCGATGATGTTGCGCCAGGAGTCGGCCGAGTCAAGCCTCAGCAGCGGTTCGTCCGAGGCCGAGCTGACGGACGACAATGGCTCTTCGTCGTCGGCGGAGGAGTACGACGATTACGAGGATGACTACCTGGAGCAGGAAGGGCTCGATGCGAGGATGCAGCAGCACACCGTCTCGATGCCCATCCGGCGCTCGCAGCAACCTACCATCGTCATCGCCGACGAGATCGAAAGCACAAAGCCCGGCTCGACAATGCAGCGGTACATCTCGAGCGCGCTGTCGTCGGGCTTGCGCAAGGGCGTCGAGACACAACAGCCGAGCCAGGCGCACCTCCCCGCGACGCAGTCGATGCGCAGCGTACGGAGCAGCTCCAACCTGCTCGCGAGGATGCTCAGCCACCAGTCATCAGCAGCCTACTGAGCCACTCACCACACTGCCTCGTATCGACCTCGCTATACATAGACCGTCTCGCTTCCCTCGGCATCGCATCTTAATCAAGCAGCCTCCTTCCCCCTCTTCCCCCTTCCACTCCATCGCAAAATGGGGAAACGGGATACGGGATCCGGCATAACATTCCTCTGTCGTTGCACGTCGACCTTCCGAACGGGGCCGGGGTGTCGTGAGGGGGGTTCGCTACCAACCCGCCCGGTGCGGCTGGAGCGTTCTATCTTCAACCCTCGCGTTTTTCCGGCAAGATCGACAGTGCTATCAACACTGGGATGGCCGTCTCAGATCACCTATCCCTCCCTGGCCCACCTGCGCGCTTTACATTGCATCAGATTAGTCCTTCCAACACCCCATCACATCTCACTCATTGCGTTCATCGTCAAGTCTCTCTCTCTGCATTCCATCTCTGCATACCACAAATGTATTTAACCTTTTATTTACCTCGGTGTTCGTTTGGATCGTTGCTAGTTACATCTCTCTCTCTAGCCTAATATCAAAGTCCGACTCAAAGGGAAAAACAAAGAATAAAAGTTAAAGAGGTTGGCGCCTTTATTCATTACTCTTCATATCCACCTGTCTGTATTTTGTGTGAATGACGATGGTGGTGGTGGTGGTGATGTTGGTTCCTCAATTTAATCCCGCCCTTCAAGTCTTGGTGTCGACAAGTCAAAGCTGGCTTGTAGGATATGGCAAGCATGTGCTTCACAATCCGCTCGACAGAGCACGAGTCGGCCAAAACACCCCCCCCCCCCCCCCTCTCTCTCTCTCTCTCTCACGCAGAGGTGTCCCATACATCTCTATCATACAGAAGGTCACCACGAACCAAAGCAGACATCATGGTATCCCAGCTCTTCGGTCCTATCGACTTGGAATTCCCAACTCTTGCGCTACGAGCTGCAAAGCTCTCTTAGCCAAGGAGTGTTGGGTGCTCGTGCTCTCAACCTCATCTTGTACAAAGACACCTCTTCCTCTCCCGACCATGCCAAGTTTCCCCCCGTCCTGTGGATCCGTTACGCGTTGTGGCAAGCTACTACCCACCCTAGCTTGGACGGGTACCGAGCCGGGTTCCATTCTGAGACTTGCAATGTCGCATATCCAGTGGTAGGACGAGAAGAGGTGCGATCGTCTTGAGTACAGCGTCGCTGTGTACAGACCCGAGGGTGTGGTTGGGACCTTGAGGGTTTCGCCTGGTAGCGCTCCAACAACAATGGTGGGGAAAGGTCTTGTCAGCTCAAAAAGACTGGTCAGAGGAAAAAAGTCGAGGCGCAACCTTTTCACTCACTCTGCTCCTTGATGGCCGCAGAAGGATCCGCGGACCTTGCCGCAGCCAGACTACCACGGTACAGCGAGAGGTTGAGGTAGCTCGCTAGGACAAAGTTGAGCTCCTCTTCCCTTACCCTCGGCATCGGCGACATGCCGCGCAATGCAGCGTCGCGGACGTAGCTCGACATGACATCTTCGCACCGCTCCAGAAGCGTGGGGAGGATGAGGGCTGCGACGCGTTGACGAGATGGTGTAGCGTCTGGGCGATCGATGTTGCGGGCAAGAGGGCGTCGATGTCAGCGTTCAACCATATTGTAGTCTATCCGTTGGCCATCTCGCCACGATTTACCTCCTAGCTTGTCGGAACACGCCAACAGGGCAAGGTCCAGGCACCAGTATGCGAATCGCTCCCTCGGATTGTCGGCAAGCAGATCGACCTTGAGCCCGAGCGACGGGATCGCAGGAACTTGCAACCTCCCTCGCGCATGCGTCTCCTCCATCCTCGAGCCGGGTGTCTCAACCATGCACGGCCACGAATTGGCAATGAGCGCGCGGCCCAGCTGTCTGATCAGGTCGTCCGGCACCGTCTCGCTGCCCAGGACGGGGAGCACGTCCCTCTCCATCGTCGCGAGGAGGCAGAGGTCGAAACGCTCGTCGGCCTCGCGCCGGTTGGTGTACAGATCGGTGGCCGCCGAACAGTCGGCCGACAGCGCCGCGTCCAGGCTACTGACGATGGCCTTCCAGATCGACATCGTCTTGTCCCAGCCGATGCTGGCGGCGTGGCGGTCGAGCACCGTGCAGCATCGCTGGACAACGCGACACAGCGCGAGCGAGGCAGACTGCCACAGCGGGCGGACATCTTTGGCGTATCGGCTCGCTGGCGGGCAGCTGTATTTGAGCCTGACCGGGATTGTCAGCGACGAGAGCAGGTTCTCGACCGCACCATCTCTGAAAAGGTCCAGGTCCGGCGCTTCTGCAGCGGCGTCGCCGTTGCCGGTCTCGAAGAAGGCCGACGAGTCAGCGATGCACGCCTTTGCGAGCGCGACGAAGGTGACGGGCTGCTGCTTTCCGGTCGCTGCCGATCCATTGGCATTGCTAGTCGCTGTAAAAGCCAGAAGGAGGTGATCGGCCAGGTCGTTGAGCCGCAACGACGGCAACCCGGTGATGTTGTCGAGCGACCGCGTCACCTTTCTCGCTGCCTCCTGGACCGGCGTTAGGTGGTCGACGTCGCCCGTGTAGTCCGGACTGTCGATGTAGGCGACGCACGTCTTGAGACGGCCCATGACCGTCTCTGCGTGCGTCGCGTCGAAGTGCGAGCGTAGCTCGCGGTAGATGGGCCAGAACGTTTCAATGTAGGCCAGCAGGTTGGACTGCGTGAACGGCTTCGGCAGCGCCTGCTCGTCCTCGCGGCTAGCCTTGCGGCCGTGAAGAGACGCTCCGATGGCGGCCCAGCATTCCCAGGCCGATTTCCAGGCCGTTCCTAGCTTCTCGCGGCGGCGGTCAGGCACCGACGACGCCGAGTGCTCCGGCGACGGGAAGGGTGCGGCCAGCACCGTCGAAAACATCTTGATCGACGCCTGCGAGATCTGCGGCGGCCCGCGAAGAAAAGACGTCTTGATGTGCTGGAACAAGACTGACCAGATTTGCTCGAAGTTGTCGCAGTCGACAAGCTTGGTCACGAGAAACTCGCGCACCACATTGCCGAGGCTGGCGAGGGCGAGCGCCCTGCTCTCGTCCCACTGCCGCGGCTCGCTCTGCGCCACGCCCATCGCCTGTGCTCGGCGGTCGTCCGAGTCGACCACTGTCGCGCCGAAGTCCTCATCAAGCTGAATTGCCGTCGCGTCGAGCGCCTTGATCACCGGGAAGAGGATCTCCCAGAACGCCTTCTGCCAGAAGGCGGGGCTCAGATCGACGCCGTACTGTTCGAGGACGCGGAAGAGGATCGAGACGGCTCCATTGCGCACCTCGGGCCGGGTGTCGCGGGTGATCTGCGAGAGGCACTGAAGCAGGAAGAGCCACAGCTCCGCCAGAGCCGATTGCTCGTCATCGGATGTTAGGGACGAAGCGCCATCCTCCTTGTGCGCAGCCACGGCGGACCTCGTCGCCAGCTCCGCCGTCACCGCCCACAAGCAGCCGTTGGCCGTGAGCGCGACATTGACGTCGTCCATCTGCTTGCCAAATTCGGTGAGGCACGAGATGCAGCGGCGCAGCTGCTCGACAGTCAGCGTCGAGAGAAAGTCGGAGCAGACGATCTGAATGCATGAGAAGGAAAGCTTGACGAGCGTGATGCAGCTCTTTTGCAGCGCGCTAGCCGTGTGGCCCGAGGACGATGCGGTTGCAGCCGCAGCAGCCGCAGTGGAGGAGCCAGGCCGCTCGCACGCTGCGCTGCAGACGTCGCAGATCGTCTCCCATCCGAGGAGGAGCGCGTGTCCGCGAGCCTCTAGGATGCGATAGAGCGTGTCGAGCCCAAGCCGCCGGATCCCGGTGTCGGCGACCGTCGAGCGACGCTGCTCAAGCACGGCGAAGCGCGCCACGACGCCGAGGCTCTGCGACTGGATCCGGCGCCGCTCGTCGCTGACGAGGCCGCCGTTCTCGATAGCGACCGCGGCATAGACGAACTTCATCGCCACCTCGGCCGCCTGTAGTCGCCAGCCGGCGAGGACGTGGTCGGCGGCGCAGACAGCGTGGAGGTGGTCGAAGATGGCGGTCCAGCCGAGCAGTGGGTCCCCTGTCGCTAGCCGGTTGACGTTGAGCCCAGCGATCAGCCCGATGCCAGTGATGGGGAAGCTCCGCTTCTCCTCGATGGGACCCGCAGAGGTGCGAAGGCTGGCGCGGGACATTGAGCTCGGCAGTCGCGATGCGCCGCTCGCGTCCTCGGGCAGCTGCAGCCCGACGTCAACGTTGCTATGGCGGCAGAGGGCTTCGATGAAGTGCTGCAGCGCCTGATCGTTGAGCGCTGTGCTGTTCTCGAACACCTTTTCGATCTGCCGTTTGAGCGCCGCGGGGCGGAGGTCGGCGGGCGACAGCAGCTGAAGCGGGTCCTTGCCGCTGCGAGAGCCGAGCGAGATGAAGGGCGTCCGCGTCAGCGTCGACATCGTGTCGTGGCTGATCTCCCCCGCGTCTGCCTCGTCGACCAGGCCGTCGGAATCAGCACGGCCGTCGCTCTGAGCCAGGCCGGCGTCCAGGATGCTGTAGGCGTAGCACAGGCACCGAAGGACAGGGTACCAACCGGCCTCCAGGCTCCCGGACAGGTAGTAGGCAATCTGTGCAAGCGTGCGGAGGCAGGCTAGATTGGACGTCGAGAGCCTATCGACGTCAGCGGCGGAACCGGCCTCCGACGACTGCCGGCGGTCGGATGACGGCGGCTCTGCGGGCCCGAGGCGGAGCGCAAAGACAACCAGCTTGTCGAGCAGGGCGTCACGCTGCTCGACGAGCCCAAGGGCACCGACGGCATTGGTCAGGTTGCGGAAAGCCACCAGCGTTTCTTCGAAAATGACTTCCGAGCATCGGATCTGGAGGAAGCGGCTGAAGACGTCCATAGCAATTGGAGCGGTCAGCTCAAGCATCGCCCTACCGGCCCGCAGGCCGTCGCGGTCCGCGCTCGAAGTGAGCGCGTCCATGTCGCCGTCCTGTATCGCTGGAGGGGCGGGAGCTGCGGCGGCCGGACGTGAATTGACAAAGCTAGAGTAGATAGGAAGCACGTAGCCGACAATCGACTGTGAGAGGAAGAGGAGGGACTGGAGCGTGAGGAGCTGAAGGTAGGTCTTTGGCAGCGCCGCCGAAGCGACGGCGGGCGGCTCGGCTTTGTCGAGCTGGTCGATGATCTGAATCGACGGCGAGCTGGACCCGCTCAACACCTCGGACCCTGCTGCGTCCGATGAGCTGAAGACGCCGACCGTCACGGCGCTAGCTACCCCGGCCGCAGCTTCGTAGAGGCCCGAGTAGCCGCGATCAACGCTCTCCCGTATCCGCGACTTGGCTGGACTGCCGGTTGCTTCCTGCTGCTGTAGCTGCTGCTTCCGGGAGCCTATCGACATCGAAGCCTCTGCGGCAAAGGTGCCTTGTCCCTCGCGGACAACGCTGTAAAGCGTCTCGAGCAGGAGAGCAAACACCCTGGATGATGCCTCGCCGCCATGGTCACCGCCGCCGGATGCTTTCCGATCGCCCTGGTCGTACCAGGTCCAGAGATTGCGCAGAAAGGCGTCATCGGAGCAGAGGCTGCGGGTCACCTCGAGGGCGAGGACGCGCTGCCACGTGTGTACGCTCGTTGAGCCCGTGACGCCCGTGTCGTCGGTGCGACCCGAGGGGCGGATGAAGCGGAGCAGCATCGTCATGAGGATCTCGACCTCGAGGGTGAGGTCGGCGCTGAACTGGCGCAGGAGGAGGAAGAGGAGGCGCATGGCGCGGAGGTGTATGGGGAAGCTGGGCGTCCCGCTGAGTGAGCGTATGAGGAGCGGGCAGGTCTTTGAGCGGAGGATAAAGAGGAGCTCTGGGTGGGTGTTTGAGCCGGACGGGTGGATGCGCGTCGAAAAAAGACGGGCGTGGGTGGTGAGGACGCTCTCGACCAGCTCGAGCGAGAAGGTCTTTGAGAGGGCGGTGAGCGTGAGGAACTCGGCCTCCTGGCCCGTAGCGAGCGAGCAGAGGTCAGAGAAGAGGAGGTAGGCGTCCTTTGAGGCGGGGAAGAGCGTGACGGGGCCCGAGCCGGGCGAGTCGGGCAGGTCGACGGTCATGGCGGCGAGCGGGGCTGCTGCGGCTGCGTCCTCGCCGCCGGCCTTTATGGCGTCGAGGACGACGTCTTCCTCCTTTACGCGGTCGAAGACGGTCATGACGCTCTGACGCAGGGTGGCTGCCGCGGTGGAGCTGACGACGGCGACCTTGGATCGCTCCTGGAGCTTGAAACAGAGGAGCAAGGTGGACGAGAGGAGCTCGCCGTGTATTGACGAGTAGGACTCGAGAAGGGCGGATGCGACCTGGAGGATCTTTAGCTGCACGTCGACGTCTGAGCGCGTGATGGGTGTGAGGAGAGCGTGGAGCGCATCGACGATGGCTGCTATTGCGGTGCTAGGCACGAGGTGCTGGAGGACGAGACGCTGGAGGAGTGCCATTGCGAGGGATATGAGTTTGGGCAGCTTTGTCTCGCAGCTGAGGAGAACAGGCTTGAGGATTAGGTTGTGTTGCGCGGGGCCATGGTCTAGGCGTGCGCGTTCGAGAGCGGCGTCTGGGTGGTCCTTGAGCTGTGCGAGTGCGATGTCGGCGGCCTGCTTGATCTCTGGGTGCTTGCGGCGGGCCTCGGAGGCGAGGGAAGTGAGCTCGAGCACGATGAGCTGCGACATAGCTGGGATGCGGGGGTGGAGGGAGGGGAGCCGCGGCCTGGGAGGGCTATGCGGTGGCGGAGCGGTGGCAAAGCGGCGGCGATGGTGTTGGTGTTGAGAGGAGAACGAGCGAGGGAGCAAGGGAGCATACTCTGTATGCGCTGCGCAGTCGAGCAGGCCGCCGCACAGACCTTCCACGTCGACGCGCCTGGTACGTGCGAGGCGCACCTGTCAAGCATCGCGCACCCATCTCCACCATCTTCTCCACCACCACCACCATGTCGCCCTCCGTCGACCTAGAAGAGATCCAGCGCTTCGCCATCGCCCTCTCCAAAAAGGCTGGCCAGATGATCCTTCAAGGATCCGCCAACCGCTTCAAAAACATGGCCGGCTTCGACGCAAAGAAAAACACCGCCGACCTCGTCACAGAGACCGACCAAGCCACCGAGAAGCTCGTCAAGCACGAGATCGCCGCCACCTACCCGCACCACAAGTGAGCACCGCACCCGTCGCCGACGACCCAGCAAACCCTCAGCATCGCGAGCGAGCGCTGACCCTGTATCGTCGCGTTCTGACCCTCTCTCTCTTGCCTGCAGCTTCATTGGCGAAGAGAGCTGGGCGGCCGGTGAAGAGAACCAGCTCACCGACCAACCCACCTGGATCATCGACCCGTGAGTGTCAGGCAGCCGGCACACGTATATTTTCCGAGGCGCTCCACCGATTCGCACCTACTCACGTTTCCGCTACGCCTCGGCTCTCCCGCCCCGTCCACACTGCAGCATCGACGGTACCACCAACTTTATCCACGGCTTGTGAGTCTCCACCCGTCCTTGCACGCGCTCCGAAAGTCTGACATCCACTCACCCCCTCTTCCTCGCCTTCTCCCCTTGCCCCCCTTCCCTCCCGCTCCAGCCCCTTTACCTGCATCTCGATCGGCTTCGTCCTCAACCAACAACCGGTGATTGGGGTGATCTACGCTCCTTTCTTGGAACACCTCTACTACGGTCTTTCCGGCTCGGGCTCCTACCTCTCTACACCGCAACACCCGGCGCCTCGCAAGCTTCCCCTATCGGACCCCTTGCCTCTTCCGAGTCTCCGCCAGGCCCTCGTCGCCTTCGAATGGGGATCAGACCGGAGCGCGTCAATCCTCGCAAAGAAGCTCAAGTCCTTCGAACGCATTACCGGCGATGGCGACGGTGGCGTGGAGGGTGGCAAGATGGTGCAGGGCGTGAGGTCGATGGGATCGGCCGCGCTCAACTTTGCCAACGTCGCGGCGGGAAGCATAGATCTGTACTGGGAGATTGGATGTTGGGCTTGGGACGTGTGCGCCGGTATTGTGATTGCACAAGAAGCGTAAGTCTTCCGGCCATATCCCCTCGCCGTCCATGCAACGTACTGACTAACCCCACCTTTTATTATTCACTTGTTCCTCCTCTTCCTCATCGACACGGACAGGGGTTGCGCAGTGGTAGGTTCCCAAAGCTCCACGCTCACCTCTCTCTCCCCCTCCGCACCGGAAGGAGCGAGATTCAACGACATCCCAGCATCGCTCTTGACGGGAAGGAAGTACGTTGTAGTTCGAGCCATTTCCGCTACGGACGGAGAAACGACAGTGGAAGCTCAAATGAGGATCGTAAAGACTTTCTACGAGGCTGTTGAAGAGTGGGATCCATAGAGACTCATTCACGACGAATCGCAATGTAAATAAAATAAAATCGTTTAGGTTAGGTTCTACAGGCTTAGTGCTCGAAAGAGAAGAGGCGATGATCGGAGGATTGATCATAGAGATCTTCATCCATTCTCGACGATAGTTGCGGATCGTCTACATGGTTACTCGTCTCGTCGTGACTATGATTATCTACCCTGCACAGTAGGCAGAAGATGACGTATAGATAACGTATAGATGACATGTAGATCTGAGATATATGGGACATCTAGTCGACTGGTACGGGCAATACTTCGCCAGAGATACATGAAAGGGGCAGAAGTAGCGCATGTGAGGATGAGAGAAACGGAGGGCGAGGCGGTCATGACGTGTCCATGCCAGCAGCGACCTGTATTGTCGTCGCGTCTTCCTCCATCGATTGCTGTTGCTGCTGCTGCTGCTGTTGCTCTTCCTGACCCTCCGCTTCAAATTTGCCCCCCTCGGCCCCTTGCCCTTGTCCTTGTCCTTGCGCCATCGCACCAACCCACGCCACTCCGTTCCCAGTCATGACGGAATCCTCAGGCTGCGGCAGGCCGAGCTGCTGCCTCAGATCGGCAATCTCCTTCCTACACACCGCCAGCGCCTCGTCCCTCCTGCTCAGCCGGCGCGACAGTCGGATCAGGTACTCGTTGCTGTGGCGCAGCAGCGCCACCTTGCTGATGGCCTTGTTGGCGCTTCGTGCCGTCTCGGCATCGCGGACGTCGGCCACATCAAACTGCTCGGCCGTCTGGTCCTCGGGCGCACCGTCCGGCCCCAGGAGCGAGCCGGCGGGGACGTCTTCGTCGAGAGTGATGGCCGGCAGCAGCCCGCGCAGCTCGTCAAAGCAGAACTTGAGGCTGTCGCGACGCTTCTGCTCGGCCGCCTTGTGCGACGTCCGCCGTGACTCGAGGCCGCCAGCCGACTTGTAAGACGTCCACGCGTCGCGCTCCGCCTGCGACAGCCCGCTCGGCTGGATCGGGAGTCCACCGTTCGGCAGGATCTGCTGCAAGTTGCCAGAAGAGGAGCCGGCATTGCTGCTGCCGCCGGAGCGGCTGCCTTCACCGCTGCCGTTGGCATTGGCGAGATCGAAGGTGACCTTGGGCGCAGACTGCGGGCCGCTTGCAAATGGAGCGATATTCGAGTACTGTTGCTGCTGCGGCTGCGCTGGCTGCTCGGCACCCTCGGCCTTGGCCTTGCCCTTGATGACGCTGCTGGCGGCCGCGCCGGCGCCTGATGTCCGGGACGCAGGCGAGGGAGCGAGGTTCTGGAGGCTGCTCCGCTTGCTCTCCAAGGGACGGATGCCCATGATCGATCCGGGCGTCATCGGCTTCGAGGGAGGCGGAGGCGGGGGTGGCATGCTTCCGCCACCAAGGTCGATCGGCGACGGCGTTGAAGAGGTGCCCTCACTCTGGTGCGCCTCGATCGAGTGGTGTCGCGAGTGGTCGCGCGAATCGGACTCGGAGACCGACGTCCTCCTCGAGCTTGGCACCGACACGACGCTGCCGTTGGCGAGGGCGTGGCCCGCCGTGGCGCTGTTGCCGGCGGTCGAGTCCCGTTTCTTCCTGTTTCCGCTGCCGGCACTGGAACCGCTCTGGGTAGGCTTGATGAGCGGCGACGGCCTGACCTTGTTGGCGCGCGCCTCGGCCGTTGTGCTGCGGTTCTTGCGGTTCTTGGAGCCCGACTTGCCCATAAGCGCGAGCGGCGAGGCAATCGGCGTGTTGCCGGCGATAGCCCCAAAGGCGGGCGACGCGTTGACGCTCGATCCCTGGTGCTGGTGCTGGTGCTGGTGCGGTTGGTGCTGATGATGGTGCTGGACCTGCTGGTGGACCGGATGGCCCATGTGCGCCGGCGGGAGCAGGATCTCGCCGAGCGACGGGGGCTGCGGCCCTAGCGCGGGCGACGTTAAAGGCGAGAAGAGCTCGGACATCACAATCCCAGTGCTGGCGTTGGAGAACACGCTGGCCGGCGTGGCGGCTGGAGACTCGACCGGTGTGAACTGACTCTAGCGGGATTTGGACGGAGGGGATGAAGAACGTTTGCGTCACTTGTCAGCTGAGACTCTCGCTCGACCATGTTTGCGGCGCCGGACTGTTGCTGCTGTTGCTGCTGGTGGAGGTGGCACGGAACACTGGAGGAACACCGAGACTTACCATGATGGGGTGCGCCGGCACCTGCTGCGAGCCGATGGACATGTTGAGGGGCGACATGAAGCTCGCCGAACCGGGCGGACAACTGGAGTTGCTGAAGGCGCTCGAGCCCAACGGCGTCATCAGACCGTACTGTGCCAGCGCCGAGGGGTCGTCATTGCTGCCGGAGCCCGATATCGGGACGCCTCCTCCGTTGGGGGCGTGCCATTGATGGCCGTTGATCTGCAGCTGGTCCTGCCTAACGACAGAGCCCCCGGCGTTTTGCTGCTGCGGTTGGTTGCTGACACCGCTGCCGCCGCCGCCGCCGCCGTTGAGGACACTCTGCAACGCAGCGAGGAAGCTCAACTGCTGTTGTAAATTCTGCGAGACGTCTGCACCGCCGAGGTTGGCCAGGACGCTCTGACCCATCTGTGCGACGTTGTGCAGCTGCTGTGGCTGCTGCTGTTGGTGGGCGGGTTGCATGCGCCGGAGCTGTTCCAACTGCTGCTTGAGCATGGCGGTCTGCATGTTCTGGATGCGCTCGGAGCGTTCTTTTTCCAGGAGCATCCTCTGGAGATCGGCGATGCTCAGCTGCGGGACCATGCCCTGCTGATGCTGCTGTTGCTGATCGTGGCCGCCGGGCTGCTGCTGCTGCGGGTGTGGATGAGCGTGGTGCATGTGGTGCTGCTGCTGCTGCTGTTGGTGAAGGTAACCGTTGAAGGAGGTGTCGGCGCCGGACGAGTTCTGGCGCGGACGGTTGTCGGTGGCACTGTTGCCGGCGGCCGACTGCGGGCTGGCGGACTTTTCCAAGTGGTTGTTGCGAGCGAGTGAGAGTGGGGAGGAGGTGTGATTGGACTGTAGATGGGAAGATGGGAGGATGTCGGAGCGGGTGAGGTTGGATGGGCTCGGGTGGTGGCTGGCGTGGGCCGAGGAGCTGCCGTCTGATCCGGCGTAAGAGTTGGCCGGATGATTGGTGAAGATGGGCAGATCGTCGAGGCTGGTAGGGAGGGAAAAGTCGGACGAGCCGAAGTCAAAGGAGTCGATGGCAAAGGAGCCTGTGGGCGTGCCGGTGGAGTGACCGGGCGTGGTGTGAAGAGCGGGGCTGTTTTGCATCATGGCGTGGTTGGACGATGGCGCAGGCAGTGTCGGCGCCGCCTATGCGCTCGGCCAAGGCTTGGTGGGCACACGGCACAGAGGGAGGGGGAGGGGGGGTGAATGGATGCGGGTGCGGTTGCGGTTGCGGTTTTCGAGGGGATCCGTGGAGACTGAGCGAGGGGTGATGGTGAGGGCGGGGATGAAGAGCTAGCGAGATGATTGCGCCAGCAGGCGTTGGTTGGTCGGGAGAGCCGAGTGATGTGTAGTGGGAGGAGGGGAGCGTGGATGGTGGGTCGCAAGACGCGCGAAGGCGGCTTGGCTTGTGAAGCTGCGCTGTCGTCTGCCGGCAGCAGACTCTGTCTGGCCGGTGCTACAGGGCTGGCCTAGGGTGTGTGACTCTGTAGAGTAGGGCGAAGGACAAGGGCCGGGGCCGGTGCCGGTGCCGATATCGGAAGCTGGCGAGCGTGCGTGCGTGCGTGCGTCCAAGGCCAGCGTAGACAGATCTTGAATTGTCTGAATAGGCAGGGCAGCTTGGACAGAGGAGGGAGCGAGCGAGGTTGGCTGCCGCTGGCGCTACACTCTGCTGGTGATGGCGATATGGGCGCAGCGGAGAGCTCCGGCTGACGAGCGAAACTTCGAGGCAGAGTCTAAGCGTGCGTCGCCTCGCCGTGACGCTGGGCCCAACGTCGTCAGGGCCGTTTATTGGGGACCTGAAAAGGGGCCCATCCTTCACGCTCGCCTTTTCCCCGCCCTGTCCGCCCGCACCTCTCTCTCGGGCAAGAAAAACTCGCTCTCTCCCGCCAGTCCGCCAGTCCGCTAATCCGACCCGCCCCGCCCTGCTCGCTCAACTTTTAACTTTTATTTCAATTTTTTTTCTTTCAGAAAAACAAATTTAAACTTTCTATCTGTCGGCGCTTTGCCGGCGTGTACTGTAGCCGTGCTTTGCGCTGCATTGCGGAGCACATCGCAAGCAGCGAGAAAGCGAGTTTCACCTTGAAATCTCCCGAGCGTCGGCCACACTACAGTACGGTACAGTACCACTTAATCATGTACAAACTGCAACACCCGGGTCATTCGAAATCGCTCTATCCGCTGTAAATCATCGTTGAGCGAGCAGGCGCAGCGGGGCACAGAGAGGCTCCTCTCTCTCGTAGATCGCTCGGTCGATGCACGGCGCAAGACGGCTGTCCGATGAGCCCACATACAACGACCTTCCACGCACCATCGGATACCGTGCCGTACCCTGATCCGCGTCCGCTGTCTACAGTACCACACCTACAGTCGACTCATCTTTCTTTGCACCATCTTTCTTTGCATCGTTTCCTGTTCATCGCCGTCGCATGACGGTACAGTTGTAGCAACGCACGATGTCTTGCACCGTTACCCGTCAATGCTGTTCACACTACGCCACGCACAAGCACGAGGTCGAATCGAGATAGAATCATGAATTTGTAATTCTGTTCTTTGCTCGTCACATGCATCGTCGTCGTCGTCGTCGTCCTTGTCGAGATCAGTACGTAAACTGCAAAAACAAACTTGCTCGGCATCGTCCCGTCGATCGATGCGATGCGATACGACGTGTGCCATTCACGTCTCTTCTCTCTTGACGCCCTCCGAACTTCCTTTGTCGAACGTCCGCCCGGATCTTCGTCATGATCGACCCACATAAGCTTGTCTGTCCTCTTTTGTCATGCTCGACGTTTCTTTCATTGATTCGGACTGCAAACAACGTCAGACGAAATAGCAAGAGCGTTGAGCGTCAAGTCTCATGCTAACCGGGGGAACACCCCGTCCCAAAACGTCCGCAGTGGAGATCTACAAGTGAATCGGAGAGATTGGCCATGTGTCGGTCTATGGCGAGAGGGAGAAAGAGAGACTCACCAGTCAGACGACCAATGCCCCGCCTGGCCGCACTTGAAGCATTCGCCTGATTTCGTTCCGCTGCCGCCGCCTCGTCCGCGCCCACGAGCCAGGCTAGAGGAGCTGCCGCTCGATCGGCCTTTGCCTCTTCCTCCGCCGTTGGGATTGGGACAGTCGCTGGCCCAATGTCCCTTTTCGCCGCACTGGAAGCATCCTCCCCCTCCCCCTCCCCCTCCTCCGCCGCTGCCGCCAGACGTCGTTGCCGGTGCGTCGGACTCGTCCACCCACTCAAAGAAGCGACATCTGCATCGACCAGACATGTCGACATGGATCAGCTCGTGATCAGCATCCCAACGACCTGTCAAAGCTTCGCTCGCAGCTCACCTCAACCGGACCGACTCCTTTGTGCAGGCGTAGAACTTACGCCCTTTGTTCGGCCCCTCTTTGAAGACGGTCTGCAGCTTCGCCTCCAGGTCGCACTCGCAACGTGGGGCATCCGATCCGCGAGTGCAAAACGTCATCTGTGTGTGCATCCGCGACGACCAGCCATCTTCGCCGTCGGATTCGGGCTAGCGGAACGAGGACACAGACGGTTGTCAGCGTAGCCTCGACAGTCGACGAGAAAGCTCACTTGTGCGCGCAATGCACGCACAGACGGACTGACGTGCGAGGAACGTACCTGAGCTCGTTTGGCCGGTGTCACGCGACTCGGTCCGGCAGCGTCGCTACTCGGTCCGCCAAAGGGGCCGTCGCACCACTCGAAAAAGTCGCATCGCCCCTCGTCGCTGCGCTTCGAGCAGCAGAGGAACTTTCGGCCCGTGTTGGGGCCTGCCTTGGAGACCGTCCGTTCGACGGCCGGCTGGCCACACTCGCAACCCCGACCGCCGCCGCCTCCATTGCCGCTGCCAGCGGGCCGAGCGCCCGTCGTCGCTGAGCCGGTGTCTCTGTTGTTGCTCGTTGATGCTGCCGTTCCGTTCGTCGCCCATCTTCTGGCTGTGGGCGCGCTCGATACTCCGAATTCACCATCGCTCGAATCATCATCGTCGTCGAGATCGTCGTCATTCTCTGCGTCGATGAAGGAAAAGGCAGATCAGGCGATCAGCCTTTACCGGTCCGAGCATGGTCCAACCACCGTCTCCGAAGGTCTCGCTGCATGCTCACCTCTGGCCTGGTTTCTCGCAGCGGCCGGGCGTGGTCTGGGCGCCGCCGCAGTCCCGCCATCCCTCCTCGTCCTTGCTGCTCCACGCGTAGTCGTACCCGAACCCCTGCGGGCGCCGCCCCTTGCCGCCCGAGCTCTAGGCCCGGGTCCCGGCCCTGGATCGGGCCCTCGGAAGTCCTCGTCGTTGAAATCGTCGCCACCATCGTCGCCATCGTCGCCGTCGTCGGCCAGCTGAGCCGCCCTCGCCTCCTGCCCCGCGTTAGGGTCCCGAAGGTAGCGCGTCACGGCCTATCGTACCGGCGTGAGATCAGCAGAGCGGGCTAGGTTTCAGCATCAGTGCCCTTGCAAGACCGGCAGAAAGCAATCCCGGACGGGCGATCGCCCGCTCGCCTGCTCACATCGATGATAGTGTTGAAGTCGCGCTTGGCTATTGCGTAGACGGAGCGATACTCTTCGATACTCTCGTTGATCGTCTCTTGCTTTGTCCTCTGACCTGCGCAGATCAGCGACATGCGGTATTCGGTCTGGCAAATTGGGACCAGGTAAAGAGGCGGTGCGCAAAGGGAGCACCGACGTTAGCATCGTTACGAGACCTCCTCGCGCCGCCGTGACGGCAACCCTGCTCACCTCGCGTCGCAGCAGCGGCTTGCTGAGGCTCTTATCAAAGTTGATGCGATTGTATCCTTCGACCAGTCCGATGCCGAGAGTCGACGGCACGAGGTAGGTCGTCCTGCCCTCTTGTACCTTCATGACGTAGTTCCGGTCGATAACCTTGGCGATGTGTTCGGCGATCGTCGCGTCGGTGCCTGGTTGCGGTCCGGCGCACAGGAGAAGGAGTATCGCAAATGTGAGCGGCGGCTGCGCATGAGATGCGATGATGTACTCCATCTTGTGGCCAAACGCGGCTGCTCACCTATCCCGTTCTTGTCCATCAGGTTGACCAGGTCCGCCTCGGTCAGCAGCTTCGGCCGGCTGGTGGAGCCCTGCTTGAGCTCGCACGTCGTCGGGATGAACTGCTCGCCCTCGAAAAACTTCGGCAGGATCGTCCCTTCCCACCGTTCGTACGTGCAGACCTCGAGGAAATTGCGCTGCTGCACGATCAGGCCTGCAGAGTGCGAGGCGGCAAGAAGGGCGATCGCAAGAGGAGGGCCGCGAACGTCAGCGAAGGGAGGCGATCAGGCTGGTTGACGACCGTCGGCTGCTGCTCCAGACTCACCGGATGCCTTGAACTTCTCGCGGGCAATGTCGATCTCGACCGTCGTCTGGCGACCAAGCGCGTCCTTCCAGCAGCTGCCGAGGAAGCGCCGCGTAACGTAGTCGTAGACGCGTTTCTCGTCGCCGCTGAGGCCGTTGGCGTGGGCGATCGGGTGGATGGGAGGGTGCGCCTTGTCGTTCTTCTTGCCGTTGCGCGGCCGCTCAAACTCGCCGTCGACCAGGCGCTGGGCGATGGCACCCCACTGCGAATCGCTCGTCTGCTTCTGGATCAGGCTCTGGAAGTCAAAGTCCTTGTCAAACTGGTCCGTCTCGGTCCGCGGGTAGGAGAGGAACCCCTTTTGGTAGAGCGCCTCGGCCGCCTGATGGAAGGGGTGCGTGTAAAAGCGAATAGGTTAGTACGAGGCGACATGGTGCGTCAGCTTCCGTACGGGAAGATGGCTAATAAGGACCAGGCGCAGAAGCTCACATCGAGGATTTTCTTAGGCGCAAGACGCAGCAGCCTCGATCCGGACTTTTGCAGCTCGACCGTCGTCAGCGGGTAGGGCTTCCACTTCTTCGTCTGCTTGCTAACGACCTTGTAGACGGTGGCCAGCGGCACGTCGGTGCAGCCTTCGTGCAGCACCTCGACGGTGGTCCGGTCGAAGAGGTGGCCGCGGTCCCACGTGAAGATAACCGCCTTGACGTCTGCCGGGTCGTCGTCTGGCGTCGGGTCGGCTCCTTGCAGAGTGCGGTATTTTGTGACCGAAAGGAACCAGAACGGCTCGGGGACAAAGTTGATTACCTTTTCGTAGCGGTCGACGACGAATCCGAGCGTGGGGAACTGGCAGGGGCCTTTTCCCGGGAGGGAGGTCGCACGAAGAGCAGAGGCGGTCAATTGTCGGCGGCAGCGTCAGCCCAGCATAGCGACGATGCCAGACCGGCCGTCCGTTCAGCTCCGCCTCCGCCTCGACCTACCGTAGCTGATGACCTGCTTGGCCTCGTTGAGCTCCGGAACACGCAACTGGAGGCTCATCGTCTGCATGCGGGTGAAGGCCGCGCCGATGCGGAGGTCGAGCTGTATCCGCACCTCGACCGCGTCGGCCGAGAGCCAGTCGAGCTCGATCGTGTTCTGGCAGGCCTGGTGGATCTGGCTGAGGGTGAGGGGCGCCGAGGGAGCACGATGGGGATTGGTATAGTCAGAGACGAACGCATCCTATGGCGATGATCCGACTCGCGCTCACTTTGCGATGATAGCGCTGAACCTCGCCCGGAGGACCTTGATGTTCCTGCTGACCTTGCGACACTCTGTGACGATCTCGGCGCCGATGTGCTCGCCCTCCCGATCGCAATCGGTCCAGATCATGAGGGCCGCGGCGCCGCGAGCCTCGTTGCGGAGGTTGAGGCCGATCGCGGCGCCATCCCTGCTGAGCTTAGTCTCGACGGGTGCGTCGAACAGGGCGGCCGGGTCGCAGGTGTGCCACTTGCGGTGGTCTTCGCCAAAGTCGATCTCGGTCAGGTGGCCGCGGACCGAGGTCATGGTCATGTCGACCTGGCCTCCAAAGTTGGGGAGCCGATACTGAAAGTCATAGTTGCGGCAGTACTTGTCCTTGCCGGGACGCTGCGGGGAAGACGCGAGACCGGAGGGGGTAGGGATGAGTCAGAAGGAGGTGCCAGCGCTCGAGACGGGGTCCAATCAACGACTCACATTGCTCGAACTGTTGTTGGAGAGGATGGACGTGATGGACTTGGCGATGGATGCTGTGGCGCGAGGTACAATGTGAGTTGCGTTTCGTCAGGGCGCTCCCGCGTCTCGGCGTTGCCACATGCGACTGCGCTGCCTGCGCGCCTTGGCTGCTCACGTTTCTCGGCCACGCAGAGTATCCTCGCCCTCATACTCGTGGCCGGCGTCGCTATGGTTTCGTCTGCCCGGGCCTCTAGCGTCTCAGAGGAGGAAAATGCTCGAGCAGGGCGTCCAAAGTGGGTGCGCTGCAGGGCAAGCCCAAGGCGATGCAGAGTGGCGCAGCACGGTCTAGGGAAGCTAGCTCGGGCAAGGCTTGATGAGCGGTGGGTGCGGGTGCCGGTGAGGCAGAGTAGCCTCGAGATAGTGGTGGCAGCGTGTGCGGCGCAGGCGTGGGCGTAGGCGATAATGGTGGTGGTGATGGTGGCGGCGGTGGTGGTAGGAAGCGGGGCGGAAAGAGCAGCCCGAGTTTCAAGGTTAAGCTCAAAGCCGTTCAAGAGGGAGAGTCGTCGGAAGCAGCCGCCGTAGTGCGGCGCGGCGGAGGGCGGAGGGTGGGTCAAGGCGTCGGACGTCTTGGTCTGAGAAGACGAGAGAGCAGCGGCGCCAAAGAAGGGTCTGCAGCCCCCGCGCTTTCTCCACTCCACTTTTTTATTTTCCTCGGCCGCTGAGCACTCGCGACGCGTTGAGAGCAACACCGCCCCCGTCCAGCCCTGCCCCCCGCTGTGCTTCTTCCCTTTACAGGACCATATGAGAGAGAGAGAGAGAGAGAGAGAGAGAGAGAGAGGTGGCACAACGGGGAGAACGGACACACTACACATTTCACGCCGACGCATCGCGCTCGTCAGTCACCAACGACGAACTTGCACCGATTACAATGTCCAGAAGCCCCACAGCGGCAGCTCTATCGTACAGGGTCCTAGCTCGAAAGGTCATACAACGTGATGCAGCAACGATGGCTCGGGCAAGCAGACCAGCAGTTACGCCTGACGGGCTACTGTGCGCGGCCCACCCTCTTAGGCACACCCTCCCGAGCATCCGCCCCGGCAGCCGAAGCGGGTCAGCGGCTCCACGCCGTTTTGCTTGAGCAGCAACCCGACGATGCTCGCCGCCCCCTCGCCCAGCACAAAGCCGCTCGCCACAACGATGATCAGGATGCCCGCCAGCGGTGCTCCGGCACCGCCGCCGTTCCCGCCACCGATGTTCGAGGCTCCTTTCTGCTTCGCCATCCGCTTGGCGTACAGGTGTGCAATGATCCCGCCCACCAGCCGGGCGAGCGAAAAGTTGGGCGTGTTGAGCATCCCCACGGCAAAGGCGATCCCGCTGGGGATCCATTTCACCAGCTTTGACGATGTCGACGTCGTCGGGCCGCGCTGACCCTTCTGCTCGTCGCGCAGCGTTCGTTTGCACAGCAGCGTCTGCAGCAGACCCGTCATGGCAAACAGGCCGCCAAACGCCACCATAAACACATCGGCCCGCGGCGGGAGGTGGCCGTTGTTGACGAGGCGCGCCATGTTGAGCCAGACGGCCGCCGTCGACGCGGAGAACTGCGGGCCGGGGATCTCGTACGCCGCTGTATAGAGCCGGTATGCGAAGCACGAGACAAAGATGCCAACCATGCTCCCAATCAACTGTCCCTTGAACTGGGCGCGCGGCGACGCCCCGACCAAATGGCCCGTCTTGAAGTCTTGCATCAGCTCGCCCGCTGTCGTCGATCCCGCCTCGGAGATGCCGCCGGCGACGAGGTTCGCTACGATGTTACCCGGCTGTAGACGCCCGAAACACAACTGGGACGCTTTGGCGATCCCCGCGACCGGGTTCACGTCCACAATTCCAAGGGAACGCACGCCGAGGACCGCAAAGGCCGACGCCAACACGATTGTGATCAACGTCGCCCACGGCGGGATCCCTTCGGCCCCAAAGACGAGCCAGATCAGCCAAATGGCGATGGCTGTCGAGGCGGCGAGGCCCTGGACGATCTACGACGTCGGCGTCAGCCGGTGGGGTGGCTCGTGCTCGGTGTCCTGCGGGACCGGCGGCGCCCGACGATGTCGGCCGTCGTCCGAGCCGCCATCGGTATCGAGATCGTCGTTATCGCCGTCCAAGCGGCTATAGGGTGCTATCGAGCCTCTCCGATCTCGCTTCGACACCCACTGCTTCAGCTCGCCGGGTCCATTGGCTCCTACCAGCGCCACCAGGCCAACGACGCTCTCGCTGCACATGATGGCGAGCGAAATCCAGAGGATCTAGCCTTTGGAGCCGTCCTCGCTGTCGAGTGGATGGCCAGGCGCCCAGCCGTAGTAGTGGGCAAGAGGGCTGAGGACAGCCCAGCCAATGACGGCGCCGGCCGTCATGCTGACGGTCGTCGGGAGGCCCATGATGATCCCCTGGCCGACGTAGTTGAGCGACGGCGTGAACCACCAGCCCCACGTCGCTGCCAAATCGTGGCGGGGCGAGAAGGGGTCGAACAGGGGCATTGCGTACAGCACTGGCACAAAGTACGAGGCGATCTGAACGGGGCAAGACCGGGTCGTCGTAAGAGTTCAGAGGGGGGGACCGGACCGTGCTCGTCAGTTGCAGTACAGCATACCATGCCCCTTTACGAGCGACCGAGAAGAATGGCTTACAGTGAAGGTCACCGAGCCGGAAAAGGACCACATCAGGGCCTTCCAGCCTTCGTTCCCCCGCAATACGTGTTCCTGCTCGTGGTCCGAAGCGCCGACCGCATCGCCGTCGTCGAGCAGCCTCGAATGCTCGTCGCTCGACCGCGATGCCCTCTCTGCATCCCTCGGCATGCTCCGCCTGCCTCGGAGGCCGTCGGAAGTTTCCACCTTAGTACGGTGCTCTATCGCTAAGGGAACATTGTAGAGGACCAAGATGAGGTGGGCCGTCGCGGTGCTGCTAGGGAAGGCGAGCTTCTCGCGAATGATCATGGACTCGCGCAGCGGGCTGGCGAAAAAGACGCCAAAGTAGGCGAGGGCAAAAAACCAGCCGAGAAGCTGAAGCCCGCCGAGGAAGATGGGCGGCGAGCCGTCCTTGTCGGGGGTGAGCTTTGTCAGCGCCGGGATGATGCCGACCAGGCCGGCGCTGAGGGGCATGACACCGATGGCGGCGGCGGTCGTCTGTACGAGGACGTTTTCGGCCGGCGTGAAGGGTGTCGACATGAAGAAGAAGCGCTATCCAGCAAGCGAGATATGTTTGGGGAGGATCTTGAAGATGCCGTAACCGAGTATGGCGCTCTGGAGACTCATGATGGAAATCCAGCCGGACTGAAGCCCCGTGTAGAGGTTGGTGAAGGACAGCAGGCATCCTATTGCGAGGCCGACGACGACGGCACGCCATATAAAGTCGTCGCCGGTGGATGTTGGCACATCGTGGTTGTGGATTCTGCTGTTGTGTGTCGAAGTTGGCCAGTTCGGTGGTCTGGCACCTGCGTCTGTTGGAGGGGGCGGCGAATGCATTTCGATTGCGACGTCGACGTCGTCTGGTGTGCGGCTGTGGGTGGGGGTGAGGCGGAGTCTATGGGAAGAGGAGCTCTGCAGCGCCATTCAGGCTGCTTCTAGCTGTTGGTCTCGAGAGGGGTGGCGGCGGTCGGGTTGGTGGTCGGCGTCGGCGTCGAGCCTGGCGCTGTGCTGCGTGAGCTGGTCACGGCTAGTACGAAGTTGGCGTTGAGCGCTGCTACCGCATCATGGGGCTGGAAGTAGGAAGGATGGTCGATGGAAAGATGGCGAGCGGGCAGAGAGAGGGAGAGTGGAGTGTCGAGGGTGACGACGTGGTGGTGGTGGTGGTGGTCGCCCGGCAGCAAGGACGGGCCTTTCGGCGCTCGGAAGACGTGCCGCCGGACCGTGCTTGCCCCGTGCGCTTGGTGCTTGCCACCGCTTAGTGCTTGCAGCTTGGCGCGGTCGAGCGGCGTGTGGAGGTTGACGCTTTTTGGCTGGCAAAAAGCGCCAACGGCCTCGATCACCCCGGAACGCGCGTAAAAAGGCCCGCGCGAGCCTCGGCCTCAGCCTCAGCCTCAGCCTCAGCTTCAGCTTCAGCTTCAGCTTGGGCCTGCCACCGTCCAACACGCACCGTACCCTCGCTCTCCTTCCCTCCACCTTGCCGTTGTCAACCCCGCTCACCACACCGCTCCCCTCGAACTTGCCAGCACGCTCCTCTTGACCTCGACTCGCCAGCGCGCCCCTCGTGACCTCGACGCACCACCACCGAAGCTCCCCCTCCTCAGACACGACTTCTTCCCCTCCCTGACGCCGCCCCACCCACCGCCATGACCGCCCCCCAGACGGTGGCCGACGCCAACGCCGCCATCCAGGCCGGCAACAATGTCAGCGGCGAGCAGATCCTCAAGGCCATCCTCGAGGACCAGTCTAGGCCCCACGACGAACTACACCTAAAGGAGCAGGAGGCCGCCCTCGCGCGCCTTGGCGAGCTCTACCGCGACACCCACAACGCAGATGCTCTCGCACACGTCGTCCGCTCCTCGCGCACCTTTATGGCCACCATCGCAAAGGCAAAGACGGCCAAGCTGGTCCGCACCCTCATCGACTTCTTCTCCGGCATCCCCGGCAGCCAGCAGATCCAGATCCAGGTGACAAAGGAGAACGCAGAGTGGGCCAAGCAGGAGAAGCGCATCTTCCTCAAGCAGAGCCTCGAGACCAAACTCATCGCCCTCTACTTTGAGGCAAAGTCGTACCGCGAGGCCCTCCCCCTCATCGAGTCGCTTCTCAAGGAGCTCAAGAAGCTTGACGACAAGATGATCCTCACAGAGGTCCACCTGCTCGAGTCCAAGGTCAACCACGCCACCAAAAACTTCCCAAAGGCAAAGGCCGCCCTCACGTCCGCCAGGACTGCGGCCAACTCCATCTACTGCCCGCCCATCCTTCAGGCACAGCTCGACCTCCAGGCCGGCGTCCTCCACGCCGAAGACAAGGACTATACCACCGCCTACTCGTACTTCTTCGAGACGCTCGAGGGCTTTGCGCTCCAGGACGATGCCCGCGCCCCGCTCGCACTCAAGTACATGCTTCTTTGCAAGATCATGCTAAACCTTAGCGACGATGTCAATGCCATTATCGGCGGCAAGTACGCGACAAAATACGCCGGCAGAGACGTCGAGGCGATGAAGGCCGTCGCAAAGGCCTATGAGGACCGCAGCCTCGAGGCGTTCGAGAGTGCCCTCAAGACGTACAAAGACGGTAAGCTCGGCGCCCATCCCTACCCCTCCTAGCAGGGGTCGGAAGCCCCAGCACCGTGTAGACTGACCACATATCACTGCGACTTCATCTCCTACCATGCAACCGCTGCGCAGAGCTGTCCAACGACCCCATCATCCGCAACCACCTCTCGGCGCTGTACGACACATTGCTCGAGCAGAACCTGCTGCGCATCATCGAGCCATATAGCCGCGTCGAGATCGCCCACGTCGCAAAGGAGGTCAAGCAGCCGGTGCGCGAGGTCGAACTAAAGTGCGTGTCTGACCGCGACGTCCCTGGACGCTCACCCCCGATACTGCTGGACTGCCTGGCTAACGCTGTGGATTGAACCTCTTCCCCTCGCTTCCGGCCAACACCAGGCTAAGTCAGATGATCCTCGACCGCGTGTTCCACGGAATCCTGGACCAGGGAGCGGGATGCCTGGTCGTCTACGACGAGCCGCAAGAAGACGTAAGCATCTACCAATCGTTGCTTGGTGGCGCTGACCCCCGGACCTCTTGTGCGTCTTCCTCCTCACTGACACTTGCTCTGCACACTATTTCATTCCCTACAGAAAACCTACGAGGTCACACTAGAAACGCTCAAGCACGTCGGCAACGTCATCGATAGTCTGTACAAGAAGGTGAGTGGTCAAACAGTTTGCGCGCGAGCTGCACCATTCATACGCAGCTGACACGTCTTTACCATCTTTCTCACACGCTTACGCTCAAACAGGCCAACAAGCTCACATAGTTTGAGTAATGCATCAATCGAACCCTAGACCCATCTCACTTCGTCCAGATTGACGTATGCTGTGCGGTGTTACCTCGTACTTTGGCTCGGAACTCCTACCTCCCTCATCGAATGGAGCTCACGTGTGTACCTTCTCGGTTCTCTGACCTCACTCTGTGTTCTTGCGGATCAGGCTGCAGATTTCCACACGATCATGACAAAAATGACCAAGTCTATAGACTCTCAAGTTTGGACATCTAATATTTCAAAGGTGTCAAGAACGAGGATAAATAAAGCCGACTTGAGCTCCGTCCATACAGACTCAAAAGAACCGGGTAGTTTTGGCAAATGCAATCCAAAGCGTTGCACGTGCAGACTCCAAAGAGGTCCAGATCTGATGTCCATCAAAGACTAACTGGTGCGTTCCTACTTCTGCTCTCCACCCTGGGAAGAAGAGGTTTTGCTAAGTTCTCTCTGTCGCTTCTCCCTCTCCTTTTTCTTTCGGTTCTTCTTTTGGTTCTGTAGTCTCTTCTTCGCCTGGCTACGTGCTCCTCCTGCTGTTTCGTCTTCGTTCTCGCCGCTACCGAGCATGGGTGACTGCGAACCGATGTTGTCCGGGTTGGGAGACGTTTCTGCGCTGACGCTGGCGAGGTCCGTCATGGTTGTCTGTAGACGATCCCGATCCACCTCGTCGATGGCCTTCTTGGCGGCGGAGGACGGCTGCGTCGGCGTGGGCACGGGTGAGGGCGCGGGGGAGGCAAGCGCACCTTGGATCGACTTCTGGATCTCAGCCGCGGC
The DNA here is from genome assembly GCA_900291925.1 of Thecaphora thlaspeos. Lineage (NCBI taxonomy): Eukaryota > Fungi > Basidiomycota > Ustilaginomycetes > Urocystidales > Glomosporiaceae > Thecaphora > Thecaphora thlaspeos. Next base: position 1,105,188 of record UWYS01000004.1, on the reverse strand, counting down.
GTCGCCGTTACCGTCGCGTCGAAGGAAGCTGGCGACGCGATGCCTAAGCCTCTTCGGGCTCGACGGGCTCGAGGCCGGCGACGTGGCTTCGTGCTTCTGCTGATGCCCCTCTCCGCTCTTTCCGTTGCTCTTGCCGCTGCTCGGGATGGCCGTGGGTCGCGACGAAGACCGCGCCGGCGCCTGCGGTTTCGGCGGAGACACCTGAGCCGCACTGCCATCGGCGGCAGCGGGCTCGGCGTCATCGGCGGAGGACGCGGTGCTAGACTCGGCGGCGTCACCGTTGCTGGCTGCTGCGTCCGGTTCCGTGTTCCTCGCCAGGCTGGCAGCGGCGGCAATCTCACTCCGTGTAGTGGTGACGGCCGCGAGCTCCTCTGCCTGGTGCGCCTCCTCCACCTTGTCTGCCTCCTTGGTCGGCGCTCTGTCGGCGGCCTCGTTGACGTCACCAGCAGCCGCCGCAACCAGGCTGAATGGATTCTCGGGCTCGCCCGTCTGGCGCAGTGGGACGACGCCGAGCATGCCGGCAGGTGCCTCGGGCGAATCGCCCTGTCCGCCGGCGTCGCCGTCGTGACCACCTTCACCCTCCTTCTTGGCCTCGGTCTCCTCCATGGCGGCGGCAGCGGCCTCCTGCTCCTTCTGTGTCTTGATCTGCTGCTCCCACATCCTGCTGTAGGCGCCTCCCTTGGCTATCAGCTCGGCGTGCGTGCCGCTCTCGACGGCCGAGCCGGCGTCCATGACGATGATCTTGTCGCAGTTGATGATGGTCGAGAGTCGGTGGGCGATCGTCAGGCTCGAGCGCCCTTCCATCAAGGTGTTGAGCGCGCCCTGAAGCTGCCTCTCGGTGTGACTGTCGAGCGCAGAGGTCGCCTCGTCGAGCAGCAGTAGGGCCGGGTCCTTGAGGAAGGTCCGGGCGATGGCAACGCGCTGCTTCTCGCCGCCGCTGAGCCGGACGCCGCGCTCGCCGACGACAGTGCTGTAGCCATCGGGGAACGAGAGGATGCGATCGTGGATCTGGGCCGCCATCGCGGCCGCTTCGACCGCCTCGTCCGACGCCTGAGTGTCGCCATAGAGGATGTTGTGGCGGACGTCGGTGTTGAACAGCGACGGCTCCTGCGGCACCACACCGATCGCGCGGCGGAGGCTCTTCTGGGTCACATTGCGGACATCCTGGCCGTCGATCAGGATGCGGCCGGAACCGATGTCGTAGAAGCGGTAGAGGAGGCGGAGGACCGAGGTCTTGCCGGCGCCCGACTCGCCGACGAGCGCGACGCTCGAGTGGCGGTCGATGGTGAAGCTGAGGCCCTTGAGCGCCTCGACCTTGCCGTCGTACGAGAAGCGGACGTCCTGGAACTCGACGACACCGTCGGTGACGACGAGGTCCTTTGCATCGGGCGCGTCGATAATCTCCGTCTCCTCTTGAAGCAGGCCGACGAGCTTGTCGGTGTCGACGAGGTTCTGCTGAACTACGCGGTAGAGCGTGCCGAGCATCGATAGCGGGCCGTAGACCTGCTGGAGATAGGTGACAAAGACAACAAACTGCGATGCCGAGACGTCGCCGCGGACGACGCTGCGGGCGACAAGCATCACCGAGAAGAGCGTCCCGAACGAGAGAATAAGGTTCTGGCAGAGATTGAGCATGTTGAGGCTGCCGATAACCTTGAATTCCTGCTGTTGGTAGTCCTGCATCGCGCTGCGGAAGCGCTCGGCCTCGTACGATTCGTTGCTGTAGCACTTGACCGTCTCGTAGTTGAGGAGCACATCGGCGCTGATGGCGCGGCAGATCGAGTCCTTGTTGTTCATGCTGCGGCGGAGCCCGGTGCGCCAGGTGGTCAACGCGATGCTCACCCACGTGTAGACGACCATGACGACGAGCAGCGAGAGGCCTGTCCCCCAGCTGAAGCGCGACGTCATGTAGACGCCCGCAACGCCGATGTCGACAAATACCGGGAGCAGCGAGAAGAGAAGGTACTGGAAGAAATTGTTGATCGCGGAGCCTCGGTCCAAGATCCTCAGAATCTCGCCAGTCTTTCGCCTAGTATGGAAGGCCAGGCTCAGATTCAGCAACTTCTCAAACGCCAGCAGGCTCATCTCGCGGTCCGAGTACTGCTCCACTGGGATCCATAGCATGTTCTGGAACACGTTGAGGAGACCACCGGAGCCCTGGAGCATCTTGAAGACAGCATAGGCGACGATGTGGAGCCAGGGCGACGCCCCGGTGCTGAGGTCCTCGACGACCTGGCCGAGCGTGAGCGGTACGAAGAAATTGACGACCCGGCCGACGAAGAGAATGCCGACGCAAACGACGGCGATCGCCTGTAGCTTGACTGACTTGGACGGCCAGAGGTAGGGGAACAGCATGCGGATCCGCTGGGCAAAGACGCGCAGCGTCGGCGGCGGCGGCTGGGTGGCGACCGTGAGGCCCATCGATGCGTTGGGGTCGCGGTTGGGCGTGTGGCTGCCAGAGTCGACGCCGGCGGCAACGGCGGCGCCCGACGACCTCGTCTGGCCCTTTGCGCCTACGGCGGGGTTGCTCGCGCTGTTCTGGGCCGCGCCGTACGACGTGGAGCTGGCCGCGGGCGTCTGAAGGAGGCTGCTGCCTTCGCCTGGCGGAGTCTGCCTCGCGGCTGAGGGCGCGGTCTGACGTTGGATCTCGGCGGCGCGGACATAGCGGACGCGGTCCCACGAGAGCGCGACGACAAGGACGGGGTAGAAGAGGAGGAGGCGGAGGATGACGAGGGCAAGCTGTGCGACGGTCCAGCCGCTGGTGTGCGGGAGGTCGCGCCTCTGCTTGGGGATGGCGTAGAGCACAACGAGGGTGCAGTCGGCCGCTGCTGCGGCGAGCGAGGCCCAGAAGGCCTTACCGCGTCCGTAGATGCCGCGGCCGCGCTGCTTTTCCTCCCAGAGCAGGGCGATGGCGACCGAGCCCCAGCCGAGCAGGCCGCCGAGCGACTGGATGTCGAGCGCACCCCAGAGTGGGAGGTCGGGCTGCCAGACCTTTGGCGGGAGGACGGCACGGAGGATGATTAGAAGTCCCGAGACGGCGTAGGTGGCAGCGAGGCCGATGAGCATGAGCTGGGTGAGGAAGCGGCGCCTGGAACGGACGGGCACGACGACCAGGGTGGGTTGGGGCGTGTCATTGTCGTCGGCGTTGGGCGCTGAGGTGGAGGCAGCGCTTCCCTCGATGTCTTGGTAGCCGGCTGCATTGAAGCTGAGAAGCGATCTGAGGAGTCTGCGGAGGGGGCGGTTGAGGAGCGATGCGAGGGCGATGACGAGGATGAGGGCGGGCTGAAGGATGCGGAGCGTGGTGAGGGCGACGTCGTAGGCGTGCTGATCGTGCGTCGGGTGGCGAGCAACGGCGGCCATGGTGGGGGCGGCCATGCTCGTCGGAAGAGAGGCGGACAAGGGGAGGAGAGATGGTGGTGGGAAGAGGGAAAGGCCAAAGGGCGAAGAGGAAGAAGGAAAGGGAAAAAAAAAAAAAAAAAAAAAGTGCGTTGCGGTTGCGGCGGCATGCCGACGTGGCTGATGTGATTACGTGCTGGCTGGCCGCGCGCGAGAGGACCCTGGCCTTCCCAGTCCGTCACATTTCGCCTTTGCCGCCCATCGGCCCTCACGCGATGGCTGCCTTGCAAGCAAAGACAGCCAGGCAGCATCACTGCTACTACTTTACGTGTCGCTTTGTGTCGCTTGCTTACCACGATCCAGCTTCTCCAGCAGGCTCCTCAACGGACACACACACTCCCTTTGTGTCGCTTGCTTCTGCACAGAACCTGTACCCAGCGACGCTCTCTACAGCCTTGGGTGTCTGCTAGCGTACGTGGTAGTTGCATTGTGCCTAGCCTTGACTCAGCCCTTGCTGGGCATTGCTGTATCCTCTCGGTGCTCTCAAGAGGACGATACCTGGCAGGAGGCGAGGTGGCTCAAAGGACGATTTGAGGGTGCTGGACTGGGGACGGCTTCGGCTTGAGCAGGCTCAGAGGGCCGAGGGCCGAGGGCTGAGGGCTGAGGGCTGAGGGTTGAGGGTTGAGGGTAGTGAACACGCAGGCGCCAACACGAAGCTTTCATGCCTGCCACCCTACATACACTCTGGCCTGGCTGCCCGTCGCGCTGCCTGCCTCCACCTCAGGCCAAAGGCAAACCAGCGAAATCGCGAATCCCTCACCTCCCAGCCACCCACCACCACCACCACCACCCATTCCGACATCGACGTCGCGACCACCTCGCCGCAACATCGCCATCACCGCGCCACCGCAGCCGCACACACGCACACACGCAAATACGCCCGCCTCCTCCCACTCTCGCGCCGCCCACGCTCTCTCCTGCAAACACACTAGCAACGGACCCGCCAACATATCAGCCTTGGCGCCGCATACAAGCAGCTCACGCTCCATGCAACCATGGCTGGCATCCCACAAGAGGAGCTGCCGATCCTAGAGGCCCTTATCAGGTGAGCAATCCATTATGCTCGTCCTGTCACCAAAGTCGCCCGCAATGCCCCGAGGCCAAAGCTGCGCCCTTAACTAACACCCTCCCCCTCCCAACGTCGCCTCCATCCCCTTCTTCGTCACCGCACAGCATCCGCAACCGCCTCACTGCGCTCAAGAAAAACAGCCACGAGTTCATCCGATCCCAAGATGTCCAGCAGATCTACCAGCAGGTCATCAAGCAGGGTGAGTGCCCCGTCCCCTCGCAAGCGCAGCACCGCTGGTGGCTAGGACCCTTCTTGCTGACAGGCGGGTAATGCCGCTGGCACACACACCTACACACGCTCCCGTGATAACCCCCACCTGCTTCTCTCTCGTTGTGCACCTTCACCTTGTCCACAGTGACGAGGCTGAACGCGGTCCGCGATGAGCTGCAGGACTCGGCGCACCAGACCTCAACCTCGTCCGCCTCGAACTCGGCGTCGGCATCGGGCGGCGACAATGCCGCGCCTTCTTCGGACGCCGCTGGCGACGACCACCCACTCACACAGACAAACCGGGTGGACACGACGCTCAACGACGTCTTTGCCCTGCTTAGCCTCTTCTTCCTCACGATCGGGAGGAGTCGTGAGAGCCCGGCCACATTCTCTCAGCTCAGCTGCATGAAGGTGAGTAGAGGCAGCTCAGATCTTCAGCCTCGCCTGCATTTTGGCGCATCGGCGAGTCTCTCGATGCTGATTCGGCCGTCGTATCACTCTCCTGCCTTCCCTAATCGCCGCACAGCAACTCCTCGACCATCTCTCCGAGTCGGGCATCTACACCGAAGCAGACCTGCAGCCTTTTGCCGCCCGCGTCGCCGAGATGCGCGAGATCATTCGCAAGGACAGTGAGCGCGGGAAGCAGCCGCCGCAGCTCATTAAGCTGATGATGCGCAAGCTGGAGGGATGCGGTGAGTTACGGGGACATCGTCGGACACTGGGATCCGCCAACCCCTGAACCTCATTCCGCTGACGCACTATCGCTCGTGATTCCTCTCCCTATACCCGCCGCGAGCAGAAAAGGTGCTCAAGAAGCTCGAGGGCACGCTCAAGGTTCTCTCGGTCGAGCTGGTGCCATATCACCAGAAGATTGTCTCGATCCGGCGTCAGCTGGCCGCGGCCGCAGCGAAGCCGAAGCCGGCGAGGGCCGAGATCAAGGCACTCCAGGAAGAGCTGCGGAAGCTCGACTCGAAGCGCGTCGACGGCAAGTTCCTCGGACCCGGAGGCTCGTCGGTACCCGCGGGACAGGCGATCCTGGTCGGCCTGCTGGAGGAGTGCTTCGAGATCTGCCACGACATCACGGTGCGCAACGACGAGGTCCCGATGACGCTGCAGCCCATCTACGACCGGCTCAACGAGATCAAGTCGCGGCTCGAGCATCTCGTCCTGACGCACCGGTGGACGCTGCGGGAGACCGACCTCTGGGCCTACCAGGTCACGCTTAAGGAGATCGATCGGCTCCGCGTCAACGGCAAGTTCGTCGACAGAGAGGGCAAGCAGCCCGAAGGCCAGTTGGTGAGCAGCGCAGATCTGGACGCGGACGGTTGGGCGTCGCCTTGAGGCAGCTGCCTCATCTGAATGGTCGCACTGACCGCTTGCCCTTCTCCTCTCCTCTTTTGTCATCTTCTCTCTCCCCTCTCGTCCTGCGCCGCCTTGCCTCGGCCCAACCCCCTCACAGGTCCTCCTCTACCTGCTGCGACGATGCTACGGCCTGATCTACATGCTAGTCGCCTCATCGGAGCCGATCTCCGAGGAGCTGATGCCGATCAGCAACAAGCTCTCGACGGTCTCCAAGTGCCTCAAGGAGGTCAGCAAGTACGGTGGACTGTTTACGATGCGCGACCTGTATCCGTACCGGCTGGCGCTGCACCAAATCGACAATATGCGCACCTCGATTAAGGACAAGGACGGCAACGAAATGGGCGTCAAGAAGTGGCTCGGCCGCGACGGGAGCGTCCCCGAGGGCCAGGCCATCCTGCGGGCGCAGTTCGAAGAGGTGGAGCAGACGATCGAAGAAAGTGAGTGTCGGTGCGATGACAGCAGATCCCCTTGGCCTCAACAGCAGCATTGCCTGCGCCCGCCGAGCTCTTCATGTCTTCGTGCTGACCCGTCTGCTTCGGTCACCGCTGCCGTTCTGCACCCTCGCACCACCCTCAGTGCTTAACCGTGAAGATGAAGATGAAGGCAATGGAGACGATTGGGAGGGAGACACCGCCTCAACCGTCAGCCAAAGCGATGTCGACAGCGAGGCGGGCGACAGCGACGCCAGCGCCGAGCCACCGTCAGCCGACATGGTGCGCAACGCGCTGTTGTTCGCCGGCGAGCCTATGCTCGGACGCGGCAGCGTGTCGGACGCCGCGCTCTTGTCGGCCGACGTCTCGATGACGGATCTCTCGGAGGTCAGCGCCGGTGCCGGTGACGTCGTCGAGTTCCCGTTAGAGGCGTCGACGTCGAGCGGCAGGACGATTCGACCGCGCGAGGTGTTTGAGCGCGGGATGTCGGTCGAGGCGACGCCGGTCGCCTCGACCTTTGCCGCCAGCCAACATCCGCCGCCGCCGCGACCGCTCTCCGGCCGGGCGTCGTCCACGGCCTCGCCGAACGGTGCTGGTTCCCCGTCGCTTGCAGGCCCGACGGAGACGGCTCCATCGATGGTCTGGCAGAGCTCCAAGGCCGGCCGCAATTTCCGCGACGGCATCGGCAAGATCACGGGCCTCAGCTCTCGGTCGCCCGCGGTAGGGCCTGCGTTCGACGCTCAGATGACGGGCACGACCAGCAGCGGATTCTCGTCGATGTCTGCGCGGAGCCCGTCGGGCTCGACGCAACGCTCGGCCTCGCTGACCGAGACGCCCAATGTCGCCCAGCTCGCTGCGGTCGACCGCAAACTGCCGCCGGGAATGGCGCCGTTGGCGGTTCCGATCCCCGGCCGGCTGGATGAGGTGTCAGAGGGCGGACCGGCCGTCGGCACGCACGTAGATGCGCTGATCGCTGGCGTCGGGTCGACGGTGGTGGACGACAAAGCCAACAGCAGTTAGAGTCGGTCCTCGTAGTGTTTTTGTGCGGAGGGTCTGCATGCCTCGTTCCCTTGCTCCAGTGATGACGACCTACCCAACTCTGTGCCTAGCTTACCCCAATCACAACACTCATCTTGCCACATGTGCTCGCAAGTGTACGGCCGCCCTATGCTGAGAGAGAGAGAGAGAGAGAGAGAGAGGCGCGAGACGTGGTGAGCGAAGACTTGATTTGATTTTGTTCAGACTGTGCAACGAGTTGAACTGAAATCTTGGTCAAGCCAGATTCGAATTGAAAGGGTAAATAGAAAGGACGGCCGGATGGCCGGGACTTTTTTGTGAGGTGTCCTTCTGGTCGCGCCGCCGTCGCCCTCTTGCGCTCGCCTTCTCTTCTTTGTTGTCGTACTCCCCTTCCCTCTTGTAACTTACAGTCCGCCTCCTCAAGATATAGGCCTCATCAAGACACAGACAGCAAACCCTTACTCATTCTGCCACTTCGGACGACTACTGGGACCCCCCCCGCCCTCCAACCTGGGCACAACCCGCCGCTCACCACCCGCCGCCCACTGTCCGCCGCCTGCCGCTGTTCTGCGTCTTCCCACCGCCCAGACTAAATGAAGGCCGGCTGATCCGCTCCGTCCTGTCCCCACCCTGCCTCTTTCTATTCATCACCGGCCTACACACACACACACACACACACACCTCAATATGGCCCAACGACATTCAGCGAGCTCGGCTCCGCAGCTCGCTGACGATAATGAGCTGGCTCAGCAGCCCTCATCCGTGGGCAGAGTCCGTAGGTCCGCACGCAGCGCCGGCCGCGCCTCTCCCTACGCCAGGACACCTACAAATCAGCTGACCCGCGCCAACAACGGCCCGGTCACACCAACACCTGGAGCGGTAAGTGCACCTGCAAGCCATGGCCTAGAATGCACTCTGCTCCCTGAAGACGACACAGGCTTACCGACCACTTTCCCTTGACACTGCCAACCACATCTCGATAGTCGCCTAGTATGCTTGGCGGATTCATGAGCATGATCAGCCCCTTTCGCTCCTACTCGCGGGCTCGCCAGTCGGCCGCTTTCGGATCTGCCGACGACGAGCAGGACGGCGATGAGCAGGAGCAGCAGCTCGCTGACGACCAAGACATGGAGGGAGGCGCACCGACAGAAGATGCCCAGCAACCTCAAGAGCCCCGTCAGGGCACCCTGGACGAGAGCCGCAGCTCGTCCACGAGCACCAACATGCTTACCGTCCTCACCACAGCACCCTTTGCTGCCAGCCCCACTCGGTCCAGGCCGGGCAAGCTCGACTTCAGCCCATCCGGCCCCTCTGCGCGCTCCAGGGGAGCCTCGCCACGAGCGTCGGCGCCGCTACCCGCCAGGACTGCGTCTCGATCCCCGCTTGCCGAGAGCTCTTCCGTCTTGCCCTTTACGCCGCAGGAGCCGCCGCGCACGAGGGCTACGCGGCACAGCTCGCAGGCGGATCTTGGCTCGCACGGCCGGATGCAGCTGACGGATGTGAGCCCGGTGTCGCGCAACTTCGACCTCCTTGCGCGCTTCTTTGCCGAGAAGCAGCGCGAAGGCGGACTGCATGGCGGCAGCAGCGGACTCACCGAGGTCGAGGTCGAGGGCTGCCTCAAGCTCATCGAGGACAGCATGTCGGCGGGTCGCGATCTGGCCAACGAGTTCGGAGGGCCACCTGCATCGAGCCGCTTTGATCCGTATCACGCCGCCGGATCCATTGGCTTCGGCCTACAGCAGCAGGCGGGCAGGCAGGTGGCGGCGTCGTCCAGGGCTAGTTTGATCGCACCTGGGCCCGGACCGGCTTTCCTGGCCTCGCAGACGTACGGAGACCTCTTCCACCCTGGTTCGACGTCGTCGTCGTCTAAAAGGCTGCCGGCAGAAGGCGCGTATTCGTTCCTAGCGCCGCGGTCTTCTTCTACCGCATCGATCGCATCGGCAGCGGCAGCTAACAGGAGGCACAGACCGCTCTACCTCGGACCCGGTATGGGTTCGCAGCTCGCCAGGCGGCGCACCCTAGCGCCTGCGTCCAAGTCGCTCGCCGACTCGCTGGTACAGTCGCGCCGAAGCTGGCTGCCCAAGTCGACCTCGGACAACAGCTTGGTCGACGCCGCGAGAGATCGACAGCGGCAGCAGCAGGTCGACGCTCCCGCCGTCGCCCCCGAGGAGCCAAAGAGACGGCGGATGGAAGAGGCCGGCTCTCAGCAGCAGCAGAACGCTCGCTTCGAGAGTCGCTACGAGAGTCACATGGCGCAAAGCAGCGAGCTGGCTAAGACAACATCGTCGTCGGTCGCCGGCGGGCCGTCTAAGAGCGAATCCACTGGCGGCTTCGGCTTGAAGCGGAGCGCGCCACTGGACGCCGTCGATGACGCAGCCAGCCAGAAGCCGGTGGGCAGCAGCAGCTACGTCAATGGCGTCCGGCCGGCGCAGGACAGCACGCCGCAGCGAGCACCGACGCGGACCGCCGCGGCCATGCTCGACATCCTCAAGGAGAGCCCGCCGATCCGTCCAACCGTCCAACCAGAGCTGATCAATCCCTACCAGACCTCGTCGACGCTGTCGTCGAAGCTGCCCAAGAAGCCCAAGACGCAGACTGCGTCTAAGTCAGCGCGAGCCTCGATGACGACGCGGGCCAGGGCGAGGCAGTCTGCCTCCGCCGCCTCTTACTCCAAAGACAAGGACGAGGACGAGGCACCGAAGCGTGAGTCGATCCTCGACGTCATCGAGCGAACCGCGCCCAAGGAAAAGGCGAGGCGGGGTCGCAGCGTGACCGAGACGCCGGAGGTGCTGGCGGCCGTCCCAGAGCAGAAGACCGCAGAGCCTGTCTCGTCAAACCCCAACAAATCGGCATCGACCGACGCTGCCAACAGCGCCTCGGCCGATGCTGCCGAGGCGCGAAAGCTCGAAAAGACTGAGGAGGCACGACGCCGACTCGCGGCGCTCAGCAAGAGCCGGGACGCGGACAAAAAGCAGGAACAGCCTGCCGCCCCGACGACGACGTTCACCTTTGGCGCTAGCACCGGCGGTACCGCCCCCTCAACGTCGTCGCAGCAACAACAGCAGCAGCCTTCTTCGGCGCCCAGCAGCACCAGCTTCAGCTTCGGTTCTGCCAAGCCGGCGACGTCTCTGGCGCCCCAGTTGCCGCCGCAATACACCGCTTCCAAGCCGAAGAAGCCCTCGCCCCTCTCGGCAACCTTCCAGGCGCCAGACTCGCCCAGCTCGGCTTCCGAAAAGTCGATGACGGACTCGCCCGTCCCCGCCTCCAAGCCAGCGTTCGGCCTCTCGCAGCCGACCTTCTCCTTTGGATCGCCCTCGATCGCCCCCAAGGCTGGCCTCGCCAGCACTGCTGCCACCGCTGCTCCGACGCCTTTCTCGTTTGGCTCATTGGCTTCGACGGACAAGGCCGCTCCGGTGCAGAGCGCTCCGCCGGCTGCTGCGCCCACTCAAGTCTCAAGCGCTGCTGCCACCGCCACGAAGCCAGCCTTTTCATTATCTCCAATCATACCGACGGCATCTGCGGGGCCATCGTCAGCTCCTGCTACCATCTCAGCACCGGCAAAGACCGAAGTGAAAGCCGCTCTGGCTCCGACTGCTACTCCTGTGACCAAGCTCGCGGCGACACCAAAGAGCCCGCAGGAAGAGGCCCTAGCCGCCTCGAAGAGTAGCTTGCCCGCTTTCAGTTTCGACTTTTCTCCTTCTCCCACGTCCTCGTCGGCCGCCAACGGCAGCGAAAAGGACTCGGCCGCCGCTATCACGAGGGAGGTGGCATCGCTCGCAGCCACCAGCCTGCCGAAGTTCGAGTTCGTCTTTGACGCTAGTGCGGTGCCGCCTGAGGCGAAGTCGTCATCAGCGTCCGCTGTTTCTCCCGCGCCCGTCTCTACACCTTCGTTCTCCTTTGGCAAGCCGGCGGCGGCAGCGCCGTCCACGTCGGCTGCTCCCAGCTTCTCCTTCTCCAAGCCGGCGGCGACCGCGGCGACCGCCCCAGTCGTCCCAGCCTCGGACGGATTCAGCTTTACGCCTCTCAGCGGCTCCAGCGGCTTCGCCACACCGACCTACTCCCTGACCGAAGCGTCCATGCCTGTCTCGACCGACGCCGAAGAAGCGTCAGCTGCGACCGACGGCGACTGTGCTGCGGGCAACAGCTCGAATGGTCTGCTCGGCGAAGGAGAAGGCGAGGAGGACGAGACGCAACTGCACGAAGTCCGTGCCAAGTTCTGGCGTTTTGACAAGGAGGGCAAGAGCTGGAAGGATCTCGGGATCGTCGTCGCCAAGCTCAAGAGGAACAAGGAGACGGATAAGCGGAGGATGCTGGTGCGCAACGAGGCGAATAGCAAGGTCGTCGTCGTAAGTGTCCCATTCCTTGTGCCTGACGTAACTCATCCTGTCGCCTCCGTTGCAAGGTGCCGTCAGAGGAGAGCCAAGAAGCTGACACGTCCCTTGATTCGGGCTCGACCAACAGAACTTCAACATCTACGCCTCGATCAAGCCAATACAGGAGAAGAACGTTGTCTCCTTCCTGGGATTCGACGGGAGCACGCCGACCCAGTTCCGGTGCAAGATCAAGACCGAGGACGGGGCGAAGGCGTTCAAGGAGGCCATCGAGAAGGAGGCGGCCCTACTCTAAGAGCTTCGTCAGGTTAGAATCTCTGTTGTTTACCTGTCGTCCTTCCTTCAGCGGTCTGTCTGGCGCCCCTGCGTATCAATCAGATCTACAACATAAAGCCATGAGGCCGTTGTGTGAATGGGCTGCGGTCGAAGCGGAGGCACGAGGAGCTGCGGCCGGATTCGACGAAGCTCGGAAATCGGAACCCGACCAACCTCGAGAAGAACAGAAAAGAAAAAGCGAGGCGTGAGGTCCTGTTTCTCGAACGCTCTCACTCTCGCTCTTGCTGCTTCTTCTTCACCACCACCACAGCTACCACCGCGTCTTTCTTCCCATCGCTGTATCGCTACGTCGCCAACATCAGCATTACCGCCTTTCGACCTTGTCAGCAGCCTGTGTACCGCTCGTGTCGGTGACGTCGTTCCCCTTCCCTTGCACTTCGTCATTACTCCTCCCCCTCCCCTACCTTTTGTCTCTCCTTGCTCGCCTGCGCCTTGATCTCACCCAGCGGTCGTTCGATCCCCGTCCCCTCTCCCCTCCTTCCACCCAACAATCCATCCACGCCCCTATTATTTGATTGGCCAGGAGCTTTTCACCGTGCCTGGTTGATTGAAGAAGGCGGCCAGATCGACCCCTCATACCGCCCATTTACTCGGGATCGGTTCAAATCATATGGATTTAGGCACTTCCCCCCCCCCCCCCCAACAAACATACGCTTCCAGGGGATGAGGCCCATTTACATGGTTCGTACATCTTTTCCGTCTATGTTCCTTCCAGCCATCCCTGCTCCTTTTGTTGTTCGACACTGCGACGTAATAGATACTCCTGTGGTGATCCCGAGCTTTGGTGTGGCTTTTGTCGTTTCGTCTCGCCCTTTGCCTCGATTTCCCCTTTCCCGTCACCCCTTGCGACTTACCACTTACCACTACACGGACAGCGACAATGGCGAACCGGGCAGACAGTTGCTCCATCTTCCATACACCGGGACTCAAGGACGACGACGGATCAGTGCAAGGATGCAGAGTGGAAGATTCGTTCGGAGGGACGTAGCGTTACAGACCGTCCGTCGTCCCACGACGAGACAGGGCCGTTCGCTCCCCTCCGTTCCCGCCTCCATCTCGACCTTTTGACTATCCTACATCGATCCTGACTCCTCGGAAGGACGGAGTGATGCTCTACCTGCCTGTATAGTTCGATAAGGCGCTTCGGTTCACGCTTCTCTCATCCTCCTCTCCTTCACCGGATGTAGGAGGGGGGGTTGTGTGCAAAAAGTCCAAGAAGACATCCAACACCTAAGCTTTGGGGCGGGCGGGGGGTGGACAGAAAGAGTCCTTGTTCCATCTTCCCCGTCCGTCTCTCCTACTCTCCCAGACCTATCCCCGTTCCTTGGGGTCGGTCAAGGGAGGGGGAGGAATTTAGGATGTTGGAGCGCAGTCTCAGGCCAGGCTTGGTCTCTAGAGCGTCAGAGAGAAATGAGCGTTCGTGATTGCGCACATTCCCTTGCTTCATTTGTCGTATCACTTGCACAGACAGGAGGAGATAAAGTCCCTTCGAAATGGCCGTTTCATTTCGTACCGTGCGGCTTGTTTTTCCAATGGCGTGCCGCAGCAAATTGCGCCGCCCACTGTTCGCGAGAGTCATCGAACCCTTATCGGCGAAGTACATCGCAAACGACATTTCCACACACCCTGAAACGTGCTGCGGTACTCCCGACGGAGGCGAGCGATAGGTATCCGGGGTAAGTACGTAGATAAGCGTTCTTTGAGGTGGCCCAATGCGCCACTCTGCGTGTCTTGCGTCCATATGAGCACAGGTGGAGGTTCAGAGCGGGGCGCTTGCCACCAAGTAGAAAGATTATTGGAACAAGCTGCCTCAGCAAGACTAAGCTAACTTGACGTATGTATGTAGGGTGATCCATGAGAAAGCGACAGATGCAAGGGAAAGTCGTCTACATTCGTATGTATCTTGTCCTCTTTGGAATGGCGCGAGACGAGAGGGAGAAGGGGGGGGGACGCTGATTCTTCATGAGTGCGCATGAGCTATGTACAAAATGCTACAGTATGTATGTAGATACATAGGCTCGACGGTGGTGCTGCGTTGGCAGCGGTTGCAGTCGGTCTAAGTAGCGAGGAGAGGAAGCGAACAACCTTAAGACGAGAGAGGGGGGGGGGAACAGAGAAGGCTTACTCGCGGGAGGGTGGATGGGCTCGCTCCGACCAGAGGGGGGCAAGGCGGCAGGCAGGCCGGGTGGCAAGAAAAAGTCGGCTAGCGTCGTACAGTAGTTGTACCGTATTCAAGAGGCGACCCAGATCTTTCTCTTTCGTTTGGCATCAAAGAACATGCTCAGTGGCCCGGTGATCGGCTTTTTTAGCTTTCCGCTCTCTCTCCGCCTCCTGTGCTGCCGCCCCTTGGCATCATCCGCGTTGCCTCTTGCTTCTCAGTTTTTTTTCGTCCAGAGGTCGAGCCTCTTCCCTCTACTCTGATGAAAATCTCAGGCGCACCCAGGCGATACTTCATATACTGTAGGCTGTTCGATACGGTAAGACGTACGGCATTGTACTGTCATTGAGAGCAAGCTGGAAGCTACATACAATGTAGTCTCCTTCACCAGCGACAGGCCGGCGAATATTTGGATGCCGAGCTCGCTGTCCGATCGTCACATTGCGCCTTTGTTCGTCCTGTGCTGAACCCGGTCGTCCGTTGTCGAGGATGGACGAGGTCGACATGTGCTCACCTCGTCGCCAGACCAAAGGAGGTACGTGCATAGGTCCGTGTGGCGACGGCTCGGGCACCAACATGCCTGGCAAGAGGTCAGGTGAGGGGTACGGTCCAGAGTGACAAAGCCTGGCACTGCAAGACCTTTGCCCTGTGTTTCGCACCCTTTGCTGCGGTTCAACCCGTTGACGCGGATTCGCCCTTTTTAAGTCGAAAAGAGAATTAGAGAAAAATAAAGAGAGGGAAAAGATGAAAAATTGGAAAGTGAGTTGAAGCATCGCAAAGGACCCTTTCCGTTGAATCTAGGTAACTTGAGCTTCTTTTCAGCATGCAATCTTCGATCTTGGTCTGCAGCAAGTAAACTCGCATGAAAACCTACCCAGCAGGCCAGGTCCTGCAAGGAGAGGATGGAGGGTCCGGAGAGATTCCAGTCTTGAAAAGTTCTTGAATGGTTTTAGAGCTTTGTGCGGAACGGGTGGGGCCTCTTTGAGCTCGTCGCCGCCGCTCTGGAGATGGTTTGTTCCGTAAAGACGCTGACGACGGCGCCGAGTCGCCATCCGTCACAAAGAAAACCCGAGCCGTTCAGAAGAAATCAAAGTGTCGCAAGCGGCTCTTGCTTGAGGGTAGGGTCCGAAACGCTTATTTTGTCCGTCAGCGAGTGTACGGACACCTGCCACGCCAACCGTCGCCTCTGGCAAGGCTGTCCTGTCACCACTACAGTATCTCTGGGAGCAAGGCGGGCAGCCTCGAAACACGTAACGACGACGCCCTTGATACAGACCGGCGGCTCGTGGGGTGTCTTTGGTTTGCTCGTTCGCTGTACCCTATCACAAGAGCGACAGACAGAGCGACTCTTTCCGCGACCACGCATCGCGTCGTCGTCGGTTTACAGAAACTTACAAAGGATCTGGCTGCTCTTCAATGGACGACAGAGGGGCGGTGAGTGGTGTGCTGTCACCACCTAAAAAGCAAATTCCAGCGTCCGCCCTGTCCGCCCGCCTGCTTGTATGCAATGCGTGTCGCGATCGCTGCACCTTCATTAGGGCGTACTTGTTTATGTCGTTTGTACGTCCGCAAAGTAGCCGGTACACAATTGAAAGAGCACGTACGACTGCGCCGACAAAGGGCGCTCAATGCTCATTCAAATGGTCGGAGACAAGCTTTGTCCTCCCACTATGCTCTGATATTACTTATTGTGGGATGATGTCCAGCTGTTGCACAAGGCAAGGATACCGAAGGCACGGTGAGCAGGGGGCGAAGAGGCAGAGTGTCGCTCGAGGCAGTCCGTCCGTCCACCTGCTCTGGGGCCTGACGCAGCACAATCGTGGGATTTTGAGCGCGGAGCCCCGAGCTATCCGCAGAAAGCGAGGCTTTCCTCTGTTTGCTCATAGACCTGTTCTAGCGTCGCGTTGGGAGCGAGCGATGCACACAAGGAGCTTATATAGATTAAGTAATACACTGTCCCACAGTGTACAAGAATACAGTACGCTATTGTAAGCGGTACAGGTCCGAGGCTTGGGCGAAGCTTACCGCTTCACGGACCCGCTGCTTCATTGGCCGCGTCGGAGCTAAAAGGAGCACTTACGGCCCGACGAGGCTAGCAAAAAAAGCTAGGTCAAGACAAGGTGCCCCGAGTTGCCGGGTCTCTCGCGCCCTAGCAGTCAGGGTCCGCGTCGTTGGTTTGGACCCTTAGGTTTAGAGGCAGCGCGCAGCCGTATACAGTACCATACAGTAAATACGTACATCGAGGCCGATCCCAACGTGCAGCGGGTCGGCACCTACGCCCGCTCATGATCAAGGTCCATCCCGTCGATACAACAGTCAGATCCCCATCGGCAGCATTTTGGTCGTGCTCCCCGACATGCTCTGAGACGCCCGGGCCGTCGTCCATCCAGTCTGCCAACTCGAGCACCTCGGACGACCCGGAACGGAGGCGCAAGAAGGATCGAGGGCACGGGCGCGGACACGGTCCCAGAAGAGCGGCCCGTGATGCTGGAGCAGACAAAAGGAACGCTACGATGGCGCTCTGGAACCAGCAAAGGCATGCATGATGTCGCACCCTACGGTGCTCACGGTGCTCACGGTGCTCAAGGTTCCCATGCCCCCGTTCCGGTTTCACAGGGAACGAGGACCGTCCACCGCCTCCTCTCGGCAGAGAGGTTGAGCCGAGCGGTTGAGCCGAGAGGGCTCCGGCCAGGGTCCGTTTCCTGGGTCTCTGAAAACCCTAGCATTTGATTTTGATTTTTTTATATTAATTTTTTCCGATAAAGGGCTCCGCCTCGCCAGTGTGGCAAAAATGTATGTAATGCTCTCGCTTTGTTGCTGCCTCGCCCTCCTTCTCCGCCTTGCTTTAAGGCAGGGCACCTACCGACCTCCGCCGCCGAGAGAGTCCTTTTAGCCTTTCTCACCCTTCTCGCCGGCTGTTGTCCTGGCGCGCTTCGCTTTTTTAATCAGGTTTTCTTTATTTCTGTTTGCACCTCGTCTCGCGGCCAAGCGGACGCAAGTGGGACGCGCGCCGGGAGGCTCGAGCAAAAGGGAGCTCGGATGTCCCGCCTCTCTGCGCTCCTCGCTGCCCCGTCGACGCTTTGGCACTAGGTCGCTGCTCCTCACCCTCCTGCCCTTTCGCCACACACCCACAGCCTGTCTGCCGCTGTCAGAACCCCCAGGTCCTCTTGCTTTCTGTCCTCTTCCCGTCCCGGCCCATCGTTCCCGTCCTATCTTTATCTCTGCTTCCTCACCACCATCCGATCATCCTTCATCCCCCTTCGACGCCCTCCCGTTTACTTCCACCAGGTCCACCATTCTTGTTCAGCTGACGTTGCTTTGACGCCTTCGACCCAGCGCTTCACGTCGTCACCGTTCCCGTCACGACACCACCTCCACCGCTACCCACCACCGCCACCGCCACGTCCTCGTTGACCAACCATATCTAGCTCAGACCTCCTTCGAGCCAGATTCACATCGTCTTGATTGACGTAGTAACACCCGCCCGGGCTCTGCCCCCCTTTCTTCCCGCGACCTCTTTCTAAAGGCTCCATTAAGCCGACTTTACCTGACCGCCGGCCACTTTCTTGGTTCATTTCTTGTCCGTTCCTTCGATCTCCCGTTCCGAGTTCGCCCGTCTATCCGCCTCAGTCAGCCTATGCCTGTCTAACCTGGCCCAACGCCCCACAACGTGCCATTTGTCCATTCTTGCTTCCTCGAGCAGCAGCAGTAAGTATCTAGTGCTTCGTCCGAGCCCCCCCGGCGACAACCTTCCTCGTTCCGTCTTGCCTTGCTTTGCCCCGACGATGCTGCCGGCCACTACCCACACCCAGTCACACTGCTTCGGATACAAGCTGGATCGGTCCGACACTAGCGTCTGGCGGCTCTGTCTTGCACT
Organism: Thecaphora thlaspeos; assembly: GCA_900291925.1. Classification (NCBI taxonomy): domain Eukaryota; kingdom Fungi; phylum Basidiomycota; class Ustilaginomycetes; order Urocystidales; family Glomosporiaceae; genus Thecaphora; species Thecaphora thlaspeos. The sequence goes on along the minus strand of UWYS01000004.1, from coordinate 1,087,001 downwards.
TCGTTCAGCGTTTTATCCGTGTGACGGCAGCCATCACTCAGTACCAGTACTGTCCAGGTCTCACACGCCTAGGTCAGAGTCTCGGGCTTCCGCTGCAACCGCGGCTGTCTACTGTTGGCGACGCGTGCTGTCAGGCAGCCTCCCGATCGCGACGGGCGATCGATGACGGGCTTTTCGACGACGACGACGACGACGAAGATGATGAAGATGACATGATTGCCCTTTTGCAACGCCACTGACGATCCTGCTTCCACTCGCACTCCTTACCCTCTGCCGCTGCATGAACAGACCGCTCCTCAACTCGATCCTTCCCCCCCTCCCCCCCTCTTCCCCAGCCTGCCACCGAAGTTGCCTGCTGGCTCTCTCGATCGACCATTATGCAGCCCAACAGACGCGTTTCCTCCAGACCGGATCTGATGCGATCGCAAATGACGAGAGTTCCTTACGGCCCGGGGCCCTATTCGCACCCTACCGCACCACACTACCCCGAGTACAACTCGCGCGACCATAGGCCTACCCACGGCCACTATCCTCCGTCTCTACCCAACCTGACACGACAGCATCATTCGTACTACGATGAGCGGGCTCCTCCTCCGCCACCGCCGATGCACATGCGACACCCGAATCGAGAGGAGATAATGTACGACTACAACAGCCGCTCCTCCATCGCCACCACGGCATCGAGCGCCTCTGCGGGCCCGTACCCGCCTCATCACCATCAACATCACCATCTGGAGCAGCACCATCACCAGCCGTATCATCCGCAGCATCACCAGCACCAGCACCAGCACCATCACTTCCAAACCCATCACCAACAGCAGTACCACCACCATCCGCCGCCCTTCTCGTCGGGTCCATCGCCATCGTCTTTGCACGGCCCTCGAGCACAGAACGTCGCGATGATGGCGCCTACGGACTCCACGCAGCAGCCGACCTACCGCGGGCACATCAAGACGACCAAGGACGCCATTCTGCTGCTCTCGGCATGCGACCTGCCCGACGAAGCCGGTTCCCAGCGGAAAGGCGGCATCATACCTCCTAGGAGGGTGACTAGACGACTGCTCGACTCGGAGCGTGCAGAGCTCATCTGCTCGGGGAGCACGTTCGTCTGGGATGAGAAGGAGGCGGGAATGCGGAGGTGGACCGATGGGAAGTGCTGGAGCGCCAGCCGAGTGAGCGGCTGCTTCCTCACTTACCGCGAGCTCGAGGCGCGCAAGAAGCCATCGTCGTCCATCACGGGGGGTCCAACCTCGAACCTCTACAAGGCCGACGGCCTAATCAAGCAGTCTTTTAGTATAACGACGACGTCCGGCCGCAAGCTCCACGCCATCTCGTACTACACCAAGCGAGACGTCCGCGAAGGGCTTCTTCGACGCGTCAGCGAGGACCCGCGCTTCGTCGGCGAGGGAGGCGGCGAGTGGGACCTCAAGGTCGACGAGCACGAGTACCTGGACCCCGTCAGCCGAGCCGGCGATCTTCCGGACGCCACAGGGGTGGAGGCTGGTTCGCAGTCGCCAACTTCCATGGCGGGCCGCCCCGATCGAGGCGATCGCGCCTCTAGCCTCGCAGATGATCGCGAAGTCGCCGAAGTGGCCGGCGCGCTCTCACCGAGGACACAGGCGCTCGATCGCAAGCCGGTCGCTTCACCGCCGCCGAGCGTCCCGCAGGGTCTCGACCAGGGCCGTGGCGGTCCTGCATGGCAGGACGGCACCACCGTTGCCGTGGACAGTCCGCCCAAGGCTGCGGGAGCTGGTTCTCTGCACAGATCGCCATACACTCAGGACGCCACTCCGCTCCACGAAGCGCGCAGCCTGTTCCCGATCCATCCGATCCCGGTGCACTCGCGCCTCTCTGACGGCCCTGTCAAGCCGGTCAGCCGTCGTTCGTTCGACGGCAGCCCCGGAAGCCTCGAACACACCGTCGTTCAGATCTACGACGAAAAGCCGCACGGCCGTCTTTTCCGTTCGAAGATGTCGAACTGGAACAAGGCAGAAGGGCTGAAGCGCTCTTATGCCGACTATGCGGCTGCGGACGAGCAAGCCGCAGCAGCGGTGGCCAACAACGCCCAGGCCCAGCGACCCAGGCTGCAGCGCATGCGTAGCTCGAGCATGACCAATGGTACTGGCGAGGACGCCTACGCCTCGGTCCGCACCCTGGCGCGCGCTGGCGCCGACGAGGACGGCATCTCCAAGATGCGCTCCACCCACATCTGGTCTCCTGGGCCCACCCTGGTACCGGCCGTGGGAGCCCGCGAGCAGGACTCGGCCGTCGGCGCCCTGTTGAGCCTGCGCTCGTCGGCATCGGACATCTCTGGCAAGATGCCGGGCCTCGACTCGATGATGAACCCTTCACCCTCGACAACCACGCCGACCGGGACCGACACCTCGTCGTCGAACGACAGTGCCTCAAAGCCGTCGCTTTCCCGCTCCGACCGCGCCGCCCTGGACCGGTTCAGCATCCGGATCTGAACGAGCTGCCGCACCGGTGCGCCATGCCTCGCCACCTGCTACACATCTCGCGCCCGCCTATCCTCTGTTTCCGTCGGCCCACGACTTCCGCCCCTCCCGGCTCTTTCTCACCTCCCTGATCGCCTGCCTGCCTGGCACCCATGCTGCCCTGCCTCCCTGCATACCACATTGTATAACTAAAGCTCTTTATACACGATAGAGTCCACACAATTGACCACGAGCGCTTAGATACTACGATCCCATGGGCCATACACGTCACCCTTCCCATCGACCATACGGAGCAGCAGCCAGATCTTCCACCACCTGACCCGCCTTCCTTGTCTTTCCTCCTCGCTCGACCCTCTCTTCTCTACTTCTACTTTGGTCTCACGCCTCCCAACCACCCTACCCTTGCCCTTTCTACACCACCACCACCATAAGGAAGACGTGTACACACGCACACGCTCATGCCGCGCGCACTCTTGTAACAACAAAGATTCTTGGCCCTTTACCCGAGAGTCCTCAGTCTGGCGGTGTACCACCCGTGTTTGTGTACGAGCGGAGTCTACAGATGGATACCGTTCCGTGCCGGGAAGGCCGTCGAGGAAGGGAGAATGAGAATGAAAATGGACAAGCTTTCTGCTATCTATCCTCGCTCGTCTTGAGCGTTGTGCGTCTGATCTGTGAGCGTTGGGCGAGGGACGACGGGTGTGGAGAACGAGTCAAGGCGAGGCTAAGAAGAGGTGGCGTCAGGGGCAAGACGCTGCGCCACGACGACGAGAAGGAGCCCAGAGATGCCGTGGTGCGTATCCCTTTTTCTACGCGTTTTCTTGCTCGCTCGCTCATTGGAAGGACATAAAGCGCTGAACGCTCTCGATAGCTCGGCATACGGACCGGAAGAACGACAGAGTTTTGCATTAGGCCGGGACCATGACAAGGGAAAGTAGGGCTCAGAAGAAGCGCGGAAAGTAGGACATCGTCATGCGTAGCTAAGGGCCGTTGCGATCACGCCAATAGGGTAGGAAGGAGAACTACAAAAGGGGGAGGGAGGGGGAATACGGTGACGAAGAGGACGGGGGGAGAGGGACCGAAGAGAAAGACTCGAGAGAGGGGAAAGGTTTGAGGGGACAAGGAGATGTTTACTCGGCCTTCTTCCAGTATGCGGAGAGGTCACCAAGGGGAACATTAAAGGGAATGTCACCGGCTGCGAGAGCGAGACAGAGCAACATGTACTAACCTCCCACAGCAAGCTACGAAGCCCATGGCACCACCTGCCGTCTGGAGGTGAGTGGCGGCTGCGATGGAACCCTTGGCGGCGCAGAGATAGCTAGCAGCTAGGAAGGTGAAGGTGTTGGCGATGAAGAATAGAATCCATACGAAGGTGACGTTGGTGCGCAACGCTGCGACCGTGCCGATGTAGCAGTAGAGCGCCCAGAAGAGAAGGTAGAATCCCAATCCTCCGCCGTACACTGTCGCGTCTTGACTGATCGCAGCTCCGATACCGTAGTTGGGATCGTTGATCATGCCAAAGGATAGCCAGAATCCACCAAACGAAACAAAAATGACCGAGGGAAGCGTGTTGCCGAGGAACCATTCGAGCAGACCTGGCAGCGGGAGGAGAGAGAGAGAGAGACAGAGAGAGACTGAACGCGTGGTTTACTCTTCACCCTTCCATTTCGCCTCCCACAGATCTTTGCCCTCTACACCACCCTCCTCGAAATTCGAGGCAACGAGTCCAAGATTGGCGAACGACGATCCCTCGGCGTCGACCACGGCCAGCACGTCGGCCGCAAGTCTTGGAAGGACCGCCGCGCCGAAGAGATCGAGTACAAGGACCGCTCGCCCGAAGTCCTCATCATCGGTGCGGGCCAGGCCGGTCTCTCGGTAGCTGCCCGCCTCAAATACCTAGGCATCGATGCTCTGATGTGCGACAAGAACAAACGCATCGGCGACAACTGGCGACAGCGTTACGATTTCCTAGTGCTGCACGACCCCGTCTGGTACGACCACCTGCCCCTGCTCAAGTTCCCGCCATCTCATCCCGTCTTTACGCCGAAGGACAAGCTGGCGGACTGGTTCGAATTCTACGCCGCTACGCTCGAGCTCAACAGCTGGATGGACACCGTCATTGTCCAGGATAGCGTCGTCTACGACGAGGCCAAAAAGCAGTGGACGGTCAAGGTGCGACGCGGCGGTCCGGACGGCGAGGAGCGCACCCTGCATCCGAACCACATCATCATGGCGACGGGACACTCGGGCGAGCCCAACCTCCCGACGTTCAAGGGTGCGGACGACTTCAAGGGCAGGATCGTCCACTCGTCGCAGCACGGCAGCGGTGCCGAGTACAAGGGCAAGAAGGCCATCGTCATCGGTTGCTGCAACTCGGGCCACGACATCGCCCAGGACTTTTACGAGCAGGGCGCCGACGTCACCATCGTCCAGCGTTCGTCGACCTATGTGATGTCGTCCGACTCGATCAACGAGATCCTCTTCAAGGGCCTCTACTGTGAAGGTGGACCGCAGACCGAAGATGCAGACCTGATGTTCGTCTCGACGCCGAACTCCGTACACCAGGAACTTCACAAGGAGATCACGGCGAAGATCGCCGACTACGACAAGGACCTTCTCGCCGGTCTGTGTCAGGCCGGGTTCAACCTCGACATGGGTTTCGACGGCAGCGGCTTCTTGATGAAGTACTACCGCCGTGGCGGCGGATACTACCTCGAAGCTCATCATGGACGGCAAGATCAAGATCAAGCAGGGTCAGGAGATCGACCATTTCGAGGCGGACGGTGTCGTCTTTGCCGACGGCGCCAAGCTCGAGGCCGACATCGTCGTGTGTGCGACCGGATACCAGAACATGAGGACGACGGCGAGGAAGATCTTTGGCGACAAGGTGGCGGATCGCCTCAAGCTGGCGTGGGGGCTGGACGAGAATGAGGAGCTGGCGGCCATGTATAGGGATAGCGGACACCCGAGGTTCTACTACATGGGAGGTAACCTGGCACACTGCAGGTCCTACTCACTCCCGCTGGCGCTCCAGATCCAGGCGCAGCAGCTGGGAATGTACTAGTCGGCCGTGAGATAGCTTGAATGCATACGTTCCCTTGACCTCTAGATGGGTTGGGCAGCTGGCTTGGTTGGGCAGACGAAAGCTAAAGCGGCAGAAACGAAGCAGAGCGCGAGCGTCTTGCCAGCGCGACGGTAGCCATCCCGATGCGGTCACCATCGGGGCACTTGTGCAGACTTGCTCTTGTCCAACCTGCTTGGCCCCTCCACCTTGTTCGACCACGAGGTCGATGGAGGGAACATTTCCGTCTACCTGCAAGGTCTGCAAGGAGGTCCGTCCGCGTTCGGTGCGCGTGTACGATTTGGTGTGTTCTTTTCTTCCCTCGCTCCTCAGCTTGGCTTTCCCATTCTTTTTATTTCGGCTCCACCCCCGATTTCTCTACCTCGGCTTCGACCCACCCAGCCGTACGGCCGGGTCGAGGGGGAAGCGGAGAGCCGCTGGCGCTTTCACTGTCGTCTATGACTGGTACCGAAGGTTTTGGCGTGGTCAATTGTCGATGTCGATGTCGATGACGATGGGGTGTGAACGGTCAAGTTTATGTATTGCCGCTGTCTCCGGAATAGAGACGAACGACGCCTACCGTCAGACAGCAGGGAGGTTTTGAAGGTTCGTGTCCCACACCTCTGCACCGACTCACTGGACCGCAGACAGTCGGAAGTGTACTTGAAACTCAGCCCCACTGTGCCTGTCGCAGTAATGAGCGAAAAGAGCGCAACAGCCATCGTTAACTTTAGGGTGTATGTGCATCAGAGCAAGGTGTAAGGTTGAGCGGAGGGAACGTCCTTTCGTTGACAAGGTTACGTAGAGCAGGCTGGGCGAAATAGAGACATTGATCGTTCGTTGTGTGAGCATGGTGCCACATACTGACCACAGGGTGCTCGGCAGAGAAACGACGATTTGATCCACGAGCCAAGGATGCCGGTCCACACATGGATCGTGACGACGCCGTGATGCGGCGGAGCGGCCCGTCGTTCGTGGTCGGTGTGCAAGGCAAGCCGCGAACTCAAGCCCAACGTAACATTCTCACGGTTACATATGAAGCTCGCCGCGGCAGGCCCGGTGCGGTCTCAGAGTCGCAAAGTGTGGCCTGCTCGGTGTTCTCCGTCTTTTGTGGCTTGCCGAGCGGATGGGTCTCGGAGCATCTCCGTCGTGGTTGGTCGGACGCTATCTTGCCAGACAAAAGAGGCAGGCGGTCACGCTTGCATACTGTAGCTTGGCGGCGACGGCGGAGGGCGTCGCTTGTCCGCTCACCTGCCTCCCCCTTTGTCCGTACTGTACAATCGCACCATTTTTGGTCGTGTTTTCTCACGCAACGCCGCGATGCAGCCAGGCCGGCCACCAAGCATCGGCCGGCAGGCAGAAAAGGTCGCGACAGAGTATATACGTATGTGAGTTCAACGGTCGCTCCTCTCTGACGGCCGCACAGGGGAGCGCTGCGTGCGAGCGGAAGTCAAAGGGGACGAGCAAGCCAAGCAGGATTCTCGCTGGTCAAAACTCCGCTTCGCAGGGCCTTTGGCGCCTGCGGCGGCGTGGTCAGAGGACAAAACAGGCGGCACATACTAGGTCTAGAACGCACAGCAAGAAGAATAATGTAGGGAGGCTCGAGCCACCGTGGGCAACGACGGAAGCTGACCCGGTTTCAAGCACCACCATTCACCTCGACTCTTCTGCATCCACAAGGGAAGCGGTAACCTTTTATTTTGTCGTCGGAGCGGAAGAACAGAAGAGGGAGGCAGAGAGAGAGGCAGAGAGAGACTGAGGGAGCCAGGAGAGACGGACCCTGGCCTGTCAACCGTGCGTCCGGGCCATCCGAGCGGCGCTGTTCCGTTTCTCGTGGTTTTTTTTCTTCCGGAACCCGATGTAGGCGAGGGCGGTAGACGAGGCTAGGCGCCGCCGACGCAGGCGCCAGAAAGCTTTCTCCCGCCCCGGCCCCGGTTGTGCACGGGCACCGCATCACCACAACATCCTCCCGGCTGCGCCGACCGCTTGGCCCGTGTGTCGTGGTACGGTGGTACTCACAACTGTAACTTGCTCCTACAGTACTGTGCGTAGAGAGGCACGAGGGTGGCGTCTGGCCATGGCATGAAGGCCTACATAAGCACCAGCTGCGGCCATGGCACGCCATTCTGCTATACACGGACTCCCCCGTCAGGTACAGTTTCGAGTTTCTGCGCCGGCTCTTACCAACGTCTAACTTAGGCTGGCCTACGTGACGGCAAGACTGCGCTCGGGCGCGGTCGAGAGAAAAGGCGCACCTCATTTCCCGTCTGCCATATGCCCCCCCGGCTGTTGGCCCCCGAGCCGTGGATGACTGCCGCCATCTGGATCCATGAACTCATTGGTATCCTCCGCCCGAAGAACAACACCTTCTGCCATTGCAACCGCAACCGCAACCGCACTGCAAATGCAGCAGCAGCAGCAGCAGCAGCAACAGCAGCAGCAGCAGCAACAGCAGCAGCAGCAGCAACAGCAGCAGCAGCAGCAACAGCAGCAACAGCAGCAACAGCAGCAACAGCAGCCGTCCGACACCGTCAGCGTGTACTGAACTGTACGTGTTGCGTCCTCACGCCTCGTGGCTGCAGGCATATGACTCCGCGGCAGCACCTCTCTCTGACAACGCTTCGCCCTCCTCGTCTTCTCGTGTCTCTCTTCCTCTCTCCCGAAAGGAAGCACTGTATATTGTATGTACCGCCCCAAGACCTATCCCGGTCGCAAGCTCCAAGCTTCCGGTCCGCATCTGGAGGTCCAGGGCAGGAAAGGCAATCTCCATCCTCGCTCACTTTCCATCATAGACTGTCCACATTTCTTGCGGATCGCCCCCACCCCCACCCCCTGTTCATCTCGCCGAACTCACTCTCCTCGTCCGCCCTTTGCCATTCCGTCTTCTTTACTTATCTGACTTTGTCTTGGCAACGGAACCTAGCAGCGACAGCGGCAGCAGTACTCAGCGTAGCAACCGGCCAGCCAGCCAACCAGCTTCGCCGTCGAGCTTTCCACACCTCACGGACAGGCAGAGCTGACCGCGCTGTCTAGCCCTGCACCCATCTTCCGCTACCCACGCCCGCTGTTCCACCCGGCCCCACCCCTCGGCCGTTTCTCCGACCACCAACACTGCTCCCTCTTCAAAGCTCAAGCTCATCTCTGAGCCGCGCCGCCGTCGCTGGCAACAATCGGGTCAACTTTTACCACGATCCACGACCACTTCCCCTCGCCGGCCCCTCGACGACTTTCATTTCATCGCAGCCTTTATTGTCGTTCGCCCCGGTGTTCCTCTCCCTCTCCCTCTCCCTCTTACGATCTTCACGAACGCCCCCTCCGCTTGCTCTCGCCGCCATCATCCCGATCCAAGCTTCGCCCCTTCCGCACTTTCTCTTTGACCGCACCGTATCATCGCCCACCGCATACACGAGACGATCGGCAGACGCTAGACCTCCACAGCCACTTGCTCTCCATCTCTCTAGACTTGCGCGACAACGACGCCGCCGCCGACGGACCGACCGGACCGAATGTTGGTGGTTCAGGACAGCTACTCTCGATCGCGGCAAGACTACGTCGGGATGGAGTACAGTCCGAAGATGGGTCACTATGACCCGGGGGCAAGCGTTTCGCGCTCGCAGTACGCCAGGCTCGACGATGGCGACCTCAACGTCACCAACAGCAGTCAGCCAAGCCTCACCTACAGCGTCTCGACGCACGCTGACTCGGTCCCATCTTCAATCAGCCGGCGCGACTTCAACAACCACTACGCCGCCTCCGATTACGCCAGCGAGGCGGGCCAGCAGACTTCGTTCGAGGACGACTCGGACATCGACAGCCTCCAGAACTCCATGGCGGCGCGCAGAGCCAAGGTCAAATTCATGACGCTGCAGGCCGTGACACGCGAGACGGCGACAAACATCCGACCGCTCGGCACAAAGCGACACCAGCAGAAGGGCGATAGGCCCGTGACGTCGGCTCTGATCGAGCAGCAGGTCTACAGAGGGCCCGCCGCCCCAGCCCTTGCTTCGCTCTCGGTCGACGAGGAGCACTTTGCAGGCGCGAGGCGTCGGGCCTCGTCGAACGCGGACGCCTCGGCCGCCGTTGCCGCCCGACGACTGCAGAACATGACGTTGGCGGTCGACTCGTTTCCACCGCCACCAGTGCGACCGCCCACGACGAGCGGCGTCGTTGCCGCCCAACGCGCGCCGCTCTCTGTGCTTGACGAGTTTGAGTGGCACGGTGCCACCGAGCCGTCCAGGCAGCAGCAAGTGCTGCCGTCTCCTCCGCCGCATACGCCGTCCGCCAGCCCCTATATGGATCCACAGTCGCCACAAGCCACACAGTTCGTGCTACAGCAGCAACCGAGCGGCGTGCCGGGCATCGTACGAAGCAAAGGCTCGATGGCGACGCTGATGCCACGACGGGCCGAGGCCGAGTCGGGGAGCGACCACGACCACCCTTTCGCCTTCTCACCGCCGAGCGTCTCGCACGACGGTCTCGACGACCAGCGGTCACTTCCCGGCTCTGCCCGGCACTCTTTTAGCCAAGGTCACGGCAGCGGCGGCGGCGGAACTCCCTCTGTTCTGGAGCTCAGCTCCACCTCGGCCTCGATGCACTCGAACGACATCGAGCCGCGCGAGTTGCTCCAACGCGCCAAGACGAGCAACTTTACCTGCGGCCTCGACGAGGAGCTGACGCAGAGTCGTCGCTCTTCGGAAGATCAAGATGAGACTGCCGAGGTGATCGACGACCTCCCGCCGCTGCTATCGACCTACTACCTGGCGGAGCAGGGTCTGTCGAGGGAGCAGTTCGACCGACTCGCCCGCAACCCTGAGAGGATGCGAGCGGCCCACCAGGCGGCGTTGCGAGCCGAGAAAGAGCGCAAGACTCAACACGATTGCCATACGCTCAAGTCGCGATCGGGTCGTGACAGCAGGGACGACGAGGAACCCATCAGCATCCTAAAGGCCGAAGCCAAGTTCCTCTCGGAAGACCCGAACAAGTTCTCCTCAAGCAGCAGCGGCGGTGGCAAGTTCAGTGCACTCCTCAAGAAGAAAGCATCGTCATCGAACGGCAACACGGTGCGGGGCGGTCGATCTGATAGGGTGCAGGGGATCGCCAGTCGAAGCGACTCGGCCGTCGGACACCAGCACCACTATCGCGACGGGAACGGAGGTATCTACTCGTCGCCTTACCTCTCGAATCGATCCGGAAGCGCTTCGGTGGCCAGTAGCAGTTCTCGAGACCTACGAATCGGCGCAGGAAACGGTCTCCCGTCGAGCGAGGTATTTTTAAACTCGTACGCGGCGCCATTGTCGACGACGTCGTCGTCGGCAAAGGGTCTGGCAAAGCTCTTCGGTAGAAAGAAGTAAGAGAAGGGACCGTCTCGTGTCGCGGTGGTTTGTCCCCCTCCTTTCAATCTGGTGTCCAGCAGAGTCCCTGTTCGTATGTATACCCTCTTCACACTTCGCCATCGCTGCGACCCTCCATTCGATCGTCCATGTTCCCTCATCGTCCAGGTTTTCGCGTCACGTCGTGTACATCTTCATCTCGTCCCATCTCCAGCATTTGCTCTCTCGATGTTCGATTCCTTCGAAAGAAACATACATAGCATTCCATCATCAAGTCGTTTGACCTTGGTCCGGTTCGTCGTGTTTCTCGGGCGAGGCGAAAGTTGGGACCGCCTTGTGATGTCTTCCGCGCTCTTCGAAGGCGTCATCCTTCGCCTGCTCTGTCACATATGCCCTGCACAGATTGACCGACGCACAAGCCAAGCGTTGTCGTGATGCTTGGAATTGCTCAAGGAAACACCAACCTGCCCCGCTCTTGGTCTCTTACGTCATCGGCAAGTTCCTGAGGAAAGACAACGTCCCCAAACAATGTTCGAGGAGATCCACCACCCTCTTTCCCTCTTCATGGTTGACCCTGATACAATGCGCCATAGCCTTTGCCAGCTGGCTCCCTTCCTCCTCCTCCTCCTCGCCCTCCCGCTCCCACTCCTCGTCCTGCTCCCTCTCGTTGAGATCAGGTCTGATTCCGTACTGAATCAACATGTCCGAGTGGATCTTGAGAAAGAGCGATAGAAGCGCCTGAACGGCCTCGTAATCCCTCTGTTGTCGCAGACGTTTCGTCATCGTCTGTAGGAAGAGCGTGAGGTCCGAAGGGAGCGTGAGGGATCGAATCTCTGCATCCAGCGTAGGGACAGAGAGCGTCTCCAGGTAGATGAAGAACGACGTAACGTCTTCCGTCGCGGCGACGACTTTCATCCGTCGTACAAGGTCGCTGTCGAACGAAAGGGAATTGCTAAAGTGCGTCGTGCGTCGGGACGTCTGACCATCCTCGCCATCGAGCTGCGCGTCGGTGGTGGTGGTGGCGTTTTCAGTGGTGAATTCGAACGTGGTACCGGCCTTTTGCGGGAGGAAGAAGGGTGCCTTTTCCGGAGCCTTAGGTGCCGTCTTGGGGGTGTTGCGCTTCTTGATCGTGTCGAGATTCAGCAGTGTCATCCAGCGCGAGCGCGGCATCTTCGAGAGCGTGACAAGCCTCTCACCGTCGGCGTCCGTCAGCTGCGGTGGAGAGGTGTAGGTGCGTTGCAACTCTGCCTCGCCCGCGTCGAGCGTGGCCAAGGCTTCGTCCTCAATGACTCCCTGCACCGTCGGTAGAGCCACCTCCTCTTGCCCGTCTTCGTCGACGACTTGCGCCGACTCGTCGAGACCGCGCAGAGAGACATTGGTAAACTGCGCCTTGTTGGCCCACAGGAACACGCCGACGCTATCGACGTGCGACGTCGCAAGGAAGTCGCCCGTCGGCGAAAAGGAGAGCGACGTCGCGATCGAGGCCGTCTTGAACGCGTCCACCATGCGGCCGCTGGGCACGTCAAAGGTGCGTACCACGCTGTCCATCGATGTCGTCACGATCCAGCGAGCGTCCCGCGACATCGTCACGTCGAGGATCCGGCCGCGAAATCCGACAAATTCTCGCACCGTCCGGCGCGTCTCGATGTCGACCAGGCGCAGCACCAAGTCGTCGCACACCAGCGCGAGCAGATTCGAGCCGCGGTGCAGCTCGACAGCAGAGATGCCAGAGGCGAACGTTGAGGTGTGCAGAAGCTCGGTCGTGGTAAAGTCAAAGTAGTGCAGGTGGCCGTCGATGGTGCTGACGACGCAGAGGCGGTTGAGCGCGTCGGTCGCGATGCCCGTCACAGCCGACCCTTTGCCCTTGGCCTTGAGCGCCGCCAGCGCCTTCTTGCTCCCGGCTGGGTGCTCCTTGCTCCTCTGCTTGGCCAGCGGAGCGAGCGGCCGCGTGTCATACGTCCGTCGGTGGATGTAGGATTGCATGTTGTACGCCTCCACCAGACCTTCGCTGTTGCCAACGAGCGCAAAGTTACCACACGCGCTCACGCAGCCCGTCCGCGCCTCGGCGGGCACCTTTTTGCTCTGCGACGCGGCGAGCGCAGAGTGGCCCATCCGCTTGTCGCGGACCGTCCAGGTGTGGGCAAACTGCTGGCCCTGGTGCGTCGTCAGGACGTCGTCCCAGTCGCGCGATCGCGTGCCGCTATACGAGATGGCCGAGGCGGGAGGAAGCTTGAGCGACGATACCGAGACCGAGAGCTGGTTCGACTTCTTCTCGAGATGGCCCTGGCTCAGCTCGAAGCTGCGGCTGTCGCGGACGACGCTGATGCACCGCACGCTCCGGTCGCGCCCGGCCGTGAGGACGTTCTTGCCGTCGTCGCCGTAGTAGCGGATCAGGTGCGGCGGTTGGTTGTGGCCGCCGCGCATCTTGAGCAGGCGCGGTGGGATCGTCGGGCTTTCAAAGAACCACTGCTTGAACGAGTTGTCGCCGCCCGACGAGACGAGGAGCGCCTGGCCGGGGACGAATTCGATCGAGCCGACGGGACCCTCGTGCGCCTCGCGCAGCGAGTGCGACAGCTTCGGACCCTGGTGCTGGCTGCTGCTACTCGACGGAGCGCCGGCGCCGGCGGATGAGGAAGGGTCGAGGTCGAAGATGGAAATGTTGCCCGTGTTGGTGGCGATCGCCATGGTGTGGGCGCGGCCATCGTTGCGGAAGCTGATTGAGCCGGAGGAGAGACCACCGTCGACGTGGAGCGAGAAGAGGGCCTCGTCGAGGCGGATGTCGTGGACGAGAACGTCTCCGTCTGCAAAGCCGATGGCGATGACATCGACCGCTGGACTCTGCGCCAGGCAGACGATGGCGCCGCCGGCGAGGGCGTCTGCCGAGGCGGAGCGCCGTGCGAGCTTCTTGAGCTCGTTGGGGTCGAAGGTGTGAATGATGGAGCCGGTGCGGATGTTCCAGATCTGGAGCTCTCCCGCCGCCGAGGCAACGACGACCTTGTTGAGGTAGGTGGCCGGGTGCATGACGGCGGTGGCGACAAAGGTCGAGGCAAAGTCGAGCCGGCGGATCAGCTCGGTGGTGGCGAGCGACCAGATGAACATCGACTTGCCGTCTGCCGAGAGGGAGACAATCGAGTCGCCAAAGACGAGAAGCGCCGATAGCTGGGTTCCCTGATCCTTGAGCGAGGCGGAGTGCTCGTCGTCGTCGTCGTCGTCGTCGTCGTCGTCATCGTCCATGTCGACATCGTTCAGGGCCGCCGCGGACGAGTCTACGGAGTGGTACTCGCCGACGGTCTTTCCCCTGACGAAACGGTATACCTTTGTCCCTGCGACTGCGAGTACGCTGTCTGGCGATGTCGAGATTGCGAGGGCGGTGATGGGCTGCGGGAGCGAGGGGCCGACAAATAGGAGCGTCATGCGTTCTGCCTCCCACATTGCCCAGCTGTTTCCGAGGCATGTGATGACGTTGATGTCTGGCCTCGTGGCGTCCTTGCCTCCAAAGCGTGTCTGGAGGACGAATGGGACTTCGTTTGAGACGAGGCCGAGGGCGCGGAAGGGTGCGAAGAGGCGCTGCTTGGAGATGAGGGCCTTTTGCTTTGAGCGAGCGAGCGTTTGCGGATCGGCAGGCTGTTGGCGCTGCCGCTTGGCGGAGCGTGAGCGTGAGAGCTCGGGTGCCGACATGGCGAGAGGCGGCGACGTTGACGTTGACGTTGACGTTGACGTTGACGGCGTGGTGGAAGAGGGTGGGGATATAGGTCAGCGGACGGCAAGGAGAGCGAGCGGGCGGGGGGTTGGCCTCGTTTCTTGTGAAGTTTCCCTGGAAAAGTTGGCTCGCTGCTCCTCGCCTGGCGGACCTTTGGACTTTTTTCGCCTTGCAGCCTGCCCGGGCCACAGCGTCTCAATCAATTTCGCCCCCTGCCAGGTGTGGGGGCCGATCACGCGAGGCCAAAATTTTGGAATTTTAGCAAGGCGCCTCGACTTTTTTCTCCAGCGAAAGGGCCCCTCTCACCTCGCCCTCGGCCTGTGGGTGGCCCGCGCTTCCCTCCTCTCCCTCCCTTCCTCGCTCCTCCTCCTCCCCCCCCTCCCCTTCCTTCACCCCAGCTTAGGAAAGGCGAGACCACACACACACACCACACCACACCCATCATGGCTCCCTCAGCCCTAGCCTCGGCCGCCGCCGACTCAGAGGCACAGCTCGCCAAGCAGCTCGCCGCCGACATCGCCACCGCCGAGTCCTCCTTGGCCGCCTCGTCGTCCAAGCCGGCAGCACTCCGACAGCCCTTCTCCTCCATCGACCTTAGCGAGCCCACGCGCAGGGCGCTCGATGCGATCAAGTTCGAGACGATGACAGAGGTACAGGCCCGCTGCATCCCACCGCTCATGGCCGGCAAGGACGTCCTCGGCGCCGCACAGACCGGTTCCGGCAAGACGCTCGCCTTCCTCATCCCCGCCATAGAGATGCTCCACCGCCTCAAGTTCAAGCCGCGCAACGGCACCGGCGCCATCATCATCTCGCCCACACGCGAGCTTGCGCTTCAGATCTTTGGCGTCGCAAAGGAGCTCATGCAGCACCACAACCAGACCTTCGGCATCATCATGGGCGGCGCAAACCGCAAGGCAGAGGTCGACAAGCTCCAGAAGGGCGTCAATCTCATCGTCGCGACGCCAGGACGCCTGCTAGACCACCTCCAGAACACAAAGGGCTTCGTCTTCTCCAACCTCAAGGCGCTCTGCATCGACGAGGCGGACCGCATCCTCGAGATTGGTTTCGAGGACGAGATGCGCCAGATTGTAAAGATCCTGCCCAACGACAACCGCCAGTCGATGCTCTTCTCGGCCACCCAGACGACAAAGGTTCAGGACCTGGCGCGCGTCTCGCTCCGCCCGGGACCGCTCTACATCAACGTCCACGCCGACCTCGCCGCCTCGACCGTCAGCCGCCTCGAGCAGGGCTACGTCGTCTGCGACTCGGACCGCCGCTTCCTCCTCCTCTTCACCTTCCTCAAGAAGAACGCCGGGAAAAAGATTATCGTCTTCATGTCGTCGTGCAACTCGGTCAAGTACCACGGCGAGCTGCTCAACTTTATCGACGTCCCCGTCCTCGACCTGCACGGCAAGCAGAAGCAGCAGAAGCGCACAAACACCTTTTTCGAGTTCTGCAACGCCCCGAGCGGGACGCTCCTCTGCACCGACGTCGCGGCGCGCGGGCTCGACATCCCCAAGGTCGACTGGATCATCCAGTTTGACCCGCCGGACGACCCGCGCGACTACATCCACCGCGTCGGGCGGACCGCCCGCGCCGGCAACGCGGGCAAGTCGCTCCTTTTCCTCCTTCCCAACGAGCTCGGCTTCCTGCGCTTCCTCAAGGTCGCCAAGGTCCCGCTCAACGAGTACACGTTCCCCTCGGACAAGATCGCAAACGTGCAGGGCCAGCTCGAGAAGCTCATCGCCAAGAACTACTACCTCCACCAGTCGGCGCGCGATGGCTACCGCTCCTACCTCCAGGCCTATGGCTCCTACTCGCTCAAGAAGATCTTTGACATCCACCGGCTCGACCTTGCCAAGGTGGGCAAGGCGTTTGGCTTCAGCGTGCCGCCCAAGGTCAACATCTCGATCGGCACCGGGCTCAAGAACACGGCACCGACAAACGGAAAGCGGAAGGAGGTCGACGCCGACGAAGAGGAAGGGGAGCAAGGTCAGGATCAGGGTCAGGGTACGGCGGCAGAGATGGACGAGGCAAAGGAGAAGAGGCACAAGTCCGACCGGAGATCGTACAAGGGCAAGGAGGGCTTGCACGGCAAGGGCGGCAAGCCTTCGGCCAATGCCTTCAGGAAAAAGGCGAGGGACGGCAAGCAGTGGAGTCGCTGAGAGACGGCCCTACGACCGCTCGACTGCTTGATCCTGGACTTTCTTCTCTCCCTTGTCCTCATCGCCCGCTCGCCTCGCCTCGTCATCCTCTTCCACATGTACTTTTAGCTCACTCAGCCACTCTTGCACATCCCCGCACATGGCAATCACGTTGTGGTTCTATCGATTCACTGAGAGGTCAGTTACGACTGGGAGTGTCCAGGATGGCAACGATCGCGGGGAAGCACCCATCGACGCATCGACGCAGGATGGCGGCAACGGCAACGGCAGAGTAGTGGAGGCCGACTTTGTCCGTTGGCCCGGCCTGATACAGCAGCAGGAAGCCATGCTGAGTAGATAGGGGGTACTACGGAAGAAAAGCAAATCACACAGATGGAGAAAAGAGGTTGAGAGGCATCTGGGAACAGTGCAAGCCCATACCGAGGAACGCGGCGAAATCGGTCAAAAAGAATCCAAGCGAAAATGTGATGGAACTGAATCATCCTGGTCGTCTTCGCACGCACTGGACATCTTGTATCGAGATGCTAGCCACCTCCTATGGATAGTGTCTTGGAGTGTTTGATCCAAGTTACGAGTACAAAGATCCACCTGGTCACTCTGACGCGAGGAGTGCTCCGGTCAGCTGCCCTTGTCGCGTTTGCCATACCGCGACGCCGCGAAAGAGGGAGCGTCGCGGGTCGTCTGCCTTGTCTCTCGACCCTTCGTAATTCGACACTGCTGCACTTCGTGGCGCACCGAGCTACAGGTAGGGAAGCCTGCTGGCGGGCCCAGGAGAAAGCCGTCTGAACGTCGACGAAGTGCGAGGAGCGAGGCGTTGAGTCCGGGAGCGATGGACGCGAGAAGATGGTGAGCTGGGTGATCGGTGCGCGCGTCTTGGGAATCTTGAAAATCGGGCGCGTGGGAGGGGAACGCGGGAGGAGGAGGAGGGCAGCGGCCCACGCCATGGCGTAGATCCTCGGAGGCGAGGCAAGGCGGAGTGGCTGGGCAGACACGAGACGGGCAGCGCAGACGGACAGAGCGGGCATCGGCGCGAGGCGGCAAAGACCAGGCTAGGGTCGACCCTCACCCACAGAGTACCGCCGCCGCCGGCCATCTCCCTCGCCTCCTTCTTCTTTCCCTCCACCCCCCATCCACCACAGCGACTAACGACGACGACCGACGACCACCGCCGCCACACGCATAGTCAACGTTGGCCTTCCTTCCTCTTGCCTATCCGCGTCACCCATCCAACCCGCTTCCGTACACGCCTCGGTCGGCTGGCACATGTCGCCCTACGCTTCGTAGAGGGCGATCCATCGGCAACCAAGTCGTCGTCGGCAGATAGACCTCTTCCTGTCCGTCCGTCTGCCCCTCCGTCCGTACAATTGCCCGTCCTCCCTCCAGCACGCGCGAGTCCGTTCCCGCTTGCAGCCGTGTCTCTGCCCCTTAGATCGCAAAGCACGAGCGACCTCTGTCCTCGCGCTCTTTCCCTCTCTCAACCTGAGCCCTTCCACGCCGCCTCTGCCGCACCGACTGCGAGCGCAAGCATCCACCACTCCACCCACCACTCGCTCTCAGATTCTCGCTGAGCAGCTTGCATCGTCATCATGGTAAGTTCTCCGCCTCGATACAGCAACATCCACCCTCCGGCCCTTCGCGCGTCCCGCCCATCGCCCGCCCGTCTTCCGCTCCATGCTAACAGCCTTGCCTCGCCTTATCTGCGTCTCCTCCTCCTTCCATCCATCCCTTTTCAGGCGACTCTCAACGTCAAGGATGCGCTCTCCTACCTGGACCAGGTCAAGGTCCAGTTTGCAGAGCATCCCGACGTCTATAACCGCTTCCTGGATATCATGAAGGACGTGAGTAGCTGCCGCATACGTGTGCATGGGCTCAGGATACAGCTGCGTCCTCTGCTGTAACCTGCACGCTGACCACCGTGTCCTCGTCATGTTCCCCGGTTACCTTTCCTCCCGGACCCTTACCGTCGTCGCTACCGCCCACCAGTTCAAAAGCCAGACCATCGACACGCCTGGCGTCATCGAGCGGGTCTCGACCCTCTTCCGAGGCCACCCGAGCCTCATCCAGGGCTTCAACACCTTCCTGCCGCCCGGCTACCGCATCGAGTGCAGCCTCGATCCGAGCGAGAGCAACCTCATCACCGTCACTACGCCCACCGGCACGACAACGCAGACGCCTGGCGGCGTCGGGATTGCCGGCGCCATCAACCGAATGAGCAGTGGCGGGGGCGGAGGAGGCGGAGGCGGGATGAGCCCACGTGCGGCCGCGGCGACAGGGCTGGGCGGCGGAGGCGGTGTCGGGCCGCCACCCTCGCAGCAGCAGCAGCAGGCCGCGCTTGGCTCCCGAGGCGGCCCGCCCGGGTTGGGTTCGATGCACGCTTCGGCCGGCGGGTCGCGACACGCCGACCAGGCTCCGCCTCCGCAGCACGCACAGCATCCCCACCACGCCCAGTATCCACACGAATCCGGTCCTCCCGCAATGGGCTACGGACCACCGCCGTCAATGTCTCACGGGCCGGGCGGTGCCAGCTACTCGGGCGCTCCCCCTGGCCAAGGCATGGGTCCCGGTCCGGGTCAGCAGCACCTCCGCGGCCATGTCGGTAGTCACGGCGTACACGGCGGTCACGGCGGCCATGCCCAACCTCCGATCGGCATGGGCGGCCCGCACCACGGCGGCGTCCACGGCGGTCGCCCGCAGTCGCCGTCGATGGGTCCCGGCGCCCCCTCGACGCCCAATCAGGGCCCCGCAGTGCTGCCTCACGCCGCGCTGCACGACGGGCCCAGCCCGCACGGCCCCTCGTCGGCTCAGATGCACGACGCCAAGCGGCCCCCCGTCGAGTTCAACCACGCGATCAACTACGTCAACAAGATCAAGCAGCGCTTCTCGGGCGATCCGGACACGTACAAGCAGTTCCTAGAGATCCTCCAGACCTACCAAAAGGAGCAACGGCCGATCCACGACGTCTACGCCCAGGTCACGGTCCTCTTTGACAACGCGAAGGACCTCCTGGACGAGTTTAAGCAATTCCTCCCGGACACCAGCAACGGCGCCCAGCCGACCGCCGGCCTGTTCAACATGCTTGGCCAGGTCACCTCAAACCTCGGCGGCGGGCCCGGAGGCGCGCACCCGCCCTCGTCGGCGGTGGTGGGAGGCGGAGGGCCCGGCAGCCTCGGCGTCAGCGGCGTAGTCGGCGGTACTCCTGGTGGCCTCGGGGGACCGCCTGGATCCCTACGAGTCCTGCCTCCGGACGTCGGACCGGCCAACGATGCCGGTGTGCTCCTCCCCGGCGGCAAGAAGGGAGCGGGGGCGGCGGTCGGCGCGGCCGGTGCTCCCGCTCAGCCGGGCAGCCGGAAGAAGCGTGCGGCCGGCGCGGCCGAGCCGGGCAAGACGGCCACCGGCAAGGCCAAGAAGAGCAAGCACCACCACAAGGCCGAGCAGCGTACGCCACCGCTCCGCCCGGAGCCGCTGTCCGCCTCGCCGACGTACGGCAACCCGGCCCATATCCACCATCACGCTTATGGGCCCGACGGTCTCGTTGTCGCTGAGGCGGCCGGTCTTGTGCCGCCGGGGACCACGGTCAACGGCCTCGCCGTCGGCCAGGTGCAGGCACCGCTCGCGAATATCGACGAGGTCGCCTTCTTCGACCGCGTCAAGAAGCACATCGACGACCGCACCACCTACCTCGAGTTCCTCAAGCTGCTCAATCTTTACTCACAGGACATCATCGATGTCCGGACGCTGGTCGAGCGGGCCGGTCTCTTCATCAGCGGCCACCGCGAGCTGTACGCGACCTTCAAAGGCCTGTGCGGCTACGACATGGGCAAGCACGGCTGGCTCGACGGCGAGGACCCAATCGTTGAAAACGTGCCCGCCTCGCTACGTGAGCGCGTCGACCTGAGCACGTGCAAGGTCTACGGCGTATCGTACCGCAAGCTGCCGAAGTCCGAGGTCAATCTGGCTTGCTCTGGCCGCGATCCCATGTGCTGGGAGGTGCTCAACGACGTCTGGGTCAGCCACCCGACCTGGGCCTCGGAGGGCGAGGCGTTCAACCCGCACAAGAAAAACCCGTACGAGGATGCCCTCTACCGCTCCGAGGAGGAGCGGCACGAGTACGACTACCATATCGAGGCAAACCTGCGCACGATTGCGCTGCTCGAGCCGATCGCCGCGCGCATCTCGACGATGGACGCCGATGAGCGCGCGTCGTTCCGCCTCAAGCCCGGGCTCGGTGGCCAGAGCAAGAGCATCTACCAGCGCATCATCAAGAAGGTCTACGGGCGCGAGCAGGGCCTCGAGATCATCAACGCGCTCCATGACAACCCGTGCGTCTCGGTTCCCATCGTCCTGCATCGGCTCAAGCAAAAGGACGAGGAGTGGAAGCGCGCCCAGCGCGAGTGGAACAAGGTTTGGCGCGAGGTCGACGCGCGCAACTTCTACAAGAGCCTCGACCATCAGGCCGTCAACTTCAAGGCGGCCGACAAAAAGGCTATCACCGCCAAGGCGTTCATCGCCGAGATCGAGGCGCGCAAGATCCAGCAGCAGCAGCGCCGCCTCGCTATGGACCCAGAGCTTCCGCGCCCGCGCCCCAGGCACCAGCTCGTCTACATGCTCGACGACCTCCACGTGCTGAGTGACGTGCTCAAGCTCGCATTCAGCTTCCTCGACCGCGCCACCGGCAGCTACAGCGCGATGGACCGCGAGAGGATCGAGAAGTTCCTGCGCTCGTTTGTATCCAGGCTGCTCGAGCTCGAGTCGACCGAGTTCGACGAGCTGCTCAACGGCGACGTCGACGACGACGATGACGACGAGGGCGACGACGATAGCCGCAGCGAAGGGACTGCGCCGGACGACGAGGGCGACGGCGGCGCCAACGGCAAGAAGGGCAGCAAGAAGCAGCAGGCCGACCTGCGGCGCAAGATCCTCAAAAACCAGGCCGAGGCGTCGAAGCAGAACGGCGACGCGGGCGACGAGGCGACTGGCGACATCAACTCTACCGCCTCAGCCGGCCAGACGACGAGCTCGGCGATCCTGGCCGACGTCGACTCTGCCGCGGAGGCGCTGGCCAACCAGTCGTCCAACGCCGTCACCGCCGCCGCCTCGACCGATATTGAGATGGCCGAGGCGTCTACGTCCGCGCCCGCTCCCTCTGCGCTCGAAGGCACAGGCAAAGATGCCGCCGCCGCCACTGGATCCGCCACCGCCTCCGCGGCAGTGGACGGCGCCGGCGACCCCGACGATGCCGCCATGATGGACGAGGACCAGGGCAACACCAACGCCCGCAAGGACGGTCCCGCCACCTGGATCAACACCGACCTCGGCAACAGCTTCGACTCGCGCAAGGGCACGAACCCCAAGACGTCCGCAGGCGGCGAGGGTGCCGACATCGAGAGCCGACACCGCGGGACCAAGCAGATCCACTTCTTCTGCAACACGTCCTATTTAGTGTTCGTGCGGCTGCTGCAGCTTCTCTACTCGCGGTTACACAAAATGAAGGCGCTCGGCGCGCAGATGGCCAGCGAGCCCGCCCGCAACAAGATCAACCCGATTGCCGTTGAGCTGGGCCTCCAGGACGGCGCCAGCGGTCCTGCTGCGGTGGTGGGCGCGACCGCCAACGCCTCGAGTCTCGGACCCGTCGCCTCGACTAACGAAGAGGCCGGCCTAACGCTCCACCCGTCGCGCTACTACGACACGCTGCTCGACATGTGCGAGAAGCTGTTCGACGGCGACATCGACCAGGCTACGTTCGAGGAGAGCGTGCGGTACATGTACGGGATCGACGGCTACGTCGTCTTTACGCTCGACAAGGCAGTTGGCACATTGGTGAAGACGGCCCAGGCGCTTACGACGGACAGCAAGTGCCAGGAATTGCAGACCATCCTCGATCGCGACCGCGTCGACACAAAGCGCGACGTCGTCGACGGCTACCGCCACCAGATTGCCAATCGCATGGCGGCCGAGGCGGCGATCGGCAAGGACGAGAACCTGTTCCGGATCGAGTGGGTGCCGGCCAGCAGCACGCTGCTCGTCCAGATGCTCTCGCGCGACGATGTGACGCTCGACGATGCGCGCGACGCCGAGCACCGCTGGCTCCAGTACATCTCGACCTACAGCCTCTGGACGCCGACCGAGGGTCTGCCCGTCGAGGCGCAGGCGCCCTTCTTGAAGAGGTGAGTAAGCCGGCTATGGCCGTCGGTCGCGCAGGGCCGCTCGACTCCGACCTGCCTGGCATCGCTGTGCGCGAGACCTTGTGACTGACTGTATTCTTCTCCCTCTTTCGTACCCCCTTGCCAACCTCGCTCGCTTGCCTCTTGACGTCTCTGCCCACGCAGGGTCTGCCCGGCCAACGCTACGCTCGAGAACGATGCGGCGGGGACCCGGTATATCACGAGGAGCGGCCTAGAGATCAGGGTGAGTGTCGCGTGACTAGAGCCCGACGGCCAAACAAGAATGGGCGAGCACTTCAAGGCAGCGTGAGTGGACCGGCGTCGCTGACTGCCTGCCTATTTGTTATCTCTGCGTGCCTCCGACCTTGTTCGAAACCCGCAGGTCTGCATCCGCACGTACAAGCTCTTCTTTGTCCACGACAGCGAGGACACGTTCGTGCGACTCCGGCCCAAGGCGGAGATCGAGGAGATTGACGGCAAGGCCAAGGCCGTCAAGGCGAAGCGCACACGGCGCTTCACCAAGTGGCTGGAGCGACGGCGCAAGGCGATCGACGATCCCGCAGCGCTCGATGCTGAAGAGGAGGAAGAGGCGGCAGCGGCAGCAGCGGCAGTAGCAGAGGCGTCTGCTGCGACCGATGCGCCCGAGGCGATGGAGACCGATGAGGCGGCTCGGCCCGCCGAAGAGGCAGAGCAGACGGCAACCGACGCGCCGCCAAAGGACGGCGCTGAAGCTGCTGTCGCGACTGGCGACGTCCCCGCTTCCGAGTCTGTCGCCGCGCCTGCCTCGGCGGCGGCTGCAGGGGAGGAGGCTAAGCCATCGGAGCAGGCTGACGCAGCTGACGCCAAGACGGCGCCCGCGAATGCCGCGGAACTAGCGCCTTCGGATGCAACAGCGGCACCAGCGCCCGACGCTGCCAAGGAAGAGCCGGCTGCGGCGGCGACCGCGAGCGACGCTGCCGAGACGGTGGATGACAAGGAGGAAGGCGAGATGGTCGAGTCGGCGGCCCCTTCCAATGCTGCACCCGCCGCGGCAGCAGCAGATGATGCTGCCCCGTCTGCCACGGCCGCCGCCGCGACGGCCGAGTCCAAGCCCGCTGCCGATGTGGCCTAGACCGCTACCGCCCTCTTCGAGTCCGTTCTTCCACCTTCCCCCTGGCTCGCCCGTCCATGACCCCTGTTCGTTTTGCCGGGCGCTACCCCGTCACCTGTACTACCTACCACCTTCATTGTGCCCGTTGCCTCCTCTCCTCTTTCCTGTTGTGAACGAGGAAATGCTACCACTGTCCAGTCTGCTTGCCTTGGTGGTCGCGGTGGTGGTCGACGCGCCGTCGCGTCCAGCCAGCCCTCCACATCGTCGACCTTTTGCTGCGTGGTATTCTCTGACCCGTCCGCCTAGCCTCTTCTGCCAAAGCTGGCTTTGTCCATTCTGTTCAGGCGTCCACCACCGTCACCACTTTCGAAGCTCAGACAATGGGCGCCGCTCGCACCTCAAGACGGGTAGGGTACATCCTCTCCTCCTCGCTACTTGGGACTAGCGATCTACTCCCTTCGAACCCGGGTCGATCTACGTTGGTGCACAGTTTAAACTACCACCTGGACCTACTGGACCTATCCGATCTCGACGATGGCTCAAGTCCCCACTCCCTTGCCAAGAATCGCGCGGGAACGTCAGAATACGAGAGGTTGTTGGCAAAGTTGGGGTCGGATGTGAAGAGTGATGGGGAGAGAGATGAGAGTATGGGCAATAGAGCAAAGGTATACGCTCCAAAGAGAGCAAAGGGGGAGGAGATAGAGGTTTATCATGATGCAAAGTTCGTGAGGGCGCTGTTTGGCGGGAAAGAGGAGGGGGAGAGTGGCAGTGATGAGGAGGAGGAGGTGGGGGAGGAGGAAGGGGAAGAGGAAGAGGAGGAGGCGATCCAGCTTCGACCTACGTCGAATGGAGGGACGAAACGGAAACGATACTCAGGCCCACCGCCCAGGAGGAAGAACCAGTTTGGCTTGTTGGATGTAGGTTCGCCTCGGCCCTTCCCGGCCCCTCGTCCAGTTGTGGTAGATTGGCTGACACCTTGATCGCTGAACCTCTCTGCAGGACTGTCCCGCCTTCCCCGGCCTGCGAAATTACGTAGAACTGGTAGCAGGTGGATCTATACGCGCAGCGGAACTGGCGGCGATGGACGAGGTGGACGTGGCGATTGCATGGGATGGTGGACGGTAAGTTCTCGTCACTCCTTCTCGCCTTTCTCTTTTCTTGAGCCAAGCGTGGACTGACACGATGTATCGACGACGCGGCTGCAGACACCACGCCAAGAAGGATGCAGCCTCCGGGTTCTGTTACGTCAACGACGTCGTGCTGGCCATACTGGCATTGCGGAAATTGAGAAAGCGAAAGGTGCTCGTCGTCGATGATGAGGACAAGGATGCTGTCAAGAAGACGGTCGAGCACAGAGGCTCGACGGGGACGCACGAAGAGCCTGCATCACCGCCAACGCCACCGCCAAGACGGTACAAGACCATCTCGACACGCATGGACCGCATCCTCTATCTCGACCTCGACCTACACTGGGGCGACGGCGTCGTGAGCTTGACCCTCCGTCCCTTGCTTGCCTCCTCTCTAGTTCCTTCTACTCACTCGACCTCCCGCCCCCTCTCGTCGATGCCGCCGCAGGAAGAGGCCTTCTACACGTCGTCGTCCGTCCTCACGTTGTCGTTGCACCACTTTGCACCCGGTTTCTTTCCATGCTACCAGACCGCCCCCCTGACTGGGGCGGGTGGCAAGAGGTATGGTCCTCCCGGATCGCTGAACTGTCAGGGTGGACCATCGACCTCTGCGGCGGCTAGTAAAGCCCTCTCCCTCCCTCTGCTTCCGGGTGCAAATGGTGAGAGTCTTCTGAGGGTGTTGAGGAGCAACGTCGAGAGTGTAGTAGAGGCGTTTCGGGTGAGTGCTCGACGAGATCTTCTCGCCACCATCGTAGATGAAGGACCATCTGACGAGTGATCGTCTTTTCGTCATGGGGAGGGGGACATAGCCGGAATGCATAATCGTTCAGCTCGGTCTAGACGGTCTAGCAGGAGACCCAATGGCGACATGGAACCTGGACGCCAAATCGATCCTAGCGGCTCTCTCGCTCATTCTTTCATGGACCTCGATGGAAGCGGATGAGCATGGAGGGAAGTGTAAGTTGCTCGTATTGGGGGGAGGAGGGTACCACAATGCCAACGCTGCAAGGGTCTGGAGCATCGTCACTGCTTTCTTACTGGGACGATACCGAGAAGGCGTGGGGGAAGAGGGAAAGGTAGGACTCGAGACGGCCGTTCCGGAGAGTTGTCCCACCTGGCCAGAGATGGGCGGGGGCACGTTGGATGTTGGTGCTGGTGAGTTTCTAGGTCCTCGTTCCCCTCCCGCCTACGTTTTGTTCCGCAACACTGCTGACGCCAAACAAGAACGACGGTTATGCGATGGCGACTCCGGCTTCGAGAAGGCGAGATGGTGGATACAAATGATCAAGAACACTTTGAAAAGGTCGACGAGGTGTTCAGAGAGCATGTCAAGGTACTGGTCCAAGATGCTAAGAAGACGACTGCGATTTGATAGCCAATCACTGAGCTGTCCGAGCTGAGCTCCTGAGACGGTGCAATTTGCTCCGCCCTTTGCGTTGCTTCAGCAAACACCCAATCATGATCGCACAGCGCGAACAGGGACTGGGTCTCAAACTCTGGATGTGTATCTCTCGTCGTCGCTGGCATCGCCCGCTCGACTACGTCTCCAAGGCGAGAGGCTCGAGGCAGTGGGCCACCGCTTTCGGTTCCGTGACCCGGATGCAAAGGCTGCTTACGTAAGCAACAAAGTCGAAAAAATAAGCGTGGGAGGGTCGACGTCGCCTTCCAGGAGTGTAGAGGAAGGGACATCGATGAGATCGGGATCGTGCAAGCACGACCGCCGATCTCCCCGTGCGAAAAATGGAAATGACAAAATACACCCCCCGGAGGGGGTAAAATAGATGTCAATCTATTTAGAACAGATACTACACATGATCATAGCCAAAAGGCCTGGAGAAGATCGTGGAAGCGGAGGTGAGAAAGAGGTAGAGCGCGGAGAGGTTAGCGTGACGTGTCGCCGCGGCGGAGGAGAGTGGAAAGTGAATGAAAACGTTGGGGAGGGAAGATGCTCACCAGAAAGAGTAAGGAGGCATGGTTGGGCATGCCGGGAAGGCAGGGGTTTATATAGCTTTGCGGGCTTACGCGAAGGCCGCCAGCGACCACGGAGGCGCGCCTGGCGCTCACGGTCGACGGGTCGGCAGGTGCTTCAGTTCGCTTCCGCCCTTTTCGCGGCCAAATGGCCCGCCCCTCGCGCGCTGCTCACGTCGCTGCAGCACCTTCGGACGACTTTGGCCGGTCTGCCTGGTGATTTTCAACGAGTTGGCCCGCGAAGAAGGGACGAGGCGCGGCCGGCTGCCAAGATGGCACACAAACAGGCGCAAGGCGACGTCAGCCCAGCCAGTTGAGCCCACACGCAACATACACAAAAGTTGGTCCACGCGCACAGCCTCTTCCGACGCAGCTAGCAGAGTAAGTCAAGTGAGATGGCGAGCTTAGCCTGGCACCCCTCCGGATTTGACCCGACACCCACTTCCCTCTCCACTCCGCACCACCACAGCTAACTACCTCCCTGCCGCGCCAACGCAGGATCACAACCCACCAACAGCGCCACCACCACCATGTCGGACCCAGCCACCGCATCCGCTCCACCGCCGCCCATGCCGCCCCGTCCCGAGACGACGACACCGGCAGCTGGCTCGGCGTCCGCAGCACCCGCAGCCGACGACTCCAAGCCCCGCAACATCAGCCGCGATGGCCAGAAGATCGCCGACATGGAGTACTACGACCTCCTCGGTGTCTCGGGCACCGCGACTGACATTGAGCTCAAAAAGGCCTACAGAAAGGCCGCCATCAAGAACCATCCCGACAAGGGTGGTGACGAGGAGACGTGAGTCAGAACGGGCGACGGCCGAGCGAAAGCTGAGTCGCAGCGGCGTGCTGACTCCTCTCTTCGACGCTCGTTTCTTTCCCTCGATCACGACTACGCAGCTTCAAGATGATCGGCGAGGCCTACCGCGTGCTGAGCGACAACAACCTCCGCGCCGACTACGACAAGTACGGAAAGAAGAAGCCCACCGACGAGGTCGGACTCAAGGAGGCCACCGACATGGTGAGTAGCAGACCACGCCACGGCACGTGGCATACGCAAACAGGCTCGCATCGCTGACTGGGACTGCACCACGCCGCTACCTCGCTCCCCGCAGTTCGGCGCACTTTTCGGCGGCGAGCGCTTCGTCGATCTGATCGGCGAAATCAGCCTGATCAAGGACTTTAGCAAGGCGTCCGAGATCATGATGACCGAAGAGGAGCGCGAGGAGATGGAAAAGCAGATGAAGGCCGAGCAGAAAAAGGGCAGCGGATCGGTCGAGGCGACACCGACGGCCACGAGCTCCTCGGAGGGCGTCGAAGCCGCCGCCGCCGCTGCTGCTGCCGCGCCGGGAGCGACCGAGGCGAGCGTCGCCGAGGCCAAGAAGAAGGAGGAGCTCAAGCAGAAGCAGAAGATGACGGCCGAGCAGCGCGAGAAGCTTGAGGCGCTGGAAAAGGAAAAGGAGGAGAACGAGCGGAGGCGGGTCGAGGAGCTGACGCAGAAGCTCAAGGACCGCATCCGGCCGTTTGTCGAGGCAAAGAACCCGGGCGACAAGGACGACAGCGAGACGCGCCTCTTTGAGCGCAAGATGCGCGAAGAGGCCGAGGACCTCAAGCTCGAGTCGTTTGGCGTCGAGCTGCTCCACGCCATTGGCAACGTCTACCTGATGAAGTCGACGTCGTGGATTAAGACCAAGCAGCACAAGTTCCTCGGCCTCAGCGGCTTCATGAGCCGGATGAAGGAGAAGGGCACCGTGGTCAAGGAGACGTGGGGGATGCTGGGGAGCGCGCTCAACGTCAAGGCGTCGATGGACGAGCTCGCCCGGAAGCAGGAAAAGGGCGAGATCCCCGAGGAAGAGCTTCGCGCGCTCGAGCAGGACATGAGCGGCAAGATGCTCCTCGCGACGTGGCGCGGCACGCGCTTCGAGGTGACGAGCGTGCTGCGCCAGGTGTGCGAGGCCGTGCTCAACGAAAAGGGCGTCGACGACAAGACGCTACTCAACCGCGCGCGCGCCCTCGCCTTCCTCGGCGTCATCTACAGGGAGGTCCGACCCGACGAGGGCGACGACAAACGCCGCGAGCTCGAGAGACTTGTCGCCGAAGCCGCCGGCAAGAAGAAGGGCGCAAAGAAGGACAAGCACGCCAAGTACTCGGGCGCCTCGACGCCGGCGGTCTAGAGGGCGGCGACGCGCGCTACTACCTAAGCCTCTTGACTGCCCTGGTCCGTCCAGTGTCTCGCCCACGTTCGGTGTCGACAAACATCTCGCAACACATACGCACACAACCCTTGTTAATCGTTCAAGATCATACCATGTCCACTTTTACCTTGGCTCGTCGTCGGGTAGGTCGACTCTTGCTTTGCGCAGTCCAACGCAAGATTGTTCAATTCAACGACCGCAGTCGCTTTTCTGCAGTGCCGTCTGCGACTCTCTCCCTATCCTCAATAGACGTTTTTCTTTGATCGTTTGGCATTGCTCGCTGCCCCGCGCTTGCAACGCTGCGCTCGTGCTGGTCGATTCTTGTTACACATTGACCATCTCGCTGCCCTCGTCCGTCCTGGCCTCCTCTACACCGAGCATGGACCAGATGATCCTGCCGATCCTCAGTCCATCGTGGGGTCTATGAGCGTTCTCCAGGAACCTCTTGCTCGACTCCTGATCGATGACGCCCTTTTCCGTCCTGACTTGGATTACGAGCTCGACGATTTCTGCATCGAACTCCGGGTGACCTTGGAACGTCAAGATCTGACATGACCTCAAGGGTGACGGTCCAGAGGAGGTGCCCTCGTCACTGATGTCGTAAGCCAGGTAGGCCGAGGTGGTAGCGGAGGAGGGTAAGGGTGGTGCTTCGGTCGGGTAGCGGTATACCATTCCCTGGACGGTCGAGATGTCGGTGGATGCGAGGTTGATAAAATCCTGACCGTTCCACGTCGGGAGGGTGGTGACGTGATCGCGGTGGACTTGTTGGATGTTGAGCTTCTCTCCCTCTTGGTAACCCAGCAGCTCGCGTCCATCTTCTGTGAGGTCGCAGGCGGTAGTGCCGAATTCCCACCCCATCGTGTTGGCCTCGACCACACCGTCAAAGGCGCGAGCGATGATCTGATGTCCGTAACAGATGCCGACCAGTCGAACCAAGGGGTGTTTTTCGGCCGTGGAACGCAGGAAAGAAGCCAGTCTACCCGCCCACTCGTCCGTAGAGTAGGCAGAGTGCGCGGATCCAGTCACGACAATGGCGTCCCAGAGACCGTCCGAGAGTTGGCCCTGGTCTGGGTATTGCTGGGCGGAGACGACGTCGTAGCACCGCACGTGGAGGGAGATAGTGTCTTGCCATGGGTGTCGCTTGATGGTGTTGAGCGAAGATTGCAGGAAGGCGGGATAGATCTTGGTGTAACTGCGGCGGGTGCCGGGTGCGTAAGAGGGAAAGGGAAAGGATGTCAGCTGGGCTCGCTGGCTAGGTGCGATACGGCGTGCAGCGGCGTTACGGCTCGGCGGTTGGTACTCACTCGCCTCGCCGCTCGACCACCGGCGGGACCGGCGTGTCGGCAATAAGGATGGCAATGGAGATCTCGCGCTTCTTGGGAGCGGGCATCGTGTTCAGAATTCGTGTGGTTGGTGGTGGTGGTGGTTGGCGGTCAGGGTGGTTGACGGAAATGGTGGAGCGAAAAGAAGCCTCAGGGCCCACACCAGCCCGATAACGCGGCAGCCGGCCGGCGACTTGTTGCACGAGTCGGCCCGACTCCGGCACGCTGCACTTTCCCCCGTTCCCCCGTTCTTGGGCGACACATCGGGCGGGCGCTATCGTGTCATCATCGCTTCTCGCGGCACAGCCGGGTGGGATACAGATACAGGTGAGGCGAAATCACAGGTGTATCCAGCTGCAGCCGCATGCCCAGCACATCTGCGACCCCCTCAGCAAGACGTTCGACAGAGGCTCGATCCCGCGCTCTTCGTCGGTGCGCTCGCCTTCGCCGTCGATGACCGTCGCCTCGCCTCCGGGCTCCTGGCTCGAGCAGGGCTCTGCCGGCAAGAGCGACTTTGCCCAGCATCCGCTGCAAGCCCGGACGCTGACAGAGACCAGCGGTGCGAGCGTGACATCGCATCGCGCTACGAAGCAGACGATGTCAAAGGAAGGAGGAAGAGAAGGAAGGAAGGAAGAAGGTGTCGGCGGTCAGTCTCCTCTCCCGGTACGGCTCACTGGAGCTGAACTCTAGCTTGCTCACTCACGCCACATGTGTCCCGAAGCGCACTGGGCCCACTCGATCGTCCCCTTGTTCCCCTCGATCTTGAGCGAGAGCGGCGACCGGCAGGCGACGCACTCCTCGTTTGTCTCGAGGCAGCCCTTGTCCCGCAGCGACGCGTCCCACTGCATCTTGACCTCTTCCATCGACACGTTGAGCCTCCTGAGCACCTCCTCGGCACCCTGAAGCACCCTTTGAAGCCACGCCGTCCTGACCGCTGAGAGCGGGCGATCGACGTCTCGCAACGTCAGCAGGGCGTGGGACGCTGCTACGAGCCTCGTGCATGCCTCGACGTCCTGGTTGGCCTCGTCCTTGCTCAGCGACGAGGCCGGCTCGGCTTCGGCCACCAGCATCTCCATGCCCGCTCCTAGGTGCCGCGCAAACAAGAGCGAGCGGAACCAATCGACGCTCTGAGCGAGCTTGACTGCGACCGACGTCTCGCCATCATCGACCTTGTGCTCGCGCTGGAGCCACTGTGCCACGTAGAGGCACGTCTGGCTCGACCGGAGCGCGTCGTCGCTGCTGCTGTTGCTTCCGGTCCCACCATTTGCGACAGCTTGAGACCCTGTCCCGAGCCCGAGCAACGCCCCCTCCAGAGCCGCCCGCGAAATCTGAAGGATCGCATCGACAAGACCAGCTGCAAAGGCGTTGCGGTCGCTCGATGCATGGTAATGCGCAAAGATGTGGCGGATCCGGGCCAGAGTCGCGACGTCGATGTGTTCGCTCGAAGCCAGCGCGGTCGCAAGCAGACCTCCAGCTCGCAGTCGAGGATCCGTCGAGAGGCCTGGCTCCGACTCCAGCCAAAGGTTGTACCGCGAGCTGCTCGACAGCGACAGTCCCATCGCTGCGACCGGGTCATAAGTACGCACCGTCGCCGCCAGTGACGTGGCCGACGACGTCGGGCTGGCCTCTCTGGCGTCCCCGTGGAGCCGCTGCAGAGCATCGTACCGCTTCTGCACGTCGCCGAGGGCAGGGACGTAGCCTTGATCGATCGATGGCGGGAGCGGCACGATGCCGGCTCCTTCTCCACCCCGACCGCTGCAGACGGCATCGAGGTGGATCCGGTACCGGCTCGCGTCTTGCAGCGTCACGATGCAAGCTCGGCCGTCGTTGTCCGGCCGGATGCTTGCAGCTGGTTGCAACGGGTCGCAGCCATCTCGGCCTCCGTCATCCAGCTGATAGACGCAGGAGTTTGCGGTGTTTGAGTCGAAGAGCCGCACCTCGCCCGTCGTGGCGTAGACGAGAACGCTTCCACACCACTGCGAGATCGATATCATCCGGTTGGCGAATGGTGGAGGTTGCGACTCTGCCGGGGTGAGATTGATTTGCTCGTCGGACGTTCGCTCCATCCTCCAGACGACGATGCCCTCGCGATCTTGGGCGGCGACGAGACATGCTGCGGCGCCATCCTTCTCGCTGGTCGACCACGGGCTGACGCAGACCTTCAGCACGTCCCATGCGCCGATGCTCTGACAGGCGACGAAGCATGGCGCTGGCATCTGCCTAGAGCACTGCCAGATGGCGAGATGGCCCGACCGCGTGCCTGTCACGACGAGCGCAGCTGCATCGCCGGCCACCACAGGAATCGACTCTGTCCACGCTGCTGAGATGATCTGGCGTGCTCTGCTCTCGAGGCGAAACACCGCCAGGTCTGGCGCAAAGACGGCCTCCCCCGACGAGCTCTCGCCGCCGCTGCTGCTAGCCTTCTGGTGTTCTTTGCGGACGTGTCGCCGGATATGTTCTGCGTCAAAGGGCGCCAAGAGCTGCCAGCTGGTTCCAAAAGGGTTCTTCGATGCGCCGATCAGATAGAGGTCGTGCTCGTGGCCTAGCGCTAGGATGAGCGAGCTCTCGGCGATGCCCAGGCCCGGCGGCGACCAGTCCGCCTGGCGCCAGCTCGGCTCGAGCTCAGTCGGATGCAGCGCAGAATAGTCCTTTGTAATGGCCGAGCGGGTGCGCACGGTAGGGTCCGCTCCATGAAAGGAGCGGTAGGCGATCTGCTGGACGAGGTGTTGAAACTTGTCACAGTAGCGCGGATGCGACTCGACGTTGGGAAGGCGGTAGGAGGCGAGTGACTGCGGGTAAAGACCGAGGCAGGGGGTGAGGATGGCGATTTCTTGCTTTAGCGTGATGAGAGCCTGGCCATTGGCGGACCAATGTAGATTATCGAGTCGAGCCGACTGGCCCGGTATGGTGGCCGAAGCCAGCAGCACGCGCAGCTGGGTCGAAGAGGAGTCGAGCAGCAAGATGCCGTCGGTGTCGTCGTAGTCGCCGTCCAGCTGCCTCGCCTTTCCCTTGCCCGCTCGGTCGCTCGAAGTACCCGGCGCTAACCTGGCGGCCATCGTTGCGGCAGGCCTCTTGCGGCTAAGCGAAATGGACGGCTGCGGATGGACCGGGGCGATGGTGGTAGTGGTGCTAGCGGGCTCGATGCAACCCGGCCTGAAGCTCCACATCCCTTTTTCCAAGCCATTATCCGGCGACTTTTCCGCGCTCGGGTTAACTCAAGCTTTCGTCGGAACGCGGACCGAAACCACCCTTGCCCTTCCTGGCTTGAGGTTAGGGTCCGGCGAACCCGACCACCACCGCCGGCTCTCGCTGGCCTGCTCCGTCTCTCCAGCCTACGTCCGATACAAACTCCCTCCAGCCGCCCTCTCAGTTCATCGACACGCTCGTTCATCAACACATCAGCCGCCAGCTCCCAAACAGCTACTCGGCCGGCCGCAAACAAGGCCATGGCGGACCCGCTCTCAGCGATGCAGGGCCGTGTCCCTCACCGCGTCCAGTCCGCAGCTGCCAACGACGATGCAGAGACACGGAGGTTGAGGTGAGTATACCTGCCATCGGCGAGGGGACGGATAGGAGACCGGCGGCATAGCCGAGACGACGTTGCTGAGCTCATGTTCCGCTAACGCCCTCCGCGGTTCGGCCCGCCCCCGGCCTGCTCAGACAACTATGGTCAGACATCTTCCCTTCGCCGTCCGCCGCCGCCTCTGACCGCCAGTCGCTGCGCACGAGGGCGCTGAAGGGCGACGTCCCCATCGGCGACAGGCCGACGCTGCGCTGGATCCACTGGAAGCTTTTTCTGTCCGAGCACCTCTCCAGCACCCCTTCGTCATGGACCGCCGTGCTGGACAAGGATCGGTCCCATTACGCCGCGCTCCGCAGGGACATGCTGCGGGCTCCGGATGGCAACTATCCTCCCGACCTCGGGCTTGAGGATGACGAAGAGGTCATGGCCCAAATGAGCAGCAGCCGCCGGGACGCTGCCTCCTCATCTTCCTCCTCCCGGCCTGCCCTGCTCAGCGGCAGTCGGAGCAGCTCCAGCCGAAGCCAGGCGTTTGCAGGCGGCCGAGCCATCATCGGAGACCTCTCCGTCAACAACCCGCTCAGCCTCGACGACTCAGTGAGCCTCCTCTTGACGATCTTTGCACCCGGCCTCTGGTCTGCTCCTGTTGACCTGTCCTGGCCTCGGTTTTTCTCGTGCTGATGTGGCGCACAGAACCCCTGGAAGACCCACTACGCCTCGCTAGAGACTAGACAGACGATCGCGCAGGACGTCCAACGGACTTTTCCAGACGTTGTGCTCTTTCGCGAGCCCCGGGTGCAAAAGGGCCTGGCCAACGCGCTCTTCGTCTGGTGCGGCCAAAACGAGGATGTCGGGTACCGTCAGGGAATGCACGAGCTGCTGGCTGTCCTCTGGCTCGTCCGGCAGCGCGATTCGGTTAGGGAAAAGTATGAGCAGAAGCAAAGGTCCGGGAGCGGCAGCGTCCGAGACGAGCAGGACGTCATGCGAATCGTCCTGAGCCAACGCTGGATCGAGCACGACGTCTACACGCTCTTCTGCATCCTGATGCAGGGCGCTAAGAGCTGGTTCGAGTGGCGAGTCCCGGAAGCCAGCCAGCAGCAGCCCACCTCCGCGATCCCGCGAACCGTCTCGAGAGGCTCGTCGTTCAGCCTCGCACAGCAGCCCTCATCATCATCCTCGATCACGCCGGCGACACCGCCGATACCGATTGTGGCCAGGTGCGAGCGGATCCGCGGGCTGCTGCACACCACCGATCCTAGCCTCGCGCAACACCTCGACACCCTCGGCATTGAGCCGCAGATCTTTGCGCTGCGATGGATCCGGCTGATCTTCACGCGCGAATTCCCGCTGGAGGACGCGCTGATGCTCTGGGACGGCCTCTTTGCGGCTGACCCCTCGCTGGCCCTGGTCGATTACATCTGTGTGGCGATGCTGATGCGGGTGAGAAACGAGCTGCTGGCTGCAGACTACTCGGGCGCCCTTTCGACGCTGTTACGCTACCCGTCCGTCGATCCAAAGGCTGCCAAGGAGGGCGACAACAGGACCGAGCTGCTCGTCGAGCAGGCCACCTACCTCCGCGACAACGGGTCCACGCCGACGTCGGGCGTCGCTGTCGTCTTGCAGAATCGCGACAGGCTCGGTACCCTGCCGCGCTTCCCGGATGCCGGCAAGGGCGGCAGCAATATCGGCAGCGGCGACGGCTCTAGCCCATCAAGGAGCCCTGCCCTGTCGCGCGAGACACCATACCCTCCCTACCTTCCCCGGGCCGCATCGAAGTTCGCCACAGTCGGCAGGGTCCCGTCCGGCGCCCACCCGGTTGCCTCCTGGCAGCGGCCAGCGCCCGCCGGATCCCGTCAGGCGGCCGTTTCCCCTAGAACGTACCCTCAGCAGCAGCAGCCGCAGCAGCCGCAGAGAAGGTCCGACGACCCGTTTTCTGCTTCCACAGCCGGCTCAAATGTCGGCGGCAGCAGCGCCGCCCTGCCATTGTCGCCGAGCCGATCGTTCGGGATCTTGCCGAGCGCCTACATCCCCGAGGAAATCAGCGACTTTGCGCGCGGCCTGTACGAGCGCTCCGACTCGCTCGGTATCAATCGCGCCCTGAACTCAACGATGGTCAACGTCCAGAGGACCGTAGCAGCGGTGGCCGGCTCGGGGCCCGGCTCGATCGCTGGCAACGGCGGCTTCCCGAGCTCCTTCAACGACTCGCTTGCCCAGTCCGTGTCAAACGCTAGCCTCTCGTCGTTGCCGGCAAATACCGCCATCGCGGCTGCCTCGCCCCCGTTGCAGCTTGCAGTGCCTCCACGCCATGCGTCCTCTGCCGCCGCAACAGTCGGTCGCGCGAGCGGGCTACCGGCGAGCAACGCCGCCACAGCGTCGTCGAGCGCATCCGTGGCCGAGCTGACGGCCAAGCTGGCAGGCTTGACCAGCACCAACAAGGCAATCGGAGCCGCCCTCTCGGCGTGCGTCGAGGTCCTAGAGACCAGCTGGCTCTCTCGCCGCGAGGCCGAAACTACCACCGCCACCAGCAGCGGCGACGGCACCAAATCCGCACCGTCAGACGAGCTGGACCAGGGCGACGTCGACACGCTGATGAGCTTCACCGCCCTCAAGCACATCCGCGACGTCCTCAATGACACAGCAAAGGAATTTGACTCGGCCACCCTGCCCTCGAAGCGTACGACAACCACCGCAGGGAAGGAAGCGACCACCGCCTCCTCGTCGTCGTCCGCTTTTTCTGGGAGCGGGGCTGCAGTCGCCAGTCCCTCACCATCGGCAGCTTCCGTCCATGGGGCCACGCCTGATCCCAGTGCCGTTACGCGGAGTGGCGTTGCCCACGAAGAGGCAGGCCAGCATCGCCCCCTGGTGACTGCCGGAGCACCGGTGCAGATCACCTCGACGGCATCCCACTACACGGCAGGCCTGCCGATGAGCCTGCCCGAATACCAACGCTACGGACGTCAGATGATCCTTGCCGACTTTGGCCTCAAGGGGCAGCTGCGCCTCCGTCGTAGCAAAGTGCTTGTCGTCGGCGCGGGCGGCCTCGGCTGTCCTGCGATCCAGTACCTCGCCGCCGCTGGTGTGGGGCAGATCACCATCCTCGACCACGACAGTGTTGAGGCGTCCAACCTGGCGCGCCAGATCCTCCACACCGATGCCAAGATTGGCGTCAACAAGGCCGAGTCGGCTGCTCAGGCCGCGCGGACCATCAACCCATTTGTCACCGTCATCGCCCGCCCGGTTGGCATCTCGAGCGCCAATGCGCGCTCGATGATAGCAGGTCACGACCTCGTGCTCGATTGCACCGACAACCCGCTGACGAGGTACCTCATCTCGGATGCGGCCGTGCTAGAGGGCGTCGAGGTGGTCAGCGGTGCGGCGCAGGGCTACGATGGCCAGCTAATCGTGCTGCACAAGAAAATCTTGCCGCAATTTGCCGCCAAGCCGCCCGCTACCGCCGCTCCACCATCGACCGGCGACAATCTTCGCGGACCTTGCTACCGCTGCCTCTTTCCCGTCGCTCCCAAGCCGGAAGACGTGACCGACTGCGAAGACGGCGGCGTTCTGGGCGGTATCACGGGCCTGGTGGGGACGATGCAGGCGTTGGAAAGCGTCAAGCTGCTCGCGCGGATCGGCGAAGCTACGCCGCCGACCATGACGCTGGTCAGCCCTATGGGTGGTACGGCCTTTCGAAGCATCAAGTTGCGGCCTAGACGGACCGCCAGCTGTCGCTCCTGCGGCGATCCGGACCAGGTGGGACGGGGTGAGATGATCACCGATCTCGAGAGGGAGGATTACGTGACCTTCTGCCATCTTCGCCGAGAGGAGGTGGGAGACGATACGAAGAAGGCGGCCGTGAAGCGCGTGACGGTGCAAGAGATGGAGAGGGCGGCGGGGAAGAGGTTGGTGGTCGATGTGAGACCGCCGGTCGAGTTCGGCATCACGCGTATAGAAGGATCCATCAGTGAGTACAGAGCGGCGAGCCAGCCAGCCAGATCAAGGCAGCACCTTCTCGAACCCGCTGACCCACTCCCGTCTCCTCACTCCTGTCGCTCGCCAACCAGATCTACCCTACAAAACCCTCGTCAAGGATCCAAGCGGAGCACTAGAGATGATCCGATCCCACCTCTCCCCCTCTTCTTCGTCTCCACCTCTGCTGGTCTGTCGAAAGGGGAACGACTCGCAGCTCGCCGTTCGGTTGCTGCAACGGGCTATACGAGACCAGCAGGCTGCGAGGGCGGATGAAGAGAGGGTCAAGGAGACAGTAAACCACGATCCCCTTTCGACGCCGGAAACGAGGACGGTGCGGCCTGAGGAGATAGAGTTTTCAGATCTAGTCGGTGGTCTGAGAGCCTACGCTGGCGTCAAGCAGGGGTTCCCCATGTATTGATGAGATCCACGCTGCCATGCTAGAATGCCGTCCCTACACTCTACTACTACAAGCCTTTCATTCCACACTCGCCGCTCACACGATCGCACAGGCAAAGCGTACGAACGGTCGGTTTTGGCTGAGTGTTTTTTTTTTTGGTTTCTGGTTTGGTTTTCAAGAGACTGGTGGCATTGCATGGTGATAGCGTGTGTTGTGTATGTCTCGAGACATGCGATGCGATCATCTGGGCGGTCAAGAGAATTCACCCCTCTCTCTCAAGAAAGGACAATCCTATCCGCCCAAGATTGACCCCTTACCCTCTGGAAAGAGGGCAAGGGACCGAGAACGAAAGAAAAGACGGTCGACATAGGACAAGAAGACCATACACGATTTTGAGATTCAAAGAAGAAAAAAAAAAAAGGAAACTGGTGTTTTGTTGCAAGTCGCATCTCCTCGAGCTTTTTGGGTGTGTGTGGGTGGGTGGGTGCGGGTGATGTAGGGTGACGGATTGATCATGTCGTGTCATGAGCAATGAGAAGGAATGAAGGACCGGCACGGACGCCGGAGGAGAAAAGGGGTCGTATAGAATTGCTGCAAGTGGTAAGAGGAAGTCCTGTTACTGTTGTAAGCGACAGGTTTTACTCGCCACGAGCGTCCTTCTGACGACGGCGCTGGTCTCGCTCCTCGGTGATGGAGAGCTTGATTCCTCCGCCCTTGGGGATCGAGATCTGCGGTTTGCCGCCCTCGCCGATGACAAAGACGTTCGAGAGACGGGTGGAGAAGTCCCGTCCGAGCGTGTCGCGGATGTGGACAATGTCGAAGCCGCCCATGTGCCTCTCGCGGCCAGTGATGGCGCCAACACGGCCCTGGTTACGGCCACCGGTAACCATGACCATGGCGCCGATCTCGAACTTGATCAGGCCGTCGAGCTTGTTGTTATCGAGGTCAAACTTGACCGTGTCGTTGACCTTGATCAGCGGGTCCGGGTATCGAATGGTGCGCGCGTCGTGTGTAACGATCTGCGGGACGCCGCGGGCGCCGAGCTGCACCTTCTTGACCTTGAGCAGCTTGTACGAAGCCTCCTCGGCCGTGATGCGGTGGACAATGAAGCGGCCCTTGACGTCGTAGAGGATGCGGAAGTGCTCGCCCGACTTCTCGATTGAGACAACGTCCATGAAGCCAGTGGGGTAGGTGGGGTCGGTGCGGACCTTGTTGTCAACCTTGATCAGGCGCTGGGCGGTGATGGCGGTGACCTCGCGGCCGTTGAGCGCGTACTTCAAGCGGTTGCGGAGGAGGATCTGTTGCGCGGGCGTGGTGATTGTGGCGAGCGGCAGATTGAAAAAGGTTCATGGAAGGAGCGAGATTGGGGTCAGTTCCTGTGCGGTCGCTAACGCGTTGTAATACCTGGTCGCTCGAGCATCAGAGCAGATGAAAAGGTGGCTCTCCGCCCGTCTGTCTGGCTCGACACGCAAGCGGTGCAGCAGTGATCTCTTCCCATCGTCTCCTCTCTGCCTCTGCCTCTCCTGTTCTCTCCTTCTCGTCTGCCACTCACGATACCTCTCCGTTCAATCCTCCGCTGGCCAAAGAGCGTCCCCTCAGACACAATCGAGGCTATGGTTATCCGCAAGTCCCGAGG
This sequence comes from Thecaphora thlaspeos, assembly GCA_900291925.1. Classification (NCBI taxonomy): domain Eukaryota; kingdom Fungi; phylum Basidiomycota; class Ustilaginomycetes; order Urocystidales; family Glomosporiaceae; genus Thecaphora; species Thecaphora thlaspeos. The sequence goes on along the minus strand of UWYS01000004.1, from coordinate 1,046,904 downwards.
GACATTAGGAAAGCCATGCATGTTGATCGTTATAGAGCTCATCAACGAGCCGCCCCAGCCTGCATCTGCCTGCTTTCAGCTCGTCAGACCGCTTCCCCATCGTCTGTAGAGCTTGTATAGACGGCGTGCGGGCCCAGCTTTGTCTTGCCGGACCTGAGTAGGATCTCGCTACGGTGAGACTCGCGTCGTGCGCCCCCAGCTCCGCTTCGCGGTCCACATCTCTGTCCGTTTCCGGAGCCGTTGTGAAGGTCTCCGAGTCATGCCGATCCGTCTCGAAATCCATCAGAGCTCCCTGCCTTCCGTCCATCTTGTCATGCCTGTCAATATCCACGTTCAAGACTCATGTCGAATGCCGACGAATACTCACGACCAGGGGCAGGGCCTCACGGAGCTTGTGGGGACCGTTGCTGGGACGGGGGGCGTAGGTACCCGACAGCTTGTCGAGCATCCACGACGAGGGAGCGTTAAGACGCTTGAGGTGGTGCTTGGGTCCGCGAACCACTGCAAGGTGCGGCCCATCATCAAAGGCGAAAGGCGAGGGGGAGATGCGGAAGAAACGGCAGGAATTTCGTGGCGATTCGGGCGACAGTGCGATTCGTCCGGAGAGAAGACGGTCGAGGGATCCGGATCAGTCGCAAGGGCGATGCGATGTTAGGTTCGTCCCATCACAAGACGAATTCGAAGTGGGTTGTGGTGCGGCAAGAGGCGGAAATCGAAACGGTCGGTCGGGGCAGGCGAAGGATGAAGGTAGAGTAAGGTCGATACGAGGTTTATCCAAAGTGGCACGGCAGGTCGAAACGAGGCGAAGCATGTCGGCAACAGAAGCAAAGGAGAAGCAGAGAAACAGCAATAACAGAGTGGTAAGTGATCCATCTTGTCGCTCGTCGAATCTGCTCGCCATCGGCACGTCCTATCCGGGCGGCCGTCACGGTGGCACGTTCCACATCGCCGCCAGAAGAGGATCGAGGTCGGTCGTCCGGTCGTCCGGTCGTCCGGTCGTCTCCCTTTGTCGGACTTGGGGATGGTTCGATGGACGAGCCTGAACGCCGGCGTCGATGACATGCTGCTGTTTGCGATACTCACTCTTGACTTATGCTGCACTGGGCGGAAGGGGGGGTGGGGTTGATCTTGAAGGGGGTGATGAGATGGTGAGAAGGGCCGCCTGGTCGGATTTGCTGTCGCTGACCGCCCCCAGCCATCGCCCTGCGCTGGCCCTCAGTCGCCTGCCTATGCCCTCTATCGCCCGCGTGATCCCTGCTGCCTAGGGGGCCTGCTTTCTGCCTTGGTTTTTTCAGTGGCTGTCTGGCAATTTCTTCGGACCCGAGTGGCCGAGTATTTTTACATTTCTTGTTTCATCTTCACGTGATGCCTCTTCTCATGCCTTTCTGTTTCGGGCAACAACTTCTCGTCTCCTATTGACTTTGCCGTCGTTCCGCTTCGAGGATCTTCGAACGAGGCCTTGCAAGCTTATAACCTTACGCTGATGCTCGACATACTCACCACCAGCAGTAGTGCAGTCGTCAGTGGCTTAGGGGTTGTAGGCTGGAACGTCAACACTTTGTATTATGATCGACTCCCTCGAGTTGACTCTAGGCAGCTTTGGGGTATTGGGTAACGGCTTGGCATCCCATATCAGACGTCGGGCCTCTTCCTCGCGGCCCTGGGTGGCGGGGGCAGCGATCTGAAGGGGGTGAGCTGGGAGATCGATAGCAGGTCGTCGCCGTCGTAGCTGCGGCATCCATTCGCCGCGCACCCGGCTGTTGACTCGCTGTGGTTGTGACTGTGCAATCCGAATGCATCCGCCGCTGTTCGGCTGTAGCCCAGGATGTGAATGCGGGCCATTGTCTCGCCGGTGCCGTGCCTCGTCTCGGTCTCTGTGAGTCCGTCGGCGAAGTCGTCCAGACGCAGCTGGGCAGCGGCAGCGGCATCGACTCGTCGCTCGCGGCGGCGCAGGCCGCGGCCGAGCTTGAAGATGCGGGCAGCAGTATTGCTGCCGCTGATGTTGCGACCCTGCAACAGCTCGTCCCTGTTGATCGTGTCTCTGGCGACGTCCCCTGACAGCGTGAGCGCCCTCAGCAAGGACTGGTGCCAGGAGACCGCTGAAAGCTGGCGACCGTAAGGACGACGACCACTGCCCGTGACCGCAGCTTCGGAGGCTTCGCCGTCGCCGCTGAGCTGCTGCGCCTGGTGCGCCGGCTCCTCGTCGCAACTGATCCGCCGTGAGATTTCGGCCGCGAGTGAAAGCGAGTGGTAGTCGGTCGCCCTGCGGATACTAAGACCGGAGGATGCGGCCAGAACTTCCATAGAGACATCGTGCTCGCCGTCGTGCTGGCAATCGCCGGCCCGCTTCGACACCGGTTCCTCAGCTGATCCTCCCGCTCTTACAATTTTCGTGGAGTCGACTCGGACGACGGGAGGAGAGTCGGCTCGACGGCGGAGCGCACTGTTCAGTGGAATGGTGGTAGCGTCGGATCGGCACGACGGCGTGAGGTGTGGGCCGGCCTGTCCCTTTTCAATGTCGCTCGGACGTCCTAAAAACCCGGCCAGCAACATGTCTTCCGGCGTGGAGCAGCGCGAGGGCGGCAATTCGGCGCTGCCGTCGTTCCAATCCGCCTTTTCCTCGGACGGACGGCAGCTGCCTCTGATATTGACGAGGCCAGGCGACCTGTGGATGCGAGCGACTGCCTCAGCGACAGGATGCCGGGGACCCTCGCCGTCGTCGTTCTTTGCAACATAGCCGCAGTCGGTGCCGGAACCGCAGCAGCAGCCGGGGCCGGCGGACTGTAGCGCGGCCAAGGTTGTATCGCTATGGGGTAGACTACCGCACTTTCCGGCGCGGTCGGCGTTGAAGGTCGGCATGGCGTCCGGAGGTCCGCATCGCGAGGGCGCCTGCGACTTGGGCCGGCTGTCCCAAGGGCCGATCGGTCTGTCGAGGGCGTACCTGTCGACCGTCTCCCTCAACGAACGTGCGGCCTTGTACGTGTCGCGGAAGGCGATGCCGCAGAGGGCGCAGATGAGCCTCATGCCAAGCTCCAACGCTGCCGGGCTTACTTTGTGAGGGCCGAGGAAGCCATAGCGGCAGATAGCTTTGGCTATCACGATGACTTCGATAAGCAAAAGCGTGTAGGCGCCCTGGAGAATCAGGTACAGAACCAGTGGGTTCTGCTTGGCGCCACCCTGATCGCCTCGACGGCGCGCCTGCACGAAACGCGAGGTCACGTCGACCTTGCGCGCAAAACTGTGCGGCCAAGGGCCTTCCTGAAGCTGACGGCCTGCTCGCAGGTGCCAGACCATCTTGAGCAGGCTGCAGCTGAGCGCAAGCGTGATGAAGGTGATGTGGCTGATGGTGTAAAACTGGGTGTTGCGTGGCGGCAGACGAGGATAATGGAGATGAGCGTTGAACTGTGCATTGGGTCGGCAGAGCTTACGGGAAGCTTCCAGGACCTATCAGCACATCGAAAACCGACCCATTGTACTCACATTCATGGCTGCTGAATCTGTGATCTGCCTCTTCCTCAACTCGCACATGGCGGGAGGAATGATCGCTGCGCCTGACAAGCCGACAAGAAAGGTGAGCCAGAGGAAGAAGCGCAGCGACCTGTCGAGGTCCGAGTTTGTGGGGAATAGCATCAAAGTCCTGCCGAGAAGGAGATAGTAGCTCATCGACAGCGACGCGCTGATCATTATGGTCGCGGCCCATACGAGATGAGTGCAAACGTTCACGGGAGTGCTGTTGACCTGGAGACGCAGGCAGAGGATAGCCGAAGCTAGGCCCAGGTAGCGGCTCAGCAGGTACGAGGCCCGCATGAGGAAGCGGCGCAGAGACCACCAACCAGCGGCTGTAATGAGGTAGATGTCGAACTGGTGCAGGCAACGAGAGGGCGAGGTGGGAGATGATATATCAGTAAGAGGTACGCTGTCACCGCGCTGTCACCAAAACTACACCGCGGCGAGAACAGGAAGGATGCGGAAGTCGGGGAGGCCGGACATAGGATATGCCACAGCCACACTTACGGGCAGGTTGATGAAGCACTCCCACGCCAGCAGGCCGACCGAAACAGCATGGAAGGCGGTATCGTGTAAGTTGGATTCGGTGGCGGACTCGGCAAACGTCCCATCTATGACCTTGTCCCGAAAGACGGACTCCTGGCGCATCGTTTCAGGCGTGGCAGCGTTCGGCACAATTTCGGGACGGGATTGATGGTCAGAAAGAAAGAGGTAGAGAAGGCTGAGATGAGGGCCGGCGGCGCGGTGCGTGGAGGAAGAAAGGGAGGAGGGGGGAGGAGGGGGGGAGGTCCTTTTCCTCAAAGACGATGACTCCAACCTTTATGAACCAATCGCCTACGAAAGCGCTGCTCTGTTGCGCTTGCCTCAGGGCTATCATGTGGCGAAGAGAAGAGGCAAGACTCGAAACGTTTCATCTCGGAGCCCCCGCCGTTGGAGACAGGTTTTAACACGGTGGGAAGAGGGTGGGACCAGCGGTTCTAGGTCGACAACAATCTGGCGACCTTTCGCAGGTGAAGTCCCACCGGCAGGAGTCTGCTTGCTTTCCGGCTCCCCACTTGAGCTCCAGCTTATGACCCTCTCGCTGCCTTGTCTCCGATCCCGGGCCTGACTTCGAGAGTCGGCCTGATTCGCTGCCTTGGCACGCTGGCTCAAAATGCTCTACGGTTGTTTCGCTCACTTGCCTGACTGCATTCTTGAATGCGCGTGTGTCCGCTAGCACTCGCCTCTCTCTTCGCGCCCCATGTCGCTTGCCCGCCCTATCGTTGCATACGCAGAGGCTGAGAGAGAGGAAGAGGTTGGGCAGCGAGCTCTGCCTGTCGCAGAAGGCGGCCATCGCTGCGCCGACGCACATGTCTGGGCCGGAGAGCTGGAGGGCCCAACTTTGCAATAATGGCCCGCAGGGAAAACGACATGATCACAGACAGCGTCGTAACCCTGCCGGCTTGGCTAGTGTCGCCACTGGAACGGGATCTGACGGGGCTGCGGGAGTGCAGCAGGTGGCCTTGGACTGTCGCGCCCGATGTACGAGCAAAGGGTACGGTGTTTGTGCCCGTTTCACGGCCTCTGACGAAGGGGCGTGCACTATGCAACCCGTAGCGACGCCCCGGCCCGCGTCCGATGGTGTGGCGGGGACATTAGAAAATGAATTCGGATGGGCCGGGCGTGGGGAAGGGCCCTTATTGGATAACTCAAGCGAATAAGAATTTGGTTTTCTGGGGCACGCGTCATCGAGCGTGGGGCCAACGTGAGGCGCGTTACGCAGGCTGAGGCGGGTTGCAGGACCCTGTGTGGCTGCTGCCTCTCACCTGCCTTCCGTCATGATGACAGGTAGCCCCACCCCATCCTCTCCTCCATCCTCTCCTCCATCCTCCTGGCGCCGTTGACAGCGACCACGAGCAAATGCAGCGCAAGCACCCGGGCTGCACACATCGCCGCCACCTGCTCTCTGCTCTCCAACATCATTAAGACGCACCTCTCCCTCACTTACCTTGGCACAGACTCGTCTCCCAACGCTTCGACGGGCGCGCTCTAGTACAGCGGCGCTTCATTCCCGCTCCCACTCCCCTCCCCGATAGACCTACAGGTGGCACATCCTGAATGCTCTGGCGTCTAGCCTCCATCACGTCCACCCGCGGCATCTACCACAGCGTCTGTCTGACACCGCTACTCGGATCGTCGTCTGCCGCCTTTGCTGCCCTCTCTCGCTTACGCCCAGCGTCGACTTCTACCCCGCCCCTGCTCGCCACCTGGCCGCTACCGCTTTGCTGACCCATTGCTTTCATTGCGACTTCCACCATGCCCGCGAGGACAAACCTCGCCCAGGAAAGTCTCACAGGGGCGCGCTCAAAAAGACAAACGAGGCAGCCGCTCCGTCCTCTTTCAGATGAACTAGAAGAGCCCAAAAGACCGGCCCAATCGGCCAGACGTGCCTCGTCGCGAGCAGCCAAGCCAAAGATTGAGTACACCGAGTCGGACGGCTCCCTCTCGCTGCCGTCTTCTCCGCCAGGGAAGGCCGTCAAGCGTTCTAGCGCAAGGAGCGCGACTGCCAAGGTCAAGCCGGCAGAAAGGCTCGAAGCAGGAGAACACGGTGAGCGGGAAGCCACCGCCGATGCAACCGCCACCGATGCCACGGTTGAGACGGGCGAAGACGGCGGATCGCCCACGAAGCGCAAGCGTGCCCCTGCCAAGCCCAAGGTCAAGACATCCGAGCGCGAGACGCACATAGAGACACGCACCAACGTCCACGGCGAGCAGATCGAAGTCGAGGTGGACGACGAGGGCGATCCGGTCAAGCGCAACAAGAACGGCAAGTTGCTCCCCAAACGCAAGAAGAAGGAGGTCGTTTACGAGATCCCGGACGTCGTCCATCGCGACTTCCGCCTTGAAGGCCCGCCGGAGCGGCGCGAGGAGCGCAAGGGCGGCTTTCGCGGTGAGCTGGGCTACGCTTGTCTCAACACGGTGCTGCGATGGCAGGATCCGCCCGTGTTCTCGAGCCGGAAGGCGCGGATCAAGACGATGGACGAGCAGGGACCCGATTACATCAAGGGGCTCGGCCGCCTCAACGCGCGCGACATGATCCCCATGATTCTCTGGAACGAGGCCAATGGAATCCGCTTTATGCGGCTATCGTCCGAGGTGTTCCCCTTTGCCTCGCACGCCAAGTATGGCTACTCGCTCAAGTACGCTGAGACGGAGCTGCGCAATGTCGGAGACCTGGCCAAGAAGCTGGGCCACCGGCTTACCATGCATCCCGGCCAGTTCACCCAACTCGGCAGCCCGCGCCCGGACGTGATTGAGGCGGCGATACGCGACCTCAACAGTCACTGCGAGATGCTCGACCTAATGGGCCTTGACCAGGACAGCGTCATGATCATCCACGGCGGCGGCGTCTTCGGGGACCGCGATGCGACGCTGGCGCGCATCAAGGAGACGTACACCACGCGCCTCTCGGATAACGTCAAGGCCCGATTGGTGCTCGAGAACGACGAGATGGGCTACAGTGCCGACGAGCTGCTGCCACTCTGCAAGGAGCTGGGCATCCCGCTGGTCTTTGACTTCCACCACGATCTGCTGCGCCCCTCGGCCCGGCCGCTGTCGGAGCTGCTGTCGGAGATCCAGGAGATCTGGCGGAGGCGTGGCATCACGCCCAAGTACCACCTCTCCGAGCCTCGACCGGGCGCCTCGAATTTGCGCGAGCGGAGGGCGCACTCGGATCGCTGTGGCGAGCTGCCGCCCGACTTGCCCGCCGACGCCCACCTGATGATCGAGGCGAAGGACAAGGAGCAGACGGTGTTTGAGCTACATCGCATCTACAACATTCGGCCCGTCGTCCACGAGAGCCTGCGGCCGCCGCACAGGGATATCGGAGTCAAGACGTCGGGACGCAAGGGCAAGCTCGGCGGCGAACACCTTCCGCGCAAGACGAGGGGCAAAGGCGAGGGCAAGGGCCAGGCGGCAGGTACCACGGCGGCCGACGAGGACGAAGGCGACGACTCCGAAGCACTGACGCAGGATCCGGCCACCGCTGAGGAGGAGGCCGACAACGATCCCGATGCCGACTACGCGCCGAAGCGGGGCAGCGGGTCCAAGTCGCCGTCAAAGAAGAACGCGACGGCCAAGGTATCCGCCAACGCCAAGATCCTCTCGGCCATCAAGGCCAAGGAGGTGGCGGCACGGGCGGGCCTCGAGTACAAGGGTCCCTCGGGCGAAGCGTACGAGTCCAAGCCAAAGGCGGCCGAGGCCGAGTACGTCAAGAGCACGCAGGAGGTGCTGGAGGACATGAAGATCGAGGCCGAGTGGGTGCGGGCCGAGCTGCATGCGGGACATCAGCGTCGTGTCTATTTGACCGAAGAGACGCTCGAGGAAGAGGACGACGACCAATCGACGTTGGCAAGTGGGGAAGACGGACAGCTGTCGGCCGTTTCAAGCCCCAGGAAGAAGGCGGCCGCGACGAAGCGGAAACGAGGCCAGCCGGCCCCTGCTGCGCCTGCCGTTGCAAGCATGAGCGTTGTCGACGATGGAGGCAAAGGAGTCACAGGGCCGACCGTGGCAGAAGACGGGGAGGCAGCGGTGCTGCGCCAGGGCGCTCCGCGCGCAGAGCTCGTGGCGGACCACGAGAAGATCCCGATGGAGAAGAAGGAAGAGATGGCGGCCTCCTCGCCGCCTGCCAAGCGAGGGAGGAGGAGTCGTGGGATGGCTTGATCAGCCAGGGCAAAGGGGGACTGGATGAGCCTCGCCCGCCTTCGCCGTCGTCTGTCGTTTGTGTATACACTACCTTTTGCATTGCCCTTGGGCCTTTTCACGGATGGAATCGCATACGCTGCGGGGGATCGGGTCCGTGGAGTACGTGGTGGGCTGGAGTACGGGCCTGTGCGTGCTGGGACGCCATGAGGGGATGCTCTGGCGACGCTGGACTCGCGTGGCGAAGGAAGAAGGCTCTAAGCTATTCGGCTATGACTTGGGGGGCGGTAAGAGTAGCTTGGATCACCATGCGACGGCAAGGATGACTACCGCGTTGCGCCTCGTGGATCTCGCTCTGACCGTTGAGGCCGGCCGGTCGGCGCTTGTGACGTCGCTCCGTCACACCTCGGGGCGTAGTAGTGGTGCACAGTAAGTAAGTACGCACCTCGAATCCTGGCCTCGTAATCATACACTCTGTTCCGCCGGCGAAGTGGGTCACCCCACACACGAGAGAGAGAACGAGAGGGAGAGCTCCGTAACGCGGGGCAGGGTGAGCGAGGCGAGTCTGCGTCTGATGATGCGTCTCTGTTTGGAGAGAGAGATTTACGAGATGATGTCTTTGACAGGGGACGGAACGGTGACGGTGTTGCCTGCCTGCCTTGTCCCTCGCTTGTGCCAGCAGATTGTCGACGGGGCAGCAGAGGGACTGCGGGGCTGCGGGGCTGCGGGGCTGTACCGGGTACGGTGTGTCTGGATGCGCTCCCCGCGGTGTATCCGTTCAATTCGATCAATCTGCGCGCATCCGACGACAGCATCCGCGCCACCTTCCTGCCTTACGGTTCGGTGCTCTCGGAGCTGTGGGTCAAGGACCGTTACGGAGGTTGGCGAGACGTCGTGATCGGCTTCGATAACAAGACCAACTACGGCACCGATACGATCCATCCCAACTTTGGACCTGTCGTCGGTCGGTACGCTAACCGCATCAAGAACGGTACCTACCAGGTCGACGGTGAGACCTACCAGGCTCTGAACGAAAATGATGTCGCTACCCTCCACGGCGGTACGGTCGGGTACGATCGAGCCTCGTACAAGGTTGAAGAGCTTTCGTCGGACGAGGTCGTCCTTTCGCACGTCGATCCGGATGGTTTCCAGGGTTTCCCGGGTCGCGCCAAGACGTACAGTCGCTACCGCCTGCTTCCGAATGCGACGTGGTCCATCGAGCTCAGCGCTACCACCAGGAAGCGCACGTCACTCATGCTATCGACGCACGTCTACTGGAATCTGGAGGCGTTCAACGAGAGTCAGACCATCCTCGACCACGTCCTCCACCTGCCCCTCGCCGACAAGTACGTCGAGACGGATACCATCCTCATCCCGACGGGACCGTTGTCGTCGGTCCAGGACACGCCGTATGACTTCCGCACTCCGCATGCCTTCCGCGAGACTTTCAACGAGACGCTCGGAGTGTGCGCGGTTTCAACTGCACGGGCTGGGACAGCTGCTTCATCATGTCCGACCCGCCGGCCACCACCACGGCCGCAGGCAAAGATACCAACGTGATCGAACTTTCCTTGCTTCAGTCGGGCATCAAGCTGTCCGTGTCGTCGTCCAACCAACCCGCCATCCAGGTGTACACGTGCAGTAACATCAACAGCCCCGCCAAGGGCTCCATCCCGCGCAAGCGCGCACACGGCGGCGACGGAACGCTCGACAAGATCTACGACAACTACGGATGCGTCGTCCTCGAGATGGAGGACTACATCGACTCCATCAACCACCTCGAGTGGGGCAGGGACCAGATCTACGGCCGCGACAGGCCCTACCACTGGATGGCCATGTACACCATTTCCAACGTCGACGAGGAGGGCAACGCCATGTAGGAGCGATGTGAAAGGGTCCGCCTCTCGCCTGTGTCGTGTGGCAGAGTGTGACTCGCCATGATAAGATCAAGCGCTCGAGTCCCTGCCCGAGTCCCTGCCCGTCGTGCGTCTGTGCAATGTCAAGGATGATCGCTGTAGCTTCGACATGCCTGCCTTTGCATAACATTGCTTATTCGCTTGCCTTGTCAAAGCTTGCCCGAGGCTCTGGCCAGCTGAGCTCCCAAGACGAGGATACACGGACCTCCGTAGATGATCCTTTCCTGGACTTGCTGAGACTGCGATCGGACCCAGGCGACTGTCGAGGCGAGGTCAAAGTGGATGGACGAGTGCGGTCTTTATCGTTTATCAATCTTGCATTGCATGGAACCGTGTTGTGGCTCGGGGGGGGGGGGGGGGGGGGGGGCTGAGGGACTCACCGAGTTCGGCATCCTCCGCGCCGGGCTGTAACCAAAAGGCGGCGACGCCGCTCTTGATGCCCTCCTGTACGACGCTCAAACTGACGTTTGGCGGAGTGACGATGGAAAGTGACAGATCTGCCTCGCCGCGGTTGAGCTTTGCCTGTTGCTTGAGTGTGGAGAGGAGATGGGCGACATTGGAAGAGGTGGCGAGACCTTCGATCTCGCTTTCCTTTGAATGGATGGGGGTGGAGGGGAGGTTGTAGGCTTTGTACCACTTGAGCACCTGCGGGGGGACATCGAGGCAGGCGGGGTGCGGAGGTGATGAGCTGGGAGGATGAGTGTGGGGTGAGGAGGCGGCGAGGGAGGGGGAGGGACTGACCTTGTTACCGTACTTGGTGGGATCCTTGCTGGCGCCGACGACGGCGTAGCTGGAGGAGCCGAAGAAGCGGTTGAGGGCGGTCTGGATGGGTGCTGCAGACATTGTGCCGGCTGGAGCGTGTGGGTGAGGGTGAGGATGGAGGTGGTGTCGAAGCGCGGCAGGAGAGTGAGAGAAGGGGGGAGAGAGCGCTCAGCAGGCCATTTTGCGCGGAGCTTGTGCGGCGCGTCGTGGGGGAGGCGGGGGGGTGGGCGACAAGAGTAACTACTCTGGTGACTGTGGCTCGATATCGTGGTGGCCTGAATCTTAGGCAGGTAAGTAAGTTAGGCCAAGATACAGGTGCCCGCTCCCCTTGGATGTGCAAGCGGGCGGGCCGACCCATGGCTACGGGTACGCGGGCCTACAGCATGTAGCGCCAAGTAAGTTGGCTACAGCGCGAGCGGATGCGCCGTCTGCTGCTGCCTCCAGCGGAGGCTGCCCCGCCTTTTGTCTGCAAGCAGGTCAAAGCGACGTCGACCAACCCACGACTGTACGTATGTACATACAGATGGCGCCCTGACGGATGGTCCTAGGAACGGGCAAGCAACTTGACATACAGTACCTACTCACCACTTTTCACTGTGTCCATCCCGGAGACCGGCCGTCGCACAGACAGAGGCACACCAGAGGGGAAAACATAGGTTGCGGGCAGGTACCAGAGGGGCCTGAGCTCGGGAGGGGCTCCCAGCACGCCACCAGTGTCGCGGCGCCTGCGCAGCAGACAGCGGTCGCGACGAGACGCGGGAGACCCCACGCTGGTCAGATCAAGGGAGAAAGGGTCATAGGACCGAGTTGTGCCAGATCGGCCCGGACGGGACGAGAGGGCCGTCACGCGCGGCGTAGAGCGACGACCCAGTGAGGGCGCGACGCTCGGAGGCCGTGCGGTCGATGTACCGCCTGTAGCAGTCGGACGACCAGCGGCCGAGCGTTTTGATTGTCTCGGCATCGACGCCAAGGGAGGCGGCCCACGTAGCCGCGCCGCGGCGGAAAGAGTGGCCGGCGTAGTCGGCCGCGTTGACGCCCAGCCGGGTGATGGCGCGGCGGAGCGTGTCGATGAAGCGGCTGCGCAAGAGCTGCTGCTGGCCGTTGCCGAGGCCGAAGAGCGGGTCGGACGGGTGGCGAGATGCCGGGGTGATGCGCTGGAGCGCAGCGTAGGGGCACTCCGGGCCGCCGACGCGCGGAGCAACGACGTCGACGCCGAGCCGGAACGGGTCGGTTTTGGAGGCCGGGATGGTGATGGCAAAGTTGGCATACCAGCTGACGGCAGAGACGGCGAGGGGCGGAGCCGAGGTGGGGTCGTTGCAGGCAACTTCGCCGCACCGGAGGAAACAGGCAAACGCGACGATGTAAGCCGCGGTGTAGACAGCGGCGTCCCACGTCGAGATGCCGACGAGGGTCGGGAGGCGGCCGACGAGGGCGCGGAGGAGCGGGAGGGTGATGGGGAGCTTGGCCTTGGCTGGCTTGATGCCAAGGATGCGCTTGACGCCGCGGACGGCGCGCTCGAAACGAGGGTCGGTGAAGGCGGCATGGCTGAGACCGTGGTTGATGTGCCACGTCTTGACATGGTACAGCTCGTGCTTGATGCTGTGGTAGGACCGCGTCTGGACAAGATTGGCGACCCACTCGATGAGCTCAAGGCACGAGGCAGGGAGGGGGGCGGTGTTTGGGCCAAAGAAACGGAAGACGAACGATCTGTAGCGGTCGATGGACCCGTCGCCGCGCTTGCGCGTGCTGGCGGCGAGGCCATGCCAGAGCAAAGCGGCGGCAGCGGGACTACACCCGAGGCTGGCGGAGAACGAGGGAGAGGCGCCAGCGTAGATGCGCTGTTTGCCGGCGGGGAGAAGAGCAGAGCATGCGCCTGCGGGAAAGACCGGCCAAGCTCGGCAAAACGACGACGGGAGAGTAGGTCAGCAAAGACGTTGTCCACCCATGCTATGCGAGTGGACCGGAGGGTGATGTCGCGCTCCCAACAGAGCGCAAAGATGGCGCGGATGAGCGTCTGGGTGAGGGGGTCGCGCGACGAGCCGGACCGGAGGCCGTGCTCGACGTTGGTGTTGTCAACATATAGGACGACGAGACGAGGGCCGGACCAGTGCGGCGCGAAGCGTCGCAGCGCCTCGAGGAAGCGGATGTCCTTCCGGCGATGCCGGCGGGCCACCTCGCGCGAGAAAACGCCGCGCGGCGCCGCCATGAGGCCGCAGTGACCGCCGAAAGCGCGTTTAGAGGCGTCCGTCCAGACATGCTCGACAACCAGCGGCGAGGGTTCAAGGAGCGAGCGGCCGCACCACGACGAGAGGACGTCGCGCCACCAGACGAGCTCAGCACTGGCTTGTGGCAGGACGCGGCGTGGCGAGGCTGGGCGGAGCGAGGCCAGGCGCACCGCCGTGTACAGGCGGCGAAGGAAAGCGCGGCCGAGAGGGAAAACAAGGGTGACAAACTGGAGCAGGCCGGCGATGCGCTGCCAGTCCAGGAGGGTGGCGGCCCGTCGGCCCAAAAGGTGGTCGATGGCGGCAAGGATGCGCGTGCGCCGAGCGGCAGAGATCCCGGCGGTCTGGGCAAGTGAGTCGACCTCGACGCCAAGGACCTCAAGCCGCGTCTGGCCAAGGAACGTCTTCTTAGCGTTGAGAGAGAAGCCGAGCGCGGCGCACGCAAGCGCGAGGACTCGGACGGGCTTGGCGGCGTCGGTGCCGGGGAGCATCACGCCAACAAAGTCATCGAGGTAGTGCTCAACTTCGACGCCCGTGGCAGCGGCGAGCCAATGCAGGAACTCGGCAAACAGGTTGAAGAGCCACGGAGAGCTCTTGCCGCCGAACGTGAGCGCGTTCTCCTGGTAGAACACACCGTCGAACGTCAAGCCGAGCAAACGGGCCTGCCGGCTGCCGACGACGATGTGACGGAACGCGTCCGTCAGGTCGGCCTTTCAGAGGGCGCCGCGTTGGTTGCGCACGGCGTCAAACAGGCAAGCGAGGTCCGCGTAGCGGATGGCGGTGAAGTCGTCGCCGATGCCGCTGTTGATGGAAGGGAGGGTGTTGGCGCCAGAGTGGCGAGGATGCGACAGGTGGTGGATGGTGCGCAAGTTGTCGGAGTGCGGCTTGGGGACGGTGCCGACGGGCGAGCAGACGAGGTTGACGACCTCCGGGTCGACAATCGTGAGGCGACCCTCATCGAGGCGCGAGGCGAGTTCGCGCTGGACGTGAGCGACGCCCGCGGCGTCCATTGGCAGGTTGTGCACCCGCTCAAAACGGCCCTGCGACTGCAGCGGGCCGGTGTAGCCGAGGCAGACGCTGTGCGTGGCGCACCGCGCCTAGCAGCGCCGCCGCGACAGCGGCATCCGGGTATGTGGCGAGCGCTCGCTCCCAATGCGGCAGCGCCGCCTGCATCGAACCGTGGCGCGCCGGCGCGTCGGTCGGGTCAAACAGGTTGGCGGGAATGCTGGTGTTGGGCCGGGTGGGAGGGAGCGGGTCGACGAGCTGTGTGAGGAGGAGGTCGAGGCATCGGTCAGCTGCTGGTATTGCCAACACAGCTGCCGGTGCGGTGAGTTCGCGAGGAGCCGTGCCTTGCTCCGCAGCGGGGAGAGCAACCCGTGGCATGATGTCGAGCGGGTCGGGAGAGGTGAATCGGAGGGGATTCGACGACTCACTCGGGGGCGCAGGGCGCTGTGTTAGGCCGACTTGGTTGCCGGCGGTTTGGTCGACGAGGCCGGCCTTTTGAGGCAGCTGGAGCTGACGTGGTCGCTCTGGAAGCACCGGTCGCAGATGTGGCGGCGCTGGCAGTTGCCGGGGCACGCGCCATTGTTTCAGGCGAAGCAGGGTTCACGGCGTCGGGCAGCGTCTGGGTTCTGCGCCTTACGGCGGGTGGCGTTGGACGGGCCAGTCGGCGCGGCGGTCGACGGAGCGGTGGCGGTGCGCGCGAGGAGGCCCTCGAAGCAGTCCTTGCACGCAGCTGTGTCGCGCGTCGTCCACTCTTGTGATGTCGCGCGGCCAAAGCGCTTGCGGCAGACGCGAAGGAAATAGTCGACGACGACAGCCCAAGGGTACTTGCTCTCGAGATCGATGATCTTGCAGAAGAACGACGCAAGGGCAGGGCCGAGCGCTCGGTCGGGGCTGGCGGCTGCGCGGAGGCTCGAGAAGACAAGTCAGATCTTGGTGAGGAAACCGACGTTGGGAACGGCCTTGAGGAACGCCTTGTAGACGTTGGACTGCGTCTGCGATGGCACGACTTCTACGCCGGCGACTGTGTAGGCACTGCTGCTGTCGTCGGCGGCGCGGGTCCACGCCGGGTCGGCAAGCTTGACAAGGTCCTGCGGCAGGAGGACGTCGCGGTAGACCTTGTCGACCAGGTCCGGCTCGCCGTTGAGCCACTCAAAGATGGGGGCTTGACGGTCGAACTCACCGGGCTGCACGGCGACCTGTGGCGCGGCGAGGGGGAACTGAGGCGTGGTACCGAGTGGCGGGGTGTTTCCGAGGTGCGGCGCAACGCCGAGCGAGGGATGGCCGAGTTGCTGAGGGGCGCCGAGGGGGGGGGGGTCGGCTCTTGGGGCGAGGCAGCGGCTTGTTCAATCGCAGGAGCGGTCGCGGTGATGCGGTCGTTGACGGCGTTGACGGCCGTCGCGATTGCGCCGCGGATCTCGATCAAGGCCGCGTTGAGCGTCTTGGCCGTGACAAACTGGGTGGGCTGGATGTTGAGGTCCGGACGGGGAGGCTCGGGGCGGGGCAGGTCGACGGCGGTCGTCGCGGTACGAAACGCAGGTGGCGACGTGGCGGTCTGGACGGGTGCGGTGGACAAACTGGTCGAGCGGTTTTGGCGGTCCTGCAGAGTGTGCAAATGCGAGTGGTAGCGTCGGTGGTGTCGTCGTCGGGAGCCATGGCGAGGAGGGGTGAGGAGGGGGGATGCCAAAGCCGGAGGCAAAAGACGAGAAAAGGGTGCCCTGGCGGGCGACGACGACAGAGAGGATGGAGGAGCAGAGGCAGGTGCGAGAGGCTGCGCGGCGTCGAGAGAATAAAGCCAGGTGCGGCGGCCGATCACCCCAGACGCGCCCGCCCTGCGCACGGGCACCACGCCAGGTGGGCGAGGCTGCACGGCGTCGAGAGAATAAAGCCAGGTGCGGCGACCGATCACCCCAGACGCGCCCGCCCTGCGCACGGGCACCACATGTAGCGTGGCAGCAGCAACTACGGCCTGATTGTATGTACGCACGCTGCTGCTGCTGCTGCATCGACTTGCGGATGTCTTGGCGCCTGTCGGTGACTCTGCTGCATCGGCACTCCCGTGTCGCTGGGGACAATAAGTAATAATGTGAAACATGAATAATATACTCACACCGTAGCGCTGCTGCATCGTCTCTCGCTCGTCTCGATCACACGGGAGCGTGGACGACGTGGGCGGCGGAGAGATCCGTACACAAGCAACGACTTGGTTGCATGCCGTTCTCGTTCTCGTTCTCGTTCCTTGGTCGTGGTTCGTGTTTCGGGTGATGGCGTCCGGGAGTCCGGCAACGACGGCAGTTCATACAGTACAACAGTGTGCACGGCCATGCCACCAGCCTGCGATTCCGCTGCAGAGTAAAGAAAAGGAAGCGAGAAAGAGACTGCGCCCGGAAACCTCCGTTTCCCGCATTTCCCTTGTCCGCGCAGTCAGGAGTCTTTCCGACGACCGGCGCAGCGCGGCGCAGCGCGACGTGCTCCTCACTCGCTTCTTCTCCCTCGCCCGCTTCCATGCACACCTGACTCACAACTACATACTGTACTGGCCGAGCACACGCTGCCGCACCCGACTCGTGGCCCTTTGGCAGGCCATCGCGTCCCATCTCGGCCCGTATAGTTAATGT
The DNA here is from genome assembly GCA_900291925.1 of Thecaphora thlaspeos. Taxonomy (NCBI): domain Eukaryota; kingdom Fungi; phylum Basidiomycota; class Ustilaginomycetes; order Urocystidales; family Glomosporiaceae; genus Thecaphora; species Thecaphora thlaspeos. The sequence goes on along the minus strand of UWYS01000004.1, from coordinate 1,030,197 downwards.
TATTGCCCACGTACAGATCCCATACGGATACACTTCCGATAGCTGCTATTCGAATCTGCCCCTACAGTATTTGCCCTCTTTCTTCTTGCCCGTCGTCTGGCCAGGCGAACGTGACGGTGATGCAGAGTAGTGCTTACCCCGTGGAGGCGGGGGCGGCGCCCGTCGTTGCGAGAATTGATGCGCTGCGTTTTGACCGGCGTGGGATCGCTTCTCTGATGCCGCGCTTGGCCCGCCGATGCCCAGATTCTCCCATATAACGCCTCGTTGCCCCTTCTTCCCTCCTTTTCCCCTTTCCTCTTCCCTCTTCCTCCTCACCACCTCCCTTTTTCCCTCTACTCGCTACCGCCGCGACGTCCTCTCCTCTTCTTTTCCTCTCTCTCACTACCACCACCACGCCACAGTAGCACAGTCGTCCCGCGCGCTCACCCAGCACGGCCGGCCGACCGCCCAACCCGCCCATCGACCTCCTCGACATCGTTCCTCCCCTTTTTACCACCATGTCGACACAGTACGCCGACGACACAAAGAAGCTGGACGACTCCGCCCCCGTCGCCCAGACCTTCTCTCGCGAGCATCCCGGCGCCCCCGCCGGCAAGCATACCTACGACGAAGAGCTCACCTCGAACCCCTCCGGCCTCCCCTACGACATCGACGAAAAGAAGCTCATCCGCAAGATCGATATGAAGGTTATTCCCTGGCTTTCTTTCCTATATCTTCTGTCCTTCCTCGACCGCGGGGCTATTGGAAACGCAAAGATCTACGGTCTCCAGCCCGACCTGGGACTCACCAGCAACGAGTACACCCTATGTTTGACCGTCTTCTTCCCTGTAAGGTCCCGCTTTCCAGATCGACGCGCGGCGGTGTGGTGGGTCCTGTTGCAGAGAAGCTGACCCTTGCCTTTGCCATCGTTGCGCCCGCTAGACGCCGCCTTTGAGATCCCCTCCAACATCCTGCTCAAGAAGCTCCGACCCCATATTTGGTTCTCGGCCATTACGGTGCTCGTTGGCATCTGTATGTCCATGCAGGTGAGCAGCGGCGGGCGGCCCGCAGTCTAGACCAGTCGTCTTTCCCTTCATCCCTTGGTTGCTGACATTGTCCGACAATCTCCCACTTCGTGCAGGGTATCGTGCAAAACTTTGGCGGCCTCCTTGGTGCTCGTTTCGCCCTTGGTCTGACAGAGGCAGGACGTGAGTCACGGTCTCTCTCTCTGTCTTTCTCTCGCCATCTTGCGCTTCCCTCTTCCAAGGCTGATCTGATCGGCTCGATCCATCTACTTACTCCCTTGAACCGCGTCCCGCTTGCAGTCTTCCCGGGCGCCAACTACCTCCTCGCCGGCTGGTACCGGCGCAATGAGATGGGCAAACGAACCGCCATCTTCTTCTCGGCCGCCACTCTGGCCGGTGCATTCGGTGGACTTGTCAGCTACGCGCTCAACCTGGTCCGCCTCGGCGACTACGAAGGCTGGCGTTCCATCTTCATCTTCATCGGCATCGTCACGCTGCTTGCCGGCGTGCTGTCCTTTTGGCTCTACACCGATTTCCCGGAGACGGCATCCTTCCTCACGGAAAAGGAGCGGAGCGCCGTCATCTGGAGGCTACAGCAGGACCAGCAGTTTTCCGCCGCCGGCGAGACATTCCGCATGCAGCATGTCTGGCGCGGTATCCTGGACTGGAAGACTTGCGTCGCTATGCTCGTCTATGGCGGCGTGTGTGGACCTCTGTGAGTTGCTGCTGCCTTTCCGCTCTCTCTTGTTCTCGCGACGGGGCCGAGACTGACGTCGAAGCGTACCTGTCAATACTACTTGCATCCACGATCCCGCCCGCCGCTTCGCATCACCGCAGGTACGTCTTTTCGCTCTTCACGCCGACGATCCTGCGTGAGCTGGGCTACACGGCCAACCGGGCCAACCTCACGTCGATCCCGATCTACGCGGTGGCCTGTCTGCTGACGGTGGCCGTCGGCTTCCTGGCGGACAAGACGTCGCGCCGCTCGTACTACAACGTCGGCCTCGGTCTCGTCGCCATTGTCGGCTATGCGATCCTGCTCGGCAACGACCTCACCGAACGACCGGGTCTGTCGTACTTTGCCTGTTACCTGGCCGGTGAGTCTTTGATGCGCTGTGCAAAATGGGCCGCCACACACGCGAAAGCGGTGACCTTTCCGAAGAAGCGAGGACTTGTTTGAACTGACGTCGCTCTGCTTTGTTCGTCCCCCCCCCCCCCCCCCCTCTCTCTCTCTCTCTCGCCTGTGCAGCCGCCGGTATCTATCCCTCGATCCCCAACACGATCTCTCTGTTCATGGGCAACTCCGAGGGATCCTATACGCGCGCCGTCGTGACGGCGATGGTCATCTCCTTTGGCAACCTCAACGGCGCGGCTACGTCGAACATCTACCCCGCCCGCACCGGACCTCGTTTCCAGATGGGCCACGGTGTGGTGATTGGCTACTTGACGCTTTCGATCGCCTCTGCGCTCGTGTACCACCACGGAGTCATGGCTGAAAACGCAAAGAGGGAAGCTGGATTGAGGGACGAGAGGATCCTAGCGCTCGAGATGACGGAGGAGGAACAGAGAGGAAGGGACCTGGTCGCTGAGGCGGAGAGGATCAGGGAGGAAGAGATGAAGCAGGCAGGGTGGTGGAGAAGGGTGCAGTATGGTCTTCACCTACAGAGCGGTGGTACCTATGCTACCGTGGATGAGGCCAAGAAGTTGAAGGGTGATAATTGGTCGGGATTCAGATACCGTTCTTAGAAGTAGACGTCGAGGTAATTACCTGCTCTCGCTGTCTTTTTCTTGACCTAGACTCGATCTTACGGATGCTACTACTCTACCTTATGGATGACGCTTTCTGACGATGCGCATGCAATGGATGACGCTATTTGACGATGCAAGCGCCCCGAGAGAGACAGTGTAGGAGGGGCAGAGAGAGAGAGAGATGTGAGGGCAGGGTCTGAGCTGAGCTGAGGTGGCGAACGCTCCCGATGAAGGTGCTGCATAGCGATTCAATCGGGCGGGACAGTCCGGCCTTTCTTCCATGCGCTTGCACGGAACTCAGCTGGGAAAGCTTTGGATGAACAACTTGAGACCGCCTAGGAATGAAGACGCCGCAATCGGGAGGTTGTGGTACCTTGCATCGGATTAGGCTAGACAATGAGGTCGTCGAGGCTTCGAGAGAGTTACTGTAGGTAAGGGCCCCCTTTTTTCGGGGTGCGAGACACAGACGACGACGACACGTACGATCGTCCTTCTGATGGAGGATGACGATCTGATGCGGCGATATCGAGATGGGGTACGACCAACGTGGTGCAGACGCCACGGCGAGACGAACACTCCATCCTGCCAAAAAAAAATCATGGCGGAGCACTGCAAGGAAGGTCCCACTGTACTAGCCTATGACGACGAGCGACAAGCAGGGTTCAGAGCCGTACAGTACCCCGGTACGGTAGGTAGCATGGCCTTCTACTGTAGGGACATCGATGCGTCAGGGTCCTCAACTACTCTCTTACTCTTCGGCACGCTCGGCCGTTTCGGAAGAAGCGTTGGCATTGCGCTGCTGCTGCTGCGAGGTTGAGAGGGCGACAGTGGTTGGCGCTGCGCTGCTGTCAGAGCAGCTTTTTGCTCGACGACGGAAAAGGTGACGTGAGAGACGCCATGGAAACATACCTTGAATCGGAGGCCGGACAGAGCAAGGCAAAATGGCATGACTCTGTTTCTTCAAGAGGGTTTGACCTCACCCAGCCTTTCTTTTCCTTTGGTCGGACATGGGGGAATGATGAAGTTTAAGGCTCGGGGGCGGAGCTGCAATGCGTGGATGTCCCTTTTCTGCTCTGTCATGCTATGTCCTGCCCTGCCCTGCCCTGCCCTGCCTTGCTAGCTTGCGTGCTTCTTTGCCATTGATCCGGCGGCCTCAGCAGCAGCAGCAGCAGGGACTGCATCGGGTCGCTCCTCCGGGAAAAAAGGGTCGAGCCAAGCGAGCAAGGTGCGCCGGACGTACGCGCAGCGGGCCGAGGTGGATACATGCAAGGTGAAGTTCCTGTAGTTATCGCTCGGGACCGAGGCAGCTAGTTAGGTGGAGGGAGAGGCGGGGCCGAGGAAGGGAAACACGGCCCGTGGGAGGCCAAGCTAAGGCCAGCATCTGAGCAGGGGCGGCACGGCGCGAATCAAGTGACGTCGCCCTGCTTGAACACAGCAAAAAGAGCATGCCGCGGCCGGGCGTCAGGGCAAGCCTGCTGCCTGGCTTTTTCCTCGATTCGCACCGCTCCCTCTTATCTTTGGCTGTGCGACGCGCCTTGTGACGGCAAACATTTAAAGGGGGCCAGCCCTACAAGCTCCTTGTCTGCGCCTCTCCCTTCCTTCTCCCCCTTCTCTCAACTTCCACATCCGTCTCCACCAGCCGCCGGCCAAACGCCCTCCCCCAACGAGCCACCTCTACCTCCTCACTCTCCAGTCCCGTCGCTCTTCCCCCAGCGCCAGCTCTCCCAGCCCACCCACCTACCAACCAGCTAGTCCGACAAGATGGTCGACGCCTCCGCTGCCATCCGCCGCGGCCACCCCGTCACCTTCATCTTCTTCACCACGCTCAGCTTCATCACCGCCGTCATCGCATCCACCCTCACCAGCGACTACAACTCCAACAACAACGCCCCTGGCAACGGCGTCCGCGATGCCGTCCGCTTCCTCACCTTCTGCGGATGGTGGGGCTTCGTCTTCGGTATCCTCTTTGTGAGTGTCTGCGCGCCGAGCTTCATAGCGTCTCGTCTCTTCTCCTCGTTTGTGCGATCAGGCCATCCAGCGGCAGTTGCTTAGGTCGACGGCAAACGTCAGCGTCGGCCAGTGCGCTGGGCAGTGCGCGACCGGACCGGACCGCAAGGACGGACGCACGCACGCACGGATGCATGGATCACGGATGCCTATCCTCGGTCAGCATGATGGTATATTCTCTTGTTAGGATATTTTTTGTCGATGAGCGCCGGCCGCCACCAGCCCTGCAAGGCGGGACGGTCGGATGCATGATCTCACACGTGTACTGATACCCGATGGAGAGACGGCGACGTCCATCCAAGAGACCCCAGTACCGTCCAGCATCACCTTCTACCTCGCCTTGATCGAGGAACGGCTTGCTGACAGTCCTGCCTGCATCTCTCTCTCTCTCTCTCTCCCATCTTGCGACGCTACAGACCGTCTTCTTCCTAACCGGCAAGGGCGGCATCGTCACTTCGATCGCGGGACACGGCATCTGGATCTTCCTCACCTGGATCTTCTTCCTCGCCGCCGCCGCCGCTCTCACCAACAACGTCGACGGTAGCTGCGGCGACCGCGGCGATGAGTTTCCCTACTGCAACTCGGTCAAAGCGCTCGAGGCATTTTCATGGATGTCGTGGATCATCCTCTGCCTCATGCTCGCCATCGTCGCCTTTGTCGGCGCCGGCTCGTTCCGCGGAGGCAGGTCCGTCAAGGAGGGCCTCGCCTAAGCGGATGATACCAGCGGCACGGTACCTCGATTCGTCCATCATACCACGTCCTTATCGCCATCTCCCCGTCAAGGATGATGTACGGAGCTGCGCGCCGTCCGTCGGTCGCAACACGACTGCGGGCGTGCTGACCTCGTCATCTCGACAGTCACCCCCTGCTCGCACATGTTCTCTAGCTACGAGCCATCTATACCAGTCGAAGCCATGCGCTCCGACATGCTCTTCGCTTTCTCTCTTCCTTCATTCTCTCCTCTAATCCCTTTTTTTTTTTTTTTTTTCTCCCTTGCCCCCAATCTTCGATCCTCTTTGTATATTTTTGCAACAACGATCCTGAAGACGAGGTTCTTTTTCGACGCCCTGTATCATGAAATCCTGATGGTCCGACGACGGCCACGTAAGCGACATCTTTGACGTGCGTGAGACCGTGTCCGGTTGAGCGGGTTATGGCTTGCGGATGGTGATGGTTGTGCCGGAAGCTATGGTAGGGAAGGTGACCCGACGGCTACCGTTCCACACTTGGGCGACGATTGGATTTCGGAGGGGAGTCGTGGGTTGGCCTCGAGCGGCGCCCTCGGTTTCGAGGCTATAGATCACGTGCGGGAAGGAATGGATCCGGTCCTCTCCGAGGGGAGATGTTAGGCCCGCAGGTCGCCTGAATTGTCGGAGGGAGCGAGCCATGTGTATGTCATCGACCCCGTCTCGCCTCCCCCACCCACACGACACCTGTCTCGTTTACAGTAATTATTGGCGCTTGATCAGCCATCTGAAGGATGCCATGATCCTGGAGAGATGCTGAGCGAGCGGAGAGTCGACCTCAGCTTGCTGCCAACGCCTGGGTCGGCTATACCCATCGCGTCGTCGTCGTAAAAAGTAGGTACCTTTCTTTGCTGGCGAGTGGCTTCGGACATCTCGGGCCACATCGTCTGTCGTCGCGTACTGTCTGCAGGCAGACCTAGCAGGAGGGACGACATGGACCAACCAGAATCGAGGGTTTTCCAAAGAACCAAAGGGGGAGGGTATCGGGACGTGGTGCCAGCGCAGCCTATGTATGTATAGGGACGAGCCGGGTAGATTTCAGGGGTTCGTTTTTGACCTTTTGCCATCGGTACGCACATAGGTTTGCCGGGCGATGTTTACGAGTGACACACCCGTCCTCGTTTGCCCGATGGCATGCGATGCTGAATCGCCCTGCCCTCTTTCTCGTGGGATGTGGCAAAAGGGCCAAAGGAACTCCCCCCGCGCGCGCACTTGGAGGCTCACACCTCGTTTTGGACGATGGCAAAGCGTTTAGCCAACCAGCGGACGACCGGCCGGATTCGGGTGGAGAGGAGAAGAGGCAGGTGAGGTCAAGATGGGGTCCAGCGGCGGCACGCAGCGAGTCAAGAGCGTCGCGGCAGTGGACACGAGGTCCATTTCAAATGAGCCGGCCCTCGTCAGCCGGCGTATAGAAATGAGCGACTGGCGGAAGGGAAGAAAAAAAGTTTCGATTAAGACGGCCAGACAGCCCTGGAAGACCCGAGCGAGCCAGGCGGGTTCGAGGAGACCGTCCGCTCTCTGCTTCTGGAGTGGCCCCCGGACAGCGCGGCCGCCTGTCTCTGCAGACGAGATCTGCCGGATTCGCCCCCCCTCCCGTTGGCCGCCGCTTTATAACCTCTTTTGTGCCACTCACCTCTCCTTCCTTTCCGATTCTCTCCTCACCTACGATTTCCGTCTTCGCCCTCACACCGCCACAACACACCAACACCATCATCTCACCTCTCCATCCACCTCACATACACATCACACAAAATGGGCTTCAAGAACGGAGACGCTCAGAAGGGTGCCGGACTCTTCAAGACCCGATGCTCTCAGTGCCACACCCTCGGTGCTGGCGAGCCCAACAAGGGTTAGTATTCGGTCTCGCGATGGTATGGCGTCTGGATGGTGTCAGGAGGGGACAAGGATCAACGCGCGGGGCGACAAGGGAACTGTTGGCGACGATCCGGTCGACAACGGCAGTGGAAGTCGCCAACACACCTGTGGATGAACGGCCGAGGACTCGGTGGCGGAGTAAGCGGCAGTCTTCTCCTACACGAGAGAGGATACCTGCAAATGGCAGGAAACCGCAGCTGTCGCCACCTGGTCGGAAGTCGCCCTTTTGGTAGGAGAGCCGGAACAGTCTAAGGGAGGAATGACGGTCGCCAAGGGATGAAGAGGTACTTGGTCGGTCAGACGGCCGACAGGATCGTCGCATGGTGATTCGGTGCATTCCAGCTGACACTCTCCCCGCTTTGTCTACCCCCAACCCCTTCGTCTCTTCACAGTTGGCCCTAACCTCCACGGTCTTTTCGGCCGCAAGACTGGCTCGGTCGAGGCATTCAGCTACACCCAGGCCAACATCAACAAGGACGTCACCTGGTGAGTTAGGCTGCTCGGAGTGCGCGGCGCACACGCTCGTCGCGATGGGATTTCGCGGAGGAAAGGATCGCGTGTTGGCTGCGCGGATCGGGTGCGATCGATCTACGCCTGTCATTCGCCTGCCAGCGCCTGATCCTTTGCCGCCCACCTTGCGAGCGCAACGAGATCGCTGAGCCAGGACCGCCAGCCCAGCATGCTGACCCTTACCCCTTTGACGTTCTTCCTTGCGCCACTCACTTTGCGATTCGCAGGGACGAGGAGAGCCTCTTCGAGTACCTCGAGAACCCGAAGAAGTACATCCCGGGCACCAAGATGGCGTTCGCCGGCCTCAAGAAGGAGAAGGACCGCAACGACCTCATCACCCACCTGCGCGAGGCGACCAAGTAGACACAGGTAACCCTCTGTGCATTCAACACAATTCCTCAGGCCGGCCGGACGCACCGCTATCTCGGAATATCAGCACTGCACCCTTCTCTTAGACTAAAACCACCACTCCTCTCTTTTGCCCGTGTGTCCGTAGCCTGCGCGATTGGGATGGAGTACCTCGGGAGGATTGGTAGGATGGTGTTCCGCATCGATGCACGAGGGACTGGGATCGTGCCTTTGCAACAAACACCGAGGCAACACAAGACCCTGGCGTCTGTTTGGACGGAACCGAAGCTCGACTGGTCCATCGGACTGAGCCAACCTTAGCTTGTTGGCCTGGCTCATGCGGGCAGCTGCGCCCAAGGTTAGCGTCGGAAGATGCCGTTGGTGGATGGTTGGCGCTGTGCAAAGCGGTGGGAGACGCGGGCGCGAGGCCATCTTTGACTGTGATTGCATGAGCACGGCGCACAGCCTTGGGTCGGTCGCTCCATGCTGGGCGTGCTGCGTAGCATCGGAGGACGCTGCGGAGGCTTTGTCGTCTGATCGCAGCTGGGGTTTGGTCGGCCTTGGTAGTATGGGTATGCGACACAAAAAAGAACGGTAATGGGACGGTCGCAAGGTGGCGAGGAGCGCAGCATCGGGCCGGGCGCCCGATGTGGTGTGGTTCGGCCAACGGAAAGCTGGGATCAGCCTCGCCACCAGGCAGCCAAAAAGGCTGAACAGGAAAAAAAGAAAAAGAAGTTTGAAGCGGGACGAGGCGCGAGGCGTGGCGAGAGCACGGCCTGCCGCGCCCTGGCCGGCCGGCTGGTTGGCTGCAGCGCACAGCCCTCTTTCCGTCCGCCGCCGTTGCTTGCTCCGGTTCTCCGGAACCACCGACCACTGTCTCCCACCCACCACCATCACTGCCCTGACCCGCCGCCGCCGCCTCCTTCTTATTCTTTTCGTCCGCTCAAGGCATCCTCACCAGATCCTGCCACCGTCCCACGGTTGCCTTGAGACGCTCGCACCCTACATACAGAGGTCTCTCCAGCTCGCCCCTGCATCGCTATCGACCGTCGTCCGTCACAGCGCCACCCTTATCTTGGAGACCGTATTCCATTATTCACGTGGTGCCTTATATGCCCTACGTACAGCCTCCGGACTGCCTCTCTTTATTGTTGATGTCAAGGGCGTTCATGCAGTAACCTCCCTCCGTCACCGCCCCGTTGTCCGCCGTCTTGCTCATACGTCCAGCCCACCATCTCCCTCGCTGCGACGCTGCACAGCCCTTCACTTCCTGCCTCCACCCTCGTCTGGCGGATCTACTGCGTGCTTCTGCCCGCAACTTCGACTTCGCTCTCGCACCAAGCGGCGCTCAGATTTCTTCGTTTGGCGCCTGCTTCTTTACGTCGGAACCCATTCTTTGGAGCACTGCCGCCAGCACCTTGTTCCTCCGCCGCCTGCCGACATCCCCTCTTGAAGATAGCTTCGCCGCTTCCGCCGTCGCCGCGTGTCCACCTCACCCTGCAGCCACTTAGCACCTTCCGTCTCTCTGTCCGTCGTCATTTCGGCTCTGCAGGTCGCCGCAGGTCGGCACGCTGACAGCATCGTCGCGCTCACGCCTACAGCATGTCCGTCACACCCCCTCCGGCGCCCTCGGCAACTCCACCTTCGGGCACCCCGGGCAAAACTTACAGCGGCAGCAAAGGTAGCAGCAGCAACGACAGCCCGAGCAAACCGCCCAGCAGCCGATGGGGGACCATATCCGGTGTAGGCGTACGCAGCCCGCCGCCAGCGCCTTCCTCGGGCGCCTCGGTTCGCCGCAACCACACCATCCACGGCGCTAGGTACCACGACAAGCCCAGGCTCGAGAAGCACTTTGAGCAGCCAGAGAATCATGGGCACGCTCATGCTGTCAACAGCGGCGGACTCTCGTCTCCCGGCCTCGACGGCGATCTCCATGCCTCGTCGTCGTCGTCGTCCTACAACCTCCCTCCCTCCAGCGATCCGCTCACATCCCCTTCGTCCAGGTCGGATTTCATCGAAGAACACTTCGCTGGTCTGGCTCCGCTGCAGGCCCTCTACTCCAAGGCAAACGTATCACGCAACAACTCTCTCCCCACCCGCCACTCCTCTCGACGTGAGTGCAGCGCCGCGTTGTCGATGGCCACCAAACAGCGTACGGCGCCCCTTCGGCGGTCCAAGGTCGCCGCGTCTGTAAGACTTGCTGCGTACGATCGCTGACGACCTCATATGTATCCTCTGATTTGCATCCTCCCCGCCGGACGCCTTCTGCGCATTAGTGAGCTCCCATCTGCCCGCCAGCGCAACACAAGGGAGTTCGAGCCTCTACAACAGCCTCTCTGCCATCACTGGCGGAAGCGACCACGACGAGCACGACTGGGAAAAGATGATCCGGGCCGGCGGAGCTCTCGGTGACGACGTGAGTGGTAGTAGCGCCTGGTCGCTGTCAGGCTCACATGAGCAACGTCCCGTGGATACTTGGCTAATCTTTGCTGCATCAACCTTTCCCCCTTTGTGTCGCCCAATACTCGTCCCTCGGCAGTCCAAGGACTCTGAGGAAGAGACGCTGGACACGCCGTGGGCCGATACTCTATTTATGCACAAGCGCTTCTCAGCCACCACATCGACGCAGCCGCGCTCACCCGTTGCCCACGGCGACCAACTCTTCGAGGGCCACCATTGCAGCGGCAGCTCGAGCGCTATGGAGGCAATCGAGCAGGGCTTCTCTGCCACGTCTCCCCTTGTATCCAGCTTCGTCCGAAGGCATCAGTCCCTGAACCACCACCACACCGGCCGTCGTCTGGCCGCAAGGTCGTCCGACATGTTGCAGCAGCAGCCGGCCTCGGCAGTAGGGACGCCTTTGTCATCCTCCATCTCGGCCCAGTTCGAGCATGCCTTTAGCCCGCATCAGCCCGGCCTCAGCTTCTCGGCGGCCAGCAGCCCAATCGCGCCAAGCAGTTACTCCAAGGCGCCCTGGGGGCAGCCTGGCGCTGGCGAGCAGTCGATCGGGTCGCCATCGCGATTCGCCAGCAGTTTCCCGTCACCAACCGCCGAGAGGTCCGCCGACCAGCAGCAGCGGGACGCTTCGGCCCCCTTCGGTGGCCACGGGAGGATGACGTCCTCGGACTCGCCGTCAGGCTCGCTGATGGACATTCACGCTAACCTGGCCAAGCTCGACATCCGCGGATCGTTGCAGCCCATCCGTAGCGAGCCCGCCGACACGCAAGGACAATCGACGAAGCAGAGCAGCCACCATCACCTGCCTCAGAGGCCCGACCTCCAGGCAAGGGGCAGCACTTCGGACCTTCAGGCGCAGGCGGGGCAGCAGGCTAGCCAGACGCGGCAGCAGCGCAAGCTTCCGTCACTCATCACAAATCGCGATGTGCTAGCGAGGGGCGCGGGAATGGTGCCAGGCCAGATGATGGGTGGGCCGATCTCAGCGGCCGCGTACGTACCTCCGATTGGGCACGCGCACTCGCGCCAGCAGTCGCAAGAGGTTGGCGGTAGCGGCCGAAGCCGCTTCGAATCCGAGCTGGCGCCGAGGCCTGGGCCGTTCACCGCTGCGCCTTCCACCGGCTGGCAGGAGAAGGAACAGCTGCTGGGACGGTCGGACAATCATGGCGACATGGGCGTGGGAGTTGGCGACCTGGGGCAGCCGTTCCGAAGCAACGACCAGTGGGGCCTTGGCCTGAGTGCCGGGCCCCAGCGCCTCGACGCCAACACGCTCGCCCTCAGCTTGACGCTGGCGCAAGAGCAACAGCGGACGGCGCTGATGCAGGCTCAAGCCGCCGGCCTCTATGGCATGAAGCCCATGGAGGATCCAGGGTCGATTGCGGCGCTCAACCGACAGCTGCGCGGTGCGACCAGCTCGCCCTACCTCCACAAGGGTTTCAGCAGCCCCCCCGGTCGTCCGGTGGGCGGTCCGATGGGCAGCCCCGGTCGAGCGCCGGGCCACATCCCTCTTGGCGGCGCCCTTCCCCCTTCGTTGCCGATCGCCCAGCAGCACGCCGCCGTGAGCAGCAACGGTTTCGCCGGTGAGCCTCCGGTTGGCGTCGATCTCAACGCGCTGATGCTGCAAAAGGGCTATAACCCAGCGCCGGGCACGTTCGACCTCGTCCCGCCGGCTGCGCGCTACTTTGTCATCAAGTCGTACACGGAGGAGGACGTGCACAAGTCGCTCAAGCACGAGATCTGGGCCAGCACAGACAAGGGCAACCAGCGCCTCGACAAGGCGTTTCGGGAGAGCCACCAGACGGGGCCGATCTACCTCTTCTTTTCCGTCAACGCCTCGGGCCACTTTTGCGGCATGGCGCAGATGATGACGCCGCTCGACTACAAGACGAGCAGCAACGTGTGGGCGCAAGACGGCAAGTGGAAGGGGACGTTCAAGGTGCGCTGGATCTACGTAAAGGACCTGCCCAACAACCAGTTGCGCCACATCCGCCTCCACAACACGCCCGAGGTGAAGCCGGTCACGCAGAGCAGGGACACGCAGGAGCTCACGGCCGATGCCGGGAAGAGCGTGCTGAGGATCATGGCACAGTACCAGGCGAAGACGAGCCTCGTCTGGCGTGCCGACGGCATCCCCTCCGCGCTCGCCGGTCCGGCTAGAGGTGGCGGCGGCGTTCACGACGTCTTTTCATCGCCCGCTTCGACTGTAGACCGGCCGGTTGCCGAGGCTTGAGACAGCCGTCGTCGCAGCGGACGAGGTGTAGCAACGGCAAAGGCGATTCCGCCAGCTTGACGCTATCAAGGGAGCAACCGGCCGAAATCCCTACCGCTTTTCGCCGCCACCGCGAGGTGCAGGAAGCGTCGCTGGCTGTAGTCCTGGAACATATCATTACACTGGATACACACGCACGGCCACGACGAGTTGGCCTTTTAACGTATTCTTGGTCCTGCCCAGGGCGGCATTACGCCGTCGTTGTACTTTATGCCACACTGCGCTTTCCTTTATTTTGGCAATTGACCTTTCTTGGTCTCTGGCGGCGACGTGCGATTGCGAGGGGCAGTTCTGGACAGACGACGAGCGCCAATACATAGCGGAGCGTCCGTAAGGGGAAGGACGAGAGTGGGGGTGGGGGGGGGGGGGGGTCGGCAGTGAACGAGCGAGCGAGGCGGAGCGCCTACTTGTTCTTGCGCTTCTTGAGCTCGTCCTTCTTGGCTTTCCCGGCGGTGGTCTTATCACCCTTATGCTCCTTCCCCTTGTCCTTGTTCTTTTCGCCCTCGACGTCGTCGTCGTAGTCGCTCTCCTCAGTCCAAGCCCAGACCTCCTTGAACTCGTCCTTGACGAGGGCGGTGAGCGCCACAGCTCCGACGCAGGCCGGACTGAGGTAGAGGAGAGCGGGCTGAGCGGCTTTGAAGACGTGCATGACGGACATGGTGGTGGCGATTCCGGCGATGTAGGCGATAAAGGTCGCAATGAAGTAAGGTTTGTCGAAGCGGGTGTACTTGCGCGTAAAGTCGATGGAAGGCTTGCGCGTCGCCGCTACGGTCTGGTCGTACCTCAGCGCCAGTGCGACGAACACGCCCGGGATGACGATATCCCCCAGTCCCAGCATCGTCATCTGGAGCTTGGGCATCTCGTCGCCGTTGGAGAGGGCGATGAGGACGTCGAGGATGTTTTTGGGCCATACGATCTTGATGGGTGCATCGAAGTTGCGCGCAACGCTCACCATGACGGGCGTACCAAAGACCCAGAAGACGTCATAGAGGAACAACCCTCCAAGCATGATGGCACCCGTCCGGAACGAGTCGAGCGACATCAGGCTGATGGCGTTGAGGGCGAGCGAAAGGGCGAGGAGGTTCGAGATGATCCAGTTCTTGCTGAAGATATACACACCGTTCAGCACGGCCGAGAGGAGGAAGAGAGCGACGTCGACGTGCGTGAACCTCGCCTTGAGGATCTCGCCCTGCCCACGTTGCTGGAGCGAGAAGCGAAAGGCAGGCAGCTTCTTCCAGAGGGATGAGGGGGTGAGCGTCCTGCTGAGCGAGACGAAGACCTTGGTGACGGCGAAGCAGCCGACGAGGCCAAAGTAGACGCCGAGGAGCATGTTGACGTACTCCTTGTTGATGTACTTGAACACGAGGAACATGCCGAACAGAACGACGCTGCCCATCACCGGGAACAGCCAGGCGTCCGACGAGGTCAGACGTTCGGTGAGGTTCTCGTCGTCCTCATCGTCCGAGTCCCACTCGTCATCGTCGTCCGAGTCTTTCTTGGTCTTCTTGTTCTTCTTGGCGGCCTTCCTGAGCTCGCGCGTCGTCTTGGGCGTCTCAAGGGAAGAGTAGGAGCCAAAGTAGATGGGCACCAGGGCGGCCATCATCAAGACGCCTTCGCGCGGTGGATGGTAAAGTAGGTGGAGCGATGGTCAGCGAGCGGTCTGTAAAGCGGCGAGGTGGACGAAGACGGCAACTCACCGTAGGAGATGAAGAGGTCAGTGTCGGAGATCATCTTGTGCTACCTTGCCTTGCTTTGGGCCTGAGATGCGTGCGTGTATGTGTATGTGTGTGTGGAAGAAGGTGCCTCCTGCGGGGCGAGAGGGTCGAAGGTGGTAGGAGGGAAAGGAGAGAAGGGGGACCCTCCAGAGGGACCGAATCAAGTAGCCGACCGCTTGGCTTGACTGGGGAAGAAAGGAGCGTCGAAAGTAGGGCCAGCGAAGCGTCGTCGACGATGGTAGAGAGAGGACTGGAAGTGGGGGTAAGGTTGACAGCAGAGCAACGTCGTCCAGTGGCGTCTGACACTTGCCACGTACGTCCCCTTCCGCTATTTCAACCACGCTGTCCGAAAGATGCCAGCGCGGCACCAGGTTGGCTTTGCGCGTCGCCCCTCCTGGTTTTTTTACAATATAGTTAATTTAAATATTTGGCTATATATCGATTGGCTCCTTGGCGTAGTTGGTAGCGCGTCGGCTTCCAGTGCAGGCGCAGGTGTCTATACATCTGATCACCAAGTTGAATGAAATTCCGAAGGTCATCCGTTCAAATCGGGTAGGGGTCATTTCCTTTTTTTCCCTTTTTTATTTTGGAACTCTTCCTTCATCCATCTCGTCGTGGCTTCGACGCTCGCCACGTTCGTCCACCACACACACCCTCCACCGGCCCCTCGCGACCACCCGACACCATGCTCGTACTGACGACGACGATGCCGCTCCTCATCCGGCGGGGAGGAAGCACCGGGTGCTGCTGTACGCGGCTAGCCTGCTCGGCGCCGACGACGGCGGAGCCCGTCTCGACACCAGCCCGGCTCCTCGTACGAAGCAAGGCCACCTCGTCTGCGGCGCCAAGGAGGAGGCCATCCAAGGCCTCGGTCGCATCGCAGCCGCCGTCGCCACAGCCGAGCGCATCTCCGGTCGCCGCTCCAAGGGGCAACGCGGCGGTGACGGCGGCAACACCCGTGATCGCGAGCGTTGGCGCGACAGCTCTGCCACCGACGGCCAGGCCCATCGTCGTCTACCGCGCTCCGCCGGGGATGAAGAGATGGCTGTACTACTTTGTCGGCTGCGTGTTCACCGGTGCTTCGTGAGTCGATCGCTCCCTCGCCTCACCGTCCGAAGCGGGCGGAGCACCGAGCTGACCAGTCTCGCGACCACCATCTTCGAGCAGGGCGTACCAAGGCTACATCCTGTCGCAGCACATGTCGTGGCCGCTCATGTCGAGGGACTACGAGAACAACCCGCCGAAGCTCGTCTCGGCCTGGACGCGCTACCCTGCCGGTGCCCTCATCCTCGGCGCAGGGGGACTGCTTGGCTTCTTTATGTTTTGGAGCCCATCGAGGTGAGTCGTCGCCAGCTCCGGATCTCGTCCTCTCCTCGTGCGCCACACGATGGGCTGACGACCCCTCTCCCTCTTCCTGTCCCCCCCCCCCCCCTCTCCTCTCTCGCGGCCCGCTCTGCCCGCAGACTGGCAACACGCATCACCCTCTACCCTGCCATCTCGCAGGTCGGCGTGCGCACCTGCGCCCCACCCTTCCGCACCGTCCTCCCAGGGTTCCTCCGGGCCAAGATGGGCAACGCCGCCCCCCTCTCTCCTCACGACCCGCGCGAGCGTCTGCACGACTTTGCCGCCCTGCTGCGTCGCGACAATACCTCTTCCACCCAGATTGCCGCCTTCGTCGAGGGCAAAGGCCGTCGCGTGGTGCGTGCCGACCACAAGGGTTTCAAGCGTGTATCCTCCTCCCTCCTTCTCGGCGAAGGTAACAGTTGGGGTTACCAGCTCGAGGCAGCTCCTCATCCCAAGTCGCAGCACTACAACGAGACAAAGAACCTCTACAAGAAGGGGTGGAACGAGTTCAAGCTGTGGATGAAAGGAAGGACGGACTGGAGCGTCCCGCATGGCGTACCTGGCCTGACAAAGGTAGAGGAAGAGGCGAAGAAGGCGTTGCACCCCAAGGAACCGTGGTTCCTGGACCGGGCCAACTTCGATAGGCTGTTTCCCGTGAGAAACAGGTTTTAGAGCGCCGGGAGGCGAGGCTCGAAATGGTGGCAGCGTTGCCAGCGGTGTGGAAGGGAATACGAAGAGGAATGCACGCACGCCTACCTGCCCGCGAGCCCTCCTGAGAGATCCGAGATTGACTTGACCGAGTCCGGGGCTGAATGCAATGCAGATCTGTGACCGTTGCGGCGGCCCACTGTGCTGTCTGCGAGAGCGATGGGAGACCTTGAGATCTGCCCTTCACTTCTCCTTGACGTACTGCTGGTACTTGGCAACGTACTCGTCCTGGCACGGATCGGCAAGGAGATGCTTGAGCCTCTTGAGGTTGAGGTAGGTATGGTCGTCCCAGTGGAAGTCTGGTCGGAAACGAGGGAAGTAGAGGACGATGCGGGCGACCTGTCATCAGCATGCGAGGTGAAAGAAGCAGAGCGCTTAGTCGTGCGTGCCGTCCAGCTAAGCTCTCGCAGCTCACCGGGCGTTACGCATTCAGTGATGAAGGCTCCGACACGTTCGCCATCCGCCTTGCCCTCTTGCACCGCCCTTCGATCCTCCGGCGGGATCTCACTGACCTTCCACCAGCCGGACTCTACTTGTAACTGCCTCACCTCTCCCTTGACGAAATCCTCCCCCATCGTGACGACCTTGATGAGCGGTAGACCCCTTTCGTCCGCCAAACCCT
Source organism: Thecaphora thlaspeos (assembly GCA_900291925.1). Lineage (NCBI taxonomy): Eukaryota > Fungi > Basidiomycota > Ustilaginomycetes > Urocystidales > Glomosporiaceae > Thecaphora > Thecaphora thlaspeos. Next base: position 1,012,849 of record UWYS01000004.1, on the reverse strand, counting down.
GTCCCAGTGGTTTCTTGGCAGATATGAGCGTATACTGCGACCGACCTACGTGGTGAACGTGCATGCTAGCGGACTTGTTGAGGTGAAAGACGCCGACATCGGCCTGCCAGCCCTGGAACTCGTCGCTGTCCCCGCTCGAGGGAGGGGAGAGAGGTAGCAAGGGCGAAGGATGACAGATGAGGTAGTAGATGACTGAGGTGAGGTTTCGTTCGGCATTGTCCGTCGCAAAGGGGCAAGGGGCGGTGGCGTCTTGGACCCAGGTCACGACGAAGAAGCCGCCTTCGCTGTGATGGGTGCACAAGTTTCGCATCAAGAAAGACGAGGGACGGGAGAACAGAGCGAGCTGACACCGTCATGGCTAGGCGAGGGGAGAGGGGGGAAACGTACGGATGATACTCGAGCTTGTAGTGGTCTATTAGCTGCTTGTTGGTCTGCGGGTAGCTGTACAGACGCAGCTTGCCGTCCGAAGGCGATAACGAGGGCGTATCCGTCATGATACGGTCGAGTGATGCTCCGCTTAGCTGGCTGATGCCGGGTGCACGAGGAGATGAGGTTGATTGGAAGCCAGGCCGTTCCTTGACGATGCGCGTACGATGAGAGAGACCAGAGTGACCAGTCGACGATGTCCTCGTCGTCGCGTGAGAGCGCAGCGAGAGGGCTAAATCGAAGGTCTCCGCAGCAGGTGCCCTGTCAGAAGGAGGCTCGCCGGACGCAGAATAATCAGCAGAGCAGATCCCGCAACGCCGTCGGGCCTAGGGCAGCAGCGCGGCCTCGTTGATGGGCTCGCTGCAAAACACACACTCTAGTTTACTACTGTATGCTGTTAGCAAAGCTCGATGAAGGCTGGGATTGATCAAGATCATGATGTATATACCTAAGCGGCATTCAAGCTGAAATAAGGTGACAACATTCAACGACCATATCACTGCGAGACGCTGTTGATGCTCCTCTTCTCGCCCCTCAACGAGCTGATGGGACTCCAGGCAGAACGCGGGTCGGACGAGTTGGCGCCCAGCGTCGCGCCCCGAATCGCGCCGCTAGGCGGGCTGCGGCAGGGCTGCGAGGCGTACAATTCGAAGCTCGTCGTCTGCGTCGGCGACTTGCCGCCCTCCTGCTCGATCGTCACCGTCGTAGACGTCGGGCTGCCTCGAAATTGAGGGTTCGAGCTGCGCCACGACACCAGATCCGTCGGCGAAGAGATGAGTCCGATGGGCGAAAGGCTCGGCCGATCCTGCGTCTCGCTGCGCGACCCTCTGTTCGACGACGAAGACGGCGGCGAGAGGCGGAGCGCCGGCAGGGGAAGGGAGCCGAGCGAGGGGAGCATGGATCCAAAGGCCGAAGCGTGATGGCGCGGAAGGTGCTGCTGGTGCTGATGCTGCTGGTGGTGGCGATCGTCGCCATTCCTGCTGTGCGACGAAGGTTGAAGGAGGGGCAGCGAGAGCGCGGGCGAAGAAGACTGTCGCGAGATGCACAGCGACGTCGCCGCCATACCAATTTGGACCTCGCTGAGGCCCCAACACTCGCGCGCCTGATTCCACCAACGCGACACGCTCAGCTTCGGCCGCGTCGGGTACTCGGTGCAGATCAGCAGCGCGGGGAAGGCAAACAGGCTCTGACGGCCCGCGGCGCCGAACGAGTCGAGGATCAGCAGCAGGTTGTTGTAGGCGGCCAGCTGGCGCGACTGGTCGTCGTCCATCGGCGTCGAAGTGTGGAGGACAAACATGAGCGACTCGGCCACCATGTGCATCATGGCCCAGCACCCGGCCTTGGCGGCCGAAGGGCTCGAGTTCATCTCGGCAAGCGCCTTGCTGGTGCTGTTGAGGTTCGCCTCGTCGAACATTTCCTCGGACGTCAGCTGCTCGGCCCAGGCGTGCAGGCTCTCCTCGCACCGGCGAACGCCGTCGCGCGCGCGGACGAGAGCTGCCTTGTCGAGACCCTTGCCGTAGTGGCCACCGGTGGCGGGCTGCTGCTGCTGCTGCAATCGCATGGCCCGGGCGTGATCGAGGACGCGGACAAAGACGGCGAAGATCTGCGTCATGCTGAAGAAGGCCTTCGAGACGTCATCGCTGTTCCCGGCTCGGAAGCTGGCGAGGCAGGCGTCGATCTCGTCGGCCCGGACCGAGGGGGCCTGGCCGGCGAGCGAGGCGATCAGGATGTCGAGCGCCCACGAGATGCAGACGAGCCACTGACAGCTGTTGCGTCGAATGTTGCCGCTGAACGAGTCGCGGCTGTAGGACAGGTGGCGCGCCTCGGGGATGGCGCCCTCGTGAAACTTGAGTGCGATGACCATGCGCACGCTCGCGCTCGAGTAAGAGAGGGCGCGCTGGAGGCGGCCCATGCCGGCCTCGTGGGCGGCCAGCAGGCAGAGCGTCGTCGCCGTGTCGAGGCTCGGCTGCTCGAGGGCGCTGCAGCCGTTGCCGTCCTCCTCGGCCAGCATGGCGCGGGCCGATCGCGCATAGGCCTCGCCGGCGGCGAAGCGGCGCTGCTCGTCGACGTCCTGCTGGAAACGCGCGGCCAGGGCGTACATCGAAAAGAGGAGCGCCGGCGACACTTCCGAGGTCGAGAGGTCGCGAAGGAACGAGATCTCGTCGATGACCGAGCTGAAGGGATGAAGCTGGGAGAAGAAGATGCTGATGAGCTCGCGTCGACGTTCCGGCGGGACGTCGGAAAGGGCGTCGCCGCCAAGCGCGGATGCCGGTGCGATGCTGCCGAAATGGCTGACAGGCCCCATCTTGGGCGACTCGCTCGGTGAGGCCGAGGCAAATGTCTGCGAAGTTTGCCCCTTGCCGGGGCCCCGCGCTTGCATGGCAGGGGCGACGTCGTGATGAACGGCGTTCGAGTACGATGGTCTCGAGCCCATGGCCGGGTTCGATCGAGACTCGGGCAGCGAATAATCCTGAGGCTGCGTTTGGGGTGGCGGCGGCGGACCGCGGACGAGGTGGACATTGGCGACTTCGGAAGGAGTACCGGGAACGACGCAAGTCGGTGCGAACGTTGCATTGGAAATGGCATTGGCGCTGGCGTTGCTGCTGCCGCTGCCGGTGGCATTGGGTCCGGCCCGGGCGGTGGGAAGCACCATCTTGCCGTTGGCGTCCGAGTAGCAGCAGGTCCTCCCGCTGAAGTCGCAGTTGGAGCACGGCAGCCCACCGTCGCAGCGCCTCTTTGCCTTGTGGCAGGCGACGCAGGCCTGCAGAGGTGGCAAAGAGACAGCATGAGGGCCAGCGCGTCGTCAGCAGAGCCGTCGAGGTGCAGTGTCAGGAGGGGCAAGGGGGAGTGCTCACCTTTTGCAGGCGCTTGCGCTTGCGGCCGGTGGCAGCGTAGACGGTGGTGCTGTCAGCGGTGATGATGGTCGTGGGCGTCGGCATGGCCTGTTCCTTCTCCTGATTGCTGTCGTTATGGTGGTTCGACTGGGCGTGGCCGATCGGCTGAGACGATGGACCAGCGGCGGCGTTGTTGCTGTTATTGGACCAAGAGGGCTGGTGGCGGTGATGTTGCTGCGGCTGAGGCTGTTGGGCGTAGGTCGAGGGGCCGGCATTTGAATAGGTCGCTTGGAAAGGCCGACCGTTCTCCCAGGAGCTAAAGGTCGAGTGAGGATGTCTGGACATGGTGGGTGGGTTGGCGAGCATGGCCCGGGGGCTGGATTCAGCGATGTGCGGTGCGGAGGGACTTGGGCGGTCGGCGAGTCGACGGGTACGAGGAAGCGGGGATATGGATCGGGGTAGACTCTCTAGTTATGTATATCAAGGGGAGGAAGGAAGGAAAGGAGAGCGTGGGGAGGAGAGGAGGGAAAGAGGGAGCGGAGCAGGAACGAGGACAAGGCCAGAGGCCTCGAAGGGAGGAGGGGCAGCAGCCAAGCAAGGCGCCAAGACTCGGCGCAACGTGGGCCCACGACCGTTTCATGGGCCATGGCGGACGACGTCGCCTGACGACGACTACGATGCCTCAGGGCGGCGGAGGGCGCGAGGACCGGAAGCCAGGCCGTGGGGCGCTTCGCTCGCGCGGGTGGCGAGCGAAGCGGCGGCGGCGGCGGCGGCGGCGGCGGCCTGCAAGGGACAGAGGGAGCAAGGGGAGAAAAGGAAGCGCTGCCAAGCCCGTCGTCCGAGGCCCGCCGCCTGGAAGAGGCAGGAGAGGCCAGGGAGATTGCCAAGCCTTTTCGACGCCCAGCCGAGGGGCGCGGCTCAAGCCAGGGCAAACAACAGAGGCTGAGGCTGAGGCTGAGGCTGAGGCTGAGGCTGAGGCAGGTCCTGGCCTGGCCTGGCCTGGCTTGGCGTAGCAGGCAAAAAAAATAGCAGCGCGCCTGTCTTGGCGACAAGGGAGCGTCGCCTCGGCTTAGCCCTACGCCCACCTCTCCGGCCTCCCTGTTCCGCCGGACGGTCCAGGCTTGCTTAGCCCCGCCGTCGTTGGCTCGTCGTCGTGCGAATCAAGAAATCGTGACTGCAGCAGTACGGCGTTGCTCCTCTTCCCCTGTGCGCATCTCCTGGCCCTGATATCTGAGATGGAGGAAAGAGGAGGGGGGATGAGGCCTGACTTTGGGCAGGGCAACACTGACTTTGGTCCCATCGTCGCTCCCCACCAGATCGAGCCTTGGCACGACAAGCTAAAGCCCCGACGCAGGCGGAGAGGGAAGAGGAAACCGGCTCCTTGGCGCCGTCGTCCGCCCGTATCGTGCATGCTTCTTTCGACCATCTTCCATCGCCCGACACTGTCTGATCTGTCGCCGTCTTGGCCCTGTTTGTATAGACGGCAGACGGTGCTCGGCTACATCTCCCAGCCATCGCTGCGGACGTTGTCGTGCGTCCCTACTCCGTGCATCCCTCTTTCGACTCCGATTCCCCGCTCCGTCCCTTTCCGTCTCTCTCTTCTCCACGAATTTGAAAGTGTCCCTCTATCTTGCGGCCGGTCGCTGAGCACCGAGACCGTGTTTGTCGACCAAAGTAGGACCTTTGAGCTGAAGGGCTGTGTCTCTTGAGCATCGTCGTCGACCGTCGTCAAGCACAAGGAGGGCGACCATGTTTTGGCGTAGGGCTGATGGAACGGAAGCCGAAGCCCGAAGGGGCCGCAGGCTATGTACTGTAGGCGCGAGCCCCTGTCCCTCCGGGCCTCGCCCGCCGGTCGGATGAACAAATAAGTTGTATGTTCAGCCAAGGCCGCGTGTGCCTGCCTGCCTGCCTGCCTGCCTGCCTGATTGCCCTTTTGAGCTGACCTCTTGGTAGGAAGCTGGCCAGCTCCGCTCGGCTCGCCCGCCTCGACTCTTCTGCAAGGTGTTCAGCTTACCTGCAGGCAGATGCATACGCCAGAGAGTCGAGGCGGCGGTCCCTCCCTCGCGAAACGATTCCGCGCGTAGCTTTGGCCTCGAGTACATCCTCCGGCTGTCGTTGTCGTCGTCGTCGTCGTCGTCGTCGTCGTTCGTCAGGGTGACCCTTCTGATCCTCAGCGAACCCGTTTCGTCTGCCGACGATGCTCTTGCACCTCTACCACTCTTCAGATGGTCCGCTGTCAGGTCAACGCAATTATTGGGGAAAGCCGGTTCACTACCATCTTGATTCGGGCAGGCCGCTACCGACGCGAGCAACTGCGGCGCACGTATTGATGCGGGCGTAGTGGAGACCGACCTCCAAGACCCGGCGGTGCCAAGCTACTCACGGGGTGCATCATCGCCAGAACCTTCCGCCGACCGGTCCCACCCTGTCCAAAGAGGGTACATCGTCGTCGCTTGGTCGCTCTCTCCATCTCTGCCCCGGCCTGTCAGCACCGGTAAGAAGTCAGGACATACGTAGCACAGCATCGAGGACGAACAGCCCGTCCTCGCTGCTGGGACTAAAAGCCAGGGAGAGCGATTGCCGCATAAACGCGGACTCGCTCGACGATATGAACCGATGCATGTTGCCAACGTGGGCGGGCCTCACGCCGCTCGCAAAGCCGGCGGCAATAAGTTGGCCTTGGAGTTGCGGCATGCGTACGGTTTGGAAGTAGACCTCACCCGAACCCTCCCAGCGGACCCGTCATCATCATCGTCAAGTCCGCGGCTTCGAAGATAAAGGAGCCTTGAACGGTCTCGGTTCCGTCGCTGTCACATACTGTACAGTCAAAAGTAGCAACTTTCGAAGTGGTCATCGCCCAGGAAGGCCACCTCGCACAGCAGGGCTCCACGATCCTCTCTCTTAGACGACATGTACAGTTCGACGCGTCCCAGTGCGTTAGTCTACGATTCTACCGCCGGTGAGCGACCTTGGCACATTGCCGTCCGATCCGGCCACCACCGGAACCGTCATGAAGTGTTTTCTACTGAACCGCAGTCGACAAAGTGTTCTATGTGACGCCTCATTGTCCTACGGGTCGCGACGACTGATCCCATAGTATGACGTTCCAAGACCAGACAAATATCTGGAGGTACTGTACGTAGCCACGCCCATCCCTGTCGCTTTTCGTCCGGCATCAGCCCCACAGCCCCACACCTACGACCGAAAGGCGTGTCTGGCGCCGTTGTTGGTGCTTGCTTCGGCGAAATCCCTGTAAGGCCAAGAATAGTCTTGGCGCGGATTGGGCGCGAGACTGGGACTGGTCTTCCGGGCCGTGGTCAGCCCGACATTCGGAACCGGACGTGGTACTGTACTTATACGTAGTGATGAGCCAGCACCTCCCTCTGGTACGAGAGACGTCCGGCGTCGTGGTCACGACGAACCGCCCTTCCACCACGCTTTTGGCCCTCTGAAGCAGCATGGACGACGTAGGTGTACAGTTCCCGCGAGATGCCGTCGCCACGAGCCGGCGTGGCCGCTGCTGACGTGTGTTGTCTGTATGTACGTGTGACGGCGAGCCAGGTGAGATGACGCGCCGTACCGCAGGGTCCTTTTTGGCTTGATCGTCGTTGCCGTCGCTATCTCTGTAGGTCACCAGAGTCAGCAACGTTGCAGGTCGAGGGTGACGATAGACGCTCTGTCCTTGCCATGGCCTCCATCGTGTGGTGACACTAGATCTCTCAAGAGGCAAGTTCCTTACGGCCGAGCCTACTGTCGGCCTCGAGGCGCGCCACCCCGCCATCCTGTTCGTAGGTTGCGCCGGACAGAATTGCCCGCATCGACCAGACCTGGTGAAAGGGGCCTTCAGACCAGCTTATGTTTCCCCACCCCTTGCCCTGTTTCCCGCCATGAGCACATCGAGCCTCTCGCGCTGACAGCAAGAGTCGACGTGCTCTGTAGGCCCACAAATCCCGTCCAAGTGACGCCGAGAAGGTGAACCCTACACTCCAACGTGTAGCGCCTCTTCCCTTCCTCCGTCCCATGGTCTCATGTCTAGCGGCGTCCAGCTCCGGTCCTATCGTTCACGCCGCTCCAAAAGGGGGTCTCTTCTGGTCGCTGGGCCGCTGGATTCGAGGCCCACCGTCGATTACTTAAGCTCACCCGCGGCTGAGCTTCAGAGTCAAAGGGGGCCTGGCGACGACGGCGGCGGCGCAGGCTTCTAACCGTCGGATGCGGTTCCGTCGGATGCGGTTCCGTCGGATGCGGTTCCGTCGGATGCGGTTCCGTCGGTTGGGCCCAGCCAGCCAGCGCGCGCGATGAAGGTCCAGCGAAAAACTTCCGCCTACCAAAGCAGAGGCAGGCCCTTCTTTCAGACCTCGCAGCTCTTACTCGCTGAAGGACGAATTCGATTTTAATTCGAGGTCGAAGTTAGTTAGGTGTTTTGGGTTCTCTAGTTACCTAGATCTTTTCTTTGGCCATTACAAACTCGTTGCGGCGTGATCTGAATGGCGGGGAGGCGGGGCAGCTGGGTTGAGGAAAATCGAAAAATTTCCATTGTGGCGCCGGCCTGCTTCTTTTCCCTGGTCAGCCAGCCAGCCAGCCAGCCAGCCAGCCAGCCATGCATCCGTCCAGCAGAGTGGGCGACAGGGGCAAGTCTAGAGAAAAAGAAAAAGGGTGTCGGTGAGGGTCATCCATGGCTGGCGATGGCAGGCAGGTGTGGGGGCTGGCCGGCCGTTGAGCAGAGAGTCTAATGCGGTCAGGATTTCACAACTGGCGAGGGCGAGGACGAGGACGATGGCAAGGCCTGCTGGCGAGCGGCTCTTTTTGGGGCCGCCTGTGACAAAGCTTAGAGCCAGGCGCAGTCGGTCAAGGCCATTGCTGAGGCGCGCCCATCTGATCGCCTGTCCGCCTTCACCACCACCACCTCCACCATCCTTTCTCCTCCATCCCCTTCCGACCCCCGATCCGTGTCCAGATCGCCTTCGTCCCCGCCTTTTCCTCGACGTCGCTTCTGCCTGGCTCCTGTGACTTTGGTCCGGAAGGCTTCGCCGCCTCTCGCGAACAACGCCCAGGCATCCTCCTCGTGCGCAGAGGTCCTCCTCGTTGGTCCAACAAAGGCGGGCTCGTATCTGGTCCGATTCACCCTTGGGTGTTCGACCCCTTGTCGACGACTTCCCTCCGTCGCTCGTTCGGCCCCTTCCTGTCCAGCTGCCTGCCCCACCTTCGTTCGCTCTCCTGCGTGCTTGCTAGCTTTCCGTCGTCCATCGGCGGCGACGAGCAGCAGCAGCAGCAAACGAGCTGAAGCGCCGGCGCCAACAGTGGAGCACAGCACGACCGGACAAGTCAAACGATCAACCGGCGTCTCTGGGATAGCAATTATCGCTCAGCATCGATACGGGTCCCCGCCTACTTGCCGTGGCTTGCATAGTCCCTCGAACGCCTCTTCCACGAACTCGAGGGAGTCTGGGAGGCGAGGATAGCATTCACTTATAAGGAGAGCCTGACCTGCATCAGCGAGCTTCGGCTTCGCCCTTCATTCCCACCGACGATCATCCCCCGTCCGCATCGGCGAGCTAAGAGTTACCAGCGCGCAGGACGCCACAACGTCCCGTAGCGGAAGTGCTTTCCTCGTCCGGACCGTCACCTACCTCGTCCCGTCCGTCGATCGACACCCTACCTTTCCCACAAAAGGTAGCACTTCCTTCGACCGGTCGCACGACTCCGACGAAAACACCTGGGATCTCCCTCGGTCCTGGCCTTTCACCTGACGATAGAGACGCCTTGATTGTGCTGCTCTCTTCTTCTACCTTCCGACCGTAGCCTGGCCCGTCCGTGGCCTGCTCTTATTACGACACTTCCCGCCTTCCGTCCTTGATCCGCCTTCGGCCCGCTCGTCTCGCCCTACCGTTCCTCTCGGAGCCTCTCTTCCTCGGCTCTCCTTGTCCCTTATCGACGAATCGTTGGCCCGTTCCTTCCCTCTGCTTCCCCATTTCTCTTTCCCTCTTCGAAACCGCCACCTTTATATCGCTCTCTCTCTTTCACAGCTTTCTTTCCATCCTTCGACACCTCTCCAGCTTCCCTCCGGACGACGTCTTTGGACATCTCACCGGCAACGCCTCCGCATACCTATTCGACTTCGTCCTCGACTTTACGCCATCGATTCTTTCTCAAAATCTCGCCCTTCTCGATCCTCTCGACCACGCGCCTTCCCCGACATTCGTGGCTAGCTCAACTGCTAGCGCTCACACTCGAAGCCCTGTTCAGCTACCCTTTCCCCCGGAGGGCTCTCCTTCGTCGCTCCAACATCGTCACCGCTTCTCGAGAGCGCGCTTTAGCATCGCCAGTCCCTTCGTCGTTGACGCTCAGCAGTGCCTTCGCTCGCGTCGCAACGACTTCCGACAGTCATGACCAATCCACCGCAGGGAGCCTATGCCGGCTCCTATGCCGACCATCGAGGCATCTACGGCCAGGAGGTCCAGCACCAGCATGCTGCCGCCGCCTACGCCGCCTATCCGTCGGGTGTCAGCGCCGATGCAGGATTCCAGCACGACGGCTGGATGCACGCTGCTCAGTCTCAGGCTCAGGCACAGTCCCAGGCCCAGGCCCATGCTCACGCTCGTGCCCACGCACAAGCGCAGGCTCAGTCAACCATGATCCAGCAGCCGCAGCAGCACCATTCGGCGGACGAATACGCCGTCTCGATGGGCATGTGGCAGCCTCCGCAGGCCCCGCGGATGAGCGCGGCGGCCGCACGAGCCTCTTCGCTCGCCGCTGCCGGCTGGTATGGCAATCAGCCCTATCACTACGGCGCCGGCCCCTACGCGGCACCCGCGGGAAACTCGTGGAATGGCGCCGCTGGGCTCCCGGCCGGCTTGACACGCCAGCCTCAAACGCACCAGGCTCTCGAGCACCAGCTTATCCTTCACCACCACCTCTCCAAGCTGCAGCAGGACGGCCACCATCGCGCCCAGCCGGCTCGTCAGCAGGTGGACTATCACGCCTACCCTCCCCGCCAACCTCACCCCTACCACCACCACTACTACCATCAGCAGCAGCCTCAAGCTGGCCACGACGATCTCCGTGGCTTCGCGGTAGGCGCCGATCGCTACGGTTCCGACTGGCATCCTGCTCGCGGCAACCCCTACCCAAGCGCAACGCACCACGCTCGTGGTCGGAGCGAGCACTGGACGCATTCGGTGCCCCAGCGTGTCGGCGGCGGCGGCGGCAGAGAACTCCTCGACCACGGCAACCACACTATTCGACGTGCCGAGGCTCAGCGCACCGCCCAGGAGTGGCAGGAGGGCACGCAGTCCTCCGGCTGGATTCCACAGCAGGGCTCGACGACGGCTGCCGCAGCCGCTGCGCCTGGCCCGCAGCTCCCCTCCATCCAGGACCCGCACGCGTCCCGAATCCAACACGCAGGACCTTCGGCTTCCGGCTACGGCGACCCACACGCGTCCACCCGCTATGACCTTCGACGTACCGGTCAGAACTTCGGCGCCAGCTGGGGCGAGCCTGCGGACTATCGCTACCCTCGCAACTTGGCTGCCGATGGCGAGACGTCACACCACGACGCCCGGCAGTGGGCCGAGGCTCGGGAGGGGGAGAAAGCTTCGGCATGGTCCGAGGGCCTGCGCATCGAGGCGGAGGCCCACGCCGGCTACAACTCCCGGGCTCAGCCCGAACGCGACCAGCCTCACTGGGGCGCCGCGGAAGAGCCCCGACGTCATCCCGCTCACGGCGTTAACGCAGCTGCCGCCGACCACGGCGCAAGTGCGTGGCAGCCGCTGCAGCAGCGACCCGGAGACCTGGCTTCCGTCGTTCAGATAGCTCCGCAGCCCAATGTGTGGCGCGTGGCACCTCAGCCGGCACAGGACAACATGGGCGGCGACAACATCGAAGAGTGGGACGTCGAAGTTAGACAGAGGCAGGACCGGCAGCGCGATGCGGACAATGCCGACGTTGTCAACAACACCGTGCCTGAGGGCCATCCAAACGTGCCCCCACCTAGCGCCGAGATGCCGGATGTCCAGCCCAAAGGTCCGGCTCCTCCCTCTCCCGATACCCTGGACAAGTCTTCGGTGCCTATCGCCGCGTTCGGGGCTCAGGTCGTCTGGAACGCATGCGCCGCCTTCTTCGACGCTAACATCCTCTTCCAGGCCCAGCGGCAACCCGAGGCCGAGTCTACGGGCCACGGTCGGGAGGGCGGGGACGACACGCAGTCGGGCGGTACGGCCTCGGTTCCATCGAGCTCGTCCACCCTTTCGCTGCCGACGCCGCTGTTGTCGCCTTGGGCGGCGGCTAGCTTGCCCAAGGGCCATCCGCGCGACTGGAACGCCTTCCAGTCGCCATTTGGCCCTGAGAGCACGGTGTCGTTGCGTGCGGCCACCAATCACGGTCTCGGGCTGTCCGGCTCGAACGGTGCTCTGATCAACACCGAGTCTGTCAGCCAGCTGCACCGCCTGGCGGTCGGCGCCGGTAGCAGCGTCTCGAAGCTCAACAGCGCCGCGTCGCACGGCTCAGATGCCGCCGCCAACGCTTGCCGTCGCCGCACCTCGAGCGGCCTACCGGGTTCTTCATCACACGGCTACGGTTCGGTAGGCGGCGGCGGCGGCCACAGTTCTGGCGCGAGCTCGGCCACCAGCTCGGAGCCTGGTACGCCCTCGTCGCTGGGCAGCCACAGCCCGTCGATGAACTCAATTCCCGAGACGCAGAGCGACGGGCCGACTTACTCTGCCCCCTTTCCGTCCGCCGAGGGGCTTGGTCTCGACCGTTCGCACTCGGAGTCGTCCGTCTATGCGCACGGCGCCGGCGGCAGCAGTAGCAAGGCGCGTAAGATGTCATCGACGAGCTCCATACGATGGGCTGATCGCGCGCGCGACAAGATCCTGTCTGCGCTGCGTCTTGTCTCTCCGCAGTGGCGATGGAGCGCCAACCCGGAGAACTTTGTCTCGCTCGTCACCGCGAGTGACCAGGCTTCGCAGAGCTCGCCTGGCTACACCAACCCTGCTTCGGTCTCGCGCACCCGTAGCAGGTCGCCGCGCGACACGGCGATGGGCGCTGTCTCTGCGCATGCGTGCGAGCCAAGTCCGGCGTTCCGGCGTTTCGCTCATCAGGTGCTGGCCCAGACGCTCCTCTCGCCGACGGCGTTTCTGCTGGGCATCTTGTACGCGCTCCGCCTCCCCTACCTCGCGCTGCTCGCTGACGGCTCAATGGACCCCGAGGCGATGGAGCTCTTCGCCCAGCCCACCTCGGCGGCGCCGTTCAAGCTGTTCACGCTCGGCTTGATGATTGCCAACAAGCACCTCGACGACAACACGTTCACCAATAAGACGTGGAACGAGGTGACCGGGATCCCGCTGCTCGAGCTCAACCAGATCGAGGCATACTTCCTCAAGAAGTGCAACTACGAGGTCGCCGTGCCGGACGACACATGGGTCGCCTTCTTGCACGGCGTTAGGGCGCGCGAGGAGCTCGCGCTCGACGACGAGAGGACGGGCAAGCCGACGGCTGCGGCCGAAGCTCGCCCCCAGTCGCGCCGGTCGTCCTTCGATCGGCCGCTTCCTGCCGCAGCTAGCGATCAGGAATGCCGAAAGCGGATGCTGCTCGTCCTCGAGGAGGCCCTTTCACCGTTCGACGCGGTTCCCCAGTTCAGCCTGGATGACTCGGCCGCGACGGCGACGATGCCGGCCAAGACGATGCGGGGCGACTCGATCGGCTCTACTCTGTCGTCAGAGGAGGCCGATGCCGATGTCCCTGCTGTGAGTCAGGGCGGCGAGAGCGGCGCATGGGGCCGGATGCAGCAACGTCGCCCCTCGTCGAACCTGCAAGCGCATCACCAGCACTGCCACTCGGCGCCCGTCGTCGCGACGGGCCTGAGCTCGATTCAGAACAGCGACGAGGACAGCGACGACGTCTTTGACGACGACAACTCTCCCTTCCGGCCGTCGGAGCACGGACGCCAAGGCGGTGGTGGCGGCGGGCCCCTCGATGCCCAGCGCAGCTGTCTCAGCCGGACGCAGTCGGACTTTGACGGCCGCCACCGACGGACCGCAGCGCCACCTTCGCTGCGATCGCACGGCGTCTCGTCGCTCTCGGGCCCTCTGGTCCCGTCTGCGCTGCTCAACGGCTCGAGGGCGCTCTTGCACGGCGGCAGCGCGTTTGCACCGCTGGCGTCGTCGGCCTGGTCGCAGCACTGACGTCGAGACTGCGTTGGTCGTCAAGCTCCTTGGTCTCCTTGCTCCACGGCCGTCCCGCCCCGCTCTTTCGGCCGTCGACATCATCAGTCGCCCTTTGTAGGCGCGGCGATACATGTTTCTGATTTTGGCTTCGGCTTCATTGACTTCGCCTGCAGTAGTAGTTGCTTGTCGATAGGATGGCGCGTCTCTGTACCTCGCTCTTTTACGTTCCGTTCCGCCATGGCGCCCTCGTTTCGTCTTCTTCCTTGCGACTCGTCCTAAAAGCACAAGCCCTCTCAGCTGCTCGCGGGCACGCAGCGGCGGAGGCTCTCTTTCCCGTGGTCACGAGGGCAGGTGTAGGGGTCTGCTCGCCAGACGCGCTCGCCTGCCTGCGGTGCGCCATTTGAGAGTTGATATACATATATCCCCCGGCCTCGTTTGACGATGCTCTAGCTCTTTGCTTTCTCGCACCGCCGCCGCTTTCTCACTACTTGTCGTCGCCCTACAAAAGGCGCTTTTGCTTTCTTGGTCCCAGGCTCGACTGCGCGCTCGCTCTGCTCTCCTGTACAGCCTCGATGATGAGCGAAACCAGTCAAGAGTCACACACTGGCCGCTTGGCCTAGGTTTCTGTTTCGTTTGCATTCGCTCGACGCGCTGGTGTAGCTGGAGTGGCGACTGAGCGACTAAGACTGTCTGTGTCGAAGAAGTTTTGCTCCGGAGACGAAGCGCTATGTAACAAAGGGGGAGGGGGGGAGGTTGTCGGGCGTCGCTGATGCTGATGCTGATGCTGATGCTGATGCTGACGCTGACGCTGACGCTGGCGGCTAAGGAGGTTCGAGCCGCGGGCCAACCGTTGGCTGCGCTGGCCTGGGCGGAGAGGCAGGGGAGCGCGTGTCAGGCGGCATCGGGAGAGTTGAGGAAAACGCGACAACGTTACCGGCCGATAGCCAGGACGCGGTAACGCTACCGGCCGATAGCCGCCGGGAGGAGGGCAGTTAGCCAAGGTGAAAAGGTTTGTACATAGTCTAAGCTGTAGAGGCACCTGCAGGTTCTCTTTAGTACACCACACCATCAGATCCCCCATCCCGTGCCGACGGGTGTAGCTTCCGCCTATCGCAGCTCTATTCCGTGCCAACGGGTGCAGTTTTCGCCAATCATAACTGGGAGCGCGCGCCGGGATCACAATTGCGGGTCCAAGCGTCGACGGGTCGACGAGCGTGCGTGGCCCCTCTCCTGCTGCCCATATGCTGTCGCGCTGCCGCAACGTCTGATCGCGTTGCGCATGAGCCACAGACTCTATGAAATGCACTCGTCTCACGCCCTAGCAGCCTGGCAAAGGTAAGTACTCCTGTGTACCGTACTCGGTGGAAAAGGTGCAATTTCAGCCCCTTCTGACGATCAACCGGCCTCACCACACAGCAGCGCACAGGGACGAAAACTTTGCCAAGGACTGCGGTAGGACGGCACGCCGGCAGAGCAAAGCAAGGCAGCAGCACGCCAGCTTGCCCAAGACGGAGCCAGTACCAGCTGACGTGCGCTTGCCCTGCAGCAGCGTGCAAGGGTTCAGCCGGCAACGGCTAGCAAGGGAGCCCGTGCTTTAAAACGTTGACGCCCGGCAGGCTGTTCCTCCCGTCCACCACCACCCCCACCACCAACAAGACCCCGGCAGCCATGTCATCGGCCACACCGACCCCGATCATCGTCTGGTGCCATCCGCGCTCCTGCTCAACGGCGTTTGAGCGCGCGCTCATGCAACGTTCCGACACGCACGTCTTCCACGAACCACTCGGCGACCCCTTCTACTACTCGCAGTCGCGCGCATGCCACCGCTACGACGACGCTACCTGCCAAGCCACCGAGCACTGGTCCACCAGCCTCGAGAGCGTGACGCAGTCACTCCTCGCCTCGGACGCTCCGCTCGACAGCCTGCCCAAGAACAAAGATTGGCCTCCCCGCTACATTTTCATCAAGGACATGGCCCAGTACATCTTCCCCGCCCATACGCTGCGTCGGCTCCACCCTGAGTCGAAAGTCTACCCCGCCACCGACTCGACCAGCGACAGTGCGGACAACACCTCGTCCACCAGGGGAGACACTTTGCAGAATCCCACGTTGCTACCCATCTGGCTACTCAAGCGATTCAAGCACACCTTCCTCATCCGCACGCCCCAAAAGTCGGTGCCCTCGTACTGGAAGTGCGTAGAGGAAAAGGCGGCCGGCTTCGAGTACTTTGACGGTGCCGAGGCGGGATACGCCGAGCTGCGCATCTTGTACGACTGGATCTCGAACCCCTCGTCCAGCTTCAACACCTACTCGCCATCATCGTCGGACGACTCCAAGCCGGGCAAGGTCCAGGACCAGCCGCATCCTCCGCCGCTCATCGACGCCAAGGTCCTGCTCGCATATCCTGAACACACCGTCTCGCTCTACTGCCAGGCGGTGGGGATCCCGTTCGACAAGCAGATGCTGAGCTGGGAGAGTGGACCCGTGGAGGAGTGGAAGAAGTGGGGGACCTACCACAAGGGTGCCGAAAACTCGACAGGCTTCAAGCAGAGTGCGCCCGAACCGGCCCAACAGCAGGCAGGAGCGGCGGGGGGAGCAGAGAAGAAGGAGCTGCCAGAGGAGGTCCAAAAGACGATCCAGGACTGCCTCGAGGACTACGAGTACTTGGCGCACAAGACGACGATCAAAGAGCCTTGAGCGTCGAGCTAGATCGGCGTGCGGGTTGACGGACGAACAATACGGGAAAGCAGGAAGACACACATCTCGCCTCCTGCTCTTTGCTCAGCTTTGCCCGCTGACACCTGTGTGCTCTTCCGTCTGACCTGAGGGCTGCAATATGCTGCCTGTGTCGTGCTCGAGTCTAGAATGCATCCTTAAGCTAATCTGGCGTCTGAGGTTGCACGGACTAGAGTGTGACATCGAGCTGAACGCAATCTAATTTGGTGGTGGAGATCGGACGGCCTTCTTTCAGTACTCGTTCGCGGAAACCACGGCGCACCAAGGATAGCTCTCTCTCTCAGCAGTTGACGCTGTCAGGATCGTTGTAGCCCGCTGTGACGCGCGACCGAGCCGTATGCGGGCGCTCGTTGATGACCCGCGCGCGCGCGAGTTGGCGTAAATTGGCCGAGACGCGTCGCGCGATTTTGGGGCCAAAAGCAACACCGCCGCCCGCTCTCAGACCCCTCTCTTTCTCTCTCTTCTCACTCTCTGTCGGTCCCTGACGCCACTGCCCCTCCTCCAGTCTCGATCACCACGGCCGCACCACTCTCATCAGCGCCAGCTACCAGCCACTAGCACAGCACCATGCCGGACGCATCGGCGCCACCGCCGCCCGCCCTCCGCCGCACCATCCTGCGCATCTTTACAAAGAAGCACAACCTCCAGCTCCACTCGTCCGCCATCTTGTACATCGCACAAACGCTGGACTCGCACGGCCTCTTCCAGCAACCAGAAGAGTGGGACGACGCAATAGAGGCACTCGCAACCGGCATCCTAGAGGCAGATGCAAGCGGCGCAGATGCCGGCGTCAGCAGTGAGTACACCCGCATCCGCGAGCGCTGACGCCTAGTCACGCGGGTCAAGTCTGGCTCACTTTCCCAGTCCTCTCCTCCATCCACTGTCCAGGCTCCATCGTCACGCAGGAAGCCCTCAAACACGTCTATGACCAGCTATGCGTGGTAGACTCGGCCGGTGGCGTAGCGGCCAGCGCCAGCGCCAGCCACGCCATCCATGATCTGACTGAGGGCGAGCGTCCCAACCCGGAC
Organism: Thecaphora thlaspeos; assembly: GCA_900291925.1. Lineage (NCBI taxonomy): Eukaryota > Fungi > Basidiomycota > Ustilaginomycetes > Urocystidales > Glomosporiaceae > Thecaphora > Thecaphora thlaspeos. The sequence continues at coordinate 995,665 of UWYS01000004.1, read as the reverse complement.
CGCTACCTCCACGTCATCGACGCCTTCTCGATGCCCCGCGTCGTCTTTGACCCTCAGCGCAAGGTCTTCGAGCGGACCAGCGTCCGTCCCACCATTCTTCCTGCCGCATCCGCAAAGTCAGCCTACCTCCGCGAGCGCCTCAACATCGTCCGCTCCGCCGTCCAGCGCAACGAAAACTTCTGCCCGCCCCTAGCCATCGGTAAAGGGCGTCAGCGCGACTCCTTCATGAAGCTTACATCGACAAAGAACCTCCTCGGGCGGCAGGGGAAGCGCTTTCTCCTCTTTGGCATGCTGTCCACCTCGCAGGACGGGCGATACGTCCTGGAGGATACCGACGGCAGCGTCGGCCTCGACCTCGAGGAGGCCATCCCGGGCGAGGGCATCTTTACCGAGGGCGCCATGATCCTAGTCGAGGGTGAGTACACCGACGAGGAGCGCATCAAGGTCTTTGCGCTCGGCCATCCGCCCTCGGAAACGCGCAGGCAGGCGCGCCAGCTCTACTCGCACATCGACACGCTCGGGATAGGCGCCATCTCGACAAAGGACGAAGAAGCGCTCCGCGTCCACGAGCAGATGCACGACGACCTATGCATCGTCGTCATCTCCGACCTCCACCTCGACCACGCAAAAACGATGGCCAGCTTCCGGCTGATGCTCCAGGGTTACGTCGACGCCGGCTTCATCCCGTTCGCCTTTGTCCTCTGCGGCAACTTTAGCAGCACGCCCTGGACAGGCGGCGACATGCTGAGGCGGTACCAGAGTGAGTACCCAGGGCGTCATCCTTGCCTCTTCTCCTTCCAGCTCGCATCACTCCGTGCTGACACGACCTGAATCTGTTGATCCGCCACCACCCAAAGGCGCCTTCTCCAACCTCGCCGACCTGATTGGCGGCTTCCCAGACCTGCTGCGCTCGTCGCACTTTATCCTGGTCCCGGGCCCCTCGGACCCCTTTGCATCGCCGCTGATGCCCCGCCCCGCGCTTCCCGAAATTTTCACCTCCAAGCTCAAGGCCAAGCTTGGCGCTCGCGTCCACTTTGCCAGCAACCCGTGCCGGATCATCTACTTTGGCCAGGAGATTGTCGTCTACCGCGACGGCGTCATGGCGCGCATGCTGCGCAACTCGGTCAGGCTCAAGGAAGAGGCAAGGGAGGGCGATCTGAAGAAGTTTGTGAGTAGGTCCCGAGTCGTGCTCGACGATGGAAGGGAGGCAAGGAAGCTGACATGTTGATGTTGCATCGCATGCGGTGGCGACGAGTAGCTGGTCTCGACGTTGCTCGACCAGGCGAACCTCTGTCCACTTCCACAGACGGTGCGACCGGTGTTGTGGGAACACGACCATGCACTCAGACTGTATCCGATGCCCACCGCTGTGAGTCTCTCCTTTCCGCTCCTAACCCTCACCTCTGCCCTTGCTAGCCGGTCCTGACGTTCTATTGTCCCTTCTGCCACGACGTCGACCACAGCTGGTGCTCGCAGACACCTACGACCGCTTCGAACTGACCTACGAAGGCTGCCACGTCTTCAACCCAGGCTCCTTTCGCGGGTCTTCGTTCGGATGGTCCACCTACTACCCTGCCAACGGTAGGATGGAGCGAAGGTACGTTGATCCTGTCGCTACGTCACGACGTGGAGTTTGGACGTTGACCTGTCCTTTCCACAATGCCTTTTGCGACGCGATGGAAACAGCGAACTTCCACCGACCTAGAACGACCTTTCTCGCCGCTCGAAGTCGGAGTGTTCGAGCCGTGTTTGCATGTACTTTAAGAGCTACGACACCATACCATTTGCATACTAGCTTCAGACGCTGGACGATCGCACGACGATACACCCGTGAAACGTCACGTTTGCGCCTGATATCCCCAGAGTCGTTTCGTTATCGCGTCAAGTTCCGCACGAATTGGCGAAAGAGCGAGGAAAAGAATGCAATGAATAGAAGAGGGCTGAATCATTTGGCATAATGTATCGAAAGGGTCGTAGAAGGCAAAGCGGTGTCATAGATGGATCGAGGAGACGGAAAGAATGAGTCGGATAGGATGTCGTAATGATATGCTACGGGTCGTGAAGAACGAAGAGCGAGAGCGACAAAGAGGGGAAAATCCTTCTCTCCCCCTTATCTGTGTCGTGGGGCGGCGGTCGTAAAGATACGTTGAGACGTAGAGAAATCGTTCGTGTGTGCGTGAGTAAGGGCGACGTTCAAAGCGTGGTGGTTGCTGGTAAAAACTCTGGCGGCGGCGTCGCGGGTCATTAAAAATGGTGGGAGATATCGTAACGCTGGCGACGTGAGCCTAGAGAGAGAGGAAGCTGCGCCGACCCCAGAAGAAAGCTTTCCACGGGAGAAAGTGATAAGAGATAAAACTCGTTGTCCTTGACGCGAGGGGCGGTTCTTTGCGGTCGGTTAAGGGTATCGTGAAGCAATTCACATAATGCGAGAGTCATGGTCATTTCTACTTGAGACCGGAAGCGTCGGTGATGACCTTGAGACGGGAGGCCGTCATGTGCGGAAACTCCCAAAACGAGGCACCGGCGTTCCAGCCGTTCTCTACGGCCGTCTTTAGGCAACGACCGAGGACGGAGGGCTTCATGAAGCCGTTGGCGGCATCTTGCGTGTTGCCCGGCTTGCCGACGACGAGCTTGTCCAGCGGTACTCCCCAGTACTTTGCGATCTCGAACAACGAAGTCATCGGATAGGGTCCGTCGGAGCTGTCCCAAAGGAGGGAGTCGCAGGTGATGTAGGAATCCTGGTTGTAGAACTGGACGTTGTACCAGTCGATGAGCGAGCCGACTTCCTTGTGGATCTTGGTGTAGCCTCCGTCCTTGTAGATGTCGGTGTTGAACCAAGGCGCGAGCGGCGCATGGGTGATGATGTAGTCGGGCGAGGGGAGGTTGGCGCGGAGGCTCCGTGTGAGTTCGATGAGCCAGTCGGTCGACTTGCCCTGGTCAAAGAGGCGCTCCTCTTCGTAGTCGACATCGACGCCGTCGAGGCCCATCTTCTTGACCCACGTCGCGATCTCCTTGCCGAGCTGCGTCGCATTGCGTCCGAGCGACTGCGGCGCATCGTCCGCGCCAAAGAGCGACACCATCAGCTTCATCCCGGCGCTGGCGTAGCGCGACTTGAACCACTTGCGGTCCGCCGCTGACTTGGCGGCGAACTTGGCCGCATTATCCGCGACGCCCCACTTGACCGTCCAAAAGGCAAAGTTGTACACGTCAAAGCCGCTGATGCTGGCGGCGGGCGGAGCGCCGTACGTCTGACTAGCGACGTCGCTATCGCCGTAGACGACGAAGCGCGGAGCGGAGACCGAGTCGATGTCGGCCGTCGGGAAGCCGTTGGCGAGCATCTTGGTGCCCGGAGCGAGGTTGAGCTCAGGCTCCGAGTGACTGGCGCTGAGCCAGCCGCTCACCGTGTTCCAAAGGTTGTGGGTGACCTTGGAAGTGAGGCTGTCGTCGTAGATATCCGGGCGAAGGCCGTTAAAGGCGTCGTACAGGCTGACCTGCTGGTGGGGGGCCGCGTTGGCACCGGTGGCCGCTAGGCCGAGGGCAATGGACGTGGCAATGGCGGCGCGCATGTTCACGTCCGAGTCGGTCCGGTGTATCTTTGAGAGCTGTTCCAAGGATGCGGAGAGGCAGATCGGGAGAGCTACTGTGGCTGGTGGATGCTGGAATGGTCAAGGTAGCACACAAGAGTGGGGGGAGGGGATAGGAGATGAGACTGGGGAGGAATATAGGTAGAGGGACGGGGGCGTGAGGGAGAGATGGTGAGAAATACGAGCAGGAGGAAAGGACGGCCCAAGCCACCTTTATATACGCTGAAGAAGGATGGCAACCGGCGGAAGAAGAAGATGAGGACAGCTGGGAACCTAGCGAAGGGGAGTATGATCCGCCGCAAAGCAAGAGGGCCTTGATCGCAGGACAGCGCAAGTGACCCGGCGGGAAAGAGGCACGCCGTCGTCGATGCATATCACGGGAAGATCTACTGTACGTTGCTCTTGTTGCCAGCGTCGACAAGGGCTCGTTCATGGCTGCCAGCGGAGGGAGGGCAAACGCCAGTGTACTGTAATGTGAGGCGGACAAGGCTTACTCTGGGCGATCTCCGGCGGCAGACGTGCAGTTTGGCGGTCTCTCAAACGTCTGAGGCGGACCGAAGCGGCAAGAGGTCAAGCGGTGGAGCATTACCCTGAAGCTGAGGGAAAATGACGATGGTGTGCTGCTTGTGCACGCTCGAGCGCCAGAGGTACAGAAGCACAACGCGGTCGAGCTCAAGCTAGAACGCTGATGCTTGAAGCTCGCCTCGTCACCGTTTGCCTCCAACGGCGAGTTTGAGGATTGCCGAACCGGGCGCTCTGAGCTCGATTGACTCCATTCACCTCGCGGTGGTAAGTAACGAAAGATTGGCGGAGGCGGGATAGAAGGTAGACCAACACCTTCGCTGCCATACGTAGGCATTGCAAGTCCGACGGCAGCGTAGCGGGCGACAGGCGGGTCCTCTAGATGACTTTTTGACGATGTCCTTGACAAGCAAGCAAGAAGAGACAGCTGCCTCGTCTCACGTCGAGAGCGAGGAAATGTCGGCCGTCCGGTTCCGGCCGACGTTGTCGGGTGTGCCGTGAAGGTTCGACTAGCGACGCTCCTAGCGCTAGGCAAGCTTATGCTGCGCCGCAATGGCGCTTCGCTACCGGCAGATGGGTTGATGGGATGTCCCCGATTTGGAAGGAGGCGAGGTGTTGGTCCACGTATGTACATACGTACAGTACTGTAGCGTGCGCAACGCGTGTGCGCATGTGCAAACGGCGCGGCTGGGAGAAACTCACTGAAGCAGAGTGTTAGTCTGCACCACTTGGACCTCGCTCGACGATCGAAGACGGCGCGTCACTACAACTGCCTGAAGGAGCCTCAGATCGCTGCAAAGTGCTGCCGAGCCGATGCAGAGGGTAGATGAGCTCTAGAACCCTGTGTCCGGCGGCAGAAGGAAGCGCGGCGAGCACCATCAGACTCTGTTCTCTGTGACGCGGAGGAACAGAGTAGTGCCCTCAACGTCACTCCGCATGTTAACTGCGAGTCTATTAGGCCTCTCTCTCTCGCTCTTCGCCGTCTCTTCCTTCGATGCTACCAAGCTCAGCATTTTTCATACAGCCTCGTTTAGCATCCCATTGCGGTCCCCGAATCCTCGGCACTCTCGCCAACCTCTACATCGGCAAAGCATGCTTCCAATTTACATAGCTCACCTTCACCGGTGCCGATCGACCACGGCATGCGGTCTTATAGACAAGGGCTCTTGCTCAACGTAGGCAGAGCAGGATCGCATCTTCCCAAGGTTTTGCCAACGCGGAATCGCAATAGCGCCAAGGCAGAAGGCCGAGGAAACATTAAAGAAGAGAGTCTATCTCGATTCTTATGCCGCCCTCAGCTCGTGTAGAGGGATGGATGCTATCAACAGGCAGGTGTGGATGACTGTGCGGTCGAGGCTTGGCGGTCGCCCATCGACACAGGAAAAGCGGCATCTACTGTAATTGGCGTGGGTCTGAGTGATGCGTGGCGCGTGGCGTGAAGTGGTGCGGGGTGATGGGCGAAGAGGAGCTGGAGCATTCCCGATCCATCTATAACAAGATTAACAGGGGCACGTTATCGTCGGAATCAAAAGAAAAAGAGAGAGACAAGCCTAGAGCCCGTGCTGCGGGCCACCCTCGTTCGGATGACAGTCAGTCGACGTCGGGTAGAAGCCGGTCCCGCAATTGCTCACATCCGCGAGCCCTGATCCAGCTTGTGGCGGGTCGTAATAATGGAGGTGGTGATGGTTGTCGCGGCCTGTCGAGAGTGTCGATACTGGCCCGTACTGTCCAGTACGACTGCTGACGGACAATGACAGTGGCATCGATGTGGCGTTTTGAGACCCCATTGCTACATAGGGCGCCTGGTTGGCGTGTGGATCCAGCGTAGCCATCTCGCCCGACATGGCAAAAGGGTAGCTGGCTGGGCTTGAGCTCGTCGGCATTGCCGTCCCGGCGAGCACGCCGGCATCCGGGAACGAAGTTCTCGAAGAGCTGCCGTCAGGGTAGCCCGACGTTGTCGCTTCCTGCTCGTGATGCAGTTCGGCCGGATACGGAGGGAGCCGAGTGAGTTGAGTCGTGAAGTTGCCGCCCGTAGAGGAGCAAATCCCTACGGACGGCACACCGGATGTGCCGCCGTGCCAGGATGTTGGCAGCGAGCTAGCCGACGTCGGTCTCGACGGAGGCGCCGCCACAGCTTCGGCCATCGCCCACGTCGTATGAGGCGACGGTCCCGACCCGACGGCCGAAGCAGGCCATTCCATGGTGGGCACAGTGGGTACAGTGGGCACATGAAAAAACGACGCGCCTTCTTGCTGGCCATGCCCGAAGTGCGATGCCGGAGGCTGATGATACTCGAGGTGTCCTGAGCTGCTGCCGCCGCCGGAAGTGAGTGTACTGTAGGCCTCGGGAAGTTCTTGCCATCGTGAGGCCTCCTGCCCGCTCGCCTGATCGAAGCCCGTCTCTACCGCCTGCTGACTACCTGGCAAGCCGCGATAGCTGTGCGAAGTTGCAAAGGGCGCATGATACGAGCTGCCGATCGAGGTAGAGGGGGCCAGCCAGGCGGCGTCTCCATGCGGCTGCAGCGGTGGCGCTTGTCCTGCTACGGATTGTGGCCGACTATGCGGCGGCTGATAAGTGTTTGCGTGGCTGTTGCTGGCCATCTCGGCTCGCGTAGGCGATGGCGGGAGGGGAGGATGATGTGCGAATCCATGCAAGACGGCGCTGTTCGGCGTTGACGCGGGGAGGCTCGACTCACGGCCTAAGCTCAAGCTCAGACTCAAGCTAGCGGTCGACGACGGTCCAAGGGTTAGCGAGCTCTCACTCGCCATCGACCCGATGCCGGAAGACGCCGACCCCTTCCTCTGTGTCAGAATAGGGCTGGGGCCGTCCTTGAGCTTCTTGCCGCGGTGGTGGGCGCGATACTCGCAGTGGAGGTCAAGGCGGACGCAGCGCTTGCATCGCTCGTCAGTCGGATGCGCCTTTTCGCACTTTGTCTTGATCTTGCGGCAGTTGAGGCAGGCGAGGTTGGATCCCCGCTTCGATGGCGGCGAGGAGCTCTGGAAGCGGTAAGATGCCCCGTAGGGCACGCCGGTGGTTGGAACTGTGGCCGAGCAGGGGCTCCCCACGCCCATCGGGTCGTGAGGGATGGCGTTTTGCAGAGCGCTGTTCATACTCTACCTGTTCGTGGTTCTTGCAGGGTGCTCGCTTAGCAGCCAGCAGTACGACCGCGCTGGCTGGTCGCCAACAAAGGTTGAGCGAGTGTGTTGGCTCGCTCGGGGTCGTCCTTCGGAGTGCGGCCGGCTGGGGTGCAAGGCAAAACCTTGTAGAGGCTCCTATAGCGTCTTCGTTGTCGTTGTCGTCGACGTCCTTTATGGTGTTGGTGTGGCAATAGTATGATAGTCGGTGTTGTTGTTCCCGTGTAGGTCCAAGGCAGGCATGGTGCTGGTGGTCGAGATGAAGCCGTCCATGGAGGGCTGGAGGGCTGGAGGGCTGGAAGGCCGTCTCCCCGAAACAGTGGAGCAGAGCTATGACAAGGGAGGCACCATACAGGATAGGCGGACGAACCCTCCCCACCTCGGCGTTGAGATCTCCTCTTGGACATAGGCGCCCCCTGTTACACTCTGGACCTGCCAGGCAGGAATCGGAGAATTGATCGGCAAAGGCCACTCGGGGGAACAAGGGAGGGAAGGGGACAAGCAAGCACCACCACGAGGCCCGGGCAGGACATCGAAGTGCGGTACAGGGGACGGGCCTCGTGCTAGCGAGCTTCCTCACAGCCAAGGAAGGCCGCTAACGTGGCCGCCAGAGAACAAGAGAACAAGGCATGCAAGCAAGCAAGAGGCAGGGGCTGCAAGCGAGTACGTGTTCTTCGTTCCCCGCCCCTCCTTGTCCCACTGACGCCGCTCTCGCTGCACAGGTGAGCTGATACGACGTTCCAAATTGAGTCCCCGTCTCTCCCTCTTTCCTTGGTACACGGGAATCGTTCCGCTAGAGTCGGAGCAACGCCAAAGATGGCCCCAAGTTCGGCCAAGAGGGCTACCATAGAGGTGATTACCTGGTCGCTGAAGCGAGTCGTCCCGGACGCCCCCTCTTTTGGAGGGCGTGGACAAGCACTTTGCATGACTCCTGCCTCGAAAGCAAGGAAATCTGGTTGCAACGCCCTGCCGACTCTTCGGAAGTGGGGGAGACAACGGCAACACCGAGCCATGCCCGACGAAAAGGCCCAGGAGGAGGGCACATCTTTTTGACCCTCTCAGTGTACGTAACTATGTACTTACACCTACTTCTCATCGAAGCCTCGAGCCCGGCCCAGTCAACAGAGGTACTGTACGCGCATCGAGCTCAGCTCCGCGGGCCTTGGACATCTGACGGCGGCGGAGAAGCGGAGAAGAGGTCCACTTCCGACATCTATTTACGATCCATGACATATTTTAATGGCACGGACATGGGGAACGCTTGTCCTGAACGATGACGTGCTCCAACAGCCTATTCTATCCTTTTTGTTGTGTATATTCGCAGGTTTTTACATACTCGAATAACGACGTCTAATGAGGGTGAAACCCATGTTGATGCGGGCTTGAATCGAGAATTGCCAGTCCAGCTTTGTGCCCCACGAGCATGAATGGATCTGCTGCGGCTGCTGCGGCTGCGGCTGCGGCTGCGGCTGCTGCTACATAAAATAATTGTATTGCTTTGTGTTGGGGATGAGGGGGAAATCAGAGAAGGGACGGACAGGGGCGAAAAAATTTTGATTAAAAAAGAACAAACATAACGTGGGAGGGTACGTTACATATGTACTTACATTGGTTTGCTGCCTTTCATGCCTGCCTCTTGGCGTAATGCCCTTTACAGTTACTGTACTGGTAGTCACCTTGGCCTTGTCTCGACTCGAACGATAGCCCTGGCTCGACTGCAAGCGCCCCTTTTCCTGTACGTCACCTCGCTGCTTGTCAACAGCGTGGGCGTTGTCCAAGCGAGGCGTCGAGCTGCTTTCCCGGACCGGTGATTCCAACAGCGGCGGAGCTTTATTTAACATCGCGCTTAGAACAAGTAAGTACTCTGTACATAGAGAGCAGTGTAGTGTAGAGTTATCCGGGTGTCACTCGTGTCGAGGAAGGGAGAACGAGACGGAGAGAGGGGAGGGTGCCGGCTAGAGAGACAAGCGGTCCACCGGATATGTCGGGACAGGTGGCTGCTGTCGAGGTAATCTCGTCGAAGAAATGGATGCATATGGGACCCGTGCCAGAAGAGCGACGGGCACAAAGTCATCTTGCCGTGAAGTCACTTGTGGCTGATAGCGTTCATGCTCAATCACGCCACCCCACAACAGACCAAAGCAGCTCTGTAAAGTATGCCGATCTTCCTTAGCGTTGCGTTGTGCTGATGCGCGCCACGCTCGGCGGATGGGGCCCGCAACGGAATCGGAGCCTGCTTGCTGATACGTATCGATCGATCGGAAGGCCGCCGCGACTGGCCTTCTTGCTCTGCAGACGCCCCCTTCCCGATTGGCTGACCAAGAAAGGATGGGTGTCCGACGCTGTTCGTCTTGCGACCCTTCAAGTCATCATCCACGGCTCGTCGTTAACATAAGTTTGTACTGACCTTCCCAGCATACTATGGCCAGGATTGTGGCATCTTAAAAGCGTCTTGTCACCTGCAGGGTGCATCTGATTCGTTGATCATGTTTGCAATAATGCCGTAGAGACAGAGACGACCGACGACGAGGTTATTCACTCCGACTCGCCTTGCGATCGAGCAGCATCCCCGGACTGATCGCCGGTGGACAACGACGATGAGGCTGCAGCCCCACCGGATATCGTCGTCGCCGCCGTTCCGGAGCCAGGGCCGTGGCGCAGCGGCTGCTGCCTCGGGTATTGTTGGTGCTGTTTCCGGTCGAACTTTTCCATCACCGGAGTCGTCTCCTCTCCTCCCTCGCTCTCGCCCGAAGCTTGGCTCGCAGCTTCATCATGCCCGTGACCGTCGTCATTATTGTCGCTACTGACATTGCCGGCACCCGGGCCGTCACCGTTCCCCTGCGTCATCCCTCGACGGAGTCCGAGACCGTTGGCAATTGCCGCATCTGTGCTAGAGCTAGCACCGACGCCGAGTCGGTCGTCCCACGAGCCGTCATCGCTCCTGCGCCGATCCCGATCCCGATCCTGGTACATGGGTCCACCATGCGCGTCGCGCGACCGTGGAGCGGCGGTATGTGACGAGTCCTCGCTGCGCCTCGGGACGGACGGATCAAAGCGCCCGGCGAGATCATCCTTGGACGGAGGCGTCGGGGGCGGCAGCTGCCCGGGCGTCGAAGGATCCGACGACAGCGTTGGCGAGCGAAGCGCGCTCAGATAATCGCCCTCGGTCACCTCCTGGCCGAATCGATTGATTGTCGTCGCCGGCATCGAGCGAACAGCGTGTGTCGTGCTCATCATCGTAGAGCCACCGGTGCCACTGCCACCGCCAAGCATCGAGCTGAGGCTAAGGCTGCCCGAAAGCGAGCCGACGCCGTGCTTTCTTGCCTTTTGCGCCATCCAGCCGCGACGGTTCGACAACCGATTTTGGATCGGCGAACCAGTCCGCATGCCGAGCCCGTCGAAATCGCTGCCACCCCTGTCCTCCTTGCCCTTGGCGGCGGCGGCCTTGCTCCCCATCCTCAGTGCGCGGACGAGGCCGTCTAAAGCGGCCTGCGCCTCGTCGTCACTGACGACACTGGCGAGGATGCTCGTCATCTGCAGCAGCCTGAGATAGACCTGCTTCGAGCCTTCGCCCGCGCTCGCACCCGCCGCCCCTTCCTCGCCCGAGCAGCAGGCGGGGTCGACCTCGCTGATGTGGGCGAAGAGGTAGGCGAGCCGTTCGTAGATCGGCAGCACCACGTGGTCGCGGAAGACCACGAGAAGGATCCGGCGGACGTTGATCTTCTCGGTGCGCAGCGCGCTTCCCAGGTTCGGCGACACGGCAGACTGCGCTGCGGCGGCGTGAATCGACCGCAGGCTCGTCGTCAGGCTCTGCAGAAGGCTGTCCGTCTGAAAAGGGAGGAAGCAGCCCTGGATATATGGCAGCACCTGGCCCAGGAAAAAGGTCCAAATCTCGGCCAGGCGTACCAGCAGTCGGACATCCTCAAGGCCCATCAGCTTCGAGTTGAGCGTCAGCGTCCCGCTGGCCACCAGCGAGTGCAGGTCCGACGAGAGGGCATCGAGCGCTCGCGCCGGTCCACGGTCCAGGGTTCGCCGTACGTGCTGGCTGACAAGGTCATTGATGTCTTCGATGCTCGTTCTCAGGCCATCGCCGTTGAAGAGCGGCAGCAGCCGTACGCAGATACTCTGCCAGACGTCTGACGTCGCGCCCGAGGCGTTCAGGAAGCCCGCGGCCGCGACATTGGGCGAACCGGCCGGTGCGCCAGATCCTGACAGGCCGCCCCCGCTCGTGTACGGACCAAAAAGCTGGCTTCTCGACGGGGGAGCCTGACCGGTACCCAGGGAGTGAAGCGTGCTGAGGCTCGAGCTGGACGTTGGCAGAACGGGGCGGTCTGAGCCCGGTCCCGCTGTTGCCCCTGAACCTCCTGACCCTGCTCCTGACACTGCTCCTGATTGATTCGAAGTGCCTGCAGACGAAACAGCATGCCCTCCGGCCGGATGACTCAACGGTCCGCCGGCTATTGATGACGACGAGCCCCCGCCGCCGCCGCCCGCACCACCGTGGTTCTCCGTGCCGGCCAGCATCGATGCGACGCCGGCCCGCTCCAGCTCCCTCGCCATCATTTTGACGTCGTAAGCGTTGAGACTCCTCGCCGATGCCGGCGTCGCAGTGGCCGTTCGCGTTCCAGCGGCACCGGTGCCCGTCGCGGGAGTCGAGGGAGGCGGTAGAGTGGCGTTCGAGGCCGAGGAAGATAGCGTTGCGTTGGACGCAATGGAGGCCAAGGTCGCGCTCGAAGGGAGGTTCGCGACGCCGGTACCGGCGTTGGAAGCAGCGCCGTTCGTCGACTGGACGAGGGTATTGAGGGACGGGTTGCCGGTCGCAGTGGCGTTGGCCGAGGCGGCGATATTGGACGCAATCCCGCCGCCAAGCGTGTGCGCTGCACTGCCACCGGAGATACTGGACGGCTGCATCGCAAACGCGCGAAGATGCTCAATCTGGTTCTGACAGAGAATCCTGACAAAGGTCGGCTTCTGACCCTCGGAGATGGACGGCGGAGGCCTGGCCGTCGTCGATTCGGACAGCCCCTTGCCCACCTCTGACAGAGTCTCGCCCGACGCGTTAGACTGCTCGCCACTGTCGGCCCTGGCCTCCGTAGCGTTACGGGTGCCCAGCAGCTGCATTGCCGCTGCCGAAGACGTCGAAGGATGCGGCGAAGGGCGACCACCGACCGAGCTACCCACGGGGACCGACAGCTCCAGTCGGGTCCAGCCGGTGTTTTCGAGCCTCACTCGCTTGTAGGTCTGTCGGGGATCAGACCAGGGGCTGTCGAGATGTTGCTCATGCAGAGACATGAACACCCGGAGCAGCTTTCGTGTGAGGTTGTGGAGGCAGGCAAAGTGTCAGCCGGCAGAGCATTCGATCGGCATCGCGCCATTATCGGTGCCGCCTATCCTTCCGACTCTACTCACCTCAGCTATGGCGAGACCATGGGCGACGATGCAAATGTGCGGAATCTCTGCAGAGTTTGAAGAACTCGAGAGTATCGTCGGCCCCTGTCGGCGCAGCGTCTCTACGCGCGGGAGCACGAACTGTCGCACCGCCTTGGCCATGCGCGAGTTGACGTCCTCGAGGGACTCGCCGTCCTGGAAGCGAAAGTTCCGTGCATCGTCGCCCTGCGAGTGTGCGGTCCACTCTGTGGTCGGAAGAAGAGCGCAGGAGGGCGAGCGGTATCAGTACATAGCGATGGCCTGATTGGAGATGAGAACATGTATCGACCTCGAGACGAAGGACGGCCTTCTTTCAACTGACCTGCCGCGGCCCAACTCTGACCCTCTGCCTGGCCAAAGTTCTGCTCTCTCAGCGACTTCGACTGAACCAGGGGCGGCGGGGGAATTGAGCGGTTGGCCTTAAGGATCTCTTCGGCCGTCATGGCGGCTCTGCGCAGGTCGGAGGAGTATATAGCCGTGAGAGGCACATTGGAAAAGGCTTGGCCCAGCGCCATCGCTTGTTTGACGCCGTTGGAGGAGAGCGGGGTGTCCCTGAAGCCAGCCCAGATGGACTGAACATTGTCCTGCGACTCGCCATGCCGGACCAGAGTGACCAGCAGGCTGCTGAGCTGCATCCTGCGCAGAGGCTAGAAGCGGAGTTGGAGACTGCGGCGGCGCCGTGAGCGTGATTGTACACTCGACAGCCCAAAGAGATTTCGGATGTGAAAGAGGCTGGCGATGGGTAATACGTGGGTCGGGAGCGGTATCACGAGCAGGCTCTACGGCGATGTTAACGAGAACGACGGAGACGACGAGGCGCTATGTGTATCGGACGGGGTATGTTTCAGCTGCCATGGTAACGGAGGTGGTGGTGATAAAGAGAGGAGGGTGGAGTAGGGGTGTTGAGAGGTGGACAGGAAGCGGCTGAGCCAGAAGGACAGGCCGTCGGGGTATGGGATGAGAGGGGAGCCAGCGTGCAGCGCCAGCCACCGCACCGACACAGCGAGACGCAGTGACGCCTCCTAGCCTCTGCCCTCGCCGCCTTCCGAAGAAAGCGAAAGGTAAACTCGCCGCTCGGACCACCTGCACTCTGGATGCCTGGGTGCCTCCACCCAGCAGGCGTGAGGGCCATCACGCATGACGTGTGCAGGGAAGCAGGAAGAAGCGCCCCGCGCAGCGTCGGAAGCGAGCCGTAGCTTGGTGCGGCCTGTTCGGCGTCTCACCTGCTGCTGCTGGCCGAGGCGGAGATGTGCGGCGAGCGCTTCGTCCCGCCTTTTGTTCTTGACGAGCATCGACGACCCTCGACGACCCTCGACCATCACTACCACCACAACCATCACCCACCCCTGTATCGCAGCCATCGCTCATTCACGCAACACCACTACACTGTCGTACCCTCTACCAACCCCGAACCCTCCACCCACCTTCCTCCCAAGATGGCATCCAAGGACTTCAAGGTCGTGCTCGCCGGCCAATTCGGCGTCGGCAAGACGGCCTTTGCCACCCGCCTCCGCTCCGCCAAGTCCGACGCAAAGCAGATCAAGGCGCTCAAGACGACCCAGTACCCCGTCAAGCTCCACACCTCGGCCGGACAGGTCACCCTCACCCTGTACGACACCAACCTCCACGCAAAGGGCGGCATGCCCGACGATGGATTCTTTCGCATCGCCGATGCAGGCGTAGTCTTCTTTGATCTCACCAACGGGGCTAGCTACATGGCCATGGAGGAGTGGTACGATGCCCTCCAGAAGGCAAACGGGAGGAAGGGCAGCGAGCCTCTCCCCGTCATCATTGTCGGCACAAAGGCCGACGACATCAAGGTGAGTCGAGCCGGCGACTCGACGCCTGCCTAACAGGTCTGTATGCGCCGAGCACGGGGTTTCTACGGTTACTGACGTCAGCCACTCTCTCCGCGTCTGTTCCTCTTCGAACGATGATATCGCTGTGTTTGCGCGAACGATAGGGACGAGAGCTGAAGCCCGACCAGATCGAGTTCCCCCGGAAGAAGGAGCACCCATACCGCGAGATCTCCGCCAAGGCCAAGTGAGTTGCGGCCAGCGCCGCTCGCATCTGCTTCATCGAGCTCGACGACTGCAGCCTGGCCTTCCTTGGCTGCCAAACTCCCGCTGACCCGAAGTCTCTCTCTGCCCACCCTCCTTGCTTCGCTCTAGCTACGGCATCAAGGACCTCTACCTCGAGATCTGCAAGGCGCTGCTCGGCGACAGCGTCCAGCTCACGGATAACGTCGAGCTTGAGAAGGCGGAGCTGGACAACGTGAGTACAGAGCATGATCCTGCTCGCACGAGAGCAGCTTTGCATCGTTCGCTGACCTCGTTTGGACCTGCGTCCCCATCCGCGACGATCCCCCGCCCCTCTCCTGTCGGCTTCAGATCGACGAAGCGGAGCTGGAGAAGCTTTACGAGGCGTACGAGAAGGCGGCTTAAAGAGTCGACCCTCGGAAGCTCTGATCGTCGATGCAAAGCATAAAGTATCGTGCGGTAGAGCGGCTAGAGATGTAACTGGCGCTGCCATAGAAACGAGCCACACGAGAACGAAGCCTGTGTCCGTTTCAAAGGTCAATCCGACGATCACCATCTACGCCGGAGGCGAAGCAGATGCCGGTAGGAAGAAGTGTCGACTGCGCTAACTTCGTGTCCCGTAGCTTAGACGCCAACGAAGCAAGGCGAACGGGCGCGTGGACGGGCTGTTGGCGAGCGTGCGGCGCAGCACGCTTTGTCCCTGCCTGGCTTGTGGCGTTGTCTAGTCAGCTCCAACACGGCGCTACGCTTGTTCAAGGGAACGTGTTCGGGTGACGCCGAAAGACCTACGCTAGGGTATGTAGGGGCACTGGCCCGAGCCGCCGAGAGTCATCAAATATGGGTAAGGGACAGCCTCCGTGCTCGGTGGTGTAGCTTTCTTCGACCTTCTGGAGATTGGCCGAATCGCGGTCAAGTCAAGGAGGCACGCTTGGTCGATCAAGAGGCGAAGCTCGTCTGGCTTGCTGTCTTCAAGACGAGACGCTGGCGTACCCGGCCTGCTGGAGCGCACCCCTCCCGCGAGCGAGAAAGAGGGTTGGGGTAGAGGTGGCCTGACCTTGCCCTCCTGGCCCGGGCCAGGCCCGCCACGCCCTCTGCGCCGTGACGGAGCGCGCCAACGTGACAAATCGGAGATTTTGGCAGACGTTGGGCTGCGACCAATGAGGGACGACCCTGCATGGGTAGACAGGCGATCCGCCCTCCTGGACGTCAGCGCATGAGTGAGCCAAAGCTGGCTGGCCTTCTCCCTTGCGAGCAGCTCGAAGGCAAGGTGGCGTCTACCGCGGTCGGCCGGCCTGCCTACCTACGCATATCGAAGGGCGAGGCGAGGAGGGGAGATCCATGAGGGAGGCCCCTGCTCCTTTCGCCACCACCACCAGTACCGCCCATTCCTTTCTTCATTGTCTGCCTCTTCACGGTCCTCCAGACAGCCAACTCGCTACACCCGGACTAGGTTGTCGCACATTGGCACAGACCGTTCCCCCACATTCAAGCCAGACAAAAGCTTCAGCGACACTGAGACCACAAGCGCGCCAGACCACGCCACATCTTCGCTCGACGCTAAGGCTCAGAAACGCCTCAAGACCCCGGGGATGAACGCTCTACGAGGCCTGTTTGGTGTCGACTTCTGCGGCGAAGTCCCCCGCGCCGTCGACCAGGACTCGCTCTTTGACAACAGCTACATCGCGTTCAGCCCGGGCGGCAAGATGCCTTACACGCCCCAGAACACTTGGAAGGACCCCAACGGCGATCGCGAAGACTACAGGCACAGAACCAAGACGCTCACCCACATGCAGAAGGTGAGAGAGGGAAGGCTGCGACGAGGTCGATGCCTAGATTGCGTACGAGTCGGGAAGAAAGCTTAGATAGCTGATACGGTTGCGCCTCCATTGTCCGTCTTTCCCTTCTTACCATAACTGCTTCCGACCCTCTGCTCCCATTCGCCCGGCAGCACATTGTCTACTTCGACGGCGACTGCGACGGCGTCATTTGGCCGTCGGACACGTTCTTTGGCTTCTACCACCTGGGCTACGGCCTGCTCCTCTCAGGGCTGGCCGTCTTCATCATCCACAGCAGCTTCTCCTACCCGACCATGCCGAACACGGGCCGCCATCTTGTCGATTGGGTGCCCGACCCATTCTTCCGCATCTGGGTCGCCAACATCCACCGCTGCAAGCACGGTTCCGACACCGAGTCGTACGACCGTCGCGGCCACCTCCAGCAGCACAAGTTTGACGCCATCTTGGAAGACTACTCGAGCAAGCACAGCAAGGACTCGCTCAGCTTCTCAGACGCCCTCATCATGCTCTCGGAGCGCCGCAACGTGATGGATCTTTTCGGCATATTCGCGTTTTGCTTCGAATGGCTCGCCACGTATCTGCTCCTGTGGCCCAAAGATGGTACGTCGTCGCTGCTGTGTGCTGAGCTGTGATTTCGAATGGACTGCACCTGCTGCGAGACGACGAGCCTCACTCGCTGACCTGTCTCGACCGCCCTTGCTGGTCGGATTCCTCCGTCAACCACCTTCCATCCCCATACCGCCTCATCGCCCGCCGCGCAACAACGATGCAGGCTACATGCATAAGGACGATATGCTTGGCGTCATCGATGGGTCCGTTTTCCCCGTCATCGCTTACCGTCGCAAGCAGGGCAAGAAAGCTGGCGCCTTTGTCTGCGAGTGAATTGCGTGCCGACCAGCGAGCCTGTTACGGCCAGCGACCGTCTGGCAACCGTCTGGCAACAATGATAAGTGTTCACCCCATGCCGGTGGGCGCGACCCAGGTTGGCTGCTGTCGACAGAGGGTCGGTGATTTTCTGGGCTGTGGGTCTCTTGAGCCTGCTCACCTTATATCACCGCTTCTGCGGAGAAACAGTCCAACTCGTTTCGGCCTTTTGCATTGCCCAGGCATTTGTGGTTGACAGGCATCTAGTCGGTCCCTCGACCGCGCACATTTCGGGCTAGCCAGTCAGTCCAGCGAGATCAGACCCCGTCAGCCCCATCCCTGCAAGCGGCGCCAAAGCGTCGCGCTCCCGGTGCTTCGCGCTTTCCATCGAGACGATTGCGCGCTGACCAGCTGCGGCGTCATCCCTGTCGTCGCGGCTAGGGGCGCCATCCTCTAGCCGCCTGCCTGTTGGCCGCCTCTTCATTTGCCCGGACAAGGCCTCTCGAGTTGACGCCTTATGCCTCAGTACGTGCCTTACAGGGCAAGGGAGGGGTCCGAGCGACAAAACAAAGCGTCTCGACGCTGCGGGGTTCAGGCGGTAAGTAGCAGTCATGCGCGCTATGACCGCTCAAGTCCCCAAAGGTGGGTCGGGCGCTTGCCTCTTCGTTCCTCCTTCTATTGAGCATAGATCTCGAGCTAGAGAGGATGGGATCAAGCGCCGTCTGCTATTTGCGCACTTGGGCGACTAGCTCTTCACGCCCCGCCCACGCTTAGCTCGTGCAAGGCTTTCAGGTTCGGCCCGAGCTTGGGGATGGACCAAGGTGGGCTGGACGGGTCGGTGAATAGCGATAGTCGGCCGCGCCCACTGGTGGGGGGCCGATGGGGGCAGGGGCGGTAGTGCGGCGCCTAGCTGGCTGTGCGAGTGGTTGCAACGGTGGCGCTCTTTCCCGGGCTCTTACCGATACTTCATAAGTGGGGCCGGAGGGATGCGCGGTGCCGGACGGACTCGGACCCCCTCTACACGCATCCCTCGGTGGACAGCAATGGCCCTGGCGCCCACCGGCCCTGGAGTAGATACTGATGTGCTATATGAGGGATGAGCTCTTTGATGCCCCGACTCCGAAGTCCATCATTCGACGCTCCCGTCCACCACCTCACGGACTTACCTTCCCGACCCGAATCGTTTCCTTGCCCGAGTAGACTCGCCCTTTCACAGCTATCCCTGCACCTTTTTGGGAACGGAAGCTTTGCCTTGACCGCGCTGGATCGACCAGGTCACCCGTGGCAGACGCAACACCATCCCCTACGTAGCCACGCTCCCTTCTCGGTCACCCCTCCGCCGAACGGCCATGAATCATCCACCATCATCAGCAACAGCGACCGCTAGACCTTCGGAGCCTCCGAGGTCACGGGGGTCTGCCACGCCCAATTCGGCGCCGCAGCCGCCCGTATCGATCGAGCTGCTAATCGATGGCGCGCTGCCGCGTCGGTATAGCCGCAAAGGCTCGGGCGAGGATGCCGAGACGGCGGTGGTGGGTAAGGGCGGCTTCGGGACCACCTACCTCTACCAGCGCGACAGCTCCTTCACGCCAGAAAGCTCGTGCGAGATCTCGGCGCCTAACTCGAACCGTACAACCCCCGAAGGCAGCCCGGCCAGCATCAGCGACACCACGATGGAGTTTCTGCCGCGGCTCTACGGCGAGACCGGCTCGCTCCCCTTTGATCCTACAATACGCAGCGACGCTTGCAAAGGGCCGTACGAGGTCACCGTAGGCTGGCAGCTCGATAGGAATACTCGGCAAGGGTCTTCTCATCATCTCCGGGCGCAGGCTCTCCACCGCCACGCCACCTCGAGCCTCGATGTCTCTGCGATGCCGGAGAGCATCCGACCCTATGTCGGTACGCGAAAGTCGGCCTCCCCGTCGGTCGTCGTCGTCAAGATGTGCCGGACGCCGTGCACGGGATCCTTCGACGAGCTCCAAAAGACGAGCGCAATGGAGCGCAAGAAGCGCAAGGCCATGATGCAGGATCCGACCCTCTCGCACATCCGCGTGGTCCGCGGTGAAGGTCGAATCCTCCGCTACCTTCAGGCTGCCAGGGAGGTTGAGCGGAGCGACAAAGAGGAGCCCAAGCTGGTCAGGCTGCTGGCTGACCTACCCGCACACGGCAAGCAGAGGGCAGCCACGTTCGGCAGCGACAGCGAATACAGAGGCGCCGGCAGGGCTGGATGTCCCATCGTTTCGATTGAGATCGAGCCCGACTTTAGCGACGGCCCGCCCATTCGCCTGCTCGTCTTTGAGAGACTGGTCGAGATCGATGCAAAGCTGGATAATAACAACGTTCTGCTCACGGTCGCAGGGGTCGAGCAGATGGCGCTCGAGATCATCCAGGGCCTCAAGGTGAGCGTCGCCAGGCGTTGTTGAGACGGTCGCAGCAGCCTCCCCAATTTTCTCCTCGATCTTCCTGGTAGCCCCGACTGACCCCTTCGGCTTCCCTTCCCGTATCGTGTTGTGTGCTGCTCTTCCTCATCACGGTCGCGCTCGACTTCAGTTTCTGCACCGGCACAATGTGACCCATGGCGACCTGAAGCCGTCTAACTTGATGAAAGATCCTGCGACGGGCCAAGTCAAGATCATCGACCTCGGTGCGAGCCGGCGCTTTGTCGAGGTTTCTAACCTCTACAGAGATCACCCCTACGCGGTAGACGAGGGCGACCAGCGGCAGTTCAAGGAGGGCCTGGCGCGTCCGACCCTTCGTTCCGACCAGTGCGAGGGCCTCAGCTCGCTGACGGGTTCCCCACAGTGAGTTTAGCAGCGTCGACGTGCCGTGGACGAGCCTTGGGCTGACGCAAGCCTTCCCATGCTCCACATCCTCTTTTGGCTTCGGACCACTCTTTAGCTACATGGCTCCGGAGATTTTGCTTCAGGCGAGCCGCTATGCCGACCACAAGGGGCGAGCCCGGAGTGTGCTGGAGGACTGGGAACCGCACTATACTCGCTTCTTCACCGCGACTGAGGCGCGCAACTTTGAGATCGCGCTGAGCGACATGAAGCGAGGTTGGGGCATCCGCGCCGACCTGTGGAGTTGGAGCCGGACGGTCTGTTCGCTTTTCCTCAAGACGGTCCCGGCAGAAGAGCGGCCGAGCTCGGCGAGCCTCTGTCCGTTTGACTTTTCCTTTTCCAAGCACCAGGATGACTTTGTCGAGGCGCTCCACCAGCCTTCGCAAGAGGAGCAAGAGCAGCCGCGCTTTCACCTCTGGTCGAGACACTTTCCTCTCTACATCGTCGGACGGACGCTCGAGGGGATCGAGCTGCCCGATTGCTCCAAGTCGGCCAGCGCGGAGTTGCAGGAGATGCTCAAGGCGTGCCTGACCCATCAGGATCGACGACCGAACGCCGAGGCCATTTATTCGAGGCTCATCGAAGGACGGTCCGCGGCGCTACCGACGCCGTCGCAGCACGATGGTTCCCCAAACAGCAGACGTCCCAATTTGGATTGGGAGCTGCCCGAGATGGTCGAATCGATTGTCACGCCTTCTCTCATGCCCCCCAGATCCTGGTCATCTCCCTCAATGAGACAGTCCGTCAGGTCCCCTGCTCCCTTCGACCAACCGGCGCAAAGAAGAGGCCGGTTCGTCCAGAGTCCGGCCTCTACGGTCCACAGTCTCCTTGCCTCTCCCGGTGCTCTGCAGGAGGCCGAGAGGAAACACCATCCAGCCGACAAAGACGCCGTCGAGAACGGCAGCGAACGGTACCGACCCGCTATGCCGAGTTCAGTGTGGCGTCAGAAGGTGGCGTCGGAAGGCTCGCTGCTATTTGCGGACCTGTCGCAACCGCTACCTCGAGCGGAACCCAGACGCCCGGATCGCAGGTCGGCCTTGGAGCTCTTTCCGGACGGCTCGCGGCAGCTGTCTGGCTCGCTATCGGAGCAGCACTGGCCGGGTCACGAGACGTCGGTGCGGCCGCTGTACGTCGACCGCCTGCACGAGGCAAGAGAAGACAGCGTCCACCGAGCATTAGGGTACGGCTTTGATATGGTCAGTCCAAGCTCCGTGTACCATAGGCCGGGTAGTGCCAGGTCGACGGAGATGATAAACGCTTCGGAGTCGTCGCCGTTGCGACCAGGGACGGCGCGTACTCGCTGCCATTCAACCCGGACGGCTTACTATACCATGACCGACGACGGCGGCTCGAGCTCCGCAAGCATCCTCGGCCCTGGTTATGGCACCATCGGTTCGCCGAGGCTCTCCGCGGGAGGTCGCAACGTTTCATGGAACTCCGCGCACGATGCTGGACCGGAGGAGGCAAATGGGATCGAGTCGAGAGGGGGCCAGGACGCCTGGATCGGGTCGAGGCCCTTCCCCCTGCCTTCGGACCAAAGTACTTCGTCGGTGAAGCCAAGGAAGGCTCTGTCGCGGCTTCTAAATTGGGCGAGGCCGTACAGGAAGGTCGCCGCGAGAGAGTATGGCGGGAGCCGGTATCTGTAGCACGGCGAGGCTCGATGGCAGTATTAGAGTGTCAGAAGCCGCTGACGGGAAATCAATACGCAGCTACAGAGTGTAGCTGGTATGGGCGATTGACGATAGAAGACCGACTAACGGTCGTTGACGATATGTGTAGATGGATAGCTGAGCACAAGATGAGCTAAATTATTGTTATCACTTCTTATTTGTTCGGCATCTAGCATGGCTTTTCCCCCGTCTGAGCCCGCCTTGCGAGGCCTGCCGAACGTCAAGGCAGGGTCGATCAAGGTGTGCCGTTTCTTGTATCTGTGCCCCTTGCATCGATTGCAACCAGAAGGGTGGCGCTGCCTCGGCCGCCTCGTGTCATCTGGACGCATATCGCCCAAACTTCCCCGATAGACTCTACCGTGCATTAAGACCATCGGCCTACGATCCGACGAGACATGCTCTTCAGGACGTTGCGGCGGCGGGCGGTCCGATGGCAGTCAGTCATTTCTCTCGTGCTGGCGTGTGAGCTTGTTGCAGGCAGACTGGAAGCGGACGGTGGAGGGCGCGGCTTTGGATCGGATGGCGCCGGATGTTCCGATGAAGCGGCGCAACGAGAAAGGGGCGGCGGCCGACACGAGTTTACGGCAGAAAGCTGCGTGGCCGCTGTGATTTCACGTTCCGAAGCCTGCTGGCCGAGAGAGTTTGAGTGAGGGAAAAAAAAGAAAAAAGGTTTGCTCCGAAACTCCGCCTGCCTGCGCACCCCCATTTATTGCGGGAGTGCCGACGTACGTGCAAACGGGCAGCGTATCTCGCGTTCGTCGGCCTCTCCATGACGAGTCGGTGGTCTAGGGATCGGCCAGCCTGCGCTGAGCTGGGCGCGAGCTCCCTTTCAACACCCCGACGTTCTTAGCCAGCGACGGGCCAGGCTCCCACATCCTTTTCGTCAGATCAGGGAGCTTGCCTTTATCGCAGACGTGAAAGCCAAGAGAAGCAGATTTGCCTTGTACTCACGCGCATCGCTCTCACGTAGCCGTCGTCGTCGTCATCGTCATCGTCATCGTCATCTGACCGTGTCGCGACGACGTAATGGAGAGTGGCCAGCTATCTCTGGAGGCGTCTTACTGTCCGAGATCTCTTATCCACCGCTTTCCATCCACGCCCGTGCTTCAATCCCGCCCACTATCCTCACCACCACCCACTCCTTTCCGCCATCGCTGCCATTCGATCGCTCTTCTAACACCACTTTCCCGCTCACCCCAGTTTCAACATTTGGGCCGCAACGACCGACCTAGCGTCTGACGCCTTCGCCCCCCTAGCCCTGTGCCCGACTTTGGGGAACGGACGGATGCTGCACGTCAACTAAGGTCGCTCACCCTCCGAAGCTCTGACCCCCAACCCCCCTCTTATCGGCCGCAGCCTAGCAGCACAGCATCGACCTCGCCTCAAGGTGGGCGTCTGCCGCCATGGTCGACGACCTCGCTGGAGCCACTGCACCTCTAGCCGGCACAAGCGGCAACGCGAGCCGTTCGCGCCACCAGCACAGGAGGACCTCGTCGCTCTTTTCCAGCCTCAACTCGTTCGGTTCCCTCCTCGCCGGCGGCTCCTCTATCACCAACGGCGGCGGCGGCAGTGATAGCAGCAGCAGCAACGGCAATGGACAGTCGCCTCTCGCTGCCCGCGATACCCTCCGCACCGATGCTGAACTCATCATCTCGCACCCGACTCCGTCCGATTGGGCCGACGGGACAGAGACCAACGGCCCCCAAGAGGCCAGGCCCATGACCAGCCTCCTCGACCAGGTTCGTCCGCGATACTCACCTGGGTGAGTAGTGGCTGATTGGTGTTCTTGCTATAACCCCTCCCCCCGCCCCTGGACTCAGCTGCGGCACATTCAGCGTTTCGCTCGGCTCAGGGGCTAGCCTCTTGCCGTCCCTTTCAGACAGCAGGCTCCTGCACAATAGCACTGCCGGTGTCTCGCTCGTCATCTGTGCTGGCGCGGGTAGATGATATGCGTCCCTTCTCGTACTGACATCAGCTGCACCCTGACTTTGATCCTCGTGCCCGTCAAACCCCTTCCCCTCCTTTGCAGCCCCGGCATATCGAGCCTTCCCCAGCAGCAGCAGCAGCAGAGGCCGGCTTCGTCGATAGCCTTTCCCTCGGCCGCCAACCTAGATCTGCCTGAGCAACGATCGCCATCCGTCCCTTCGTCCGCTGACAGCACCGCAGAGACGAGCCTTGGAGAAACGCCCAGCTCGTTGTCCGTCGCGACCTTCACCCCTGCCACGTCGATCAGAGGTTCCCCGAGCGCATCGCTGCGCAAGACGGATTCGGACACCGTGTCCGTTGCCAACACCGTCAAGCCGGGCCGAAGCCCCTCGCGGCACGCACGCACCACCTCGATGCCGCAGTGGCAAACGCTGTCGAGGTCCTACATGGGCAAAGCGAGCGCCGCCTGCGCCCGAACGACGATGACGACATCGAATGCGACCTCATCCGCACCGTCGTACAGGACTATCTCGCTCAGCGGCGCTTCCAAGCACCTGATGGGCAGCACTGACTCCGAGACGCTCGTCGACGGTGACGGCGGAGAAGAGGTCAAGTCGGCCGTTCGAGTCGCCGGCTTCCGCACGCGCTCCATCCAGTCGATTCGCGGGATCGCTGCGGCATGGGTCCCCGCCCGCTTTGCGCCGTCGCTGACCTCATCGTCCGCGTCATCGTCGCGCAGCACCGAATCGGAGCCCAACAGCCCACCGACGAGGCGCAATGATTTGCTCGTCCCAGCAGCAGTATCCGCTGGTGGCTTGGCCACCCCGACCTCCGCAAGACAGCCCGTCAAGCTCGATCGCAGGAGGCTCGACAAGGCCGTTAGCCTGGCTGTCGAGGCCGCCCAGGCGGCGGAAGCGGATGAGCGGGCCTGGGACGAGAAACAGGCACGTAGGGCCGAGTTGCAGGCCCAACGTCGCAGGCCCGCCTCTGCGAGGGCGATTGAGGGCGGCCCAACCGGAGCGCTCGGCCTCGCGATCGAGGGCGGGCACTGGCACCACGGCTCGGCGCTCGCCGGATCGGACAGGCAACTCAGCAGGCGACCGTCGACCGATGATTCGCTGGCCGAGCTCGACGAGAAGGCCGACGGCGGCCGCATCGATGACGGCATCGACGAGGACGAAGAGGACCTTGGCTTCTCGCTCGATCTTTACATCTCGTCGCTGGGCTACCTGATCTCTGCGATCTCGGACCGCGAGGCGACGGACCTCAACGACAAGCAGCGTAACGACATCCGCCAGAGGCTCGAAGATGGGATGGGCAAGCTCGGTTTCGACGCCAAGGCCGAGCTGCAAAAGGCCGAGGCGATGAAGCGCGAGCTCGAGGTGGAGCGTGAGCGGATGGCACTCCGCGAGCAGCAGGGCCCCACGGTCGTGCACCACCACTACCACGGCGGCGCCGGGCCCAGCAGTATCCTCCATGACGGCGTGTTCGCGCGCGCCCACGCGGCCGCCAAGGCATCAGAGCGGACGACCAGCTTCGCCGGCAAGGTCGGCAGCAGCATGCTCGACATCGGTCTGACGATCGGCGCTGGTGCCCTCTCGGCGCTCTCGGCGAAACTCTCTGCGCTCGCGCCGCGCGGATCTAGGACTCCCGCAGCTCCGGCCTCGCCCAGATTCACGGACCTTGAGACGGGCGAAGATCTCGCAGAAGCAGGAGCTTCAGCATCATCGTTATCGCCGCCGCTGCCTTCGTCGACTCCGGTCTGCGGTACCACGACGCCAAGGACGGCCTGGGTGCGAGCAGCCAGCCAGAACTCGAAGCAGTGGGAATTGACCGTCGCTTTTGCCAGCTCGGCCGCCAACGCGCTCGCCAGCAGCCTTTGGACGATTGCCAAGACGGAGAAGGCACGGGCATCTTCGGCGTCATCGTCCTACCCGGGCACGTCCGCCGCAGACGGGATGGAATCGGTGGAGCGTATGGCTCACGCCGGCGACCCAAAGATGCAACTGCTGGACCCTGCGACGATCCACGACGGCCAGGACGCCAGCATGAGCGCCGAGGATCGTCTGATCCTCCTCTCTGCCTCGCTCGCCCGCGCGCTGAAACGCTCGCCGCTCCCTTCGCAGCTCTACCAGCTGCTGCGCCAGATTGTCTCTCTGCTCGCAGTGCTCGATGCGCGGTGCAGCCTGACGGAAAAGGGGACGCAGATGGCGGTGCACCAGACGTCGCTCGCCTTGCGCTTTGTCAGGAAACACGACCTGCACGTCAAGGCGGTCAAAGTGGCCTGGGCAGCCGCAGAGGCGGCCGTAGCGGCCCTCGAAGCCTACAGGGACGAGAGGGGGTGGCACGAGATCCAGCAGAGCTCGTCTCTGTCGAGCAGTAGTATGAGCCGCGTCGCCAGCAGCGAGTACGGAGCCTCGCCACCTCGTCTGATGCAGCAACCACAGGACGTGCTTTCGTCATCGCCTCGACAAGAGGTCGGACTGACCTCCATTACAAAGGATGCACAGAAGGTGCGAACTTGATACCCCTCCCTTGTGCTACGCTCCCATACCCCGTCCCGTCTCCTTTCAGCCGCACGAGCCGACCATTCCCTCCCTTCTCCCCGATCATCCTTCGCTCCATTGTTACTTTGTCCTTCACCGTCTCGCTCGTCGCAACGTCGTTCCCGCTTTACCATCTGTACTTATCTGTAATTGACTTGTTAATTGTACATTGACATCGTCATCGTGCTCCCCTCGACATGCTTGCCCTCTGGAAGGACGGTGTGAGAAGACCGGAGCCGTCTGTCAAGCGCTGGGCCACAAGGCAAGCAAGGGTTTTTAAAAATGCAGACAAAAAGCCATTTCCCAGCCGTGGAATCGAACCCCGATCTGAACAGGTTTCGAACCTACTTTCAGAAGCGAAAGTGGCCGTTGACGAGGAATGAGAGTGTCCTATACTAACCATTGTAGTAACAAGAAAACCCGATAGAAGTGTGCAGAAGCTTATATATACACTCTCACGTAATTTTATAATGGACCCTGATGCGTGACAGAGTGTGACTTTTGCGAAGGTACGTCATTTCTTTGGGAGATCACAGAGCTGCTCCACCCATGCTCGCAGCCTGGACTGCTAGCCCTCTCCCTGCACGTCACACAGACCTCGGACGGACGGCTGTTGTTGCCTTCCCTCCACCACCACTGACCCATTCCAACCACCGTCCAGCCCGCCCGCCATCCTCAATCGACGCTCGGCACACCATCCACAACAGGTCTTACATGCCGCCGCTGGGCCTGGCCCCTTTTTCCTTGCCGGCCAACCCACCCGCCCCACCGCCGCCGCCGCCCTGGCGAGCCTCGGCGCAGCCTGCTAGACTACACGCGCAACATCCGCTCCTCCATCGCATCCATCAGACTTGGCATACAGTAGTCTAGATCGTCTGTCCCTCTGACGAAGACGTAGAAGCATCACGACCCCTCGATCCACCCCGGCCAGCCTCGTCTAGCCTAGCTGCCCGCCATGCAGTCCGCTCTGGGACCGCCCTTCGGCACCGACGTCGAAGCCGCCTCTGACGGCAACGACGAGCTCCGCAAGCGCGCAGAGACGTTGTTCCACGATTTTGCCAAGGGTTCCGAGACGGTCTTGGTGCGTGACCTGCCCGACATGTTTGACGAGTTCCAGCGCATACAGGGGCAGCCCTTCTTCCAGCCCCGCGACCACATCAGGTTTCTCGACTTTGCCGCCTCCAACGGCGACATACCTGTCCACTCGCACGACCTCATCAGCCTCGTCGTCAGCCACGAAGCGGCCAGGAGCCCATGCCAGAGCCCCGCCATGGAGCAGCAGGCCGGCACCGACACGTCGTCCGAAGAGGACGCAGAGCCCGGCACCCTCTTCAAGGGGAGGGCTACCGGCAGCCCCTCCTTCATCCGGCCTCGTCCGCCGCGTCTGCGGGGCCGTCACAGCAGCCCCGCCGAGCGCACCTTGACCCGCAGCCCAACCGCTTCGGCTGCCGCGGCCTTGATCGGCGGCGATGTCGCCTACGTCAGCTCGCCGCTCAGCCGCAGCCGCGAAGCCTCAGCGTCGTCGGCGTCCGCCCTGGCAGCGGCCGACCTTGTCGACAGAACGCAGCGTGATCTGGCCGAGGCGAATCGGCGCATCGCACAGCTCGAGGAGGAGCTCGCCGAGCAGGCGCAGAATCTCGACCTCCTCAAGCAGCAACTGCGCGACGACGAGAGCAAGCTGGGCGGCCTCGAGCAGTTGCTCCACGAGCGCGCCTCAACCATCGACAAGCTCAACGAGCAGCTCACTGAGCGCGAGCAGAAGCTGGAAAAGCTCCATGGCCTCGAGGACAACTACGAGACACGCATGTTTGAGCTGCAGGAACACACTGACGAGCTCGCCTCACAGCTCAGAGAATCGGCCAAGGAGAATAAGGAGCTCCGGGTCAAATCGCAGTCGCGCCAGACTTACATCGAGCGGCTCGAGTCGGAGGTGAGCGAGATGCAAAAGAAGCGCCGGGAGGACGATTCGGCCTACCGCAAGCTGCGCACCGACCACGACAGCCTGAAAAAGGACCACAGCCACCTGCAGAAAGAGCGCGAGGACCAGTGTGATACGACCGAGCGCATCCGTCAACAGCTGCTCAAGGAGACGGAGCGCGTCGAGCGCAAGCAGGAGGAGGTCGACCGGCTTGCCTTCCAGGTCCAGGAGAAGGAGGCCGACATGGCCCGTGCCGATCGCAGGATCGACGAGCTGGAGAGCCAGCTGGAGCCGCTCGAGGAGGCGCTGGCCGACTCAAAGTCGGCCAACAGCGCACTGCAGACCATGATCGAGACGCTGCGCGAGAGGGAATCGGACGCCGACAGCATCCTCAGCAGACACCGGCGTCTCAGCTCCGAGATGGGCGACGTGACGAGTAGGAGCACGTCGTCGCTCGGCGACGGCCGCCCCGAGCGGTCCAACACACCCTCTGCGCCGCCGTCCGAGCCCGACTACAACTGGGATTCGGAAGGCGACGGTCTCTCGACGGCCAGCGGGACGGCCAGCGTCAATGGCGACGACGATTCGCGGTCGATCAGTGCCGGCGGCAGCGGTAGCAAGAACGGCTCGATCCGCAGCATGAAGAGAGCCGGCGCAAACTCGCCCATCAGCCTGAAGTTCCCGACGACGCCAACGCTGACGTCAAAGACTTCGGGCGAGCTGGCCATTCGGGCGACGCACGACGACGGAGCGGCAGGAGCGGACGCCGCAGCACCACCAACATCAGCATCGTCGTTAACGTCAGCGTCAGATCTGACATCGACAACATTGCAGACGCAAGAATCGGAAGCAGCAACAACGGCGGCGACGACGACGATGCCACCCGCCTCACCACCCGCTTCGGACAAGGGCGAGGGCGAAGAGCACGAGACGACGCCGAAGATGCTGGCCGCCGCCACGATGGATGAAATCGCGCCGCTGGAGCTCGACGCCTCGCAGTCCGACCAAGCGCGGCCGGAACCTCCATTGCCAGTCTCTGAACCTCTCAAAGCAAAGGCGCTCATGGGCGATAACCGGCCCCTCCTGGCTCACCCCAAATCCATTTGGAGCCACGTGCCGGCGCTCGACCGTATTCTGCTCCGTCGAACCGAGATCTACCTTACCCCCCTGGCCATCGTCTTTGGCATCGTGCTGGGCACCCTCATGGCACCCGTCCAGCATGGACGCGGACTGCATCAGCATCATCCCCACTGTCGCGCGCCCAGTCCGACGGCGGCGTTGAGCAAGGAAGAGGTCTATGCGTTCCACACGGCCAACACCATGTCGATGCCGTACGCGTTCGCGCCAGATTTTGGAGAAGAAGGACTCTTTTCACCGCAGCCAGCGCCGAAGCCTTGGTATGCGAGGTTGTTTGGGGTGAAAGGCGGCAGTCAGGATGACGATTTCTTCATCCCCACTTGAAAGAGGGGCGAACCTAGGCAGCTAGAAGGATTCGCGAGCACTAGCGGGCGGTACGGTCCTGCGGGTCTGGCCGCAGGTTGTGTTTGTATTTATCATACGCCGTCGCTCCCTAGGCGGAGAGCGAGAAGGAGAGGGAGCGACGGTATGTTGCGTGTATACCCCTGATTTTCAAACCACATCCTCATCAACACATCGTTGTGGCTGTGTGAGAGGCCTAGTGGATGTTGTCAAAAGCCTGCGAGGAAATATGAATTGGTAAAGACGGTCCGTGAGTCCGTCGGTCTCGTTCTGCGAGTGAGGCTAGGGTGAAGCCGGAACGTACAGCAGTCACAGTCGAACGGACAGAGCGGCGTATCTATATGCGAAGTCGGGACGTGGTGTAAAGTATGTTGAGGTGGGTCAGAACGTCATCGAGTCTCAACAAGGAAGCGAGAGAAGCAGGACCATACTTACCGCCACCTTGACCGATCTTCAGTTCCGCCTCCGAGTAGATGAGCAGACCGTCGTCTGTTCTCTTTCCTGTAACGTTGAGAGGATTGCAAGACCACGTTCGAGTCAGAAGGAATTTGATGAGTCATCAGCGAGCGATACGAGGTCATCCGAGGAGCATGGACGCAGGAAGGAGCGGTACGTACGACTAGACCCTCTAGAATCCATAAAGTCCTCTAGTTCATTCTGCTTTTCCACACCGTAACTCTCCAACTTGCTCGTGGGTTTCTTGCAACCGCTCTTTTTCGCCGCTGCAGAGGAGGAGGAAGGTACGACGGTGGAAGGATCGTGTGTGACCTGGACCTCTCTTCGTTTCGTCTTGGAAGGTTTGCTCTTCTTTGATGGTTGAGAGGCGACGTCGGCGATGTCGACGGAGGTCGAGGTGAAGGAGGGAGTGGCTTTGCGTTTCTTGCTCTTAGAAGTGCTGCTAGATGGTGTAGCGTTACTGTGTGCAGAGGACGGGGGCGCTTTGGAAGAAGAGGAGGGGATGGACGTCTTCTTAGACGAGGAGGAGGTGGTGGTGAGAGCCTTCTTGGACGACGAGGACTTAGCGGAGAAGATGTCGTCGATCTCTGACGGCATTGCGGTGGTTGTAAGACGGAGGTGGTAGTTGTTGTGGTGACAGAGAGTGTGACCGCGATGGCGACGGTGGCGGTGACGGAGGGACGGTAGAAGGATGGTTGATGAGCAGGTAGAGGTGTGCAGATGGGAGAGCGTCGAGCAGATGTGGAGCAAGGCGAACGGGAAGAAAAAGGTCATGGAATAAGAAATGCCGAGCTCTCGGAACGCGGGCGAGCAGTTCCCGATCGAGGCGGTGCATGTCGAGGATCGGGCCGTCAGCTGACAGCGAGTGCAGCTCCTCGATTCGATGTCGGCACTTGCGCCGGGAACCTGCATTGCATGTCGGAAACGTAGCGGCAGGGTCCAGCTGACCTCGGCCAGCCCGCTGTTCCGCCGTCAGGAAAGGCCGACGACGACGACGATGACGACGACGACGACGACAGGCCGTCGCTTTGGGCATATGCGCAGGGGGAATGGAGCGGCTGCCTCTGCTCCGTCGCACGCAGCATCGGCCCACATCCGCCCTACCATAGGCACCAGGGCCCCCTTTTTTTTTTTTCTTTTTCGCTCCAAGCGTTGATTGTGGCGAGCTCTCTGGCATCCAGCCCCGTGCCGCACTGGGCCAAGCCTGCCAAGGTGAGGCGCGCCAGGCGTCATTTCCGACTTTTTTTTGTGCTGAGCTGGCGCCCCCTTGTCCCAGCGCCTTCCCTCTTGATCACCACCACCACCACCACCACTGTCCCCTCTTCCCCCCCTCTCCCTTTTGCGAGTGTAGCTGCACCAGGGTCGACTGATCGCGATCAGAACCGATCTTTGACTCCAACAGTCAACAGCCCCACTTTGCTTCCCCATCCTCTCCAAACCTCCCACCGCCTCGCTCGCTCAGTCCAACAGACCCAAACACCGAGCCTTTCGCCCTTCTTCCGCTTTCATCCAGGCCATCAGCTCATCGCAATGCGTCCCCAGGCAGTCCTCCCCGACGCGCTTTGCGCCGTCGGCGACACCCCGCTCATCCGACTCAACCGCATTCCCGCGAGCGAAGGCATCAAGTGCAACGTCATGGCAAAGTGCGAGTACTTCAACGCCGGCGGCAGCGTGAAGGACCGCATCGCCAGGCGCATGCTTCTCTCGGCAGAGCGCGACGGCACTCTCATCCTTGGCAAGTCGATTGTCGTCGAGCCGACCAGCGGCAACACCGGCATCGGCCTCGCACTAGCCTGTGCCATCCGCGGCTACCGTTGCATCATCGTCCTCCCGGAAAAGATGTCGGCCGAAAAGGTCAACACGCTCCGCGCGCTCGGCGCAGAGGTCATCCGCACGCCTACAGAGGCCGCCCACGACGACCCACGCTCCAACATCATGGTCGCGCGCAGGCTCGCCGAAAAGATCCCCGACGCCGTCATCCTCGATCAGTACAACAACCCGAACAACCCCATGGCACATTGGGGCACCGCAGAGGAGCTCATCGAGGCCATCGGCAACGGCCAGGCCGCCCCCGCCCAGGCCTCGCTCAGCATCGGGCTGGCCAAGGACATCAAGGACGCTCAGTCGGCCGCACGCCCCCTGACGCCCGACTCGACCCAGGGCGCCCACTCGCCTGAGCAGAGCGCCATCGACCTCGCCCCCGTCGCGATGTCGGCCGCCCAGGTCTCGTCGTCCGGCCTCGTCGACGTCCTCGTCTGCGGCGTCGGCACCGGTGGCACCGTCAGCGGCATCGCCTCGAGGCTCAAGCGCGCCGACCACAACCCGGATTGCTTCGTGCTCGGCGTCGACCCCGTCGGATCGGACCTTGCGCTGCCGGCCTCGCTCAACGCCCTCCCCGAGGGCGTCGACGGCGCTTACAAGATCGAGGGCATCGGCTACGACTTTGACCCCAACACGCTCGACAAGACGATGATCGACGAGTGGTACAAGACCGTCGACGACGTCAGCTTCGCCTACGCGCGCCGCTTGATTGGCGACGAAGGACTCCTCGCCGGCGGCAGTTCGGGCGCCGCGATGGGTGCTGCGATCAGCTGGCTCAAGCCCGGCGGCGCCGGCTACGAGCGCTTCGGAAGCAAGGAGGGCGTCAACGTCGTTGTCGTCCTGCCCGACAGCATCCGTAACTACATCACCAAGCCCTGGCTGGCCGTCGACGCCAAGCCCGAGCTCCGCGAGTCGGAGATCGACTTTGACACCTTCCAGTAAGCGGCGAGGGCGAGGGTGAGGGCGTCGGGCGAACAAACAAATCGAAAGGAGGAGGCTGGCCTTCCAGATCCAGTCCCCTTGCCAGGTACGACACGAGAGCCGCGAAACTCCCTACGCGCCGGGAGCCGAGCAATAGGCGGGAAGAGCGGGGACGCGTCATGTCGTTCAACATCGCCGACGGTCCCCTCCAGCCCCGCCACCCCCGAGACTTCTCTTTTTGCTTGCTCCGCGGTCACTGCCATTATGACATCCCACGGCACAGTGTCGCGGCTCACGTCTTCCTTCGTACCCTTGGCGAGCCCAACGGCCCCTTTCGGATGACGCCTCCCGCCCCATTTCTCACACGCGCGTAGATTCGGCAGGATCCAATTTATCGAGCTCAACTCTTCACGAAACCACCTCTTTTTACGATCCGGGGTAGCAATCCAGCCTCCTCACGCACACAAGCCAAGGCGAACGTCTTTATAACCAGTCCCCTACAAATACCGGACGAGATGGGAGATGGAGTGACTGGGGGGGTCGGACCCCTGTTACTTGCTATATTCACGCTATGCTCTTTCTATCTCGTTCCATCCCGCCTCTTTAAATAACCGCCACGTCACCTTTTTCCCTCAAGCCTCATCTTCTACTTCTTGCACCTCCCGCCCAGACCAACATTTACACCCAGGCTTCGCGGTCGTCCGGCGTAACCAGTAGCTAGCCGCTGCCGCTTACTACCTCTCTCGCGCTTACGCGATGGATCATGAGCGGCGAGCCAGGCGCCCCTGTTGGTCCAAGGCGATAGTGTCGACCTTCCTCTTCGGCCAGCCACGGGGCGATTTCTTTCCTTGTTCCTGTCCACCAGCATTTCTTCCGTCTCTCCCAGCATCACCCTCTTCTCTCTTTCTCTCTCTCTGTCTCACACGATAACTACGTTCGCATTGCATACAACTCCGACTTGTTGCACCACTACCCCTGCATC
Source organism: Thecaphora thlaspeos (assembly GCA_900291925.1). NCBI lineage: Eukaryota > Fungi > Basidiomycota > Ustilaginomycetes > Urocystidales > Glomosporiaceae > Thecaphora > Thecaphora thlaspeos. The sequence continues at coordinate 961,740 of UWYS01000004.1, read as the reverse complement.
GGTTCTCCCATCTGTTTCGTCCCCCTTGTCGTCACTCTACAATCCCACTCTGTGTCATCGAACTTAGCGTTCTTGCCGGCGCGTTTGTTTTGTGGTGTGCATGTCGCTAACAGCAGCACGTGGCGCTGCATCGACTCTGGGGAACACTACGGTATGTTTCTTTGCATACTGTTGCGGAGGACTAGTCTGGTCCACCTGGATCTACGGTCTTGTGATCGAGACGTTTTTTCAGATGGCAGAGGTGAGGTTCGATCATATGGCACATCGCCAAGCGAACAAGGTAGAATGCGATTTCCTCGGTAGATAAGGACAGACACGGTGTCGACGTGTCATGCAAATCGAATACTTGCCTCTCATATCAGCGACGCACGGTCGAGATCGTCAAGGTCATCGACTGTAGGCGAAGCTGGTCGATCGATCTTGCTGCGAAGGTGGCAGAGCCGATGATAGTCTTTGGGCACAGTGGGTCGGCCGCTTGTGAGGGAGTGCAAGGGCAGGGCCAAGGTACGACAGGCGGGGGAACGGCCAGGCGGCTGGAACGTGTGTTTTTGTACGTCGTCGCAAGGACTTGTGTAGATTCTTCAACTGTTCATTTCGTCTTTCCGAGAAATCGTGGAGATGGGAGAGAGGTGCGATTGTTACAACGTGTCGTGAGGGGGGAAACGTGATCATCGAGGGAGAAATTGAAAGCCCGTGTGTGGAACGATGAAAGATAATGTATGCTTTTAAGAAGCAAGATCCCAAATACTGACGGTCATGACCGAGCGAAGAAACGTGAAAGTTGCGATCCAGTGGATCTGTTGGAAGGGTATCGTTGGAAAGAGGCGAGAGACCAGGGGCCACAGTGCGCGCGGGCGTGTCTACCACGGAGGGACACCGACCTGGCTAGCGTATGTATCTCCGCCGACACCGGCGATGGTGAGGATAGCGTTGAAGACACCTCCCATACCCTCGCCGGCGACCAGACCAGCAGCGATAGCAACGGCAAAGATGTCGTAGCTGCGCGGGCGCTTCTTGAGCCAGACCAGCGAGAATACGGCACCGAAGCACATGGCAATCGGGTAGTAGACCTGGGGGACGACGAAGCCAAGGCCGACGGCGTTCCAGTTGGGGACAAACTTGTGGTGACGCTCAGGGATGAACTTGTGCTTAGCGACGACGGTCAGGACCGCAACGACGCCGAAACCGATGGCGACCAGGCCGGACGAGAGCGAGATAGGGAGCTTGGGCGAGATGACGGCCTGGGAAACCGCCTTCCAGGCCGCGGTCGAGGGGGCACTGAAGGGGCAATCGTCGGCAAGGCTGGAGTTGATGATGCACGGGTAGGCCTTGGCGAAGAGGACGAACAGGCCGGTCGAGAGGAAGATCGAGAAGGAGCCGAAGATCTGTGCCCAGAACTGATTGACGGGCTTGGCGCGCAGCAGGTGGCCGGTCTTGAGATCTCCGACCATGTCGACGGCGTGGCTCGCGGCCGACGAGGCGATGGATCCGGCGAGCAGGTTCTCAAGAAGCGCACCGTTGCCGGTTCTGCCCTGACCGCGGAGGCATCCGCCAATGATGAGCTGAGAAGTCTTGGCGACGGTTCCTATGGGGTTGGTGTCGGTGGTGCCCGAGGACTGGACGCCGATAAAGGCGAAGAGGAAGGCGAGGACGATGGCGAGGATGACGTTGCCGAGGTTCATGTGGTACTGGATGCAGCAGACGACGCAGGTGAAGATGCTGAGCGCGAGACCCGAGGTCCAGGCCCAGGCGGGGACCTGGTCCTTGCGTTCGACGGGATCGGGGATCTCGTCCTCGAACTCGCGCACCGGGCGGCGACGGATCTTGTCCGATGTGGCGAGGACGGCGGCGCGGATTCCGCGGTAGATAGAGGGGCCGTTCATACCAAGCTCAGCGAACGAGTAGGCAAACATCATCAAGACACCGACTCAGAGTCCCCAGTATCGGGGCGAGGCGGCGTTGAGCGGCTGGGTGCTGGGGTTGAAGCTCATGCTGGTGTACGACCAGCGGCGGGGCTCGTCCTCGGGGGCAGGCTGCTTACCAAGGGCCTGACCGGTGGCGATGATGCTCGGTCCGATGACGGCCCACATGAGGACGGAGCCGCCAAAGAAGGAGAAGGAAGCGTTCATACCGCTCAGCATGCCCGCGCCGAAGAAAGCAGGCGTAAGCTCGATGATCCAACCCCAGTTGTCCACAACGAGAGCCGACTCCCAGCCCCAGCTGTAGAGCCAGTAGAAGATGTGCCAGTCCATGAGGATGCCGGGGGCGTACTGGTTAACGACGACGAAGATGAAGGCGGCGGCAAAGGCGTAGAGGAGGGCGCGCGACTGCTTCTTGGCAGTCTCCTCACCACCGGGGACGTGGAGAGAGCGGACTGTGAAGGCGGTGGGGGTGGGGGTGGGGAAGACGAGCTTCTGCTTGAGGATGTAGAAGTTGCGCAATGGGATGGCGAAGAAGACACCGTAGTAGGCCGAGACGGCGCAAAACGAGAGGAGGCGGCCAAAGTCCTTCATCGGGTCGTCGTCGAGCAGCTCGAGCTGGTACATGGCGGGGACGGCGGCGACGAACATGCCCGTGAGCGAGCCGGCGGCGGTGGCGGCGGTCTGAACGGTGCAGTTCTCCTTGGGTCCAAAGAAGCCACCGCCGAGCTTCTCGGGGAGGACACAACCCATGAACTTGAGCGCGGCAAATCCGAGGATGGCGCCGAAGAGCGAGGCGGCGAAGGTGAAGCCGGTCTTGAGTCCGAGATAGATGTTGGAGGCGGCGACGATGCATCCGAGCAGCGTGCCTACAATGAGGGCTCGCCAGGTGAGCTGGTGGGTCTCCTCGGGGAAGTAGGACTCGTCAAACTGCTTGCCGCTGTGAATGTCCTCGACCTGGTACTCCTCAGCCTTGACGGAAGCCTTTTCGGAGTCGTAGAGGGCCGGGACGGGGGCCGAGTCGAATTCATCCTTTTCGGAAAAGGACTTCTTCTCGTCGGGAGAGCTGGTGCTCTCGCCCCTGTAGTGGGGAGCCGACTCGGAGATCTCGTGTTGGGTGTTCATGATGGGTGAAGGGAGGCGGCCTACGGCCTAAAAGCTGCCAGGTGGCGGTAGCGGCGTTGCTTGAAGAGGTCGGGAGGTCGGGAGGAGAAGCGCGAGGGGGGGGAAAGGGTGGCGTAAAGAGAACGATCGTAGAACGGGATGGGGGGAAAGAAGGTTGAGGCAGAGGAAGCGGTCGAGGCGAGGGTATATGTAGAGAATTAGACTGTCGAGCGCGTCTGCCACGAGAGGCATGGCAGCGCTCTCGTGGCAGCGGTGCGAGAGGCCTGCCTGATACAGTGAAGTAGCCCGCTATCATCGCTTTCCCCCACGCACATAGCGCACATAGCGCACCAAGGGCGGCCGAGCAAAGGCGGAAGCATCCGACCGGATGGCGAGAGTCCGCAGGTGCGCCGATAGAGCGGGGAGGGCAGACTGGCTAATCGCAGCGGTCAGAGCCGAGTCACGGAGAGAGAGAGGGAGCCTTTCGCCACCGTGCTGTGCTGTAACCGGCAAGGCAGATCCTCCTCGAACGCAGACCGTTGCCCGGGCGCCCGCGGCGTTACGCCGGCGACAACAGAGACATCGTCGCAAGCAAAAGAACCATGCAACAGAGCAGCGCACCATGCCCAGGGAAGGAGAGCACCCTTTACCGAGCACAGGCATTGAGATGCGAGCGTCCATTGCACGGTTCCCGACAGCAGCAGACGGACCGGGGGCGAGGAGGGGCGAGGCGTGTCGCTCATCCGAAGGCCCTTTCATGGCTGGATATCGGATGATTATGGCTCAAGTGTGGCCAATCACGACGCCTATACCCGACGGCTTGTCATGGCCGAGTTCCGGGTGCTGGCCTTCGGCACGGCACTGTACTTACATACAGTACAGTAAGTGGTACTTGCAGTAAGTACAGAGCAAGTACGTACAAACAAGAAATGAGTGGTTATTCATTATTGTAAGTACTGCACTGTACAGTACATTACAATCCTGAACAGTCCATATGTACAGAAACAACGTGGTCACTCACTTGCAATTGCACCTGTCTCGATCCGCCTGCCCTCTCTCGCCGTGTCGGAGCGAGGACCTTCTCTCGCCACCGTGAGCATATAGTTCACCGACCAAAGCACCCTGTCGATACCTACTTACTCCTACTATACGGTCTAACGCTAACTCAATCGACGTACGTAAGTAGATGTGCGGGTCGCTGCTACGGGCAACCGGCGCCGTAAGGGATTTAGTTTTGTAACCATCACGCGCGACCGACCGTAGGCAAGCCTTTCAGCGAGGCCAAGTCCGCACAAAGGCGTTAAATAGGAGTATGACCTGGAACTGCGAGGCTGTCGCTGCAGGTCGCAAAGCAGGTCGCAAAGCAGGTCGTTTGTTTTTGGCGAAGGGCAGATTTGCGGGATAAAACAGCTGGATGGCGCTCGACGGGCCTTGTTCCAGACCCCAGCCCAGGCTCCGCCAAATCCGTACACCAACCGAGCAAACGACAAGAGAAAAGACGACCTTTTACGGTTACAGTACTGGTACGCACAGTACACCACACTGTAGCTGCCTCGCTCGCACTGTCAAGCAGACTGACTACTTACTTATCAAAGGTCATCACCCGTCAAGCTGAGCGCTCCACTCAACTCAAGTTTAAAGGACAAGAAGACTCACTGGCAACGCCACACTCTCGCCGTTTGTGTGCCAATTCGCCATGCCGAACACCCGGATTTTACCGGCAAGTTCAAATCCGATGCTTTCAAAGAGAACACAGTAGTTTGGCGACAACGACCTCTCGAGGTGCTTTGCAGTCGCTGGTGAGTTGACGATTCCCTTGAAAGCCACTTTGCGGATGAGAATCGACCGTCCTCTCCTGGCCTGACAGTGTCAAGCTTTTCGCCTGGACATGCCATTCGAGTCTTTCGTTGACAAAGCCGGCGAAGAGGAAGACGAAAAAATGGAAGACGACTTTCGACGACCTTCGGAAGGCAATGCTCCGACGCATCAAAGCATGAAGCAGAAAACCTTCGAAAACGGGGGGCGCACTTGGGCCGAGGCATCAGACCTCAGGGAGGAGACGTTGCATGGTTTCCCTCCGTTGCCTTCGACTCGCTGTCAGCCGTTGGTCGAGATTGGAAGGGAGGCGGAGAAAAGGAGCAAAATCTGGGGGTTTTCTATTTCGCCGGCGTTTGTTAACATTTCATATGGAGCAGGCTGCTCCTTCCTGAGATGTCCGGACCACTGCCTTCCGAAGCACCATCGCGATCGACCTTTCTCGATCAATGGGACCAGTGTTCGCGCGGGCAAAGCCACATCGTCGATCGTGCTGTATGTTGTGGACGGACTCTTCGAGTGCTGTAAGTGAGTACTGTTTGTAATACACTTTACAGTACATACTTAGTACCGCTGCTGCCTTGTCTAGACCGGCGGTAGGGATCTGTCAGCCAGGGCAAAGTTATCTACGATTTAATGGCGGGACTGGCTTCTTGGACGACGACGAGGGCTAGGGATCTCGACACGCGTGACGATGGGTGTCAAGCCGCAAGGTCAGAGGAACGACGGGCCGACGGTTTACATACAGTACGTACGGTTTGCGACCGCCTGGCTGCATGCAGGGTTGTGCAGGGCAGGGCAGATTGATGGTTTGGAAACTCGTGTGCTGAGACGACCAACGAGGTCTCGCGATTGGGCGCGGTGACCGAGCCAGCCCCAGCGAATGGATGGGTCCGCCACGCCCAACGCCACGCCGATCCGTCACGTCCCACCCATCATCCCATATGGTCCTTCCTCTGGCGCTACCGAATCGCTGCGTCGCGTGTCTCGGGTGATTGCAGGAGTAGTCCTTAGCGGACCGGGTCGGGCCGGATCTTGGCGGTCAAGGAAGAAGTGCTCGATACAGTACTGTATGTACTCAACTGGTAGGCATGGTGAACAAGCAGTCGTGAGACGGATGGAGAGCGACTTACGCAACAGAGAGTATTCTTTTCCACCCGTCTCGTGCTGCTTCCTCGACTTTGAGGAGTGGTGGCTGCCACAACGGAGCAGGGACCACTCGGGTGAGCCGCAGCCGCATTCGGCTCATGAGGAAGCGCAAATCAGCCTCGCCTCTTCGACCTCTTCGTCGGATGGGGGGCCCGCATGGCCGTGGAAAGCGTCAAAGCCGACCCCGACATTGCTCTCCTCGACATCATTGCCACTCAAGACTCTCGCGACGCTTCGCTCCCACCCGTCGATCCTACAGGGTACGTACGCCTGTTGTACTGTACACCACCTCGATGCGCATGTTCACCCCCGCCTTTACCCTTTGCAGTCGCTTATCATCTGGAACATACCCAGCTTTGCGCTGTGCTGTACCCCAGAGCATGATCATGAGCTCGCACTCGATGCGCCTGCACGATGGTCTATCTCTCAAAACTCACTTATCGGCTTCGATGCCACGTAGCTCACGTGGTGCGGCCGCTGAACATACCCCGACAGAAGGAATGTAGGGTAAAGATACAGTAAGTGCACGTACGAGACCCTTCCGTCCGCGAGACAGGGCGGTCAGCAGATGGTACGTATGTACAATTTTGTTGTTTTTGGTAGGTTGCCGTACGTGATGGATATACAGAAGCATCCGCACCTGCCTGCAGCGCTTGCCACGATTCCGGTGGCCAGTTGCCTGTCGCGCAAGTCATGCCATAAACGCCCGGCCTCGCGACGTTCCCTCACCTTTGCCCTTCCGAGACGGCCATTCGCTAGCAAGTTGCCGTATCGAGCGCCACGATCCTTCCGTGGCATCGCCCTTCTCGCGGTCGCTCATGAGACGTCTTCCCTTGCAAAGACGGAGAGGGATGTGGCTGTCGGGTCAATGCCATACGTAGGTGTTTTCAAACACTCACAGCGATTCTTTCTTTCTCGGAGTGTGAGAAGCCGACGTGGAGGACTCCCGCCGGTACTGCTGTGTCTGAAGAGGGAAGAGGTCGTGCGCACTTTGCCGCGAGAAAGGAAGGTCGATGTGCAGACTCCACCCGTGGGAACTCAGCTCTGGACGTGAGCATCCTCAGAGGGTGGCGGATGATCCCGAAGACGGGCCAGCCTCTTCCCGCTCCGCGCTCCGCTTGCCTTACAATCGATTCCCCTCGCCCTTCGGAGCAGGGGCAACGGTTGCGGACTGGTCAATCAAGTGAGGACTCGTCAAAGGTCCGTTTTGAGCTGTCGCAATCATCTGGTTGGATGCTCGGTCGCTGGTCTTCCGAGAGTGTCGCCGTGCCGCACCGTACTGTGCTTGACTGCCTATGCTGGTACTTAAGTGCTCACTTGCATCGCACGGTCGAGGAGAGGTGGAGGGAAGTTCGTCGGATGTGTCGCAGCAGCTCGGCCTCGCCACACTTTGCCCCGTTAGGCCGCAGTCTAGCAAATAATCGTGGCAAAAATACAGACTTAATCAGCTACGTTGGCCTGTGCTCACAACTCCAGAACGGTTCGGGCGAAGACCACGCCTCTGTAGAGAAGATCCGCACTCCTGTGAGGAAGTACTACGTGAAGTCCACAACACACGGCAAAACAAAATAGCAAGATGAGAATTCACCGGCAAAAAAGAACTGCAACACTCAAGACTCCCGCGTGGTCCCCCACCACAATACTAACTGAGAGATACCTTGCTTATTAACCCTGCGGATCAGAAGGTATGCGGCGCTTTCAAGGTTGTATGGCTACAGACGGTGATATTCTCATTGATTAAAAATATATTGGCTTGTTCGTAAACAAGCGTCGCCTTCGTCTCCAAACTGACATGAAAGGCCCAACAGTTCAGGGAACAGTGAGGACTATTCGGTGCTGGCAGTGTTCGTCCGCGGCGATCCATGCAGACCTCACAAAGGCGCTCTTGACGTCCAACATCCGGTCTACTTTTCCGTCCCGAACTTCTTGAGAACTGTTCTTGAACGCTGGAGTGATATTCTTAAAACGGCAGCAATAGCACAGGTGAATCTCAGACGACACCTCGAAGCCGTCATACTGGCGCCGAAAGACCGCTTCAAGCAGCTACTACTAACGTCTCGGAACAAGCCGTTGATTTCATGTCAAGTCGTTCTGAGATGTCTGGGTGAAATCCCACCCCTCCCCCACCCCCCGGCCATTCTTCAGTAAAGTCGAGCGCAGATAGGTCGCCTCACGCCCCCCCGGCCACCTACAATCTTGTCCAATCGATTCCGCCACCTTCGCCATATCTCTGCTTCAACCACTTGTTTGCCTTTTCAAAATGTCCGTTGCCTAGGAAACCGCGGTGCGCCGAGAGCGGCGAAGGGTGTGGCGAACGTAGGATGAGGACGTTTGGCGAGTTCTGCGGCGGTTGATCGTGCGTGCGGGGTGTCCATGGTCAATGGGCTGTCAGCTTGTCAAAGAGATCATCAGGGATCTGAGTGCGTCTTAAGGGCAAGGGCGGACGGATACTCACGTCAGTGATGCCGGCTTCGGCCAACGTCTTGCCGGCCGGCTGACCCCAGACCATGAACACGACGCCCTTGCATGCGTTCTCGTCGGCGCCGTGCTCATCCTTCCCCGCGTGCTTCTTGTTTTCCTTGTCCGTCTCGCCCTCCTCCTCTGCCTTCTTCTTCCCGCTGCTCGCGCCTCCCTGCTCCTGCTGCTTCTTCGTGACGTTGGCAAACATGCTCGCAATCTTGCTGTTAGCCGTCGCGTCCGCGCCAGCCTTCTTGGCGCCCTTGGCGGCGTTCTCCGCGATCGTCTTCAGGACGACCTTGGTCAGGTTCTCCCATCCTTTGCCGTGGTGCGACCCTGCGTTGCCTGCCGAGACGGTGAGGCAGGCGTTGAGGAGCAGGACGCCCTGCTTGGCCCACTCCTCGAGGCATCCGTGCGCAGGCGGCTTGAAGCCGGGGTACTCGTTCGAGATCTCCTTGTAGATGTTCTTGAGCGAAGGCGGGGCTGGGACGCCCTTGGGGACCGAGAAGCTCAGGCCGCACGCCTGGCCCGCGCCGTGGTAGGGATCTTGGCCCACGACGACGACTTTCACTTTCTCCAGCGGCGTCAACCTCGACCAGCTGTGGACGAGGTGAGCGGGCGGGAAGGTCTTTTTGCCGGCCTTTTCTTCGGACTGGAGGAACTGCTTGAGACGTGTGAAGTAGTCTTTGGAGAGTTCAGACTTGAGATGGCGGAACCAGGCTGGGTCCATGGTCTGTCGCTCGACGTAGAGCATATCCGAAGGGTCAGTTGGCGGTGTGATGGTAGGGTGCTGCGTGGACGGGGAGGGGGGAGGCTTGGATCCGAAGAGGAGCGTCTGCTTGGGCGTAGAGGTGGTGGCAGGCTTGGAAGCTTTGGGCGTCGCGGGAGTGCGCTGGACGGAGCTGGGCCGGTTCGAAGAGGACGGCTGAGTCGAGTTGGCCTGACTCGTATGGCTGCTCGCAGAGGCTAGCTCGGCAGCCGCCTCTGCGGCCTCGACGGCAGCGAGGAGCTGCGCCTCGTCGAGTTCGCCATCATCAATGTCGTCAAACTCATCGTGCTGCTGCTGTCGCAGCGGCGGCGGCGGCGTAGTCGAGCTCGGTCTAAGTTTCTTTGCAGCAGGCGAGGAGGCCTGGTCGTCCGTCTCCGATGCGTTCCGCTTGGCGGCTGGAGCAGCGTTCTGCAGCCTTGTCGTGGTCATGTCTGCGAGCTTAGAGAGCGTTCGGGATACCGTGATGCTCGAGGAGGTGGAGAACGTGATATGGGTAGGCCGGGCGGGGCGCTTGGCGGGGAGGATGCTGACGCTGAGCGGTGTCCGAAGAAGGCCGCCGAGCAGTGCAGAGTTAGAAGTTGATATGCGAATGATGTTGGCGGTGGTGGTTGTGGTGGATTGGCTCGATCAACACTGGGTCGTCGTGGTGCTGAGATGGAAGAGGAGGGGAAAGGAGGCAAGGGAAGGAACACGAGGAAGAGGCAGCGGCGGTACTCTTGTCGTTCGTGCTTGCTGCAACGCGTGCCGCGCCATAAGCAGATAACGCGTATCCCTACGAATCCGGCCGAAAAAAAGCAGACTGTCTACCACCCTCATTACCACCATCACCGCCATTGTCGTCGACGGCTCTATTGTGTACCAAGCACTGGACAAGCAATGCAATCCATTTTGACACTTGCTGCGTACATTGGGCCATCAGAAACGCTCAGCCAGTCCACCACGGCTGCCGTACAGGTCACTGAAATGGAGGTCTGGCCAAAGCGGGATTGAGAGCAAGCTGAGGCAGTGGCGGCGAGCTTGACAGGCTCAGCGGGTGCTGAAGGCGGTGGTTGGGCAACATTGACGGCCTTCTTCTTGCCCGCCGCCTTGCTCAACTTCTTCTTGGCGGTCTTCTGCGCACCGTGCTTGGCCTCAGCGGCCTCCTTTGCTCGCTGGGCCTTTTGTCTCTCTTCCTCCTCGTCTGCAGCGATGCGCTCGGCGGTCAGGCGCTCGCCTGTGGCCCTGTCGATCATGGTGTCCTTCGAAATGTAGCGCCGGTTGCCCGGCTCAAACGTCGTCTTGAGGGGAGACGCCGTGCGTCGCTTGTGCTCGTCTTGCAGCTCACAGCCATAGTGCCAGGCTTCAGCCGCCTTCTGCAGCTTGTGGCCCATCAAGTTCTTCGTCCGGTCGTTGTCGCAGTGCTTGAGGGCTTGCAGGAGGTTGTGAAAGCAAGCTGGGTTGGTTGGAGTGTCGAAAAAGGGGCCCTCGACTGGTGGCAGGGTCTGATTGCGAGGCTTGAAGCCTGGCAGCTTGGCGAGGACCTTCTCTGCTGCAGCGGGCAAGGTGAGGCCAACGTCAGCAAAGGCCTTGCGGACCGACGTCTTGCTGATGCCCTTGCGCACCTTGGCGTAGTACTTGGCAAAGTGGATCCGGTCAACCTTCTTGGTGCCACCGTGTGCTGCGACTTGGCGGCTATAGGAGTGCTTGATGGGCCCAAAGATGGCCGTATCGAGCGGCTGGATCACATGCGTGACATGCGCTGGGAAGCAGACGGGCACGATGCGCCGCTTCCAGCACTGGTTGCAGAACTCGACCGAGACGTGCAAGGCGTGCCCGTCAAGCAGCAGGAGCCGCCAGTCCTTCTCTCGAGCACCCGTTGGCCTTGTCTGTGGGTCAAACACCCGCTCCAGCCACTCGAGCGCCAAGTTGTTGCTTGTCCACCCCTTGGGCGAGACGGCAAAGTGCCAGCCTTCGCCTGGTCCCTCTATGCGGCGGTGGTCGCCAAGGTGGTGCCACTTGCTCTGCCAGATCACCAGCGCATCCAGAAGCTGCCCGCTTGAGCCAATACACTCCACCACCGTGGTCGACTCACGGTTTCCTGGCTGCACATGGAAGGCGTTCTTCTTGTCCTCCGGCACAACGACCTTTTGCCTCCCCGAGAAGCCCATGATGACCCCCGTCTCGTCCATATTGAAGATCTGGTCTTGGCCGATGTCGTACTCGTGTAGCGTGCGGCAGAAGATATTGAATAAGGCGGTGAGGTTGTTGAGCAAAGCGCCATCCATGCGCTGATTCTCAAGTGTGCAATTGTACTTGCTGCGTAGGTGAGGGTGGTGGTTGAGGAAGTACTGCACCCAGTTCTTGCCAATCAAGCTGATTTTGCAGCAGACGTCAAGCTGGGTGGGCAACTGGATTGTGCTGGTGTACTTGCGGACCATTGCAGGGGTCAGAGGGAAGCCCTGGTTGGCGCAGCGCTCAATGTGGCGAGCGAGAGCGGCTTCTGCGGCCAGCAAGAGGGCCTGCTGCAAGAGGGCCTGCTGCAAGCCATGGGCAGTGCTCTTTGGTAAGACGCCACACTGGCAGTCCTGCAAGGTCGACTTGGCAACGCCGGCAGCCTTGGATGCAGCAGACAGGCTGCAATGATGGCCTTTAGTCAGCTCCCGCAGTGCCTTGGCCATGACGGCCTCTCTCTTCTCTCACTGCTTGACCGCTTCCTTCTTGATGGCCTTGCGGTGCAGTGGCAGCATCGATCTGGGCGGCATGGTGGGACGTGGGTGGTACAGCTCGCATTGATGTGTCGGTGGGTGCTGAGAGAGAGCAGCGGGGGCAGTCAGGAGATGCGGTGGATAGTAGAGTGGTCGACGACAATGGCGGTGATGGTGGTAGTAAGGGTGGTAGACAGTCTGCTTTTTTTCGGCCGGATTCCTAGGGAAACGCGTTAGAAGATGTGGAGGAGAGCCGCGCGCCGTGGCGCAGAGCACGGACGCGCGGGTGCGAGCGTCGGGCGTCGGCCAAATGGCCGTGCAAAAAGCATATATGTTCAGCCCGAGTCTTGAGCTCAATCCTCTCTCTCCCTGATGGCACGTCACCACCACCACCCAACAGACCTATCGCCCACCATGCCTCTCGACACGACCCACAACACCCCTCCTTCCAGCAGCTCGATGCACTACCTCGTCTTCTTCAGCTCCGGTACCCCGCCCTGGTGCCCCGACTGCGTCGACGCCCAGCCCGCCCTCCAATCCGTCTTTGTAGACAACGCCAACACCAACAGCGCACAGGCCTACATGATCCTCGTCGGAGAGAGGGCAGAGTGAGTCCCAGCTTTTTTCCCAACATGCACGCCGATGGGGAGAGAGAAAGAACTGAGCGGACATGCATCTTGATTGGTTACGGGCGGGAAACAGGTGGAAGACGCCAGACAACCGATACAGGAAAGAGTTCGGGATCAAGTGCATCCCCACCATCGTCAAGATTGAGAACGTGAGTCAGGCTTCCTCCAATCGCTGTCTTCTGGTATGCTTGGACATGGCCGGAGCTGATCTCGACGTAAGCGAACTCTCCCGGTCGGCGGCGTTCTGCAACAGGGCGAGACGGCCAGGCTCGAGGACGACGAGTGCAAGAGCGCCGACAAGCTCGCCGCCTTTGTCGCCTAGTTCTCGCATCGAAGTGAGCATACAGGCAGTTCAAATTGTTTTAGGCGGGCAGACAAGCACGAACACAGTCCGTGTAAGAGGCAAAGAGACGGCTTGGTATGTAATTGGAGGTCGTTAGCAGTGCATAGACGGGTCAGCAATCGACAGACGAGGACTGGGAAATGCGACGTGAACCGGTAGAGCAACAGGAAGTCTATGGACATGGGAACAGGGACGAGCCAGTAAGGATGAAATGTTGCAGATGGTTGGAGAGCGGTGTCTAGGCGGCCCAAGGACCCGGTCGAGATGCGGCAACGCGGACTGCAAGGCGTAGTTGGTCTGCGGACCGAGGACGGGGGAAACGCATTCGCGGGAAAGCGATGATGATGGCCGCTGGCCGCCAGCTTAGAACTTGCCAAAGAAGCCTCCGCCGCCCTGGTGGCCGCCATGAGGGGGAGGGCCGCCGTATCCACCGCCGCCATATTGCTGGCCGTGGTTGTTCTTGTTATCGAACTTCTCAAAAATCTTCTTGCCGAGTTGAGCCGCAATGGCGCCGCCGGCCATCGACGAGAAGGTTCCCATGTGGTTGCCCGACATCTTGTTGCCGATCCATCCGGCACCGGCGCCGGCTGCCATGGTGCCGAGGCCGCGCTCGCCGTCTGGGCTAGGGTTGCCCTGCGCATCGTACTGGACACCCTGATGATCCGTGTTCTGGCCCGGCTGGGGCCCGCCGTACGGGACGGGAGGCAGATTGCTGTTGTAGCCGCCGGCGCCGTGCTGGTATTGCTGGTGCTGGTTCTCGTATGGCTGGGGTGATTGATAGCCGCCCGGTCCGGCGTCGTATCCGCCTCCAGGGCCACCGGGGTAGGAAGAGCCTCCGGCGGGTCCACCGGGCCCGCCGAAGCCTCCGGGACCGCCAGGGTAAGAGGACTGAGGTCCACCAAGGTAAGAAGACTGAGGTCCGCCGGGATAGGACGACTGCGGGCCTCCCGGGTAGCTGGATCCGCCGCCACCGGGTCCGCCTGGGTACTGCGAGTAAGACATCGTTGGCTGGCTGGCTGTGGTGTGGTATGGTGGAGGTCCTGTGATTGTTGTTCCCTCGTGAGGACGAGTGAGGCTCGATGTGTGTGTTGCGTGTGTATATGTGCGCGCACGAGGGGAGCGATGTAGACGGTGTGCTGAGTGCGAGGGAGTGAGATTGCGATCGTGAGGGTTGAGGAGGAAAGCTGGGATCGACGGGCCAGGTCTGCCTTTTTGTATGACGCCGTCAACCTTCGCCGCCACACGCGGCATCCAGGACGCCGCGGTCTCTCCGCTGGCAGCTCCGGTGTGGACGGGCCACGGGTTGTGCAGTACTGTAGCACCGGCGCTGTCAGGGCTTTTCGGTTTCGCCCTTCGCCCTTGGCCCCGGCCTAGAGTGCGCCCAGACGATCAAGGCTGTGCCGCACCGCCTCTGCTCTAGCAACTACTTAGCGCTCGCGCACAGCAACATCGCTGGCGGGCCCGCCAAGCTAAAGGGCGGTGGAGCGGCTTGTTCGGCACAGCCCGCATCCGGCTCCTTCATGCCTCTCTGCCGCCGGGGAAAGCAAGACGGCGTCCCATTTTTTCGGTTCCGAAGAGGCGTCGCGCTGCGCGGCCATCCGTCGCCGCGTCGCCGGACTTTGCTCGGCCTGGACTCCCCACCATCATCTCCCTCGATCATTAAGGGGTCCCGTCTGTCCCTTTCTAAATTGAGATCAAGTTCGGTCACCGGGTGTGCCCCTAAGACTGTATGCAGATACAAAAGGGCCTGTCCTGCCGCTCCGTTGATACCTCACGCTTGGACAAAGGGAAGCATGGTGGTGGTGTGGGCTTCCGATGTAGCAGCGGGTGCGGGTGGGTTGTGGCGGCTTCCTTTATCCTTGAACCTGACTCTGTACACGACGCTGCAGATATCACAAGAAGATCGCCAGCACGAAATCAATGGACACCCTGCTCCTTCCTGGAGGCCTCCTTGATTTGCTTCTCCTGATTTGACACAATGGGGCTCTACTCATCGATAGCGACAGTATCTACCGCTGCTTCTTCTCCATGCAGAGAGGGGGTCACGATCGACGAGCTCAGGGTGAAAATGAAGGCAGTGGCAACGGTGGCGGTGGAGTGGGTCGTAACATCGAAAGTGGGGCCAAGTCGTCGGGTCGGCTTCTCAGCCCCATTGGACCTATGCTTCGCAGATCGTCGTCACATGTGAGCAGTACCTCCATGACCAAGTCCTCTTCCGCTTAGATAGATGCTTATGAAAAGGACAGGTGGGTTGCAGAAGGAGCATGCCGACCCCTCCGACAGAACACAAGCACGAGCGGCTCAGACCTATCTGACGTCCTTTACCAACACCTTCCATCTGCCCTTTTCCTATCCGGACTAGCCCGTCACACCCCGGCTCCCTTCTATCCACTCGCAAAGCACCTGCCCTCTCACAAGGAAAGATGCTGGAAGTCAGCTTGGGCGCCTTACATGTCCTTACCGGCCTCGTCATGACGGCGGCTGCCGTACTCGACGGTCTATTTCGGGGTAAGTCTCAAGGCAGCGATGCTTCAATTCTCTCGATCGGTTGCCGCGCTCGACATCTGACGGCGTCTCGCCAACAACCCTTTCTCCCACCGCAGAAGAGACCGCTTACCGTGCCACGGCCCTTGCAGTGGTGATGGGGCTGCTCGGCATCCTCCTCCTTGTGCTGGAGTGTATTCCATCGAGATCCGGATGCTTCTGCGCGAGATATTTCTCCACCCTCAACACCCACGTTGGCCGCGGCGCTTTCTGCGTCGTGGTAGCAGTCCTCCTGCTCGACGTAGCAGAGAAACCGCCCATCATGGGACGAGTCAAGCCCGTCGCGCTTCGAGGCAAGAACACAGACGCGGTGCTCAGGACGGAAGGGATCATCGGTTGTCCCACCGCAGCCTACCGTGTCGATCCGGCCTTTCTGGTCAGGGAGAGGGTCTTGTGGGGCCTGTGCGGAACGCTCGCCGCGCTCGGTGCGATCCAGCTCATCGCGGGGCTCTTTACGCCTCTGCCAGTCTCGCGTTGCATGAGGGCAGCCAGCGACGACGACGACGATGATGTCTTATGGGGCGGCGGCGGCAATGACTTTGAGATGGGTTTCGGCATCGTCGCTGAGCACCCGCATCGCGGCATCGAACCGGCTGCGGGGAGAGAGGGCCGCATCTCGAATTCGACCGCTCCAGCTGCGTCCACTTTGACAAGACAAATGGACGGCTCCAGCGGCGGAGGCGGTGGCGGCGGAGTGGACTCGGACGTCCCACTGATGTCATCCATGCAAACAAGCCTGAGCCCAGATCACCAGCGGTCTCCAGATGTGCCCTTGTTGCCACCGTCGGCCTACGATGCTCGCTTTAACGAGCGCAGGGGATCGACGGCCTACTCTGTCCAATCTGGGCGGTCGCTGCACATACCGGGCACTGGAGAGCTCGAGATGTCGTCGGATAGCGAGAAGTCAAAGAAGGACGACAAGGTCGGAAAGAAGATGCCGCCAAACCGAGGCGAGAGAAGCGGTGGATCGCCTGAGGGTCGGGCGAGACGGCCCTCTACCCCAAGATCGACAGCCATCCCGAGGACACGCAAGCTCCCTCTGAAGCCGTCTCGTCCGTCGACTGCCGAATAGCTAAGCCTAGATGTGACCAAGTCGCGCTCTGGTGACTCGTCAGGAGCAGAGGCGACTGGACATGGACATTTACTTAACCTTAACTACTGCACTGCCACTTGTACCCTTGCTAATCTCAGAGCTGAACCAACGATAGAGCTCCTCGACAGGAGAGATGTGTATGATTCTGCGATCGCGTCTTGTGACCGCCGAGAAGGCTATGTGTCGAGGGAAGTGACGCCGTGGCTCGGAGGTCGAGGTGCGGTGGCGGTGATGGTGGCGGTGGTGGTGGCACAGCACCATGGACCAAGCCGAGTCGAGTCAGCGTTACGAGCGAGTCAGAAAGGACAGGCTCGAGGGCAGGCCAGGGTCCAGTGAGAGAACGTGCCGCTGGCTGCTGACCAAGGCGAGGGCGAAGGCGAGGGCGAAGGCGAGGGCTCGCGCCGTGCTCCACATCAAAGCGTTCCGGCTGGCTGGCGGGCACGTCCCCAACCCTCCACCGCTTGCCACCCGGCCACTATGCCGCGTCTCGACCACCGTCACATCGACACCCCACCATAGACGGGTTTCGACGGACCCAAGTGCCTCATTTCCATCTCACCTAGCTTGTTTCCCCTTACGGGTACGCAGCCCAACGACGAACCACTCGCACCCCCATAGCCTGCACGCCGATATCATGGCTGAGCTAGACCACAGTCTACAGCTCCACCCCCCGGTTGTCGAGCTCGGCGGGTCCGACGCAGCACGCGCTACGCCTTCGGACAATGCCGCTGCCGATGATGGCAGCAGCAAGGCGCCGAATGTCTCGAGCACGGGTGCGATCCCGATGTCGCTGCCCTCGATCCTGCGTAACCCGGGCCTGAGGCACCTCAACGGCGTCCCACGCAACCTAGCCTCGTCGTCTTTCTCGAGCCGGCTCGGAGCCAATCCGACCGCCGCTCGACCTTCGCGCGACCTCTCGAAACGCAAGGCTCGACGGGCTGACAACGCCCGTTTGGCGGGCAACCCGCACGTCGTCCGCCCCACGGCGGCCGACTTCCGTCTGCAGGCCAACCCACGCTCCTCGACCTTCCCTGCCTCCGCCTTCCTCAAGACGCCTGGCTCGGGATCCAAGGCGATCAGCCTATCCACGCCTCAGTATGGCTCGACCAGGGCGGCCGAACCCTGCTACGACGCCAGCAGTGCCAGCTCCGGCCAATTCAGGACGAGCCTCAAGGACGCGCGCAAGGCGCTGAGCGATCGCATCAATGTCGATCGCGAAAGGTTCGGCACGCAGGGCGATGGGCCGGTCGGAAGGACCGTGTGGAAGGCCGAGGCCGAAATCAAGGCGTGGCTCGACGAGACGGTCTTTGTCAGTCCGGACGTCAAGCAGTGGGGTGGCGGCAGGGTCTTGGTCGACGAGAGCTATCGCGTCGTCGATGATCAGGAACAGCGTATCGTGACAGAAGCGAACGAGTCGCAGCAGACACAGGACGTTGCCGCCGCGGACACCGCCCAGGTGGTCGAGCTGCAGCGCACGCCCAACGCCCTGGTCTGGTCGATCCCAGACCCCTTCCTCCGCTTAGCTGTCCACTGCCTCGCGAGGATCTACGGTTGCCCTTCGTTTTCCAAAGACGCCAGTCCACCCTTGTCCGCCTCGCCGTCTTCTGCAGCTGCCGCCAGCTCCGGTCAAAACAGACACACGTGGATACTCAACCCGAATCCCCTCGCACGAGGCTTGCGTCGCCCGCGCCGCCGGTCGGCCGCCGCCGATCGAGAGCGCGACCGTCGGCGCAGCGAATCGGTCAGCACGTCCGCCTCTTCGCGTGTCCTCGGCGGACCGGGCCTGGGCCCGCAGGCGTTACGCGCCGTCCAGCTGGCCGGAGGAATCGAGACGCCGCCGACGACCGATCTAGACTCGCGTGACGGCGGGTCGCTGCGGGCCTGGAACCCGGACGAGGATACCGATGATCCCGGGTCCATGTCGGCCTCGGCTGCCTCGGTTGACCAGATCGCCGTGCTCGGTCGCGATGCGACGATAACCGAAGAGGTCGCGAGCGAGCTGTCGGGCTCCGATGTCGAAGAGGCGCGGCTGGTGGAGCGGAGGGTGAGGAGGTGGGCCGCCAGACATAGCGACGTCCACGTCGCCCATCGACTCGATACTCCACTCGAGGCCAGTGAGGACGACGACGACGACGGCGAGGCGGCAGGAGACACTGCCGTCGTTCCGCCGCCATTGGGCGGGTCGACGATGGATGCGCAGCAGGATACAGACGAAGACTGGGAACGGATCCTCATACCGCGAAGAGCATCTGCTGTGGCCGTAACGCCGATCGCCGCCGACGACGACGCCGCACACGGCGAAGGCGACAGCGACTGGGCTGCGGATCACGAGGACGCGAGCGACTCTTTCTCGGAGTCCGACGCCGATGTCGCCTCGCTGGCCGAGAGCATGGAGGCGCTCGATGTGCAAAGAGACGGTCCTCGGCAGTAGACGGGGGCGGCCCTCCTAGATTGTCCTTCTCTTTATCACGGTATGAGACCTGGACGAGCAATGCACAGCTTTCAGCAGCCACGGACAAATGGCCTATGTCGGTCGAGTAAGAATGCAGGAGAGACCGTGTCCCTAGTGCGACGGCGCTGCGGGCAGATGGCAAATAAGCCACTGAGTGATGATGACGATGATGGTACAAGGGGAAACTGCCAGGCGGTATGCTGCGTTTTTCTTTCTGTTTTGCTAGAACTACTTCTTCTTTGGCGTGCGGAGTCGGATCGTCTCGTCGCCGACGAATACGCCCTTGCCCTGAAGAGACAAGAAGAGAGGCGAGCGTGACGAAGGTGGTCAAATCAAAGGGTTGCATCAGTACAAAGACCAACGGTGCCGGCCGCATTACAGGTAAAAGGAGAGAAGCGGGTGCTTCGCTGCTCACCTTGTACGGTTCGGGCTTCCTCCAGCTCCTAATCTGGCTGGCAAAGAGTCCCAGCTGCTCCTTGTCAGCCCCTCGCAGGAGAATCCTGTTTGGCTGCGGCGTTGTCGCGGTGATGCCGTAGGGCACGGGCATGAGGACGGGATGCGAGTATCCCAGACGGATGTTGAGCCTCATCCTCGGTCCCGCCGCCGCTGCCTCCTCTTCTATCCTCCGCAGCCGCGCGACCTCCCACGCCTTTTGCTCGTCGTTGAGGAAGAAGGTGCGGCCGGACGATAGCGCCGACGCGAGCTTCGAGGAGCGAGGGAGCGGATCGGCCTCGACCGCGGCACGATACCCTACGCCGACGAGGCGGAGCGCGACAGAGTGGCCCTCAGAGACACCCGTGATGGCGTTGTTCAGGAGCGCCCGCGTCAGGCCCCAGAAGGAGCGTTGCGACTTCACGCCGGCGTCCTTGACGCGCAGCGTCAGCTTCCGAGGCTCGGCCTCTTCTCCCGCTGCTGCTGCTGGTGACGCGGCGTCAGTCGCCTCGAGCGGCGCTTCGAGGTCGAGGTCGATGCAGTCCTGAATCGGCACGACGGTCTCGCCCAGCGGACCGCGGATGACGGCCGTCTTGGCGTATCGCAGCGACGTCGAGAGGGGCCGCGACGGGCTCGGGTGCGGAGAGAATGGCAGGATCTCAAGCGTCGTCGAGGCGGGCAGGTAGAGTGGCGCGGAACCGACGTGCGAGTGTCGGACAGAGTGGCCAAGCATCGCAGGACCAGTCGAGGAGGAGCTGGTGGTGGCAACACGGCTGGCGGTCAAAAGCATCGTAGAAGCCCGCTGCAGGCCGCAAGAGCCCGAGGCGGCGGTGGCGAGGACCATGTCGGCAGTGGCGGGGCGGAGAAGGCGGTGAGTCGGTGGGTGGAGGTTGGTAGGGATAAACCTGAGATAGAGCAAAGGTGGAGGAGGACAGGCCTGGACGAGGCAAAAAGGGGACGTTCGCGACCGGGACAAGGCTAGAGGGTCTCGGAAGTTCCAGGCAAGCAACAGCGGCTCCGACACGAGAGATGATCACTGAGATCGCAGCATCGGGACAACTGTCCCGATCTATGCTTCCCTTGTCTTTCTCCTAATCGGGATAATTGCATCACGTGAATGCTAGGCAAAGAAATGCAAAAAAAAAAAGAAAAGACAACGGGTCCGAGGGACGGGTGAGGTTCTCACAGCGGAAGCGGGCGAGTGAGGGACAGAGGACGGGTCCAGCAGCCTCCCCGCCGTCACCCACCTTACCCTCTACGACCCCCTAACATCCCCCTCAAGAATCATTCAAGGTTTGTGTCGCCCTAACGAATCGCTTTCGGCAGTCGAAGACGACATAGACGAGGACGACGAGACAACGAAATGACGAAACAACGAAGTGATGAAGCGACGGAACGACGAAACGACGAAACGACGACTACAGACCAACTACGACTTATGACTCCACCTTCCATGCGCCTGATATCTCGACGAGCCCCGACATCTCACCTATTGCTCGTTCAGGAGATTCTGATATCCTGGAAGACCGCTGCCCGAACCTAGAGCGGTCATATTGCGACACTCGACAGAACGACCGACTTACATGACCTCTAATCATAGAGGAAGAAGCACATGTGCGCACGAATGCGACGTGGGCCATGCTTAAAGGAAGAGGATGATTAGGGAGCACCGAGACAGAGGCAGGACGACTGGCAGGCTGGATGGACGGGATGTCTAGCAAGTTGCTCGCCAGACGGGGAAGCTCTGTTCGGAAGATTTGGCTTGATTGGCGCTCCGTCGCTAAGGGGGTTAAGATCCGGTCCTCGAGCCTCGGAAAGGATTGCGAGGAAAGAACTGGCAGGATTATCGAAGTTCTAGGTTTAGAGGCAGGCTGACCGGAAGCTCTGGCACTTGACGTACAACAGACGAAAGTTCTGAGGCCGGTCGGGGCTCTGCGACGAAACTTCGACGCCACTCCGTCTCGCCCTCGCCTCGCACCACCATTTACCGATCTCCCGCCCTCATCCAAGCTCAACCTCTCAGCACCACATCGAGCCACATCGAACACCGTACTGTCATCTCGTCGTCTTCGTCTAGTCTCGTATCGTCGGAGACCTGCCCAACCTGGACACATTCATCGCCGCCAGTGTCTCCTGTAGACTGACCGCCACCCGTCTTTTCTCCACTGTCCCGCTCCGCACCTGTAGATGGCCCAGCGAGTTACTCTCCGCAAGCGTACCCCGTACAACACCAAGTCTAACCGACGACGCATCGTCAAGACGCCCGGTGGCCGTCTGGTGTACCATCACACCAGGAAGCTCCCCACCTCGCCCAAGTGCGGAGATTGCCACACCGCCCTACCCGGTGTCAAGTCGCTCCGTCCCCGCGAGTACGCCACCGTCTCCAAGAGGTTGAAGACGGTCCAGAGGGCCTACGGCGGAAACCGCTGCGCCAACTGCGTCCGAACTCGGTAAGTGTTGGGCGTGGCTGTCGAGAACGTGCGGAGGGGACTCGGGGCAACACGAGCAGGCATGGAAGCGGGCTCGGAACGGAGGACGCAAAGGTAGATCACGGGCGAATTGGTCTAGTCCGAGGGCTAGGAGCGACGAGCAGACAGCATGGTGCAGAGAATGAGGTTGGCACGAGGAAGACCCGATACGTTGGATTCGGCAAGGTCGATGTTGTGGAACTGTCCCTGCTCGCCCCCGGGCGGTGGTCACTCGAACCGACCAGCTGACACTTCGCCTTCCATTTGCGCCTCTCCCGCCCACAGCGTGATCCGCGCGTTCCTTGTTGAGGAGGCCAAGATCGTCAAGAACGTCATCAAGGCTCAGGCCGCCAAGAAGTAAACGATTGCACTTCGAGTGCATTTCTTTCGTTCGCTTTTTGCTTTCCCGGCCTCGGTTTCCCCCCTTGTTTCCGCTCTTGTCTTGTCCATTTCACCCGAATCCTCGCACACACACACACACACACCCAACCTTCAATTCTCGACGCATTGCTTCGTTGACTCTGTAACACCAAAATACACCTCTTCCCGGCAAATCCACATCGGAGGGAGAAGGTTTCTCGTAGCCACACCGACTCATCCACGATGCGGTTCTGATCCGACTCTCGCGTCCACCACACGCACAACCCTAACGTCCGACTCGCCATGGCCTGCCACCCGAGGCGGGCCTGGCTCGGAACGGTCCCCGACATCCACCGCGGACCTCACCAACTCGCAGAGGCTTCTTAGGAAGATGAGGATGCGCCGACTCGAAAGCGTCGGTGGACAGGGGAACCTTCTACGGACGAGAGGCAAAATTGGCAAGGCTTTGTCGATTTGGCTTTCCCTCGATCACCACACTCACACGCACACGCACACCATGCACCATGCACACATACACACCCGTTCCCCGTCTCGCAGCGTGCGGGGACGCCCATGTTGCCCCTTTCCCGTCGCCGGGCGAGGTGTAGAAAAAGGCCATCACACCCACGGTGACCGAAAAGTAAACCAAACTTCTCCCTAATCGCTCGCCTGACCACGGCATGTATGTTGGTTGTAGTCCGTTTGTGCCTTCTGTCGTGTCCGTGTCAGACGTCTTTAGGTGGAGCGATGGTGGGCGCTTGACTCGATCCGTAAGGGTTAGGGAGCGGGGGGGGGGGTCCAGGGCTGTCTCTTGCTGTGGTGTCCTCAGACGCCGGAGGTGCAGATCCATGAAGGTGAAGGATCTATCTCCTTGCTACGCCAGAGCTGGTCGTCACTTCCAGGGGTCTCGGGTGGCGCACTCCAGCCAGCTGATCATCCCAGGATCTTTTGCCACGGATCCGGTTGATCGTTTCCCGATGGCCTCCCTTTCGTTCGCCACGCCGACGCAGTGTCTTGTCCGCTGTCTTGTTGCGCGCGCTTCCATTGACCAGGGCCGACGTCAGCTGCGGCAATTCTGACATCTATGAGCGAATCTTACTCACTCTGTAAGGCCGGTGCGTGTCTCAGTCTCGGCCTCAAACCCTACCTAGAGTACGTAGCTGGCCCGATCGCAAAGTTGCCGCGGACCGGGTACATCTGAAGCTCGAGGAGACGCGACGATGCGCAAGACTCGCGTTCGGCGGCGAGGGCCGGATACGATACTGTACATGATAGATACGGCGTGTGGGCCTAGGGTTCAAGCTGTGTAAAGGTCGGAAACCCTCCGACGCAAGCTAGACAGGATGAAGACCGACGGCTGGCGTAAGAAAGATTCGGGAGAGTTACGACATGGACCGTCCGCCAAACGCTCCGAGCCCACGTGATCTGGTGCTTTCTACGAGCGAAGTGGGGGGGGGGGACAGAGGGACCCGTGTGGCTCCGACGAAAAAGGACCGGGATGGCGTCCGGCAAGGGTGCCGAACGGCTACTTTCGACAGGGTCCATGCGGCACCTCGCTCGCTCTGCGATGCGCTGCCTGTGCTTCGACCTGCCAGCATCTTTCTGCGCTCTCAGACAGCCGCCCGTCCCGACCCGAACGGTGGGCCCGGTCAAGGTGGCGGCAACGAGGGCAGTTACGTTGGAACCTCGATCGAAGCCTGCTGACACGACCTGGTACGTTCCTCACACACTGACGCTGAGTACTCGGTCGACGAATCATGCTTCTCTGATTTTGAGAGGGCAATGCCCCGACAATGGCCGATTTGTATTACCCGCCGTCCTCGCACTCCGAGAGACACAGGAGCCGAGTCAGCAGGTTGGGCGGAGCGAGAGCGTGCCCTGTACCCTCCGTACCTGGTCGAGGCATGGCATACCATAGCTTGCTCGTGCCCCTCCCCTCCACTCCGCAGCGCCGGACAGACCACGATCGTGTATAAAACCTGACCACTGTCCTTTGTCGGCCAGGTGGCAAGGTCCTCTGCTCACCAAGCAACACCACATCACACACCACACCACACCTCACGCACCACACGACGACGTCGCATCGCCCCGACACAACCCCAACCCTCGCACCTCCAGCACCAAGCACCAGCGTTAACCAACACTCATCCACACGGACGGCGTCTCCAACCGGCACCACCTTCAGCCGCATCCTCGCCAGCGATGCTCTCCCAGCCCATGTTCGCGGCGGCAACGCGCTCGTCAATCCAGCAGATACGCCAGGTGCTCAGGTCACCGGCGTGGAAGGGCCTCGTTAGCGCCGAGATGACCTCTATGCGAAGCCAGCGCTGCCTCTCCACCTTGACCCGCCTCGGCTCGCCACTGGCCACCAGCGTCCAGCCCTCCATGCACCCGCTACGCTCCAGCCGGCCCGCCACCGCGGGACCCGGCACCAATCCTTCCAGCACGAAGCAGGGAGACGGCGGCGGCGAGATGGAGGCAACGGCCGACTCGCGCGACGTCGTCCATGGCGAGAAGCATCCCAGCAAGAGCTACCTCCTCTTCCACCCGGTCTACTCGGAGTCCGACCTCGACTCGGTCAAGGTCGTCCACCGCGAGTCCCAGACGACAGGCGACCGCGTCGCAGCGAGGATGGTCTGGCTAGCCCGGAGCATCTTCGACCTGGCCACCCGCTACCCTGGTTACAAGAACAAGAAGTTCCCCGCGATCAAGCCAGCAAAATCGAGCAGGAAGGTCGACCTCCCTCGCCACATCGCGGCGCAGAAGGACAGACTCGACCACATGGAGCGCGACGGGGCGGCTGTCAAGGTCGACAAGGCCAGCTCCGTCGACGCCAACGAGATCGAGGGCATGACGCTCGAAGAGATGCGGAAGAAAGGGATTGTCTTTGGGCCGGACAACTGGATGAACCGGATGATCTTCCTCGAGACGGTCGCGGGCGTCCCCGGTATGGTCGCCGCTACCTGCCGTCACCTGCAGAGCCTGAGGTTGATGAAGCGAGACAAGGGATGGATTCACACGATGCTCGAAGGTGAGTCGTGGTAGCGTCGAGTCCTTCCCTCGGAAGACGTCGCAGGTCCTGTCTGCAGTGCTCATCGCTGACCTAACCCTCATCTCGCCCCCTCCAATTCCTGCTGATCCGCCCTCTTCGCAGACGCCGAGAACGAGCGCATGCACCTGCTCACCTTGATGGCCATCGCCAAGCCAGGCATCATCGCGAGGACGTTTGCGTTGCTAGCGCAGGGCGTCTTCTACAACTTCTTCTTCCTCTTCTACCTCGTCTCACCGCGTGTGGCGCACCGCTTCGTCGGCAAGCTCGAGGAGGAGGCAGTCCACACCTACTCTCTGGTCCTCGAGGACATGAAGGCCGGCAGGTTGCCCGAATGGGAGAATCTCGCCGCCCCAGAGATTGCAAAGGAGTACTGGCAGCTGCCGGCCAACGCCATGTTCGAGGACGTCGTCCGCGCCATGCGCGCCGATGAGGCAACGCACCGGCACATCAACCACACCTTTGCCTCGCTCGAGTCGACCGACCCCAATCCTTTCGCTTACCGCGATGCTCCAGCCAAGATGCGCGGCGGCAGCTACGGCCTCGAAAGGAACGAGGCCCTCGAGTGGGCGAAGAACAGCGAAAAAGAGGCCATGGACGCCGCCAAGAAGACCGCCTAATTGGTGAAGAAAGGAGTAATTCCACCGCACCTCTTGTCATCAGCCATGGCTGTCCCGCTCCGACGTTCGAGGCCCCTTCCCCGCCCAGCAGTAGCTGGCGCGCGAACAAAGAGCCACTGCCTGAGCTGATCGCCGGCTAAACCTGCCGCATCCCATCCGTAGAGTACTACTAATATACCAGCCAGCACCTTCCCGTCCGTCCTTGCCGCTCAGTCCACATGTATTCGATATCTACGTTGAAGCAACCGCATCATTTCTATCTCTGGAATCCAAGACTAGCTTATCTTCAACCGTGCCTTGCTTGCGATACCGGCCCTAGCGCCCGTTCGCGGACGGCAGGCGGCTGATCTAGGCGCCAAGGTACCGGCCTTGCGTTGTGGAGAGACGGAGTGACTGCCTTGGACAAGGTTTGGGGAGCGGCGTCGGAACTCTTGACGGCGCCAAGCCTTATCCCTGTCGCGTCTGGCGGGAGGCGGACGAGCTAGCGGGCGGCCTTTCCGTCGTCGGCAACTCCGTCTTGCGACGGCCCTTCTTTTCTCCTAGCTCAGTTTGCCCCGGATCAGCTCCTTGATAGCTCTCGCCTGCTTCTTGGCGGATCGCTGCTGTCCGGCCTGGCGCGCTCAACATTTTGATCAAGTTGGACCGAAGCGAGAACCTACCAGGATCGATTTACCCTCCCCGCCTGCTCTTTTTAGACAACATTACCGCCGCCGAACGGAAGCTCTCGCCGCTCTCTTGCCTGCTTCGAGGTAGCTTGACGTCCTTCTCCCTCGGGACGCGCATGCAAGGGCTCGAGCGTCCAACGGCTCGGTGGCATTTATCGCCTAAACCTCGCCACTTCGTCACACGATAAATGGCACCCAGCTCTCGGCCACGCCTGGTCCCACGCTTGGCGACACGCCTTTTTTTTTTTTTCTTCCCCTTCCTCCTCTCGGAGCGCAATCCGCCGCCGTTCTAGAAAACTTACATCTCAAGCTTTTCGACGGAACTCAGTTTCCGAGACACGAAACAGGGTCATAGTAATGGCGACCTGTGTAGTTCTCTATCTATATGAACCCAGGCAGGTGACCAGCTCGAGTCTTAGCGATGCGGCGTTTTTCTAGCTCGAGAAGGAATAGCGGGAGATCAGCTAGCGCGCGGCGGCTGAAGATGCTAACGAAGCGAGACGGCGGCCCGCAACGGAGGAAAGTGTCACCAAGGGGCAACAGGAGGGGTTGAAGCAACGACACTCTGGGATGTTGCCTCAGCATCCCGGACGGGTCATGCATCGAGATCCGTGAGGCAGCGGCCGAAGTGCGTGCTCAGTCCTGGGCACGCACTCCCGTTCGCCCGCCTGCCCATCACTGCCTTCATTCAGCACCACAGCAGCACCCTCGAGTCTGCATCGGCGTCCTCCGAGACCAGACGGCGTATGTGCCTCCTCCTTCCCACGTCAGCAATCTTAGAATGAATGCTTTCGGCTCCTCCTGGCCTCGTCGTTCGAAGGTCTCACTACTGCTCTGACGAATTGGTGGGCAGAGACAGGCGTTCCGTATGAGGCTAGCTCGAGCTTTCGCTGACTGTGGGTTTCCCCCGTCTCTCTCAAATCACAGCACAGCTCTCCCACGACTACTCGGTCAAGAGACCGTTGGTCCACATCCTCCGTAAGACTACCTTCTCGTTCCCCTGTCTCAGCCCTCTCGTTCCCATCCGTCTCGCTCCCACCATCGTGTACGACCCCTGCCCCTATCCTCCCGTCACCATCACTTCTACTTGCCTAGAACACTCCCGTGCAGCGCAGCCACCGCCTCTGTCCCCCTCTGCGCTCGACCCAAGATAGCCTGGACGACTGTTCCTTCCTCGAGGCCCAGTACTCGAGCTGCGCTAGCAGTCACGGTGCACTCACATCTCACACGCACGTACGTACGCTGGAACAGGCGCCATCACTTGCATACCTCGCAGCGCATCCTTACGGCGCTGACACGGAAGTCCTAGCCCGTGCTACGAGCGAACCATAGCTGCTACGTTTGTCCGCCCAGGCAACCATCGACAGCGCCCAAGCCCAAGCTAGTCTTTCCCTTCACCGCCGGCGTCTTGAGCCGTAAGCGCTTCGGCAGACGACAAGGTAGGCGTGCAAACCGACGCTTGATCTCCTTGTGCGGACCCACGCCAGTCGGCCCGAAGCCTAACCCTTCTGCTTATCGATATCGCTCGAGCCCATCTCATCGGAACGGCTCTCGCCAGGCTCGACCATCGCTAGCTGGCTGACCCGAGGTCCATCCGGCCGGTCACAACTCGTTTCGCTGCGCCCTGCGGATCATCCGACCGTCACTCCTTGCTCGTGCTCAGCTTCTGTCTGGCAGAATTTGCGTGGAAGCTTCTAGCTTCCCATCGATAGAAAGTGGCAAGGGGGTCTGCACAGCCCAGATACAGGCGTAGGACTCGCCTTGGTCCGGGCCCAGCGTTGCGCTCTCGATCCGACTCCCTTCTCCTGTGACTGGCGGAGACTGGTATCGTCGAGTCTATCTCAGCGCG
Organism: Thecaphora thlaspeos; assembly: GCA_900291925.1. Classification (NCBI taxonomy): domain Eukaryota; kingdom Fungi; phylum Basidiomycota; class Ustilaginomycetes; order Urocystidales; family Glomosporiaceae; genus Thecaphora; species Thecaphora thlaspeos. Next base: position 933,339 of record UWYS01000004.1, on the reverse strand, counting down.
CCTATCGCAAGTCTTCCAAGTGAGTTGTCGAGCGTAAGCCGTAGGGTTCGAGATAGGGCTTGTTGCTGACGCTGTGCATTCTTTTCCTCCCTTTGCGGTGCAATCACCTCAAACCCCTTCCTAGCCGTGTGCACGGGCGTTCGCCTATCGGACCCCTTCAGTTGGCCTCTAATTCCTCTCTTCTTCGCTCGCTCGTGCATCAGGCCGGCTGGGCTGGCCGATGCAGATATGGCCGGACAGCGTCGTCGTGCCGGCTCCCTGCGGATCTCTACTCCAGCTACGGCGATGGAGAGCGTCGAGTGCGTTGAGAATGCGATGGACGAGGCCCTTCCCCCTTCGACTCCGATAAAAGTGAGCAACGGCAAAATCCCTCCGTTCGACCTGCCTCCCAATCTCCATCCCTTTTCACCACCGCGCTTCCGATTCGAGCCCCCTTCCAGCGTCGATCCCCTCCTGTCGTCCCCCTCGTGCCATACCCTTCGCTTTCAGCGTCACCAGCGTCACCATCATCCCGCTCATCACCTCCATCGCCATCGCCAAGACGATATCCTTCTTCAAGGCCTAGACGAGCCCTTCGAAACTGAGCTGCTAAATTCGCTGCCGCTTCCGCCTCTTCCACTGCCGCCTTCGCCGACTACGCCCGGAGGGGATTTTCGAGGGCGAGGTGGAGGAGGAGGACGACGAGGAACAGAACGACAAGGACGAGGAGGCGTAGAGGGCAAAATAGGAATGTGGAGGACCCCAAGGACCCCACCGCCACCGTCGCTGCAGCCCGTCTCGGACCAGCCTCGCACCAGGACCGGACCCATCCGCACGCCTCTGCGCCCTCTCCAGTTGCATCGCCAATGCGACGCAGCTGTCCCGCTCACCCCGCCGCCGACCGACAAGATGCAGCGTACCCGTTCTTTCACCAACGACTCACGCTCTCTCTCGTATCATCCTTACTACCGCTCCTCGATGCCCGCCACCCCGAATGTATATGTCGGTGGAGGCATCTTTCGCTCCGTCTCGTCGTCGCCGGCGACGACGAGCTCCTTCTTCCCCTCCTTGTCACGGCTGTCCACCCCTTCGATACCGTAAGTGGGCAGATTTCCTTGGACGGTGACGATGCTCGCAATCCGCGTCTGACCCTGGTATACATCCCGCATCTTATCACTGACGGGCAGCAGCCTATCGCGCACCAGCTCCGTTCGCTCTACGGTGGAGCACGAAGACTACTTCCGCGAGCTCCCCACGACATTTGACGGACGGACGCCTCGTCACTATCCCGAGCATCCCGAAACGGTGGACGGTAAGCCGTGGACGAGTTGTGCACCTCCGCGCTTCTCCTCGCGACCCAATATTTCGCCGCCGGCGGTCCATCACCCGCTGCAACTTCCCGCCGTCAGGCTGACGAGCCCTGCAAAGTATGACGCTTACTGGCACGTTCCCGTCTTAAAACTAGCACACGCATTTTCTGGACCTGCCGCGCCGTTGCCGCCGACAACCGCGATGATGGGAGCCAGGAAGGAACAAGCGGCCCCGTCACCTTTCCCGCTTGGCGGAGGACTCCTCGTCGATGCTCGACCACTTTCCATTGACTGCATGCGTATTGACGACCTTGTCGGAGGTCAGAGCATGCGCCAGCCTCGTCGACCGAGCCACATGGCGATGGATGACGACGACGACATGGACGCGGCGAGGCCGTTGATCGACACCTCTGCACCCACCGGCAATCCTGTCCCTGAAGAATCCTTGTTTGACGCGCCTGTCCCTAATCCTGTCTCATCGCGACATACATTCCAAGAGGGCGAGAGTGGTGAGATTTTCACGCGACCCACAATGATGCGGGCGGAACTCATGGACGCGGACGGCAACTTGTGAGTAGCGCAGTAGATGTCAATCAGGATCAGCCTTCCAAACCTTGAGCAGCTGATCTAATCGCGCCGGCACTCTCTCACCGAACTCTAATGAGCAGGCTTGCGTGCGACATAAAGAGCACCACCCACAGCTGCTTTGTGATCGTGTGAGTAAAATCCTGTCATTATAAATGCACTCGTCCGCCGGGACCCCTTCCGACTCACAAGACAACACATTCCTGTGACCGCGTCGCTGCGTTGACTGCAGCGATGGAAAGTGGGCCTGCTACCGACGTAACTGTAGGTGAAGAGACTATTAGTTTCGGTGGAAGACGCAAGGGAGGAGCGAGCTGAGCCAGTTTTCGAGTCCATCTCTGCCTACCTGCTCCGGACTCTCTCCGCTCTACGTCACAGATCTCAAGATCGATGCCGCCTGCTGTCTGACAAAGGAGGCGACGGGTCGAAAGGCCGAACCGTCTCAAGTCTTCGCTAGGCGAGTTGGCTCTTCCGACGTCCTCCCGGTGACCCACTTCACGGTGACGGTGTCGGCGCACATCGCCAACCACCTCGGCGGCGTCAGCGAGCTTCCGCAACACGAAATCGCCCTGATCCAGTTCGGCTCTGCCCGTGAACGAGGCCCGCGGAGCGACGTCCTCCCCAGGCCGTTGGCTCTCGGCGGCGATCTGAGCGGAGACCCGGCGTTCAACGAGCGCAGCCAGGAGCTCGGCAGCTACGTTGCGGCCTTCCGCAGGATCCAGATCCGCTCAGCAACGCTCAACAACGGACAGAAGGGCCACGCTGGCCAGCAGTACTATGCCCTCAAGCTGACGATCCACGCCCATGTGGATCCGAACTCCCTGTCCGGAGGCAGCGGCACAGGCCGCAGGACGCGACGTGCCGCGGCTGGCGTCGGTCCAGGAGCAGTGACTGCGGCTGCGGTCGCCACCGCCTCCAATGTCATCGAGGTGGCCTGCACCTTCTCGCAGCCCATCACGGTTCGCGGGCGGTCGAAGATGCACTACACGCCGTCATATTCGAAGCCGCACGCTAGGAACGGTCCGCGGGCGCACCGCGGCAGTAGTGCCGCGGAATTGCCTCGCCAGTCACCCCGAAGGATGGCCAGCATCGGCGGCGTACGTCGAGTCGGGCCGACCCCTGCACAGCCTACCTTCACCACTGCCGACACGATGGACGAGGCTGAGGTGCAAGGTGCAAGTGCACCTCCTACGTCAGGTGTGGCGGCCGCGCTGGTGCCCGGCATGCCTCGCACCCGCAATCACAGCGACAGCGATAGCAGCAGCGACTGCTCCGACTTCTCCTTTGACCGTCATTTCGAGCCTCTTTCCCTGCGCGAGGCCCCGTCGCCTTCGCCGTCGTCGAGGATAGTGAAGCGCTGCCAGCCCTTCGTGATGGACATACGCAACGTCATCTGATCCTGCTCTCGCACCGCAACGCCATCTGATCCAGCTCTCACAACCGTACCGTACTGTCGCGCAGCGTCCCGCACCGCGCACGCCTCGATCCTGCATGCGCCCGTCTCATACGCGTCCGCTTTTCCTCAAAAGTCTGTCATCTCGCCTTCTCTGTATCACGCTTCGTACCTGTCTTTGCATCTTGGCTTCTCGCTGCGTCCGCCCCTCTTGCTCGGTTTCGAGCCTCCTCCTGCCCACAAGCGGGTCGATTCTCCTGCAGCTGTGGACTCGCTGGTCTTGTTCTCACTGCTCATCTTACTGTACTCTCGCTCTTGAAGACCCTCTCTCGACGCTTTGCAATCGATCGGCCTGTGACACGCCTACACCGCACACGCACACACGCAGATGGCACACTCACACGATGCGATGTCAAGGGAAGACAACGACGACATGTGCCGGGCGTACTTGATTGACATCTCTCTTTCCTCGTGCGTCTACTCTAGTCCAGCTCGTTGAGACGAGAAGAGAGGATCGCATCGCTGTGGGAGGGGAGGGGTGTGCTACAAGGAGGGCGTGTTCCTCAAACAGGCGAACGAGGGAAGCGCGACGCGACGGCGTGCTGGAGCGAAGCGTCTATTCGTAGACCCACGAGTTGATGGTCTTGTTGTAGTTGATGGTGGGGTTCTGCTCTCCGAACCAGAGGGTGATCTCCTTCTTGGCGGACTCGACGGCGTCGGAGCCGTGGCAGATGTTGCGACCGACGTCGATGGCGAAGTCGCCGCGGATGGTACCGGGGGCCGAGGCGAGGGGGTTGGTGGCGCCGAGGAGGACGCGGCCCTGCTTGACGACGTCCTTGCCCTGCCAGACCATGGCGACAACGGGCCCGCTGGCCATGTACTTGACGAGGCCGGGGAAGAAGGACTTGCCCTTGAGGTCGGCGTAGTGCTGCTCGAGGTGCTCGACGGAGGCGTGGACGAGCTTCATGGCGACGAGCTGGTAGCCGCGGCGCTCGAAGCGGGCGATGATCTCGCCGACGAGGCCACGCTCGACGCCGTCGGGCTTGATCATGATGTAGGCTGCGCGCGCGGTAGGGTCCAGGGGTCAAGGGCAAAGGCAGGGCAAGGGGCGAGGTCAAGGGGTGAGCATACAGGCTACCAGGACCAGCTGCTCTCTGCCTGGCGCGCGAGGAGGGGATGATGGGACTCACTCTGCTCGGTAGTCATTTTGAAGGAATTACTCGACGGTGAGGAGGAGAGGGTGTTTGGTGTGTGAGGTGATGATGGTGAGGAAGGGGAAGGGGGGAGCGGCGTGAGTGCGAGCCAGGTACAGAGGACCAACACCAGCAGCGCAAGCACCTGCTGGTGAGCTCGTGCTATTTTTCTGTTTTTTTTTTTTCTTTTTTTTTCGCCCGTCGGTCGCCTCAGGAAGGAAGGGGCGGGACCGGCTCTCCGAAGGTTGCTTTCGAGGCGGACGCGGCAGGCGGGAGAGGTCGGGCTGCAACGAGCGAGGCGCTGCAGCTCGCCGAGGGCTCCGAGCGCTGACGGACGGCCCAACGCTGGGGCAGTCCGCCAAGAAGAAATCGTCAAGAATCTCAATATTTGGCCCAGAGGGTGATGAGAGCGCACAGCGCGCTCTCATCCCTCTCTCGCCCGACAAGCGGGCGAGAGCTGCTCCACTTGGCCCCCCGCCTCTCTCCCCACTTCTCGCTCCGGTCCCTCCAGGCGGTCCTCCCCTTTGAGCAGCATCAACACAACGTATCAAGAGCACCATGGCGCTAACTGCCCCCCTCTCCGACGCCGCAATCTTCCGCGAGCGAGGCATAGTCGTACGTCTCCAAGCCCATCCCTCGCTCTGACTCTGTTCTGCCCCGCACTGACCCACAGCCACTGCCCCATCTCTCGGTCAACCCTGGCGCCACCTCCAGCTTCCGGCCTTCCAAAACTTCAAACCGCCAAAGGAGCTCAGGGGTGGTCATCGCCTCAGCGTGCGCGGCGTAGCGTGGTCCATCGATGGGCGCAGGCTGGCCAGCTGTGGAGCCGATCGGTCCGTCCGTATCTGGACGCCCGAACGCAGCGTAGACGTACGCGCATCCACCGAGCTGAGGGGGCACACCGAGAGCGTCGACCAGCTCGCATGGAGCCCGATCACGCCGGAGCAGATCATCACCGCCTCGGTGGATAAGTCGGTCAGGGTATGGGACATTCGAAGTGAGGAGCTCGCCGCCTCTGCGTTCTTCTCAAACGTCCCCCGCTGACTGTAGCTGACCGGTCGTCCACCTCGTCTCCCTCTCGAACCGACCCCATAGCTGCCAAGGCAATCTCCGTGATCGCAACGCCGGGCTCGAACATTAATGTCGCATTCCACCCTGCAGGGCACCAGATAGCCGTTGGCGACAAGACGGACACGATCAGCATCATCGACCTCAAGATGGGACGCATCGTCGAGACGATCCAGGACCGCAACCGTCCCGGCGGAGCTGCCGTGGAGGAGATCAACGAATTCACATGGTCGCCCGACGGATCCCTCTTCCTCCTCACGAGCGGAACGGGCAGCGTACATATCCACGATGCACGGGCGCCCCTCGTCGGCGACGAGTCGAGCACCAGCAGAACGACGACGACGACGACGAGGTGGGAGAAGGTACACAGCATGGTGGCGCATACGGCCAACGTGTTTTGCATCGAGGTGGATCCGATGTCGAGGTACATGGCCACGGCGTCGGCAGATAGCATGATTGGCCTCTGGGACATGCAGGAGTGGATGAGCGTCAGGATGTCCGGATCGCTCTCGTTCCCAGCGAGGAGCCTCAGCTTTTCCCACGACGGAGAATTTTTAGCCGCAGGCGGCGAGGATCCTTGGATCGACATTGTGAGTTCGTCCTCTCGTCTTGTCCCACCATCCCGACAGGAAAAGGCAAAGACGTGCAGCTGACCGAGCTTGACTCTCGCACGCCTTCGTCTTGCTCTTTGCTCCTCCCTCGCACCGACGCCGCCGCAGTCTTCGGTAGCGACAGGACACACCGTCCACAAGATCCCCGCAACGGGCATGATCAACACGCTCGCATGGCATCCGAGCAAGCTGATGCTCGCCTACGCCGGCGACGAGCTTCCATCCACGGCGGCAGGCGGCGGCGGCGGCAGCGGTGGTGGTGGTTTCGCCGCCGCCAACGCTACCAGGGATGCCGGCGTGATTCGCATCTTTGGCCTATGAGGCGCGCCATCCTTGGAAGCACACCGAAAAGGCTACAGCTGCCCGTTATACCCCCCCCCTTCACTGCTCATAGGTGAGAAGCGAGCTCTGCCCTCTCCATCCTACACCTTGTACACTACCAACCCAGCTCATAACCACGCAAGCACACTCGCCCGCAGCGTCAGTAGATCAGATCTGAAAAACTCGTGACATCTTGATTCTTGTGCCGACAAACGCCCGACTACAACGAAAGACTCAGCATCAGCGACGCGTATCGTCCCATCCTCTCAGCCTAGTACTTGAGCGTGCGAACAAGGGCATCGGCGATCCTGATCGTCTCGGGCTTGTAGAAGGCCTCGTGGACATGCGGAAAGGGGGTATCCCACCCTCCGATCCTGCAGATGGGCGCCTCGAGGTTGAGGAAGCACTTGTCCTGGAGGTAAGCGCCGATCTCTGCTCCGGCGCCGGCGGTGATGGGCGCCTCGTGGACGATGACGCATCGGCCCGTCTTGGCGACGCTCTTGGCGACCGTCTCGCGGTCCCAGGGTAGGATGGTGCGGAGGTCGATGAGTTCGACCGAAGCGTTGCGCAGGTCCTTGGGAAAGTGTTCGGCGATCGAGTTGGGAGGGTTGCGCAGCATGTTGATCGCCTCGACGCACGAGTACAGCGGCGTACCCCACGAGAGCAGCGTGATGTCCTTGCCCGGCTCGATGATTTCGGCCTTGGAGAGCGGGAGGGTAAAGTCGTCCTCGGGCACCTGCTCGACCGAGGCGCGGTAGAGGACCTTGGGCTCGAGGAAGATGACGGGGTTGGGATCGCGGATCGACGCGAGCAGCAGTCCCTTTGCCTGGATCGGCGAGCGCGGCACGACCACCTTGACGCCCGGTACGGCCATGAAGAACTGCTCGACGCTCTGCGAGTGGTACAGCGCCCCGTGGCCCACCGCCATGCACGGGCTGCGGATCGTCAGCTTGCCCGCCGAAAACATGCCACCGGAGCGGTAGTTGTACTTGGCCGCCTCGTTGACAATCTGGTCGAAAGCCGGGAAGATGTAGTCGGCAAACTGCACCTCGGCCACGGCCGTGTGGCCCATGTCGGCCATGCCGATGCCGAAGCCCACCAAACCCTGCTCGCACAGGGGCGTGTTGAAGACGCGCTCCCGCCCAAACTCTTCCGCCAGACCAACAGTGGAGCGGAAGACTCCGCCAAACGCGACGTCCTCGCCAAAGACGCACGTCGTCTCGTCAGCGGCCAGCGCGTGCGCTTGGGCGTCTCGGATCGCCTGAAGGGGGCGGAAAAAGGAAGCAGGGAGGAGAGGCGAGAAGAGAAGCAGAGGTCGTGGATCAGGATGAGAAGGGTGGGAAGAAGCTGTCAGTCTCTACGTCACACTTTCGCGGAGAGAGCAAGGCGAGCAGAACAAGGATGCCGAGTCCAAGCCTAGGGCCGAGCCGAGCCGAGCCGAGCTGATCCGAACGCAGAGAGACCAAGTCCCACAGGCGCGACCCGCACCCTATACCACGCTCCCGTCTTCACAGCACCGACGCCGATGGAGCTACGCTACTCCGGAAGTCCGAAGGTTGGAGGCGAGGTGGCGGTAGAGCGCGGGTTCAAATCCTTCGCCTCTCCTGACGGCGCGATCTTGAGAGAAGCTTGCTAGGATTACGTCGAGAACTGCCAGATCGCCCTGCAGATGTATATGTGGAAGTGCAATGGAAGGGCCAGAGGGGAAAGTCTTGTCTAGGAAGAGTTTGCAAGGCAGCAATGTGTCGACCGAGTGCTGAAGGAGAGAAAGGGCGAAGAACGGGAAGTGGAGCCGAGAAAGGGAATGGGAACCAAGCGGCAAACATATGCCTGCCTTGTTTATGATGACGGCGCGCTCTGCTCCTCGAGGGTTCGCTTGTGGGCGTCGAGGGTCATCGCGAGGTTGCCACCGGCCGCCTGCGAGAGGATGCCGGCCAGCTGCTGTCCAGGCGCACTCAGGAGGCCGACGATCTGGCTCTTAAGCTGCGACAAGCTACCCAGTCGTCCGACCTCCCTGACGGCGGGGATCTCCAGCAGCCTATTGGTCTCCAGGACGGCCGCAAGCGGCACCATCCTAGGGTTGGCGACGGCGGTGGTGGGGAAAGCCGCGCCGCGCGCGGGTGCCTTTGGCGGCGTGTGTCCGAGCGCCCGGTCAACGACGTTGAGCAGGGAGCTGACGTACGCGGGCGACAGATGAGGACAGGTCAGTAAGGCAATGGGACCGCTGAACAGAGGCTCAAGCGACTTCATGGCCTGCTTCGTCTGTCCTCGACACACTGCCTTCATCAGGCCCGAGCGAACGACGGTGAGCTTGGCGTGCCTCGTCTCGCCTTCGGGCAGCTTGATCAACGCGATGTCGCGCCTCAGCTTTGCCATCTCGGCTACCGTCAGGTTGTTGTGCTGCAGCACGACGGCGAGGTGGCTTTCGCGCAAAAGGCTCGAGTACTGCTCGAACAGGAACGTCTTCCTTGTCGTGTGCTGTCGACGAGACTGCGGGGGGTCTTGGGTACGCACCATGCACATGTTCGTCTTCCTCGTCTCTCTCTGGATACCCTCTTCTCCGTCCGCAAAGACGAGCCCAGGGGTCTGGAGCGCGGCCTCGGGTGTGGTTCGCAACAACGGGTTCGAGGCGCCGACAACGGGGCCCTCGGCCGACGAGGCGGGCGTCGGAGCGGCCTCAGTGACGGCGGCGGATCGGCTCGAGCTAGCAAAGCCTCGACGGAAGTGCGAGCGGCGCTCGAGGGCGTCTTGCAGAGCGGTCGACCTTCGCATCGAGGCGAGCGGCGACGTCATCGTGTGGTACGACTGAGCGTTGCGCGGCTCGAGCCTGTACTCGGACGGCGACTCGGCGGCTGGAGCAGGGACGTAGGCATCACCCTTGAGCTCCATCTCGCGAGTCTGGTCAATGCCATCCTCGAAGATCTCCTCGGCGACGTCCCAGCCCTGCGTAGGGTCCACAGTGCGCTCGATAGGTTTGCTCTGGGCCTCGTACGTGAGGTGCTGGATGTCCTCCGCGGGCAGCTCGAGCTCCATGGCCTTGAAGTTCTCCTCAATCCTCTCAGGCGTGACGGACTTGGCGATCGAGACGATGTCGCGTCCGAGCTGCCACGTGAGGAGGACCTGGGCCGGAGTCATCTTGTTGCGCTGGGCGACGTCAACAATGATGGGGTCGGTGAGGTACTTTTCAGCGTTCTGGTTGGACCCGAACGGCGAGTAGGCCTGGAGCGTGACGCCGTGGGCGTGCGCGTAGTTGCGCAGCTCCTCGTTGTGGACGCCCCAGTTGACTTCAACCTGGTTGACGACCGGCTTGATCGAAGCCTCGTCGACGAGCTCGCCAATCCTGCGGATGTTGAAATTGCTGACGCCGATGTTGCGAACCTTGCCTTTCTTGACCATCTCCTCCATCACCCGATAGGTCGCCATGAAGTCTCTAGAGAGCTCGGGCTGCTCGATGGGCGAGCCGCCAGTCGAGCGCACAGAGGGGATCTGGCTTCCCTTGGCATTGAGGAAGGCGACCGGCCAGTGCATGAGCCAAAGGTCCAAGTGGTCGGTACCAAGGTCCTTGAGCGTCGCATCGAGGCACTGCGAGGTGAAGGAAAGGGCCGGAGAGAGAGAGAGAGCGGAATGAGAGGTCAGCAGGCGTGATCGATGCGATATCGCGACGCTGTTCGCCGAGCAGATCAGGTCATCGCTCGACGACGACCGGGAATTCTCACCTTCTCTACGTTCTCCGGGTCGTGGAAGCTGTTCCATAGCTTTCCGGTGAGCCACAGCTGCTGGCGCGGTACGCCTGCCTTTGCAATGGCGGCGCCGACGGCGTCCTCATTGCGGTAGGCCCAGGCGCAGTCGATGTGGCGGTATCCAACTTTGAGCGCGTGGGCCACGGCGGGGATTGCCTGCTCCTTGGTCATCTTCCAGGTTCCCAGACCCAGCTTGGGGATCTGCGCACCATTGGCCAGGGTGAAGTTGGCGGCTCGGCGGACTGATGAGACACGCATGGCGGCTGTGATGGTGGTGTGTGAGGCGAGAGGGACGACGGAGTGGGTGTGGCTTGTCGCTGTTCCTGGCTCGTTGCAGGGTAGAACTACCGGGACTGATGGACAGTGGTAGCAGAACCCTCTACGCAAAGGAAGGAGTCGAGTGGGCGTCGGGAGCGGTGGGAGGGCGAAGGGAAAGCTTTGTCGGGAGGGCGTTGCGGGAGGGCGTTGCGGGAGCGCTGGTGGATTGGGAATGTAGGTAGATGGAGGTTGCGGAGGAAGAAAGGTATTGCGGAGACGGGAGGTATGAAGGGTTTCTTGAGGGCGAGAGAGGAAGACAGAGAGAGGAAGACGAAGACGGTATGTGCGTACGGTGGGGCGGGGCGGATGTGCGTGTGTGCGGGGCGGCTGGGATGGGATGGGATGGGATGGGATGAGCTGGGCTGGAATGCGGGAGGATCCAGGAATCGAGGTGACGAGGGAAGGGAGGGAAGGAAGCAGGCCCGGCGAGAGAGGGAGAGGGAGAATGGGCGATGGGCGATGAGGCGGCTTGTTGCGGGTCGATGGCGTAAGGGTCGGGGGAGAGGCAAAGAGGGAACGAAAGGGAAAGCGAGCCAGCGAACGCCAGGCGCAGAGAGCATCCAAAATTGCGTGGATACAGAACAGATGCGGCCTCGAAAGGGGTAGTTAAAAGTCATTTCAAACAAGCAGAGGCGCCGAAACCAAGCAAGGGAAAAAATCACTTTTCACATCGGAGACTTGAGCACTCTTGTATTCGCCTCCGCCCGACTCTAGAGGACGCCGGGTCACAGGTTGAAGTCGCAGGTCGGGCTTGATCGAGTTGGCCGTCTCGGTTCCGAAAGGGTCTTGGGCCTCTCGCCTCCGCCTCTTGCTCCTCCTCCTCCTCCTCCTCCTCGATGCGGCGCCGGTGTGGGGCCATCCGCGGCGATTTACTTATCGCAACGAAGCGAAGGGACACCCCCGCCGCAGACAAAGGAAGCCAGCAAGCAGGACTACATAACTATGTACAGGTCCGCAAGGTGCCAGCCGCCCTAGTGCCAGGCTAGAGCGAGAGAGACTGCATGTGCGGGGACTCCCTTTGGTCTAGCCTCGCTCTGTGCCGGCCGGCGACGACCGAGGAGCGACGGCAAGACCAACGAGGTCGACTGCAAAGCGAAGCGCTTCTACTGTACACCGTACATAGCGCTGCACAGGCCATCGATCCGGGGGCGGCGGCTTGCGTCTTGACTTGCTTGGCTTCTTGGCTCTAGAGAGTAAGAGTACGCTCAAGCCTAGCCTTCGCCTGCTGCGCTTTCAAGGTGCGTCCCTTTCTTTCTCCCCCGTTCGTACCTTACGCTAGCAGGGCAGGCAGGCGAGGCGCGCGCGGCTGCTGCTTCTACCCAACCCCTGGCCTCATCCAGGCACACAAGGGACACCTTCTTGAACACCGGCATCATTGGTTCCTACCCAGGAGACGCCGCTTGAAGGCCGGCCGTACATCGTCATCTTCTGTGGTCAAAGCGATGAAGCGCCCGACACAGCAAAGCGCAGCTAGAGCAAAGCGCAACATGGGCTCCATATCGTCAGAGTCAAAGAGAGAGAAAAAGAGAGAGGCAAGGTTTACGGAAACAGCCACGCTGGACCTTCGGGGCCGACTTTCGTCGAGTGAGAGCGTCGGGCCCGTGAAAACCGCCACGTCCGCACGGGAACCCCGCATCTTGCCCCGCATTTTTCTTTGTCGGTACGCTTACAGCTCAGCTCTCCGGACTGATGGCCGATCGTGAAGCGGGGCTGACGGTCTCAACGGAAGGCACGATCGCAGACAAGCTCGCACCCGGAAATCAAGCAGTCGCTTGTGTGCTTCCGTAGATGTGTTTGGGCGTCGTTGCGTTCGTCTGGCCGGCAAAAGCGACAGGGCCGACGGAGCGCTGTCGTCTTAACCGCAGCAGGCTCAAAGGGCATCGCTATCGGCCGTAGCACCGTTGTTGGAACCACTGTCGACACACGTCTACGTAGAGCCGCCAGCTCATCTTGTTCCACAAACCGAGGGGCGGAGCTAACAAGAAGGGATGTCTATCATCAATTCATTCAGCGCCGCCACAGCCTTCCGTCACACCACACCACAATGATGACGGAGGAGGCCCTACCACTGCACGGCCAGCCCGCTCACCATCTCGTCCTTGACCGCCCTGTACTCTGTCCGAAGCAGCTTCTTCCTCGCTTCGACCAGCGCCGCCTCCAGCTCGCCCTGGTCCTGCTGCTTCTCGAGCGATGCAGTCGAGGCGGAGAGCGCGCTCAGCTCCCTCGTCACCAGATCGGCCAGCAGATCGGCGTAGACGAGCGAATCAGGCTGTACTCGAATCGAGCTCTCGCCCTGCTCTGTAGGCGACGCTCCAGCAGCCAAGTGAGGCTGCTGCAGGACGAGGGCATCGAGGATTCGTGCCTTGTCCTCGCTGCGAGCGTCGCGCTTCGAGGCAGCGACGCCCAGAGGCGTCGAGGTCCCGCCGGCGACTGTGCTGCCGGAGACTGCGCTGATGGGCGTGTGCGTAAACTGGGATGAAGACCAGTAGGCCCTTTCGACCCGCCTAACCCACTCCTTGCTGGTGCCCTGCCAGCCTTTGATCTCCTTCTCGTTGTGATCCTGCCCAGGTCGTTCCGCCTTCTTGTGTTCGCCATCGATGTCGAGCATCTTGATGTCCTGACTCGGATCGGCGGTGGCCGTTTGGCCCGCAGCCCAGCCCGTCGCGTAGCCTTCCGGATCCAGTCGGGCCGGAGACATCTCGCCGCGCTTCGAGCAGGTCTTGCTGAGTGTCGTATCGTTACCCTCACCGTCGGCATCGGCGTCCGCGTTGACGACGCTCGCCTCACTCGCCTCGGCGCCCGTCGGTGGCCGCAGCTGCCCGCCGCCATTGACGCATCCGCCGGGACAGGCCATGACCTCGACGTAGTCGTAGCCGTGCGCCTCTTCCTCGTCGGCGTCTGTAAACGCGGGGGCAGACCTTCCGCTGCCCCCGAAGTCCGAGTCGGCGAGTTTGCGCAGCGCGACGTCTTCACCTCCCGCGGAGGTAACGGCGCCCGCTCCGCGGCCCCATCCTCTGGCCACCCGTCCACCGCCGCGGCTTCCGCCGGCGACGGCCCTGCCGTCCGAGTCCACCAGCTTCCCTGCAGCCCCCTTGGCGCTCTTGGCTCCCGTCTGCCTCTGCAGCTTGCGCACCAGGTTCTGCAGGTTCCGGAAGCCGTAGCACTGCGCCGCCCGGAAGAGGATCGGTCGCTGAACCTGCTGCTGCCCCGAGACTCCGGGATCGCTGGTGCTGCTGGCCGATGCTATCGCAGGCAGGGCGGGTGCGCGAAGAACGTACTCAGTAAAGTCCGAAGTCCGCACGATCTTGACGTCGAGCTGAGGTAGCGGCACTGCAGGACCTTTGGCGTTGGCAGGCAGCGTCTCCCAGGTCTCGCCTAGCCAGTCAAGCCAGATGGAACGCATTAGGTTGAACAGATAGCCGCCGCTGCTACTGCCCGGATGATCGAGCAATATGGGCAAATGCGGGATGTCCGTGACGCGGCCGCCTTGTGCGTCGGTCGTCGCGGTCGCCGCTCCCCCGAGAGCTTCAGAGAGCGTGAGGTCGGCCGAGGCGACGAGATCGAGCTCCGCTTCGCCGTCGACTGGCCGCTGCACGTCGAAGCCTTCGTCCTGCATCAGCTTGTCCAGCTCGCCCGTGGTAAGGACGCAATCAACCTCCTTGTTCCCCGTGATCTCCTCAAAAAAGTCTGGCCGGCTGGCCTCGAGCTTCTTGTCATAGCACGGCATCACGGTGACGTGGTAAACGCCGGCCGTTAATGGCGGCGCCTCTCCCTCCTCCCTGGCCACTGCAGCGCTCTCGTTACGAACACCTAACCTGGAGGCAATGAATTTCTTGGCCAGAACCCCAGAGATCTGCTGCGGAGACTTTGTCCGCGAGACGTACGGCAGCAATTCGCCGTGCGTCTTTTCGGCGTAGCAGATCCAGCCTGGGCAGGCGCTGGCGAGCATTGGCAGGATGGGCTCCTCGGCAGCCTTGCCGTTCCTCCGTGTGGAGCGCGGCATGTCTCCTGTCGCTGCCGCCTCCTCGCGCTTGCGCTTAAGCGTATTGGAGCGCCGCTCAAAGTACTCGCGCTCGTGCTCCTTGAGCGAGAGGTGGCGTGCGAAGGTGGTGTCGAGGACGTGGTCGAACTGGAAGCGCGCCTTGAGGAAGTGCGCGATGCGATGGAGGAGCGTGCGCAGCGGTATGGGCTGGATCGGCTCTGAAGAGCTGGCTGTCTGTCGCTCGTCAAACGAGTAGCGCGCCGAGAGGGAGGCGAGGGTCTGCGGGCTGATGGAAGCGACGAGCAGCTTGCGCTGCGATGGTGACGAATGCATCTCCTCGATGACCCTGCGCATCTCTTCCTGGCTCTGCATCGTGATGAGGACGCTCTCGGCGCTGGTGACGCAGCCACTGCAGGCGAGGCAGTCGTCGAGCGAGATCTGGGCGGTCTCGAGCTTTGTCCTCTCCCTCGGCTTATCGCCGTCCTGCTTGAGGGCGGCGTCGGACTTGTTCTGGCCAGTGGACTCGTAGTAGGAGCCATCGCAATCGATGGCTATCTGTGTGGAAGCAGCCCCGGCCACGGCGGCGTTGTCATCTGCTGTGGGGGCATCATCGTGCGCGTTATCGTTGGGGGCGCCGCCCTCGATCGGCTTGATGCAGGCCTGGGACGGACCGAGGTAGTCGTTTAGGTCGGTGAGGGTGAGCGCCCCGGAGAAGGCCATCGTCTGCGATGCTGAATATGGCTGCGGCGGCCGTATTCACACGGAGGATGACGGTCGATGTTAGCGGTGAGGCAATGTTATGGTATGGTACGGTGTGGCGGAGCTAAGGAGGTGGGGGCGGCGAGAAGGAAGAAGTGGCCAGCGAACTCAATTTTCGCGCCTTTATTCTTTGGATTGCTTGGAAATCCCGCCTGACTCGCAAGAGGCCGCTGGCGTGTGGAGGAGTGAAGCAGACGAGCACTCGAAAGGTAACCAACCACTCGCCCTCTCGATCCTACATCCGCCATCGGCCTTCACCCGCCACCCTGGCAGCAGCGCACATCCCCCCGATCTACCGCAGCGCACAGGAGACAGCTTTTGAGGATCTTGCAGCGCCCTTTTTCCCACCTGCTCCTCTCCCGAGACGATGCGAAAGCACGATCTGGCTTGCACCCGCCTGCGTGCCAATCAGAGCGGCGCGATTGGTATATCACCGCTGTCGCCCCATTCGTGAAGCCGATCCCCTTCAACGCCTAGCGTGGATGTGCTTTCAAGATTGGCGTTCAAGAGAGACTGGTAAGAGTAGAGTAGTGTAGAGGAATGGCGGTCCTGCCCAGGCTGGCGCAGATGCTATGCACTTCGGCGTCCAGCCTAGCTTCAGCGGCCTCGACCCGACGCCGGTTGGACCTGGATCTGGCAGGCGTAGGCGTTCAGGGTCCGGCACGGGCCGGCGAGGGCGTAGTTCGCGCGGCCGAGCCCCGCCGGAAGCCTACGTCGGCAGCCGCCGCGCCATAGCAAGCAACGGTCTACAGTAGCACTCAAGACTACCATGGCCCAGTCTTTCGCCCATACACACAGCCCACATGGTGAGCGAGTCGCCGTCGAGTCGCAACTTTGGCCGCGTTGATACTCTGTCAAACTCGCCTGCCTCTTCATCGGATCTTGCACGGTGTACAGTAGTTGCCAGATATCGAGTCACCGCACGGCATCGTCCCGCCCTCCTCTGCCCTCGCCGGCCGCAGCACTGCCCCTCGCTCCGCCACAAGCGACTCCTCCTCTTCGACAGACACGATGATGGTCGCGATCCACACGAATTTGGCGCTTGTCTACGGAACAGCCTTGAAACCGGCACAATGACCTGCAACCGAGTCACGCTCGCGAACGGCTTGGCAAGTGGGCTTACGTAGTCGCCAGGCGGCAGGACATCCGGCAGCAGTGCTCTCCGATATCACGGGCCGGGCTGAGCCGTCGCTGTAAGGCGCAGTCCTGCCTCTCCACGAGCTCTAGACGTTACTGCTTCGTGAAGCGCTCGTCCTTCAGAGGCACCCAGGTGCATAAAAGGCGGCCATTCGAGAGTGTTCCTCAGTTTACCCCATCTTCCATCACCATTCCACCGCCCCGCCTCTTCAAGCTTCGTCCCAACGCCAGTCACTTCCTCTCATCATCATCCGCCATCTTCTGCCATCTATCACGATGCAAGCCCTGCACGCTCAGCGCCTACCAGCTCGTCATTTTACCCTGCATCACCAGGCGTCTCGTTGCCCTCCGCCTCTGCCTATAAATCCTTACCACCGCAGACTGGAGTCGCCACTTCCACGGCAGTCCTGCAGGTCCCCGAAGCCGCCACGAACGTCGGGAGAGGGATTTTAGGCCACCAGACACCAACCGATCCCTCACCTCCAACGTTCCGCATCCCTGCCCCTCCCCTCCTCCGCTCACGCCGGGCCCCGTGGCCCGCCTGCGAACGAATCTCGAGGACACGGCATGTCCTGGCCTGGAGAATTTGGCGGCGGTAACGGCGACAGCTGTGGACCTGAAGGAGGTCACCACTGAGGTCGTCACCACGGCAATCGTGACGGACCATTTGGCTTTTACGGCTACGGCCGCTGCAAGCACATTGGGCCTCGCTCTGGGCGCAGTGGGCGCAGTGAACATGTGGCTCGCTCTGGGGCATCCTGCTACCCGGAGGGCGACGAGGTGACCTTCATGCTTCCGTCGGACCGAGATGGCACGCACAGCGGCTCGGACACGGAGATTTCACTCGAATCCGACGGTGGATCCGACACCTTCCACGGTTTTGGTTCGGACCTCTGGCACTACTACCACGACCATGGCAGACGTCACGGGGGACTAGGCCGCCGCCTCCGCAGCCCTCCTCCTCTCTCTCCTCATGGGCGCGACGGCTTCTTCCCAAGGGACGCCACCGAGCAGCGCCGGAGGAGTTCTCCTCGTCACCACCCTTTCCACCTGCAGTCTCGCGGGTTCCACTGCGACAGATCTGCCCGTCATCGCCATCACGACCACGGACCTCACGGCGAACCTCACGGCGGATCCCACGATCACCATGGACCTGTCCGCCATCACCTTCGGTTCTGCCACGACAAGCGCCACGGCAGAGAAATTCCTGGCCCGGACGGTGGTTGCGGTTTTGATAGGGACCCCCGCGACCACTGGGGATCCCCTCCGCCGACACACATCTCGGCTCGACACCGAGGGCGTTGCGATCCCTTTGAATTGCGCCACTGAAGCGCACCCGTGCGACACCTGGCCCTCAGCGACTCTCTTTCCACCATATGGAGCTTCAACCACCTGGAATATCTATGCAACATAACCCCCGACTGTACAACCAGTACTTACGGTATCTCTTGATTCTGTTCGTCTCTTCCGCAGTGCATCTCTCCCGGCTCCAGTCGACCATATTCTGGCAATTCTCCGGTTCGTCCCGTTAGTTGTGTCACCAAGCCGCCCTGAGATTTCGCGGTGAGTCCTACTCTTTCGTTTGCCTTCGTTCAGATTCTCATAGGTAGGTAAACCGACCCATCCTCCGCCTTTGATGAAGTAACAAAGACAATGATTAGGCGCCGTCTTTATCTTTTGCCGTGTGTTGCTGTGTGTTGCCGTGTTTGTGCTCCTCGGTGCGCCTCAAACGGGGACTCACCCGCTCCGTCTTGGGCGTGATCAACGTTGATCCGCCCCCTTTCCAAGCCTACCTTGGGCCCGCTTCAACCGGAGCGCCCAGTGCCATGCCATGCATTCTTCTGTGCAGAAAGGTGCATAATCAAATCGTCAAGCGGGCGCCAATCACGAGGCGGCATAGCTACCCATCGACTGGCGACGTACATGTATCTCGTTAAGCGCCCAATTTGTCGATGTGGACCTCTGTGTGTACATGCAGTCATACGCAACGGTGACTCGACCCGATGGGATGATGAGGCGGTACCGCGTGGAAGCGAAAAGAGACCTACCGACGTCCGCCGAGAGGTGAGGCCTCGAAATTGAACGAAAAAGGAGGGCGATGGAGGCGTGTGATTGGCTAGATAAGCTCACGTAGTTAGTGAAAAGATAAGGGCTGAAGCGCCTGCAGGCCATTTCTTCCTTGCATGCTTCCCGCGCTTAGGCCGGCTTGCCTCACGCGTATCTCGACCTATCATATGCATCAGCCTCGCCTGGGCGCATGCCTTCGGCCTCTACATAGCGGGACGGCCGAGCGAGCGAGCGGGCGGGTGAGGTTGGTGATCTCATCCGTCAGCACGCCTCGGATCTTGACCAGATCTTCGCGACGTGCCCGACACGATATTTTTGGTCGAAAGGCGTGGGGAAGCGCCCAGCGCCCAGATCGGATCAGGAAGAAGCTAAGCAAGCAAGCAAGCCCCATGGTCGCTCCCTGGTGTTTCATTGTCTCTCTGAGCTTAGCTTGTTACGTTGCTTGTCACCGCTCAAGAGCGCCAGCGCGGCCACTTCTGTTGTACGCGCTCCACGTTGCACTCCCCCATCCACCCGGTCCCCCTCGTTTCACGCTCGAGTCACAGCGACCAACCTTGTTGCTTGATCCATCCTTCCGGCCTGTCTGGCTGGCTGCGTTGTTTCTTGCGCCTGTCCCTTTGCCCGAGCCTGGCTTGGCCTCCCTCTGTTTCCCATCATGGCTACACTCTAGCCAGCCCGTTTGTCCGTCAAGGTCCGTCGTCGCCCCGTCTCAGCGGCTAGAGCAGCGGGCCGTGCCTCCGATCCGTCCCGGGCAGCCAGAGTATAAGAGATCCTTTCCGCCCTCCTTTTGGCCGGCCTGCTTCGTCCTGTTCCACCACCTCCTTCCTCCGCATACCATCATCGACCACTAGATTCCTTATCACACCACCGCCTTTGTACTCCGGGTTCTTGGAGAGGAAAGGGGCCAGGGTCGAGGTGACCTCGTTGAGCGCCTAGAAGGGCAGCGCGAGCGAGGAAGGAAGCGCAGATCGGAGCAGCGTACAGAAAGAGCCAAGGGGTCAGTCGGGGCTGTTCCCGTGGAGCGTAGGAGCGTCGTGGATGCCGCTCGCTGGATGGACGGCTTCTGAGGGCGGAATGAAGGACTCACCTGCTCGAACTCGGGCTCGGAAGGGAGGTTGGACATGATGGTGCAGAGTGTCTATGAGGAATGAGGAGGGAAGGCCCTTAAGGTCATCCAAGATCCCCGAGCGTGTCATCCAGTTCCGTGTCGTTTGGGAGGACGACAAGGGGTGAGTTCTGCCATGGCCTGCAATTGCAGTGTGGCGCAAATGGAGCAGGCAAAACTGACTGACGGTGTCCGCTCTTCCGCCCTCAACTACTCTCCACCGACCCTCCCTACCCTTTCAGCGTCGCTCATGTCAACCGTGGCTTCCATGTCCAGGTGAGTAGCAGGCACTCTTGCCAGGCTTTCTTGGCTCCCCATCCGACGTACTAGCCACACCTCGACTGACCTTATTCTCTTTCCATCCCTTTGTCCTCGGTGCTCCGCTACGCTCGCTACTCAGTTCAACTCGGCGTTCGGCCCTTACAAGGGTGGTCTCCGTCTCCGCTCGGACGTCAACCTTTCGGTCCTCAAGTTCCTTGGTTTCGAGCAGATCTTCAAGAACTCCCTCACCGGTCTCAGCATCGGCGGTGGAAAGGGAGGTTCCGACTTCGACCCCAAGGGCAAGTCGGACGCCGAGATCCGTCGATTCTGCAAGTCGTTCGCCACTGAGCTCCAGCGCCACATTGGTGGCGACACCGACATTCCCGCCGGCGACATTGGCTTCAGCACGACCGAGGCCGGCTACGTCTTTGGTACCTACAAGCAGATCAAGAACGAGTGGATCGGCATGATCACCGGCAAGGGCATGGACTGGGGAGGATCCAACATCCGACCCGAGGCCACTGGCTTCGGTCTGGTTTACTACGTCGAGCACATGATCAAGCACCTCGAGGGCGAGGGCGTCGGCTTCAAGGGCAAGAAGGTCGTCATCTCCGGCTCCGGCAACGTCGCCCAGTACGCGGCACTCAAGGTCATTGAGCTCGGTGGTACTGTCCTCTCGCTCTCCGACTCCAAGGGCGTCCTCGTCAGCAAGTCGGGTGAAGGCTTCACTCCGCAGCAGATCGAGAAGATTGCTGCGATCAAGCTTAAGCGCCAGGAGCTCTCGACGCTCGGAGACGAGGGCGGCAAGTTCGAGTTCCGCAACGACGGCGCCCGCCCTTGGACCAACGTCGACAAGTACGACGTCGCGCTACCCTGCGCGACGCGGAACGAGCTCAATGAGCAGGAGGCCGAGGAGTGCATCAAGCGCGGCTGCCGCTACGTCGCCGAGGGCTCCAACATGGGCTGCACGCAGGAGGCCATCAACGTCTTCGAGAAGTCGCGTATCGAGGGCGGCAAGACCAAGGCGTGCTGGTACGGCCCGGGCAAGGCGGCCAACGCTGGCGGTGTCGCCGTCTCGGGTCTCGAGATGGCGCAAAACAGCGCGAGGCTGCAGTGGTCCAAGGAGGAGGTCGACCAGAAGCTCAAGGACATCATGTTCAACGTCTACAACAACTGCTTCACCACCGGCCAGATTTTCGGCGCCGACGGCGACAGCAACGCCAAGGAGATCCCTTCGCTCGTCGGCGGAGGCAACATCCACGCCTTCAAGCGCGTCGCTGACGCCATGCGCGCCCACGGCGACTGGTTCTAGAGCAGGTCTCCTCCCCCTCTCCTCCCCTCGCCCTTGAAGGCTTACTCCATAGATCCCACCAGGTCCGCCTTGAAGTGTAGCCGGGCTAGCTAGGTCCCGACTCGAAAAGTATTCCCCCGGCCTGCGCCTCTCTCTCTCTCTCTCTCTCTCTCTCTCTCTTTCCTTGTCTCGGTCTCGTTTTCCCGGTCACGCTGTGGTACTTGTACGCAACACACTAGTTCTGGAAGATCCTGCATATCTGTACAGAGAATCGATCATGAGGATGTACCATGGACGAGCGGCGAGGGTGGATTGTGTTGCTGGCGGTGGGCGGCGGTGGTGCGTTGCACTGCGAGCGATAGTACCGCCAGAAGGGCGAGACGAGAGGGCGTCGTCGTGGCTGCGCCTCGGCTCCGTCGGGCTCTGCTCCACTTTTGTCGCCATTTCTTCTCGCTGAGAGCCTGGCGTGTGTCTGAGCTGAGCCAAAGCTCAAGGCGTGAGGGCACTGAGGCACCCTGGCTTCCTCCCGCGACCTCGCCCTCACTCCTCTTGCCGTTCCACCACCACCTGCACCCTCCCCGCAGCTCTTGCGACACGACACAAGAGCCGGTGTCCCACCACGCCTCGCAACACCGCAGATGCCGCTGCCCTCATGTGCCAGCAGGAGGCTGGCCACCGCGCTGCCTCTTTCTCCTCGTCCTCGCCCTAGCTCTGCCACTGCCGCCCTCCTCCACACCTCGCCTCGCTCCGCCTTTGGCCAAAAGACGCTCGCAGTCCTCGGCGGAGGCATCTCGGGCCTCACAACCGCACATCGTCTCTCTCAACGCCTGCCATCCTCCCAGTACCGCGTCGTCCTGCTCGAAAAGAGCCAACGCCTCGGTGGCTGGATTGAAAGCCAAAGCACTTCGCTTCCCTCCTCCTCCGCCGCCGCCTCTCCCTCGAACAAGGACGCACATGCTCCGTCTTCGGCCCTCATTGAAAAGGGTCCGAGAAGCATCCGGCCCACCGGACCGACAGGCATGGTGATGCTCGAGCTCCTCATGTCCCTCGGCCTACTCGATCGCATGCTCAAGGTCCCCAAGACCGCCGCCTCGGCCCAGAACCGCTACATCTACTACCCGGACCGCCTCGCCAAGCTTCCCAGCTCCCTACCATCGCTCTTCACCGCGCTATCCAAGCTTTCCTTCCTCCGGTCGGCACTACCGAAGGCGGCACTCGAGTTCAGGGTCCCATCTCGCTTCGCCCGGCCGCGCTCCGAGTCCAAGAAGGAGCAGGACCGCCTCCATCGACGAGAGGCACTCGAGGACGAGTCGGTCGACTCGTTCGTCTCGCGCCGCTTTGGCCCCGGCCTCGCCGCCAATCTCGTCTCGGCCGTCATCCACGGCATCTACGCCGGCGATTCGCGCAAGCTGAGCGTGAGGAGCGTCATGCCGTTCCTCTGGGAGGCAGAGCGCACCCACGGCAGTGTCCTCAAGTCGCTCTTCCTCTCGCCAAGACGCAACAAGCGGTACAGAAACCTGCCTGAACATGAGACGGCCAGCAAGGAGAGGAGGGCGGCTGATTTCAAAGAGGTCGAGCAGCGGCTGGGCAGGGAGCTGACCGACAGCTTCAAGGGCATCAGCGTCTACTCGTTCCCTAACGGCCTCCAGGAGATTGTCGATGCGCTCGAGCAGCAGCTAGAGGCTTCCCCTGGCGTCGAGGTCCGAAAGGGCACTGGTGTCGCCTCGGTGCTCGTAGGGAAGGACGGCAAGCTCGTCCTGGAGACGTCTACAGGCGACAAGGTCGAGGCCGACCGCGTCGTCTCGGCGCTTCCCTCGACGCAGCTGGCCAAGTCGCTGCAGACGGTGGACGAGCTGCCTGGTCTCGACTACAACCCTTCGGCCAACGTTGGCGTCGTCAACATCGTCATCTCTCCCGCCACCGAGGGCGAAGCTTCCTCGTCCAGGCCCCTTCTGCCCGTCGAAGGCTTCGGTTACCTGATCCCGCGCACCACGCCGAACAACGAGGACGGAATCCTCGGCGTCGTGTTCGACAGCGACTCGTTGCCGACGCAGGACCTGGAGGACCCGCTGAGCTCAGCAGCCGCCGCTGACGCCACCCGGCTAGCCCAGAGACCGGTCAAGCTGACCGTCATGATGGGCGGCACACACTGGTCGCACCTCGACGCGGCCTCTCTGCCAACGGAAGACGAGATGCGCCAGCGGGCCATCCGCGCCGTCTCGCAGCACCTCTCGATCCCCGCCTCGCTGCTGCAGGATGCGGCGCGCACCAAGATCGTCCCGACTATGCAGCGCGACTGTATCCCGCAGTACCTCGTCGGCCACCCGATCCGGATGGAGGCGCTCCACAGTGCCCTTTCCCGTCACGAGACGCTGTCGGACCGACTCACGCTGGTCGGTGCGAGCTACACCGGCGTCAGCCTCAACGACTGCGTCGCCTACGCGATCGAGACGGCCGATCGGATCGTCGATGCCGAGCTCGGCCACCGAACGGGAGGGCGATCGAAGGTGGTGACGGGTCTCGAGAACTTTACGCACTCATCTGCCGAGCCGCTGCAGCAGTCGGCCGAGGTGATCCAGGAGAGCATCTCGGAGGCGCCGGCGCTCTCGGGCGCCATGCAGCGCATGGTACGAAGCGGGCAGATGTGGTGGCAGCAGGTGGGTCGTTCCGCCACCGGTGCGAGCAGTCTGATGCCCGCCCGGGGTCTGCATACCTCTGCCGTCCGCCGCGATGCCAAGTCGTCTCTCTCACCCTCGCCGCTCGTCACGCCTGCTTCTACCTCCTCGACCGCCACCAACGCTGCTGCGGCAGGCGCCAAGCAGCCGCGTCCGCTCGGCGAAGTGCTGGCCGAGTCGATCCGCGCGTCGGGCCCCATGCCCGTGTCGACGTACATGCGAACCTGCCTGCTCGACCCGATCCAGGGCTACTACTCGAGCGCCAACGCCGAGCCCACCTCGGCCGACGTCGTGAGCCGCGAGGTGCTAGGCTTGCGCGGAGACTTTATCACGAGCCCGGAGATCAGCCAGGTGTTTGGCGAGCTGGTGGCCGTCTTCTACATTGCGCGGTGGCAGGCGTGCCAGATGCCGCCAAGGACGAGGCTGGTCGAGCTGGGGCCGGGCAAGGGCACGCTTCTGGTCGACATGCTGCGGACTTTTTCGGTGTTCCCGCAGTTTTTCGACACCGTCGAGTCAATCCACCTGCTCGAGACGTCGGAAGGTCTGATGAAGCTGCAGCTCGACGCGGTCAAAGGCGCGCTGGAGAAGGCGGGCAAGAAGCTCGTACCCGCCGACCAGGCCGAGGTGTCAAAGGACGAGATCCGCATCGAGTGGTTCAACGACATCGCCGATGTACCGCTCCAGCCGGACGTCTTTACCATCCTGACGGCGCACGAGTTCTTCGACGCGCTGCCGACGCACGTGTTTGAGAAGACGGTCAACGGCTTCCGCGAGGTGCTCGTCGGCGTTAAGACTGAGGCAAAGGGACAGAAGGGCGTCACGGTGCTACGACCTTCGGATTTGCAGTCGCACAAGACGACGCACGCCGAGAGGGAACAGGAGAAGAAGCAGCGACAGGACGAGCTGCAGTTCGTCTTGAGTCCGGGTCCTACGCTGTGGTCGAAGCTGTTGGCGGACAGCAACAAGCAGTACGCCTCTGTGCAACCCGGGCAGCGTATCGAAGTGTCACCGGAATCCTGGGCGATCGGCAGGAGGGTAGGCGAGATCGTTTCCGGTCGACCTGCCTCGTCCCCTCGTCCTCTTTCCGACTCCACGACCATCGACGAGTCCGTCGAGCGGGAACGTCAACGCCTCACCCCTCCTTCTCAGGGTGGCATCTCACTCATCATTGACTACGGTGGCGACCAGACCTACGCTTCCAGTCTACGCGCCTTTAAACGGCACGAGATCGTCGACGTCTTCCACCAGCCTGGCAAATGCGACTTGACGGTCAACGTGGATTTCCTTCACCTCAAGACGGCCTTGGAGACGACAGAGGCGAAGCACAAGGGTCCCATGGAACAGGCCCACTTTCTCGTCGCAATGGGATTGGAACAGAGGGTGGACAGGTTGCGAGACGCAAAACATGACGACAGGAAGCGTCAGATCGAGAGCGCCGCCAACCGACTCGTCGACTTGACCGGCATGGGCAAGCAGTACAAGGTCCTCGCCGTGCAGGCCGATGCAAGCGATGGAGGATACGAAGAGCTCCAGGTAGAGACCAATGAGCCCGACCAGCAGGAAAAGGCCGTAAAGTTGCGCCTCAAGACGCACAGCGCCGCCAAGCTGTACCCGTTCGAGATGTAGAGTAAGCAGGTATCTGACTCGGCATTCTCTCATTACTGCTCTTCTGACGCTCGTCGCAATCTACGGTAGTTTCTATCCCTTCTTTTCTTCCTTCGTCTCCGGCGCGTCGGTCGTCGCTACGTGTCGAGATCGAGCACGACACGTCCGTTGATCCTACCCTCCACCATGTCTCTGAAGACGTCGGGAAGGTCAGAGAGGCCTTTAAGCTGGTAGACAACCTTGACGTGACCGGCGGCGGCGATCCCGAGGGCCTCGTTGGCATCTCGACGGCTTCCAACGGCCGATCCGACAATCTTGTGACCCAGAGCGACCGTCATGAAGATGTTGACGGGGAGGATGGCGTCCGGCATACCGACGATGACGAGCGTGCCGCGTGGACGGATGTAGGTGAGCGCCTGCGGTAGATCGGTGATGGGGACAGGGAGACAAAGGGAAATCTTTAGTGCGAGGGAAAGAGGGGCAGCAGAAGGAAGAGAGGTAAGAGGCGGGGCCAAAGGACTCACGAGTTCGTACGCTTTCGCGCTAGCAGCCGCTACTGCCGCAGCGTGAGCGCCCAATCCACCCGTGACTTTCTTGACTTCTTGCGCTACGTCCTCTGAAGTCTTGAAGTCAACGCTATCACGTTCCGCCCGCAGCGTTGTCGTTTCGTTTGTCGTTTTTGATCATGAGTCAGCTCGAATCATTCTGACCGCAGACGACGAGACAGCGAGGAAGTGAGGGGAGACTTACAAGGCTTCGCATCCCAGCTGTAGGCTCTTCTTCTTCTTGTCTTCGCCCGTGTCGATGCCGACGACACGCAGACCCATGTGCCTGGCGTACTGGATGCCCAAATGGCCCAGTCCACCGCCTGAACCGGGTATGACGATCCATTGTCCCGCGCGCAGGTTGGCTTCTTTGATGGCCTGTGATGCGGAAGCATGTATGAGAAGGTGTCAGCACCAGGACCGAGGGGAAGAGGACAGTGGAAGAGGAAAGGAACGCACGCGGTAGATAGTCACACCAGCACAGAGGATTGAGGAAGCGGCGACGAGGTCGAGGTCCTGCGGGATGGGCGTGAGGTAACGAGCGGCGTGGCGGACGTATTTCTGAAAGGTTCCGTCGACAGCGTCTGTTCCATGGCAGGCCGAGCGAAGCCTTAGATGAGCTCTCGAGGACGAGCAAGCGGAGAGAAGAAGGCTGATGAGGGGCGATGAAGGGAGACTCACAACCGTTAGGCAGGTACTCAGCACAGCTGGCATCGTGTCCGTCGAGGCAGTAGTCGCACTTGAAGCAGGTATTCGCTACCCATTTGATCTGTCGGCATGGTTTGCCGTTAGCGATCGAAACATTGTGTGGAAGAGATTTCTTAGCGTACTCAGTCTTGTTGGGAAGCAGTGCAATTGTGGAGCGTTAGCTTCTACTCACGCCGACGCGATCTCCGATTTTGACCCATTCGTCGGCCCCCGGCCCCAGCGCTACCACAATACCCGTGCCCTCGTGACCGCCGACAAGCGGCAGCTTAGTCGGGAGAGGCCAGTCGCCGTTAAGAGCGTGTAAATCGCTGTGGCAGACACCCGTGTAGATCGTCTGAGCCCGATCACAATGTACAGAAGGTTCCGCATCAGCTTTTCACCCTCTCGGCATCGTTGTCGGAGCCCCAGGAAAGACGCGGCTTACCCTGACGAGCGCCTCGCCCGGTTTGAGGTCCTCGACCTTGGGGGTCTGGAGATCCTTGAACTGGATGACTTCAGGTCCGCCGTGCTCTTCGAAGATGGCGGCGCGGTTGGTCGACGAGACGGTGAGGTCGGTCTCTCTTGGATCTTTGGTCATCGTTGCAGCAGGGTGGAGGGGGGCACTGATACTGTAATAGAGAGGGGGCCACAAAGGTTTGAGAAGAGGGCTGGAATGATGAGGAGGAGGGATTGTCGAACGACACACAGCTGTCCAGCCCTTCTTATAGCAGCAGCAGAGGACGCATGTCGGGGCGTTGGCGAAGGCAAGGGTGCTCGATGAGAGCAAGCTCGAGCTCCCCTCCAGAGCTCGTAAGCGCAGGAGATGAAAGAGAGCGGTGAAAGCGAGACGGCACTGTCGGGACACTGCCTCCCGGTGGGGACTCTCGGAGCTTAGGGCTCGTTACGTAGTGGTTTCCAACGCGCCGAGGTCGGGCGGGGTGCGGGCTAGTCAGTTCCGCATATCGAGATGGCCGTCGAGGCCGGCTGTCACGGCAAGGCGCTGGTGTGGTTGCTGTTGCTGCGGCGTAGGCGCGTGGCTCGCTTGGCATAGGGCGCACGCGGTGTGACAGAAGGTCTGTACTGCACTACAGAGCAGCTGTAAGCGTGTAGATGCTCGCTGTGTGTAGAAAGGCGCGAGCAGAACGCGGGGTAAAAAGCGTCAAGCGACGGGAGGCTTTTAAGGCCGCCTCAGCCAACGTGCGGTCGCCGTGCGGTCGACCTGACGAGCCAAGCATCCGCGCATCCCTTTCTCGTACGGTGGTGCGGTAGCAGCGTGCCTCAGACGGCCGAGAGCCGTAGCAGAGGTGCGGAAGACATATGCCGTCGTGTGGACGCCTCGCAAGGAGGAGGCGGCGGTGACGACGATGACGAGAGCGACGATGCGACGCCGTCTTTCTTGCGCCCTTGCGGCTGTAAGAGTGCGGGCTGGCTTGAGTTCGGAGGAGTGCGCTGGCGTGACGACGTCCACCGGGCTGGGATCGTCGAGGAACGGCGGTGGGGTTCCCACCGCGACGGTGCTCAATCTAATCAATGCCGGACGATGGCTGCGGGGGAGGAAGCGCAGCACTCAATTGTAATCCCTGGGCTGGAAGAGCTGTGCCGAAGCACGGTGCGCCACAGAGCGAGCGCTTGAAAGGGAGGGCTGACTTGGGCCAGCGGGGCCAGAGGGGCCAAAGGTGCCAGCGGTGCCAGCAGTGCCAGCAGTGCCAGCGGATGAGGCTGAGCTGGCCGGCGGTGGTCCGACGACGCGCGGGCCTTTGCCACTGCCGCGCGGATCACAGGGCGGTCCAGGCTGCTCTTGACCTCACCTAGGGTGGCAGGCGGCGGGGCGCGTCCGCGAGCGACGAAGCAGGCCGGGAGAGCAACACCTCTGCCGCGCGCCCTGTGTGCCCTGTGCGCGCGGCCTGGATTTATGTATTTGCGTGCCAAGGCGGATCAGGGGCATGGCACGGACCTCAGAGGCCAGCCCAGCCTAGGGAAATACATTCACCCCCGCCCCTATCGTCCCTCCTTTTCGCCTCCACCGCTCTCACCACCACCACCATGCGTCTCACCCAGCCCCTCACCCTCCTCGCCGTCCTGGCACCTACGCTTCTCCTCGCGCAATCCTGCCCACAGTCGACGCAGGACCTGATCCAGACGTGCCTCGACACCGTCGTCGTGGATGAGGGTAAGGCTCCCTGTTCCTCGAGCGACTGGCCCTGCATCTGCAACGTCCAGCAGGGCAAGATTGCCTGCTACGCTCCCTGCCCCGAGCTAGAGGACTACGACGACATCCGCTTCAACAACGAAAACTGCAACGGCCAACACGGCTACACCAACCAAATCGCCGCCGGTGGTAACGGAGGAAGCCCCTACAATGGTAGCACGCTGACGACCACCGTCCCGCCCAACGGAGGAAGCGGTGGATCTACACCGACCGCTTCTGCTACGTAAGTCGACCAGGCGCGGCGTATCAGACGGAAGGGGAGGCATTGAACGCTGACCTTTCCCACTTCTCTCGCTTCTCCCCCGCTCGACCAGCTCCGCGTCCAGCACCAGCGCCGCCACCGCCACCGCCACCTCCGTCCCTCCCTCTTCCTCTTCCTCTTCGGCCCCCAGCTCCTCTTCCTCCTCCGCCGCAGCATCCTCCTCGAGCGCCACGCGGCCCCCCTCCGTGACCTCCTCGACGACGCCCAACGCCGCCTCTTCGTCCTTCGACGCACGCCTCCCCCTCGGCCTCTCAGTCGTCTCTGCCCTTCTCTTCGGAAGCGGTCTGGCCCTTGTCGGCGGTCTCTTCTAAGACACGACGTCGTAACCGTCGTAACCACCGCCCCCCCCCCCCCCCCCCGGCCTCGCT
Source organism: Thecaphora thlaspeos (assembly GCA_900291925.1). Taxonomy (NCBI): domain Eukaryota; kingdom Fungi; phylum Basidiomycota; class Ustilaginomycetes; order Urocystidales; family Glomosporiaceae; genus Thecaphora; species Thecaphora thlaspeos. Next base: position 903,868 of record UWYS01000004.1, on the reverse strand, counting down.
CTATGCTGGACTCGCCCTATTTCTCCCTCCATGTCGCTCGACAGAAGGTGATGCAGTGTACAGCTCCGTTTGGTGTAGACACACGTCTCGACAAGCCCCGTGGACCTATTTATGAACAATCTCTGATCAGTACTCTACGTCGATTGACCTCCCGACAGGGTGTGCGCTACCGGCTGCCGCTCCAGCGTCGAGACAGACAGACCTCAACCGTACCTGAACGAGACGAGAGCGAAGTTGATTTTCCACAACTCGATGCTCGACCTATGAACAAAACATAAGTGTATCACGACCGGCCCCAAAAGACGACCATCGTCCGCTCAGAGAGGCGGGATGAAGTCAGAGATACGATCTGCGCAGGACAAATGGGCATACAAAGGTGAATCACGCGTTAGTTGCGACGGACCGGAGCCCAAAGAGGCAAAAGAGCACAGGGGGAGGGGGAAAGAACGGTGGCAGCCCAGACTCACCTCTTGCGTTCTGAGCGATGCATTCGGCGATCCAGGTGATGGAGCGGATTTCTTGTTCTTTCAGCTTGAGCCAGGCGTAGAAGATGCCGAATTGGAATTGGGTGATTGTTAGGATCCGGTTGACTGCGTCGTGGCGTTGACGGGGACGTGCGGGGGGTGAAGAGAGGGACAGGAGTCAGTGGGGGGGCCTCGTGCGACGCAAAGGTGCTACCAAGTCAACACGACGTGGACGAGAGGTGGGTCTGGGGCGGACTCACGCTGCACCTCCAACTTGAACATCTTGTCCTCGAGCATGTCGGCGTTCGCCTCTCCGTTGCCGCCCATCCCGCCGCTGCTCTCAAAGAAGCCGCGGTACTGCGGGATCTGATCGCACACGCCCTTGACCTGTTCGAGCTCGTCTGCCTTAGCCAGGATGTTGTTGCCGGCCGGGAAGAGCCTGCCGATGGTCGGAAAGAGCCTCGCCCTCTCCTCCTTGCTCAGCGATGTCCCGAACGAGTTGATGGTGATGTTGATCGTTCGTCGGTCTGCCTCGAAACTGAGCAGCTCGCCCATCGTCTCTGCCGTCGTGCCGCCGAGGCTCTGGCAGAAGGCGTGAAAGTCCTCGAGGTACGCCTTGTAGAGCGTGTTGCGGATGATCTCAATGTTGAGGTCGTCGAGGTCGCTCGCGCTCAGGCAGTCGCGGAAGTAGGGGGCCAGCGGCGTCTCGACCAGCACAGAGTGGTACAGCTCCGAGACGGTCGATGCGACGCACAGCGCGGGGAGCGTGTCAAACACGCCGAGAGGGTGGCAGCGCGCGAGCAGATCGTGCGTGTCTCGGTCGTGCAGCGTCCCCGTGATGAGGAGGATGACATTGTCGATCATGTAGGCGTACGTCATGTAGTCGAAGAACTTGTTGAGCGGATAGGCGGCGTTGGTGCGGAGGTACTCGAACTCAGCCACTAGCTTGCGCGCAGCCTTGTCAGCGATGGTCGACGTCGAGATGGGCGACGGCTCGTTCTGGAGAAAGTTGCCGTAGTCGGTCGCCTGGAGCTGCATCTTGAAGTCGTCGAGCGTCTCGCACTGCGTCAGCGACTGGTAGTGGTGCGACTGGAGCAGGGAGCTGCGGTAGCCACGGACGACACCCTCCAGGTAACCCGTGTCGACGTTGAACGAAATCATCTCCATGTTGGGCTGTAGTCCGGGGGGTTGGTGGCTGGCTGGCTGGCTGGCTGGCTGGAGTGGTCGCTCGCCGGCGGCTGGCAGTCGGATGGATATGAGCGGTGTGTGTCGCGTAGCTGGAAAGAACGATAACCGTCTGGGGATGGTCGTAGAGCGCTGTTCGAGTGAGGCGAGGTGAAAGAGCTGGAACGGTGTGGGGGACAGGGATGGTGGTCATCAAAGGGTCGAGGGGTGGCGGATCAGGCGGGCAGCGATGGGTTTCCGACGTCGAGCTTGAGCCTGGCCCTAGCGCCCCGGCACCCACCCCTGCAGCAGCCAAGCCGGGCGGGCAGGCAGCGGCCCCTCCCTCGTCACACGGCCGACACAATTTCCACGCCTCGCCTCGCCGCGCTGCTCAGTCCTCGTGCCTCAATCCTGCCCCTCCTGATGACTTTAACATTACATCGGTAACGGCATTCAAATAGCTAGTTATCGGTGATGGGCAGCACATAAAATAGTATTAAGAGTGCAGATCTACACGAAGCAAGCAAAGGGTTTACATGTCTAGATGGGGTGTCAGCAGCAAGGGAAAAGCAAAACCTCGGGAGATTGGAAGACGACCGCAGCGAGAGAAGGGATATATATCCCGTTGCCGCTCGCAGGACTAGCCTTGCTAATCGCATCGAGAGTCACAGGGCAAGGAGAAGCATCGGCGCGCAGACCACTTAGAGCGCCCTGTCAACTTGCCTCGGCGTTCGCGACCCTTCGCCTTCCTCTTCTTGACCCATTTCGCCGCCAAGCGTCACGTCTGGATCGAACGAAGGCTGAACGCTATGCGATGAAGGGGCCTGCGCTGACACCGAGCCATCCTCGGTACCAACTGCGACGTTGCCGTCACCTCCTCCTCCTCCTCCTGGCCCTGCTGCGACAGAACCGGCCTCGCTCTCCGTCGCCGTCTGCGGCTGCGGGGTCTGCTGCCCGGTTGCAGATGGGCCAGACAGCTCCTTCATCTGCAGCTCCGAGCCTCCGGACGCATGTCGCTGATTCCACTGGCTGCGTGCTGCGGCCAGCCGATCGGCCTGGCTCGCCTCACCTGCCTTGGTCTGGACGATGTTGCTCTGTTGACTCGTCGCCGTCGTGTGGGCCCGGGCTAGGCTCAAGGCGCCTAAGGCGGCCGCCCTGAATCGGCTCGAGCCGCGATCTCTCGGGCTCTTCATCCACGACGGCGCGCTAGCGTCTCCCGGCGCCGCGGCAGGGGTGGCGAAGGTGTACTCGACCGGCGCACCGCCTTCGTCCTCGCGGCTCTCGTTGATGTTGCCCGCCATGCCGAATTCGCTGGCGTTCTTCTCGCGCCGCCGCTGGCGAGCCTCGTAGCGCGCCATGATCGAGCCATTGCGGTGGACGCCCGATCCGCCTGTGGCCGTGTTGGCTTGGACGTCGTCGTCGCCCTCGGCAGCCGCGGCGCTAGCAGCTCCCTGGCCTTCGTCGGTCTTATCGTCGCCGCCTACCTTTGACTTCTTGCCGCGCTTCGTCAGCTTCTCCTTGAGCGTGTGGCGCCGCTCCTCCTCGAGCGCCTCGGCCTTGAGGGCGGCCCGCAGCGTGACGATGCGGTTTGCGTTGGTGCTCGCCATCGATCCGGCGCCGCCGATACCGCCGCTGGCAACCCCCTGGCTGTAGACGCCAGAACCGCGCTTCCTGGGATGCGTCGGGCTCTGGCGGGGCTTGCGGTGGCCCAGGCCGAACTCGGAGGCTTCGGGCGGCGCAAACGAAATTCCGGAGTTGCTGACGGCCATGCGACGACGGTCAGCGGCGGTCGCGGTCGAGCCCATCGTCTCTGCCGTTCCAGGACGCCGTCCGGGCGTGACGTGCGACGAGGCCGCCCGCGCCCTCGGCGCACGGGGCGATCCGGTCGTCGTCGTCGAGCGCTCGTCCGACGTCATGACCTCTTCCGCCTTGGCCTGACCCGCCTCCTCGGGCGTCTCGGCGAGCGGGTCGCGGCTCTCGAAGCTGATCCGCCGCAGCGCCGTAGGACTGTGGCCGCCAGGGCTGACGCGCCGACCTGAGGCCTCGCTCGATCCACGCTGCGGGATCTGCAGCGAAATCGAGGGGGGCATCGATTGTGAGGCGTCGGTGGCGGCGGTGTGCGGCGAGGCCATCGTCTCGGCATCGGCATTCGAGCCACGGCGCAGCGTGGCCTGAGTCAGATCGAGCGGCTCCAGACCGGCAAACCTCTCGTCGGCCAGGATGCGCGCCGACAACGTGGGCGACTTGAAGCTCTCGTTGCCGGTCGCCAATATCTTGGAGCGGCTGCCGCCCATGAAGGTACCCTCAGACGACAGCCCGGCGGTCGACATGTCGGCGCTCTCGCTCCGGCTCGTCCTCCGCAGCGCTTTCTTGTAGTCCTCCATCAGGTTCTTGGGCAGGCTGGCAGCCGGGTCGGGCGCCTGGTCGACATCCTCGACCTGCTCGAGGTGCCTCGCCAGCGTGCTCGAGACCATGATCTCCTCATTGCCGTCGAGCAGGTCGAGGTGGGTGAGCTTGGCGTCGCCCGCCTCGCCGCCGAAGCGGATTCCGTCGCCGTCCATTTCATCGTCGTTGTCGTTGTCGCCGTCGTCATCATCGTCATAGTCCCACTCGCCGACGTGGCCGGGGCCTCCCTGCGAGCTGACGAGCGCCGCCCCGTGCCACTCGATCGTATCGCACAGGTCCAGCGGGGCGAGCGGGTCGCGCGGAAGCCAGAGATACGGGTCGAGCTCGCGGTTGTAGAAGGGGTTGTTGTAGCGGGCCGTGTTGTTGGGAGTGTCATCCCACCGGACCGGCGCATGCGGGCAAACAAGGGGTCGGGCGGCGTCGTCGTCGTCTTCGTCATCATCGCTCTCGTCGGAGTAGTCATCTTCGTCGTCGTCGCTGCCCTCTTCCTCCGCGCCCGAGATACCCTTGATGGCCCAACGGCTGCCGCCACCGTTGCGGGACGTCCTCGGCATTGTCTCTCCGTCGACGTCGACGTCTGTGCCGGCTCTAGTGCCCTTACCGTCGAGCTTGCGGGCCTTCTCCGCCATCACGCGAGCCATGGCGTCGGTCTCGCGGGAACCGCCATTCTCGGACACCTCACGAATGGGCTCGCCAAGATCGTACACGGTGGAGGGGTCCAGCGCGGGCAGCGGGCTTTTTCGCTTTTTGAGCGTGCTGTGACTGTAGGCCAGCCGCCGGCTCGAAGAGCGCTTGATGCTCTTCGACCGCGCCATCTCCTCGTGCAGCTCGAGAAAGGGCGCATCGCCATCGGCAAAGCTGAGGTCACCGTCATCCTCGCTCGCGACAGGAGCGTGCGCCGAGACGGCGTCGTAACCCGAGAGGAACGGTCGCTCCTCGCTCCGGGTGCTGTTGCCTCGCATCAGGCCTAAGGCGGCGACGCGCGTGCGTCCATAGTCACCCTTGCGCCGCTTCGAGACGGCCCTTGCGACGCGGAGGTCGTGCAGCATCTGGTCCGGCGTCTCTGTCAGCGGGTCATCGCCGGCCTCCGACTTCGACGTCCAGGGGGCCTGGCCGAAGCTGATGGTCCGACCCTTCTTGCCGTGGCCGTCGTGATGGCCGAGTCTGGCGGAGTTGCCGCTGAGGTTAGATGGCGGACGCGAAAGCGCGCTCCTCTGTGAGTCGCGATCGAGACCGTGGCGATCGACGCTGGTCCGCGAGTCGCCCGCCAAGGGATCCATGCCGAGGTGGTGCCTGGCGGCCGAGGTGAGATGCTTGCCCTGCGCCGCCGTTCTGCGGAAGAGCTCCTCGGGCGTCTTGGCGAGCGTCTTGGCGCCCATCTCGAGCGGGTGGTTGACCTTTTTGCCCTGGGCATGGGCCGAGGCGATGTAGCTCACCTTGTCGAGGCCGTTGGCGTTGAATGAGTCGTGGACGCGCTGCCAAGCGCGGTAGAAGGTCGAGCCCGTCTGCGGCGGCGGGACGATGGCCGGGTAACGGCCGCTGGCACGAGCGTCGAGCGGGCTGCGGCTGTCGAGAGCGTCGTCGTGCGCCGTCTCGCCGTAGTCGCGGTCGGCCTTTTCGCCCCAGCGCGAGGGGCGCGAGTCGATCCCACAGACGGCCTCGGCCTCTTCGTCCTCGACGGCGCGGCACTGCGACTTCCACAGCCGCGTTGCCAGCAGCTTGACGATGACCGTGAGTGGGATCAGGACTGCCGTCATGCCGATGTAGATCGAACCCTGGTGGGTGACGCTGAAGAAGATGAGCAGCACCACCTGCATCACCGTCACCGCGTCGAGGCTGTAGCGGAGGATCCGAGTGAAGTAGACGACGCCCTGCATCTCGTTGAAGCGGCGGTAGTAGTGGTAGGCAAAGTTCTTCTTGAAGACAACAAGCGCTACCGACATGTAGACGAGCGCGAACGGTAGGACGAGCGGATTGAGGATGGCAAAGATGAACTGGATCGCCATGATGTTGATGTGGAGCGGGAGCCAGTAGTAGCGGTTGAAGTTGCGTGGGAGCGTCTTGAGCGCGCGCGTCCGCGGCGTAACGGCCTTGCGCGCGCCGAGGTGCTGGAGCAGCGCGATCATGAAGCCGACGTGCTCAAAGCCCGACTGGAGCGCCAGCTGGAGGATCAGGTACGAGACGAAAAAGGGCGCCGCCGTCGGAAAGCTGAAGGCGATATTATCGAGAATCCGGCCCGACTCGTTGACCTGCGAGAGGATCGCCTTGACCGTAGTGACGCCGACGCAGAAGAAGATGACAACGTTGCAGATGACAAACTTCCAGTAGCGTACCAGGCACATGTCGTAGAGCGCGCTGAAGGTGACAAAGCCCTGGGCGCGCTTGCTGGTCTGGAAGATGAGCTCGGGGATCGCCATGGTGATCAACGATACGATGACGGTCGGCAGCGTGATGGAGAGGAAGGCCTCGAAGTTCTTGTGGCTGTCGAAGAATTGCTGGACGCCCGGAAGCACTTTTTTCAGCGACTGGACCGAGAAGAGCGTGTTGGTGATGATGTTGATGATGATGACCCAGAAGATGGTGAACGTCCAGAAACCGACGTTGACGCCGAGGCCGCGAACCAGGTCGCCGGTGAACGAGGTGCGCATCAGCCGCTCCCAGTCGAGATCCTTGACCTCGGGCGCGAGCCGCACCTTGACGACAATCTGACTCTTGAGCTCGCGCCACACCATCCGCGCCTGGCGCGGGTCGCGGAACGTGACAAAGGCGGTCGAGGTGGGCTCGTAGCTCGTCGGCGGACGTGAACGCATCTCGGTCACCAGCGCCGTCAACAGGTTGAGCTTGGTCAGCAGGTAGTCGATCGTCGGGACCGTCTGGCCACGGAAAAGGGCCGAGAGCCGCGTCACGGGCTGGTACGGGTCGAGCATCTCGCGCGGAACCTCGGCCAGCGCCTCCCACACCGTCTCGTGCATCTCGTTTCCCTCAGCCTCTTCGTCCTGGCCGATCAGCTGCTTTTCGCGGCTGTGCAGGCCGGTATTGGCCGGCGAGAAGCGCGCCAGCCGCCGCGCGAGGTCGTCGATCTTGGCCTTGGCCTCCGCGGTGAGCTGCGTCGGCGCCATCTTCTCCAGGTCGAGCTCGAGCTGGTCCGGCGTCTGCGTGCCGGAGGGGGGCCCGCTGCTGGCCAGGACATCATCGGAGTCCATGGCGGAGTTAGGACCATGTCGCTGCTTCCTGCGCTTGCCGCCGCCGCCGCCGAGCCTGCCAAAGAGGCCCGAGACGGCGCCAAAAATTTCATCGGCGGTCCCCTTGCCACGGCTCGCGGCCTTGGCAGTCCGATCGTCCGCCGCCTTTGCCCCGGCGGCTTCCCTCTGAGCCCTCCGCCGCAGTTTGATGGTCCGCTTGCCGACGGTCGCCATCACGTTCTGCGCCAGCTTGATGTGGGCCGCCTCGAGCTGGTTGAGGTCGTCCTGCCTACGGCCCAGCATCGACGAGAGCTCGTTCATCTTGCGGACCAGGACGACGGTCTGGACGGGGCTCTTGAGGTGGCGGTCCGGGTTCAAGTCCGGCTCTGGGCCCCAAGGTGCATGGAAGCGATCGGAAGAGTGGTGTGACTGTTCGCGAGTGCCGCCGCCGCCGCCGACGTCGCCGAGGGTGCGATCGTAGTCTGGCGAGATCAGGTCTTGCATCGAGTGAGCCCGCTCGGAGGCGGTCGTTTCGAGGCTGGCCTCGCCTTCGGCTCGTGCACCCCCGCGCGAGGCGCTGCCGCCGCCCTGCCCGTGCTTGTGCCCGGGTCCTTCTTCGTCGTCTCCGCCAACGTGCGATTCCGAGAGGATGCTGGTGTCGTCGGGCCGGAGGAACTCTTCAAAGTAGCGCCGGATGCTCGCCTCGTCGCGCATTGTAGGCGGAAGGTTCATGACCATCAGCGTACGTTGCCTCCAACCATCGCTCGTGTCGGCAGGCAGGCCGTGGGCCGAATTCAGGGCCGCCGCTTTCAGGAGCTGGGGCGAGCTGCGGTCGACATCGTCGGCCTGGTCAGTTTGCTGCTCGCGCTTGGCCGCCTTCCTCCGCGCCTCGAGTAAGCAATCGCGCGTCTGCTGGATCAGGCCCCGCCGTATCCGGAGCGAGCCCTTGGAGATCCAGTAGAGGGCGTAAATCCAGGTCAGGCTGATGTACCAGAGCAGGCAAAGGTGGATCCAGAGCAGCGAGCGCCCCTGCGCGTTGGGCTCGCGGGCGCAGCTCGTGTCGGCGATATCGCCGCACCCAGGCCCGGGGATGGTGACGAGGTACGAGAGCGAGGCGCGCGACATGTCTGTGACGGAGACGCCGCGGCTGAACTTGATGTGGATGGTGAGGAGGATGGGCGCCGTGGTGAGCGTCTGGAGCAGCGTCCACCACAGGCAGGCGCGGAGGAAGCGGACGTAGACGACCGTGTCCATGCCCGTGTGCTCGGCGTAGAAGAGGTCGTTGTACTTAATCGCCTGCCTAATCCAGGCGAACGGCCACCGGGACAAGGGGGGAGATGGCTTGCTGAAAGAGGGAACCGGGCGGAATCACAAGGGTCGTAAGTGGCAAGGCACGTCGGACGCAGCACAGGAGGGTGGGGGAGGGGTGATGTCAGTAATGTCAGGCGGAACAGACAACGTCAGATTGGGTTGGGTCCTAGCTGCATCGCAACACTCACGTAGCGTGGAACATTCTGGCTTGGTAGAAGTGGCCCATCTCCCAGTCCTCGCAGGTGAGCTTGCTGCGCGTCCCTATCCCAACGCCGTGCGCGCCGCCGTGACCGCCCTCTTCCTCGTCTACGCCGCCATCCACGCCGCCCTGGCCCTCGCGGTCCCTGCGCTTCTCCTTCCAGAAGCGGACGAACTGGACCTTGGGAAGCCTGCGCAGCTGGCGGAGCACCTCATAACCGATGATGGCTGCGCCTCCGACGCCGGCAAAGATGGCGGCGGTGGTAACGAGGCCCTGGAAGCCCGTGTTGAAGTTCTTGCCTTGGAAGTCAGACATGTTGTGTAGAGGCTAGTGCGGCGGGGTTGAAGCGGGGTGGAGTGAAAGGCGGCTAGGTCGTTTGGCCAGTCGGTCGTTCGGTCTGGCCGCCTTGCTGCTGCTGCTTCGCGAGAAAGGGCGAGCAAGGAGCTTGGAGAGGGAAGATATGGCGCGCGCCAAGTTGGACCGAAAGCGAGATAGAGCAATGGGCGCCTCTTTATGGAGTGAGGGGAGGGAAAAGGGGAAACTGGCGATCCGACACACGTCGGTTATGAGCAAGCGCGGGGAGGAGACATGGAGGGCGAGGCGGGAGAGGGTTGGTGGTGGTGGGCCGTGGGCGCCGACGAGGGGGAGAGAAGGAGCGCGTGTCCGTGGTGTCGACGAGGGGCGAGGGAATGAGCGTAGTGGCGGTCGAAGAAGCGTTGGGTGGGGAGGAAGCGCCGATTAGAGGCCGAGAAGCGGGAGAGGGGGTGGCTAAGCGGTGTGTGTTGGCTTCCAGCAGGTCCGAACAAAGGGCGGCGCAGATCGAAAGGCCGCCCGGCGGAGGCACTCAGCCTGCAGCGCGCAGGAAATCCTTGGAAGCCTCCCAAAACGCGTATGCACGGCCATGGGGGGCTGGCCACCTCCTTGGGCGGGCCTCCCTGGCCTCGGATGCGTCAAGGCGGACCTCGACCCGCCCTAGCTAAGTAGCCAGGTACCCAGCCCGCAAGCAAGCTCAGGTGCCTTCTCGGCAACTTCCGACTACGCTGTGGCAACGTACATACGGCGGGACGCCCGGCTCATCGGGAGCGCCGACGCCTGCCTCCCTCGTTCAGCGCGGCATCGCAGCAGACCAACAAGCTCGACGATGAAAACGAAGCGACCCAGCCAAGCCAGGGTCTAAGACAATGAACCCTGGCGTGGCGTGGCGTGGCCTGGCCTGGCGTGGCCTGGCCCTGGGCTCCAAGGCCTGACGACCGACGGCCTACATACCGTAACCTACCCTGTCACGCATCAAGACTCCCTCTCTCCTACCACCTTCTGTGCTTCGGCGCTCGATTCCGTACGTGTTGTCGTATCGACGACGCTTGCTTCCCTCTAGCTGTTCGTCTGTTCCGCTGCGTGCTACCCGCCGAGCGAAGTCCCAAAGACAACCTCCCTAAGCCATGCATCCATGCATCACGGTGCAGCTTCCGCAGCACCTGCCGCACCCCTGTCCACCCAGCCAGATCCAAAAGAAGAGCCCCTCCGACTCATGCCTCCTATTCTTAGATTTCTGTTGTCCGCGACGAAAAAGTTGTCGGAACATCGTACAACGAACGACCCACCGGGCGGCATCCTTTTCTTCCATACAGGTCGACAGCGGTTAAGACGACGACGGCACGACGATATTGATGCAGTGGGATTGCGTGGAACGGCTACTTTTACAAATGCTTGCAACGACAAAGGATCAAGGAAGGCTGCAACGACGACAACTCTATAAAAGCGATGGTCTGCGCACGACCGGAAAAAAGAGAAACGATGAGCCCAACGAATGCCACACTTGCCCCTTTTTCCTAGCGGCGTTTCTTGACAAAGAGCGAGTTGAGCGCCGCATCGGAAGGCTTCGGCGCCCGGCTGTTGTAAGTAGCAGCAGCAGAGGCCGATGGTCCCGTAGGAGCTCCCGGAGGAGGACGCTGCTGCTGATCACTCCTGGGCCCTCGCGGTACACCGGCGGGAATGTGGGCAGTAGGGTCCGGGCGCGGCCGCGGCGGAAGATTCCCTCTCGGCCCCGACGGCGGCTGGAAGCCTCGAGCGCTCGGGGGTCGGTCGCTCGGCGTGATAGCCGTCCGCCGCGGCTGCTGCGGTGGTGGCTGACCGTTGATGGCGGTGCCGTTGGGCTTGGGCGGCAGCATGGCCGGCCTGCCATAGCTGTTTGGCGGCCCCCTTCCGTTGACGGCGGCGGAGGGACGCGTAGGTATCGCCGGCTTCGACGCTCCAGCAGGTACGCCGTACGAGATCCCGTCCACATCCGCCTTGCGTTTCTTGGCCAAAGAGTCGGGCATCTCGTCGCAAACAATGATACCTTTCCGCTTCTTGTCCGCTGCTGCTGCCGCCGCTCCGTTGGCGCCATTGACGCCGTTTACTTGAGGCGGGCGCTGCTGCTGCTGTTGCTGCGCCGAGGCCATTCCCCTCGGACCAGAAGGATGAGGCGCGGAAACTGCCGCCCCGTTGACCTCTCGCGGCCGACCAACGGCGTTCGAGGCCGCCGAGACGCCCGCTCGAGCAGGTCCGCCAACGGACGAACGTTGTGCAGAGGTAGTAGATGATGTCGGCGCCGGCATCGGCGGTGGAGGCGCCACCTTGGCTGCAACCAGCGTGCTGCTCTTGGCGAACGTGCTCACCGTGACGCTCTGCAGGGCGTCGCGCTGCTTGGCCGTCGTGACCAGCTGGCTCCACAGCGGATCGCTCCGGCTGAGGTGGTCGGCGTTGCCGATGATGAAAAGATTGCTCTTTGCGCGCGTAATGGCGACATTGACGCGGCGGCGATCACCCAGGAAGCCGATCGACCGGGCCTCGGCGCTCGACCGGACACAGCTCAGGATGATGATGTCCTTCTCCTGGCCCTGAAAACCGTCGACCGTGTTGAAGTCGATGGTGTGATGGATGTCCTGCCCGTAGCACGCCGCAAACGTCCGCTTGAGCTCAAACAGCTGTGCCTTGTACATCGTCACGATGCCGACGCGGTAGTCGAAGTCGACATGCGGATAGTCCTGCCGCAGCCGCTCGTAGAGCGCCAGCGCGACGTTCACCTCCTCGCGGTTGATGAGCGAATGACCGCGCCCGGGCATCTCGGGCGCCTTGATGCTGAGGAATTTGAGCGGCCGCGTCAGTTCGTAGTGGTGCCACGGTTGCGTCGTCAGCTGTGCCATGTTGGGCCCATCGTGGAGCCTCGACTCATAGAAAGTCGTCGAGGGGAAGACGCTGATCTCGGGGTGCATGCGGTACTGGATACTCAGCAGGTGGATCGCATCGGGTGCGCGCTCGAACATGCGCACAAAGAGCGACTGCGAGTAGCGCAGCTTTTCGGCCTGCTGTGATATGACGGTGGGCGGGAGCTGGTTAGGGTCGCCGACGAGGATGCACTGCTTGCAGCCGTAGCGGAGCGGGATGATGGTGCTCAGCTCGACGGCCTGCGCCGCCTCATCGACGACGACCGTCTCAAATTCGAACGGCAGCGTGTTGAGCATCTCGTGGCCCGCGCCCGAGAGCGTGGCACAGATGACGTCGGCGTCGGCCAGGATGTCGGTGCGCGCCTTGCGGCGGTCGGCCTCCTGCTGACGGTACTCGGTCTGCGCCTTGTCCTTAGCCTCGTCAAGTTTCGACATCACGGCGAGTCGCTTCGCCGCCAGGTTGCGGATTTCAGCCTGGAGCTGCGTCGCGAGCGCCGCGTTGTTCTGGACGGCCGACAACTCGGCCTGCTTGTCCTCGCGCTGCTTCTTGAGCGCGTGGATTTCGGCGTGGAGGATGCTCGGGTCGGTCGGCGGAGGCTTGTCCTGGTCGCGCGCCGCCTTGCCGCTCAAGCGCTGCTCGATCAGGTGGTCAAGAGAGACGTCCTTAACTGCGACGTTGATTCCTTCGTCGCGGCCGATGCGGACGACGCGCGGGTAGATCATCTTGCCCTCGGCGTTGCGCATCCCAGCTCTGGCACGCTTGGCCACCTCGTCGATGGCGGCATTGCTGGGCGCGCACAGCAGAATCTTCTTGCATGGCCCGCCCGCAGCCTCCGAACGGCCGCCGCCGCCACCGCCCGAGTGGCTCGACGTCGCGCTGCCCTTGCGCGTCGAGATAAAGGCGCCAATCAGCGCGCAGATCGTCTTGGTCTTGCCTGTACCGGGCGGGCCCTGGATCAGCGAGAAGCCGGGCGTGGCGAGCGAGCCAACAATGGCCCGCGCCTGCGGCTCGTTGACCTGGTAACCCTGCATCGCCCGGCTGACCGTTTCGGCGCTGAGCGCCGCCTTCGGCGAGACGCGGGCGCCCAGCACGCTCTGGAAGAGGTCGTAGTATGCGGCCGTCGTGAGCGCTGCAAACTCGCGATGGAGCGTCGTCAGCGAAAAGAGCTTGGTCAGCTCCCACTTTGTCCGTGGCGTCAGGCTCGAGTTGATCGCCTGCTTATCTTCGATCAGGCAGCAGCGCAGAGTGACAGCGTGGCCCTGCGGGTGCCGCTTGAACGCCTGGACCTTGGCCAGCATCGTCTTCAGCCGGCGTCCTGGCGGCGCGTAGATCTCCTTGAGCCGGACAATCTCGGTCTCATTGAGGAAGAAGGTCTTGGGGACCGCGGCGGGCGTAATGGTCGCGTTGAGGTCGACGAACTGGTCGACGGTCGCGCGGCCGGCGATCTCGACCGTCGTCTTGTCCGACAAGCCGTCGGCCTCCTCTCTGGCCTGCTGGAACTGCGCCCAGCACTCGAGCAGCAGCAGCGGGCCGAAGACCTGGCCGTACTCGGCCGCATTGGCGATCAGCGGCGGAACCATCCGGTAGGCCGGTTCCTTGCCCGCGGGGACGGGCGGACGGTCGCCCTCGTGGAAGTAATTCCACGCGAGGATGCTTCGATGCAGCGCGCTGTAATCGGGCGGGCTCCGCAGCAGCCGCTTCCGCTCTTTTTCCTGCCGCTCCAGCCTGGCCCGGCTGATGGCGGGATCTTCGAGAACCTTGATCTGCCGCTTCGGTTGAGGCTGTAGTGGGCCGCAAGGCTTGAGCGGCGAGCGCTTCTTTTTGCTGAGGGCTGCCAGGCCTTTTGCCTCGACCTCTTCGTCGCTGCTATCGTCCGACGACGATGACGATGACGACGACGTGGATCCGTCTTTCTTCTGACCGTGTCCCTTCTTGGCTGCAGCGGCCGTGACAGCTTTGCCACCCATTGCCCCGGTGACGGAGCTGACGGCCGCCGGCGCAACGATCGGCTCCTCGTCCTTGGCGCGGCTCGAGGCGGCAGTTCGCACGTTGGTGTTCTGCGGGCGCCAGGACCGGCTGGGCGCGCCTAGCTCCTGCCGCAGCTGGGCCAGCTTGCCTGTCCCTGCCTTGGGAACGACTGTGCGCGATGGCGCCGTGGTGCCGGCCAGCTGGGCCGCCCGGGCCCCGGCGCCCTTGTAGGCGTTGATAGGCGCCGACGGTGCTTTTGGCGGGGCAGCGGCCGCCGCCGCCGACGATGACGACTTCGACGACTTGGAACTGCTGGTGAAATCGAAGCTGAGCGTGGGCTGCCTCTTCTGCGGCTCGCCATCGCCGCCATACTTGGCGTCGACATCGATCACGTTGCTATTGGCGAAGCTGAGCTTCTGTTGTTTGAGCCGCTTCTGCTGCTGCTTCTTGGTCCGCTCGCGACTGCTGCTGGGTAGCATCGACGAGAACAAGCCCGCTGACGTCCACCAATGGGTGTTGTCGATGATGGGCCTCGACGATTCGCGTACCTTGCCCTTCTCCCCCCGGCCCGAGTCGGAGCCGACCAGCGTCGAGGAGCCGTCGCCATCCTCGTCGTCATCACGGTCGCTGATCTCGATCGCATCGACCGGCGGGTCGACGAGCGTCTTGAGCTCGCCGAGCTCCTCGAGCGTCAGCAGCGTGTGCCGCTGCTTTGGATTCTCAATGGCCAGCTGCTGGTCGATGAAGTCGAGCAGCTTGCGCTTCGACTCGGACGGGACGTCGACGCCGTCCTCCTTGAACTGCTCGAGCGCCTTAATGATATAGCCCTTCGTCTCGGTAAGGATCTCCTGGTCGTTCATGCGCAGCCAGCTGGTCGCGCTCTCGAGGGGCTGCGCTAGCGCGACCGTCATGGCTTCCTCCTCGGATGGGTCGAAGCCGTCCTCGTCGACGTTGCCACCGCCCCCGCCGTTTGCCGTCCGCAGGAGGGAGCGAAAAACGCTGAGCGCCTCGACGAGGTCAGTGGCAAAGATGGTGACGTCGCGGAACCATGCGACCATGTCTTCCCGCGCCAGCAACGTCGACCAGAGTGGTGTACGTCGGAAGATGGCGGCGACGCTCCTGCACATCAGCTGCCACAGCGCCGGCAGCTTGAGCGCGACCGCCTGACACTTGGCCCCATCATCAACAATCGACCACGGCGTGCCCGGGCGCAGCAAGCCGTCGGTGCTGTCGCAGAAGACGCCTAGCAGGTCAGCAAAGCTCCTCACCATCCACTTGGCCAGGTCGTTGGCCTCGACGAGCTTGCTGATCACCGAGACGAACGACTGCAGGAAGTCGACCAGCGCGCGGAGCCCCTGTCCAGTGCCGATCTGGACCAGGATGCGGAAGCAGTCGGCCCTCGTCTGGACGTCGGTGAAGGCCTGTCGTAGCAGATTCTGCGCCGACTTGTGGACCTCGGCGTCGGGGCAGAAGTTGAGCAGGAGCAGGCTGTAGCCGTTGGCGACGCACAGCGCCTGCGCCGCGTCTTCGGTGGCCAGCTCGCCATAGTCGGCCAACTTCTCGGCCAAACCGTCGCGCATGGTCCGGAAGGCCTTGGCGACCGAGGCGACCGAGCCCTGGACGCGAGCGCTGTAAGCCTCGTAGGCCGCCTCGTGGCCTGGCGACTCGCGGATCAGGTGCGTCGAGGCCGACGGCGGCGTGTAAACTGAGATCGGGGCGAGCACCTGCAGAAAGACGCCGTACGCCTCGTTGCCGGAGCGCAGCTCGAGCGCGTTGTAGGCCTCCTGCCACAGCTCCGAGCAGATGACCACCGCAGGGTAGTCGTCATGCGCTGCCTGCTCGTAGATGTCGTCGACCGAAAGGACGTCCATCGTGGCGGCCAGCTTGGGGTCCTTGCGCGCCTTGCCATGCAGCTTCCAGACGCCGTGATACTTTGTCGTCAGCGCGGCGAGCGCCTCGGTCGCGTCGGCGACGGCTCTGGCGTCCCGTTCGAATGCCTGCCGCATCAGGTCGCGGGCCGCCTCGCGCGTCTCCTCGTCCGGAGCAGCAGTCCCGAGCGCAATCGCGGCGATCGTTGGCGCGTAGAGGTCAACGACATCGCGGCTGCTGCGCTCGTCTGCGTGGTGGAGGACGAGGTCGACGGCCTCCTTGAGCGAGACGCTGCGGTAGGCGTTGGGGACGTGGCCCTGCTGCATCCGCTCGAACAGGAAGTTGGCGAGCCGCTTGAGCGCCTCGGCGTAGTGCTGGCCCTGGAGCGGCTGGGCCGGATCCTTGAGCGAGGCGAGGTGGGAACCCATCCAGGAAAAGTAGAGCGAGCGCTGCTTGGGGTCGATGGTGGCCTCGTGCGACTGCAGCAACGGGGAGGTGAAAAAGGGGTTGTCGAGGATGGCCGAGAGAACAAGCGTCGGGTACTCGTCGGCATCGTCACAGACGTCGTGCCAGATGGCGGCGCCACGCAGCTTGAGCAGCGTGGTGTAGGCCTTGAGGACGTCGGGGAGGTGCTGGCCGCGGTCGTGGACGTGGTTAAGGATGGCCGGCGTCAGAGCGGCGGCAGACCGCGGCAGGATGCGCAGGATCATCGGGACGACCGACCAGTCCATGCGGTCACCGCTGTCGTTGAGCTTCGAGGCGACTGTAGCGATGGCGCGGTCGAAGACGACGTTGGCGGCGATCGGGGTGGTCAGAGGCTTGAGGTGAATCATCTGGCGGGCGGCAAAGGTCCGCGCGGTAGCGTCATCGTCGACGGCAAAGATGAGCAGGCCGGCCGCCAGCTCGTTCAATCCAGCAAGGTGCGCAGTGGTCAGAGCGGCCCGCACCTTGTTGCGAAGTTCTTCGGCCTTGCTTGAGGCGACGAGGGAGAGGACGGCGTAGCACTCGGCGGGCGAGAGGGCGACGAGGCCGCTGCCTGGCGAGATGTTCTTGCGCTGGAGCAGGTCGAGCGCGAGGCCCTGCTCCCAGGTGTCGATGAAGTCGAGGAGGCCGCTTACCTTGTCGTTGGGAAAGGTGTCAAGATAGGCGGTGCGGAGGCGCTCGCGGGCATCGAGGTATCCCTGGTAACATTGGACGCAGTTGCCGCTGTAGATGGCGTGTGCGATCTTGCGCTGCCACGTCTCGACCTCGTCCTTTGCGCGGAAGCTAAAGCAGCGAAGCATACAGCTTTGGAGCTCGAAGTCTGGCGGCCCGCCGGTGCTGCAGAAGAGGTGAACCTTCTTCCCGGTGCCGTGCTCGAGGTAGAGGAGCGCCTGGGAGATGAGGTCGGCGAACGTAGCGACGCCGGTCTGGCGCTCGCGGGCATGTTGGACGTGGCTGGCTATGGTGATGGCGGACGGGGCGGCGGGGCGCGACGAGGAGGAGGAGGAGGAGGAGGAGGAGGAGGCGGCGGAGGCGGAGACACTCATCGTCTCGCGCTATGCCGCGTCCTCGAGCGAAGACCTGGGGAGCGTATGACGTTGTTCGTTGTTCGTTGCACGAGCGTGGGTGGCAGAGGGCTGGGAGCTTGTTATTGTCAGGATGCCATGAGCCACGGCACGCGGTCGTTGCGAAGGGCGAAGGGGACGGGAGGCGAGAAGTGAGAGTATCTATAGAGAAAGAGGGCAGACGTAGGGGCGAGGGCTGCCTATGGAGGCCAAACGGTTGGGAGAAAGTGCAAGGAGAAGAGAGGAGCAGCGTGGAGGAGCGGAGGCGGAGGCGGAGGCGGAGGCGGAAGCTGCTACTGCTGCTGCTGCTGCTGCTACGGAGCCAGTGGGCGGGTGGCGAGCAGGCGGCGACAGATGATGGTAGCAGGAAGGGTGAAGGCGGAGAGGGGAAGCGGGGAGAAGAGGAGCAAAGGAGCAGAGGGAAAGCAAACCAGCAGGCGGATCGGGGCCGGGGCCGTCACCCGTAGGAAAAAGGAAGCGGCGCAGCCTTTCTTGGTCGAGCCAGGCATTGTCGCGCGAGTGATGATTTTTATTTTATTTTGTTTTGTTTTATTTTTCTTTTCTTTTCTTATCCTTTATCGCCCTTGGCGTTGTCTCGCTGCAGCGCCGGCACCTCTGCACTGGACACGCACGCCAGTCGGTCTCTTTACGCGTCACGCTTCACTCAACTAGGCCAGGCCGCGACGGGCGCCTCCACTTTATTTGCATTTTACATTTTACATTTTTACATTCCTTAACTATTGTCCAGCGGCGAGCAAGCGTAGGCCAACAAGCCTGAGGTGGTGGCGCGCGGGCCGCCTGCCTCTTGCACCTTTGCATGCGCCCGCGGATCGATGGCGCACGCCGCGCACCCGCCCGCTCGCCACCTTCTCTCTTCATCACGCCCACACACACCCCTCATCCGCTACAGCTGCCCCTCCCCTCCGCACCATGTCCGCTGCCGCCGCCGTCGCCGCACAGCCGTCGACGCTCAGCATCGAGCAAAAGATTCAGGCCGGCCTCGATGCAAAGGCAAAGGGCAACGACCTCTTTACCGCCGGCGATCCAAAGGCTGCCCTCCGCCACTACCACATCTCCGTGCTCGTGAGTCGAGTCGTCAGCGCTGCCCATCACCAAAATGCCTCAACTGACCCGGGCCGACGCTTTGACCCTCTCGCTCCTCTTCTTCCGCCGCTTTTCATTCCCGCCTTGCCCCCTTCCAGTACCTTTCCGGCCTCGACCAGATGGGTCTCGCAGCAATGATGGGCCAGGTAGCTAGCTCAGACGGCGGAGATGTCTCGCCCGTCGACGGATCAGACGCACCCGAGGTCCCCCAGCACAAGAAGCATCTCAGCCAGACCTACAGCAACGTGAGTGCGCTCTGCCGGCCAAGCCCCATTGCACTCTGGCCCCCAGACTGCACGTGCTGACCCCTCCCTTGCGCTCTCACTCTCGCCACTCAGATGGCAGCGTGCCACATCAAGCTGCAGAACTACCCTCGAGCGATAGACGTGGCCGAGCGCGCGATCAAAGTCGACTCGACCAACGTCAAAGCAACGTACGTCTACCGTCCAGTTGTCCCTTTGTCCGGTCTCTTCTTCCGCACCTCTGATGCGAAGCTCTCCCCCCTTTACCGTCCATACACCCTACGTACAACAGGTTCAGAAAGGCGCAGGCCCTCCGTCTCGGTGGGAGCTTGTATCAGGCCATCGAGGTGCTGAAAAAGGCCATCGACGCAAGGCCGCAGGACAAGGAGAGCTTCACGGGCGAGCTGGCGCTGTGCGTAAAGGCACTCAAGTCCAAAGAGGCCCAGGCCAGGAACAGGTTCAAGGGATTCCTTGGAAAGAACCCAAACGTCCTGGCAGCTGCCACAAACAGCGGCCCAGGGTCCGCAGAGGGTGAGGCGGCGCAAGTGGGCGGCGCAAAGTTCGACCAGGGTAAAGCCAAGGCGACGGAGGGTGCGTTGCGGGGGAAGGAATGAGGAGGAGGAGGAGGAGGAGATCGTCGACCGGCATCAAACAGCATCAAGTTCCGCAGCAGCAGCAAAGCAAACCATCATATTCCAGCACCACGCGCAATTCCAATGTGAAGGGGTCCCGTCACTGTCGTGTTGCGTACGCGAACGAGCGAGCAGGCAATCAAAGAGCGCTCGAGCCGTATGCGCAAAGTCTCTGACCGTTGAGCCAGACGGACTGAGCGATTGCAGGAGGAAGAAGTCGCTCGCCGGGTCTGACGAAGCAGAGAAGAGGTTGGTGGATGAGCGCTAGGAGTCGAGGCCGAACAAGGCCGAAGACAGTGAGCGGCGGGCTCGACGTGCACGAGCCACTTGGAGAAAAACGGCGAGCGGTGCCCCTTTCACGTTGAGACCGATAAGGGTCCGCCTCTCCTTCCTGTCCCTACACCACCTTCTTGACCTCCTATCTCTGCCCTCCACTCTCTCCTTATCGCCTTAGACAAAGGCGCAAACGGGAGACAGGGAACGCCACGATGCCACGACTAGACTCTTCAAGCAGTGGCGGTGGCGGCGGTGGATCCTCCTACTTCCGCGACTTGCATCACCTCGTCACGTCTTCCTCGCCCGCCACGGGCCGTCGAGTTGCCCACCTCAAGTCTGTCCTCCTCCGATCGGTGCGCATCAAGCTGGTCAGCGAAGGCGGAGGCATAGGTGGTCAACCGTCGCTCCCGCTCCGGGTGAGACCGGCTTTCATCGTGCTCAACGTGTTGGATTTGGTGCTGTTGGGCTTTCTTGGGTATGTACAGCGGCGATGTATCATCACATGAGCAAGGCAAACAAAACAGACAAAGTGAGAGGGAGAGCTGATCCAGATGTGTGATGTAACGTATCGGTACAGCTTCCACCCAAACGGCCAAGCATGGACCAGACTAAATGATAAGCTGCTGCACTTTGTCTGCTTCTTCTTCGTAGGTTCTGCCCCTTGTTTCGACCGCGACGAAAGTCCCTGTACGGTGCTGACCAGTCGGCTTCCCGCTTTGCTTTTTGAAAATCACAGGCTACCTCGCTCTTCTACTGCGTCTTTGATGTCGACGACGTGAGCTTCCACCCTCATACACTTCGATCCTTGTCTTCGAAAACTCAGCTGACCCTGAGTACGCCGGCATGCTGCCTCTCCTCGGCCTTCCTGCTCTGCAACGACACACAGGCCGTTCGACGAATCTGGCTCTGGCGCAACGCTCCACTGCTCCTCACCTTCTTCACCTGTTTCATCTGCGGCCCGATAGGGTCTGAGATCGTCCAGAGCTTCCTACCCGTGCGTCTCCCCTTTCCCCTGCCCTTTTCCTCCTTCTCACTTCCACTTACCAACTCTCCTCTAACCTCTCCCTTCCCCCAACTTCGACGACGACAGTTCAAACATTTCGACCCCTACGACGTCTTATGCAACATGCTCGGCTCTTCACTCGGTCTATTTTTCACGTACCATCTCGAACTACGCTACCGAGCACGACGCGAGATCGAACGGCTCTACGATCCGTTAGACGCCGAGGAATATGACGATGAATTCCGTCTTTCAGGCGAAGACGAAGAAGACGAAGCAAGAAGGCACATTTTCCTCTCCTCCCCTTCCTCCAATAGACGCGATGGTGAAAGATCCATCGAACAGCGCAGCGAGGGGGGAACGAACAAGGTAGAGAGGAAAGTCAGGTTCGGCGGTGTATGGGAGGCTCAAGACGACCTCTCGACCACGTCGAATAACGTAGGGGACGACGATGCGTCCCAACATCCCCTTGCATCGACACCTGTCGAGCCTGCGACGACGCAAAAGAAGTCTTCCGATCAGCTCTTTAGCATCGACGACGACGGTGATGATGACGAGGAC
Source organism: Thecaphora thlaspeos (assembly GCA_900291925.1). NCBI lineage: Eukaryota > Fungi > Basidiomycota > Ustilaginomycetes > Urocystidales > Glomosporiaceae > Thecaphora > Thecaphora thlaspeos. The sequence continues at coordinate 882,736 of UWYS01000004.1, read as the reverse complement.
GAGCGAGGGAATGCTTGGAAGGACTCGACGAGCGATCCGTTGCGCTCGTGATACGGCAGATTTTGTTGTTACCATCTCTCCTTCATCGCGAACAGGAATCTCAACACACGGTCACACTCAGCACCGGAAAGACGACGAGAGAGCAGATTATGAGTGATTACAGCGGCAACCGTGACGGGCGTGGGGAAGAACAGCGAGGTGGTACAGGATGAAGCAGCAGCGGTGGCCCGGTGAGGCGAGGTATAGCATGCCAGGGTGTGAGTCTGGCGCGGCCTACGAATGGCTATGGAGCGGGAAGGCAAGTGACAAGAGGAACGAAGCTGACGTCAATGAAAAGAGACCATGAGGCGATAATTCGCCGTCGGTGATGCGATACGGTGCGATGGTAAGCAGGTTTCGTCTGGTCGCGGACCGAAAGCGAGACCTCAGCTGTTGAGGACCTTCATGTAGAGCTGCTGGATGGGGAGCATGTTGGCCGGACGGTACTTGAGGAACATCAACGGCATCTTCTGCCCGTCGAACTGGAAGAGCTGAAGCGCATAGGCGGACGCCTGGTCGCTGAGGAATCCCGGATTGCCGTCGAGGTAATTGTACCAGTTTGGGATCAGCTCGAATCTGTCGACAGTCGTGACGGCGGGAGCAGAGGAAACGAAAGGTCAGCATCGGCTGGAAGTAGGGTCAAGGGGGAAAGATTCGAACGCACTCGTCGTAATGGAAGGATTGTGTCGTTTCGGCCGCACAGGGATCCATCACCTGGATGAATCCGTCCGCGCCGAAGGGCTCAAGTGTGATGGAGCCATTGGTATGCACGAAGTACTTGCCATGCTGCCAGACTAGCGAGGCCTGAAAGCAGCGATTCTTCTTGGCTGCAATTTCCGCAAGAGCGTTGGTAAGCAGGGTAGACACGACTGTTCAGCAAGGCTTGGCGGCGGCGACGAGGAGCGATCGAGAGGGCGCAGCAGCTCACCGTTCGACGTAAAGCGGTACTTAGCCGTCTCAAAGAAGCCGTCTTCTGTAAAGCTGTACGAGACGCCAGTGTTCTTGGGAAGGGTGAAGTCGCGCGTGACGGGATTGAAGAAGCCCTGTCGTCGTCGGTCGCCCGTCCACATCGATCCCGCAAATCCGGGAGAGGTACGAGGCGCAGTCAGTGTCGTGAATACCCAGCTCAACTTCGGTGCTTCACAACCGATTCCAACCGCGCTGGCTTTCCGCTGCGGTACAGTGAAGCCACTCACAAGACCGGTCTCGACCGCCTGCGAGCCGCTCGACCACGTCCCGACAAGACTCGTCACGTTGATCGGTGCGTTTGAGGTGTCTGAGCTGGTGGCGCCATCGGCGGCTGCGGCCATACCGTCCGTAGTTCCGACCTGCGCTCCGACGCCAATTGCCAAGCAGGCGAGGATCGCCCCCGTGAAGACGTGCCGCTTAATTCCGAACATACCAGAGAGGAGTGGTCTCGCTCGGTTCTATCTACGAGACGTTGGACGGCACGGCAGTTTTAGATTGCTGTGGCCCAGCTATGGGAAGTCGTGTGTTGGTGGGTGTACCAGTATGGGGCGCGGCCTGCGAGGGAGGGTGGGGAAGGAACAGCTTAGGTGGATCGCGTCGGATGTTCTCGTCGGTACCACCGGAGGCGGCAGTTGGAAGAGAGTCTTTAGGTAGTGATGGTGGGAGGTCGAGGATGGTGGCGAGAGCGTGAGCTAGCCAGGAGGAGGGCTGCAACGCTGCCCCTCTCCTCTCTTCCCACCTCCCCGTGAAGGTGGGGCAATTTTAGACCACTGCTGCTAGGGACAACAAGCTTCTTGCCTCCTGAGGCTGACGGATGTGGGCCGCCTCGCCGCTGCTGACAGCGGCCGGCGGCGGCGGCAACAAAACCCCGCACCCCATCCAGCTTCTATGACCCTACGATGCGCGACTTCCTCTCGCTATAGTAGTGTGTCTTGTCGATGCCGCCATCGACTTACTCTTTTAATATCGCCCTACATAGCCGCCTGATCGCTGGCTAGCTTCATACTCTCTTGTAGGCTGGTTGGTGACCTGGCGCAAAGCCAGTCGGGAGGCGCAGGAAAGGGGGCGCAGTAAGTGCTGCGCCCTCTTGTGGCAGCAGGGTCCTGGCCCATCTGCCCTCGCCTCGACTGATTTGGGGGCGACCCTCGACACCCAGCAAGCCTGCGACACCAACAGCAAAACGGGCAGCAACCGATCCGAGCGACCCTACTGATGCTCCCGTTCCAGCCTCGCCGCGGCGGCGACGGCCCGACCTTGAAACTGTCCGTCGACCGTTCCGACCCGCGAAGCTACAACAAACCTACAGACGCAGCGCTTAACCTCCAGCTCCGTAGTCGCTCGGGCCCAAGTCCCAGCACAGACATTGCCACGCTTTCCACGCAGCGACAGACACGGTCCTTGACCTCGAGAGTCATCGCTCGGTGGCGCTCACGCAAGCTCACATCCGTGCAGAAACTACAAATGACCGCGAAGGGTCCAGCGAGCGGTTGCTGCTCCATTCCTGGTGCCGGATTAAGTCGCCGGCCAACGATACGATACATCTTTTGCGAAAGTTCTGCCGACTCCGTCGGCCCCGTTGCGGGGCGGAACCTATCCGGAGACACAAGGAGACAGCGTGTGACACATTCGGCGTAGCTCAAGGCGGAGGATGCCGTGTCCGACATGGGCCTAGCGGAAGACGGCCCGTTCCGTCTCAATCTGAACCGAACGATGCGGCGAAGGCGGAACAGCCGTGTAGAAGGCTAGAGGTAAAGAGCTCGCCCCTATGACTAGTGCACGAGCTCTTCTGGCTGGATCTTCTCTGAGCACAACGCAGACCACGATCAGGTCGTCGAAGGAGGCTCTAACGATGGCTGCGGCAGCCGTTCATGTGCTCCTTCAACCCAGGTCACAACAGCCATTCCTTTGTCGCGACGATCAGGAACGGCTTCCACCGGTCCAGGGATTTGGCCGATAAAGCTCACGGTGATAGCCTATACGAGCTTTGGACACAACAGATATTCCAGATCGGCAAGAAGGCAGATGCGGCTTGGCATTATTGGGCGAACTGATGAGACTAAGGAAGGCGAGAGCACCGTCGATACATTCCACAGCTCATATTCGTGATTGTTACAGCTCGAGCTGCGGCTTAGAGCCTGTCGCGGGAGTACTGCTTGTCGAACTTTTGCTGTTCCGATCAGGGGTGGTGGGTAAAGACAGCGGGAAAAGCGCGTTCAGTACGCGAACCCATGTGACCTCACAGGATGACACTACTGGGCAGAAGCGGCACTCACGTTGACAGTCATCATCTTGGTCTGGGTGCCGGGCTCGACGTTGTTCCAAGGGGTCGGGTTGTTCTTTCGGTCCCAGATGACGTCGGGTCCGCGGGCAAGGCGCGAGAGGTACCTGCAGATATAGGGCAAGAACGAAAGAGTGTTGGGGACAATGGCCGGTCAACGCGCGTCCTTGAGAGCAGGCACCGTATCCTCCATTCTCGTCTCGCATGCCTTCCTTCGTTTGTGAACCTAAGCGGGTCCTCGATACCTTTCATGTATCGACACCGTCGAGCGCCGCTGTCCAGCTGCATGTCTGACAGTTTTAACGCCGCCACATCGCCACTCGATCCTCTTTCGGACACTTACCAGGTGGCACCACCAGTGGCGAGGCCAGTAATGATGTAGATCGGGATGACCTCAGGCGAGTACCTGCAAGACACGCAAAAGGAGCAGCGATAGGGCAGGTGGGTAGGGTGGGAGGAGGAGAGTCAGCAGCTTGCTCTTGGTAATGCGTGCGATCTAAACGCCATCGTTCGTCCTCGAGGTGCCCAGACGGCCGGTGATGTAGGATACCGGAAGCCGCTGTGCAGTTGTCCGCTATCCCGGAAGAAAGGGAGTAGCAGAGAGCGCATCGTCCGGAGGTAAGACCTGTGCCAGATGGCTGCAGTGGACCTCAAACCGATTTTGTGCCGAGGGACCCCTCCGACTTGCTAGCCCAGCTCGTCGCCTTTCCAGCAAAGGACGGACGAACATCGCGCGGTTGTCCCGAGACGCTGCCCAAGACGTTGATCGTAGATGCACATATCTCTTGCCGCTGTGCCGCTGTACCGATGCTAGTGCTGCGACAGCTTAGCCCCCTGGCTAGTTCTTTCCACCTCGTGCGCCCAGACCACGACAATAGATGGTAATGTGGCGATCCCGGAAGATACTGACCAGTTCTTCATGAACAGCTGACGGGCCTTGTTCTTGACAGCTTGCGATCCGGCGACCATTTTAGCGGCGTGGGTTTAGTAGGTTTTGGGTGAGAAGGGGTGTGGTGGTGTGAGGTGGGAGTCGGGAGCGACGACAGAAGCCTGGTAGGACTTGGATCAGAAGCGCGCCGTGCCCCCGTCGCACCGGAGCCGAGCGAGGGATTCAAATTCAACGGGCCGGTCGATTCGAACTTGGGCCGCTTTCGGGTTTCAAAGCGGGGAACCAGGACCTCGGGGAGATGAGGGTCAGCTCTGTCGCGCGAGAGATGGGTGCAAAGAGGAGCGAGCGAGCGCGCCGACGAGGCGGCCCTTAGCTTGCTCTGAAAGCGCTACGGGAGAAGGCGGGAAAGGGTGCAGGCAAAGGCGGGGTCTACCTCATGGAGTCCGACAGCCGCTGCACCGTGCGTCAGCAAGGGACGTGCGTGCTACGAGGAGAAGGAGGTCCCAGCTGCCTTCGAGAGCTTTCGTCGTGCCTTGTGCAGTGCGCAGCTTGTATGGCCTTGAGGAGATCACAACCCTAAATTTGTCCCCTTCACCATCACAGCACAGCCTCGTCGGTCGGGGCTTTCTTTCGTCGGAGCTCGTCGTCGGTACTCCTACCCTCTTCCCCTCCTTCCTACCCCGAGCTGCTCTCCAGTATATCGAGGACACCACATCTCCAGAGACCGCGTTTCCTTCCTTCCACCCTTCCACTCACTACCACCACCAACGCCTCCTGACCGTCTCTACAGCTCGTGCCATCCCTGAACATCCTTAGCACCGCTACCTGTCAATTGCTCGTACTTTGCTCTCGAGCTTTGCGCCTCCTCCTGGCTGATTGAGCAAGCGCACACACGACTCCGTCCCCGTAACACGATCGGTCCAATCAGCACGCCGACGGGGCACTGGACACACAGCATATACCCTTGAAGCCTCACAACCCACAACATTTCCGCCCTTCCTCGCAATTCTACAGAAGACCTACGGTGCAGCGAAGCACAGATCCCGCCTCTCGACCGCCCCGCCTCTCGACTCAACGATCGGTCGATCCACTTGGGACCTCTTTCCTTGGGGGCACTGGCTGCAGCCCCGACTATATCGATGCCGGCTCATACTGGGACGGCTCGGGCCGATGCTCACCCATTGTGTAAGCTCCGCGTCCAGATCCTGTCGGCCAGAGGTTTGGCGGCCAAGGACCGTAATGGCAAGTCGGACCCTTTTGTCGTCGTCAGCCTCCCAGGCACCGCCGAGAGCTCGCACCAGACCGCGGTCAAGCCAAACACGCTGGACCCGGTCTGGAAAGACACGGAGGCAACGTTCGAGTACGATGTCTTGCCCGACTGGTTCGGACCCCACCTGGGCGTCATAGCGGCTGAGAGTGTCGACCCCGACGTCGTGCAGGCCATCCTGTCAGAGGCCGTAACACCGGCGTCGGGAATCGCGCCATCGCCAAATGTCGCTTCCGCCTCCGCCGTCGGTAAGGGCGGGAGACCACGGGCAATACTCTCATCTGCATCGGCGCGCAAGATCGGAGGGGCCGCCACGAAGCTTCTCTCGGCGCCCGTGAAGCTGGGCGCGGCTGGCGCAAAGGCCGTTGGTCGAGGCGTTCCGCGCCCTATGCGGCTCAAGCGCAGACTGAGCGGGCTAGCAACGCCCGGGAGGGGCGGCGGTCAGGGCGTCGACTCTCTGGAGTCGGCGCCCAACCTGCTGGCCAGCAATGCACCGCGCGGCTCGGTGCAGCTCGACGCAGCTAACGCAACGGTCAGCTCACTCGAATTTGTGCTGTGGGACAAGGACAAGTTTTCCGGCGACGACTACCTCGGCGAGTGCTCCCTCCTCGTGCGCGGGTGGTGCCCCGGCGGCGAAGCGGACTGGGCCAGGGTCAGTCCGATTTGGCTACCCGTCGCCTCGTCTCGACCGGACTCCGAGGCGACCGGCGAGGTTCAGGTCAAGATCGGCTTCGTCGAGATCGCAAAGCAAGGCGGCGAGGCGAGCTCCGCCGCTGATCCGCACAGCTGGACGATCAAGGAGGTGTACCAGAGGCTTGCTCTCGCTTCCCTCGGCAGCGAAGCTTCCGCTGTCCGAGCCGTGCCTGCCTCCCAATCGGTCGGCACCGTGGGGCCGACGGACGACTTTCTCGACGACGGCCTCAGCAGCGACAGCGATGACGAGGATCATGATGAGGACGACGATGACGATGGGTCCTCCGACGTCACGGCTTCCGAGCTCGACGACGACGTTGACGCCAGCTCCTTTTCCGAGACCGACGACGAGCGCGTCTACAACGAGCACTACGAGTCGATTGCCGCGGTTCCGGCCGGTTCTGGTGTGGGCACAGGTGCCGCCGCCGTCGTCGCGTCTACACCAGCTTCGGAGCAGGCTGCGGCGCAGCAGACCGGACCCGGACGCTACCGGCGCATTTTTTCGAGGCGCAAGACCGGCGATCTCTCCAAGAGCTCGTCCGGCACCTCCACGCCCAGCCTGTCGGGCGTACCGGCTCCGATGACGCCTTCCGCTGCCACCGAGCTGTCGTCCACCACCGACTCGACTGCCGATAGCGGCGAGAAGCGCCGCAGGAGGATCCCGGGCGTCAGGGGTGTCTCGGGCGTCGCGAGGAGACGCAAGCAGAGCAAGAACGTGGCGGGCGCCACGGACACCGACGCTAAGGCTCGAGGAAACAAGAGACGGGTCCGCGGCAACAACCGGAAGAGGCAAGACTACTCGTTCAAGGCCGAAATGGGCATGGATATCATCGGCATTGTAATGATGGAGGTTAAGAACGCCTCGGACCTCCCGCGATGGAGGAACAGTGAGTTTCGCGGACGGTGAGGTCCGCTCGAGTGCGCATGCGCATCCACTGACAGTTCTCTCCCCTCCCGCGCACCCCTGCCGCTGGTCCGCGCAGTGACACACACGTCCTTCGACATGGATCCGTTCACAATCGTCAGCTTCGGCCAGAAGGTCTTCCGGACCAAGGTTGCCCGCCACACGCTCAACCCGGTCTGGAACGAGAAGCTCCTCTTTCACGTTCGCAGGAACGAGACTAACTTCCAGGTCAAGTTCCAGATCTACGACTGGGACAAGATGTCGTCAAACGACTACGTCGGCGGCGCCTCGATCGACATGGTCGAACTCATCGAGCTAGCTCCGAAGCCCAACGCGGCCACGGGCCTCTACGACGCCGCCGATGACGGCCTGCGCAGCATGAAGGAGTTCCGCCTGCCGCTGATGCGGCTCGAGAAGGACGAGGAGGTCAAGTTCAAGGGGAGCAAGAAGGCGCCCAGCCTGCTGGTTAAGGCCAACTTCACCCAGTACGAGGCGCTTCGGCAGAGGTTCTGGCGGCAGCTCGCGCTCCAGTACGACACCAACGACAACAACACGCTCTCTCTGCTCGAGCTGACGAGCATGCTCGACAGCCTCGGCAGCACGCTCACCACGCGTACTATCGAGAGCTTCTTCCTGGCCAACGGCAAAAAACCGGACGAGGACGAGCTCACCCTCGACGAAGTCATCCTCGCGCTCGAGGACGAGATCAAGAAGCCGTGGACAGAGAAGCGGAGGATCCCGGCTGCTGGGACGGATGGCGGACTCGAAACGCCCGGCTCCATGGGATACGTCTCACAGGTCGGCGCCGAGACCAACCGCGAACTCGACATGACCGGCGCCAACGCTCCCGTCGCTGGCGACGAGACGATTCAGCGCGACGGCTACTTTTCCGGCGTCGGCCACGGCGAGCTGAGGGCGCCAGTCCCACCTACGGCACAGTCGGCGGTGATGGGGATCGCCTCGGAGCCCATGGTCAAGCCGATCCCGGAACAGGGTCAGGGGGGCGCCAAGCAAATGGACCGCGACATGGCTAGCCTGTCGCTGGCCGCCTCTCGCGACGGCGGGGCTCGGCCTCACCCATCCCAAGCGCAGCACACGTCGTCGTCCGCCACGGCCAGCTCCAGCCAGTCCTCGGCACGGCAGTCGCCGTCCCCGTTACCTCCGACGCTGACGGTCGAGGGCCAGCCGGTCAGCGGCGGCGACGAGGACCCCAACTCGGTCGAGCGCGTGATCCGCCTCAAGTCGTGCCCGCTTTGCCACATGCCGCGCCTCTCGAAGAAGGGGGAGGTCGACATCGTCACCCACCTCGCGGTCTGCGCGTCGCAGGACTGGCGACGTGTCGACAGCCTCGCCGAGACCAACTTTGTCACGGCCAATCAGGCGCACCGCAAGTGGTACACCAAGGTGGTCAACAAGATCAGCCAGGGCAACTACTCGCTCGGCGCCAACAACGCCAACATCATCGTCCAAGACCGGCTGAGCGGCGAGCTGATGGAGGAAAAGATGCAGGTCTACGTCCGCCTCGGTATCCGCCTCCTCTACAAGGGCGCTCGGTCGCGGATGGAGGGAGCACGCATCAAAAAGATGCTGAAGAATATGAGCGTCAAGCAGGGCGTCAAGTTCGACAGCCCCAGCAGCGCGCGCGAGATTGCGCCCTTTATCGCGTTCCACAACCTCGACCTCGACGAGATCCGCGACCCGCTGGACAGCTTCAAGACGTTCAACGAGTTCTTCTATCGCAAACTCAAGCCCGAGGCGCGACCTAACGCGGAGCCCGACAACCCGAGGCGGCTCGTCAGCGGCGCCGACTGCCGGATGATGGTGTTCGAGAGCGTCCAGGAGGCGACGCGAATCTGGATCAAGGGGCGCGATTTCACCGTCGCGCGGCTCCTCGGCGACGCGGCCAAGGGACAGCCGTCGCTCGAGGCCTACCAGAACGGCGGCTCGGTCGCCATCTCCCGCCTCGCTCCGCAGGACTACCATCGCTTCCACTGCCCTGCCGACGCGACCGTCGGCAAGTTTACCTGGATCGAGGGTCAGTACTACACCGTCAATCCCATGGCGATTCGGTCGACGATCGACGTCTACGGTGAAAACATCCGCATCGTAGTGCCCTTCCACTCGGACGAATTTGGGACGTTTTACGCCGTCTGCATCGGCGCCATGATGGTCGGGAGCACGGTGCTGACTGTCAAGGAAGGCGACCGCGTCAAGCGCGGCCAAGAGTTTGGCTACTTCAAGTTTGGCGGATCGACTATCGTCCTCGTCTTTGAGAGCGGGCGGATGATGTTCGACGACGACATCCTTGACAACTCGCGCGCGGCCATCGAGACGCTCGTCCGCGTTGGCATGGGCATCGGAAGGACCGCCGAGTAGGCCGAGGTGGGATCTGGGCCATGACGTTCGTTTATGCTGCCACGTCCCCTCGCTCGCCGTCTTCGCACCTTTTGTTTGGCTCTCTTGTATTGTCTCCTTTCTGGATCTCTTCCTCTTATGTCCTACACGGCAATGCATTCTACACAAGCATCGGTTCCTTGCAAGAGTAGTGTGATATGGCTTTGATCTCAATCCGCCTGCCGTGCTGGACACGGCCAATGTGGAGCGGGCGGATTGACTCGCCAACCCTGTCTGTCCAGAGAAGGGTCCTGCAGGGCTGAGAGAGAGGGACCTTCAAGCCCCTCTTTCTTTTGCTCCCTATGAAGCTGACGACGTCGGCGCTCGTCGCAAAGGGGTGGGTCTCTCTCAGCTTTGTCACTCTACGTACGGTATCCCTCAGAGAGCTTTGCCAATTTCACAACTTCAATATCGGCCCCTTCCGAAAAGCTGCCGGCCGATATCAGAGGGTCCAGCCTGTCGACGGCGCCGGCGCACTCCGGCACATAGCCGGCGGCTAGGCGGTGCTCAGATGGCGTCTCCTACAGTACCGTACATACATACACACATTAATGCATCTGATGAGACAATGGAAGTGGGTTACGCCTCGATGCAGCTCGTCCAAGTTGAGTCTTCTCCACCGTCGAGGTCATCCTGCCTGACGAACACCCAGGGTACAGCACCTGACCGTCGAGGAACAGGAGCAAGCAGGGGCCCACAGGAGGCGGTGTTCTATGGCGTGCGTGCGTAGCGGCCTATGTAGTGAAAGCACCCATACGTCGCTATTTCGGGAGGCGAAGCGAGCTGGCGGCAGAGCCATCGGCAGGACGGCACGTCGGCAGGCAGGCGGCCACTGGGCCTACGGGCCAGCCGGGCCTCCCAAACCGAAGGTTGGACCCGCCGGTGGAGATTCTGGCTAACACCGCTGGCTGGCTGGCTGGCGGACGGGCGGGCTCCTATCACGCAACAGACCAACGGCGGCGGTACCTACAGGCAGTCCTTCATCCGTCATCCGTCATCCGTCATCCGTCATCCGCCATCCCAGCCCAGTCCCTCCACCGGCGCTGAGCCACAACAACGGCGCCGCCCCAGGGCCCGCGGGGCTCCTTTGCCCCGTCCGCCCTTATCTGCCCTCCGTTCCCTTTCCCTGCTGCCCACCTTTCCCTCCTAACGCCATCACCCATCTCTTTTGCATCTCCGTCTGTCCTCAGATAGCCCCTGCACCAACGTCTTTCGCCACACGCTCTCCTCCAGCAATCCTCGACCCTTTGACATCCGCGCAGTATCTGCGCCACCTCTTTCGCGCTCCCCATCCGCCACTCAGCCAACTGATGGAAGAAGCTGTCGCTAAACATGATCCAGACCCCTCCTCGTTCCAAGGCCTAGATCCCTCCACATCCCAGGCTAAACCAGCGGGAGCCTCTCGACGCTGCCGATCCCCATTCGCCTCCCTCACCGTCGTCGCGCTCCTCCTGATCGCCTTCTCTGGCCACGCCGCCGCCGCTGCATCTGTATGGATCTCTGCCGCCTCGCCGGACAACGTCGCGCGAACCCAATTTCAAAGCACAACTCATCATGATCGACAGATAGACATTCACCCCTCGGACGGGCTCTCGGGTCCGTCCATGCAATTCTTGGACGTTCTACAAAATGCATCGCACACGGCCGCCTCACAGGACGGACGTCTGGACATGACGACTCTCGACCGGCTCTTCAACGAGCTTCAGAGCGCCCGCGCACAATGGACTCCGACCGCAATCACAGACAGCCACGGCCAGGGGACCCTCACCAAGCGAGCTGTGGCCGAGGCCGCCACCAACACATGCTCCTGCGGCGAAGAGGGCCTCTCTACTGGCCAGAAGGCCGCCTACGGCATCCTCGTACCCATCCTCGTCCTCCTCTCCGGTCTCTTTGCTGGACTGACGCTTGGCTACATGTCGCTCGACCCGACCCAATTGTCCGTACTGGCAAAGCAGGGTACATCAGAGCAGAAGCGGTACGCCGAGAAGATCATGCCGATTCGCGAGGACGGCCACCTTCTTCTGACGACGTTGCTCATCGCCAACATGATTACGAACGAAGTGAGTCATTGATCGATCGTGTGCTGGCGGGATTTTGACAAGTAGTCGCTGAGCGTTGAATATATCCGTTTGTCTTCCTATGCCCCCTCCCTCGTCTCGTTATCTTGCGTTCCTGTCCTGTTGCCTGCTCTTTCTACCCCGGTGCTGCTTCTTTGGCCTCCGTCGTGTGCAGACACTCCCCTTGATACTGGACCCTCTGCTCGGAGGTGGCCTACAGTCGGTGGTGGTATCAATCGTCCTCGTCGTCATTTTTGCGGAGTTGATCCCGCAATCGGTTTGTAGCCGCTACGGTTTGGCGATCGGCGCCAAGATGGCCCTCGTCACGCGAGTTGTCATCTTCATCCTCTGGGTGATCGCATACCCCGTCTCCCGCATCCTCCACTGGACGCTTGGACCCCACAACGGCATCATCTACCGACGGGCTGAGCTCAAGGAGCTTGTCAACATGCACGCCGCTACCGGCGGCCATGGGGACCTGGACACGGACACGGTGGCCATCGTGGGAGGCGCGCTTGATCTCCAAGAGAAGGTCGTCAAGCAGGCCATGACGCCAATCGACAAGGTGTTCATGATACCGCTCGATGCCAAGCTCGACTACCAGACGCTCCAGGAGATTGTCGGCTCAGGCCACTCTCGAATCCCGGTCTATCACGAGATCGACATTCCGGTCGCCAAAACTCGCAGCGGCACCGCCACACCGTCCAAGGCTGGCGGTGGCGGTGGGTTCCTCAGCACCCTCAGCCGCAGGACGAGCTCTGGCACTGCAGTTCAGCCACACAGCAGCGCTTTCACCGAAGACGTCAAGTCTCCGCCAAAGTATGGCAGCGCCACGACGGGCGAGGGCAAGTCAGAAGCGACGATGACGACAATCAAGAAGAAAAAGATCATTGGGGCACTTCTCGTCAAGAGTTGTATTCTCCTCGACCCCGAGGACGCTGTCCCTGTCAGGGAAATGGTCGTGAATGCCGTACCCACGGTGCCCGCCGATGAGCCGCTGCTCAATCTCCTCAACGTCTTCCAAACGGGCAATTCTCATCTCGCAATTGTCTCGTCACGCACCCATCGTGGATCACCTGGCTCGTTTCTCAAGCTTGGCAACGACGACAGTCCGGAGGGCAAGGCCGGTGGCATCAACCGGACGGGGACGACTGCTCGCGTCGACGATCTTGGTGCAATTGACGAGGAGAAGCAGCTCGGCGCCTCTCAGATAAAAGGGTCTAGGTGGTCGCGACACATCCGCCGCGCGCTCCACCGCGACGCCGAGGAAGAGATCGCACCAGAGCTCGCCGACGGATCGATCGACGTCAGCCAGGTCGCCACCGAGATGGCGCAACGCGATGTGCCTATCGGCATCATCACACTCGAGGACGTCTTGGAGGAGCTCATCGGCGAGGAGATTCTAGATGAGTACGACTCCGAGGTCGAGCATAACTTTGCCAAGCTCAGCCCCCCGCCGAGCCCGGACCACAAGCCCTCGGAGACTTCGGCGGCCACGGCTGAGAAGGTCAAGAAGGACGACTTTGTCCTGCCCACGCCGTCGATCCGCAGCCCGGTACCGAGACCCTCTGGCGGTGTGCTGCAACGCTTTAAGATCACGCGCAGCAATAGCACCCGCGACTCTCCCTCATATTTCGACGACGTGCAGCGGGACTCTGCCGCCGAGGATATCCCAATCGCGGCCGGTGTCCCTCCTGACGCCAAGGTCGAAACTGCTGCCGCCGCCCCCGTTACTAGGGTGCGCACGTTTTTGGATGAACCCTTTACGATGTCGACCGACGGGCAGCCTCCCGCTCGACCGTCATCTGCCTCGGCCGTCATCCGCAGAGATACTGAAGTCGGAGGCGTGCCTCGCACTGGCAAGCCCGTCATCATTCGACATCAGCCGCCGGGCGGACCGCCCGCGACAGCCATCGTCAGCGAAACGCTTCTCCGAGGCCGTGGCATTACTCTGGACGGACAGGAGCGCAGTCGGAGTGCAACACCGTCGGGCCAGACTCGCGGCAAGGTCTTTAAAAGCTCGCCTATCGTCGCGGGGGTCGCCGCGCCCCCGCACCGGGCGAGAAGGATGAGCCGCGATGTCAGCGCTAGCCGTCAGGGCAGCCTGCTGGCCCACCAGGACGAGCCAGCCACGGCGCCCTCTACACCCGTCGTCGACTCGAGAGACGAAGCGGAAGCCGAGGAGGTCAGGGGGAAGAAGTCCAGCGACACAATGGCCGGCGAAACTGAGAAGAAGGACGATGACTAAAGGGACCGTAGCATCCTCGCGGGCGGCTCAGAAGCCCTGCTTGAGCTTGACGTTGAATCATTTAAAATGAAGAGATAGTTTAATAAAGATGGCCTGACATGGATGTTTTGATGCCGCCGCCGCTGCTGCTGCTTCTGTCGCCGTGTGTGATGGCGTTTGTTGCGACACTGTGCGCGCCCGCCGGACTATTATGTCCCCCATGCCCATGGCGACGCCCCACGGCGAGCGGAGCTGCAACCTTCACCTCTTTTCGTGCTGTTGCGCGGAACGATGAGGGGCCAAGTCAGGGTCTTGCGAGAAGAAAGGGCGAAGCCCGATCGCGCTTGCTCGTCCCTCGCCGCGGCCAATCGGCCAACTCTTGTCCTTGCCTCGCATTCCCACCGTCACAGAGTGTAGTGGACAGTCCAGCAGCCCCACGTCCCCTCGCCGTCATCTGTCGCCCCTTCTACAACCACTCATACCCTCGACGTACGGAACGATGCCACTCTACCCAGCGCAAGACCCTTCGCCCAACGACTTCCCCACGCAGCCATCGCTCGACAGCCTTCCCGACGACCAGCCTCGCGACGGTCTCGCACCTTGGCGCAGCTCTCCCCTCGTCGACGACCATGTCAAGATCGACCGCAATGCCGACGACAACGGCAATGATCGCCGCGACTTTGACCTGCACGCCTCGCCGCTCGTCTTTGGCTGCGGCGTCTTCGGACAGGGGATGTACAGCACCCCTGCCACGCTTTCGTCCGACCTCCCCCTCCGCACGGTGCGCCTAGCGATGCGGTATGGCATCAACGCCTTCGACACCTCTCCCTACTACTTCCCGTCGGAGTTCATCCTGGGCAACATCCTTGAGAGGCTGCGGCCCGAATTCCCGCGCGAGAGCTACTTTATCACGACAAAGTGCGGACGGTACGGACCGGAGAGGCAGCACTTCGACTACTCTGCCGCCAAGGTCGACGCATCGGTTCGAGCGAGCTGCACGCGCATCGGATGCGGGTACCTCGATGTCGCGTTGATGCACGATGTCGAGTTTGTGGCGGAACAGGTGGGCGGGAGCAACGAGGCGGGATGGGAGGCTGGGATCGTCTCTGGTCTGGTCGAAGGCAAGGGCGCCTCGGTGGACGAGACGCTCGAGTCGCTCGGACTGGCACCTACCGCCAGGGCAGCGAGCAAGGTCCACGGAGAGGGCGACGAAAGGATCCTCGAGGCGGTGCGGACGCTGTTCAGGCTGAAGAACGAAGGGATCGTTAAGCGCGTCGGCATCTCGGGCTATCCCTTGCCCGTACTGCTGCGCCTTTCGCGGCTGGTGGCCACCTCGGCGCCCTACCGCCCGCTCGACGTGATCCTGAGCTACTCGAACCACTGCCTGCATTCCGACGTCCTGGTCGGCTGGCGTCGGCTCTTCGCAGCGCGCCCTGCCGGCGTCGAGGTGGATGCGTGGAGGGCCCCCATCCTTCTCAACGGATCTCCGTTCAGCATGGGTATGCTCGTCGACGGCCCGCCGCCAGCGTGGCACCCGGCCAGCGAAGAGCTCAAGCAGGCCTGTCGAGATGCGAGCGCGATGTTGAAGGAGCGCGGCGAAAGCCTGGCGAGCACGGCGCTCCTCTACGGTCTGAGAGGCTCGGAGCTCGTCAGCGGCAGCGCGATCAGCGAGCGGGAGAGGCGTCCGCAGCTGCGTACGCTGGTAGGACTCAGCAATCCGGATCAGGTTCACTCGATCGTCGAGGCCTACCGCACCCTCTGCGCCCGGTCAGACGGCGAGGAGGAGGGAGAGCTGCTGTGCAGACTGGGCGACGAGGAAAAGGCGGAACGCACCGAGGCGTACAGGAAGCAGGTCACCGCTGGGCAAGAGGTGAGGGAGCTGTTCAAGCAGAGGGGCGTCAGGGAGTGGTCGTGGTCGAGCGGTTTGCAGTAGAAGCGCGCGTGACTATGCCTCTGGTCAAAAAGGTCATGATATGTCAAATGCCTACTGTTCGAGGCTGTCATGAAGTCGAGTGTAATTGATTCCAGAGTGTATACCGTATGTACTGTACAAGCCAACTTAGGTCGCTGGGTCATGGTGGGGGTGCTGAATGGAGAGGTAGCGCGGTCTATCCACAGGGGTGCCTCACTGGAACAGAAAAGCCGCGTCGCTGGCACGGGTCCGCAAGGGCGTGCTCAGGAAAAGCCATTTCGATCACCGCACCTCTCCACGTTGCCTGGGGGGCGGGCCCGGGGACGTACTCCCATCAGCCCAACGTCCAACAGCCGCGCAGCGGCAAGAGGGCGGCACAAGTTTTGCTGCACCGTGCCTGGCCGCTGCGTCGGCAAAGGTGAGATGGCAGAGATGGATCGCGCCTACTGTACCCCTGTGGTGGCGCAGACGACCGACCCCTTTCCCCTTTGGACTCTGTCGTAGCATCAGCAATCGAGCAAATCTCAACCTCTCGACGACGACGTTACGTCTATCACTACCGAATCCCTTCTTTCGCCACATACCTCACAACGTTTGCCCACCTCGCCCTCGACAATTGACTTAGACCGCCACCCACGCTCCATCGTCCTTCGACCGACCGCTTTCCTCCACAGCTTCACCTCCGCTGCTCCATCTCACATCCCATAACGTTCTCCGAGAAGACCACAGCCAGCCCTAGACACCATGACGAACGTCTTCTCAGGTCCCAACGCCCTCCGTGACTACTTCGACCCGGACCGCAACCCGCTCCTGCTGCTCGTCGAGCTGCCGAGGGAGCTCAACCCGTATTACGACAACAATGTCCGCATCTACGCCAAGATGCTCACCGCCCTCCCTGCCATCAATATCAAGAGCTTTCCGGGTGAGTCCTTCGTCCGGGATGGAATGTCGATGCTGTCGTCGATGTGGCTCCTCCGTTAAGCTGGCGGGGTGGATGGAATCGTCGATGAGTGCAAAGGTTGCACGGCTTTCGGGGAGGGACAAATGCCCACCGATGACGGGATCCCGCTGGGGGACGGAGGAGGTGATGGTACGAAGGGAAGGAGGTGGGGGACAGGATGAGCGACCTTAGACCGCCCCTCATCAAGGCGGGCGGGGGAACATGTATGGTGGCAACAAACAAAGGGACAGACAGCTCGGCGAGCAATGCTTCTCGAGGATCTGCAAGGACCCTGTTCGGCGTCTAGCTGTCGTTCAGGGCTATACATAAGGGCTGAGCGGAAGGTCGAGGCCCCTTTCGGGCCATGCTGGAGCAGGAGGGCCAAGGCGTTATCATAGGGGCGCTAGCAGGGGCCGTGTGGCGGGCACTGATATCGCGTGCTCTAGCATTGAGCGGCGGCCAGTGGGCGCCAGAGACGGTAGCACCCCTTGGAGCCCGCCCGATCCCCGCGATCTTGGCGCGTCTTGCAGCCAGCCGCTGCGCTGCGCAATCTCCTGCCTCGATGGCGTGATTGTTTGTGCCGCGGGCCCACTCTCCCGCCTTTTTCAACTTCCCGATCGCCCGATTCAGCCTACCCCCTACCCAATCGTCCCGTCATGCTGACCCCTCCCTCGCCCCTCTCGTCGTCGCCATCGTCGCCGTCGTCGCACCGCACACGCAGCACTCAGCATGCTCGAAGCCGGCGGTGTCGTCTCGCTCGGTGACAGCGCTCCGAAGGCCTCGCAAAATATCAAGACGGTCGTCGAATTCTCCAGCGGCTCGACTGTCACGTCGATGGCCATGATCGCCCGCCAGAACGGCGTCTCGACAAAAGCCCTCATGTCCAACAAAATCTCCCCGACAAAGACGAAGCTTGTGCGCTTTTTCGGCATCGAGCTTTCGCTCTTCGGTGGTCCCTCACAGAGCCCGCCACAGGATCCCATGGGCGGCATCGCCAAGGCCGCCGCAGAGGGGAAAGAGGAAGGGGTCCTGAACTGCAATCAGTACGAAAACGACTATAATTGGGTTGCCCACGAGCGCTGGACCGGCAAGCAGCTCCTCCAGCAACTGCCCGAGATCAACGTCTTTGCGGCAGGCATGGGAACCGGCGGCACGATCACGGGCACGTCGCGATCCTTGAAGGTGTCTCGCCCGGACATGCACTGCGTCGGCGTCTGCGTCGCACCTGGCGACAAGGTCCCCGGTCCTCGCCCCAGAGAGCTCCTCGAGCCGGTCGACTTTCCGTGGAAGGACTTCGTCGACGAAGTGCAAGACGTCAACAGCACCACGTCGTACATATTATCGATGGAGATGTGCCGATGGGGCATCGTCTGCGGTCCCAGCTCCGGCTTCTCGCTCCAGGGACTCTACCAGGTCCTCGAGCGAAAGAAACGCGACGGCACGCTCGCCTCGCTCCGCCAGCAGAAGGACGGCAAGCCGATCGAGTGCGTCTTCCTCTGCTGTGACCTGCCCTTCCAGTATGTCGACGAGTATTTCGACAAGTGCGACGCCGCCCTCTTCAAGCCGATCGTCAACGAGCACCTCTTCTCGGTGGATCAGTATAGCTACAGCACCAGCTGGATCCTTGACTACGCCGCGGCCATGACGATGCTCGTGTACCCGCGCTTCCCGCTCGTCATGATTGGCAACGACGTCGGCTCTCTTCGCTCTCCTCCTCGCCGACCTCTTCTCTAGAGGCAGACAGTCCTCTCTCCCCGGGTCTACTACGACCGGCAGTGATCGACCTACGATCTCGCACCGACATCGCGACCGAACGCCTCGACCGCTCCTGCCACGTCCCGCTCTCGAGTCTGCGCGAGGACGATCCCAACCCATACCAGGACGCGGCGCTGCTCGCGACGCAATGGACCGAACTCAACGCTCGCTTCCTCACCGAACTCAAGGAGGTGCAACATCGCTGTCCGCAGAACGGCGTCGCCGAACTTACCAAGCTGCCGATCGACGAGCTCATCGCCTGCCTCAAGCAGAACGGTCGAGAGGCTCTCATCATCGACTACGATGGCGAGACGGCCAGACTCGCCTGTAGCGTGCTGCGCAAGGCGGGCGTAAAGGCCTTTTCCGTAGAGAGCGGCCTCAACGCGCTCAAGGAGCACGGCGTCCCGCTCGTCTCGGGCGCCGCTTGATTTGATCTGGATCATTAAACGTTGGAGGAAGCGCATCGCACGTTTTTTATCACCTCGGTCTCGGTTTCCATCTCGGCGATTCTGGTTCCTTTGCTTGTACAAGATTGTTCTGTTCTTTGTATTCATACCACTTGTCGAGAGGTTTCCCTTAGTTGTCCGGTTCCCGTCTCGAATCTCAGGATCTGTTCACGTTCGCTCCTAGCAAAGGGCGAGATCCATCCCTCAAGCGTCGTACAGGCTGGGGAACGGCGTCTCGTCCGTCGGTTGAAGCCTGTCATCAGGTAGCGCAGCGATACGGTCAATCCTCGGTCCAACGCAAGAAAGGTGAGGCGAGCGGAAAGGGGGCCGGGGAGGAGGGGAAACGCACCAGTTTTTTTCGTCGTACTTGGCCAGTTCGGCATCGCCTTCGATCATGTGGTACGTGTAGATGTATCTGGACTTTTGCGAGAGGTTCTTTTCCGATTTGTGCAGCACCGAGCCGTGGATAAGGACGAGGGTGCCTGTCATTGGAGCGTGGAGATGTTGGTTCCTGGTCAGCGCTCTTGTCTCGGAAAAACGTCGATGGAGAGAGGCAGTGTGAGGGAGGCAGCGAAGACTACGTACCTGCTGAACATTCCTCGACCCTAGCGTGAGCGTCTTGCCACTTTGCCTCTTCGTCCGTTGCCAAAGTCTCGAAGCCGGTCCCCTTGTCCGGGTCGTTTGGTTCGTTTCGGACGAACCTCTTGTTCACACCTCTCGGCTGACCGAGCTCGTCCGACAGGTCGTCGCTGGGTCTGGAATGTCCCGCTGGACCCTGCTCGCCCTTTGGCCAACGATGCGATCCCGGAAGGAAGGATAGACAGCCGTTCGTCTTCGTACAGTCTTCCAGCGCGAACCAGAGTCCCGTCGCGCTCGGCGGGTCCGTGTAGAGGAAGGTAGAGTCGTTGTGGGCCGGGACGGCGCCGCCGATCTCCGGCTGTTTGCAGATGATCATCGACTAATCGGCGTGGACAAAGATGGTGAGAGGGTTCAGAGAAGGGGGAGGGGGGAAGCGTCAGGAAGGAATGTCGACGTCGTCGCAACGACCAGCGAGTCGCGACACCTACCTGCAACACCTTGGGATCCTTATGAACGTTTAAACTCCTTGCCACATTCTTTACATTTTCGGCAAAAGAAAACTCTCGAAAGACGGGATCGAGACTGTGTAGGTTATGTCCTACCTTATTGACCGCCCTGTCCTTTGGCACGGTTAGGGAACCATCTACAGACGAGATGGCGCCTTCTTCGAGAAAGTACCGAACAAACGCACCGCTCTCGAGAAAGTAACGATCACCGACGTACTCATCTGCATCGGACAAGTCCGAGTCTCTGCCCGTGCTGAATTTGGCCAGTGGATGGCCGGTCGGATCGAAGGAGGAGACGACGTGTTTCGCATGCTCGAGCAAAGGGGTTGCATCGAAAAAGTCAGGAAGGACAAGGTAGCCGTCTTTGTGGAATTGGCGGACGTGCGAGGCGGTGAGGCGACCGTCGTGTGACATGGTGGCGATGTGTTGAGTAGTGGAGTGGGCGGAGCGATAGCGCTTGGATGGAGTCAATGGGTGGGGCGAGGAAGCCAAGGAAAGGCTCGGGCTCAAGGACGCTGGATAGGCGCAACGATTGCCGGCTCACCGTGCGCCGCTCTGTCCGGCCTTGTCTGGGCTTTTCGCCGACGCTCAGGCCACATCTCATCCTCGACTGCGCAAAAGTTAAGGCGCTTGACTGCGTCCCTGCTCTTGTCGTTCCGCGCACCCAACACTTCACAAGCACCTGTCGAGCTCCATTCTTCCTTCACTTGGCCACCTACTCTAGATCAGGGTTGAGGGGCAGGACAGAGCAAGAACAGACAACGACACCTCTCCCTTCGTTCAGCGAGATCGAGATGCATTAAATTTGTATCGTCGTCCATCGAGACAGGCAAACGAGAACAGGGCAATGGGGTATGCGGGGTTGGTGGAGTCGTAACCGCTCGCTTTACACTTGCAGCGACGAGGGGCGGGATCGTAAGAAAGAGCAGCGACAAGGAAAAATAGAAATGGCGGGCGACATCATATCGACATGCTTCGAATCCGACTGCCTCCTTCTGTCGGCTCGTGAGTGCGTCCACGAGCCGCTTGTTCGGCAGCGATGACATTGCGCTCGTCGGCCAGTTGCGTCCTCGGATCAAACGACTTGGGCGACTTGAACGTGTAGCCCTTCGCAAGAGAAGAAGGCACAAGAAGCACGAAAGGAATGCCGTCAGCGACCGTGTTCGCACCTGGCCTCCACCGGCCCGCCTCTATCGCACTCACCACGAAAGCCAATTGTTTCCGCATTTCGAGGAGCTTCTGCCCCTGCTCCTTGTCGCGGAGCATGGGATCTCTCGGCTGGTCGGCGTTGGGGTTGTCAACGGCGCCCGGGGCGGGCAGGGGCTCGTCTTCGATGTCGTCCTCAAAGTGCTTGGTGTCGGCGGCGTGCGAGAGCGCAGGACGGTACGGCGCCTTGGCCCGGTGGAGGTTGTTCCAATCGATGCCACGGAACCACGGATGTGACATCAAGTCCTCGACGCCATCCTGGAGGCCAGGCGCCGACGGGGTCGCCGCACCTCCAGCGCCACTGGGCGCACCACCGGCGAAGCCAGATCGTCGAGCGTTCTGCAGCACGCTGTTGGGCCGGCTGACCGATGCGCTCGAAGTGCTTCCGAGGCGGTCCTCACGCTCGCAGACGAGCCGCTTGATGAAGTCCTCGGCCTCGCGCGAGACCCTCGGCTTCGGCGGGAAGCGCAACGTCTGGCGCCAATTGAGAATCTTCTGCCGCGTGAGGTGCCGCGACTTGGACACAAAGGGCGGGTAGCCGAACAGCATCTCAAAGACGATGACGCCGAGCGACCACCAATCGCACGCCTGGTCGTAGCCGAGGCCGCGCAGCACCTCGGGCGCCATGTAGTTGTTGGTGCCGACGACCGAGTAGGCGATCTTCTTCCTGTTCTTCTCGCGCCACGTGAGCACGTGCGTCATCGGCGTGCCGTCCGGGTTACGGTCGCTCATCACATCGTTGAGCTCCCTCTCGTTGAGACCGGCGCCGGCCCGCGCGTTCGCGTTGCCGTTGCCGCCAGCGTTGGCACGGGTCCGCCTCACGCCCGCGGCGGCGTGCGAGTCCTCGAGGTCGATGCCGTGCTTCTTGAGCAGGTTCTTGCGCTGCTGATCGTAGTACGCGCCGTCGTGGGCCCAGTGGAACGACTGGCAGAGGCCAAAGTCGGCCAGCCGAATGTGGCCCTCGGAGGAGTAGAGGAAGTTGTCGGGTTTGATGTCGCGGTGGATGTAACCGAGGCTGTGAGCTTCGTGGATGGCGAGGATCATCTCGGCCACGTAGAAGCGCGCAAAGTCCTCCTCGAAGATGTCCTTCTCGATAAGCAGATTGAGCAGGTCACCGCCGCCCATGAACTCCATGATGAGGTAGAGGTGGTCGACGTCCTGGAAGCTGTAGACGAGCTTGACGATCCACTTCGCATTGGCGCTTGCGCTTGCGCTCGTCATGAGGTCGCGCTCGGCCCGGACGTGCCCCTCTTGGCCCTTGCGCAGCATGTCGGCCTTGCGCAGCTGCTTCATCGCAAAAAGCTCGCCAGTTCCCTTCTCCTTGCAGAGGGCGACCACGCCAAAGGCGCCGTGGCCGATCGTCTTGAGTTTGACGAAGCTGTTGACGTTGACGCGGGCGCGAATGTCGCGCAGGTACTTTGTCTCGTTGGCGACCCAAGCCTGGCGGATTTGCTCCTTGGCCGTCTCGGGGATCCGGAGCGCGGCCAGCTCGGCCTCGAGGCCAGCGCGACGGGTGTCCCGCGCCTTAGGCTTCTTGAGGATGCCAAAGTAGAGGTTCTCAAAGTAGATCTTGGCGGCTACGCTCTTCTCGACGGTGGCGAGGCTGGGGCGGACATTGGCGCCGTGCATCAGATCGGGCTGGATGGTGAGCTGGGAAAGACCGGCCGACTCGAGACTGCGGAGGCTATCGAGTACGACCATCGACTCGGGGCGCTCGGCAGTCTTCGGCGGTTCGAAGAGGGCGTTGATACCGCTGGACGCACCGCCAGGCAGGCCGTCGATCGCCTTGCTGTTGCCGGCAGCGGGACGGTCGGGGGACGGCGGCCTGTACTGCATGTAGTCGGGCACGGCCCGGCTCTCGTCGGGGATGCCGGGTGAAGGGTTGACGAGGAGCGTGCCGGCCGTGTTGGTACGGACGGTAGCCGGACGTAGCGAGGGCGGCGGGGGCATCGCCTGCCGCGGCGACCCGGTCGGCGCCGCGATGGTATTCTGCGCCTGCATCGCCGCCTCGTGCGCCTCGCCATCGGAGCCTCGCGTCTCCTCGGCGATGCCGGCAAACACCTCGCCGCCCCTCGGCGTCATCGGTCCGCCGCCGTTGCCAAAGTAGTTGCCTCCTTTGTAGGTGCCGGGGCTGGGTAGGGTGAGCTGGCTGTGGCCCATGGTGGCGATCGTCGTCGCCGTCAGCGTCGAGTTCTGCGAGGGGGCGCCATTGACGATGTGGAGCTGGCGCGGCGTGTCTTGTATCTGGCTCTCCTGGTGCAGGGCCGCCTGGACCTGGGCGACGGCCTCCGCCTGGTTGCGTGCCGCCTGCATCCTCAGCGCCTCCTTGATCGGCTTGACCCAGTCCGGGTCCGCCACCTTGCCAACGCCGTCCCGGCCCCATCGCAGCAGGATCTCTTCCGCCTGCTCTGCGTCGCTCGCATGGGCGGCGTGGACGAAACTGGCCGGTCGTGGCGCGCTAACCATGTCCACGCTGATCCGCTTCTTCTGAGCGCGGGGTCCCATCACGGCTCCGCCAAACAGGGCCGCCCCTAGACCTGAGGCCGCCGAGGCGTGCGAGGCGAGGTACGCACCCGGTGCAGTCAAGCTGTCTCGCGAGACCGCCGCGGGCAGCTTCTGAGCGGGGTTCTCAGGGGAACGTGCGCCGCCGTACTCGGGTCCTGCCTGGAAGGGATCGACGCTGTTCTTGCGGAAGCCGCCAGTGGCCTTTGACAGAGTCGCTCGCAGGCGGCCCGGGCTCGATGAAGACGCGGTCGACTGTGCCGGAGGTGCCAGCCGCACGGGTCCCGAGTTGTTGACGAGCGACATGATGTCCCAGAATCCCTTGTGCTGCTCATTCGCGGCCAGGTCGGGGCGGGGCGAGGTTCCAAAGACACGGCGCTTTGTGATCAGACTCTGCTTACAGCGCGAGAGGTGTTGCCGACCGGCGCTAACGTATGACTCACTATAAAGACGCTGCCCTTGACCGTCGACCTCGGCATGTCGTCCTGGTCGTCCCGTTGCGTCTGGGTGAAGCGGGAGCGGCTCGCCGACTCGTGGGGGTTAGGCAGGCTTCCAGGGAAGCCGCCAGCCTGGTTGCCACTTTGGACGGGATGGGATGCGTAGGGCATGGCGCCGTAGGCAGCCTGCGTGGGTTGTTGGTAGACGTAAGGGTTGTAGTTGCTCTGCGGCGGTAAATACATGGCGTGCTGCCGCTGCTGCTGCTGTCCGTATTGTTGATTGTACCTGGCCGATGGACTGACTGGAGGTTGCTGGATGTAGGATGGTCTCATGCGCTCTTCATGCTCGTACCAGGTGGCATCGTTGTTGTAGTACGCCGACGGGCTGATGGGAGGCTGAGGGAGTGGTCTGCCGCCCTGGAGACGAGCGACCATGACGGGCGATCCGAGGGGGGCCGGGGAGCGCAGAGCCGGGGAGAGTAGCCTTCGTTGGATCGTCAGTCGTCCGAGGTGACTGCAGCAGGGGCTAAAGGTGGAGAGGCCAGCCGAAGTGGACGGGAGTGCAAGGCGAGACGAGGTCGGGCGTCGCAGGGGAGGGTCGTCGCCGTTGAGTTGGGAGAGGACAAGCGAAGCGGAGATGGCACTCTGTACAGTACAGGCTGTTGCCGAATCGCTCGAGGGGTGAGAAGCGAGGAGGATAAGGAAGGGGAAGAGGAAGAAAAAGGGGCAGATGGGGAGAGGGAGAGGGAGAGGGAGAGGGAGAGGAGAGAGGGAGGAGAGAGGGAGAGGAGAGGGAGGGAGAGAGGGAGAAGAGGAGAACCGACCTAAGCTACGGCTAAAGGAGTCGGCGGAGGGCTGACTCATTGGCGGCTGCAAGGAGGAGGAAGCTTGTTATGCGGCGGAGGGGCAGGCTTAAGGGGCGCCCAACCGCCCTCTCCAAGTAACAACGCGCCAGAAAGGCCCACACACGCTGAGAACCTGAGCTCGGGCCCCGGCTTCTCCGACCCCCCCCCTTTCCCTTTCCCCCTTTTCCAAGGCGTCTACAGCCTGTTCCCCCTCGCCTCTCCCGGACACGACCCGCCTTGTGCTCAACCGGCTGCAGTGGTGGTGATGACGCCTGTGAAGTGTGAACCTGCTCGGTGTGTGCTCATGTTTGACGTGTTGCTGTAGGTGTTGTATTTTTTGGCAGCTAGCTCAGGTGCAGGGGCCTCGGCGTAGCTGCATCAACAGACATGGGCTGAGCCGCCGTCCAATAGGGGTCTCGGCTCAAGGCATTTGTCCAGGGACGTGCGTCGACATGTCATCGGCTGCGGCTCGGCCATGCCCGTCGCCCGATCCATCGCCGCCCTCGCCGCCTCATTGGGAAAAGCCGAGAGCCAGGCATCGACAGACACTTCGTTCGTCCCGTCCACCAGCCATTTATGGTAAAGTGTTTGCTATTGGGATGCTCGAGACGATGCGAGACGCAGAAAAAGATAGAGGCCAGCAAGGGCAGCGAAAAAAGAGATTACAGCAATCGAGGGGAACGCGCCCTTTTTGGGCACGACATCTTTCGAATCTGGTGCAACACTTGGCAGGCGAGATAACTGTGTACCATGAGATGCAGAGCCCCCCCCCCCCCGGCAGGCCTAAGCGCGCACAGAGGGCGGCGAACGGTGGCGGCGAGAGGGCCGTGGAGAGATGGATCCGACCTTGTGGGTGTGGTCGCCTCCTCTCCGTCTTCGCGACTCTGACGGCAATACAGATGTGCCTCTAAGGCAAATTAGAGTAATCTGATATAGACTGGTCGATATCAAGGGTGCGAGATAGCGATGCATCACCCTGCGGTCGACGCCGGTGCTGACGCAATCGCGATAGTCCGAATCGAGGGCGGGGAAGAGATAGAGCAGATCAACCTTGATCCGGACGTAATGTAGTAGCGCCGCGGCCCGCCACGCTCCGCCCGCCCGTGGCACGTAGCTTGGACCGATGTCTGGCGCCTTGGTTGTGGCAGCAAGCCCTGCGGCAGCAGCGGGAGGCCTCGATGGCGGAGCGGGATGAGGCGGGACGGGTCGGTCCACAGCACACTTGAGGTTGGCTGGAGCACAGCCGCCGCCTCATGCACGTGTGCTGATGCCCGTCTTCTTGGCGAGCAGTGAGTGCAGCGTCGAGATCAGTTCGACACGTCTGATGGGTTTGCTGACGTACGCTGACATCCCCGCCTGGAGGCACTTCTCCTTGTCGCCCAGCATGGCGTGCGCCGTCAGCGCGACGATCGGAACCCGTTCCTCTCCCAGCGACTTTTCGAAGTCGCGGATCACTATCGTCGCCTCTATGCCGCCCATTACGGGCACTGTCGGTCGGAGGAAGAGGGAGCAGAGAGTAAAAGAGGGGAGAAGCGGAGAAGCGGAAGCGAAAAGAAGATACCGGGATGGGACGGTCAGAACCTGAAATGACGGACAGGGATGTCCGCTTGTCGTTCGGCGGGTCGTCGCGTAGCGTGGTGTGACGCAAAAAAAAAAAACCCCCCCCACCCACTCACTGCTGACATCCATCAGGATCACGTCGTACTGCCGCTTCTGGACGGCCATGACCGCGAGGTGGCCGTTGTCGACTACGTCGACCTTGTGGCCCTGGTTGGTCAGGATCTTGCAGGCGAGCTTCTGGTTGACGATATTGTCCTCAGCCAGTAGGATGTCGTAGGTGACCTCGTTGTTGCCCTCGGTTGGCGTGGCCGCCGAGCTCTCGAGCGAAGGGAGGAGCGCGTAGTAGAGGTCGGCGATCGTTGTCGGCGTGTTGATGTACGACGAGATGCCGTGGTCGAGGCAGTAGGTGAGGTTGAGCGTGAGTTGCGCCGGCGAGACGAGGTTGATGGGAATGTAGCGGAGGTGCTCAAGCGTCCGCAGGTCCTCGACCACCGAGAGCGAGTCGGCAATGATGGCGTCGATGCGCGGCATCCCGCGCTTCCGCTGCGAGGCCTCCTCGACGCTGTGGACAGTAAATGGCTTGAGGCCGAGCTCTTCGAGCATCTGCTGGACGCCCGTGTCGTCGTGGAGCGTATCGAGGTAGAAGATATTGCGGCCGGCATAGGGCCGGATCTTTTCCTTGACCTGCTCGACGGTGATCTCATCGAGCTTGACGACCATCGTAAAGAAGAAGTCGGAGCCCTTACCGTAGTTGCTGCGCACCCACAGGTCGCCACCCATCAGGTTGACGAGCCTCCGCGAGATCGAGAGGCCGAGGCCGGTGCCGCCGTACTTGCGCGTCGTCGAGCCGTCGGCTTGGCAGAAGGTGTCGAAGATGACGTCAAGCTTGTCCTGCTTGATCCCGATCCCCGAGTCCGACGCGCAGAACTCGAGCATCGCCTGCCCCGGGTTGACCAGCTTGGTGAACTTGCATTTGAGCGAGACGCGGCCGCCTGCCTCGGTGAACTTCACTGCGTTGCCGATGAGGTTGGTAATGATCTGCTTGAGCCGAAGAGCGTCGCCAATGAGCGGGTCGGGGCAGTCGGGCGCGACCTCGTACATCAGATTGAGCTTCTTCTGGGTGGCCCGGACGGAGAGTGTCTTGAGCACGCTGAAGACGATGCCGCGGAGCGAGAACGGAATCTCTTCGACATTCATCCTGCCCGCCTCAATCTTGGAGATGTCGAGGATGTCGTCGATGATAGCGAGTAGGTTGCCCGCGAGCGTCGAGACGGTGACGAGGTTCTCGCGCTGGCTGCGCGACAGCTCCGTCTCGAGCGTGAGCGCCGTCATGCCGATGATGCCGTTCATCGGCGTCCGGATCTCGTGCGACATGTTGGCGAGGAACTCGGACTTGGAGCGGTTGGCCAGTTCGGCCGCTTCCCTGGCCGCCGTGTTCTTTTGGATGCTGTCGCGGAGGCTGTAGACCATCTGGTTGATCTTAGTCTTGAGCGAGTCCATCTCGCCGCTGGCCTCGACGGTTACGAAGCGGGTGAAGTCGCCGTCGGTCGCCGCCGCCGTGATCTGGGCAAAGGCGCGCACTTGCGAGGTGAGGTTGTTGGCCATGATGTTGACGTTGTCGGTGATCTCGCCCCACTTGCCCTCGATATCCTTCTTCTGCGCCTGGACGCCGAGCTTGCCCTCGGTGCCGACCTCGCGGGCGACGCGGGTCACCTCGCTCGCGAAGAATGAGAGCTGGTCAATCATGTTGTTGATCGTATTGACGAGGTCGAGGATCTCTCCCGAGACTGAGATGGTGACCTTCTGTGTCAGGTCGCCGCGCGCGACGGCGGTGGTGGCGTGGGCGATAGCGCGTACTTGGAGCGTCAGGTTGGCCGCCATCGTGTTGACCGAGTCGGTCAGATCCTTCCAAGTCCCTCCGACGCCGAGGACCGTAGCGCGGCCTCCGAGCTTGCCCTCTGTCCCGACCTCCTTAGCGACCCTGGTAACTTCGGTCGAAAAAGTCCGCAGCGACTCCACCATGTTGTTGACGGTGAGCTGCAAGAGGGAGGGTACAAGGGGGAAATGCATGCAAACGAGCGCGAAGAGGACAGGCGATTCAGTCAGCCCTGCGACTTTCCAAGCCGCACAACCTCCTGTCTGATCGTCGCAGCGCCACACACACTCACCTTCAGATCGAGGAACTCGCCTCGGACCTCGACATTGATCGTCTTGCTCAGGTCACCCCGAGCGACGGCCGTGGTGACCGTGGCAATTGACCGGACCTGGGTTGTCAGATTGCTGGCCATCATGTTGACGCGCTCTGTCAGCACCTGCCACTGGCCTTTGACGTCGTTGACGTTAGCCTGTCCGCCCAGGCGTCCCTCGGTTCCGACCTCGACCGACACGCGAATAATCTCATCGCTGAGAGTCTTAAGCTGCCGGACCATGTTGTTGACAGTGAGCTTGAGGTCGAGGATCTCGCCCTTGACGTCCACCGTGATGAACTCGGTGAGCACGCCCTCGGCGACGCACTTGGTCACCCGGGCAATCTCTCGCACCTGCGACGTGAGGTTGTCAGCCATCTTGTTGACATTCTCCGTAAGGTCCTTCCAGGTTCCTTCGACGTTGGGTACGTGCGCCTGTCCGCCGAGCTTTCCGTACGTCCCCACCTCCATCGACATCCTCACAACCTCACTCGCAAAGATGCGCAGCTGGCCCACCATGCTGTTGACCGTGTCCTTGAGCTGCGCCATCTCGCCCTCGGCGTCGATGTCGATTGTCTTGGTGAGGTCGCCCTTTGCCACCGCCGTCGTCACCATGCCGATCGAGCGGACCTGCTCGGTCAGATTGGAGCACATCCGGTTGACGTTGATGGTGAGTTCCTTCCACACGCCCTGGACTCCGGGGACGTTGGCCTGTCCGCCGAGCTGGCCACGGCTTCCGACCTCGCGCGACACGCGCGTTACCTCGTTCGCAAAATGGCGCAGCTGGTCCACCATGACGTTGAGCGTGACTTTGAGCTCAAGAATCTCGCCGTTGGCTTGAACCTCGATCTTCTTGGACAGGTCGCCACGGGCCACCGCCTTGGTGACGAGCGCCACCCCTCGCACCTGGTTCGTGAGGTTGGCGGCGAGGCGGTTGACGACGTCCTTGAGCTCCTTCCATGTCCCCTCCACGCCTTCAACCTCGGCCTGGCCGCCGAGCTTTCCCTGCGTCCCTACCTCGAGCGAGACACGCGTCACCTCGGCCGCAAAGTTGGAGAGGCGGTCGACCATTTGGTTGATGATGTCCTTGAGCTCGACCATGACGTGGCCCTGCACCGGCACGGTGATGTGCTGCGTCAGATCGCCGAACGCGACGGCCTTGCAGACTCGAGCGATGTCCTGAACCTGGGCTTTCAGCAGGCGCAGCTCCTCCTGGGCGCTGAGGCCGCTCTCGTCGTTGTAGCGCTCAAATGCACCGATCGGGTCCTCGGGCGCCGCACCCGGATCGCCGGACGACAGCAGGACGGGCCCGTCTGTCCCCATCCCGAGCGGGTAGCTGAGCGGATATGTGGAGCTCTGAGGCTGTGCGTGCGAGATCGGGTAGGGAAAGGACCGCGGTTGCTGGTGCGCATATGCCTTGGCCAGCTCGTCTCCGGCCACCTTGGAGTCGGAGGCACTCGTCTCGGCGCCCGGCGTGCCGATCGCGCTACCGTCAGTTTCGGAAGCGGCATGGTTTGAGGCAGCCGACGAGGCATACGCTTCGAGCTGGTTTTCTGCCCGCCAGAGGCGCTCGACCAGCTTTTCAAGATTGGCCTCTATCCGCTGCGTCCGCACGTCACCCTTCCCGAGACTGTATGGCGGCAGCGGCAGCGACAGCATCCCGTCAGCCTGAGAGTGGTTCGACAGCTGGGCCGACGAGAGCTTCTGGGCGAGCTGCTCGACGGCGGAGACACCATCGGCGCTGGATACCGTCGAGGAGCCCTGACGCTGCTGCGTTGAGGGCAGCGTGTGCTGCGGGTCGTGGCCCATGCTTCGGAGCACAGATGGAGGCAGTCTGCAGTTGACGAGCGATTCCGTAATGAGGGCGATGTGATCGATAAAGTCTTGAGGCATCTTGTCGGCGCCAGGGAGGGGGAAGGAGGTGTAGCGAGACATCAGGGAGGAAGTAGAGGCAGCGGCATGCGCCTCGGACGGTGCGAGGACGGCGGCCATCTTTGCCGTCTTCGTCGTAGCGACGATTCCGTCGAGCTGATGCCAGCAGTTATCTGCGTCGAGCGCACAGCCAGAGGTAGCTGGCGACAGGCGCTGGCTGTCGGTTGATTCCGGATTGCTCTATGGTCTGTTTCCAGCTGCTGCAGACGAGAGGAAGAAGGAGGGCGGTCGCGGAGCTGTAGCAGTGGCGAGATCTTCTAAGGCGGAGTGCCGGTTTCGAGGAAGAGCGGTGCGGCTAAGGTGAACGAGACGTTGATCGTTTACCGCTGGCTGGTGCAGGGATGCTATGCCGATATGGTAGAATGGAACGGTGGCAGGGGCGAGCGAACGAACGTCGCTCCGCAGGTGGGGTTGAAATGACAAGATGGCGTGGCGACAGTTTCGCGCGTGTACGGACAAGCCTGCTGGTCGTTGGCGCAAGGAAGGTCGATGAGACTAGCTTCGGCTCGCTCGTCGGCGGTGACCACAATTTGCGCCGTCGTTAGAGCGTGGGAACCGAGAGAAGGGTGGTGGGATGGAATATGTAAGATGGAGTGGGAGGAACGTTGTGGGCGGCGGCGAGGGAGATACGACCGATGCCGTCGATGATGGTAGGGGACGGGAAGCGGCGGAGGGGAAGGGGGCAGCCATAGAGAAGGTTGTGAGGAGAAGAGAGGGAACGGCACAGAAGGGACGGACGAACAGCGACCGACACACCTCGACTAGACAGGCAGGCAGGCTGCCGCTTTCGCCCCCAGCCTCTCTGGTGTAGTTATCTGTCTTTGTCTCTTGCGCGCGGGTGCGGCGCTCACATAAAAGCACACACGCACACGCACACTTCAAGACTTTTACACACCAGAACGGCGGCTGACTGACTGGCGCCAGCGGAGTACATAGAGGGAGCGCGGGCGCCTCCGACTCTGCTTGCGCTCGACCTGCGAATTCAGAGCGCAACGCCTGTCGCACGCGAGCCCAGCAGCCTCGTCTGCCTGCCCGCCCTTCGACTCCTGCCTGGCCTGTGCCTGCTTGCCGGCGAGCCAGCCAGTCACAGCCACCACCACCGACACTGTTGGCGATCGGCCGCATCGGATCTGAGCCCGATGCAACCGGACCGATCGGGCTGCGGTCAGTCGCCGACTCGTCGTCAGAGCTGCTACCACCAGGCCTAGACCACCTAGACCTACGCCTTACGGGTAGAAGCCTTCCGGAACGCCGACGGCGTCCCAAGAGCATCTCAGAGACCGAAGGCATGCTTGTGGGATTGCTGGGGACCGTCTAATGTACAAATAGAGGCTCTTGGGCACCATCGTCGAGCTGGAATCCATCATCCTTGGCATCTATCTTCTACAGACACGACCTGCCGCGGCTGCAAGGCCGCCGAGCCTCCGTAGTAACCACCCAATGCAGACGAGGAAGGTCCCCTTTGTTGCAGAAGCTGGAGACGGTCCCCCGCCCTCCCCCGCCCACGCATTGAAACGTCAGGGATAGCTGCACTTAAGCTCTTCTCGTACCTACAGTCACCGTCTCAAAATCAGAAGGCCCTATCGAGCTGCTGCGGCACGCCGGACCTCCCCGTACCGCGAAGCAAGTGCTGCCATGCGGTGAAGTTGTTCCGGCTTCGGTTCCGGCTCCTCCGAGACCGCCATCCACCACCAGATTTACACAGCCAGGGCAGGGCAAGGCGCGATGAAGACGCCGCACCTCAAAAGCTTGTGCTACGGCGGCACAGCAGACTTGAGGGCGGTCCAACGGGGCCCCAAGAGCGCATCGTCCTACGCACACCAGCCACGTACAAACATCCGACTCTGCCTCGAGGATCACAGCCGCCTAGTACGGGGAAGGAAGCCGCGCCTGTCTTGCATCGACCAACAGGGATCGAGGTACCTTTGCACTGACGTTCATCACCGGGGCCACCGCCCCTTGTCGGCGCAGCGACAGTTCGAGGTCCGTACTCGGTGGCAACCGGCAGCAGCAGCTACAAGGTGCCCTTGCGACACGCCTAGCCAGGTGTTCTCCCCACGGTGTAGTGTGTCAGAAGGAGATGCTGGCCCTGTACGGCTCGCTCGAACGGCAGGTCTTGCCAGTCGCTGAACACCGAACTGCCTGGCCAATTTGAGCCGAGCGCTCCCAAATACAGAGTGAACCGGGCCCATCACCTAGACTGCGGAGCGGGCGTAGGTTTTCGTGGTGAGGCCGACGAGCTAGAGGCCACAAAGGCGCCCTTTGTGCGGCAGTCGGGACAAGGCGAGAGACGGGGCTGTCGATGCCCACGTCCGGCGGCCATCGAGCAGCGCTTGCCTCTTCCTGAGGGCTGGAACCGCCACGCACCATACCCAGCGAGACCGGACGCAAGGCTACGCTACTCCTACAAGGTTATATCGGGCATGCTGCGGGCGCATCACTTGATGGTCCCACCGGCGGTCGAGGCGGACTACAGCTCCGGCGAAATCCCACTACCCCTACCTACACAGGCGACCAAGAGACTGCCCCCACCTGTACCCTTGCAACTGCCGCGCTTTGACCGGCGAGACAACATGAAGCCAATCGAGCTGCTGCCTACGCCGACACACACGGTTGAGGCCGTTGACTGCGCCCACTTCGAAACGGCGCCAACGGCCGCACAAGCTCGAGCCCAACCTCGCCCACCCTTTTTGTGCACAGCACATAGATAGGCGGGGGAAGTGGGTATGGGCCAACCACTTACTGTTGAGCGGGCCAGCCTGGCAGCGAGGTCCCCTCTCTCCATCCCTTGCCAGTCGTTCCCCGCTTCCTTCATCTCCTGATCCCCCTGCTGGCCCTCCCATCACAGGAACCCAGCCCTGACCATTGCGACCTCTCGCTCTCACGCTCGCTCGTCCGTTGTCCACCACCCTCTGTTTTCTTTCCCCAACGCTTGGCGCACGTCGCCCTCCCTCACTAGTACCATCGTCTTCGCTTTGACCTCTACCATGGAGCTTGCCACTGCTGCTGCATCACTCTCCTTCCTGCTCGTCTTGGGGACGAGAGCTCAGAGCGTTGCAGGCAGTTCCGACGACGACGACGACGACGACGACGACGACGAGGGAAGCCCACTCAACGTCGACCAGGATCCCGACTTGTCCGATCCCTCGTCGTCTGCCTCGGCAATGGGGACGAGCGGACCCACTCGCACGTCCAGCTCGACGCCCTCTGCCGACACGGACGGCTTATCGTCGCCAGACGTCGCTTCCTCTGACTCTCCCACTCAAGACGAAGAGGTTCTCCCTCCTCCACCTCCGTCGCCGGCCGACGTGGAGCTGGACAAGGTGCAGGGAGTCAAGTCTTGCCAGCCGTTGAGGATCAGCTGGCACTACACGGTAGCGGCCGAAGGTCGCCGCGTCTCGCTGCGAGTGCATCCGGATTCGTTTCCGTCCTCGCCCACGCTTCGTAGACGCTCCTCGAGACATTTCGAACGACGCTCGATCTCGACGCACCCTCAAGGCGCGGCGACGGTGCTGCGCCGAGCCACTAACGAGACGATCACTCCACCGAACGGCGTCACCCTTTCTGCCGGCAGCTTCGTCTGGCAGCAAGTGACCCTGCCCGTTGGCAGTTATAGTGTCACCCTCGACGCGCCCGCACAGGGTGACGACGCGAGTCTCCATGCCACATCTTCCTTCCGGGTCGACCCGGGCACCTCGTCAACTTGCCTTCTCGGATCAGCCGGCTCCCCCCCTCTGAGCGGCCAAACTGGACCTCCGGGCGGCGCGAGCCACACTGGCGGCGATGTTGCAAGCGGTGGCAGCCGAGGAGTGTCCGGTAGGGTCGTGGCCGCGGTGGTGATACCGCTCCTTGTCCTCTTGGGCATGCTTGTCCTCTGGCTGCAGCACCGCCGTCGGAAGCGATCACACCAGCGTGGTCTTATCACGCCTTCGGGACCAGAGCGTCAGTCGGGCTCCGAGGGCGCCGAGAAGGACGGCAAGCATCATGGAGGAGCGACGACGCCATCCTCTTTCCTCGAGTCCTGCACCACCGCGGCGGGCGAGAAGGCTTGCAATCCGGGCTCGAGGCGCGACAGCGTCCTGGCTCTTGAGACGGACATTGCGGACCGCGAGCTATCAAGCACGATCGAGATGCTCGATCAAACTACCAGCGACGACTACAACGAAAGCGCAATCACGTCGGAGGGTATGCAACTGTCGCGCTCGGCCTCGCTCGCCAGCAACTTCAGCATCAGACGCAAACCGGTGCCACCTCTCGTCCTGCAACGATCCGCGACCGTGCGCTCCGTTGACCGCCACGATCCGGGCCTCGCTGCTGGTTTGGCACGTAGGCTGTCGCAGGCTCCCGGCGTCATCGGCGTCGACCAGTCCAATGGCGACATCGGACCGTTCGATGACCGCGGGGCGAAGGCAGTGGAAGGTGCATCCCTGGGCCGCCGAGCATCCGACTCACAGCGCTTCGCCCGAAAGGAGGAGGGAATGGAAGAGAAGGAGGACAAGGAAGACGGGGGCCTTTCGCCCGCTACTGACGCGTTGCAGGTCAATTGCGGGCGAGACTCGACCCATTCGGAGCAGCGAGCCTCTGCCGCGACGATACAGGTCGCCTGGCAGCCTGGCCTTTCGACGCGTATTGGCAGCGGTGAGGTGCCGAGTCCGGCGAGCGCCGCGTCCACAACGTTGACCTTTAGCGCCGACCGATATGGTGCCCAGGCGTGGTCGGACACCGGACCATCCGCGCCACCGCCCGTTATTTCAGCCCAGCTCGCGCAGCGCGGCGGCCAGGCGCAGGAGCTCGACGTCGGCCTGCCGACCAGGAGCGACCCTGGTCGTCGACCGTTGACGACAGAAACGACGGACTCGTGCCGAACGTGCGACCTCAGTGGCGACTACGCGCTTATGCCGAGCGAGATCCTAACTGCCACTCGAGTGGTCCCAATTGGCACTGAGCCGGTCAGCCTGTCTTCGCTGCCATCGCTCAACACGAGCGCAGCATCGCGACACCAGGCGCAGGCCAGCGCAGACTCCACTCGCTCGGCCCCTTCGAACGGGACGCTGGACTCGTTCGTTACGAGCGAGGATTGATGGCTGCTCGAGAAGTAGCTACTGTCTCTGGGATTTCTCCCGATGGTCATCAGATGTGTCCTCCCGAACTCCAAGTAAATAGCAGGTTCCCATGGTCACGGCCGACACCGGCAGCATGCTGCGGTTGCCGTGCGCTGCTCACCTTGCTTTGTTTCTCATGCGTACATCCAATTTATGAAACATGGAGTTTAGACAGCTCCTCTGCTTCCGTATCTTGAATCTCGTTGCTTTGTGGCGCCTGGCACAAGGAGACGCCCGCTTGTGAGAGAGTGAAGACCAAGGGAGGTGCCTCGCGTTGTCACTCTATCTCTTAGCCGCTGCCGTGCTCTAGCGTCGTTGCTACATATCTGGCTGCGGTCACCCTTCCGGCTCCGAAGGATGGGACGCATCGGACGACGTCGGATGGCATCATCGAGTGCAAAGCGAGCGCAACCTTTGACCCTGCTCGTTCGGGCCGACTCGAGTTGGCTCTATCTGTGCTTCTGGCGAACAAGGCACATAAGACGATGCGGTGCTAAGCCTGCTTAGCGGCGGCGATACACCGCTGATGCTGTCATTGTCGCTGGTGAGAGGGTTGTTGGCGGATGATGGCGAGATAAAGAGGGGGCGGAACAGCCGAGTCGAAGGCGCGCCGGGGCCAAGCACCGCCTCGCTCGGTTGACGGGGGAAGGTGCCGTTTGTGTGGGTCATGACGCAACCGGGCTGCTCTGTGCACGCGCGATGGCATGTGCGCTGCGGCGAGGTGCATTGTCGGCGGACCAGGTGTCCAACGTCTAATTTGAATCTGTCTGCCACGCAACTAACGCGTCTCCCTGGGAAGCTGTGCTCGCTGGGAAGCTGGCAGATTTTTTATCCACCTCCCTTTTCTATCACCATCTCCTCGCCACCATGGCGCACCATCTCTTGTTTTGATGACCACACCAAAAAGGCAACTACATGCAATGCACAACTAGTCCGGCTTGGCAAGTCCTCCACAGCCGCCATAGGGGTCACGGAAGATCAGGGGGACGTTGTAGGCCTCAAGAGTGCTTGGCCCGGGCAGGGAGGGATCCAGTGCAAGTGAGTCGGTCATTGTGGGTGGCTTGGCGGTCTCAATGGGTGGTGAGCCGCTCTCCCGTGGCCCTGCCGATCATCTGGTCCTTGCAGATGTAACGGCGGTCGCCTGGCTTGGCAATGGTCTTGAGCGGTGAGGCACTGCGACACTTCTTCTCGTTGGCAAGCTCGGTCGCATGATGCCAAGTCTCGGCTGCCTTGAGCAGCTTGTGCCGGACAAGGCTGCCCTTTCTCTTGTCTGTGCTGCCCTGCATTTTGCACAGGAGGCGGTCGAAGCGATGCAGAGTTGTCGGTGTCTCAATGTAGGGTCCCTCGATGGCTTGTGGTGGCGTCTGCGGGTGTGCTGGCTTGTATCCGGGGAGCGTTGAGAGCACCTTGTTGGGGTTTGGCGGCACCGTGAGGCCAACATTGGCAAAGGCCTTTTGGATGGCGGTCTCGCTGATGGCGTTGTGAGCCTCTGCGTAGAACTTGGCAAACAGAAGCCGGTCTACCTTCTTGTTCCCTCCAATTGCTGCAACCCAGCGGCTGTAATTGCTCTTGATTGGACCAAAGATGCTGACGTCGAGGGGCTGGATGACGTGGGTAGCATGGGCAGGGAAGCAGACCGGCACAATCCAAAGCGCCCAGCACTTGTTGCAGAAGTCGAGATCTTCTTTTCTGCCGGCACAACAACCTTTTGCCTCCCAGAGAAGCCCATGATCACGCCCGTCTCGTCCATGTTGTACAGCTGGTCCCGTGCAATGTCATACTCCTTGATGGTGCGGGCGAAGACGTTGTAGAAGGTGGCAAGGTTGTCAAGCTTTGCTGCCTCTTTGCGGACGGCTTGGCGGTGTGACGGTAGGACTGTGTGGCGCGGCATGACAGCAGAAGAGCAGTGAAGATCACTTTGGCAACGGTGGAGTCAGAGAGAGGAAATAACAATACAGGAGGAGATGGTCATCGACAAGAGAGATGGTGCGCCATGGTGGCGAGGAGATGGTGGTAGAAAAGGGAGGACAGGTTCCCAGGGAGACGCGTTAGCTAGTTAAAGTTAGCTGTTGGACGCAGGAGCACCTCTGACCGTGAGAGAGGCTCTATCGCCGAGACACCCCCTGAGCCCCTATGTAGCCTCCTCTCGGTCGCCTGGCCGAAACCGCGTATATATAGGTCGACCTTACACGCACCCGCACCGTCGCCCTCCACCATCCCATAACTTCTTTTTACACCACACCACACACAACCCCAAATACACATATCTCTTAGCAATCATGTCCGCTGTAAGTCTTAATCTCTCACTCTGTCCTTCCTGCTCCTTCACCGACCGTTGCATCCTCTGATCCTCCTCCATTGTCCATTATCTACATCTCCACGTGGCAGCCTCAGCCTCAGCAGCCCGGCGCCGGTGGTGCCCCCCAGCAGGACGCTCTTGACAAGGGTGTCTCGGCCGCCTCAAAGCACTTTGGCCACGAGACAAACGCCTCCACCATCGAGAAGATCTCGGACGGCATCCGCAGCGGATTGTAAGTCTCCTCTCGACCTCGCACATCCCGGTCGCTCTGCCGTTCGTCCTGAGGATCGGGACGTCTGCTGACCACGTTCGCTACTCTACCCTGTCTCCCACCACGAGCAGCAAGAAGCTCACCGGCAAGGACGTCCCCATCAAGGACAAGCAGTAGACCTCGCAGCTTCTTTTGAGACTACCGATGATTGATGCTTCTGTATGCCTAGTGCGTCGCCTCTGAGCGACCGCAATCCATACCCTACAAATGCCCCCATCCCGACCACCAGCCGTCGCAATCACGGCTCGTTGAGTTTCTTGGCCATCTCGATCAACTTTGCATCTACGCCGTTCGGCGTCGCATCCTTTCCCTTCCCCTTCCCCTTCCCCTTCACCTGCTCCACCGTCGTGGCTGCCTTCTTGATTTCTTGATCCGGAAGCGACTCCCCTTGACCGGCGCCTCTCTTCTTCGCCGCTTCACCCCGTCTCACCAGGTGCTCGAGCACGTCAGGATCCAATCTCATCCCATCGGCACCGATAACTTCGCCGATGCCCAGTCCGTTCTTGCACCGCCACTCGACGAACCCCTTTAGAAGCTTGTCCGTGACGTCTTCGTCATTTGTCGTCGTGCTGCTCGCCTTGGGCCCGGGTGTCTTTTTGCAGCTTGGCCCCGCGACGCCAGAAGCGGGAGTCTGGTTTGTCCGATTGGCTTCTGTCTTGTCCTCACTGCCTGCTGCATTGGCGTCCTTGACGTTCTGTTTCTTTTCTTCTGTCTTTGCCTTCTCGACGATCAGTCCGGCCTTTTGCTTTCCCTTGTCCGCCTTTCCCTTGTCCTTCGACGCCTCCACCGGTTTGATCCCCCCGCGTTCGTTCTTCTCCGCCGCCGCCGCAGTCATGGTACGATCGAGCAACAAACTCAGGTCCACCTCGACCTTTTCCCTATCCAGCTCTGGAAACTGCATGACGAGCTGCTTAACCGACTCTTTCACGAGCCATTTCATCGTTTCGTCGTCTTGTTTCGACTGAACCGGCGGTGGGGGGTTGGCTGGCGTCTTCTTGGGTGGTTGCTGCTGCTGTCTAGAGGAGGAGGGATCTGCGGTCCCGCCTCCTACAGTTTGCCGTCGCGGCTGCGAGGGACCCGCTACCGGCGACTCAGCTCGGACGGTATGTTCCGTCTCTTTCGCCTTGCCCTTTCCCTTGTCCTTCTTGCCTGTCACTTCGACGGACGGTGACATGGTCTTTGATATCTTGCTGCGTTTGCTTCCGTTGGAGTCGGTGTCTCGTATCGCCTCGCTCGCCTTGGGATTCGCGACATCCTTCTTGATCTTGGCCGGACCGACGAGGGAGGGTGTCGTTCCCTTCGTCTTGACGGGCGTGCTGGAGTCGTCTTTGTGCGGTTTCGTCACCGACGCTGCGTCTTTAGCAGGCGTGCTGGCAGAGGTCGTTGCTTTCGCTTTCGTATCGTCACTAGGCGTCTGCATCTTTCCCTTGTCTTCCTCCTTCTTTCCACCCGATCCTTTCACCCCTTCCTCGTTCCGATTCTTCTCCTCCCCCTTCTTCTTTTTCTTCTTCGCCTTGCCCTTACTCCCGTCGGAGGGAACAGGTTCAAGCCCTCTCCCCTCCACGGGCAAGTCTCTGAGCCACGTATCGACTTGGACCTTCTTGGGACTCGACAATGTCGTCTTCCCTGGTGCGACTTTATCTCGCTCGTTCTTGTTCGAAGGTGACTTGTTTTCCTGCTCTGGTGCGGCTGCTGTCAGATAGGGCTGAGTTGGGGACGGAGCGGGTTTGTCGGTGTGCTTATGCTTTGACGCTTTTTTCATCTCGTCCTTTGGTCGTTTGCCGTCGACGTTGGTCGATGCATGCTGATGCTCGTGGTGTCTCTCCTTTCCCTTCTTCTCCTCCTTCGCCTCTTGCTGCGCCGTGCAAAGCGACCCAACAAGATGTCCACAAATCGCCAAAACCCCCACTACCAGCAAATTCGAACATACTATCCCCACCCTATCACCTATCCCAACCAGTATCAACCTCCCTACAACCGCGACCAAACAGATACACACCGTCGTACAACCCAAGAGCATCGTATTCGAGAATCGCATTTCGCTTCTCGCTACGTTCCCTCGCATCTCTTCAAGTCGTCCCGTCGACGGGCAAGCTTGACGATCGGATAACATTCCGAGGATTCCAAAAACCCAAGGAGGAGACAGAGAAGTAGGATGGATAACGTATCGTCGTAGGTGAGGTGGGAGAGGAGGGAGAGACATGTGAAGAATCCGAGGAATTGCAACGTTCCCCCTTCGCGCATCGTGGAGATTTGGGATCTTTGGTTGGTGGTGCTGCTGTGTGGTGGTAGTGTTGTGGTGAGGAGAGATGGTTGTAATGTGAGTTTGTATGGTTCGGTATGCGGGAGCGCGATTGATCACGCGTCCCCGTCTCGAGACGGACGTGACGACGCGCGGTGTCCTCACACGTCCGCTGGCTTCCGATCGTGCAGAGCCAAAGTGTTCGAATTTGGGAGGATCAAGACGGGCCTGTTCCTGCCGCGTAGACATCTCTGTTCCCCTTTGACTTGGCTCGTCACATACCAACGTCGCAAGTGATGTGTGGCGACAAGCTGCAGGATAGAACAATCGCACGCACCTGTCACCTCTAGACGAGAGCAGTTACAGATGAAAACATGGAAAGGTGCTTGCATAAAGGTGCGAGGACAAGAGGATGTATCTCACCGCCATCTACTGACCGACGACCGCATCGACAGCCTCCAAAGCTCTAGCGGCAGGTTCGAGCGCCTCGATGGGACCCTGATCCTTGAGCCTCTCCAACGCCGACCTTGTCCTCTGTGCCGTCTGCCTGATCGCATCGTCCTTGTCTAATTCCTCCGTGTTCCCTTCGCCTCGAGCCTGGATCAGGCTCAGGACCAACATGCAGGCGTTGGCCGCAAATTGCGGCGGCATCCTCGCGTCTCTCCTCGCCAGGACCGAGCAGATCATATCGACTGCTGCTGGAGGCGGCGGGAGAGGCTGCGAGCCGTTAGACGCGATCGACTTGTGCGTCGATCGGCGTCGCGCTGCTCGGGCCGCTACGACCGCCGCGTCTCCCATCTCCTCGTCCTCATCGTCGTCCTCCGACGCCAATGACTGACGTGCTGGCTCGTGCACGAGCGACAGGGCTACCAGCTCAGCTCCCACCGGCTCGCTGCCTACCAGCGTCAGCGAAAAGATGCCCTCGTTGACGAGGATCGGGTACTTGGGGCTGGTGCGCACCATCTCGGCCAGCGCCTGGATCGCATCGCGGCGCACGACGGCCTGGCGCGCGGCCGAGATGAGGGCAGACGAGACGCCGGCCGTCGTAGACGACCAAAGCGTCTTGATAATGTTGACCACGACCCGCGTCGCCTCCAGCTTTGTGGGCACGTCGTCGACGCGCTTCGTCAGCTCCAGCAGGGCCGTCAGTGTCGAAGCGGGGGTCTCGCTCTCGTTCTCGCCACCGCCGCCCTGAACCGTGGACGCTTCGACAACCTGGACGGCGTTCTGCGGCACGCCGGCGCAGAGTTGCTTGAGCAGCCCCACTGTCCCGAACTGCAGCGGCTGCACCATGTCCTTGTCCTTGGCCAGAAACGGCGTCACCGCCTGAATGACGCCCAGTGATCCGATTACGGCCTTGTTAGACACCGGGATTGAGAGATTCTTGAGCAGCGAGACGATGCCGTGCGAAACCTTGATGTCGCTGGTGGGCGACAACAGCGAGGCCAGGAAGGGCGCCAGCTGGTGCTCGTTCACCAGGGCGACGCAGTGGGAGTCGGTCCGCGCCAGGTTGCCGAGCGCCAGCATCCCGCAGCTCACAAGGTCATCCCTCACCTTGGCGTCGTAGCGCATCCACGCTTTCAGCCGGTCGATGAACCAACCGCCCATGCCGGGGTCTACGGCGGTAGAGGCTGTCTCATCCGGCTCACCGGCGCTCGGCTCGTTGAAGAGCCTCGTCATGTTGGCGTCTTCGCCTGCGATGGCCACCACGGCACGAGCAAGCGACGCCTTTGCCTTGGCAAATGTCTTCAACGCTTCGGCGGACAGCTCAGCGTCGTTGACTGCGATACCGGCGTCGGTAGCCTCATCGTCGGGCACCTTCCAAAGCGCCGGAACGTCGGCCTTTTCGACGAAAGCCGTCAGCAGGTCGAGCGGCGAGCGGAAGGCTTCGGCCAGCGCGTCTCGCGCCGATGACTCGCCAAATGTAGGTCCAAGGGGTCCGGCCGGTCCCGCCCTGACCGCGCCCGTGCGGAAGGTTTTGTCGTCCATCGCGCAACCTTCAATCAGCTCGCTGGCGATGGCGAGGATCTCGGTGTCCGTATCGACGAGCTCCTCGACGTCGTCGGCGTTGGCGTGGAGCGTCGCTGCTAGGACCGGCCCCCGAGCGCCTGTGCCGCCGCTGCTCGGTGTGTAGTGCAGGAACGGTCGAAGCAAGTCGCCGAAGCTATGCTGGCTGAGCAGCGACTTGGCCAGGTTCTCGACGTCATCGTCGGCATCCTGGGATCCGTTCGAGGACGGTCGCCCGCCCACCTGCTGTTTGTCCTCCATTTCATCCTCACACACCTCCTGGACGACTCGCCATGCCCAGCTCGAAACAGTGGAGCCTAGCTTGAGCCGTTCGAGGAGATCGGCATCGGCCGAAATAGATTCCTCTCGTGTTGCGACCGAGCCGAGCGGCAGGTAGACTTTGGTATGCCCAGCGACGAGGGTGAGCGTGCTGAGGCTCTCAGCATTGAGGAGGGCCCTGCGGGTAGGGATGTGCTCGAGCTGGAGGTTGAGCACCGCACCCATCGCCGTGCGGAGGAGCGACAGCACCTTGGTGGAGAAGAGGAGACCAGGAACATCCGAGTGCTGTGCGATGACCTGCGCGACAAAGTAGACGACGTTTGATGCGGCCGACAGAGCATGCATAATGTCTCTGTTCGCCTCGTGGTCGATGCAGAGA
Organism: Thecaphora thlaspeos; assembly: GCA_900291925.1. Classification (NCBI taxonomy): domain Eukaryota; kingdom Fungi; phylum Basidiomycota; class Ustilaginomycetes; order Urocystidales; family Glomosporiaceae; genus Thecaphora; species Thecaphora thlaspeos. Next base: position 839,634 of record UWYS01000004.1, on the reverse strand, counting down.
TTGGCCAGGACGCGGAGGATCTCGGTTTGCGCAGAGATGACGGCTTCGGTGCTGAGGGTGTCAAGCGACAGCTGGAGGGCCGTGATACATTCCACTGGGAGCCGACTGGAGCCAAGGGGGGTGCGAAGACGGTCTGACGAGGGGGCGCAGACGGAGCGGTTACGCGAATAGCCGAGCGGAGGTCAGCGTGGAGGTTGATGAGATGAGAGCTCCACCCAGCTCGCGGTATTGTATCGACTCACCCGTCCTCAGCACGTCGGCGATGGGCTTGAGTTCCCTCGATATGGCTCTCCAGCATTCTTGCAGTTCGTGGTCGTCTATTGTCTGGGATGAGGTGGAGCGGCGGAGGGATTTGGCCCCGAGGCTGGCGCGGAGCGAGCCGTGCGATTGCCGCGAGGGTATCGGTGATGGCGATGCGGGAGCTGGAGTTGCCGGCGCTGCTGATGCCGACGAGCCAAAGAATGGTTCGTTGGCGCGGAGGATCGAGGGTGAGTCGACCACGCTCCTCTCACCGCCGGGGGACTGGGTGAAAATGAAGGGGGCGGCATTGTCGGACGTGTCGGTCGAGATGGAGAGGGACGGCGCTTTCGATGCTGTGGTTGATGGCGGGCCGAGTGCGGAGGCCTGGGACGATAGCCTGACAAGCTTTTCCGGGGTGATTGTGCTGGCGGTGGAGTCAGTGGTCGAGGTGCGGTCGGCCGAGGATGGAAATGGAGTCGAGGAGAGGAAAGCTATGGCCGAGTCACCGGAATCGGACGAGATACTGTTGTCCTTTGCGATCTTGCGGATGCTGTGAATAAGGGTGGAGAGCTGGGATCGTATGGTTGCTTCTTCCCCTGCTAGGAAGGCGCTGCTGATGGTGGAAGACGAGGCGACTTGATGCGAGACTGGGGGTGCTGCTCTCATCGTGGACGAACTACGAGACTGGAGGATACGGTGGCGAGTGCTGACGGAGCGGAGCGAAGCAGGAGCGTTGCGTGCGTGCGAGGGAGGAAGCAGGGATGACAGTGATGCGATTGGAGAGAAAGGCGGGCAGAGAAGAGAGGAGGACGGGGAGAAGAGGCGATGGCGGTCCAGGTCAGAGGCTGGCTGGCGGGCTGTAACGTGCAAGGGCTAGGGCTGAGGCGAGGCGCTGCGGATGAGCCGGGCGTTGGTGTAGTCGTGGGCGTAGTGAGCGAGTCGTTGCCGTTGCCGATGCCGCCGTCGTGGTCGTGGTGGGGTCGTCGCCGTCGTCGGTTGGGGCGCGTCTGAGCTGGAACTTTGTCGTCGGTGTCGGAAAAGGTGCCGATGGATGTCGGGGGCGGGCCGGGGACACAGCCCGTTGCGCCGCCGCGCTGGGTCTTCTTGCACTTCTTTCCTGCGTCGCTCGCCTGTCTGTGCACAGCGTGGCTGTGCATGCGCACGCCGCCCTTGGAAGCAGGCGAGCGAGAGCGGTCACTCGCCGGTCAGGTGGCCAGCTCCACTTTTTTGCGCTGCAGGTGGCCACCACGAGGCAGCTTGACTTTCTCGCGCGAGAGCAGAAGTCCCCTCCGCCGGCTCCGCTTGCCCTTTCGCAGCGGGGACGGGCTTGCGGTAGAGGGTGAGGAGGTGCACAGGCGGCGCACGTCCGTCCTGCCTCGCCCTCGCCCTCGCCCTCGCCCTCGCCTTCTGGGCCTATGTCGCCACCATTCCCCCCCACCCACCCACCACCACCCGTCCCCGATCCACCCCGCTACTCACGCCCACCATGGTCCTCTCAGACCTCGGACGGCGCATCAACACCGCCTTCCAGGACCTCTCGCGCCAGCCCACCGTAGACGCCAACACCGTCGACCAGCTCCTCAAGACCGTCTGCTCCGCCCTCATCGAGGCAGACGTCAACGTCAAGCTCGTCGCAAATCTACGCACGCAGGTCCGCTCAGAGGTCTCCTCGCTCCTCAACGACAAGGCCAACGCAAACTGGTCCGACGCACAGCGCAGGCAGCGCGTACAGAAGGCCGTCTTCGACCACCTCGTCCAGCTCGTCGACCCTAGCCATGGACAGGCAAAGACCGATACAGAGTCGGGCGCCCTCGTCGCCCCCGGCACTTCAGGCCCTTCGGACGTCTTCAAGCCCAAAAAGGGCAAGCCAAACGTCATCATGTTTGTCGGCCTTCAGGGTTCCGGCAAGACGACGTCGTGCACCAAGCTCGCCCTTTACTACCAAAAGCGTGGCTTCAAGACGGGTCTCGTCTGCGCAGACACCTTCCGAGCCGGCGCCTTCGACCAGCTCAAGCAAAACGCAAGCAAGAACAATATCCCCTTCTATGGCTCCTACACCGAGACGGACCCCGTCGCCATCTCGTCGGCCGGCGTCGCGTCGTTCAAGTCGAACCGCTTCGAAGTCATCATCGTCGACACTTCCGGCAGGCACAAGCAGGAGCAGGAGCTCTTTGACGAGATGAAGGAGATTGACGCCGCCGTCTCGCCGGACTTGACCATCATGGTGCTCGATGCCAACATCGGCCAGGCGGCCGAGGCCCAGAGCCGCGCCTTCAAGGACGCCGCCGGCTACGGCGCCATCATTGTCACCAAGCTCGACGGCCACGCAAAGGGTGGAGGCGCTATCTCGGCCGTCGCCGCGACAAAGACGCCCATCATGTTCATTGGAACGGGAGAGCACGCCACCGACCTCGAGCCCTTCCGCGCCCAGCCCTTTATCTCGAAGCTGCTCGGCATGGGCGACATCACCGGGCTGATGGACAAGGTCGAGGAGATGCAGATGAACGGCGGCCAGGAGCGCCAGCGCGAGATGCTCAAGAAGATCGAAGAGGGCGGGACGTTTACCATCCGCGACTGGCGCGAGCAGCTGAGCAACATCATGGGCATGGGACCGCTCTCCAAGATTGCCGGCATGATCCCGGGCATGGGCGCGCTGCTCGGCGGCGGCGGCGAAAACGACGAGGCGGCCGGCGGAAAGATGAAGCGCATGGTCTACATCATCGACGCCATGACGCGAGAGGAGCTCGACTCGGACGGCAGCCTCTTTACGGCGCCGGTCCGGCACAAGCCGGTGCCGCGCGATCCCGGTGCGGTTGTCCAGCACGATCCCTCGACGAGCACGAGCGCCGTCGATGCGGCCAAGAAGAAGAACAATAAGAAGAAGAAGGCCGCCCCGACCAAGGTGCGGATGACGGCACGAGCGCGCCGCGTGGCGCGCGGCTCGGGGACGTCGGTGAGGGAGGTGGAGGAGTTCCTGATGCAGTACCGCATGGTGGCCAACATGGTCAAGAAGATGGGCGGCAAGAACAGCTGGCTTCGACAGATGTCTGGCGCAGCGGGCGGTGGTCCTGGCGGGAAGGGTAAAGGGGTGGGAGGTATGCCGGGGCCTGGGATGCTACCGCCGGGCATGACGAGGGAACAGGTTATGCAGATGCAAAACTCACTTCCACCGGAGATCAAGGCGCAGCTGAGACAGCCGGGTGGTAGGGAGAAACTGATGCGCGACATCCAGAGCGGAAACATACCGCCGGAGTTGGCGGCCATGGGAGGTGGGGCGGGGATGGGCGGTTTAGGTGGATTGGGTGGGCTGGGAGGGTTGGGAAACCTCATGGGAGGAGGTGGTGGAATGCCAGATATGGCTCAGATGCAACAGATGATACAGGTGCGTTCCCACACCCCACACCCCTCCTTGACTTTCGCGAGCGTAGGCGAGATTCATACTGATCTTAACACCGCCCCCCCCCCTTCACTCTATCAGTCCATGGGCGGAATGGGCGGTATGGCAGGTATGCTAAAGAACATGATGGGCGCAGGTGGACCTCGATGAAATCCTTCCCATCACTTTCCGTCCCCCCTTCCCCTTCTACTTCCACTCTCTCACCTCCCTTACAACCTCTGTACCACCAACCCCCCTTTCAGCTCAACCTCGCTGCTCTCCGCAATCATTCAGTACAACTCGAAACCAAAGAACCCCTCATCCAATCTCATGCGCTGCCTCTGTCAATCGATATATCGGTCTTTACCAATTCACTTTTGTAATTGGAGAATGGGAAGCGTTGAGGGGAGTTGTAGAAGCTTCGAGCTAGTTACGAGATAGAGACCGACGAAAAGACAGGAACAAGACGAAAACAGAATGAACCACGCCAACGGTACGAGCCGCATAGCAACAAACAGCAACGGATCTTGCTTACGACAGAGCAGGGTAGGGGTTTCTGTGATCGTGCTGACCGCTTGCACCTCCGCCCTGCTGCTGCTGACCCTGATGCTGCAAGAAGCGCTGGTCGTTGAAAGCATGCTGCTGCTGCTGCTGGCCCGAGCTACCTGCGCCACCGCCAAAGTTGGCCAGCTGGTCAAAGGGCGAGAACGATCCTCCAGCAGCGTTGCCGAGGCCTCCGCCTCCGTACCGTCCCCCGCCGTACTGCTGCTGCTGCTGCTGTTGCTGGTGGTGGTGGTGCGCAGCGTGCATCTGCGAGCGCGCCATCGACATGATGGCCGCATCGTTGAACGGCAGCTCGGACGGCGTCGAGGGCGAAAAAGCATCGCGGTGGTTCTGCTGCTGCTGTTGACCGCCGAACCCGCCGCCGGGCCTGCGACCCGCGGAAGCCGCCATGATCTGCGCCAGCAGCGGGTCCGACGAGTTGGCCGATGTGCCATTGGGACGTCCCATCTCAACATTGGGCGAACCGCCGTGGTTGCCCGACGCGGCGGCGGCGGCGGCAAACTGCGCCTGCTGCTGGGCTCGCTGGGCCGCCTGCTGCTGAAGCTCGGCCAGGAAGCTGGCTCCGCTGCCGTTGAAGACGTTCTGCTGCTGTTGCTGCTGCATCACGTTGTCGACCGACGGCGAGAGGCTGCTGCCACCCATCTGGTGGAGCGAAGCAAGCAGAGCCTGCTGCTGTCGGCTGGCGGGCGCAGAGATGCCGGGCGGCGGCGTGCTGGTGCCGAAACAGTTGCTAAACGCCGGACCGCTGATGCCCGGGGGCGGTCGCGACATGCCCATGCCCGGGTAACCGCCGTCCCTGCCGAGCGCGAAGTTGGGCAGCCCGCCGTCTACAAAGCCGCCCATGCTACCGCCCTGGGGACCGTGGGTCGGGTCCTGGTCGACGACGTTGCCCAGCAGGCTCGAGCCGTCTTTTGACGCCGACAGGCCATCCTGATCGCCGCCGAAGCCATTGACGCGCATGTTGAGCATCAGCTCGGCCCGCAGCGGCGAGGCCGCGATGCCAGCGCCGAGCGAATCCGACTCCTTGCGCTTGGCAAAGTCGAAGCGCGACGCCCTCTTGGAAGCGTCGGACGCCTCGGCCGAGTCGTCGTTGCCGTTGCCGTTGTTGCTGCCGTTGCTGTTGTTGGTGTTGTTTCTGTCTTCGCTCAAGGTTCTCTTCAACTGCTCAATCGCCGCAAAGGGCGAGGCGTGCTTGTCGTTGCTCTCCCCTCCAATCGTCTCGCCCGCACCCGGCGCAAAGGGGTCAAATGAGCCCGAGTAGCTCAGCGGAGCGGGCGATGCGGTCCCGCTGCGGTTGGGCGTCCGCATGATGCCAGGCGGCGGCGTGCCGGCGTTGACAAGGCCCCCGTGCGCCGCCAGTACGCCGGGCGGAGCTCCAAAGGGGCTGAACGTCGAGAACGCAGTTGTCAGGTCTACCTGGCCTGGTCGCAGCGGTCCGTCCGAGTCGTTGGCCGATGAGGCCGCCTGCTGTGCGGCCGGGAAGTTGAACGAGAAGTCGCCGTCCTGGAAGCTCGAAAGCGCATCGTCGAAGTCGGGGAATGGGCTCGGCTTGACGGTCTCGGGCTCGGCCTCTCTCCTCTGCAGCATGTCGTCAAGCAGGGCCTGGGCGCTCGACGATGGCTGGTACGTTGAGGCGACCGTTGTGGAAGACGACTTTTCGCTCCGGTCGCCTTCTTCGGACGTGAGCGTCCGCGTCGAGGCCGTCGCCGGCGAAGCGAGACCCGGCGGGGCGACACCCTTCGAGAGGCCCGGTGGGCCCGTTGGCGTCGACTGCTTCGTAATCGTCTCGGAGCTCGATTTTGACGAGACCTGCGCCTTCGGTTCCAGCCCAGGAGGCGGTCCGGCGTTCGCCGGCACGGGAGTGGCTGCCTTGCTGGGTGGCGGTGATGGAGATGCGGGCTCGGCGGCAAGCGGCGAAGGCGTAGCCGGTCTCGTCGATATGCCGGGGGGTGCCGGCGATTCTGCTCGTCCGATGGCGCTGGCCCTCGACTTTGACGTCGGCGTCGCTGGAGGCTTGGCCGTGCTGGACTTCTGCCTCTCCGGCTTCGGCCAGCTCGGTTTCCTCGCCAGCACCGATGCCGAGCTCGCCAACAATGGCGGCATGTCCGACTCGCGGAAGGGACTCCCCACCATTGGTGCGCCCGACGTGAGCCCTGCGACGGGTTTACCAGACGCCCACGACGCAGTCTTAGGCAGCGCCGAGCCTTCGAGCGAATCTGCCCCCGAGACCAAGTCGGTTCTCTTTGGTATCGCAGTGAGCCCCATCGACGCCGGCTTAATCTTGTTCTCGGTGTCCTTGGCGGCGTGCCGCAGCGTCGAGAGGTCCTCCTTGGTGAAGCTATCGGCCTCCTCCCCTGGCTCGTGGAGATAGGTGCAGCCTGGGTTGGTGCAGGGCAGGTTTCGGAGGTAGGTGGTGCAGTACTTTGTCGTGCCATAGCTCGCTCGGATCACTTTACCGTCGCTGCCCTTGCTTCCGTCGATGGCCACGATTGCCTTGGCCGCATCTTCCTTGCGGTGATAGGTCACATAGACGCCGATCGCCGACTCCGAGGTCCCCATCACCAGCTTTGATGCTGTCGTCCGCTTGCTGATGAGTATCTTGGAGATCCGTCCGTACTGGCCAAAGTAATCATTGCTCCGCAGTGTCGGTATGAGCTGCTCGGAGTGTCAAAAGCGGCAAGAGAGCGACGAAGAAAGAGTAGAGTCATCGGGCGTGAGTGTAGTCGCTCGCATCGGAGCACAGCGTACGGATTCATCGACAGCGAACTCCACTCACCTCTTCCTTTGCCAACTTCGAACTGAGCCCCACCACGTAGACGAGGTTCTTCTGGACAACGCGCATATTCGCCAGATGCTTGCGATTCATCGCCTCAAGCTCCTTCTTCTCCCTCTCCTTTTGCTTTTTCGCCTGCGTCAGCTTCTTGATCCTGCGCGATAGCGAAGCAGATGAGAAACCGCACGAGATGCGTGGAGAGAACAGCTGTTGGTAACGGATTCCTGAATATGTTTGCCGTACGTCTTTACCAAAGGGATGCTTCACTCACTCTTCTGCAGTCATCGGCTTGAACTCGACCGTCTGGTCGGAGTACTTCCGCCTGCATGCCGGGCATCTCCCATTTAGGTTCTGCTTGATGTGGTGCCAGCAGAATCGACAGATCTTGGTTTGAGGCATCAAGGGGACAGCAGCAGAGAAGGAGTTAGCATGGGTGTTGGTCTTTGCGCTGTCGCGCATGGACCGCGCGGCGGCGGCGGCGGCGGGGGGGGGGGGGGGGGGGGGGGGAGGGGGCACTCACCTGGTAGCCGCATGGACAGGGCTTGAAGTTAGCATCAGATAGGTCGATCTCCTCCAAGCACAGTGGGCAGTCCATATCCTCCTGTAAAGGCGCGTATTAGAAGCAACGGGTAGCAAGAGAAGGATGGTCAGCCCTGGGACTTTAGTCTGTGTGAAGCGACTGACCGAGACAATGAGCCGACGAGGCAGGCCGAGCTAGCTAGGGCAGGTGCAAAAGATGCGACGTCCACCTGCTCGTATGAGATCCATTAGAATACCATAGCCGGAGCCAGGGCTATAGGTACAGCCATAGCCAGAGCCAAGCTCTTGTTGCGTAATCGTGCCAAGTGTCACACGCGAAGAGGCCTGGGCCTCCCAACCCTAGCTGAGAGCAACGCCTGCACGGTTGCAAGCGACTCGGGCGGCATACCCCCGTGCAGGCGAACCGAAGTCGCCTTGTCCTCCAGGAGACCAACTCTGCGACACTCACCTCTTCGTCGGACCAGTAAGCATCTTGTAGCCTGCACTGCTGGGCCTGGCTGATGTCGAACTTGTTGGGCGCCGGTGGGAGGCCAGTCGAGTGCACCACCTCGCTCGAGGACGCCGCAGAACCTGCGTTGGAGTAGGAGCTGGAGATGCCGTTCATCGAGAGCGCGCTGACGCCTGGCGCTCCAGGTCCGGCGACGAGCCCCAGCAGCGGGAAGGCGAGACCTGTGGTAGACGTCTGTGGTGCTGTCCTCTTGGCCATGGCTGCTGCGATCGGAACGACGGGGCGGTGCTGCTTCGAGGTGCTAAGATGCGGCGAGGGTTGAGATCGGAGGGCGAGATCCTAGAGTGCGAAAGGCGGAGAAAAGGTGGAAGATGCACAGTAACAACAGCGTTCGGTTCACTGGCGTCGAGGACGGGAGAGTTGGAGAGGGTCGGCTTGCAAGGAGAGGGTCGGCGACGATCTGGGTGCGGGTGAGCGTCCGACGATACGGCTTCGGATATATGCTGTAGTCGAAGGAACGGGTGGCTGCGTCGTCGATGTCGTCGGTCGGTGCGTGAGGGACTGTCGTAGGGTGGACGTGTGAGGTGCGGTGGTGATGAGGGGGAAAGAGGGGAAGCGGGGCAGTGGGATGGAGGAGGTCGTGATTGGGATGGTGGCGCGGAGACAAAGGACGGCTTGGTTGGGTTGGCTGGCTGGCCAGCGCGAACATCCAGAGTGAAATGAAATTCAACGAAAAGCGGTCCCTCCACGTCGCAATACAAAAGGCACGCCGCTTGAAATGCGCCGCCTGCTGCGCCTGCGCCTGGCGCTGGGGAAAAGGTTTAGCTGAGGCAGGTGAAGCGGGCGCTCAGTCGATCACAGCTTTTCTCCTTCTCAGCGGAGCACGCGCCTACGGCCGGGAAAAGAAGCATGCCGCCGCCGCCGCCGGCCCCCAACACGCACACACGGCCAGACATGCCCACGCCCACGCTCCACGCCCGCAACTCCAGACGGGCCCGGCGCGCTCGCGCTTCGCCGCTCGTCATCACGGCAACGCAGCCACACTCTTCCATACAGCGTCCAATCCACCACCAGCAATCACCCTCAAGCACCATCCCGCCACTCCCAGCATCCGCTCTACCCCCTGTCCATAGCATACATCCCGACATTCGCACCGACGCATCCCCTCACCATGGCCGCCGGTCTAAAGAGTGTGCCTCGCCGCCAGGCCTAGCTTCCCCCTCGTCGTCCGAGGCACGACGATGAGCTGACTTGAATCAAATCCGTTGCCTCCTCCCTCTCCTCTTGGACCCGTCCGCAGCAATCATCTTCCTCTCGCTCGTGCTCGCGCTCGGCTTCCTCCTCATCATCCTCTCGTGCGCGCTATGGGCCAATTGGCTCCCGCTCCTCGTTGGTGAGTAAACGATCCTGCCTCCGCCGACCTGCTGCCAACGTCGAACGCTCCCGACTGATCCTCGCACTGCTTCTCCACGCCATCCGCCCGTATATCACACCCAGCCTTGACCTACGTGCTTGCGCCACTGCCCAACAGCGTATGTGCCAAATGTGCCGGCGCGGATGACTTCTCGGCGGACTACAACAGGTGAGCAGAGCAGAGCGGCTTCGCCTCTGCCATCGTGGCGGCTTGAAGATCGAGGGACGTCGCCTTACTGACCGCTTCCCTGTACTCCGCCTTCCTCGTTTGCCTCCATCCCCAACGACCCTCGCAGTGCCTTTCTGGACTTTGGCAACTTTATGACGGGCATGATGATCGTATCCGGCTTCGCGCTCCCGCTGGCGCTGGCGCATTCGGGCATCATTGCGCCCATGGCGTGTATCATGTCGATTGCCGGAGGAGCGCTCGTCTACGGCACAAGTGAGTGCGGCGGCCGTTGCGCGCGCTGTCAGCTTTCCGTGTTGCGCCTACGAGGAATGGACTCACTGACAACCCCACACCCATGCTCCCTTGACCACTCGACGCTCCGCCCGCACAGTCCTCACATATTCCGGCTTCTTCAGCGAGACAGACGAGTTCTAGAACCGTCGGACGACAAGGGTCCAGGAAACACAGATCATCCAACGTGCTCTGCCTTCTGTATTGCAAGTTGCGAGCGGTCCATGACAGAGACAGTGTGAATACGGTACAAGTACATGATGCGATCCCAGCTGATGCGTCACAGGGGGTCCTCGGAAGCTGCGATCATGATGGCGATGCATCTGCAGCGCCTTGACCAGCGCCTGCCAGCTTCTGCTTCTTTCTCTCTAGGTACCTCTGGCGCGCGCTCGAGATGGAGCCTTCGTCGTTGCGCTTCGCATTGACTTTCTGGCGCTCTCTCTCCCTATCTTGCTCCTCTTCGCGCTTGCGTTTCCGCTCGAGCTCAAGCATCTGCTCCTCAATGAGCGCGCTTTGACGAGAGCGTTGGGCGTCGCGGTTCATGCGGCTCTCGTACTCTTCCTTACGCCGCTGGTCCCTCTGCTGCCTTGACTCGCGATCCTGCTCCTTTGTCGTGACGTCCTGCGGACCATGGTGTCGCCTCTTCGAGACGACGTTGAGACCCTTGGACAGCAGGTCGCGCTTGTCGACAACCTGGTTCTCGTCGTTGAGCTCGACGTTGAGGCCCTTTTGCTTGGCTTCGAGCGCGAGCTCGGCGTCGCTCTTTGGCTTTGGTGCTTCGTCGGTCGACACGTCCGTCGTAGCGCCTTTGAGGGCCTGTTGGATCTCCGCTTCCTTCTTTGGCTGCAGCGATACGGCGATGGCGGCCTCTCTGGCTGCGGTCGAGTCCTTGAGCATGTCTCGGTAGAAGGAGCCGATGCCCTTTGACTTTGAGCGCTCCTCTTCCTCCTTGCGCTGCTCGTCAGCCTCGGCCTGTGCGATCTCCTCCTGTTGCGCCTTGTACGCCGTCGTAACAAAGGCCTCCTTGTCGGCAAACTCGTCGCCCTCTACCTCCCTCTCCTTTTGTATCATCTTTGCCTCTGCTCGCTCTCGGTCGCGCTTGCGCTGTTCGGCCGACTTGAGAAAGTTGCCGATGTACTTTGGCTTGCGCTCGGCCGACTCTTGCTGCTTGGCGAGCTTGACGCGCTTCTCGGCCTCCTTGATCGAGTCGTAGACGGTGTCGTAGTCGAAGACAGTGGCGTCGAGCTGCTCGGCTTCTGCGTGCTTCTTGCGGTCGTTGCGCGAGGCCGGGGTCGAGGACTTGCGCGGCGCTAGACCCATCATGTTGAGGTGGCCTGTGGCGTGCTTTGCCTTGGGCTTGTTTCTGGCAGACGAAGAGGCGTTGGACGAGCTGCCGTCGTCGTCATCGTCGTCGTCGTCGGCCAGAGCCTGGAAGGCCTTTGGCTTGGCGGCGGCGAGCGGTGGCGGTGCGGCTGGCTTGGCGGCGGCCTTGAAGCCAAAGGAGAGCTTTGGTTTGGAGCCAGATGGTTGATTCATGGCCGAGCGTCGTAGTTGTGCGAGCGGAGAGAAAGAGCGCAGAAGGAAGGTGGCCAGGAAGCAGTTGGTGGTAGGAAGGAACGACGGCAGCAGCCGAGCCGCAAGCCTCCACTTGTGAGTACTCGCCTTTTTCCCCCTTTTCCCCTCTTATTTGCCAGGAGGCCCGTGAGCGGTTGGCAAAGAGAGTCACGGTGAGGCGCCAAAGCGGCGAGCGCGCACACGTCGATAAGCGCCAATCCACAGCGGCCCCATCGTGCCTCTCTCTTGCTCTTCTACCACCATCCACTCTGGCACACTGCGCCGACAGCTCCCCCCTTTCGTCCGCCGCAGCAACGCCACCATGGATTCCAACAGCAACCAGTACGGCCCTCCCTCGACCGATGACTGCGACGAGGACCGCCCCCTCATCGACGACGACGATCATCACCGCCACCACCCCCGCACGCAGCCGTCGTTCGGACAACGTGTCAAGCGCCACCTCAACGCCGTCTTTGCCCCGCTCTCCAAGCCACAGGACCTCCGGCCGCTCGAGCGCTTCCTCATCCTCATCTCCGTTATCCTCCTCCTCCTCGCTGCCGTCTTCATCGGCCTATTCGCCGGCTCTCAGCACCGCCTCTCCCACCGCCCATCCGCCCCCGCCCCCGCTCCGCTACCCGCCCCCGGCAACCCGCACCACGAGCCTTCCACCGGAGAAGTCTGCACCACAAAGGAGTGCGTCATTGCCGCTAGCGAGATCCTTCGTGGCATCGACGAGTCTGTCGACCCCTGTGATAGTTTCTACGACTTTGCCACCGGAGGCTGGATCAAGAGCCACCCCATCCCTAGCGACTCGGGCCTCTTTGGCCTCTTCCAGTATCTCTCTCGCGAAAACGCCAAGGTCATCAAGGACATCCTCGAGCATGCCGGTAAGCCCAAGCTGCCCGACGACTCGCTCGACGAGCAGGCCAAGGCCGACCGACAGAGCATCGCCAAGCTCAAGGGCTTCTACGACTCTTGCATGGACACTAGGGCCCAGGACAAGATAGGATCCAAGCCGCTCCTCGACGTCGTTCACGAGCTCACATTGCGTCTCGACCTTGCCCGCCTCTCCTCCGAAGAGCTCGAGGGAGAGGCGCGGGCGGAGCCGAAAGAGGCGATGCTATTCGGCGTCCAGAGCTCGGGCAAGCCGATCCCGCCCAATCAGCCTCCCAGCCGATCGCCCAAGCCGCACCCTCCGAAGCACAGCCCCGAGCCACTGCCTCCCTCGAGCGGCCGACAACGCGGCCTGACGCAAGTCCTTGCCTGGGCTCACAGCCGAGGTCTCCCGGCGCTCTTCAAGATCTCGATGGACGGAGATGCGGTCAAGGATCCCAAAGCGGCCACGCCGTTCCTCTTCCCCTCCGGCCTTGGACTGCCCGACCGCTCTTACTACGACGACGACGGCATGCTCGACTTTTACCGCGATGTCATCGAAGCCGGCTTCCGCGCACTGGCCAAGGAGGACAAGCACGGAAAGGCCGAAGAGATGATGATGGAGAAGAAGGGCAAGGGCAAGAAAGGCAAGAAGCTCTCGCCGGACTTCAGAGAGCTGGCAGCCCAGGTCGTCGAACTCGAGCGTCAGATTGCCAAGATCACGCCCGACGTCGAGGACATCTACGACCCTATTGCCTCCTACAACCCCGTCAACACCTCGACGCTCTCCTACCGCTTCCAGTCGATCGATTGGCCGACCTATATCTCAGCTCTAACCGTCCGCACGCCGAGCACGTTCATCCTGACGAGCCCCAAGTTTGTCACCTCTCTCGACGCTCTCATCTCGCGGACGCGCTCTAACGTCCTCGAGGCCTACTTTGTATGGACCGCCATCCGCGAGCTGGGTAAGGGTCTGGGTCCCAACGTGGCCCTGCGCGCCCCCACCGAGCGCCTCTCCCGCTACCTGATGGGAGTCGACGCCGACGTCAAGGAGGATCGCGAGCGGGTGTGCCTCGAGGAGCTCGATGAGGCGCTCGGCTTCATGTCTGGCAGGTTCTTTGTCCAACAGGCCTTCAAGGGCGACAGCAAGGCGCGCGTCGAGACCATCATCCGGTCAGTCATCGCTGCCTTCAAGGCGCGCCTGCCGCATCTCGACTGGCTCGACGATAAGACGCGTGCCAAGGCCGAAGAGAAGGCCGACGCCATCCGCATCCTGGTCGGCTACCCCGACAGCCTCCCCAACACGACCGACGCCGTCTCGGTGAAGCGTTTCTACGACGACTTCGACGTCGACGGCCGCGACTTCTTTGGCAACCGCCTGCGCAGCTCTACGCGCAAGGTCAAGCGCGACTGGGCCCAGTCGGGCCGCAAGCTGGCCGGGTACTGGGACATGACACCGTCCTTGGTCAACGCCGAGTACAGCCCGCAGGGTAACTACATCCTGTTCCCTGCCGGCATCATGCAGGCACCCTACTTCTCGCTTGAATGGCCGTCGTACATGCAGCGTGGAGCGTTTGGCGCCGTAGCGGGCCACGAGCTATCGCACGCCTTCGACCCGGATGGCCGCCTCTACGACAAAGACGGCTTCCTCAAGGACTGGTGGAGCGAAGAGACGGCCACGGAGTTCCAGATGCGCCAAAAGTGCCTGGCGGACCAGTACGCACGCTACACGATTTCGGACGGCAAGGGAGGCAAGCTGCACCTCAAGAGCAACTTTACAAAGGGCGAAGACGTCGCCGATGCCGGTGGGCTGGCGCAGTCGTACCAGGCGTGGCGCGACGAGCTGGCCCAGGGCGGCGAAGAGGTGGAGCGCGCCAACGCCCTCCTCCCCGGCCTGGGTTACACGCGCGAGCAGCTCTTCTTCATCGCCTACGGTCTGAGCTGGAGCCGCAACGCGCGCGATAGCGAGCTGGTCAAGAGGCTCCACACCGACCCGCACTCGCCGACGCGCTACCGCGTTAATGGCGTGCTGGTCAACAACCCGGACTTTAGAGAGGCGTTCGGATGCCGACCGGGCAAGGACACGATGGCAAAGAAGCCAGAAGACGTCTGTAGCATCTGGTAGACTGGGGTTCGGCGATGCAGGACGGTAGAGGCGGCCAACTCGTCCCTCAAGGCAGCAGGCAAGAACACGGTCAAAGGCGAAGTCATGGCCATGGTTTCCCTTATTGCTGGCTGGCTCGGAGGTGTCGTTGATGGTCTAGTCGTGATCTAGGAACGAGAAATATAGTGCGAGTCTCTTTTTTGAGGCGTGAGCGCAAAGACGTGGCGTCGAGCTAGGCCCATTTGCCAAGGACGGACTGTCGAGGCCGGAGATGCGGAGCGACATAAGGATAAAAGATGAGTCAGTTTCAGGTCTTGACTCGGGGCAACGATATGGGGACAGATGCAGGTCGGGGAAGGTGAAGAACTTACCATTGCCGCAGCGCCAATGGTGATGGCGAGGATGGCCATGGCGCTCTTGAAGTTGGAGGACTTCGACATCCTTTCGTTGTGGATGAAATCGCCACTTAGCAGCTCGACCATGACGGTGTAGATGAGCACGCCGGCCGAGAGGGCATGCAGCGTGCCCATAGTCACGAGCGTAGAGGAAGAGTTGGTGTTGAAGTGGTTCCTTACGCCAACGCCGATCGCGATGCCAAGCGGTGTGGTGAGGACGTAGGCGAGACCCATGACGACCTTGCCCCAGGTCGAGGTGGAGTACGACGGCAACAGGGCGATACGAGATCCTAGCGCGATACCTTCGAAGAGCTGGTGGAACGTGATGGCGATGAGAAGCGCAATCCATCCCGATCCAGTAGCGGCACCGAGCGTAACGCCGATGAGGATAGAGTGGAAGATGATACCCGCTTCGAGCATCCACAGGTCGACGCGCTGGACCGTAGCGGCGTTGCCCTGTGCATCGGTAGGTCCGCGCGACGCAGAGTCCGAGTGCGTGCTGGACGTTTCGACGCCCTTTTCGTGATCAATCTCGAGCGAGGGCGAGCGAGCGTGCCTCTGGCTGGCGAGGGCGCGGGTGCGGATCGACTTAAGGTAAAAGTCAATGACAAACACTAGCCAGATGGCGCCCATGGCGATGGCAGGTCCGACTGATTCGAATTGAAGCTCGCTGTGTCGTTTCAGGTTCGCCAAGGGAGGGCGGGGGGAACAAGAGGTGTTACGTCAGTGCATCGTCCCTTCTCCCGGCGTCGATCGTTGACCGTTCGTCTACTCACCCGACGCATTCGTTGGCAAAGTACAGCATCGCATGGCTCAAGAGATGGATGAAAGCCGTCGAAAGGATGATACCCGTGCCAAAGTGCTTGCAGATGAAGAAGATCTTGCCCAACAAGCCTTCCTCACCCGTGGCCTCGGCGTCTGCCGGCTTGGAGTGAAGCAGGATGGGGAGGAAGGTGCCTGTGGCCGACGAGGCGAGCAGGATGAAGATAGCACCGACGTGTAGGCCCAGATCGTAGTCGTCGAGCGGGGCCAGACCGCAGCCGTATTCGGCCGAAGGACCGTGAGAGTGTCCGGCGTGTCCACCGCCGGCATGGCTGTGTCCTGCGTGGCCCTTCGCCGAGTCTCCATCGCAGTCCCAATGGTCGATGTGGAGCACGCAGTTTCCTCGTCCGGTCGGCGATGCTTCGGCGGCAGCGGCGGCGTTGGTGACCGTAGCGACGACGGTCGCGTCACCCTCACAGTGCCAGTGATCGACGTGCAGCATGCAGGCTCCACGACCCGTCGGGGCAGGACCCGCGGCGGCGAGCGCCGAAGAGGCCGCGGCGTCAAGCGAGCAGATCCAGGTCATGCCGCCCAGAGTGCAGGATCGTCCGGTCGGTGACGGTTCGATGGAGCCGCTGGTGGTCGGAGTGACAGCCTGTCGAGCTTGGAGGCTCGCCAAGGTGGCCGTCGGCGTGGCGAAGGCGTTGCTTCCTGCCGCCAGGGCGAGGACAAGGGTCGAGGTGAAGAGGGCAGAAACACGCATCTTCGGAGAATGTAATGCTGGGCGTAGGTGGCGATCGGACAAAGAGATGCTGTGGAATTGAAGGAGCTCTATATACATTCTCGTCCTCCTAGACTCTAAGTCGCCGCCTTGCCTTCCTCCTTCTTCTTCGCTCCCCTCGACCGGCAGAAAGCAGAACGGAAGGTGATGCAGAGTCGATGGGAAAGAAAAAAAAAAAAAAAGTCGACGGTCACGCGTGGTGGCAAGAAAAGAGCGACCTTGGTGGTCAGCTCGTGGATGGCGTCGCTCGGTAGCGATTTAGCGGTTGCGGTAGCGGTTCGCTCCAATCCGACCATCCACCGTTCTGTGCGTCTTGAAATTAAACGAGGAAAGAAGACCTCTAAGTTACCCTCCCGTCGGGCACACGACTTGCCATCCCACACCAAACAGCGAACACCTGCTACTCGATACGAACAGTAGCTGGTCGAGGGCGTGACCGGGAGGGTCCTCATTGCGAACCTCAGGAAAGGAAGGGAGGGAGAGGACGATAGGCACAAGACGGAGCCAAGCGTCGCTTGCTGCTGTCAGGTTTGGCCGCTAGCTGCTTTGCCTGCTTTGTTGTCTTGGCGCCAAGACTTTTACTGTGCGTGCGTGCGTGCGAGCGGGATTTTTTTTTTCTCCCCGTTTCCTATTTCACCGGTGCTGCTGCTGCTGCTGCTTGTCGCGTGTAAATTGAGTGCAACAGAAGCGAGTACAAAAATAAAAATAAGAAAACAGAGAGAGGCTTAGTTACAAGTTCCTAGGCGTCGCAACTCTGCACCAAAAAGGAGGCCGCTCGTGTTGCCATCTGGTCGTGCGCAGAAGGAGTTTGAGGTATGTATGTACGTACTTACCGTATGTAGACGACGGACAATCCAAAGGGTCCTCGCTCGTCTTCGTCGAGGCAGCTGTGCGCTCGACGATGATTCGGCGGCGATTGCCAAACGGCTCTGCCACCTACTTCGCCGCCGCAGCCTCGGCATCCGCCGCGGCGACCAACATCTTTGTCCAGTCCACCTCGTCCCACCATCCCTTGAACGTCTGGACACTCTCGTCGTTGTCCCTCTTGCTCAGCCTCTTTGGCCTCATCCACCTCCTTGGCTCCAGCTCCAGCAAATTGCCGATAATCTCTGCGGCGAACCAGCGCGGGAAGTCGCCCCCGCTCCTCCCTCGCTCGTCGACGTCAAACGCGTTGCCTCCATCGTTGGGATCCGCAATCGCTCCGTCTGACTTTTCGATGACGTGGCCGTATCCGCGCTCGCCCTTGTAGTCGAACTGAACCATAAAATACGGCAGCTGAGGAACCATGGTCCGTCGGAACCCTTTCGGTCGCAGGTCGATGACCTTTGCGTTGGTCGACCATTCGTCTTCGACCATCATAAGGGATTCCTGGCGTGCAGAGAGAAGCATCGGTGGCAAAAGTGGCATCGTCGAGGTCAATTTTCAGCTCTTCGAACGATCGGCGCTCCACAGACCGACGACGACTCACCTTAAAGACGCCGGGCAAGACATCCATCACCTCGCTAGGCACGCTGACTGCCTCGATGACGGTATGCTTCTGGTGCTTGAGGTTGAGCACCGTCTCGTAAAAGACCATCTGTTCGTCGCGCTTCGCCGCCGCCTGGATGAGGCACTTCATAAAGTTCTTGATTTCGTCCCACGTATCGTCCTCGGCCTCGAGCGAGCTGAGGTGGTGCTGCATCGGGACGATCAGACAGTGCCCCGCCGTCAGGCTCTCGTACTCTGGCAGTGAAAGATAAACGCGCGTGCCGCTCGAGATGACCGTGGCCCGGGGCGGGCGAGAGCCCTCTTCTTGCCAGCAGTAGATGCACGTGTCGAGCACCTTTTTCGTCTTGGCAAAATCTGTGAGGAAAAGGCGGAGCAGATGGTCGTTGTCAGTGCCGGGTCACTTTCAGCCCGCATTCGGACGCTGGCCGGTGCGACTCACTCTGTATAGCGAACTGCCTCTTCATGGCATCCGACTTCATCTTCTTCCGGGCCAGTCTCTCGGAGTTGTCGTCGATATAGTCCTCCTTATTCTCATATGTAGCATCGTACATGATGTGACTGGCCAGCTCGGCGTCGAGGTCCTTCTGGTCCTTGGACCCACCGCCGAAACGCTCCTGCCGAACCAGGTCGGCTAGCGTGACGTTGTCGTCGTCCTTGTTGTAGCGCAGCCGTTCGCCCGTCTTGGAGTCGTGCGTTTCGAACTGGAGATCAAGTCAGGACGACAAGCGTCGAGGATGAGGTCAGCGTCCTGCCAATGGCCCACTTCCCTAGCTGGCTTCGGGCTCTCTCGGAACTCACCTTGTCCTTCTTGCGTCGAGTGCCGAGCAGCCGCGCGTCTGGGTCCGCATCGCCGGGCGCACCGGCCCCGACATCGTAGAGGCGGCCCTGTCCGTCGAGCGTCGGCAGGACCTGTACCTCGGTCGCTTTGTCGCCTCCCCTCTGCTGTTTATCGTCGATCATGGGCCTCACCGCACCGCCCGCTCCACCGGTACTGAAGAAGCCTCGTCCGCGATCGCCCCCGCTTCTGGCACGTGCGCTCTCCCGCTCGTACTCATCCTTGAGCCCCGCGCTGTTGGGTGCCCCCATCAGCTCGGCGCGCATCGCCTTGGCCTGCAGCTTGTTGAGCTCGTTAGCGCTCAACGGTGGCCGAGTATTGGCATCGCGCGTCTGGCTCTGCTCCATCGTGTGCCGCATCGCCTCGCTCGACGCGCCGTCAGCCGCGGTCGACGCAGGCTTGGTAGCGGCGGCTCCCTGCTTACGTATGATGGGCGTGAAGACGTTGGGGATTGGGGTGCCGGGTTTCGTCGATGAATCGCTGCGACCGCCGGGCGTGTCGTAGCCGCTCTGCCGGAAGCTGCTGTCCCGCGCCATCGGTCCCGGGGTCGAAGCAAGCGGCGTCGAGGGCATCGAAGCTTCGCCGGGCCTTCGGAAGCTCTGGCGACTGCTGGGGCGCGATGGCCCTCCGCTGCCTAGACCAGCAGCTGGCCCGGGCGAGTCGGAGAACATGAAGCTGCGCCGCGTGACGTTCTGGATCGGCGTACCCTTTTCCGCTGCCGCCGCACCATGTGCAACGGCAGGGCCGCCAGCCATCCTTTTGCCTCTGGCCCGGTCGCGGTCGTCGAGGAACTGGCGCTCTGCTCGGGCCTCGTTGAACTCGTCCAGGCTAGCGTACCGCTCTAGCGCCACCTGTTCGACAGGCCGACGTTCCTCTTCGGCGGCCTCGTACACCCTGCGCAGCTTCATCATCCGCCACTGGTGGCCTGGCGCTCCGTGCTGAGGTTTTTGCCGAGGCTGATCGACGTATTCGTCCACCGATTTGCCCTCGACGAGCTGCGTGTTGAGCTCTCGGCTGCTGATTTGGAGCTTTTCGGGATCGGGCTTGTCTGCCTTTTGCTTCTTCTGTTGCCTCTCCTGGCCGAGGCTGCTGAAGTAGTCTTGCTCCCTGGCGGCATGGTCATCGTCTCGCTCCCCTGTTTCAACCGAGGGAGCATCGGCAGCGGAGGAGGACGAGCGGGTTGCAGCTTGGCGCTCAAGTTGCGGGCTGCTTAGCATCCATTCCTCTCGCTGCACCTTTGTCGCGGTGACGGCGTGACCGGGTAGAGGAACGGGATCGGGGATGCGCGATGGGATCGCCTTAGACGTGAGCGAGAGCGACTCGCTGGTGGGGATATGGTCCTCCGGAGGGTCTTGGGACAGTACGCCAGCATCGACGCCAGTACCGTTAGCCGGTAAATTGGCCCGTGATGCCGAGTTGATCCGACGATCGGTGTCATCGTCGATGATCTTCTGCCTGCTCTCGTCCCTCGTCTCCTTGTGCTTGTTGCCGTGCCTGCTACTTCGATGTCGCTCTTCATCGTCTTGGTACCGACTGCTGCTGCTGCGACGGGAATGGGAAGAACGGTGTAGATCTTCTCCATCGCCGCCGTCCTTCTTTCTCCTCTTGCCATGCTTGTCCCGGTCGTCTCGCTCGGCGGATCTAGAGCGGGAACGAGAGCGGTGAGACGAGCGATGAGAAGAGTGGTGATGGCTGGAGGCTTCACGACCTTTTTTGTCTCGGCTGCCACCGTTGGAGCGGTGTTGGCGGTGTCTGTCTTGATCGGAGGCCTGTTCTTGTTCGTCGCGGTGTCGATGGGAACGATGGCGAGACGACGAAGACGTCAGCGGACGGTCTTGATCGTGAGCTGACGCCATGATGCGTGGCCGGAGAGCTGGCGGGTGCGCAACTGCTGGTCGGCGAGTGCTGTGTATATGTCGTATGGCGTGTGTGGAGGAGAAAGCGAGGATGAAGGAGCAAGGGCCGGCGATCGTTGCGTTTGTGATAGGGAGGGTAGAGCGAGGAAGCTGTGAGGGGCAGGGAAGTGAAGACAGAGGCTGGCCGCGCGATCTGTCTGCGGTGACGCGCCGTGTGCAGCGGCCGGCGCCCAGAGCTGAGAGCACAAGCTAGCTAGAAAAAGTGGAGGCTTAGCCTCGGAATCAAAATCGCCTTCACTCCAGCACTACACTTCGCTCCTTTACACACCACAGCTGGCCGAGGAACGGCAGCCTTTCGGTCAGACGGCAACGAGGACAGAGCTTCAATTTACTACAACAGTTTAGCCAGGCTGTACTGTACCACGAACACAGGCAAGAGACAATAGAAGAAAGGGGAATCAAACGAAGGCCTACACACAGACGCAGCGATGGAGCGTTCTCTACGACGCAGGACAAGGCAATGCCTGCAGCCAGCGCCCTCAGCCCAGTCTAGTACGGCAAAGGCTCAAACGACGGCCAACCCTTCTTGCTCGGCGTCGCCGTGGGGATCCGCATCTCGCGCGGGAACAGCCCAGAGAGGCGCGCACCGCCCGCCACCGCCTTCGACATCCTCCTTGCCTCGGCGCCCGTCGGCGAGTCCGGCTTGGCCTCCTGGCCCGGCTTGGTGATCAGGCCCAGGCTGAGCAGCTTAGCGTGCTCGTCCGGGTGCCTGCGGTTCGGCGCGACGCGGTACGTGGCCGCCGCGTACAGCCTCTGGTCCTCGTTGAGCAGGTCGTCGAGCGCCTCGCGCATCCTCTGCTGCTTCTTGTTGAGGCGCGCGTTGAGCTCTTCCCTCTGCTCGCGCTGGAACAGCAGCCAGGCGCGCGTGATGGTCGAGTGCACCTCCTCCGAAGCCTCGCCGTATGGCAGCACGTCCGACGCCCGCGTCGCCCCCATGGCCGCACGCTCCTTGGCCGTGCTCGGAGGTCCCGGGTAGACAATCTTCTTGATGGCCTCGGTCCGGCTGTCGGCGGCGGGCGGGACGTAGTTGGGATCGTTGGGGTTCCTCGAGCCGCCGCCGGTCGACTTACCCGCCTGCGTGGCGTAGCCGCGAGCACCTCCTAGCGAAGACGAAGACGACGCGCCCGAGCGCGAGCTCGACGCAAAGGCGCTTGACGAGGGACCGGCAACCCCGCAGGCGGCCTCGCGGGCCTTCTCCTTGATCAGGTTGAGCGCCGAGCCGGCGCGGATCCAATCAAGGTGGGTCGGGCTGAGCGTGTGCTTAGTGGGCAGCTCAAACGTCTCCTTGATCGTCTTGCCGTCCTCCTGGAACTTGGTGACGCACAGCTTGACCTGGGTCGAGAGAGAACCGCCGGGGCGCATCAGATCGGTCAGGTTGACGGTCTCGACGAGGTCGCCGCCGCCGATCCTCAGATAGTCGTCCTCGTTCTCGAACAACAGCGTCAGGACGCCCTGCTTTCGCAGGTTGGTCTCGGCAATGCGAGCGATGCTTCGGGCGACGATCAGGTTGCATCCGTAGAAGCGTGGCTGGAGTGCGGCGTGCTCGCGCGCCGAGCCTTCGCCGTAGTTGTAGTCGGCCACCATCATCCAGGGCTGCTGCCTCGCCTTCCACCGCTTGGCGACGCCCGGGATGGTATCAGTCTCGCCAGAGAAGCAGTCGTGCGCGACGCTGACGGCGTCGAGCTCGCCGTTGGTCGCGCCGATCAGCGTGTTCTCGGCGAGGTTGCTGAGGTGGCCCTTGTACTTGAGCCAAGGTCCAGCGGCAGAGATGTGGTCGGTGGTGCACTTGCCCTTGATCCGGAGGAGGCAGCGCATCGATGGGAGTTCGTACCTACCCTCGGCCGCGGTGGCGGCAAAGGGGCTGTCAAAGGGCTGCAGGTGCTCGAGGCGCGAGCTGCTCGGGTCGATCAGGACCTCAGCATCCGGTTGCGGCTCGGGGACCGGTCGGGGGAGGTAGCTGATGTCGCCCTGCGCGAAGCCCTTGGTGGGCAGGACGTCGCTTGACGGAGGGTCGAACTTGAACGGCTTGCCGTCGGGCGCGGCGAGGCTGTCGGTCATCGGGTTGAAGTCTAGGCGGCCGGCGAACGCCATCGCCGTGACAATCTCGGGCGAAGCGAGCATGTTCCACGTCTTGGTATTGCCGTCGTTGCGTCCACGGAAGTTGCGGTTAAACGAGGTGAGAATCACGTTGTCCTCGCCCTGGAGCTCCTTGCGGTTCCACTGGCCGATGCAGGGCCCACAAGCGTTGGCCAGGACGCGTGCACCAACGTCCTTGAGCGTCTTCTCAATGCCGTCGCGCTCGACGGTGGCGCGGACCTGCTCGCTGCCTGGCGTCACGTCGAAGCTCGACTTGACCTTGAGCCCGCGCTTCTTGGCCTGCTCGGCAAGGCTGGCGCACCGGGCCATGTCGGCGTAGGAGCTGTTGGTGCAGCTTCCGATCAGCGCGGCGCTCAGCTCAACGGGGTGATCGCGCGACGCCGACTTGGCCTTGGCGACAAACTCCGAGATCGGCGTGCTGAGGTCCGGCGTGAAGGGGCCGTTGAGACAGGGCTCGAGCTCGGAGAGGTTGATCTCGATCCTCTCGTCGTACTGTGCGGCTTCGTCTGCGCTAAGGAGGCCGCGGGCGGCAACTGCCTCGGCTCCGCGAGCCACCTCGGCGCGGCCGGTCGCCTCGAGGTAAGCCGACATGGCGGACGTAAAGGCAAAGGCGCTGGTGGTGGCGCCCACCTCGGCGCCCATGTTGGCCATGGTGGCGAGACCGGTGGCGGGGAGACTTGCGAGGCCCGGTCCCATGTACTCGACGATCTTGCCGGTGCCGCCGCGGACGGTGAGGCGGCCGGCCAGGTGGAGAACAACGTCCTTGGGCGTGCACCAGGGCGAGAGCTGACCGGTAAGGTTGACGCCGAGCACCTTGGGCGCGAGAAGCTCCCAGGGCGTGGCGGTCATGGCGTCGACTGCATCGGCTCCTCCGACTCCGATGGCGAGGCATCCCAAGCCCGAAGCGTTAGGCGTGTGCGAGTCGGTGCCGAGCATCAGGAGGCCGGGAGCGGCGTAGTTCTCGAGGACGATCTGGTGGATGATGCCGGAGCCGGGGCCCCAGAATTCAATACCGTACTTCTTCGAGGCCGACTCGAGGAAGGCAAAGACCTCCTGGTTGGAGACCATAGAGCGCTTAAGGTCGGCCTCTGCGCCCTCGTATGCCTGGATGAGGTGATCGCAGTGCACGCTGCTGGGGATGGCGACACGGTCGAGACCGCACGTCATGAACTGGAGGAGCGCCATTTGGGCCGAGGCGTCCTGCATGGCAAGCCTGTCAATGTTCAGCTTGAGGTACTTGGAGCCGCGGACGTTGGAGGGATCCGTGCCGACGCCGGCGAGGTCGTCTTCGGCATTTTTTAGGTGGGAGTAGAGGATCTTCTCGGAGAGTGTGAGGGGACGGCCGAGCAGGCTGCGCACTAGCTCGAGGTTCTCGAGCAGCTTGGCGTACGGGGGAATGCGGGAGGAGTGGAAGGTGGGGACGCGGCCGTCGGCTGCTGGTGTAGCGTACGACCTTGTTGCGGAGGGTGTGGAACGAAGCGTCGAGCGGGCGGCCGAAGCTGCGGCAACGGCACCGCCGTGCTGCGCCTTTACGAGGCGGGTGAGCATGGTGGGAGGGCGGGGCGAGCCGGTGGTGATAGAGGCCTCGGACGGCTAGCCAGCGCAGACAGGGGCGAAGGAGGAGGGACACCGCTGGGCGTGGAAGGCCAAGGCGGAATGTGGCGGAAAAATGCTGGAGCGTGAGTGCGACGGTGGGTGGTGGTGGTGGTGGTGGTGGTGGTGGTGGGGGCGGCGAAGGTGCAAGGTGACGGCGAAGGTGAAAGGTCGAGAACGCAGCCCTCCCCCAGGGCTTCGGCACAGTTCCGCGATCCCTTTGCTCGCCTCGACCAAGAAAGCACCAAGCGCAAAAAGCACCGAGCTAAAGTCGAACGCGCAGAAATCCCCCTTTTCCGCCCCGCCCGGCTTGGATTTTTCTGCCTTTCAGACGGACGGCCGTGTGTTACAAATCAGGGCTCCCGAGTTCAAATTGCAGCCCCGTCAAGCGCCGCTGGCCGCCGCCCCCTTCTTCCGAGTTACAAGCACGAGGCGACCTGTCCCCACCCCTTCTCGAAGCTCATACCCGACGACTCCCTCCCCTCTCACAAGATCACACCATCACGCCGTCGCGCCGGGACAATCCGAAGGACAGGTTCGACTCGTAAATCCCTCTCTATAGGTCTGCAAGCTAAGCAAGCGGTTTGATCTTTGATCTTTGTCGCCCTGTAGCGCAATACCGACTCTAATCAGTTCAGACTTGGACGTGTTTTGGCTGGCCATTGCACCGAGTAAGCCAGTCATTCTAAATTGTGCATGTAGAGCGAGCAAGGAGAGGTGCATATGTGTCTGTAGAGACCACGACAGCAAAGTTCCAATGTCGAAGGCGCCGGTATCTGGGACGTCAAGAGCTGTGGCACTCGGAGACGGGACATAGGGGACGGGAACGGATAGGAACAAAAAGAGCGGCCGTAGCTGCGTGTCGTCACAGCACCGTTGATGCAACGTCCCGGCCCTGGTACTCCATCAGGATCATCTGCAGCGGCGTCAGATGGGACGACGACGTCGCCTCGGCCTGATTGTCATGCTGACGCGAGGGATGCGCTGCATCGCCATGGCCGTGGTCGTTGCTGAGGACGTCCGCCCCTTTGATCCCGTCGTGTTCGCCGCCATAGACGCTGGTCGAGATCGCCTGCTGGTGGTAGTGGTGGTTGTGGTAATTGCCGCACTCGAGCATCGCAGTCGTCACCTCGACGGGCGTCGAGACGTCGATAGGGTCATCGTGTCGCGCCGCGCCGCCGCAGCCGGCGTGGTGGTAGGCTTCGCCCACCTGAGCCAGGCCGGCTTGCATGGCTTGCAGGCCCGCGTACGGGTAGTCGTCCGTCGACGGCACGCGGTGGCTCGTCGCGTGCCTGCGCGCAAGCGTCGAGCTACGGGATCGCGTCATGATCGGTTCGAAGGTGGAGGCCGGCTTGTTGAAGAGGATCGAGGGTGGCGGCATGTCGAAGTTGATCGAAGTCGAGAGCGGCGATAGATTCGATGTGTACCGCTGTTGGTTCACCCTATGGTGGTACAGCGGTTGCTGATGCTGGTGCTGGTGCTGTGGCTCTTGCGAAAAGTGCGAATGCTGCAGTTGATGCTCGTAGCCATGGTATTCATGGTCGTAGAGCTGGTGGTGACGGCCCGAGGCAGCGTCATCGCGGCACCCTTCGTAGCTCTCCTCATAAGTGGATCGCGAGCTGGCTCGACCACGGGCAAAGCCCAGCGTCCGGCTAGCCCGACGAGCGTAGCCATTGCCCTCGTCGCCGGGCGACTCCTTGCCGATCGACGAGATCCAGTCGCGAGCGGCAGCACCTAGCGTGCTGTGCGAAAAACTCTGGCGCGACAGACGTCGGTTTGGACCGCTCGTCGCCAGCTCTTCGACGCGAGGGATGCTGAACTGGAAGACGGCCTCGTCTTCGTCCTCTGGCTCGCCTCGACGGTCGGGTCGGGCGTCATTGGTCTGGCGCACTCGATGTCGAAGGGTGCTGCCGAAGCTTTCGAGCTCTGGATCCTGCTGTTGCTGTTGCTGTTGCTGTTGCTGTTGCTGATGCTGATGCTGATGCTGATGCTGTTGGTGTAGTTGATGCTGCTGGGGCGAAAGGTGTCGATCGACCTGGTCGAAACCTTCTAGCGACCCATCTGCCTGCAGAGAGCTGACGGCCGCCTGGGTGGGGTTTGCGAACAGGTCCGAGTCGTCCAAGGGGAAGGCATCGCCTTCCGGCGGCTGCTCCTCAGCCCAACCGTCCGCTTGGCTCGGACGCAGCGGGGCCATGGTGACGCTGCCAAAGGCCGTGGGAAAGCTGGTCCTTCTGGCAGCCGAGACAAACATCGGCGAAACGAGCGCCGGGTCCGAGAAAGTGGCCCAATGAGAGTACTCTCCGAGCAGACTAGCCGTGTTGGGCGACGACGACATGGCCGTCCATGGGCGCGCCGAGGCCGAACGCATCTTTTGCTCCTGGTGCTGCGCGAAGTTGCCGAACGTGGCCGAGGGAAGGATTTGGTCGTCGAACGCGCCAAAGTGGGATCGGTGAAGCTGAAAGGGAGAAGGGCGGTGCTTGCGCTTGGCGGAAACGTTGCCGGAGCCTGAGCCGGACTGCACGTCGGCATCGTTCGTAGCGCTGAGCAAGCCATCCAGATTGCACTCCCCGCGCCGATCGCGACTCGCGTCGAGAAAGTCGCTCGGTCTGCGCGCGCAAAGGTCGCCGTCGAAACGATGTTGTGCTATGGACTCGACCGCCCCTGCTCCGCGACCGGGGAGCAGTTCCAAGCCCTCTGCCGGCAGCGAGGATGCCCGCCGTCCCAGTCCCGAAGCGAACGCAGACGTAGCGATGTCGCCGGTCAAAGCTTTGCCAGTATCGGCGTGAGGGCCGTCGGTGCGAGGCGGAGATCCTGCGGGCCCTCCAACACTCGAGAGGACGTGAACGTTAAGCTGGACCGGCTCGACTGTGGCGGGATCGGCGTCAGCCCCGACAACGGCCTTGGGGCTCCTCGCCTTCCGCTTGCACTTTGCGGGCGTCTGGCCGGATTGTCTGCGCGTTCCGGCCATGGCCTTCCTCTCCCTCGGGGCAGACGGATTGGCAGACCGCTCGGCCGCCGCTGCTGCCGCCGCGTCGGCAGGCAACAGGCTGCCTCCAGAGCTGGTCAGGATCATCTGGGCGATCTCCTTGCATTGCTCCTCGGCATTGGGCAGTCGCTTGACGTTACGTTTGCGCGACTCCGCCTTAGCGCGCGTTTCGGGCTTGTAGGTGTAGTCGGGATAGAGGCGGTGATGTTCGGCCCTCTCCATCTCGGCGAGGCCGTGCCAGTAGTTCTTTTCGTCCTCGGATGTGTTCTTCCATACCTCGGAGACGATCCGACTGATGTTGCGGTGGTCGCTCTCGACTTCCTTTGGAATCAACTTCTCGGAGACGAAGCGGCTGCGGAAAAGGATGAAGGCATTGCGCGGCCTCTTGACATGACCCGGTTCCTTCTTCTTGGCATGCGAGACGCCCGGCCGCTTCGACGGCGGCAGGTAGTCTGGATCGCGCAGTCGAGTCCTACGTGCTCTCTTCTTTTTGGCCGGAGCCGCTTCGGTGAGGCGGACCTTCTTGAAGGCAGGGCCGGCGCCGCTGCCGTCGTCGTCGTTGTTGTCGCCGTCATTGTTCGCCTCTGCGTCGGCCTCTGCGTCGCGAGGCAGCGGACGCGTCAGAGTTATCAGTCGAGAAAGGGGCGCATGGAAGGACAAGGGGGTGGAAAGGACCGATCTTAGTATTGATTTTCCCTGAAAGGTCTTTGATCATCTCATTGTCGCAGGCAGCGAGTCTGGCTGAAGGTTGCGGCCAGTAATGGCGACGATGAAGACGACCAGAAATCAGTAGCCATTGACGACGCGTTCCGGGGCTTACCTTGGGGAGGAGCGCTAAGAGAATCTTCGGCCTCGAGCTGAGGATCTATCGACTCGATTGGGGATGGCTCGTTGCTGGCGGCCCCCTGCCTGGTCTTCTGTGTAGGGGCCTGGTATGCCACCGCGCTGGAGGCGAAGCTCGTCGAAACGCCCCAGTCCTCTAGCGGCATGGTGTTTGCCTTGGGTGACACGTGGGGAGCGGATCTGAAGGCACGAGGCGTGTCTCGTGTGCGCCTTACGAAGGTCGAGGGTCGCGATGACGAGAGCCTTTTTCGGTGGTCGACAGGACGTTTAAAGGGGCGAGTGGCGCGGTGCGTATGGCCGAGTGCCAGGAGGAGTCGTCAATCGAGATGGCGGTTGTGGGGCAATCGCAAGCAGTAGCGGGATGCTGATGCATTAGCTGGGACTGCTGGCTGCTGGCGGGCTCAAGGCGGACGGTAGGGAGGTCACGTCGGGTCCGTCCGTAGCGCGCCGAAGGTGGGGGTGAAGAGGAAGAATGTGCAGCGCAAGCTAAGGTCGCGAGAGGTGATAGGAGATAGACAGAACGTGGGGGGGACAGAGAGAAAGGGGACGCCGGGGGCGACCAACATGATGACTTCTGTACACGTAGATATAAGGACGGGCAGACGGAGGAAGAGGAGATAACGCATGCTCACGTCTGGACCGCGCAAAACGCCGCCACAAAGGCGCCCGACTCTTCCGAGGCCAGGACGACCCTCTTTCTTTCTATCCATCCATCTAGGTTCTTTCCTACTTTACGCCCATCAATAGCCGGCAGTACTTTCATTCGCGCCGTCATGCGATAGAGCAGGAGAGGGGACAGAGCAAGGTGCGCGTCAGAGTTAGCTCACTACGGCGGGCAGACGTCGCGACGAGGGGAAACGAGGGAAGACACGTCTGAATCGTCGCACCAAGGCCACCGCTCTTTTGCCTAAACGTGAGCCAGGACAAAGGGGACCTCTCCGAGAATCAGGTGGGTTGACGCGCATCGTCAAGGCAGATCCGCGGAGAGAGGCAGCCCAGCGGCTGTGGAGTACGGGTCGCGCTGTGCGGACGCGGCCAGCTCTCAAGCGGGAGTGAAACCGGACTAGATAGGTCGATACTGTGACTAACTGTACACCTCGTCGCCGGGGAGAGGGAGGGGCACATGTGTATACCCTAGAACTTCCCTTTGTTCCCTTTGTTCCCTTTTCCCCGTCACCCCACCCCTTTCTTCCCCCAACAATGACAATTTGAATCTGCCTCATTGATCCTTTGAGCAGCACACTTGCCCTGTTGGATGCTGCATCGTCCGCCGGACACTCACGAGGGGAGCTTCAAAAGCTCGGGCACAGCTCGATGCACGCCACGGTCAATGCGCCTCACCGCAACCGAGGTGGAAGCCCCTTGCATGAAGTTCATATCGCAGCATGGGACTCACAGGATATTGTTGGAGATCGACCGCACCGGTTCCGAAAGTCAGGCAACCGGACCGATCGGGCTGCGGTCAGTCGCCGACTCGTCGTCAGAGCTGCTACCACCAGGCCTAGACCACCTAGACCTAGGCCTTACGGGTAGAAATCTTCCGGGACGCCGACGGCGTCCCAAGAGCATCTCAGAGACCGAAGGCATGCTTGTGGGATTGCTGGGGATCGTCTAATAGAGGGCGCTGGGGACCATCGTCGAACTGGAATCCATCATCTTTTACGTCTACTTTCCACAGATATGACTAAGGAATGCAGCACGTGCGCAGGGCGTGCGCGTCTAGGGTGACCGGCCGTCTCACTGAGGCCTCTCTTTTCCCCGCTGCTCGGCCCTCTTCCCTCTCTCTCTCTCCCCACCATCTCTCTTCCTCTTCGTCGCCGCCGCCATAGAAGTGCCCTTTGTCGTTTGCCCACCCTGTCTCTCCCTTGTGCTTGCCGCTCTTCGGCGCTCGACCGGCGCGCCGGGTTTTCCGGCGTGCCGGGAGCCCTCTCGAACTCAGGTCCTCTGCCGTTCCTGCCCGCAACTCATTATGCCTCCTCCCTTCTCGCCTGTGCCTCGCCTGTGCGGCGGTCGATCTCCGAGACTTCGATATGTCAGGCACAGCTGGGTCGTGAGTGCGATAGACGCCACATTCACTGCTCACCGTAGCCGAGGCAGCTTCACATGTCCTTCGGCTTGCACCTACGTACTGTAAGAGTACTGTATGTAGTACACCAAGCGTACTTACATAAGTTATCAAAAGAATACCGTAGGACTTGCGAGTCTGACCATGCACTCCACGTTATCTCGCCGGGGGAGATCAGGGCAGACCGTGCGTCTACCTATGTACATACAAACGAGAGATACAGTACTGCACGGAAAAAAGTTTACTTATCATCATCGTCTACAGAGGTACGTCGACCTACTCACAGATTCCCGGGTCAGGATTGATGCCTGGTATTGGACACACAGCTACGCTCACCGAATCGCAGGCTGCCCGTACGGGACATCGAGAATGTATGACAAGCCAGACAATGACCGTGCAAGGCGAAGCGGAAGCTCCGATAAGTAGCGAGACAAAGGCCTCCCCGTCCGTGTCTTTCTGGACTGAAGCATGCCCCGCCCTCAGCCATCGAGCGACATGCTCCGCGGGCTACACGTTGTTCGCACGCTGGCTGAGTACGTACATATGTTTCGGATAAGGGTCGGAAAGTCGTGAGTGAAGTGCCAGTGCGGATCGACAGCTAGGAATCTTGATATATTGCATAAAAGATGACTCGGTCGTGAATTAATCCTGCGCGATCGGAACTCCACGACACAAAGGTTCGGAGCAGAGACGAGGTGGTCTGGACTACATATTTTGCGCAGTCTTCCGATTCGCCAAGGAGAAAATGTCTGGACTGAATGCGGTATGAGAAGAGAAGGCAACCGCTTCCTCGCCACCTCCTTCTGAGCTTCTTTAGGCTTCTCGCTTGTCGGCCCTCCCTCGTCCTCCTTCCCCTCTGCCCTCTTGCCCTGCCGCTCCTTCCTTCCCTTCTACCCGTCTTGCATCCTGACGTCTTGCATCAACGGATCGCGCTCTGGACCTCGTGTAGCAGCCTCTCGGCCTGAGTTCGCCGCGGGCGCGCTCGCCTGCAGAGGTTCGGACGGCTGTTGGGGCTGCTGCTGTCCGTCTGTGCCGGGCACGCTGGGCCGAGCATCGCTCTGCTTTCGAGAGGAAGAGGTACGGCTGGACACGGCCTGGCCAGTCGCACTCGAGCACATCCTGGCAGACGTTACCGAGGCGCTCGCCTCGACTGGGAGTGAGGGCTCCCTGACACGCGAGACACCATCTGGCCGTCCTGAGCCGTACATCAGCAGTTGGTCAGCGTATCTCTGCATCTCGTCCAGCGGGATCGTGAGGCGAAAGTCGTTGAGCAGCAAGAATTGCAGCTCCAGTTGGTTGAGCTCATGGACCGGCAGTCCGCCCACCTGAGGTGAGAAGGACAAGAAACGGTGACAGTTGAAGGGAGGGGAAGGTTGTGAAGACAAAGATCAAGAAGTGCCTTGTTCGTCAGTTGAAATGGCCGGTTTGTGGTTACTGCGTCCGCGCCGGCGGAATTGACGTCCACGCGCCGTCCTTTCGGCTCCGCAATGGCTCACCTTGGCATACCTGCTGTTGGTGTAGAAGACGTCGCTGAAGAACTTGCTCGCCACCGTAACACCGGCGATTACAAGGCGATGGACGTTGTAGCTGTCGATGGCGAAGCCCTTGATCCCCGGATGCGTGTAAGCCTCCATCTCGTCCTCGTCTTCCGGTGCTCTTTCGCCCGCATACCCCTCAACCGAAGCCCCGCCGCTGCTGTTGCTGCCGCCGCCGCCTGCCTTCGCTGGAACGCTGGCACGGTTGGCCATCTCGGCCGCGCGGGGCAGGCCAGCCGCCTCTCCGGCGATCTCTCTGTCGCCGTTTGCGCCGAGCTTGGCGCCGGTCCCCATTCGGCTCATCCGGTCAAAATAGACAAGCAGGCTCAGAAAGACCTCGTTAGTCGTGGGGCAGTACTTTAGGATCCGCAAGAGGTACGACTCGATGCTGATGCTCGGAACGTTTCGTGCGTGAAAGCAGAGCGTGCTCGAGGGCGTGGCCAGAGCGCCCAGCGCGGCCGTCGTTGTAGAGGGCCGCCGGGCATCGGTGAAGGACAGGTGGGAGCCGGACGAGTATGGCTGGATCCCCCGATGGCCGCCCGAGAGTGTCGGATCCGCGTCGCTGGCGGAGGGTTCCTTGCTGCGGGACTTTGATCGCCTCGATCCGTCGTCCTTGCCGTTCTCCAGTCTTAGCTCGTCATTGGCTGAGGCGATCTCGTGCAACAGGGTGGCAAGGACCTTGAGGAGGTCCTGGGGGGGAAAGGTGGCCAGGTTCATCTTAGGCAGTTGCGGTGTCCGCGCCGTCGGTGCCGATGTGCTCAGGGCGGAAGCGACCATCGGAGACGCCCGATCGTCACCCGACCCGGCCGATGTAGGCGGCACAGCCGACGTCGTCGAAGGGCTGCAGCTCGATCGATCTGCGGTTCTCGTCCGCGGCGACACAACCTTCAAGTTGTTCGCAGGATCGGCTGACTTGGCAAATGCGGCCTGGTACTGAGACATCCCGGCGCTCCAAGATCGATCGAATGGATGGTTGCGAGACTGCGGGTGATCAGTCGCCGCTGCCGCTGCCGCCGCGTCGTAGATGGCGGGCGTAGCTTCCGACGCGGAGGCGGAGCGAACGATGGTGTCGGCCATACCGCGGCCAGACGGAGGGTGCCGAGTGGTAGAACTCGATGCGCGACTTCCCTCATACGCGGGATGCCAGGACGGCGAATCCGACGAGGCCGTCGCCGTGGCTTCGCTGCGGAGCGTGGGACGCAGCTCACCGGAGGCGCGCGACCCGCCCGGGCTCGTCCGCCGCGTCTTTGCCAAGGGGCCCCGGCTCGTCTCTGGGCTGGTGCCGAAGTTGTGTACGACGCCAGCGTGAACGTTGTGGTCCACGGCCATCGGCTCCTCCAGTGGATAGGCCTGCGCGTGACTGCCGCTCGGGGCGGAAGATGCAGAAGGCCAGCCTCCTTCGTATCTTCTGACGGCGTGCGACATGGCGGGAGAAGTGGATGAGCGACTGGAGGAAGCAAGCGCGTTGTGACTCTGCAAAGTAGCCGGCTGGTCAAGACTTTGCTCCATCAAAGATGACTGCAGAGATCGGACAGGGCTTGGATTAGGGAACGCTGCTTGATCGTGGAAGTGGACCGAACTTTGCTGTGGCTGGTGGTGCTGGAGGTGATGCAGGAACGCCTGATGTTGCTGTTGGGCGTCCTCTTGCGTCTGCCGGATACCCTTGGAGACGGGAGAGAAGTAGTGCTTGCCCAAGCTTTCGACGAGCGAGGGCGGGCTAGTTCGGACGGAAGAGGTATCTGACGATGCGGCCTGACGGGCGGACGACGAGACAGAGGACGAGTAGTGCGACCCAGAAGAAGACGATTGCGAAGAAGCAGGTCCAGGTGAAGATGCAGAGGTATGCGGACTCTTTGAAGGCATGATCTGCGGAGACGAGTCAAGGGTTGTGCAGAGGAATTCAGAGACGTAGGAGACAAAGAGAGATCTCAGCAACGAGCAAATGGTGGCCTTGTACGGGACGAGGATGAGGCAGGGCAGTCGGACGGCGGTGGTTTTGACGGGGCGGCGCTACTCACCTATTGGATGGGAAGCGTTGCTGTCGAGCTCGTGAAGGCGGAAGGGATGGTAGCTCTTGGGATGGACAATGTGGCTGATTCGTGACAATTGTTGGCGCTGACGGGATATTGAATGCTGGTGGTGCTGGTAATGCTAAGTAAGGCGTCGGTGACTGGAGGAGCCCTAGGTGATGACGAGAGGTATCCTGTTGCTGCTGCTGCTGTTGCTGCTGCTGCTCTTGAGTCTTCACGGAAGCTGGCGATTGGCCAGGACCAGACGGCACGAGGATCTAGAATCGGTAGCGGACGTCAAAAGCAGGCTGCGTGAGCCAGCTAGCTCCTGGGCACTCGAGCGCTGTCGCCAGGCACGGCTTGCGCAGCGGCGGCGAGCTTAAATGGAGCTGGAGAGAAAGGCAGTCGCTAAAAGAGGTGAAAGGATCAAGATTTGGCGGGGCCGTTTGGGTTGGACAGGGCACAGGGAACGGGTGGCCTTGTGACGACGAGGGTGGTGCGCGTCGGATGTGCCGGGGATGACCGGGTAGTGTGGCGATATGATAGCGATACTGGTAAACAGGAGACCGGCAACGGTCGGGTGTCGATGCGGCGATGCGGCGGGACGGCGGTATGGCACTCGAGCGGATACCACACAACTGGTCGTCTTTCAGTGTGCGGAGGGGTGGGCCCTGGACTCGAGGCGGCGGACGCGGGACGAGGGCGAGTTCGTGGTAGCCACTCGATGGGTGACGAGGTGGAGAGTACGGCGCAGACAGATTGTCGTGAATGGAGTCACGGGTGGCTGCAGCGGCGACAATGGGGATGATGATGACGACGACGACGACAACGACCGGAGGGATGGCGAGGATATGGTGACGTGAAGGGGGAGAACGAGGATGAGGGTCGAAAAGCTTCAACACCGACCGAAAGAGGCGCAGCGTCGCGTTGGGCAGGGCGGGCAGGAAAAGAGGAAAGAGCGTGGCGCGAGCTTTCATTTCAAATGACCCTTTCGCTTTTTTTCCCCTCTTGCGCCGCCCCGTGGCCGTGGGCCTGCCATTCTCAAAGCGCTCAGCCCCTCTACAGTACCCGGTGAAAAGAGGGGCAAAACGTGCGCCCTTCTCCTTGCCCTTCCTCTCTTCCGCTTCGAAGGCCATGCATGACCGTAGAGTTCGTGGAAAGGGTCAAACACAATCGACGTCAACCCCGAACGCCGCCCCAGCTACTCTCAGCGATCGACCGTCATGAAGGTGCGCTATCTTCAATATGTCGTGACCGACCTTTGAGGCTTAGGCCAAGGCCACGATGGGGACGGGCGAGCCGTCGAGCGAGGGGGCCGTGTCCTGTCCTTGAGTTCGTGCGCGACGCGGCTCTGCACAGCCAAGGCGCCCGGTGCCGCCGTGCGTTTTAGATATTACCTCGCCGAGAGTCGTTGCCAAAAGGGCTCTCGCCGTCGGCGGCGGCTGCCACATATTATTAAGATTTTTTTCTGCGTTGAGGTTCTTATCCTTTTTAGGTTGGCTTTCTGTAGTCGTGACACATTGACACCGCATACCGTACAGTAGCAGTCGGAGACGGGTTTCTCACTTGCTGCGGTGAGAGAAGGGTCGGCGAGGCGTCGCGGCGGCGCTAAAGGCCGGGCCGGGCTGCCCGGCTCGTGGCTCGGCTTGGCCGTTGAGGTCCTCCCCCTTTTTTCTTTTTCTTTTTTTCTTTCTTGTTCGGCTGGAGCGTGCGCAAAGACGGGCACGTGCGCCACATCAGCAGCCAGAGCACCACCGACAGCGTTGCTTCTGGCGTCTCTCGTCCACCGTATCGATCTCCTTTCTTCCATCATCGCTTGAGTTGTTGCATTGACGCTCCATGGTATAGTACACGGAAGATAACGGAAGCAGATGGGGCGAGACGAGGTCGCGTGCAAGAGAGACGGACATGTATAGACAAATATCGAGAGAGAGAGAGAGAGAGAGAGAACGAGTCGGGAAACATTGCTGAAGAGAGAGCGAGAGGAAGAGATCAAGGCTGCGCTACTATTTAGCAGGAGAAAACAAACTGCTTGGCGGTTTTGCGGGTAATATCTAACGGGAACAGCAAAGCGTTGGGTGAGTATGTACAATTACAGGCGAAGGCTCGCGTGGCGCCATCTCTGTTGCTTTGCGGACCGAAGAGAGCCAGGGCGAGTTGTCTGTTGATGCAGGAGGGCGTTTGGTGCCGCAGCACGAGGAGAAATTGGCATCGCGCGGTTAAGACGTTGTTGCTATATGCCGCCCGTCTTTAACGCCCTCCGCCGCCGTACGATTCGTAGTAATTGTTCGATGGCGGCGGGCCAGACGGCGGTGCGTACGACTGCGGCGCAACCTGCATCATGCCGCCGCCTCCGCCGCCGCTGTTGGGGTGGGACGAATAATCAGCGCCGTTGTACGCCGAGGGGTCGACCCAGTGCGACTGTGACCGTGAAGGCGGTCGCGTCGATCGTCGGCCGCCCTGTCCGGGCGCCGAAGAGCTGTAGCGTGCCGGCGGCGGCGGCGGTGGGCCCGCGCCAACTGGGACATTGCTGCTGTTGACGCTTGACGGACCGCTCTCGGCGGTGGGATTGCCGTTGCGAACGCTTGCAGCGGCGGCAGCGTAGGGGGCGCCAGCGGCCGCGATATTGCTCGCTCGGTTGCCCCGCTTCTTACCGCTGCCGCTGCGGCGACGGAAGCCGCCGCAGCAGCACTTGATGATCCAAGAGAGGAGCAGCAGCACGATGATGGCGACGACGATCGTGACGGGGATCGAGATGCGCAGGTTATTAGTGTACCAGCCTTTGAAGGTGTCCTGCCACGAGCCCGCCTTGCACTGGCCGTCCTCGCAGCGTCCGCCGTTGCCGCAACTCGTACCGTCGACGAATGTCTGCTGGAGGATGAGGCACCGATTGGCCGACGACAGATCCTGGCAGGTCAGCGAACAGCCGCCGGCGTTCGACGCCG
The DNA here is from genome assembly GCA_900291925.1 of Thecaphora thlaspeos. Taxonomy (NCBI): domain Eukaryota; kingdom Fungi; phylum Basidiomycota; class Ustilaginomycetes; order Urocystidales; family Glomosporiaceae; genus Thecaphora; species Thecaphora thlaspeos. Next base: position 803,039 of record UWYS01000004.1, on the reverse strand, counting down.
AACAGGCTTGCGAGAAGCTCATCGAGCCCGTCGACGCCTGCTGGCATTGCAGGTCCCTCGAGGTGCACAGGCCGTTGGCGCACGAGAGCCCGCTGCCACACGAGGCGCTGTCGTCCTTCTTGACGTCGGCGGGGCATTCGGCCGAGGTGCCGCTGCACATCTCGGCGGTGTCGCAGCGCGAGTCGAGAGCGGAACGGCAGACCTGGGTCGAAGGTGCAAAGTTGCACCGCGAGGTGCAGCAGGCGCTCGTCTCGGGGTCGCACTGGGCGCCCGAGGTCAGCCTGCACTGCGACGTGCAGCAGTTGGAGCCGTTGGGGCCGGCATCGCACTCCTCGCCCGGCTCAAGGATCCCGTTGCCGCATTGCTGGGTGCTAAGTGTCGTCCGCTGGCCGGGCGTCTCGACGCACGAAGTGTTGAGCCCGCGCCCGAGCATCGAGCAGATGTTGCCGATCGAGCACTGGCTGAAGCCCTGGATGTTGGCCTGCGATGACGGGTTCATGGTGTTGACCCCGCCGGCATCGCAGGTGGTGGTCGAGAGCGGGCAGCAGGTCGTGCCGCCATTGGCGACCGCGTAGCCCCTGGTCAGGCTGCAGCCCTGGGTGCAGTCGTGGATCGCGCCAAAGTTGTGGCCCATCTCGTGCGCCATGACCTGCCACTGCTGTGCCGTGATCGAGCTGACGCCGGTCCCGCTGACGTACTGGCCCCCGCTGTTGGACGAATCGGTCATGCAGAGAGTGCCGAGCCAGGCTACACCGATCTCGCTGCCGGAGTTGCACGTCGTCATCAGGTGCCAAAGGCCGACGCCGTTGGCTCCCTGTTGGCCGCGCCACTGCGAAAAGGCGCTCAGCCTCTCGTCGATCGACCCGCCTGTCGCGCAGCCTATGTTCCAGGGCGCGTCGGACGGCGCCGACGAGGGGCAGGTCGAGTTGCGCACGTCGAGCTGAACGACGCCGAGCGAGATGTTGAAAGTCGAGCGGTAGAGGTTCGAGGCCGAGTTCATGTTGTTGAGAATTTCGGTGCGGGCACCCTCCTCGCCCTCGAGCCTCTGGGTGTAGGTGCAGTCCGAGGCGACGCCAACGTAGACCACCCGCGGCCTGCTGGGACAGCCGGCCGTCGAGCCGATCTCGTCCTCATACGAGTTGGTCGCGTTGCCGCTGTTGCCGATGTCGTTGCCCGTCGTCTGGCGCCTGCCAAAAGTCGTGCCATCGGGCGTGAGGTAGTCTGAAAACTCGTACACATACCGTCGGTCGGGGTTTTCTGATCGTCCGATCAGGTCGTGACCGTGTGCCCGCTCCTCGGGCAGCGAGCGGCCAAACAAGCCGGCGACGCCGCCAAACAAGTCCCGGCGAGCAAGCCTGGGCGGGGTAGGCTTGGCAAAGAACGAGTAGGCCGAGCGACTCAGGTCGTCGTTGTAGAGGTCGCTGAGGATGAGGTGGCTCTGGTTGTTGTAGCTGAGGCCGTCGCTGCTGCAGCCGAGCTTCGACGGACGCTGGACGGACTCAGTGAGGTCGCTGGCCTCGAGCACCTCGCGCTCGGTCATGATGTCTGAGTCGCGATGGACCACCAGCGATCCAGCCTCGGTGTGTCTCCGCTCGACGGTCGGATCACCCTTACTCCGCTTGCTATTGTAGTTGCGCGTGGTAGCGATGGTGTGCTGGTTACCGTGCCAGTCGAAGGAGCCCTCGATCCTCGGGGTTCCGGACTCAGAGCCGTCGTCATGCACGATGATCGACGCCCGTCCGACGACGCCCCAGTCGTCGTCGTTGTAGATGTTGCGCTTGACGCCGGCGCGGTCCTCAACCAGCCTGCGGTCCGTGTGGCTGGAGTGTACGACGACGCCGTGGTAGGCGCGGATGTCCTTATTCCGCAGCCTCTCGGTCCTCGAGACGTAACTCAGCCCGGACACCTCGTCATATGCGTGGTAGTTGATGACAGCACCGTCGGGATGGAGCAGGTCGTTGTTGGGTTCTAGGTGAAGGTGAAATTGCTGCGAGAAGGCGCGCAGGCTGAGGCGTAGAGCGTCGGTCGGCTCGACTGAGTGCGGAGAACGCCGCCTGGGGCGGCTAACTGAGGTCGAGCTGCGTCTGGCGTGGTTGGTGAGGCGAGAGACTACGCTCTCTTGGCGCTCGACCACCTCGAGCCGCACGTCCGAGGCATGCGAGATGCGATGTAGCGGCCGTGGCCTCTCTGAGTGTGCAGAGACGAGGGTGGCGAGAAGCGCCATCGAGACTAGGAGGGCTGCCTCTGCTGCTAGAAGGAGGCATCGCGCGAGCTTCATCGTAGCGTGCTTTGAGAAGGGGCCGTGTGCTGCTGTCAATGTTTCGAGGAGAACGCCTAGCGAAAGGTTCCTCGATGCAGTGGCGCGCAGCGCCTTCACCCTTGCGTTGGTTGTTGTCGGTGCAGAGGGTCCTCTTCGAACGGAGGTGAGTGTGACGAGTAGCTCCCGGTGAAGCGAGAGGAGCGGAGTAGCAGGGTGATGAGGAGGAAAGAGGAACGTCAAGAGGGGTGATGACGAGGCGAAAGAGGAAAGGGAAGAGGCAGAGGGCAACGACGGCAGAGGACTAAGGAAAAAAGAGAAAAGAGTGGGGGAGAGCGAAGTGGTGCGGCGAGCAAGGAAGGTGAAGACCGAGAAGGAACGTCCAGTGCTGGTGGGCAGAGAGAGAGGGGGAGTACAGGGTGGTGGCGGTGTCGCGGGCAAGAGAAGCGTCATCGCTGTCGCCGTCGTCGTCGGCGTGGCTACGTCTTCTTCCTTGGCCAGCGGGGATAGGGTGTGATGTGTGACATGGAGAGAGGGAGAGCCCCTGCCTCTGAGCGTGGCTGCTGCGCCGCTCGCCCCTGGCCTCTGGCGGAACGCCTGCAGCCGCCTCTCCACACGACCAGCCGAGGGCGGAGGTGGCGGACGGGAGCCTCTTCCCGCCTGCTCCGTGTCTGCTGCCCGTCACACCGCCTTGGCCGTTTGGAAGCTTCAGTGCCAGTCCAGCTTCCGCCGGATCTACCGCGGCGGACAACATTTGATTGACTACGCCCACAACTACGCCGGCACGGCTGCATGCTCATGATTTTATTAGTTTTGTAACCGGCCGGCGAGCGACTCGACGATGCGATGTGGCCTGTGGATGTGGCCGGGCCGGTTCAACGAAAAAGAGGCGCCTGCCCAGCTCCCATCCGCCTGCCAAGAGCAGCCCGGACTCGGCGCGCGCGCGGCAAAGGAGAACCCCGAAGTCCAACGTCGGCGGGCGAACAGAGGATTCCGCACGATGGTCGTGTCACCGTCTCTGCTTTAGAGGCTCACTTCGGCCTAGCCGACGCCGTCGTTGTTGCCGTCGTCGCCGTCATCGAGCGAAACTCCAAGCTGTGCCCACCAAGTTCCCTAGCCTGCGTCCCTTCAAGCTCCAACGTCTCCCGCGCGCTGCTCGTTCGTCCTCGCAGGCAAGATCGGCGGGCGGCGGTTCTGCCTATGCGGAGTGTCAAGAGAGCAAGCGAAGAAGCAGGCGAGCCAGGGTCAACGCAGCGGAAAGAAAGGGCTTGGCGCTGGTGTTAACTTCTGTATGTAGTTAATTAGTCATGAGTTACTGTAACTAGTTACCTCTCTTACGGCGCCCCGACAACCTTGTTTTATTACATCTAGTTAATCGAGCATCTAGGTTTTGTATGTACAGTAGTCGTCGTCGGACAAGCCGATCATGCGGTCGACTTACAGGGTATGTTTGTGACGGTTCGGTTGTAATCGTCAGGGCGAGCGCCTCTGTTGTGACGCCTCGGCCATCAGGTCAGCTCCTACACATGTTACCACGCGCACATACTGCGACAGAGGATCGAGACAGATCCACTTAGGGTGCTCTCTGATCTCGCCATCTCAGTCTCATCCTTGCGCGAGGCAGTGCAGGACGAGATCTGAGTTCAACGGTGACCGCGCGCGCGGGGCACAGACGCCGTCGCAAGAGAGCTGCGGAACGCTCACTGCCTGGATCATCCTGGTCCTGCCTGCTGTCGTCTTACAGTGCGCCAGGCAGCAAGCGTCGACGGGGGTCGCTGAGTTAAGAGGAGCCAGCTTCTTGACCCCGCTGCTGCGAAGCGACATCGTGCGCATTTCGCATGGATAGACGCCAAGGATGGCGGTGCAAGAGGGACGAGGGGCCAGCTCGGTCCTACGAACTCCCTCATCGCGCCAGCCTGCCATGAAAGCCTCGACACGCTGAGTACCAATGTGAGTGACCTCCTCTGTGACACACGCCGCCACACGAAGTCGTAGCGGATCCGCAGCAAGGGCGGTCAGGGTTCGTGTGGCCGCGGCGCGCCCTTATCACCGTCGACCCTACTTCGTCGGCCCAGAATCGCCCCTGTTTGTCGGCTTCATCAGATATATGAGAGGCGACTGCAGCAACAGGCAGGTCGTCCTTCGGCGGGCAGACAAGCCACCTTGCGCCGGAGGAACCAGGTTGCGTACTCGAGTGCTTGGCTGCGCATGTGCCAACAAACCAAGGCCGCCGTCACCCTGTCCGGCGTCAACGCCAGTAGATGTGGCAAGCAGCGGGGCCGGTGAACAACGGCGCGACTCATCGTGCAGAGAGCATGCGAAGGCCGACTTCTCTAGACGCCCCGTCGACCAAACGTTGAACTCGATAGGGTGCTAGCCAGATAGCAGTGACGCTGGCCAAAGGACGACAACCGGTGGCTGAGTCCGTCATCGATGAAGTCGTGAAATGATCAGAGACGGTCCCATTCGTGGCCGATCGGCCGAATGACAAGGAGTCAGAGGAAGCGCAGAGCCCATACATCCGGAAGCAAGAATAGAACAGACACGAGCCTGTGGGTTATGCCGATGGGTTTGATTGACCTGCAATGCGGGCGACTGAGCCCGTAAAGGTGGACTGTCAAAACCAGGTGTGGTGATAGCTAGCTAATAGTACAGAGACGAGAAATGATATAGTGGGGCCAGATACGGGGTACAGCGGCGGCAATGAGAGAGACCAATCGGTGTGTAAGGGTTGGGGGAGCGCGGTACCGCTTAGGCGCCGAAACCGTAGAGGGTTCGTCCCTGGCGCTTGAGAGCGTAGACGACGTCGAGCGAGGTGACAGTCTTCCTCTTGGCGTGCTCAGTGTAGGTGACTGAGTCGCGGATGACCGACTCGAGGAAGAGCTTGAGGACACCGCGGGTCTCGTCGTAGATCAGGCCCGAGATACGCTTGACACCACCTCGGCGCGCAAGACGGCGGATAGCGGGCTTAGTGATACCCTGGATGTTGTCGCGCAAGATCTATCGGGTGGAAAGGGGGAAGAGAGCGAAAGAGAGGACATGATCAGCGATTGTGACAGGTGGAGATGGAGCGCGTGTGGCGTAGGTGCTGCAGCCATCTCGAGACGTTGCTATTTTCGAGGCCAGCCGAGATGGGAGGCACTATGCGCGTCTGTAGAAGGAATGAGACTCACCTTGCGGTGGCGCTTGGCACCGCCCTTTCCGAGTCCCTTGCCTCCCTTTCCTCGTCCGGACATTGTGCAGTGTTGTGTGTTGGGGGGGGGTGGGTGGCGGTGGTGGAGTGTTGTGCTTGAAGCGTTGGCTTTGAAGGAAGTAGGGAAGGCTAGTGGGTGAGATGAGGGAAAGAAAGGCTTGAACCGGGACGAAGCCAGGGTATTTGTATCAAAGTCGGATCGCCCAGGCGGGGCGGGGCGCGCGCGCTGTGACTGGGGTGCCGGGGCAGCGGTGGACCCTCGGACGGGCTGGGTGGAATGGCGCAGCCGAGGCCGTTTGGTCTCCAGCTGGCTCGCTGGCCGGGCTGGCTGACTGCCCAGCTCGCCGTGCTTCTCGCGTCTCTGACGCGAATTCGACTTGCCGCCGAGGCCGGGATTGATGCCGCCCCACCGGCGCGCTTGCGGAGGGACGCGGTTCTTTCGCTGGGGACCGCGCCGCCGGTCGACTCGACTCGACTCGGCAGGATCGGGCGTCCGCTTCCATCGCGGGTCAAAAATTACAGGAGGCTGCAAACTGCCTCGAAAATATCGGGTAGGTTGGCGCGTTGGGCTGCCCGTGATTTTTTTTAGGGTGGGCTGCCTCGCGGATCCCTTGTCCTCTCGTGATTATTTTTTTTCCGTGACGCGCCCCCCCTGCAACGTCGTTTCCTCGAAGGGCAGCAGCCCCTTTTCTTCTTTTTCGCGCGACGGCAGCCAGCCCGGCCTGGCGTTATTCGAGCGAATTGGGCCAATTATATTTTAAAGCTTTCTCTGGCGGGAGGCTGACCGGAGACTGGTCGCTGGAGGAGCACACCCCCTTGCGCCGTCACATGCATCACCCGGCATATCGAGAGGGCGTGTTCCTTTGGGCGCCCGGCAGACCAGGCTGGGTCTTCTCTCCGCCACGTCGCGACCGGGCGCGTCCCTGGGCCCACGAAAGTGAGGAGTGCGCGAGGTAGTTGGACCAAAAAAGCCGGACTGCGAGTGACGACGACAACGGGATTTTTGTGGCGGCAGGCTTCCCCAAGGGCCCCTCGTAATTCAGGTCTTTGGCCCCCGCCCGGCGGCCAACGCGCCAGGCCAGCCGTGATCCCGCTCGTCGCTTTCGGCCAGCAGCAAAGGGTCAGCGCGCCCAGCCCAGCACACCCACCGGTGTTCTTTCCGTGAAGGGCGGACGCGCGACATGCAAGAGAAGGGAAGGGCCAGCTGCACCACGCCGCCGTCCCCTCGGGCAGGACCCTGAGCCGGGGCTCGTCTGAATATAAGGGTCGCCTCCGCTCGGCCTCTCCCTCTCCATTTTCCTTCATCCCATTCACACCACAGTACTCAAGCGCTCTTCAAGCACTCTTGCCCTACCACATCATCCCGCTATCACCCACCCGAGCCCTCTATCTACTAGACACAATGGCTCGCACCAAGCAGACCGCCCGAAAGTCGACCGGAGGCAAGGTGAGTTGACCTGTTCCAGCATCCTACCTAACATACAGCCCGTTTCTCTCTTGCTCGGCCTCTGACGACTGCTCCACGTTTCTCTCGGCTCTCGCGCTCTCACAGGCCCCTCGCAAACAGCTCGCCACCAAGGCCGCCCGCAAGTCGGCCCCCTCGGCCGGTGGTGTCAAGAAGCCTCACCGTTACCGCCCCGGTACCGTCGCTCTCCGTGAGATCCGACGCTACCAGAAGTCGACTGAGCTCCTGATCCGCAAGCTCCCCTTCCAGCGCCTCGTCCGCGAAATTGCTCAGGACTTCAAGACCGACCTCCGCTTCCAGTCGAGCGCCGTCATGGCCCTCCAGGAGTCGGCCGAGGCCTACCTCGTCTCGCTCTTTGAGGACACCAACCTGGCCGCCATTCACGCCAAGCGTGTCACCATCCAGCCCAAGGACATCGCGCTCGCTCGCCGTCTCCGTGGTGAGCGTACCTAAGCGGTGCCGCCGCCTTGCCCTTGCACCGATCGCCTCCCTCATATTGCTGCTACTGGTAGCTAGCCCTGTATCGCCTGGTATCCTCCCTCCACTTTTTACCCCGTTTTACTCGTGTACTTCTAGCTTCGTTCCGTTGATCTCGGCCATATGAAACGATTGTCCACACAAACCGTCCTGCGCTCTAGCAACGGTCGCCACAGCCTGCCAGATCGCAGCCGTGAGAGTTTTGTCTCGAGAGAGCATTGACCCTTTCCGCTGACGGCGGGCGACGCGACTTGCGTTGGGCCCTTGATCGGGAGACTGACCGCTTTTTGTACCTAGAGACCCGATTGGAAAACCCAATCCAGGACTAATCCAAATCGGGTGTGGTTCGTGTCCCTTTTTTCACGGCCTTGCGCTGCCGGCGAGGGTCATGGCTGCCGATCGAAAGCAAAGGCTGAACCAGCCTCTCGGCAAAGGGAAGGGGGCTACTGGACCGGCACCTGCCTCGATGAGTCGTGAGGTGGAGGAAAGGGGCCGCCGCCTCTTTCACGCTGGCAGGCAGGCAGGCGCGCAGGCCTAGCCTGACCCCAGCCGGGTGCAAAGGGGAGCCAGGACATCCGGCCCCAGAGGGCCCTTTGCCGGTCGAAGTTGCTCTGCCCTCACCCCGCAGCGCCGCCCGCCAGCTGGCGACTGTATTTAATCGGCTCTTTGCCTTCCTTCCATGCCTACTCATCCAACAACCGCCCCTTCGTCTTCGCAGTCCTCCCTTTCGCTCTATCCACTTCGCTACCGCATCCAAAGCCGCCACAGACTACCTCTTCGCCTGCCATGTCGTCCTCCCGCCACGGAAAGCAGAACATCCTCGCACAGCATGATGACGATGGTGAGTAGAAGGAGAGACAGCGTAGCAGGGGTTCCACCGGAATGGCAAGCAGATGGCGTCCGAACGCCGGTAGGCATGGATATTCGGAAGAGGCGAGAGACACAGGTGGAAAAGCAGCTGAGCATTCGCAACAGCATACTCCGTCGGTCTGTCGGGCTCAGAAAAAAAACATACTCTGTATGCTCACCTTATCTTCGCCCTCTGCCTGCCTGTGTATCGACAAATGCAACAGTCGTAATTGTCTCGGCCCTCCGGACCGCCATCACAAGGGCCAAGAAGGGCGGACTCGCCCAGTGCTGCCCTGAGGAGATGCTCGGCAACGTCCTCAAGGGCGTCATCGCAGAGAGCAAGATCGACCCCAAGCTGATCGAGGACGTCGCCGTCGGCAACGTTCTCCCGCCCGGAGGAGGTGCCACCGCCGCCCGCATGGGTGCACTCTGGGCCGGCATCCCCAACACGGCCGCCGTCAACACCGTCAACCGACAGTGCTCATCCGGCCTCGCCACCGTCAACCAAATCGCCAACCAGATTGCCCTCGGACAGATCGAGATTGGCATCGGCGCAGGCGTCGAGTCGATGAGTCTCAACTACGGGGCCGGTGTGATGCCCAGCAAGATGTCGGACGCCGTCCTGGAGAACGAGGAGGCGGCTGACTGCCTTCTCCCCATGGGCATCACCTCGGAGAACGTCGCTAAGAAGTACAATGTCGACCGGAAGAAGCAGGACACATTTGCCGCCGAGTCGTTTGCGCGTGCCTCGGCCGCACAGAAGGCCGGCAAGTTCAAGAGTGAGATTGTCCCCGTCAAGTACGTCGACGACGATGGCAACGAGAAGACGGTCGATGCCGATGACGGCATCCGAGAGGGCGTCACGCTCGAGACGCTCAGCAAGCTCAAGCCCGCCTTCTCCAAAGACGGTTCCACGCACGCCGGCAACGCGTCGCAGGTCAGCGACGGCGCCGCCGCCGTTCTTCTCGCTAAGCGCAGCGTCGCCAAGAAGCTCGGCCTGCCGATCCGCGGCAAGTTTATCACGGCCGCCGTGGTCGGCGTCCCGCCCAACATCATGGGCGTCGGTCCGGCTTACGCCATCCCCAAGCTGCTCGACATCACCGGCCTCAGCAAGAACGACATCGACTTCTACGAGATCAACGAGGCCTTTGCCTCGCAGGCCGTCATGTCGGTCGACCACGTCAGCCTCGACTACAAGAAGGTCAACCCTAACGGCGGCGCCATCGCTATGGGCCACCCGCTCGGATGCACCGGTTCGCGACAGATTGCCACCGCGCTGGCGGAGGCCAAGCGCCGCGGCGGAAAGCAGCTCATCGGTGAGTACTGAGCATCTTGCGCACCGGCGCACGAGTCCGCTACTGCTAGCGCCGCTGGACGACACGATTGCTGACCTCTTCGCTTATAACACCCATCCCTTGCTTGCCGATTGTCTCGTCTTGCCTTCCCGCGCGCTCGCAGTCACGAGCATGTGCATCGGCTCGGGCATGGGCATGGCTTCGCTCATCGTCGCCGAGCACTAGACGGTCGGTACCCTACGCACGCTCGCTCGCTCGCTCGCACGTAGCAAGGAGCCTGGACGACGAGACGGGCAATCATGGGAACTAGACGGCCCTCGTCGTCTCCGTCGTCGTGGTGTAGACGAGGCGGTTCCGACGCTATTGTAACAAAATAATAACTTAAGCAACACCATTTCGCTGCGTGTGGAAAGAGTGTGTGCCGAGGACGTACCGCCTTGCTGCGGCCTTGCGTTGGGTGTAGCCCTTTTGGCCCACCTCTCTCGTTCTGCTCAGCCGCCAACAGTTGAAGTGGCCGGTCTGAACCCTCCCTTTCATCGTCCCTCTCCTCAGTTCTCCTAGGGTCTTACTTGTTCAGCTTGCCTTCCTCCTCGAGCTCGAGCAGCCGCCTGAAACCTTGCACCAGATCGGCCCTGAGGTCGTCAAAGTCCTCCAGGCCGACCGAGACGCGGATGAGCCTTGGATCCTCGCTCGGGTCGCTGACCATGCGGTGTTCCATGAGCGACTCTACGCCGCCGAGCGACGTGGCCGGGGCGAAGTAGCGCATAATGTGCGGAAGCAGGCGAGCGTACTCGGGCTTGGTGGTGCGGAAGGCAAAGGTCGGCGACCAACCACCGGGCATCTGGTGGCGCGGATCGAAGCCGAGCCCTTCAGACTTGGCGCGGGGATCGGTGTCGACGTCCCGCCGCGGCTGGAGCGAAGCGTGCCATGCGCGACCTACGACGAGGCCGTTGGAGATGGATGCCAAGTCGTCGTCGTCGTCGTCGTCGTCGTTGGCTGCTTGCTTGGCCGAGGACGAAGAGAGGGAGAGACCGTGGAGCCACAGCGCCAGCTTGGTCGCCGTCTTGCTCTGCCTCTGCACCCTCAACGTCAGCGTCCTGAGCGAACGGAGGAGCAGGTAGGCCTCCATGCTCCCTAGCGTCGAGCCGGTGTAGGTGCGGTCGTTCCAGAGCTGATCCCACTCTTCCTTGACCTTGACGGCCAGCACGCCGCAGAGAAGGTCCGAGTGTCCACCAAAGTACTTTGTGCCGGAGTGCATCACCATGTCGGCGCCAAAGGCGAACGGGTCCGTCAGCGGAGGCGGGGCAAAGGTCGAGTCGACGACCAGGCTACCGCCCGCCTGTTTGGCCTTTGACGAGTAGAGGGAGAGGTCTCGAGCTTCGCCGGTCGGGTTGAGGGGCGTCTCGACCCAGACGAGCAGACCGCCATCCCTGCGTCGTTCGGGCGCAAAGGTGGGGTAGTCGGCGTCGAGGTCGATGACCTTGACGTCCCTGCCGCGCGAGTAGAGCTTGAGCGAAGCGTGGACGCCATGGTAGCCGTTGCGGATCGCCACGACGCTAGGCGAGTAATGGAGCATGGCCACATAGGCCGCGCTGATCCCTGAGGCGTAGGTGAGTGCATGTCCCTTGAGCAGCGCCGAGAGCACCTTCTCGGCACGGATGTTCGTCTCCTGCGAGTAGCGCGAGTAGACGTGGGTGTGCGGGTCCTGGAAATCGAAATCGGCCTCGCCCGCTGCGGCACGGCGGAGGTGCAGCGCGCTCTCTGAGTCTGGGTGCGGAGCGCGGAAGGTGGTGCTCGTCGTCAGCGTCGCGGCGATGGCGTGGTTGGGGTGGACGAGGTGGTCGACGTGATCGTTGTGGAGCAGCTGCGTGGCCAGGCCGGGGACCGGCAGGCTGGCGTGCTTCTCCGGCGTCGTCGTCGTCGTTGTCGCGGGAGCGGTGGGAGGAAGAGGCGATGACATATTGGGTCAGGCGGGGGATTGGGGGTGGCGGTAATGACGGAAAGCGAGGCAGAGAGTGACTGAGCAACGTCAAGCAGAGAGAGAGAGCGGAGCGAGGAAGCAAGGGAGCGAGCAACCGAGTCACTTTGACTCGATACGCTTCATAGGTTTCGGAGTCTTGCCGTGCTGCGCACTCCTCCGCGAATCTTCCGCGAATCTTCCGTCTGACTTCAGGCCGCTCTAGTCGCCGGCCGCTCTCCTCCCGACGCCGCCTTAAATCTGCTTTCCACGCACGGGCACCGGCGCGCGAGCCGGACATGATGAGGCTGCTGCTATCGTTGCCATCGACGGACCAGATCAACCCGCCAACCCGCCTGTAACTACAGCGTGCTCGAGAGAGTAGGTGATAAACGAAAAGCCAACGATAAGCCGAGATGGGACCAGCCGACGGGGAACCCTTTACTGCTCTGCGCGCAGCGGCTCAAAGCCAAGACCCTCCACCTCAAGAGGGAGGGCGCGCGAGGTTACAGGAGGGACGACATGGGACATGGGTGCATCGGGCTCAAGCGGCCCTACCTAGCCTTTGCTTTCCAGCGGTGACTGTAATTCTAGGCAAACGCAGCGTGACCTGCCGGGCGTTGCCCGCCGCCGCTGCTGCAGCGACGAGAGGCTCCGTGGTTTGATTTGTATGGGTCGCTTTTTGGTGGGGGAGAAAGAAGAATCAGTGGTCCAAGCACGCCGAAATCGAGTCGGCTTCTTACCTGTCTGCATGTGTTGTGTGTGAGTGAGTTATCCATACACTCTGCCCGCGCTTTGCCGGAGGATGTGGCAGATGGCGGCATCGCGAACCCCTTGACATGCGGGCCTCTTGTGAGCCGAAAGCGCAGCACATTGCTGCCGACGGCGTCGTCGTCCTGCTGCGTCGGTGACTGTCGATGACTGCGTCCATTGCGGAGATGGTTCTTCGGTTGCTTTTTGAGGGTGACGTCGTTTCTGAGACCCTAGAAAGTTGCGTGTGCTGTGTTTGCCTGTACGAGAGATGCCGAATATGGAGCTGAAGACTTGGTATCGTTTGTGATGAGAGTAGACGTCGTGAGGACGAGGTTTTGGTCAAAGAGTGCAGATGCTTGAGAGAAAGAGGCGGCCTAGAGATCTGCAGCCAGAGAGGCGCACAATGCGCAACGCAACGATGGTCATGCCTACTGGCCGACCTTGGCTCGCTTGAGATCGCCGTTGACGGGCTGACCTGCCTCAGACGAATCGTCCAAAGCACGCTTGCTGGGAGCGGCAGCGGCAGCGGAGGCAGCAGCGGCAGGCGCGGCCACCGCATCTTCGCCATAGATGTTGTCATCGGCCTCGGCCTGCTCGAGGGCGGTAGGAGCGTTGTCCTCGTGATCGTCGCCGTCGCCGACGTTCTCGCCTTCCTCCGGATCCTCGTACTCGACAATCTCGTCCTCTCCTGTGGGCGTAGCAGCCGATGCAATAAGGAGAAAGTCAGCCACCGGTATCTTGCTCCTCTGTGCTCCTCTGTGCGCCCCTGAAGAAAACGTACCTGTGTGATTATGCTCGTCTCCGGCCTCGACAAAGGGCGGCTCGACAGCATCATCGGAGCCATCGATGGTGACCGAGCCGTCGGCTCCCTCGTCTTCGTAGTCCTCCTCGCCAGCATATTCATGGCCCGCGGCTTCGGCGTCCAGGTCTTCTTCCTCTTCGCCCTCTTCGAGGCCATCAGTTCCTTCTCCTTCCTCTAGAGATTCCTCCTCCGCTTCGTCCTCGTGCCAATCTCCCCCATCCTCGTAGGCTTCGTCGTCGTTCCACTCCTCTGTCTGTTCACCAGCATCCTCGATCGCGCCGTCGCCCTCGCTCTTGCCCTCTTCGCCGCCGTCGTCATCTCCGTCGTCGATCTCGTCGACTTCGTCCTCCCCGCCTTCTTCGTTGACTGTGACGTAGGTCTGGTCCGCCTCTTCCTGCTCGCCGTCGTTGTGACCGTCAACCGCTTCTCCTGCATCTTTGCTCGCTTCTGTCGCCTCTCCCGCGCTTGCAGCTGGATCCCCCGCGATAGATCGAGGGAGACGAGCTCCCTCGTTGTCCGCTGTTGTTGTGCCGTGCTCTTCGACGTTGGGTCCGCCCGGCTGCTGCTCCGTTGCGGCAGGCACCTCTTCGCCCTCGCCGGCGGCCTCTCGATAATCCGGAGTCTCGTCATACACCTCATGCGATCGGTCCTCGGTCTGGGCGTTCTCTGCAGAGACAATCTCTTCCACGACCTGTGCAGCAGCCTGTGGATCGGTATGGCCGGATTCCAGTTCGTCCTTCTCTTCAGGCGCGCTGGCAGCCGTCACTGCGCCAGATTGCCCCGCTGGGTGAGCGTGATACCCCTTGCGAGGCTGGCTCTCTACGGTCTGCTCGGCGGCGGCAGCATCGCCGCCGTCCTGCTCCCCGTCGCCGTGCGCTTCGTGCTCATCGTGAGCCTGCTCAATCATGCTTGCGACATGCTGCGCCAGCATGTTGTACTTCGAAATGAAGCGCTGTGCCTCGGTGACGAGGATGTGTAGGCTGGTGCTGTAGCCGAGGCCCTGGTGGAGCTGGAAAAGATCGTCGAGCGTGATCTCGCGACAATAGAGGTTGTCCTCCTGCACCGTGAGGTCCAGGTCCGGCATGTGCAGAACGAGCTCCGTGGCCTCCTCGAGGAATTCGCCTAGACAGTCTTTGACACGCAGCGAGGCAAACACGCTCTCGAGCGGTTGCCAGAAGGCGTCGTCTGCGATCGTGAGCTTGGGCGCGGCAACCTCGGCAACCTCAACGGCAGTCTCTGCCATATCCTTGTGGTCTGCCCCGGCAGCGGTATGCTGCGATGCGCCGAGGTAGAACGTCGGCTCGTCATGCGAAAATAGGACAAAGTCCTGTCCGTTGAACGACAGGCGGATCGTCGGAGGCGCGGTACCGTCCTCGGAGTCGGTGCTGTGTTCGAGCTGGTCGTCTTCGGCGCCTTCATGCGCCACCAACTCGTCAGCCTCCTGGTTCCCTTTTGCCGCCGGAACCTGGACCACTTCGTCCTGCAGCTCATCGGTCTGATCGTACGACGTCGCCGCTAGTTCGTCGACCTCGTGCGTCTCGACGGGGGCGGTGACCTCACTGGTAGCAGCCGCAGCGTGTTTCGAGGTCTCGTCCGGCGGCGTCGAAGCGTGACTGCCATCGTGGTGTACCTCCTGAACGGAGGTCGCAGACGGGAGCACATTGTCTGCGACGACAGCTGTGCCGTAGGTGTCTTGGTCGGAGGCCGTGACGGGATGGGCAAGCGGTGGATAGCTGGAGGCTGCAGCAGGGAGAGTCGTCGAGTGTGTGGCCTGATCGACGCCTTTTTGCTGTGTCACCTCCAGCTCTATGGACATAGCCTCGCTGACAGACTCCTTCGCCACCTCCTCGGCCGCCTCTTCGACGAACTCGATTTCGGCATCGGCAGACGGGGCGATGTGCGTGGGCTGTTGGTACTCTTCATATTCTTCGGCCATCATCCCGTCAAGTGGCTGCTCTTCTGTTGTTGTGGCTGCGGCGGCGGCTGCTTCATCAACCATGACGTCGTCCTGTCGTGGCTGCTGCTGATGCTGCTCGCCCAAAGGCAGGTGGGACGGTGCGGATATCCTCATCTCGTAGTTAGAGTCGACATCGACAGGAAGCTCCGCGGGCAGAACCTCTGCGATCTCCATCGTGAACAGAGTTCCAAGCGATCAGACGAGCAGAAGAGTGTACGGAGTGTTACGGAAGGAGTATTGCCTGCAAGGGGCGAGGAGCCGTGGAGCGAAAGGGAGAAGGATCGGGTTGCGACTGATGCTACTGGATTGCTGAAGGCAACGTAGAGTATCTGCAGTCTGGTGCTGTTTCGCTGGTCGGCCGTTTGATTGATGAGAGGACCTACTTCGAACGGTTGCACTGGGTATGGCGAGTGAGAAATAGGGGAGGGCGGGGTCTAGTGTCGCTCACTGCAAGCGGATGATGGAAGAGAAGAGAGGGGAGGATACGGACGGTGGGTCCCCTTTCTTGCGTGGCTGGTCCGCATTTCCACTCAGCCCCTTTTTTCTCGCCACCCTTCTTCGGCTCCGCAAGTCGATCTTCGCGGCTCAGCCTCGGCCCTCAGACCGGGTATTCCTCGCAACCATCACGCCGCCCAACGCCTATGATAGCGAGCATCCCCCTCCTCGGAAGGCTTCAAGAACCAGCAGATTGGCTCAGCGGCACATTAAGACGGGACCGATCAATCTCTCAGGCTTCTGACCCATAACGAAGTTTCATGGCGGCTTGCACCGATCTATTCCGACGCTACATGGCTCGCACCTGGACAGACGTGATTGCCATGCGGATCTGAACTAGCGGGGCCTTTGACGATCTCGAAGCGGAACAGTTCTCGCTTGAGGCGATACATAAATGCTTGGGCAGACCCTGCAGCGACGACCAGCTGTTCCTAGCAAAGATACCGGGGGATCGTCCCCGATGAAGGTTGGCCTAATTTCTTGTGGTTGATCTCACATGGTCCTATCAGCTTGGCATAGTCTCGGTCTGGAGAGAACCTCTTTCATAGAGTGGATGCCGTGCACCAATCCGCTCGAGAATGGCGACGATGGCGTCGCAAGTCTGAGCTACAGGGTCGACTTAGGAGGTGCAGATACATGCGATGATCGGCGTGCAGTCAGGAACGAAGGGTTGACCGCAGGATCTT
Organism: Thecaphora thlaspeos; assembly: GCA_900291925.1. NCBI lineage: Eukaryota > Fungi > Basidiomycota > Ustilaginomycetes > Urocystidales > Glomosporiaceae > Thecaphora > Thecaphora thlaspeos. Next base: position 786,853 of record UWYS01000004.1, on the reverse strand, counting down.
GAAGCATGTCCGAACTGAGACCATTTGCCCTTGGCGGTAGTAATGATCTACGGAAGCGCAGACGTGAAAAGTGAGCCCTGAACATCCGCACTCAAGACTAGGAATGGGCACGCCTTGCTGGCTTGCCACGCACGACCAAGCAGATTGGAGATACGTCGGTACACAGTTGACCGCCATCTCCTGCTGAATATCGGGCCTGATCTCACCAGCTTGGCGGTGCTCTGCACGGCGTGGTGACTCTGTCGTCGATATGGTGTTATTGGTTGGTAGTCCAGTGGCCCGGTGGGCGGTCGCGGGTATGTCGCGAGCAGCGAACAGACCTATCTGCTAGCGCTCTCTTCCTGCGCGCACCTTCCACAAGCAGTGTAGGTAAGTACTGCGCCGGACAGGTAGGCTACCCCCAATGTTGCTTCATCAGGTGGACCCGACTTGAGACCGCGGGACGACGAAAGACTCCTGTCCGGTGCCCGGTCCTCGCTCACCGTCTTCCGAAGACTTCTATAGAATAACGCAGTGGCGTCAAGCTCGCTAGCTGGTGTGGTCCAGGAGTCTTTGGAAGACGGTCAGAGAGGACCAAGTGGCCCTTCTAGATCCCTCTCGGGGGGCTGACTTACGGTGAGTCGTCCAGTGGCGATGGCGTCCAAGCTTGCCGGCATTTCGAGCTCAGTAGAATAGCGCAGGCAGCGAGGTTCGCGTGATAGCCATGCTACTACTCCTGTGGATAAGTGGTCTCCTTCCTGTCCAAGCGGCGCTGTGTTCCTGCGGCGACAGTATCTGTTTGCGAACACAGCGCCGGGATCTGTTTGCCACTAGCAAGTAGCGAGAAGGGGGATCGTGCGTTGCAAGAGAGAAAAGGCTAGCTATGTGCTAGTACGATGTCCGCATGGGCTCGGGACCTGAGGTGACATGACATGACATCGTGGCATGAGGTGAAAAGGTCTGCGCTGGTACATACGCGGTGCGCTTGCGCCTGTGAAGGGCGTCCCTGCTACTCGAGAAGGGCTGAGGAGTCCTTCTTTCGCGCGTAGCAACCAGCGACATATTTTTCTAGGTTAGTCGCCTGTCGGAGACGCCGACGACTCAGCCTCTGCTACTTAGCTCTCGCTGTAGCTGACAGCTCGCGGCGTACCGGCTAGGTTTTCGGTCTCCGCAAAGACGCCATGCTGGCATGCCGGTTGTACCACAGTACGAACCATCGGCCGAGGCTCTCCGCCTAGCTCGTCCGTCACCTCAGCTCAACGAGCAACATCAGGGCGCGCGGCTTTTCACCTCGTTGCAACGAGCCGCAAGAGACGACAGGAGCCAAGCAACGCCTTGACCGTCACCTTGTGGACAATACGCCATTGTAGTGGTGACAGGACAGGGCGCGGAGCCCAGCAACTCCGTCGAACTGTTGGCAGTTCTTTGGACAACTGCGGCTGTGCCGGTTGCTGCGCCCCTCGGACGCAACGTGCACCGACCCAGCTCTCTGTTGAGAGTAAGAGTGACCGGTGATCCCAGAGTAACAATACCCTACGCAGTCCAGGGTCAGCTTGGGTGATCGACGGGCTGGCGCGATGGCCACCTGAGCATTTGGCGCAGTCGACGGGGCTCGAGAGCAGCGTCGTCAATCGGCAGGTGTCGTTCCAGCTGGGGAGGATGAATCGCAAAGTAAGTACGAGCGGTGGCCCGTGAAGGCCGTATGATGTGGTAAAAGAGATGAGGTATAGTCCGAGCGGGATCACTCTCATGGAGATGCTCAGCTCGACAGCGTACGTGGGTGACAGTCGCCGGAGGTTTGCTCGATGCTTAGCCGCCCCGGTCTGTTCAGCCCACATCCTGCGACATCGAAGCCCAAACAACAGTAGTCTGCAGCGGGCGTCGAACACTTTCGCGTCGGAGCTAGAACGGGCACCAGAAGACAGGCAAGGTTCCTTGCGCCCGTCCTTCTGTTCTGCGGGGCGGCCGCAGCAGCTCGACTACTCTGTAAGGCGCAATGCGCCACCCCTCGTGTATCACTGCGGAGAGACTACGCTGTCGACGCCCTCCCTCGCTGGCCTGACTGCGTTGTACGTACATATGATTCTTGATTCTGTTGTCGGGTTGGTTGCCGACCGTCCGTCCAGCCTAGCGACCTACTCGCACAATGCTTCTACGACACAATGGCCAGGTGCATAAGATTAGATTCCCTCGCTTCGTCGCGGAGCCGCGGCGCATCACTTAGCGCGTATGTGTAGAAGATAGATGTCAAGGATTATTGATTCCAGCTCGACGATGGTGCCCAGGAGCCTCTATTTGTACATTAGACGGTCCCCAACAATCCCACAAGCATGCCTTCGGTCTCTGAGATGCTCTTGGGACGCCGTCGGCGTCCCGGAAGATTTCTACCCGTAAGGCCTAGGCCTAGGTGGTCTAGGCCTGGTGGTAGCAGCTCCGACGGCGAGTCGGCGACTGACCGCAGCCCGATCTTTCCGATTGCATCGGGCTCGAATCCGATGCGGCCGATCGCCAACAGTATGGACGGTGGGCCACCCTCTAACCATGGCGGCGCATACGGTATCGACCAGCAAAGGAGCAGCGGGGAGTAAGTTACGTATAGCATCGAAAGCCTCTCTCGCAAGTGAGGTGATGGAGACACCATGGGCTCTTCAGCCAACTGCCCTCGGCGGTGCTGGATGAGGCGGTGGCGGGCAGCACGTAGCCCGCCGAGGTGACGATGCCGTACTGTACAGTTAAGATGCTTCGCTGCGGCGCCTTCTCCGGTCTGGGTGCTTCCCCGTTGCACGGTCCCCTCGATCCTGAGCAGCACAAACTCGCCTGGAAGGGCGTCTCTCGGCTTGGTTCGGCCAGAACTCTCGCAAGGTCCGGAGGGTGTCCAGCGATATGGTGGTGGCATCGCCTCCGCTTCCATTCACAAGGTCCGGCCCCCTTTGCCACAGGCCCCGTGAACTCTGGCCTCACAATACGGGGCCCCCATCGAGTGTCTCACTCGGCGGGCTCTAACTGCCTATGTACTGAACTTACTGTACATAAATATGATCACAGCTACTTCCTGGAGAGATACACCCAGATTTCTGGGCTGTCCGCATGTCCAGAGTATGACCTGATCTGTGAACATATAATCATTACCTATTGGTCAACAATCTTTGTGCAATCGCCGCCATAGTTAGACCATCTGTGACCACACCGTAGAGCACTCCGCCATAGCTGGGCTACGGCCCGTTGCCAATGACCGCCAGCCAAAGTCCAGCCCTTTTCCCTCCACTCTGAAATATGGGCCCACACATGGCGGGGTATAACTTGTCTGTAGCACACCCGTTTATACTACACCTGGCTGGAGCCCCGGTATGCGCCGAGCTGTAGTCCAGGGGTCAACGATGACTTCTGACTGTGTTCATGACTGAGGGTCTTACACTAACTGACTTGGGCTGTAGATACGGCGACGTACGCTCACTTAGGATCACCCGGTCCTCGTCTTCCCACCCGTTTCTCTCTTGTGTTTTGTACGGTACGCCGGCATTTTGCCTGTCCGGCATGCACCCACATATGCCGGCTTGGGTCTCAAGTCGAAGGAAGGTGCGTCTATCGCGGACGAAAAGAATAATCCTGAATTGGCCGGAGGTGGCTATGTGTCGTCTCATCACCATGAGACGAGGGACCGGGTTGACGATCTGATGAGGAGAAGGAGCTGCTGCTAGTCACCTACTCTCGGGCCGTACGCCTACGCCCTCGTAAGCGCCCTGCATCTCGGCGAAGCCCGGCCCTCCTTTGCAACAAAGACGCTGAGAGTAAACCAACGCTCGAGCCTCGCGCGCTAGGCGCCTGAGCGTCTCAGGACCGCGGCAACAAAAGAGGAGGGAGGGAAGAGGCGGCAGCGAGGCGTGTGCGGGGGTTCGGACCCGCGCGTTCACAAAGGGAAGGGGAGACGGGCTGAGGGGGACATGTGAGAGCGGCAGATCGAGCCCTCGACGGCAATGCGAGGGCCCCCCTGGAGCAGGCAGGCTGCAGAGCAGAGGAAAGGTGACGAGGCGCTACATAGAGCGGCCGGCCTGGGGGCAAGTAGGGCAGCTTTTTTCTTTCTTTTTTTCTTTCTCTTTGGCGGTCGTGGTACCGGGTCGGGCCGCCAGCGATTGAGGCGGGGCACGCCAGCTCCTGGCCGGCAGAGTGCATGCAGAAAGCGCCGTGACACCCACGCCGCGGTGCATGCTGGCTGATCTCTGGTTTGCTTCCTCGGTCGCCTCGCCTGCGCCGCTCCCCCCTCGTCCCAATTGGCGTCCCCCTTTTGGCCTCGCGTCGCCTCACCTCTGCCTCGCCAGCAGTGCGGTCCGGCGTCACCTCATCAATCGGCAGCTTCCGGGCAACTAGCTCTTATACGCGGTCATCCTCGGCTGCCTACTCCCTCGTTCGCCTTCCACCCCTCTCTCGCCATCGGTCCCTATCCCTTCTCCTTCCTTTCGCTTCCGTCAAAAGTCACCCACCACTGCCCATCACCATCCATCCATCTATCGCGGCCGATCGCCCTCAACTTCCGTCGACGCCGTGCACTTCGAGGAGCTCATCTTGCATCGCAGCACGATACAGTAATTTAGACCAGCTTGCCTCGCAAGCCCGCTAGCTCTACCGTCTACCCTCCAGCCCACCCCCGCGCCGCTCCGCCACGGACCGGCCGTTCCCACACGTCCCGCCTCCGAGTCGCCGCATCCCTTAGACCCCTCTGGCCGCCTGGCCCACACACCTCGACCGCGCATCACCTCGATCGCTTCCGCTCGCGCTGCTGGCCACCTTCCTCGACCGCGGAGCGATCGCAAAAGCAAGCCTCGAGCTCATTCCCGGCTCGGACAGAGCTTGAGCGAAGATTCCGCTGAAGCAAGCTTCCTTCGAAGACTGCAAGCTTTCTTCGACACCACTTCCCCCGTAACCCTACTCTTCGTATAGAGCCAACCTTTCTCTCGCACAGCTTCACTCACCGCCGACCCACCGTCACTTCTTTTCAACCAGCCGCTGCTGCCCTAGATTAGGCAGAGCACCAGCACCAAGCTCTCGCCCCTGTCCCTGCCTGGCCGACGAGTGAGCCGCTCGCCAACCCCGACTCGACCAGCGTGCCCAAGTCCGAGGTAATAGCCACCAGAGACTTCGCCGCTCTTACAGCGTTTGGCACCTACGGCTCCTCCGTTCAAGAACCGTCGTCGACTCCGCTTTCAACCCCTCCCCCTCTACTCTCCGAACCCAGCTTAAGACAGTCCTCGCCTCCGGAATTGTCTCCGCCCCTTAGCTCTTGTGACTCACAGTTACAAGGTCCATTCCTGCAGCGCCCATCCGGAAACGCCGGCTTCTTCAACTCGCATTCACACTCCGGCCTCCACTGCCACTACCAACGGACTCGCCACCACCACCAGCATGAGCACCGGAGGCAACTTGTCGGCCCAGCCCGCCTACAGAGACGGTGAGTTGGGACACCGCTCCCTACAGACCTCTTCGACTGAGTCGAGGTGATCGAGATGATAACTTACATGTACCCTCACTGCCCATTTCCCTCTTCTCGGTTTCTTTCCTGCACGCTATCGGCCCTCCCACCTCTCGCGGCTCATCAGAAGCCCGTCATCCCTGGAACCAGGAACGCACCGACTCGCTCTCCCATCATGCGAGTGCAAATGCGAGCGGGTTTTCCCACGACAATAGTCTCAACGCAGTTCATTCGTCCAAGGGCGTTCAGTACGGCTCCAGCTATCCCTCGAGAGAGAGCCTTTCGGGCGGCAGCAGCCTCAGCCCTACCACTCAGTCTACGTCGCAGCTGGCATCCAACGAGCAGACCCAGGTGGTCGGCATCTCTCCAGCGCTGCAGGACTCGTATCTGCACTATCGCGCCTCTATCTCGGGACCAATGATGGGTGCCGCTCAGCCTTACCACGGCGAGGGCGATGCCGTCCTTGGTCATGCACCGCCGCGAGCGCATGGCCTCGCCGCCTGGGAATCCGCCTCTGGCTCGGCCAGACCTCACACGGCCGATGGCATGTTCGGGCAATTTGGCTTTCCCGACCCGTCTTCGGCACCGCCCGATTCTGAGAGCGCCTCGTACCTCGGCGGCAGCATGGCGGCGCCGCGCGGCTACCCTTCTGGACCCGGTCCCCATTCAGCGGCGGCGATGGACCCATATGCGCAGCAGCGCAGGTTTTCGATGCCGACCAGCGCCCTGGCTGGCGATATGGGCGGCAACAAGATCTTCTCTTACATGCCGCCGATGGAAGACGGCATGCCTGGACCGGGAGGCCTGTCGTACGGCTCGGGTGGGTACGGCGGTCACAAGATGGGAGGCCTCGGCGGTTTCGGCAACGGCGTTGGCAAGAAGCGACCGCGTCGCCGCTACGACGAGATTGAGAGGCTCTACCCCTGCAAGTGGCCCGGTTGCGCAAAGAGCTACGGCACGCTCAACCACCTCAACGCGCACGTGGCCATGCAGAAGCACGGACCGAAACGGTCGCCTTCCGGTGAGTGTCACAAGCCATGGCTTTCCGCCCATTTCGGGCAAGCTCTTCGCGCTGTGCCAAGAACCGTCGTACTGACTGTCTGGGATAGGAGTTGCCTCTTTCTTAACCGTCTGCACACATAGAGTTCAAGGACATGCGCAAAGCATGGCGCCGGCAGAAAAAGGAGGATGAGCAGCGGCGCCAGATCCGACCTACAGGCTACGGCGAGCACGGCATGACGCACGTACCTATGTCGGCAGGCTACCACCACGCTGGCGGCCCTGCCTCAGGCGGCGGGATGCACCACGGCCTCTCGATCCTCCCACCTGCCACCTCGGGAATGGGTCCGATGAGTCAGCCGAGCAGCAGTGCGAGCGGCAGTTTTGGTGCTCCGTACTCGGCGCCACTCAGCATGGCCGCACCCTCGTCTCGGTACAGCATATCCTCTGTCGCCTCGAGCTCCGGCTCGCTGCCGCCCTCCGCCTACGGCCAGGCTTCGTTCGGGAACCTGTCGAGCCTTCCACTCATGCTGCCCGGTTCCGATTCGAGCCACCCCGTTAGCGGCGGACCTACCGAAGGGCGTCCCTACACGGCCGGCAGCTCCAATCAGAACGGCGCCGATGCCTACCCTCCCGGTGGCCTGGGAGCCTACCTCATGGCGCATCGAGGCAGCATTTAGACACCATGCACGACCAACGACCATCCTCTTTCCACACGCGCCAAGTCATACCCTACAGCCGCACGTCTCCCTCGCGATCCTCCGTCTCGGCACAGTCTCATTCTTTTCAGCATCTTGCAACCAAACCGTACCACCACCCCCACCTCCAACTGCTCTGGCAGACTCGTCCTCCTTCCTCCGTTGTTGCCGCTTTCCCATAGCAAACGTGTACTAGTGTGTTTCCCTCTCTTTCCGCCTCCAGCTGCGGTCCCTGCTTAACCACCCCTAGCTGGACCTCTCGTCTTTCTCGCATGCATCTTACACAGCCATCCTTCCCGTCTATCTCTGCTTCTCTCGTCAATCGGTACATCGGGCCTCGTGCTCTCCCGAACCCTACTCGTAGCATCACGCTGTATATCTTTACAACATCTTTACAGGGAGGAAAGATCAAAATCCAACCATACCGGGTCGGGACGATCGTCTTTCCCCTCCCCAGCCCGTTTTCCTCTCTTCTTCGCACACCTGCGACACGCCTTTTGGACACCGCCCCGTCTGCACCTGTACCCGTCTTTTACCCCTGTCACCGTTTTCCACCTGCCAAATACTCTATTTCACGTACAGTATCCTACCTTGCCTTCTCCGCATCCTTCCAACATTCTAATTTGACTCCGCTTCCTCGTCATCATCGGCTCGTCTGTGTTTTCGCTCTGTGTCGCGACGAAAGAGGAGTTCGTCTACTGTCTGCGAGCGTGCAGGAAGGCGAGGGAGGCTCCTCCGATGATGAATGCGGGTGATCGGAAACCCCGCAAGCGCTGACTGCTGCCCTCTGAAACGGAAACACGCTCTACTCTGCTCTCTGCCCGTTGACTGAATCAAATGCCGATCGTGGCCTACCGGTGCGATGGCGAGGTGACATACTGCTTTAGTTCTGTGCTACCTGGTGCAATGCTGGTCCGATGTCCATGTGATTGCTGATCCCGTTCTCATCTCTGCTCCCGTCCCGTCCACTGCACTGCGGACCTATATCGCTACGCATCGTCGTCTTTGTTCGATCCCTGCTGCAGCGCCAGCAGCGATCGACTCCATTGGATGACCTTTGGATGCGCCATGACCTTGGACGCGTTAAAACCCATCACCTGTAGGCCCTCGAGCGACGTCGCCCTCGACAGCGCGACGTACGCCTGACCTTTTTCAAAGACGCGGTTGAGATTGATGCGGCAGCACTGGAGCGTCTGGCCTTGCGACTTGTGGATCGACATGGCCCACGCCAGAATCAGCGGGACTTGGGTGCGCGACGCCTGCACCTCGCCCGTCGGCAGCTCGTTCTTCCAGCTCTCGGGCTTGGCGAGGTAGTCGCGGAAGCCACCGTTGTTGGGCAGCCGGAAGCGTACTAGCGGCCACTTGCGCTGCGAGGCGCGGTTGAGCACGTTGAGCTTGTTGCCCTCGTCCTTCTGAAGGTCGATGCTACCCGGAGAGCGCTCGGCCCACTCGCGCTCGTCGACAAAGTCCAGCACCAGCCCAACCGAGCCGTTGAAGAGCGTCTCGTCGACGTTCTTGATCAGCATCACCTGGGCGTTCACCTTGAGCGTGAGGCTCTTGAGCGCGATGAAGTTCTGCAGCACCCTCTCGCGCCCCGTCGTGTCCAGCGATCCGCCGTCCGACGCCGGGAATGTCTCGGCCTTTGTCGGCAGCGCCGCCAGCCGCTCGAGGTTGGCGCAGTCGACCTCTTCGCGTCGCGGGAACAGCTCCGTCGGGACGATCCCCGCCTCGTAGGTAGGCACGCGCTCCAGCGCCTTGAACGCCTTGATGGTGGCCGGCGACAGCTGCCCGAAGCGCATCTCGTTGAGCATCGTGACGAAGCGGGAGTCCTTCTGACGGAAGACCTTGGTCAGGTTGACCTTGTGCGCCACGACGCTATCCCAGCTCTTGGCCTCGAAGGCAAACGTCATGCCGCCCGCTGGATTGACGGGCGGCAGCTGGAAAAAGTCGCCCGTGATGATGACCTGGAGCCCACCAAACGGCTTGCTGTTCTTGCGCACCACCCTTGCCACCTCTTCGAGCTTGTCGAACAGTTCAGGGTCGACCATCGAGATTTCGTCCATGATCAGCACCTGCGTGCGCAGCCACCGGGCGCTGGCCTTGCGGTTACGCCGGATCTTGGTGACGAGCTGCGCGACCGGCTCCTTGCCAAGGCCGATGCCGCTGAAGCTGTGAAGCGTGACGCCGCCGATGTTGCACGCAGCAATGCCCGTCGAGGCGGTCACGGCGACGGCGTCCGCCTTTTTGCTGTAGACCTGCTTGAGCTCGCGGATGACCTCGCGCAGCAGCACCGATTTACCGGTGCCGGCCGAGCCGGTGAAGAAGACGCTCTTCTTCTCGCGCACCACCATGTCGAGCACCGCACGCTGCTCACCCGAAAGGAACACCTTGCTCGGTACCTTGGGCCGCGCGGCGAAGAGCGGCGAATCCATGACGGAGCTTCCGGGCCCTGCACTCCGGCGCTCCTCCTTGAGCTGTTGCGCCGACTTGAGGTATGACGCCGACGAGGGGTACGACGAGCTCGGTGCGCTCGAGGCTGGAGGGGCGTTAACCTGCAACGAGCTGGCAAGGGGGCCGCTTCGTGCACGGGCAAAGCTGGCGACGAGGTCCTTGGAAGGCTGCTGCTGTTGGTAAGGTCTGTTCCAGGAAGGCTGATAGGGCTTGTTGACCGTCGTGTGGAAGTCTCGCACTCTGCTTGGCGCCAGACTCGATGCTGGGACGAAGCCCGCCTCGTCGCTCTTTCGTCGTTTAGCTGGATAGCGCAAGCGGGCGGCCGAGAGGTAGGACGAGAGAAAAACGAGCAGAAGCGTCAGCCATTGTCCCGCATACTGAATGCCAGGCGCCTCGCTCCACTTACCACCGTTACCCTGTACCATGGCGTCTGTGGAGGAAGAGATCTTGGTTCGTGGCGAGCCAGGTGGCGACGGCGTATCGGACCATTCGTAGAAGATTTCCTGACTGGAAGCGCCGTCGTTATTCTTTGCTGCGGGGCCTGCCGGGTCGCCGAGGTCGTGGTGGTTGCCCGACCACGACCTCTTGAGGTTGCCGAGGCCAGAGCGGATCATGTCTAGGTCGGGTGTGGGGAGAGGACAGTGGGGACCGGGCCGGTGATGGTGGTGGTGGCGGAAATCGACCTACTCGGTGGGGAGAGCGGGAGACTGCTTGCTGGCGAGAGAGACGGACTGTTCCAACGTGGGCCGTTTCGCAGCCGGATGTGCTGGCTGCGTGGTGTGATGAAGCAGAGAGAGCGAAGGCTGACGGATGTGCCGGTGGCAAAGTTTGAAGAGGATGACGAGGAAGGAGCAAAAAAAAAAGTCAGCGCTTGTGGGAGGCAGGCGTCGTCCTGGGCCGCTGCCTCCCTGGGGCTGACTGCGAGGAAGCCATCGCTCGCTTGCTTGCTTGCTCACAGGTCTGAAGGCGGGGGCGGGTGGCCTTGATGCTGCTGGTCGGCGGATGGGTTGAGGCAGACGAGTTGTTGTGGGCAGCTTCCGATGCGGCGTTCAATGCCGCCGCCGCCGCCGCCGCCGCCAAAACGCGGCCTCTCCAAAAAAGTGGGCAGCATCGGCGCAGGCATCGGCGCACGAAACGCGACGCGCCAGCATAACGCCCCGCGACGGGCTTCCTGCCCCTGCCTCGGTCCCGGGACACCCTCCGCTATATCGCCCCGCGCTCGCCACCCGCTTGAGGCGGGCCTGGCATACGCAGCCTGCTGCAGCGTCTCCTTAGCTTGTGTGCAGGTGTTCATGACGTCGCTACAAAGCGTGGACGACCACGACACAGAGATCCAGCTTCAGCGGGTTGCTAGACAGCCGCAGAAGGCCGATGCGGCGCAGGGTTACACGCGGATGCGCTCGCATTCGATTGCAATTTAGTGCGGAAAATGCATGTCGAAAATGCCGACGATATTTGAGAACGGCCCTCTTCTGCCCTGGTGCCTGCCCTTTCCTCGACTTGCCACCTTGTACAACGTCGAGCCCGAACAAGGCCAAACTGGAGCGACGAGAGTGCGTGCTTCAAGAGGAACCGAAGGTCGGCACAACCTCGATACTCGAGAGAGTCACAAAGGCGAGAGGTCGTCCGGAGGCAGAATGAAGAGGAGGCCCGCCTTCGGAGCCGACGTAAGGACAGGCAGACTGTAGTTTTTTCTTTAACATCGGGGCTCTCCTGCAAGCCTTCTGGATCGGGTCCGTTGACGCAGGTGGCGTCCGACGGCTCCGGGCTGTTCTTTTTTTTGCGACTCTCTGCCGGCGAACGAGGCCTCGTGTCTCCACCGTTTCCCATACCGCCGTCCACGCCATCCCATCGTCTATCGACATCACTCTTGCCAGCGCCAGAATACCACCACCGCCTCCACAATCGCCACCACAGAATGTCTGCCTTCGGAACATCACTTTTCCGCCAGCAGGCGAGATCGCTCCTGCGCTCGGTCCGCCACATGCCGGCCTACAATGTCGCCAGCAGTTCTCGCTCCGCCTTGCCCGTCCTCTCGGCGCCTCGAGCCCTCTCGACATCACAACCTCGCCCGGAAAAGGCTCCAGCGCCCGCAAACAAGCAACAAGATACGGAAGTCGGTGGTACCTACAGCTCGATCATCAACCTGCTCAACGACGGCTACAAGCACACCAGGAAGAACGCGGCGGTCCGACCGGGAGACGACAGGATGGACTACGCCGCAGACCTCGAGGCGGATTGGAGCAGGCGCAACATCCAAGGCGAGGCATCATGGCCCGCCACGCCGTCCAGCGGTAGGAGCATCCCCGTCACGGCCCAGGCCGATGCGGCGCGCGCCTACGGGCAGCTGGCCGTCCTGCTGAGGAGGAACAACGTCCGAAACGAGCTCAGACTGCAGCAGAGGCACGAGAAGCCCAACGAGGAGAGGAGGCGAAAGAAGAGCGAGAGGCATCGTCGGAGGTTCGCAGACATGGTCAGGAAGAAGGTCCAGCTGGTGAGTCTGCCCAAAGCGTCCTCCGTTCACAGAGCTGGCCCGATCGTACGCTGACACCTGCCCGACCCCGACCGTCGCCCGTCCCTCATCCTCTATCCTCTGAAGGTGATGGCTATCAAGGCTCGCGGAGCCTGAGGAACGTTGCGATGACGCCTCTAGACTGGGTTCCGGGAGGGAGATGCTGCTGATGGCGAAGGGACGCGCGACGAGCCAGAAACCCATTGCCCGCGCACAGTCTTGCCGACTGTCTTGCTTCGATCCTTCTCACCGCGCAATACATGTGGTCCCATGCACTTGACCGCTCCTTGCGAAGACCGACTAATCTGGACAGAAGCTGCTAGCGCATCGAACGGAAGCGCAACCACCCGTGTACCTTGGCATTTGACCAAGCCCAGTCTGCCGCCGCAGCCATGGTGTATGCTAGTCAGGCAGCCTCTGCGGCATCGTTGTCATCGCAGGAAGGGAGAGCGAGCTCCGTCGGAAAAGGTACGTCCAAACAAAAGAGGCAGGGAGAGACATTTTCCTACGACAAAGTTCCGATTCGCCTTGCTGGCCGCGAGATGTCCCGACGTGCTTTCTCGGAGGTCTCAGAAGCAGCTAAGCCAAGCTGCCTCTCGCCTGGCTGGCAGAGACCGCGGGCTTACAAGATTCGGTTCTCGATCGATCCGTCCGCGTCGCGACGGGAAGGCTTCGCCAGCCAGCTCTCCCTAGCCTGTCAACCGCCACGCGAGATGTCAACGTCGCGGTGCGTTGTCGTCATCCGTAAGCTGGCGTGTCACCGCAGCATACATGGCTCCGTTAGAGCCACTTGCCAGCAGCTTTTCGAGAGCGAGCAGGGGGCTCCACGAAGGCAAGTCTAGAACAGCGAGCACGCCATGGGACCGCTCACGACAACGGCAGCGGGTCAGTACGCAGGGGGGAGGGGGAAAAAGGGATGAGGGCGTACTGGTCAAACGGGACCGGGACTCTGGTATTGCGCCATCGATTGCCATGGTCATCGCCGCCTAGGCCGCTCTAGCCTGCGTATGGTCGGTGGGTAGCCCGCACGGCGTCGATGGACAAGCGGTCGTACTAAACCCGCCACGACTGCGGCCTGTCCGCCTGTCGGGTTTTACGCCTCTCGTCTTGGTGGCAGAGATCGACGCTGGCTGACCGTAAGGCTCGCGCCGCCGCAGCTACGCCCTGTCTGGTGAGGCTGAACTCGAAGGAGGCGGGCTGATCGTAATCAAGAATCGAAGAGGTCGAGCGACGAGGCGGCGGGAGCTCTGGCCGTGGTGGCTGGCAGAGGTCGTCTAGGCTCGCTCCTCGGCTTGCCGGCGTCGCCCGCTCCTCGACTGCACCGTCGGTCTCCTACCTTGCCTCGTACGCGGCCACGAAGGGGAACCAAAGGGGCCACGACGTCGTAGCGCTCGAATCATCTCGAGCCAGCTCAGAAGCCGGGTGCTTCGGCGAGCACCAACGAGCGACAAGCTTCCGAACTCTGGCTTTCGCCGCTTCGCCACCATCTCGACCTTACCGCGCTCGAGTAGAGCGTATATGCTGCTGAGCTGCAAGTGTCGGAAGTCAGCGGCTGCTAGCGTTGAAGGCGACCCACCCAGTCGGCCATGGCTTACCGCTGACTCGCTTGCTTGCTCGCTCGGTGGGGGGAGCTCCCTGCTTGCCTCCCTGCCTCCCTGCCTACCTGTCTGAAAAAGTAGCCGGCACGCCCGACTGACCGACCGCCCGCAGGCCTGTCTCGTTCGCACGAAGATAGCCAGACCGTTGACAAAGTTTCGCCAAGCTGGCCGCCTTGCAGGCAAACGCTAGGGTGTGGCGCTCTTTGCTTGTTGCTGCCCGCCCAGCCAGCTGCCAGTTGCCAGCGCGGCGCAGCAAAATCTGATTTTCCTTTTGTAGCGAGCGAGCGGGGCAAGACGGATTGTCCCGCTCGCATCTCGTCTCATCTTGCTTTCCCGGCCTCTCGCCCATCTCGTTCCCTGCCAGCTTCTCGCGCCTCCACGCGTACCGTTGCCTCAGAGCCAGCGCTCGCTACAGCCCGACCGAGCCTGGCATGGTCTAGATCCTCGCCGACGATGCTCCACGTGGCTGGCCTTGATTGTATGGGAGCATCGAATGGACACAGCCAACCAACCAGCGGCAAGCGCGGCCGACTGGGACGAGGACGAGGAGGCTAGGTCGTAGGCAGCCCTGCCTGCGTGCCGGTCAGCCCGATCGTACCACGGCGGCGTGGCCCGTCAGGCTAGAGGGTCGGGTCTTACGTGTCGCCGACAACCCACGTTTTCCGCACGAGCCCGCGGCGCAAGTTCCATATAGCTGCGGACGGTGGAGACGCCACGTTCTTTATACCCCGGAAACGGACGACGCTCGGCCGGATCGCTCAGGTAGGTCAGGCCGTCGTTCAGATAGAGCCGCCAGACGAGCTCGTGGCCCCGGCGGAGAGTCTGGTTTCCGGCCTACCTGCGCGCCAGCCGTCTACCTCGCCTCCGCTCAGCTCTGCTCCTCCTCTTCTCCTGGGTTCGACCTAGCTTTCTGCTCCCTTCTTTTCAGGCCTCATCGATGCTGTCGTGGGAGATCTCGTTCCAGGGGTGCCTTGAGGCTGCTCTCCCTATAAAGAGAGCTCTTCTTAAGCGTCGCAATCTCCCCCTCTCCTTCCATCTCGCAACCACCTTTCCTCGCTCCCGCTCCTTCCTGAACAGCTCTCACTGTAGCGCCCTTCTGTCGCCACGCGCCACTTGTCGATGCGATCTTTCTCCGGATATCGCTAGCTACCGTCCATCCACCCATCCATGATTTACCCCTCTTCTTGATCGCCATCCTGCATCGCTACGATAGAGATAAGTCTAGGATCCGAAGAGAGCCGGGGGACTTGATCAGAGCGGGAATTGCTCAGAGGAGCCACTGGGAGAGCCGACTCGCTGCTGAGACGAAGGTGGCTGACAGCGCCTCTCGCCTCGCCTGCTGCCTATTTCGCTCGCAACCGGCTGCCATCTGTTGCCAGCCGCGTCATAACTCTTGCAACAACATCGGCATAGCGATCCACAATCTTGCCTTCGCACCGCATCTCCTTTAAATATGACGAGTAAGTAGACGTTCTCGGATGCGCCTAGCGAGCGAACGGGGCGTGCGAGCTTGGCACGCGTCATCATGCTGACGTCAGCCGCTCCTCCCTCTTGCGACGCACCCTGCAACGACGTCAGCTCACATTGCTGCATACAAGGCCTTGTAAGTCTCGAGCGGGAAGAGAGATGCTAGATATCGCTCGCTCGACGGGTCACGGGCATCTGACGATCGCAGCTTTCCTTTGCCCCTGAGTCGACAAAGGATCTTTTCCAGCGTTGGTTTGGGCTTCGTCGCTGGAGGTGAGCAAGCACATACGCCCCTTCGGCTACCCATAAGCGGTTTCGCTGACGTCACGATGGATTTGACAACACTCGACCACGCCAGAGATCCTCAGCTTCCTCAATGTTGACATAAGGCTGTTAGCGGCGTCCTATCGTCACCGCCAGCTTCGGGCAACGCCATGCGCCTACTTGATGGCACGCTTGCTCCTCGTTACCTGGACGGTATACATGTTCGTCGGCATCGTCCTCGTGGCGCACGGACGCGACGTTGACATGTTTGCGTATCGACGCACGACGATGATGCTGATGGCTCTGGTGAGTGACCAGCGACGTGGCTCGTCCCCCGATGGCGATGCAGAGCTGATTCCGAGGTGCTCGTCCCTTGTCTTTAATACTCGACACAGAACATGGTCGCCTCCACCGCCATCCTCGCAACAAGGTGAGCCGATGGCGATGCTCACACGAGCACTGTTTCCCGCGTTCTCGCTCCTCCGGCGTCGTTTTGACTGACTCCATCTCTGCTCACACGACACTGCTGTGCCCATGCCTACATGCCCTACCCCTTTTCAGGATCCTCGTCCTGCAACCTCGAAAGAGGAGGAGGCGTGTCATGTCGTACATGATCGCGTTGCTCCTCTCCGGGCAGCTCGGCGCTGGCATAGTGTGTGAGTGTCCCCGGCCAAGTCAACCTTAATCGCTCCCGTGTCGACGGTTGTCTACTTCTAGGGTCTAAAGCACCGGAAACGGATGTTGACATTCTGCCGGCCGACGACTTGGCAGCGACCTTCACTTTTGCGTCCAACAGCGAGATCAACCTGAACATTACCCAGACGAAGATCAATGGAAGCGCCGTGGCACAATTGTGAGTGGTCTTGCGACCTTCTGAGATCGCGTGCCTGCAGCATCCTCGTCGAAGAGGGGCAATGAGTGTGCTGAAGAGGCCACCTCGGACCCTATCGCGCGTTCGAGACAGTGCGGTGACCTTGATACTGGACCTCATCTTTGCCGGCATCATCGTCGCGGTCATCCTGCGCAAGGAGAGCCAGGTCAGGGAATGCCGCGTGTTGCGCTTGCTCCTGACCGACGCGATAGTCTACGTCAGCCGTGAGTGGCAACCTTCTGAAGGACTCCTCCGTTCCTGAATCCGCGGCACCCCTACTCGGTGTTTGCCAGAGGACCTGGTCGACTGACGCGTCATGCTCTCTTTGTGGGCATCTTCATCTTGCTCACAGTGTCATTCATCGTCAATGCGGCCACCATCGCCGCCCTCTTCGCTTCACGACACAGCCTTGCCAACACGATCGACGTCATTTGTGTTAACGTGACAGTGTGGTATGTTGCCGGTGCCAGAAGCAATAGAATAGTCCAAGACTACTGTGTTGAGTCCCAACTGACCTCCTGTCTCTCGCTGCTCCCTATGTCACTGTCGACCTTTGCATCGCTTCTCCAGCACTGTACTTGCCTGTCGGATCTTCCGCTCACAGTTCGCATTCTTCGGGTCGCTGGCACCTAATGGCTCATCTACATCAGGCCTATCAGTGCTGCCGCCCGGAGCCAGCGAAGAGCTGCCATGCAACCGTCCACCAGACGCGACTCTAAGTCAGGAGCGAGTCTCGACCTACCGCCTCGATGCAGAAGCGGGAAGAGGCAGCGTCGCTCCGAGCGAAGGCCAGTCTGTCCGAACGGCCAGCTGGGCAACGATTCCTCCGTCCGTTGAGCTCGACCGCAAGCTCTCGTTTACCGAGAAGAAGGCGGCACCACCCTTGAGGATCGTGCTAGAAGGTGACTTCGAGGCGAACGAACCATCGCTGAAGCAGGACGACTTCGAGCTGGTCGGCCCTCGATGCTGCATCACCGTCCCGGAGTCCGGCCGACGGCCGCCGTTCTATGAAGCGCGCCGTTGTAGCGCTGCTGTGGCGCTCGACGGGTCGCGAGAGGAAGCCGGGCAAGTCGAGACCGTCCCCGCGTCTTCCGACGGCAGGCCATCCGATGGAGACGAAGAGGCCGCGTTTCAAGCTGGTTCGCACATCCGACTCCACGCAACCTCGGACGCGTGGGCCGGTTCGCCTTCGCTCGACAAGTGCTGTGACGGATACAGCCACAGCGGTGACGGCGCTGTCCACGGGGAGGGGCATGCGTTGATAGAAGCATCGACGGGCAACTCTTCAGCCCACCTCCGGCTTCTCTCGCCGGCTCTGCAGTCCTCTTCGCCTTTTGCGGATCACCTTGGCGACGTGTCGTGTACAATAGGCCGCGCGACTCTGGCCGTCCCCAGCATCGAAGGACTCCGATCGCCGAGCGCCTTGAGCAGCCTTGCACCGCACGTGGCTGTCTCACTGGCCGAGTCGGCCTCGCACTGCGGCGATCACGAGCTGACACCGGCCCCAAGCCCCTGGTCACTAGACAGCCGAAGCCGACGCGCGCTAGCTTCTGTGCGTCCCGCGATGACGACGACCGGCAGCTCCGCCTACCACAGCGCCGTCGACGGAGGATCGGATGGCGCCAGCATCTTTCTCAGCCTGCCTGCCAGGTCTTCGGCTGACTCAGTCGTCGATTCCGCCATCGAGCCGGCGTCGAGGATGACGTTCGACTTCGAGTTAGGGAGGTACGTGATTGCCGACGACAGGGAAACGGCGACGTTCGCCGACGTCAGACATCACTCTTCGAACCTCACCGTGGTTCCGCGAGGACGATGGCCGCACGCCAGCCGCGTCGATTCCTCTCCTGCCGTCGTCGTATCGGCGTCGATTCCAAGGTCGCTATCCCAGTTGCAGCGGAAGGTCAACAGCGCTGGCGACAGGTTCCATGGGCCGGGGGCGGGAGGCGAGGGCGAGAGAGGCCTTGACGAGCAGCGGCCTCGTGCTGGATCGATCTAGGGCGTGGTCGGGGTGACCCCTGGCGAGTCGATGGCGGGCCAGAGTTAGAGAACCGAACGTTTCGGCCGAATAGCGGCCGACACGACATCAAGATGCCTTTTCCAACTACTAGTAAACGCCTTTTCCATCTTGCTACCAGCAACGGGTCCGGATCTTTCCTGCCTGTCTGCAGTCGAGAATCAAAAAAGCTGCACAGCTCCCATGCTTTCTCCTAATAAAGTTGCTAGTACTCTCTCTTGTAACTCTCTCTTGTAAGATCTTCTTCAGGTCTGCTGTTGGTCGTTATGTCGAGAAGGGATGCCGAGTAGTATGAACACGTTGGCGGAGCGTCCCTACTACGCGATTGATCTGCGACGAATCTTGTCCGCTCGCATGCACTCGTTTTTCGATTCCACAGCGACCGGTCGCGATGGAAGGGGGTCAGATGTCGGCCAGCTGAGAGAGCAAGAGAGCCTCTAAACCCTGTTCGATCTCTGCCTGGCGCGTCTCGTTACTCGCCTCAGCGGCGGGAGGATGTGTCGTCCCTCGAGACGGTCCGTTCTCGTCGTCCTCTTGGTCTTGTTCGTCGTCATCTGTGTCGTCGTCTGGATGAAAGAGGTCCCACTCCGTCTCCCAAGCCTCGACGGCGCGTTTCCACCGCACCCGCTCGAAAACGAGGCGGTGTCTGTGGTACCACTCGACGGCCGTCGAGATCTACGTCTCCTCCAGCTCGGATGACGTTGTCGTTGCAGCTGCGACTGTGTCTGCGCGACTGCCGAGTGCGTCTTTGCCTGCCGCCCCCGCTGCTGCGGCCGCACTGGCAAGTCTCTTTTCCCTCTCGACGATACGTCTTGCGAACTGGTCCTCGGCACTTTCGGTGGGGAAGCCGCCCAGTATCGGAGGAGCCTGAACGGGTGCGGCTGTGGGGTCTTGGTCGCGTACCTGCTGTTGCAGTGTGGCCAAGTGGTCGATCCAAGCTTGAGGCAGTGTCGGAGCTGCTCCCGGTGCGAAACCCTGCATGCCCGCTCGACGGCGGTGGAAGAGAAAGTTGATCTCGTACTAGTCCAGCACTACCGGTTCGCTCGACGAGGAGGAAGAGGTGTGGCGACAGAGCATGTTTGGTAGGATTTGGGGTGGGAGGGTGCGCGGTGGTGGATCGGGAGAGGCGACGCGAGAGTCGGGTGAGGTGAGCGGGAGGTAAGGATCGACGAAGACAAAACCGGGCGTCTGGGAGATGAGATACCCTTCGATCTGCGCTAGCATCCCGTTGTTGGCTACGGTGAAGATCTGCAGATCCCGGGTCGCCGGATTGAAGCTGTCATCGTCGACGGCACCCTTCCAGCCTTTCTTCAACGTCTCGAGGAGAAGTTCGAGCTCTGTCATCCCCAACGGCCGGTAGTACCAGCGCAGAAGCTTGAGTTGACGGAAGCGCGAGAGGAGGCGGAAATCCTGTGTGGTAAGACCCGAATTGACGACATCAAGCTGGACGAGCTCCGAAGGCCCTGGGAGCGTGGCGGGCGAAGGAAGGCTGACACCACCTCGCCAGAGGAAGGGCAGGGATAGACTCTGCAGCCTGGCGTCTGGGTGTAGCGCCCAGAGGCATAACCTCTGTTCTGGTGCTGATCGAGGCGGTTCTCCAAGAAGACCGTCCCAGATGACGAGATCCTGCAACGATGCGCACCGCTCCAGGATCCTTGCGGTGAGGATCCACCGCTGATCGACATCCTTTCCGCCGCCGTCGCCGCCCTCCTCAGTGGCGTCTGTCGCTGGGAAGGAATTTGTACTCGAAAACTAGTGCGACGTCTCTGAGGCAGAGGCGAGGGTTTCACTGGAACCGAGTCGGAGCGAACGGATGCAGCTGGACGGTTCGAGCGGCGAACGGGGTGGGAGGGTCTGAATGAGCGAGACAAAGAGCTCGAGCTGGTGCTTGCTGTAGATTGCGATGCTAGAGAAGAGAGGGGGTCGCCGACGAGTCGGTGAGGTGGTCTGCGACTGTCGTGCGCCAAGCAGATGAGCAGAGGGGACAGGGGGATGTCAATCGAGCCTTAGCCCTCGTGCCCGATGGGCGGCAGCAGCGGAAGAAGGGGCCGGGCTGGCTTACCTGCAGCGACGAGCTCCACTGGCAGACGGTTTAGCATGTTCATGTTCGTTGCCGTTGCTGGACGTCGTGAGTGAGGGGCGGGGCAGGAAGAAGCGCCCTGGTCGCGTTGCTGACCCCTACGCGTATCTTAGTGCGCACTTTGCCGTCCCGCACATGACATGCATGGAGGCTTGTGCACACGTCAACCGCAGCAGCCGCAGCAGCAGTCAAAGCGCACACCAGCGGCTCTCCACTCCACGCCACCTACAACAAGCCCTGCCCATCACAGACCTCACCTCCAAGCCGGCCCGCATCCTCCTCACGCTGTCCCCGAGACCATATGCTGGGCGAGAAGATGCCGCCGCAATCCTCGATCGCCCATCGCCCCTGATGACGATGAAAAGGGCGAAAGCAGACATCATAGCGCCACCAAGAGCCAGAGACCGACACACAGGAGCTCACGACCGCCGTTCGCGTCTTGTGCGTTGTGTCG
Organism: Thecaphora thlaspeos; assembly: GCA_900291925.1. Classification (NCBI taxonomy): domain Eukaryota; kingdom Fungi; phylum Basidiomycota; class Ustilaginomycetes; order Urocystidales; family Glomosporiaceae; genus Thecaphora; species Thecaphora thlaspeos. Next base: position 766,002 of record UWYS01000004.1, on the reverse strand, counting down.
TGGCCCTTGATAATTCTCATAGGAGGAAGGCCGCTTCGGAACATCCGCCAACGTGACGGGATGGGCTGATGGTCAGGGTCTCGGAAGCGCCCTCACCAGAACCTTCTTCTCATGGCTGTCTAGGTCTAGTCTACTCGAGGGCATGCGTAGTGGGCGGGACCGCTTCAACACCGCCTCGTCGGCCTCTCCGTCGAATCGATAAAGGAACGGTGTGACGGGTCGTGGCTAGGCAGTTCCTCTTCGGCTAGCTCCGTGCGCAAGGCTCGTGTGACTGCCAGGCGTGTGTTGACTACGACGCAACTTGGCCATCTTCCTCCCCGACACGACAAGGCAAGTCGACGGGCATACGCAGCGCGCCCGCTCGGCCCCTTCCGTCTTGATGCGATTGAAAAGTGATATCCCCCACCCCACAGCCAGCGCGCGGCGGTTTCCTCTAAATTGCGCCTCTCGCTCGCTTTCTCGCACCCTCCGCGCAAAACTTCCTACCTACGACCCACATCGTTCATCTCATCGCCATGGCCTCTTCGTTTCCCCGGTGCCGCGGCCCGCGCGATGAACTGACAGGGAAAGGCTGCAACAACCGCCCGCCGAAGACTGCATCTGCTAACCTGGACTCTCTCCGTATGTCATATTCAGGCGAGCCACCTGGAGGCGGTCCCCGCTGATCGCGGTGGTTGTCGTTGGATTGGCACATCACATCGCTTGTAAGGCCCGCCGCCCTTTCCTACTTTCCATTCAAGCCTAAGGTGGGGTCGACAAATAGTTAGCCAGCGAGGACCCCCCCTCTTCTGGACAAACGGCAGTCGTTTCCGGGCGTAACGGCCGTCGACGCCTATCACAACTACACAAAGGACCTCGGAGCTGGTCTCACAAAGACACAAAGTCGCACTCCCTCCGTAGTCAGCGCCTCAGCAGTATTGCGGCGTCGACCCACCTCTCACAGCCCGAACAGGTTTCGCGACGTGAGCGACACCACAGTAGCAGGACTTGACGAGAGCCGGCTCTCGCTCGCTCCTGCACCACACCACACGCGCTCAGCACCATCCCATCCTGCCTCACGCCCTCGCCGAGCCTTTGTGCTATAAAGATAGGACAGTCCATGCCCTTTTTCGCCTGATCTACTGATCAGCGCATTGGCTTCGATACCGACAACGACATCGACATCGACATCGATATACAGGACGGCTCTTTTCTCCGCCTCTCTCCGTACAAGATGCGTTTCTCTTTCTACACCTTGGTCCCGCTGCTGGTCGGCTGGGTGACCTTCTCCGACCGGGCACTTGCGGCTCGCCACAGCGACGCTATCAGAGCGGAACTGGCCGTTTCACCCCCTCTGCGCGATGGCTCGGGACTGGGAGCGATTGAGATCCTCTATCAGAATGATCTGTCAAACGCCATGACGACCGGTGCCATCCTTCTTTATCGGCCAGTCTCGGCTTCTGAAGCCGCCGCAGCGTGTCGCTCCATAGGCGAAGAGCTGCTTCCGATGTCCTCAGCTGGCCCGAACGTCCTCGCCCAACTCAACTACCTCGCTTCGGTGGGCAAGGTGTCGACGCGCGATAGCTTCTGGGTCGAAGCCGGACAGCAAGGAGGGAGCCTCGTCAGCTATGATGGAAAGCTTCGGTCGACGTCTAAGGGCGTCCAAGCCGACTTCCCAGTCCTATGTTCACACACGGCTCCAACCACGCTCTACAAGACCGTCGATCCCGTCCCCGAGGCATCGTTATACGGAGCCGATAAGCAGGTCAAGGTTGTCGAAGATCGCTACAGTTTCATAGGGTGAGTCGACACTTTTTGCCAGACGCCGTCCTTTAACGTGTGCCCCATGATGCTCCAAGACATTCTGACCTCCGTCTGTTCTTACCGCCCTCGTGCGGCTTTCACCACCTTGCTCCTGTTCTAGCACGCGGGACCGTCGATCCTTCCGGTTCTTGGGTATCCCGTTCGCCGACCCGCCCATTGGACGCAAGCGATTCATGCAAGCGACGCCGTACACCGGTCCTCGAGACATCAACGCCACCGAGTTTGGCCGTGCCTGCATCCAGGCCAAGTCGAACCAATTTCATCCGGGGGTCCACAGATCGGGAGAGGACTGCCTCACCCTCAACGTCTTTACCACTTCGCTGCCGACGCCGTCGCCGTCGCCGAAACAGCGCGGGGGGCAGCGTCTCAAGCCCGTGTTCTTCTCCATCTACGGAGGATCCTTCCTCATGGGTAGGAGCAACATGCCGATGTTTGACGGCGGCAACATGGCGTCGCGCGGCGACGTCGTGGTGGTGACGATCAACTATCGCCTCGGCGCCCTCGGCCTGCTGGCCTCAGGGGACGACATCCCTGGCAATGCGGCCATCAGCGACCAGATTATGGCTTTGGAGTGGGTGCGACGGCACATTAGCGCGTTTGGTGGCGATCCGCAGCGGGTCACCATCGGGGGCGAGAGCGCCGGCGCCATGTCGGTGGCCGCCCTGCTGTCGTCCAAGTCGTCGGCCGGCCTGTACCGCTCAGCCATCATGCAGTCGCCTCCCGACTTCCCGTGGCACACCAAGGCAGTCGCCACCAACGTCGTCGCCCCCCACGTTGCTCGCTTCCTGCGCTGCCCGGAATCCGGACCGGCCATGGTCGAGTGCCTCCAGGCGGTCAAGGCCGACCGCTTCGCCTCGATCATGACCGAGGGCAACAACGGCAACTTGCTATCCAAAGCTCTGATGGGCTACTTCCATGGTACGAAGGCGTCGTCTGGCTCGCTACCTTTCCTCCCCGTGGTCGACAACCTGATCGAAGACCAGTGGTTCTACCTCCTCGGCAATGGGACCGTCCCCGCCGGCAAAGTACCCCTGATGATTGGCTCGCTGACGAGCGAGGGTATCTCGTTTATCGACCCGGTCATACGTTCGCCATTGCCGGCGTTTGACGCCTCCTACAAGACAGTCCTGTCGCAAATGTACACCCACGAGCTGGTCGATGAGGTGATGGCGTCGCGGCTCTTCCAACTCGACACATCCAGGCCAGACACGGTACGCGAGAGGGCGTCGGAGCTGATGACGCTGTCGTCGTGGTCGTGTTCGATCTTCGGCCAGGTACAGGCCGGGGCGGCGTCGCGCGCGCTGCCCAAGACGTACGTCTACGAGTTGGACGCCGGCGTTCCTTTCACCGACGAAGACACGCCGGAGCGCTGTAAGCTCGGTAAGGGGAGGTTTGCGGCTTGCCATGCAAACGATGTCGTAACAATCATGGGCAATATCGGCGTCATCGGAACGAAGGTCGATGATGAGAGTGAGTACTTCGTTTCCCAGTTGCGACCATGTTCCACCCGCTTTCCTTCAGTGGCCACCGTCGGATATTTGCTGATCTCCGGCGTCGATCCCATGCTCGTCCCCTCTCCTTTCTCTCCCCCGCCCCTTTTGGTCGCAGTGATGACCTACCAACGTCGTCTCAACGACATCTTCGCCTCATTCATCCGCACCACGGATCCCAACCCATCCCTAGCATATCTGAAAGCACGCGGGCGATCCTACGAGGCGACGCTCCATGCCGTCTCCAAGGTTCCGTGGTCACCGCTCAGCGTCGGCAACGGTCCGAAAGTACAGCGTCTCTACAAGGCTGCAACCTCGGCAGGCCCATACCCGTACGCGGACCAGTGCGCTTTCTTCCGCGAGAGAAACGGCCTAGCTTACATGAGGATCGATAATGCGTTCGCTGGCCCCAAGCCATAAGGTGCGCTGCAACTTCACTTTCTTTTCGTTGGAAGCACTGTCCCTTTGCTTGCAATAATAATAGACTTTCGATAATGTGATCTCTGACGGGTCGGCGTGTGGTATGGTCAGTAGTTACCTGCGCTTCGAGGTGGACTGGCACGCGCCCGCAGCCGCTTAAAAATGACTACGTCGCAGACACAGATGCCCCTCGGACACGAAGTCAAGCAGAAACGAGTGGAAAAAAGAATCGTGAGGGGTGTAGTGGGACTGTGATCTATATGGGGCGCGATTCTTCGCACAATGTACATGTGTGCGGTGGTTGACCGGAAACCGATCGGATGGTTGGGCCGCCTTTCTTTCACTCTTCGACAATGTCGCTCTTCTTCGGTTTGGGGCTCATCGCCCCCTTGCCATCGACTCTGAGCTCCTGTCCCTTCTTGGTGATGTCCTTGACCGTCTCGTCGTGCAGGATGCCGAGTCCCGTCTCGGCGCGCGCCAGCTCTAGGACGTCGTCGAGCGGGACGAGGCCGTCGTGGTCGACGTCGAGCTTGTCGACGAGCTTCTCGAGCACCTCGTCGTCGGGCTTGTGTTTGATGAGGCGAAACGCCTGGGCCAGGTCGTCGACGCTGATCTTGCCCGTGGGCGAGGCCTCGATGATGTGCATCCGGCTTCCGACGTCCCGGTCGTACTCTTCCAGCTGGTTGTCGATCTTTTCCAGCATAGACTTGATGCGCTTCGTCATGGAACGCGTCGAAGACGAGCTGGTGGAGCTGCTCGCCTCGGCAGCGGCGGTAGCTGCGCCCTCCTCGTCGCCCGCAGAGGCATCCGTGCTGGTGGCGTCGGCGCCGTCGGCGGCGGCGGCGCTGGTCGAGGGCTCGGGCTGTTCGCTGCTGTTGACCTCCTCGATCAGTCTGGCCAGCTCCTCGCGCTCCTTGAGCACGCTCGACTTGGCGCTGAAGATGCTGAGCGCCTCGCCGAGCTCCATCAGCTGCTCGTTTGTCATGCGCGCATCCTCGGCCTCCTTGCTCGTCTCGGCCTCGGGCAGCAGCGCCCTCGCCTCCTGCTCCTCGTGTGCGAGTCGCGCCTTTTCGGCGTTCTTCTTCTCCTTGTCCGCCTCCCTCGCCGCCGCCTCCTCCTCCTCTTGCTCGGCCTCGTCCTCGATCAGCTCCTCCTGCTGCTGGAGCACCTCGAGCCTCTGCTTGTTGGTGGCGCCCTCCTTGTTAACGTTGAGCTCGGCCTCATTAAGCAGGTTGTCTGGCAGACTGCTGAGCGTCAGCTCGAGCGATTTGAGATGCGAGCGGCCGCTGTCGTTAGAGCCCTGAGCTACGTAGTTGAACGCCTTGCTGAGGATGAGCAGGATGCCGCTGATCTTCTGGTGAAGGTGGAGCTCGATCCACTGGCCCAGCTCCTGGCGCAGCCTATCCTCGGAGAGGTCGGTCGTCTGGATGCCGCGGTTCTGGCAGGCGCTGACCAGCTCGCTCACCGACATTGTCGACTTGCCCTCGGACGCGATCACCAGGTCGTCCTGGCGGATGCGCGTGAGCTTGTGTCGGATCTGATAGCGCAGGTAGTTGTCGGTGCCAAACGCATTGATCTGCATGTAGCGACACATGCTGACCAGTTGCGGCCGGCTGAGGTTGTCGAGGGTAAGGTCATCCTCGAAAAGCTTGGCCACCTTGATGATGTCCTCGTCCGACGGCGACTCGCCCGTCGAGCGGACCTTGCGGAAGAACTCCTTGAACTCCTCGGACGTCTGCACCTTGTCCGTCGCCTGGAGGCCGCCCTCGCGTATCGTCTCCTGAAGGAATTTGGCCATCTCGAGGCGCACTTTGATTAGCCCGCGTCGCTTCTCCTCGGCGGCGAACTTGCTCTCAAAGGTGCTGGGGAGCATGTTGGGGAAGATCTTGATGGCGACCGGGAGCAGCAGCTCGCCGGCGGGGATGACGACGAAGGGGATAAAGGGGATCAGCCGCAGCAGATCGGCCATGGTGCGCTTGAGCTGGCGGTGCTCCCTGCGCGTGAGGCTGTAGCCCAGCATCAGGCGGCGCAGCAGGCGGCTCGAGATGCGGACCTCCTTGGCGAGCAGCTTGGAGCCGTGCCAGTAGTGGAGCGCCTCCTCCTTGACCTTTGCCCAGACCTTTTTGATCTTGGACTGCTGCGGCTTCTGCGCCTCGAGCTCGGCCTTTTCCTTTTGCTTTTCCGCCAGCGCCGTCTGCGAGGCTGTTGTCTGGTTGGAGCTGGAGCCCAGCTCGGTGGCCGTGTCGGGCGAGACCGGCTGAGCTGCCTTGACCGTCTTTTCAGAGATGAGCGGGGCAGACGGAGACGTTCCGCAGGCGGAAGCGGCGGCGGCGCCCTTGCTGGCGGAGGAGGAGGAGGGGGACGACGACGACGACGACGCAAGGGGGGGCGGCGACGCCGTTGCTGAACGTTGCGCCTGTGTCTCAGTGCTGTGGTATCGGGTGACCCGCCTCAGCGTCAGGGAGAGCGAGGCGGGCTTGCGCCGTGACGAGTGCGGCGAGTAGAGCGACGTCGAGGAAAAGGCGGCCGAGGCCGAGACTGGCGCAAAGATGCCGAGCACGTCACTCTGCCGCGAAGGCGTGCGGAGACCCGGTCTGGCTTTGGCGGCGGCGAGCAGCGAGCCCGACGCCCAGGCCATGCCTTTGCCGCTGAGGTAGGCGGCGGCGTTCGTCGACGACATGCCGGCCCTTGAAAGGTGTAGGGTGCGGTGCGGTGCGGTGCGGTGCGGTGCGGTGGCTAGGGGACGGAGCCAGGCTGGTGTGGAGTTGGCGTGAAAGGTTGCGATGTGACCGGGGAGGAGGGAAGGAAGGTGGTGTGACCGCAGCCGGCTAGAGGATTGGGCTTTTGGAGCTTGTTCTTGATGATGGAAGACGGCTCAGGAGGTAGGAACGAGGAGGGCCAGTATGGGTGATTTTGATGAACGACCCTTGCGGACGCCCAGGGCCCAGAAGAAACCGACCGGACGAGGCGAGGTGGACGAGGCAAATGGGTTTTCGTTGGGACCCGCCGCGCCCTTACGCCCACGTCCGGCGGGCGGCTGTGCGTGGATTTGGGGTGTCGGTCTGGAAAGGGTTGCGAGCGGGTCTGACGCCGCTCAAGCCAACACACACGTCTTCCTGTGTAGCACTCGGCATGAGCCTTTCCCCTCCCTTTTCCGCTTCCGCTGCTTGGGCCCCTTCGGCCCGCGCCCGGGAATTTCGAGCTGCTTTCGGAACCGCCGCCAGGTCTCGGCTCTCTTCGGTCGTGTCGGTCGGGATTGTGGAGGTTTCACGACTCTCGCCTCTCAGCGCTTCCTCGCCGGCCGTCACCACCACCACCTCGCGCCCGCCTGGCCTTCCCCGCGGAACGATGCCGCCAAAGCAGCTGCGCAACCTCAGCTACCAGGCGCCGGAGACGCCAGCCTTCCTCCAGGCCTTCAAGGCGCAGGTTGCCGGTACTTCGCGCTCGCAGGCGTCGCGCAGCGGTTCGCAGCTCGATGACCTCCTCGGCGCTCGCTCATCGTTCGCCACACAGCAGGACCCTTACAGCAATGACGGCGACCACGACGATGACGACCTAGCGCACGCGCAGATAGTCGTGCTCAAGGATGGCAAGCACCTCACCCGCGAAGAGGCCGAGGATCTGCGCCGGAACCAGCTGCTCGGCCAGACGGCCACCAACGCCAACAATGCGTCGTCGACCAACATAGCACAAGCCGGTGAAGCACCCACAAGACGCAAGCGCGAGCTGCCGAAGCTCTCTTCTGCTGACGATGATGGTGATGTCAGCTCTTCCAGCCTCCTCAAAGAGGCGCTCGGCCCGGCCTCTACGTCGACCACCCCGGCTTCGTCGAAACGCGCAAAGACGTTGGCGGGCGACGGCGGTAACCTCGAGGACGTCAAGCAGCTGCTCAGGCAGGAGCAGGAGAGCAAGAAGAAGTCCCAGGCTGCACAGCAGGTCGCCAGCAGGAAGTCACAACAGGACGATAAGGCCAAGAAGCTGCAGAGCAAAAATAAGGCCGCGCGGGCTGAGAAGAAAAAGAGCGGGAAAGGCCTCAGCTTCTCGATGGACGACTGAGGACCGGCGGAATCACGCTCAACGCGACCCGATTGCACGCAGAGCAGGACAAAACGGGAAACAGTACTTGTGTGTAAGGATGTGTCTAGGTCTAGGCAGAAGTGACGACTGTAGCGTACATGTGAGCTAGAGACGATGCTACTGTGCAAAGCAGGCCGTGCAAGTGAGAAGAGGGGCAGGGAACGGACGAGAAAGAGGTCATTCTCCCTAGGGGAGGCATGTGAGTGTGCATGGATGTTCCAGTCCCGACAAGGACTCAGTTCAGATGCCATAGAAGTCGGCAGCCTGTTCAAGCTTGTTGACCATCAGGAAGATGAGAGCGCTGCTGGGGGCGCTGCGGAGGCAGGTGACGCCGCACCCGGCGTACAGACCCTTGACGCCTCGGGTCCGGTAGATGTTCTTGAACGTCTGGAAGAAGCCGGTCTTTGGCCTCGCCGGCTCGCCAGGCTTCAGCGGTGCGCGCATCTCGAGCTCAGTTTGCATAGTCGACTTGACCGAGTCGGCGGGGAAGAGGACGACGTTGTAACTGATGCCCGCCAGCGCTCCGGCCGAGACGAGCTCGAGGCTAGTCAGGTCGCGTTTCGAGATGTCGTCGCGCAGCCGCAGCGCCTTTTTGCGTTCAATGAACCACCGAGAGCAGCTCTCGAAGGCCAGGAACCACGCGACGCCGCCTCCCGTCTCGCGGAGCAGCGTGCCCGTCTGTCCAAGCCACAAGCCACGAACGCCGTCGGTCTGTATCGTCCGGCGGAGCAGCGTCAGCGGGCCGTCCAGTGGCGGCATGCCCGGCGCCAACGAGATCTTCCGCCTTTGTTCGAGCCCGGCGGCGAGTGCGTTGCCAGTCTGCGCCTGGCCCATCGATGCTGCTGCTGTGGCCGCAGCGGCGGCGGCGATACCAGACATTGGCGCCTGGCGTGTGATCATCTGGACCTGCATCTTGCACTTGATCAGCTCGATCGGCGTCAGCACTAGGCTCGTTACCGAGCCAGCGCCGGCGGCGGCGATGGCCAGCTGCGGGAACGATAGAGGCGACTCGGCATCGGCCAGGATCGATGACCCAGACGCGCTCTGCTGTCCGGTGTACGTGCGAATCAGCGACTGGATCCGGTTGTAGGTGAAGAAGAGGCAGGCGTTCTCCAGCGTTGCGCCAACGACGGGCATCGAGATGCCGCGGTAGAGGCCGCGCACGCCTTCGCCCACGTACGTCTGGCGGAAGCAGTCAAAGGCGCCCTTGTACCTGGGCGGCTGGTCCGAGACCTGCGTCTGGAGGCGCACCTTGACCAGATCGAAGGGATGCTCGAACACCTTGCTAAACATTCCGGCGATCGATCCGAACGCAAGATCCTTGGTCGCCTGGTTTAGGCGACCGCTTCGGTTCCCTTCCTCGTCGACTGAGTGGATGCGGTACCGCTCAAAGCTGTGTGCGTCGACTGCAGCCGCTGCTTCGTAGGGGGCCCTGCCGAAGTGGCCCGGCCCGTCCATCGCGACGACCGCTTCGGGGATCGAGGGCGCCGGCTGATCCCGCAGCAGCTCGAGGTCGGTCTCGTCATCGTTGCCAGAGGGCCCGGGTCGAGGCCGGATCGGCTGCTCGATGTCCACGTCGGTGGTCGACGGCCTCCGAGTCCGGAGCAGCGGGCTGGGGATGCTGTCGAAGGCCGACGAGGCCGCCGGCTCGATGGCGAGCCCGAATGACGGTCGCTTGCGGCGTGCGAACGAGGCTGTGCTCATCTTCCTCAGATCCCTGAGGGCATCGTGCGACGAGAGGGTCGGGCCATGCTCGTTGCCATCATGGTCATCGGCGGCCCCGTCGGCCTCTTCGGGGGAGAGGGCCGCTCTGCTGCTCTTGCCGCTGTGAAAGGCCTTGACCGACGAGGAGCGCTGCAGAGGACTCTCGAGCCGCGCCGTAGAGGCGGGCGAGTTGGGCGACATGCTGCCGCTCTTCATGGGCCTGCGCGAGTCCCGAGCAATACGGCGCGAGCGGACGGCCTGCTGGTTGGGCCGGAGAGGCGCGGGGTACACGTAGCTCAGCATTGGCTCTGACGCATTTGAGTCGAAGCGGTTCCGCGAGTCGAGCAGGGTAGGAAGGTCTTGCATGTCGGCGCCAATCTCGTTGGGATCCGAAAAGGCCGACGAGACAACCGAAAAGGGTCGCGAGATCGACGCCGTCGACAGACGCTTGTGCTGCGAGAACGACGAGGAGCCCGACAGGATAGGCGAGGCTAGCAAATTAGACCATGGCCGCGATCCGAGGCTGCTGAGCGAGCGACGCGATGCGTGGGCGAGCCTATTGCCGTCGGCGTTGCTGCCGCTCGCCGCGCGCGAGGAAGACGAGAGGTGAGCATGCGATGGGCCGTCGTTGCTGCTGCTGTCGGTGTGGTGAGAGCCGAACGAGTGCATCGAGGGGCTCGACGGCGTCATCCGGCCAGAGAGGTAGTCTCGGTTCGGAGGCTTGTAAATCTGGGGCTGAAATCCGAAGCAAGAAGGGGCAGACCGGGGATGAGCATCGAAGGTGTGGGCGCCGTTGGCGGATCCACCTGTCCCTGCCGTAATGCAGGTGTCGACCGAGAAGCGGGAATACTGAGGGCTGCTTGGCCTGCGAGGCCTTACTGGCGAGAGGACGGGCGTGACGAGCTCGCCATCCAGGACGTGTCCGTCCTTCTGCGAGCGAAGCTCCTCAAGGCTCTCGTTCGACTGGAGCAGGATCGGTCCGGAACTGTCCGTGATCCTCTGGGCCTCGTCGAAGGAGATATGTTCGATGATGCTTGCGCGAGCCTGTGCCCGCGACAGAGCGTGGCCGACAGAGCTTTGGATGCGTATCCGCTGGGAGAACGATTTGCGAAAAGGCTGCCCGAGGCCGTCCGAGCTTTTGGTCCTGCTGCGCGCCGCGATAGCGTCGTCCGCCGGAGGCGAGGTGGAAGGAAAGGGGGCCTGCGCTGCATCGGAGACGGCGTGCGCGAGACCGAGCCCTGCCAAAGATCGCAGGATGTCGACAGAAGGCGATCGCCGCGCGGCGCGGATGGTCTTCTGCGGAGACGTCTCGTTGAGTTCAAGGGGCGATGAGATGGACAGCGGTACACCGACCAAGTTGAGGCCGCGCACTTCTTCGTTGCCTAGCAGAGGCATGCGCCCGACAACTTGGACATCGTCGGCGACGTGGCGGCCTTGTGAGGACGACGAAGGGTGGCAGAACGCCTCTCCGGTGGCCGTAGTCGACGAATTGAACGACGAGTCCGCCCTGAGCTCGCGTTCCCGGTCCCTCCTTCCCATGAGCTTTTTGAGCCCAGCGACGAGGCTGCTGCCCGAGCGCTGATGCTTCCGAACGGTGGAGGGGCCGGCCTCGGCCACCTCCTCCTGCTCGTTTCCGCTGGGCAATGCATCGGTGGCATCGATTGATCGAGTCTCCTTGATCTGAGGCGAGGCCAGCAGACTGGCGAGCGATCGTCTGCGGTTTCTGGTGGTGGGGACGCAGGGCCGCTGCGCCCGCTCGGGGCTCGCCGGTCCTTGCACCGTGGCAGCAGCGTAGGGAGACCTCGGCGAGCTAGATAGGCGGTCATCTTCGATGGCCTCGAGCAGTGCGGCTGAGGTGTGGCTCGGCACGGGAGCTGCTGCACCGGCCAGCGCGCCGCTTACCATGCGGACCTCTACAAAGTGGGCCGGCGATGACTTGGTGCCATCGGTACGCCCTCTGGTCTCGTGCGATCGATCTTCCCAGTACGGGCGGAACGCTACGCTGGGCGCGGACGGCGAAGGCGAGCCGTATAGTGAGGGAGAACGAGGGTATTGATCGGCCACGAGAGGCCGCGCTGACGTGGCGACCTCTCCGCCGTCGCCTTGACTGGACGCGGGACTGTATCGGAAGCTGTTCCGATCGGCGACGTGGATCGGCGACGAGAGGAGCTGCCCTGACGGCTCGGTAGTCGAATCGATGGCAGCGTGCAAGACGTCTGCGAGGTGGTCCGACTCCGGTCGCGGCTGCTCGGGAAGGTCTGGCAGCGAACCTCCCGCTGCAGCGGCGGTGGAACCTCTCCGCTTTACATTCTTGATCCAGCCTTTTGAGGAAATGAGGTCGTCGTGGCCGGATGAGGCGGTTGATGCAGATGAGGTCGAAGCGGACGTGTTGGACGACGAAGGCCTGGCCGTATTGGCTCGGTAGAGGTGGTCGGCGGACAGCCGGGGGGACGAGAACGAAGGCGATCTCACGTAGCCGGCCTCGAGGGGCATCAGGGTGTCGTCGAAGGCATCGGCACAGATTATCGGCGAGTCCCTGGCCACCTCCTGCAGGAAGGCCGCGTCATTCTGAGAGGGTGCGTTTGGGAATTGGTCAAGCAGAGTAGAAGATTGGCGGAATGTGTGAGCAGCTGGGTGGACGAGAAGCGGCGAAGGGGAGAGGAGAAGGTAGGGAAGAGTTCGGACACGAGGGATTCGGTCGACGGAGTCGAGATGGTGGAGGAGCACGAAGGGGCCAGGAAGACATGGAGGCAGGAAGAGGGGGAAAGGGGAAGGAAAAGAGGGAAACGAATCTTCGCGCAAGGCCTGCCGACTCACCTTGTCCCACATTTCATCATCGACGCCGCCCCTGTTGTTCATGCTGAGCCTCTGCTTGATGCTACCCCATCTCTGGGTCTTTGGGCTGGTGCTGTGCGCCTGTGTGGCCGCCTCGAGCTCGGACGGCTTGTTTGGGACCAGCATCGCAGCGGCTGCTGGCTAGTTCTACTGTGCAGACGCGAGGGTTCCAGAGTGTGGTCGCGGTCGCGGTCTGAGCAAGGAGCTGAAGAGTTGTCGTCGTCGTCGTCGTCGTCGTCGTCGTCGTCGTCGTCGCTCCCGTCCCCTGTCTACGGCTTTGCTACAATTCTCCTTGCCTTCCGCGTCTCTCCGGCCTGATGCCTCGACCTACGCTGCCAGATGGCTTCGTAGGTGCAGCTTGAGAGCCTTAAGGTACCTATTGCGATGCCGGGTCAGAGCTGCTTCCGCCGTCGGCCGCCGTCGGCTGGAAGAGAAAAAGGCCGGCCGGCGCAGAAGAGGCGAGGTTGGATCCTGGGCGCGTATCGTGTGTTTTCTCCCCCTGAGAGAGACAGGTTAAGGGCGTCTTTTCTTCGTCCAGGAGGGTGGGCGGTTGCCGTGGAAGCACCTCTTTGGTGCAGGGCCGCAGTGGGTTGCGGTCAAATGGCGCAGCGCGGGTGGGCCGACTGGTCGGTTCGACGGCGATAGCGATGACGAAGCCGGTCCGTCTGTCCTGCCGTCGCGTTGAACGGGCCACGCAGCGTCAAGTGTGGTGGTGCAGTAAAGCCTGATCTCGTCGTGGGCGTGTTGGTGCGCGCTGGAGCGGCGATGCTGTGGTTGTTGTATTCGGTGTTTCGCCAGGTCGAAGGGATGACGGGGGCTAAGAGGCGAACGAACGAGGGCAAGAGAAGCAAATTGACTCGGACCAGTCTTCAAGCTCAAGTGCTGAGGTCGTTGCTGGCCCTCGGTGGAACAGTCGCAGTCGTGCGAGGGCGAGCGGCGGACAGGGCGAGTACGAAAGGGGGATTCTGGTTCGGTGGTGCTGGTGGTGGTAGTGGCGAAGAAGACCGAGGCGCTGTAGCTCTGAAGCGACGAGAGACGACACCGAGGAGGTCTTTGCTCGTTGGATCGGAACGGCAATGTTCTGAACGAACACGAACAAACGCGGCCGGCCAAGTGCCCGCTCACACCTCGGAGAGGGTCGGGGGTCGGCGAAGGCAGGGAGTGAGCCAAGAGTCACACCGAAGTAACACCCAGCCCATCGCTCACGCCATAAGAAACCCCGTCGTCAGCCGTCTCGGCTCTCCATTTCCCCTTCCTCTTTCTTCCCCCTCTCCCCCGGGCCGCCGCGGCAGCTCAGCCAGCGTCCTCTGCACTGTACCGCCAGGTAGCAGCGCCGAGTCAGGTTCTCAAACGCCAGGCCAGGGCGAGACCCGCCTCGACATGCTCAGGCCTGCTAGCTAAGTACAGACATGCCAGGTCTTTCCCCCTCCCACGGCAATAGGCAATTAGATCCAACGGAGAAGTGCTAAACCTCTCTCTACGAGATCGCCCATTACTGTACGACACCGCATCACGATGCCTTCCGCCGCTACCACAAGGGGGCAGGAGCATGCCTCAGGGCGTACGTAAGTTCTCAGCAGCGTGTGTGCCTCGATACAGAGTGTGTTGTGCTGATGGAAGTTTTGTATTCGAGTTTGTGTCTTGCCTGCTTGGATTAACATTGTTCGGCGTCGACATGGATGTCCTTGATCAACACTTACCCTGCCTGCCTTGCCCTTTTCCCAGATCCCGTCCCCAACGGCGTAAATGATGTGGATGACTTGGACTTCCGACTGGCTGGGAGACCACAAAAGGAAACGCGCATATCGAGATGGTCAAGCCCGGACGATGACCATGACTAGTTACAGCACGTAAGGTTGCCAAGCTGTCTGCATCGTTTATTGTCACTGCAGTACAGTAATCAGGTGAGGTGATCCGGGTCCCTCGGAATACCGAGACTGTGTATGTCCTTATGTAGCGGTAGTTACAGCGCTGTTGCTCTTTATAGTAGACGACCATGGAAATCGCTTTGTGCCAGCAGGCCTTGTTCGCCGACGCAGCATCGACCGTGTCCAGCCAGAGTACGTGGAAGTGTAGGTTTATCGGCGATTCTCAATGCAGCGAAGTCGAATGGCCCTTGCCTGGCGCGCCACAGTGTTGTAAGTACTCACCATCGACGAGGCATGCGGCGGCTGAACGTCGATCCTCGAATACAAAGATCGAGAAGATCAAGGCGCTCGGCGTCGGGAGGAGTCGCTCTGTAACTACACGAGTACAGGTGAGTACAACCTACATCGCCAGCCGAGGCGAACGTCATGGATGTGCGCGCGTTCCATCATCCCGCGTGCTCCAAGCGACACTTCTTAGATAGGGTCCGGCCTCGCCTTGCCAATCCACGACGATCCTCGATTTGTTTGGCAGGGCGGACACCGATGGCGTCGCCTCCTTACGTCGGGCGTGATAGAAACGTGAGCTCCATGAAAATTCCCGTGAATTCGATCAACGGAGAGGACCGGGTGACTCGTCGTACAGTAACACGAAATACGACCCTAGCGTTGGACAGAGAGTGAGACAGAGAGAGAGAAGGGTAGAGAGAGAGAGACAGAAAGATAGATGAATAGTTCGAGACAGAGAGGATGTGTCGAGTCAGGCCGGCCGGTCGGTGTGGCTCAAGACCGTGCTCGTCCGGCTCTCCGCCTTTCGTACGGGAAAGTGGCCAAGTGGAGGGGTATCGTCTGACGAGCTTCAATGACGGGTGTGGGATGCGGGTCGGCGCCCACATCGTCCGGAGCTCCTGTGTACCGCTGCCTTCAGACGTACTACCTACTGCAATTAGCGCCCTCTCCGTCATCCAAGCTCAGCGCAACGCACGAATATCCTGGAGCGGCTGCGACGACTGTGACGCTTCTGGAACATCCCGTCGATACGCCACGCCTACGCTCGACCCTCGATCTAACGGCCTGCCGCACGGCGTCATGTCGGCGACCACTTCCGTGGATGTCCTGCTGCTCGGCAGCGGCTGGTCGTCAAGCTTCATCCGCCCGCTCCTGGAGGAAAAGGGAGCCTCTTGTGCCTTCACCTCTCGGCGTGAACCGACGCCGGAAGAGGCGGCCCAAGGCCAGTGCCGCTGCGAGCTGACCGATCCAGTCGATCCCGCTAGCCTAGAGCAGCTTCCCAAGGCCAGGACGGTGGTCATCATCTTTCCCATCAAGAATCCGGATCAAGTCGCAACTCTCGTAGAGGCTTACGAGACTCTGCACGGCACGGCGCGCTGGATCCAGCTCGGCAGCACGGGCATCTGGCATGGCGGATCGTGCAACTCGCGCTCCCCCTTCGACACATCCAATCCGCGCGCGGCGTCGGAGCAGCGCCTGATCGAGCTCGACAGGGGCGCCGAGCAAGCGGACGCGGTCGGTGCGAGAAGGTCCTGCGTCCTAAACCTCGCCGGCCTCTATGGTGGCTTGCGGGACCCCCGCAACTTTGCCGCCAAAGTAGGTGGAACAAAGGAGAAGCTCGGCCTGAAAGGGAGCGTGCACTTTGTTCACGGCAAGGACGTCGCTCAGGCCATCTGGCTCATGCACCAGAGCACGGATGCGGCCTGGGGACAGCGGTGGATCGTTTCCGGTAAGCAGCGCTACCCTCGCGACGTGATCGGTACAGCTTGAAAGTGCCCTGAGCGGCCCACTGACGCGCCGAACCTGTCTGTTTCTACTTTCCTCTTATCCCCGGCTAGACTGCCACGTGTATGACTGGTGGCAGCTCGCTGCGGTCTTGAAGCCATCCATACCCGGACAGAGCGAGAACATCGGGTCAACCTGGGTCAGCGAGCTCATGAAGGAGTACGGCATCGACACTCTGCCCCGGCCGATTGCCAAGAGCGACGAAGACAAAATGCCGCACTTCCTCGAGCGAGCGTTGGACGGCCAGGAGTTCTGGCAGAAGCATCAGGCCAAGCCGTCGGTCGGCTTCGTCTTGCACGACGTCAAGGACAGGGCAGGGGTGGCGTCATCGGATGAAGCCGGTCCTGAGACGTCGTTTCGGGGCGCCGCCGACGGCGGCTCTGAGAAGCAACGCATTGGCAAAGGCGCTTTCTCGCCAAGATGGTTCGATCCGACGTTTCGAGACGAGGAGGTACAAACTCTGATCTCGAGGCTGGAAGAGGACTTGGAGCGGGGCCTTCCGGCCGAGTCCGCCTTCGAAGGATCCGACGAGCGGTTCGGGCTGCGTCACGGCGACTTCAAGCGGCTGGCAGACGCCTGGGTTCCTTTCCTCAAGGGTAAGGGGCGACCCACCAATCCCGAAGACGAGAAGCGAGCGGGCCCCGACCACGATACCTGGGCAGCCCGCCAAGCCCAGCTGCAGACGTTTGACCACTACAAGGTCGAGATCGAGGATATTGACCTGCACTACATCCACGAGAGGGCGTCGCCCGATGACTCGGCCAAGATAATCCCCATCCTGCTGCTCCACGGCTGGCCTGGCTCGTTCATGGAGTTCCTCGACTGCATCAAGCCGCTGGCTCACCCCGGCAACCTCAGCCAAGTCCGCTTCGACGTCGTGATTCCTAGCCACCCTGGGTACGCCTTCAGCAGCAGCCCGCGCGGCCTCGCCAAGAACGCAAAGACGGGTAAGGTCACGGGCCACCAGTCAGGCCCCGACGGAGACTTCCTCGTCCGCGACGTCGCCCGAATCATGGACAAGCTGATGGTCGGGCTCGGGTACACTCACTACGCCGTCCAGGCGGGCGACTGGGGCAGCCTGGTGCTGCGCATCATGGCCACGCAGTTTCCGGATAGGGTGCTGGCGACTCACCTCAACTTCTGCCCCAGCGTCGCACCAGCGATCAGGCTTCCGCTGCTCGGCAACAGGACGCCACACTGGATCCAGAAGCTGCCGCAAAAGCTTCCCAAGACGTGGTACGCTAGTTCCTTCCCTGTCTTTGGACGGCTCGGCGACCTTGCCTGGAAGGTGGCCCACTACTGGACGCTTTGCGCGCTGCCCGGACCGCCGTCGCAGGGCGAGCGGGAGAGGATGTGGCGCGGCATCGAGTTTGTCAACAGCGGCCAGGCCTATGCCAACATGCAGGAGACGCGACCCTCGACGCTGGGACTGGTGCTTAGCAGGAGCCCGCTCGCCAGCCTCGCCTACATCGCGGAAAAGTTCTACGACTGGAGCGACGAGGGCTGCATCACCGACGCCGAGATCCTCTCGAGCCTGACGCTCTGGGAGCTGACGCAGACGATGCCAAGGTCGATGTACCCTTACCGCAACCGTCCTCCCAATGGCATCGCGACGATTGTCAGCGATCCGAATAACTACGTCGCCTGCCCGACCGGCTTCAGCGACTTCAAGGACATCATCTCGGTGCCGCGCAGTTTCGTCGGCGCCAGCGTCAACCTCCGTTGGTGGCGGACGCACGACCGCGGCGGACACTTTGCCGGTAAGTGTGATCGCAAGAAGCGGTGTTCGCGCGCCGAGCTTCGTTGGGCTGATCTCGGATGCTGATTTGCCTTTATCGCTCCCGACACCATCGCGGCTGCCTCTGCAGCCCTCGAAGTGCCGTACGACTTTGTCACAGATCTCCAGGAGTGCTTTGCAGAGGTTTGGCCGCGATGAAGTGCGTGCACTTCTGACCCGACTCGGTTGCAGCCAAGGATTGTTCTAGTCGTTGATACAGCACTTGTGTAGACTCTGCTACGGTGTGACGGTGGTTCTGCTTGCTTTGCCTGCCTGTCCATCTGCTCGCTAGGGATTTGTGGGGGGAGCGCTTTCAGACGCGTGGTGTGTGTCCAAGAGGGCGAGGGGTGGAGGCTGTCATTTGCAACGAACCCACCTTCGCACGCCATCTTGATCCTCGCCGCCTAGAACACCACTCTCTCTAACAGCGCTAACCTCTCAGTTCACTCAATCACTCAACGACCAGACTATTCCTGGATCATCAGCGGGCCATCTCCATAAGCCTTCTTTGAGACGCCCCGCTGGCGACCGTCAGACCGACGATGTCGCAATCCACTCGCTCGCTCGCAATCACACCTTCGGCCCCCCTCCGCACCGCGGAGTCCACTGTCCCACATGCTGTCCTATCTATACGGTGATAGCTCGGACTACCTCGCTCACCGGCCCACCCTCCTGCTTCTTGCAGCGACAATCTCGACCAGGCTTCTCAAGGTTGCGGGTGGAAGCGGCTGTCGAGCCAGTGCTGCCTTCCGGGCGGCCGTGCGGCTGTCACTTCCCGTAGGCTAGCGCCTTTATAAGAGCGACCGCTGCTATGCATTCAGCCTGCGATCGATCAACGGCCCGAGTCCACATAGTCCTCTCCGCCATCACCGTCACCACCACCCCTTACCAGCCATCCCTAGCGATTTGCGTACAGCGCAAGACCTCTGAAAGTACAGGAGCAGACACATTGACACCATGGTGCCTTCAGGAGACTCCGGTTCGGCATCCGTGCAGGAAAATGGCTCGCAGAAGAGAATCAGTGAGTTCGAGCCAGTCGTTGCCAACAACGAGTAAACGGGATACTGGATGCTCGCTGGTGCATGATCCTGACTTCCCTTCGGCCCTTGCCGGACTTTTCAGTCCTGTATGCCTTCATGATGGGCTGCTCGTAAGTAAATAGCTTGCTGTGATGCCTTCGAGCGCCGGTCTTGTCATCATCAACTGACCATGCGCGGCGTACTTCCCCTCTCGCACCGCTTCGGAACGCGACACGCGACAACCGCAGCGGTCACCAGTCGCCCGGAGTCTGGACGCACCTGGCGGACAGGAGCAAGTACCACAACAAGCTCAGCTACTGGATTGACCACGCCAAACTGCTGGAGAAGGGCCGCTTCGACGGTCTCTTCCTCGCCGATGTGCTTGGCGGCTATGACGTCTACAAGGGGAACCTCGACGCGACTCTGCAGTCGGGCGCCCAGTTCCCGTAAGTCTCGAGCACCCTTCGCTCTCTTTGCCCAGTCGTCGGTCGACGGCAAAGCTGACACCGATTCGTTCTGTGGTACTTTCCGCTGCCCTTCCTTGCTCGTAGTGTCATCGATCCGCTGCTGCTGATCTCGGCCATGGCCGCAGCTACCAAGGACCTCTCCTTTGGCATCACAGTCACCACCAGCTACCAGCACCCTTATGAGCTCGCGAGGCGATTCAGCACCCTTGACCACCTCACAAATGGTCGGTGCGGATGGAATGTGGTGACGGGGTGAGTCAAGGCACAGTAGCAGCACATCAAGCTAATGATACAGCTGGCTAAGATGTTCACCTTCCTCGAGCTGGATCCATCAACAGGTATCTGGACAGCGCCGCCCGACAGTTTGGCGGCAAGAAGCAGGATCTCCATGCGAAGAGATAGTGAGTGAGCGACGGGGCTTGGGACCAGGCGATACGATAGATCAACCCTGCTGATATCGTCCGTGACCATACGTCTTGCGTTCTCTGCGCCGCTCAGCGACGTGGCGCACGAGTACATGGACGTGAGTTGCAGCGTAACTTCTGCCGTGCGCGCTTGAAAGCACCCAAGGCTGATCTCTGATCCCTTTCACGCTGGCCTTCCCCCCTCGCAGGTCGTTTACAAGCTGTGGGAGTCTTCGTGGGCCGACGACGCTATCCAGCACAACGATGCGAAGGGGATCTACACCCGACCGGACAAGGTCATGGCGATCAATCACACCGGCCAGTACTTCGAGAGTGTGCCGGGACCTCACATCAGCGAGCCAAGCCCTTAGCGTACGCCCGTCATCTTCCAAGCCGTGAGTTTGCCTATGCCGATGCCGCTGCTGCCCCAGCCTCTTGCGTTGGAAGGCGTCTGACACGTTCCACGCCTCCCATCTGTTCTGCCGTCACGCCTATAGGGAAGCTCTGGACCGGGCATGGCGTTCGCTGGCAAGCATGCTGAAGCCATCTTCATCGGGGCGCATCGGCCGGACGTGGCCAAGAAGCGCGTCGACGCGGCTCGCCTGGCGGCCAAAGAAGCCGGCAGGGACCCGCAGAGCATCAAAGTGCTGGCGCTGCTCTGTCCCGTCGTCGGTAGGACGGACGAAGAGGCGCAGGCCAAGTACGAGGAGCACTTCAAGCACGGTTCGGACGAAGGCGCGCTCGCTCTCTTTGGAGGCTGGACCGGCATCGACCCGAATCCCTTTGGCGACGATGAGGAGCTCCGTCTGACCGAGAGCAACGCGATCAAGTCGACCATCGAGAACTTTTCCAGCCAAGATCCGTCGGTGCTCAAGTGGACCAAGATGGCCGTGGCGGAAAAGATCAAGCTCGGCGGGCTGGGCCCGACGATCGTCGGTGGACCGGAGTCGATCGCCGATCAGCTCGAGGAGTGGATCGAGCTGTCGGGCGCCGACGGCTTCAACCTCGCCTACACCCTGGCGCCTGGAACGTTCGAGGATCTGGTCGAGCTCGGCATCCCCATTCTCCAGCGGCGCGGCCGGGTCTGGTCCGACTACCCGTCAGTGCCGCAGCCGCCACAGGAGACGTTCACCGACGGTCCGGCGAGCGGCTACGGCCCCAACAAGGTCATTGGCATCACCAGTCGAGAGAAGCTATACGGTGTAGGTCAGAAGAAGCTCAGGGACGACCATTACGGCGCAAAATTCACGTGGAAGGCCGGCGCTGAGCCTCCGAAGCTCGATTACGAGGGAAGGGGGTCAAAGGCTTGAAGGGGATCCCGCAAGTCTTTCCTCACCCTTGTGTACAGTTCTGAGAGAAAAGTCCGATGTGTAGTCAGATGCTGTGTATCCCTGAAATGCTAGGTATCTGGCAAGGAGCAGTGCAAGAGCGAGCGGCGTGGCTGCCGGAACACCACATGCGAAGAGTTCAGCCAACACCATCTTTGAGGGGGGCAAGGCGCTGCGCTTGCAGACCTCCATATCTTCCATGTTGGCAGAAGGCGGAAAGGGCGCGCGTGCCGTGGGGCGTGCGGCTGCTGAGAAATGGGCGCAGCTTCCGGTCCGGACCCTTTCTTCCTTCCTACGACCACCTGTCCCGTCGTCGCTGCCATCGCACCCCTTCCCATCGCTCCATCAGGGCACACCCTGTCATTGCAACGAAGCAAAATCTTTCACCCTTCCTGCCAACGCTCCTGGCCCACCGCTGCTCGTTCCGACCGCCCGCTGAGGAAAACGACCCTCCGTTGCAATGAAGTTCTACATCGACGAGCTGCCGGTGCTCTTTCCCTATCCAAAGATCTACCGTATGTAGCAGCACCGTCGCACCGCGTTAGGACCTTTTCGTACCTGACGATGGGCGCGGAAGAGAGGAGCTCACGTCTCTCTTCGACTCCTTCTCGCCTCACAGCCGAGCAATATGCTTACATGACCGATCTCAAGCGGACGCTCGACGCCAACGGCCACTGCGTCCTAGAGATGCCGTCCGGGACCGGCAAGACCGTCTCGCTCCTCAGTCTCATCGTCAGCTATCAAAAGGTGCGTCGAGTCGCTCTCGTCGTCGCTTTCGCTTCTGCCTTCGCCTCGTCCGCGAGCTAGAGCTGACGGCCTTGTCGGCTTCTGCCCGTTGAAACCTGATCGATCCTCCAGTTCCACCCTGCGTCGAGGAGGCTCATCTACTGCTCGCGAACCGTGCCAGAGATCGAAAAGGCACTGGCCGAGCTCAAACGGCTGATGGAGTACCGAGCGAGGTACAACTTTCCCGAGGGCGAAGAGTCTGAGGTGGCCAAGAATGAGGCCTCCGGCTCCAACGGGCCGGGCGAGGACAGCATCGACATGATCGGCCGCGGCAAGGCTGGCGGCCAGATGGAGGACATTCTCGCGCTCGGACTCAGTAGCCGAAAGAATCTCTGCGTCCATCCGAGCGTCGGTCGTGAGAGGAAGGGTAAGGTCGTCGACGCTCGCTGCAGAGACATGACAAGCTCCTGGGCTTGTGAAAAGGGACGGCAGAACCCGGGCAGCGTGGAGCTGTGCGACTTCCACGAGGTGAGTGGGAGATCCACAGCGGCGGACGAAGTCGAAGGCCGACAACTGCCTCACCATTGCCTGATGACTCACACGCGTCACCTGCTTCGTCGCTGCTTCCTCACTCCGCCCCTCCTCAGGAGCTGGGCAAGATGGAGCCCGGGCAGCTCATCTCGCAGGGCGTCTGGACGCTGGAGGAAGTCAAGGAGTACGCCAAGGACAAGGGGATCTGCCCATACTTTGCGATCCGAAGGATGCTGCCTTTCGTCGACATCGTCATCTACAGCTTTCACTACCTGCTGGACCCAAAGGTGGCCGAGCAGGTCAGCAAAGAGATGAGCAAGGACGCCATCGTCGTCTTCGACGAGGCGCACAACATCGGTGAGTAGCGGTCTCCTCGGCTGCAGGCGGCATGGCAACAGGATGAGGGACGCTGACAGCTTGTCCTTACATGTAGTAACCGCCTCTCATCTCCTCTCCCACCTTCCTCCTCGCCTCCTCTCCAGACAACGTCTGTATCGAGTCGCTCAGCATTGACCTCACCAGACCGATGCTCGACAGCGCCTACCGCAGCATCAATCAGCTGTCCGAAAAGGTCGAGGAGATCAAGCGGACCGACGCCGGCAAGCTGCAGGACGAGTACGCCAGGCTGGTCGAGGGGCTGGCCGAACAAGGCGACCAGAGGGAGGCGGAGACGTTTATGTCGAACCCTGTCCTGCCCGAGGACCTGCTGCAGGAGGCCGTGCCCGGCAACATCCGTCGGGCCGAGCATTTCGTGGCCTTCCTGAAGCGCTTCGTCGAGTACCTCAAGACGCGGATGCGCGTCCTCCACGTGGTGGCCGAGACGCCGCCCAGCTTCCTGCAGCACCTCAAGGACATCACCTACATCGAGCGCAAGCCGCTGCGCTTTTGTGCCGAGCGTCTACGGATGCTCGTCAGCACGCTCGAGCTGACGCGTATTGACGAGTATTCGGCGCTCCAGAAGGTGGCCGCGTTTGCGACGCTGGTGGCCACCTACGACAAGGGCTTCCTCTTGATCCTCGAGCCTTTCGAGACTGAGCATGCCACCGTGCCCAACCCCATCTTCCACTTCACCTGCCTCGATGCGAGTCTTGCGATCGCGCCCATCTTCGAGCGCTTTTCGAGCGTCATCATCACCAGCGGCACCATCAGCCCGCTCGACATGTACCCGAAGATGCTCAAGTTCGACACCGTGGTCCAGGAAAGCTACGCGATGACGCTGACGCGCCAGTGCTTCCTGCCGCTCGTCATCACGCGCGGCAGCGACCAGGTGGCGATCAGCTCGCGCTTCGAGGTGCGAAACGACCCGGCAGTCGTGCGCAACTACGGGAGCATCCTGATCGAATACGCCAAGTGCATGCCCGACGGCATCGTTGCATTCTTTCCGTCCTACCTCTACATGGAGAGCATCGTCGCCGCCTGGCACGACATGGGCATCCTCGACGAAGTGTGGAAGTACAAGCTCATCTTTATTGAGACGCCTGACGCTCCCGAGACGAGCATCGCGCTGGAGAACTATCGTAGGGTGAGTTCGGTCGGCCCTGTCTTGCTGCTCGGTGGACGTGCTTGAGCTGACCTTCTTTCGACGGCTCCTTTTTCCGCATCCAACTACAGGCCTGCGACAACGGCCGCGGTGCCATCCTGCTCTCGGTCGCACGTGGCAAAGTATCCGAGGGCATCGACTTCGATCACAACTACGGCCGCGCGGTAATCATGTTCGGCGTGCCGTACCAGTACACCGAGTCGAGGATCCTCAAGGCCAGGCTCGAGTTCCTCCGAGACAACTTCCGGATCCGCGAGAACGACTTCCTCACCTTTGACGCTATGCGCCACGCCGCCCAGTGCGTCGGCCGTGTACTGCGCGGAAAGACCGACTACGGCCTGATGGTGTTTGCTGATAAGGTGAGCAGCCGGCCGAGCCGACGGCGGCGCTGGGTCCGTCTCCGTCCCATGACGATCTGATTCCTTCCCGACTGACACCAGCCTGCTCGTCCCACCCTTGTTCGCGTCATCTCAGCGCTTCGCGAGGGCCGACAAGCGGGCAAAGCTCCCCAAGTGGATCGCGCAGTACATCACCGAGCCGCACAGCAACCTCTCGACCGACATGGCCATCGTCGAGTCCAAGCTGTTCATCAGAACCATGGGCCAGCCATACCCCGAAGGTGAGTTTCCTCACCAGGGCCCCTCCACCGGCTCTGAGAGTTGCCGCGAGCTCGACGTTGACTTTTTTCCACTTCGCCACCTTTTCCTTTTCTCTTTGCCCTCGTGCGACGACAACGCAGGCAAGAACGGCGTCAGCCTGTGGGACGTGAGCGACATCGAGACGCGGCAGGAAAAGGAGCGCGAGACCTTCGAACGACTGATGCAGGGCGAGCTTCGCATCGACAGCAAGGGCGAAGTCGTCGAAAAGGGAGGAGATGACGACGACCACGACGATGATGAGTTCGATGATGCCTTTGGTGGAGGCGAGGATCTAGCTCAGATAGAAGAGGTCGAGGCGATGGACGAAGACGACTAGCCTGGAAGATCGGGTGAAGCTCAAGCCGGACGAGAGACGGACAGGCAAGCGGTCGACCATGACGAAGTAGCATAGCGCTACCGTGGAGCTGCACATAGGGTTCGGGCCAGTCGAGCCTGTAAGTAAGGTGGCGCTCGACTAAACCCCTCCAACGACAGCGTCATCCGGGGCCGGGCTTCTTTGCCACACCCCGTTTTCCCTTTCTCCCCGAGCCATACCGTTGCAGGCCCTTGCCGAAGCCCGTTCAATTCCTGCTTGGCAGATGACTTCGAGCTGGAGCGCAGTTTACCCACCCTTTGGCCACACGGTTCGAGACCGTGTGTCTTTCGGCCCCTTTGCCCACAGTCTCTCGCTCGGCATGTGACACTCCCCCTTCTGCTGCGAGAGGAGAGTCAGGCCGGCCGGAGAAGTTATGGCGGTCAAGTCTCGGCGGTTTGGCGCTTGTCAGGGGATGTATGTATGTACTGTACCGTAACACTGACCGGTGGGCAGGGCCCTTCCTGCGCCGAGCAGGACCGAAAGACAAACGCAGGGAGGGTTCTCTCGCGCACTCTCGCCGGATTCGCCAGCCGTTGACAGCCGCGTTGGTGCGGGGGAAGGGTTCCGCAGCTTCGAGAGCCGAGGGCTGGATGGCATCATCATCATCATCATCATCATGGTCCATCCCCTTTCAGCCCTTCCTGTGTACTTGCCCACCAAGGCTGGGAGCTAGCATGGCGGCTGGAAGGCGCAGACCAGCGAACATAGTACTGTACCATAAAGCGAAATGGCTCCCCTCGAAAAGTTTCAAATCTTTCGTCAGTCGAGTACCCTTCGCCCCAGCGAAATCTCTGTTTCACGCCCTCACGGCCCACCTTATGACCCGAGCCGTAATGGCCGAGCCTCGTTCCATGCCATGACAACACGGCTGATCAAGTACTTCTGTATCGCCAGGCCCTGCCAGCCGTACGAGCTACGGGCAGAACTCTGTTGACAGTTCAGCCTGCGTAGGAGTCCCGCCTGCTCCGACCAGCTCCTCCGAGGTCTGAAGATGCTCATCGAACCCCCCCTTCTTTGGCTTCCTCCCTGGCTGCTGCGGCTCTCACGCCCTAAGCTCTGCGCAACTTTGGACGGGCTAGGCTACGATCTTGATGACCGCAGTCTACTATGCTTACACCCTTGCGTCGACCCCTCTCCCCGACGAGATCAGATCCGCAAGAGGCGTCCCTTGTTCAGCTGGGCGGGCACAATGGACGCTCCTCGGCAGCCTTCAGCCAGCCTTGACCGACCGCCACCGCCGCCAAACACACGTCTGCTCGATCTGCACGCCCCGGAATGCGGAGAAGATATGGCGGCATTGCGGCGCGGGCGTGGGCGAGGAGCCAAACCCCTTTCTCGCCTGGCTTTGGCGCCTCACAGATCATCGCCGAGCGAACCCTGCCCCGCCTTCCCCGCAAAACGTTTGCGACCTGCGATGTAAACAGGCGGGTCAGAGTTCGGCGAGAGCCTGGCCCACGTACGTGCACTCTGGTCGTAGACTCGCTGTCTCTGTCTGGAGTGACGCTGTGCAGAGTAGAAGTATGGGAAACCTTCGACCGGCCTCGTGTTGCTCGAAACTCGTCTGGAACGCTGGAACGAACAGGGTTTCGAACCACACCCTCGGCCCCTATCTCAGCGCCCTAGATCCTCACCCGCTCTGCCAGACCGAGATGACCGCCTGGAATCGTTCCTGCTGCTCTCATCTTCGTTGTTGCTGTCCATGGCTGCCCTCGACATCGGTGTCGCCGTCAGCTGTCGAGCGTGGCCAACGCGCGACCGCCTGCTGTCCGGTTTGGCTCTTAGGGGGGGGGGGGGCGAGGACCGCTCTGGGGCTCAGCGCCGCAGCCGTGACAGCGCCGGGGGGGGTTACCGGGCTAATCGGTCGAAATCGGGTCCGCCAAAGCAGGCAGTCTACATCGACTTTCAGCCGACTGGCTTTCTCTACTCGACCGAGCCTGCACCTACTTCAATCCGGGAATTTCGTCACGCGCCAGATGAATACAACAAGGGAGCCAAGGCGAATTCAGCCTCGAGGGTAACTAGAGTGTAGTAAGTCAATAATGTGGCAAAATAGTCGAGTAATTACAAGGGTAACCACCCTAGCCGTCATCATATTGAACTGTCCGACTTGTATTGACGTCGCTTAGGGAGAAGCGCGCGACTCGAAGAAATCAGGCTGAAGATTTTGAATTTTCGCCAGAACAAAGCAAGGAGGAAAGAGCGCAACACCGCGTTCGGGCAGGGAGCCTCTCGGCCCCCTCCTAGCCCTTGTCACTAGGATTCGAAATCGACGCCGATTCGGTTCGTTCGTTTTGTGGCAAACACGCTACGGAAGGCGGGCTAGTTAGGGAGAGGCGAGAAAAAAACCTTTGGGGCGAAAGCGCCGTCGTCCGCGAGGAGCAAGCAACACACCGCCGGGCCTCCCCTTCGACCCCTGCTTGGCGTGCAAGCCAGGCAGGCCCCGTCCCCTCGCCCCGTGCCTCCGCCTGGCGCAGGGCAACGACGGTGAGCAGACCACCGAATAGCTCGCCAGCGCGCAGCTCTCTCAGGAAGGGCGCGCTGGAAGCGGGCGGAAATTTTTTTCCCTACAAAAGGCCCCACCCTCGACCAACTTTCGGCCCAGTCCCTTCTGCACCCTACCCGCCCTTTCCCCCTTCCCCCTTCCCCCTTCCCCCTTCCCCCTTCCTCCTTTCCCTTCTCCCATCATCGATACCACGCCACCTCAGGCACACCATCATCTTCGTTTT
Source organism: Thecaphora thlaspeos (assembly GCA_900291925.1). Lineage (NCBI taxonomy): Eukaryota > Fungi > Basidiomycota > Ustilaginomycetes > Urocystidales > Glomosporiaceae > Thecaphora > Thecaphora thlaspeos. Next base: position 738,482 of record UWYS01000004.1, on the reverse strand, counting down.
CCTTTGTACTCCCAGCACCACCAACTGGTAGTATCCTTGCCTTCTCTGCAAGCAACCAGCACCAATCGTCACCGTCCTATCCCGGTGCCCCGCTACACATTGATCGTCACTTGCCCGACGATCGCCAGTGTAGACCTGTCCCTACACTAAGGGAACAGTAAACCAGCCTCCGTATCTCATCGCCCTCCCCCCGGAAAGGTGAGTCCTGGACGACGTCGCTCCATTATTGGGCTTGCTCGAGCAGCGGCTGCACAATACCCGGGAAGAACCCACCTTGCTGACGGCGACGATACCTCAAACATCATCTACGTCTTTCTCGCGCTGCCCGCAGAAGCGAAAATTTCCAACATGGCTCCCGCCGCAACTCCTGCCGCTGCTGGCGTCCCTGCCACTGTCCCCGCCAAGGACATCAAGGGCTCTTCTGCTGCCGGTGCCGCCAAGAGCGGCGCCGCCGCCGAGGAGAAGGAGGCCAAGGTCGACGTCCAGCGTCTCCTCTCTTCGGCCGACAAGGAGGCCGTCCAGGAGCTGACGAACCTTGTCAAGATCGAGGGTCCTGCCGCTCTCGCTGACCTCGGCATTGAGAAGGTCATCCTTAAGGGTCTCGGCGACAAGAAGAACGCGGCTGGCCGCGAGGGCGCCTGCGCGCTCATCTCGTCGCTCTGCGAGCAGGGCGTCGGCCACGAGGTCGAGCCGTTCATCTACGAGAACGTCCTCACCGCTATTGTCGAGGCGATGGGCGATAAGGAGAAGACCGTCCAGAAGGCTGCGCTTGATGCTCTCAAGAGCTACGTCCAGGTCATGTCCAACTGGGCCGCCCCCCAGGTGCTCAAGGTCCTCCTCAGCCAGGCTCGCACTGCCGGCAAGTGGCAGGTCAAGACCGGCTGCATCGCTCTCCTCGAGGAGATGGTCGTCGCCTGCCCCGACCGCATCGCTGCCCACATGCCCGAAATCATCCCCGTCATGACCGAGGTGATTTGGGACACCAAGTCGGACGTGCAGAAGGCTTCGCGCGCCGCGCTCACCAAGCTCTGCGCGCTCATCTCGAACAAGGACATTGAGCGCTTCATCCCCGCCCTCATCAACTCACTCATCCACCCCGTCGAGGAGGTTCCTAAGACAATCATGCTGCTCTCGGCCACCACCTTCGTCCAGGAGGTAGACAGCCCCACGCTCGCCCTCATGGTTCCCCTGCTCTCGCGCGGTCTCTCGGAGCGCCCCACCGCGACCAAGCGCAAGGTTGCTGTCATCATTGACAACATGACCAAGCTCGTCGACAATGAGCGCACCGTTCGACCTTTCCTCCCCAAGCTCCTCCCCGGCCTCGTCAAGATCGAGCCCACTATTGCCGACCCGGAGGCCCGTTCGGTTGTCAACCGCGCCATTGCCACCCTCCGCCAGGTCGGCAATGTCACCGGTGACGGCTCCGACGCCAAGCCCCTCGAGGAGGCCGACGTCAAGAAGGTCACCGCCTCGGTCGTCAAGGCCTTCGAGGCCCAGAAGCTCTCTGCCCGGGAGCAGCTCACCGCCTACATCGGCCAGCTCGCTGCCAACCTCACCAACGCGCGCGACTTTGAGCCGACCGAGTGGGAGTCTGCGCTCGTCCCCTATGTCACCCTCGCCAAGGGCGCCAACGCCGAGAAGGCCAGTACTGTTGTCAAGGAGCTGCTCAACGAGCTTGCCAAGGAGTCCGGCGAGGAGGTTGAGATCTTCGACGACGAGGAGGAGGGTGAGGACCTGTGCAACTGCCAGTTCTCGCTCGCTTACGGTGCCAAGATCCTGCTCAACACCGCCACCCTCCGCCTCAAGCGTGGCCACCGCTACGGTCTCTGCGGACGAAACGGTTCCGGCAAGTCGACGCTGATGCGTGCCATCACGAACGGACAGGTCGAGGGCTTCCCTTCGCCCGACGTCGTCCGCACCTGGTACGTCGAGCACGACCTCGACGGCTCCGAGGGCCTGATCTCGATCATCGACTACATCATGGCCGATGAGCGCCTCAACATCACCCGCGACGATGCCACCTCGACGCTCCGTGAGATGGGCTTCGACGACAAGCGTCAGGCCTCGCCCATCGCCGGTCTCTCCGGTGGTTGGAAGATGAAGGTCGCCCTCGCGCGCGCCATCCTCTTCAAGGCCGACATCCTGCTGCTCGACGAGCCGACCAACCACCTTGACGTTGTCAACGTCAAGTGGATCACCGACTACCTCGCCAACCTCACCACCGCGACGGCCATCATTGTCTCGCACGACTCGGGCTTCCTTAACAACGTCTGCACTGACATCCTCCACCTCAACCGCTTCAAGATCAAGCGATACCCCGGCAACCTGGACGCTTTCGTCAAACGCGTCCCCGAAGCCAAGGCGTACGCCGAGCTCAACACCGGCGACGACTACAGCTTCAAGCTTCCCGACCCGCCGTTGCTCGACGGTGTCAAGACCAAGGAGAAGTCGCTCGTCAAGATGAAGGACGTTCACTTCCAGTACCCCGGCACTCCCGAGCCGCAACTCAAGGGTGTCTCGCTCCAGCTCTCGCTCGCGTCGCGTGTCGCCATCCTCGGACCCAACGGCTCCGGCAAGTCGACGCTCGTCAAGCTCGTCGTCGGCGACACCGAGCCCAACCAGGGCGAGGCGTGGAAGCACCCTAACCTGGTCATCGGCTACGTCGCCCAGCACGCGTTCCACCACATCGACCAGCACCTCGACAAGACGCCGCTCGACTACATGCTATGGCGCTACCAGACGGGTGAGGATCTCGAGGAGCACATGAAGGCTACCCGACAGGTCTCGGAGGAGGAGAAGGCCGCCATGAAGCAGGGCGAGATCTACATCCACGAGGGCGTCAAGCGCGTCATCGACGAGATCGTCGGCCGAAAGAAGCTCAAGAACTCGTTCCAGTACGAGGTATCGTTCAAGAACATGTCGTCGACAGAGAACATCTGGATGTCGCGCGACGAGCTTCTCAAGCGCGGTTTCGAGAAGAAGGTCATGGCCGTCGACTCGAAGGAGGCCCAGCGCGCTGGTATGCTCCGACCCCTCGTCCGCAAGGAGATCGAGAAGCACTTCGAGGACTTCGGCCTCGAGCGCGAGTTCACCTCGCACAACACCATGCGCGGTCTCTCGGGTGGTCAGAAGGTCAAGGTCGTCCTCGGTGCCGCGACGTGGCGCAAACCCCACATCCTCATCCTCGACGAACCCACCAACTTCCTCGACCGTGAGTCGCTCGCCGCCCTCATCAAGGCGATTGAGTCGTACCAGGGCGGTGTCGCCATCATCACTCACTCGAAGGAGTTCTCCGAGAACACGTGCAAGGAGATCTGGAGCATGGACAACGGCACCCTCGTCGCATCCGGCCACGACTGGCAGGAGACCAACGCCAAGGGCACCAAGCTTGACGAAGGAGGTGAGGAGCCGGAACACATTCTTGACGCGATGGGCAACAAGATCTCCAACCCGGCATACAAGAAGAAGGAGAAGAAGGTCAGCAAGCGTGACGAGAGGAAGAAGCGTCTGGCGAAGAAGAAGGTTGGCGCGGCCGATGATGATGACGACCTTGAGGACCTTTGAAGGAGTTCTCTACCTTAGCCGCGAGGCGCACGTCGGATAGAGGCGGCTTTTCCTCTTGTCTGGCTTCCCCTGTGTTTCATTTGTTGTACCATTCAGATTCCGCATCGCAGTGTGACAATGATCCTCAACCAAAATAGATTATACGATTCACCACACTTGTACGTGCATCGTCGTCGCCGCCGTCGCTGTCTTTTGTGTTCGTGCCTCCGAAAAGCTCTGCGGTACCAATTGGACGGGCACGTGACTTGGGAATTAAAGGGAGAGCGGAGCCCCTTTACCCTCTGTACCGTAGATGTCACTTCCCTTCATGACCACAACCATTACCATCTCATTCTTCTGAGTGTACCTCATCTGTCACTCTGGACGCCGCCAGCCACCGCCAGCGAGGACGGGCGACGTTGTCAGTGGGCCTATCAGTGGGCCTTTGCACGCACGCGAACGACTACTGCCGACCTTCCTGCATTGACCCGTTGTGTTCGTGCAGACACTTACAAAGCATACCTACCTCGATGCGAGGCGGTCAGGAAGTATTTGAGTGAGTGATAGCCTCATGGCCATGGATTGCAAAACACCTTCGCACCGTAGCTACAGCCATGTCGTCCTCATTATGCCGTATTCGCATTGGCGCCGTCCGGTGCGGCCGCTCGTCCCCTCCTGGGCGCCTTGCTTCTTGCGCCGTCTGCGTTGTTGCTTTGCCTCGTCGATCCATTTCCTGTTCCCGATCCCGGCGTACCGCCACGTCCTCCCCTTCCTCCAACACCGCCGCCTCGGCCGCCTCCTCGGCCCCTCGGGCCCTCCGGCCTTCGTTGCTGTTGGTTGGCGAGCATCCTGCTCCTCTTGCTCTCCTGCAGGATGAAGCCGTCCTCGTCTACGATCGGCTGCGGTTTCGGTGCCGGAAACCTTTGTGTCGATCCGTGGCCGTTCCTTTGTCCGGCATTACCGCCGCCGCGACCGCCGGTCTGGCCGTTGCGCGGTTTCCTCTCCCTGTTGGCGACGGGCGCAGAGGGCGAGGAGGACGATGCGAGGGCGGGTGCGGGGGGTGTGGCGGCGTCACTGCTGCTGCCTTCAGCAGGTACGGGCGTGCTGCTTCCCATCGGGGTGTTAAACTGCGTCGCCGAGGAAGAAGTTGTGCTGGGGAAAACGAGCGCCTCTGATAGGTCGGCATCGTCGGCCCAGTTGAAGCCCGAGGCAATCGTCAATCCCTTTGCCGCGACGCCGACTGCCTCCTTGACCTCGTGCTCCGGCGACTTGGTGGTCGGGGCAACCTCGGTGGTGTTGACAGGTTCGTCGACCGCAGCGGCTGCAGTGCCGTCAGCCGCCGCATCGGTCGGCTCCTCTGAGCCCAGGATGACGCCCTTGCCTCCCTGCTCGCCCGCCATGGCAGGCGTCTCGACGGCCACGGCCGGCTCTGGGGCGCCACCTTCGGGCTCCTCGCTCTGGTCCAGTTGGGCAACGACGGAGGCGTCGCGGGCGACGTCATCGACCGTGTCCTTCTTTGCACCCGTCTCGGCAACCTCGTCAGCCTGCATGAACATCATGAGCGGGGCCGCTGCCGCTCCGGGTGTCGTCATGCCAGGCGACTGGTCAGCTCCCGACCCCGCCGCCCCCTGCTCGGGCTTGGCCGGAAGAGCCGTCAGCTGCAGGATCATCGATCGTATCGTCGCATCTGGAAGACAGAATCAGCAGCGTAGCGAGATGATAGTGAAACATCAGCATATGAAGCCGGCATTGATATCCCTACAGTGCTGCACGAGCGACTTACAGGTGACATCCGGCAGCACTTCGTCCTCAGAGCCCGAATCGATGCTGGCTAGGACCTCGAACGCATCGCCATGGCCTCCCTCGAGCGGTCCGTTAGCGAGCTGGTCAAAGATCTTGCCGAGGGCTGCCACCTGCTGGCCGGTGGCGTTCTGCAACGCTGCGGGCATTTCCGCCTTTGGAGCAAAGGAAGGGTCGCGGGCCTGGTTGAGGAAGTAGAGATTAAAGAGATGGAGGAACTGCAGGAGGAGGACGATGCGGGACTTGGCGGACTGCTCGACTTCGTTCTTGGCCTCGGCGGCGTGGGCAGCGGCCGCCTCTTTGTCCTTTCGCTCGATGGCCTCGATGCTCTTGCCGAGCTCCTGAAGCTCGTGGTGGACCGCTTCAAACGAGGGCTTGGCGTCGAGGTTGCGCACCTGTTCCGGATTGAGCTTGGACCTGTCGAGGTCCCGGTACGCCTGAATGCGCTGGATCTTCTTGCGGACGACGGTGGAGCGCTTGACGATCAGGGTCTGTATAGCGCTGCGCTCGGGCTTGCCGGTGGGCCGTGCTGCTGTCGGTGCTGGTGCTGGTGCTGCTGATGTTGCTGATGACGCGGTCGGTGTCGAGTGGCCCTCTACTGCTTCAACGGCGGCGATGGCGGTGTGCTTCTCTGCCTTGTCGGAGAGGTCTTTGCGGCTGACCTTGAGCTCGAAAGCCACCTCTGTATGGCCAGCGGGCGACTGCTCTATAAGCGCTGCCGAGGCGGCGTCGACGATAGGCGTAGCGCCGGAAGGAGGAGCAGCGGAAGCCGACGGGGTTGATGAGGATTTCTTGCTCTTCTTCTTGGACTTTGAAGCTGAAGAAGGGGAAGGTGCTCCCGGGATGATCTTGGAGGCCATGGCGGGCGAACAGCTGGAGAGAGATTCGCAAGGAGGCAGTCGTTGTAAGCGCGAGCTCCGAGCTGGATCGGTGGGCGCGTGTCTGGAGCGGTACAACGTGGAGACGGGTAGTGAGACGAGTTTGGGTGTCGTAGCTGTAGCGCGAAAAGGTGCGAGGAAGCTGGGCAGGATGAGTAGCGGGCGGAAGGGAGGAAGGTAGAACGAGGGAAGGGAGAAGCAGGATGAAAGAAGGGACGGAACGGGTGCAGCCAGCGTGCAGTGGTGAGCTTCTGCGCGTTGGGCCCGGCGCGCGCCCTGCCAAGCGCCGGCCGGGTGAGGGCAGAGACAGAGCTGATGAGTCAACCCAGCGCGCCGCCCACTCCTACCCGTTGCGAGCGATCTCGTGCGAGAGAGGCTCGGGCAGCGCGAGCGGCGCCGAGGGCCGTGCACGCCTCACCGCCGCCCCCTCGAGGCCTTCTCGAGACAGAAGACCCCTTTGTCTCCTCGCCGCCTTTCAACCTCTACCTCATGGCCCTTTCTTGCACCGAGCCCCTTCTTCCCTAGTTGCATCAGCAGTCCCAGAACCGTCGCAGCGGCAGCAGGATCGCCAACACCAACATCACCACCACCACCGCCACCGCCAACGCTGCCTCCACCTCCTCCTTCCATCGGCCGACATGGCGGACGCAGGCAAAGATGCCAAGTACTTCCAGCGTGGCAAGCTCCAAGAGCTCAGGGCCGACCTCTCGGCGGACAAGAAGGACAAGGGCTGGGTCCGCAAAAAAACGACGCTAAAGAAGATCATCGCCAACGCCACCATGGGCAACGACATGAGCGGCCTCTTTACCGACGTTGTCGCCTGCATGAACATCCAGGTCCTCGAGATCAAGAAGATGGTCTACCTCTACCTCGTTAACTACGGCCGCATCAAGCCAGATCTCGTCACACACGCCATACCCGGCTTCCTCTCCGACTGCAATGACCGCAATCCGCTCATCCGTGCCCTCGCCATACGCACCATGTCCTACATCCACGTCCCCGCCGTTACCATTGCCCTCATTGACCCGCTCCGCCACTCGCTAAAGGACAGCGACCCCTACGTCCGCAAAACAGCCGCCATCTGCGTCGCCAAGCTCTACATGCACGACCGCGCTATGGTCGATCGCCAGGGCTTCATAGGCATGCTCCGCGACCTCCTCGCCGACTCGAACCCCACCGTCGTCGCCAACGCCGTTGCCGCCCTCACCGAGATCTCGGAGCGCAGCGACAACATCCAGCTCAAGCTCAACCTCACCATTGCAAGCAAGCTCGTCAACGCGCTCAACGAGTGCTCCGAGTGGGGCCAAACCTACATCCTTGAGTCGCTCATGTTCTTTGTCCCGAACGACTTTGCCGACGCAGAGATCCTGGCCGAGCGCATCGCCGTTCGCCTCCAGCACTCCAATTCGGCTGTCGTACTCACCTCGACAAAGGTGATCCTCTACCTCATGAACTACATCGCCAGCGCCGAGTTCAAGGAGAGCCTCTGCCGCAAGCTCAGCCCACCCCTCGTGACGCTCCTCTCGTCCGGACCCGAGGTGCAGTACGTCGCGCTGCGCAACATCCTTCTCGTCATCCAGCGGAGGCCCATTGTGCTGCAAAATGAGGTCAAGGTCTTCTTTTGCAAGTACAACGACCCCATCTACGTCAAGATGGCCAAGCTCGAGATCATCTACCGGCTGGCCAACGAGCGCAACGTTGAGCAGGTGCTCGCCGAGCTGGCCGAGTACGCCTCCGAGGTCGACGTTGACTTTTCCCGCAAGGCGGTACGCTCGATCGGGCGGCTGGCCATCAAGATCGAGCCGTCGGCCGACCGCTGCATTCAGGCTCTCCTCAAGCTGATTCAGACAAAGGTCAACTACGTCGTCCAGGAGGCCATCGTCGTGATCAAGGACATCTTCCGCAAGTATCCGAACCGCTATGAGTCGATCATCGCGGCACTCTGTGAAAACCTCGACTCGCTTGATGAGCCCGAGGCCAAGGCGGCCATGATCTGGATCGTGGGACAGTACGCCGACCGGATCGAGAACAGTGACGAGCTGCTCGAGGACTTCCTCTACTCGTTCCTCGAGGAGCCAGTTGCGGTGCAGCTTGCGCTACTGACCGCCACCGTTAAGCTCTTCCTGAAGTGGCCCACGGTGGGCGGCGAACTGGTCCCCAAGGTGCTCAAGTGGGCCACCGAAGACGTCGAGAATCCGGACTGTCGGGATCGAGGCTTCATGTACTGGCGGCTGCTCTCGACAGACCCGGAGGCGGCGAGAGAGATTGTGCTCGCCGACAAGCCTTCGATCAGCACCGAGACGGACAGGATGGACCGCCAGCTGTTGGACCAGCTGCTGCTGCACGGCTCGAGCCTCTCAAGCATCTTTCATCGGCAGCCGCAGACCTTTATCCGGAACGCCAAAGCGAGGGTGAGTTGTCGGCTTCGCCTGAGCGGGCTGGCTCGAGCACGCTGCAGCGACGAGAAACAGTCCATATCTGACTCTAGCATCGCCGTGCACTACTTTCTCCCTCCCGCAGTACATGCCCGACTCGCCCGCGCTCGATGAGACGGCGCGACGCTACGCCAGCGCCCACCTATACACGAAGCCGGTACCGCGAGGGCCGGTGGTGGCCTCTTCGCCTCGACCTCCTTCGCCGACCTACATTGAAGACAAAAAGACGGAAGCCTCTCTTTCTCGGTTTGACGGCGGCGAGAAGGACGGCGGCGCAGCATCGCAGCAGTCGTTGGCGGTGCCCAGCATCAAGGAGGGAGACACGGGGCTAGCCGCGCGTCCGGCCAACGATCAGAGCGAGCGGGCGGGCGACGGTGATCCGTACGCGATGCTCGGCGATGACTTTGGCGGTGCACTCGGGGGGTATACGGCGGACAATCCCAAGCCTCGAGATGATGTCGATGAGCTGTTGCGTTAATGTGGAAGCGGCGGTCTAGGACATGGTGAAACGCGATGCATGGCGAGAGAGAGGCGGAAGTTGATCATTTGAATTTCTGTGTGTGCCCGGCTTGCTCTTGTCCTATTGTAGAGAGACGCTGAGCCTACGCGTTCGTGTCACACTGACGCGAAAGGGTCCTCTTTACATTATTACTCGCGTCCCAATAAAGAAGCCTGAAGGGCAGGCGTCGCCAGTCGTACGATACATGTAGGCCTGCGCCGCATATCCGACGACTGGCGGGCAGGCCGCGCGACGGTCTCGACCGACCGCGTGAAGGAGGGCGAGCGCGGCGAGGCAAGGACACGTCAGCAAGCAAGCTTTGCGTCGCCTTTGACGTACACCGCCTGCCCGACGTTGGCCAAACGAAGCCAGCGACGGAGCGAAGAAGGAGACCGTCGACTGCCCACCTCACGCCACTCGATAGCACCTGCATCGACGCGGTCGATGTCAGAAGGCGGCCTAAGATGTAGTTGTGTGGGAGGAAAGGATGAAGCAGGATGGCGACAGAAAGAGGGCGGTGCGCCGGTTGACGACGACGATGCTGCCGATGGTCGGCGCGAAAAGGAGACCCTTTTCTTCGGCAGCGCTGAGCTGATGGACAAAAGGCCACTATGTAGTTACTCTACTTACGTACAGCACTTTGGCAGCCCGAGCATCTCAACAAAAGGCCACAAATACATACTGTACACAGGACGACGAGCGAGAGTCGACGCATGGCGGTGTTTGAAGGTGTCGGCCCATCTCTATATGGCATCGCATCCTGCCGCCTCGTCGCCTGCGCTGCGCTCGCACGCAACCTGCCACTCTCTCTCTATGGCCTCCAGGCCTAAACTCTCCCCCGCTGCCGTCCGTCGTCGCCCGCCGGTTGCGTGAGGCCATATGTACTGTAACTGTACTACATCCATACACAAAGTACTCTCTCTCTCTCTGTAGCCGGCCGCCCTTGCCCGGCGGTGCGCAATGTGCTCCCCTCCTTCCTTGGTCCTGCCTCTCTTGCACTCCCTTCGTTCAGCCTTCGCCCGTGGCTTCCTTTGTAGCGGCACACATATCCAACAAGCGCCACCCGCCACCTGCCACCTCTCCTCCACCACTTGCTGCTCTTCCAACCGCCCCCCCCCTCCCCCCATCCGCGTTTGCTCTGTTCCCGCAACGCCAGCGCAGCCACCCTTCAACCTATCGACCCGCCTTTCTATCTCTGCCGCTGCTTCCGTCATCTCCCTAGTGCTAGGGCCTGCGCGCATCATCCGACCCTGCCTTCGCATTGCTGCGTATCGGTGAGATAGTACAGACAGAGCTCTGTGCACCCAGTTCTATGTCCTAAGCACGAGTCAAACGCGCACATCTCGTCACGCTTCGCCCCCAACAGCGCCGCCACCAGCTCGCACGATCCCTACACCCGCTCCAACGGCGTGCCGTCCAGCTTCGAAGGCGTCTCTCACAACGCAGCCATGTCCTCCGCCCGTTCTCACGGCGCCGCCCGAAACAACGGCACCACCAGCGACGGATCCTCCAACGTCGGAGGCTCCGAGTTTGGGCCCTATTCGCACCTCCGCGCCAGGGCCAATGGCGGCGATGACCGCGGCAAGTACATGCCCGCCGCCGCCGTCGGCAGCTCGTCGAACAGGTATGCCGGGACCCAGAGCGCGCAGCTCCTCGACAGCAAGGACACCGAGCCGGACGACTATCTCCACAACCCCGATGCCGACTGGGATAAGTCGTCGCGCGCCTTCTCGGTGCGCGGCTTCCTCAACATCCTTACCCTCGCCCTCATCGGTCTCGCCCTGCTGATGCTGTTCGCCGGATACCCCATTCTCGCAAATGTCCTCAAGGTCTTTGACCACAGCACCAATGGCGCCTACAACATCGGCGGGACTAATGGATCCGGTCAGGTCCCAGAGCTCCAAATCCGCCAGCTGATTGACACCGACACCCCCGATGAATTTAAGACTATCCAGCTCCAGGGCGTCAACTACCAGCTGGTCTTTAGCGACGAGTTCGAGCAAGAGGGCCGCACCTTCTGGCCGGGCGACGACCCCTTCTGGGAGGCCATGGATTTCTACTATGGCGCGACGTTCGACTTTGAGTGGTACTCTCCAGAGGCCGTCAACACGACCGGCGGCGCACTGCTCCTGAATATGGAGGAAAAGACGACCCACAACCTCAACTTCCAATCCGGCATGGTCCAGTCCTGGAACAAGTTTTGCTTCCAAGGCGGGTACATTGAGTTCAACATTAAGCAGCCCGGCAAGCCGACCACCATGGGATACTGGCCCGCCGCCTGGATCATGGGCAATCTAGGGCGACCCGGCTACCTCGCCTCGACACACGGCATGTGGCCCTACAGCTACCAGTCGTGTGATACGGGCATCCTCGACGGCCAGATGTTCGTCAACGGCAGCGGCCCCTACGAGACACTCCACTCGACCGCCGAGTTTGCCACTAATGGGCGGCTCAACCTGTTACCTGGAATGCGTACGCCCTCGTGCACTTGCCCCGGGCAGGACCACCCTGGCCCCAACAATGGCGTTGGCCGCTCCGCCCCCGAGCTCGACATCCTCGAGGCTCAGATCCAGACGCACAACGGCGAGACGCACTCATTCGCTTCGCAGTCGATCCAGACGGCACCTTTCGACGTCGGCTACGAGTGGGACAACAGTACCGCCACGATCTACAACGACACCATTACCCAGTTCAACAGCTACACCGGATCAACGCTGCAGGAGGCCGTCTCGTGCGTTACGCAGATCCCCGACGGCGCCTTCTTCGATACCGACTCAGAATATGTCACGTATGGCCTCGCCTACGAGCCAGACTGGAATGCCGACGGCAGTGGATGGGTCGTTTGGTACATAGACGGCAAGCCGACGTGGAAGGTGACGGGATCCTCGATCGGTCCCGTTCCCGAGCTCGACGTCGGGCAGCGAACGGTGCCGACCGAGCCGATGGCGATCATCATGAATCTTGGCATCGCATCTGGCTTCCAGCCAGTCAACTTTGACTCGGGCGGCGTCACGTTCCCGGCCTACATGGCGTGAGTATCGGCGTTGGCCCCTTTCCTTTCTTGCACTGCATCTGAAAGGAGCGAGCGAACGACTTGCGACTGACGCCAAATCAATCCACCTTCTGGCTCACCCTAATCTTTCTCTTCCTTCCGCCCTCGTGCCGTTCCCCACGCAGCTTTGACTATGTCCGAGTCTACCAGAGGCCGGATGCGATCAAGATCAGCTGCGACCCCAAGGACTATCCCACGGCCCAGTACATTGAGGACCACATCAAGGTCTACTCCAACCCCAACCTGACGCTGTTCACCGACGCCTACGACTGGCCAACCAACAAGCTGGCCAACGGAACGTGTTGAGAAGCGCGAACCACACATCGAAGGCCACTGTAACGGGGCTGAGGAGGGAAGGGGCGAGGGCCGTCCGGGCGGCTCTTCCTCAACTGCTACCCGCTACGTTATAAGTATTTGCTTGTTCTTCCTCGGGCCGCTTTCGTACTCGTCCGGCCTTGCTCTGCCTTTCGGAAACGTTTCTTCGGCTCTGAAGTCTTTTCCTTTCCCGCTTATACTGGCGTGCTTAGGGTGCTCGCTGGAGACACTTTTTTCTTCGATGTTGCCGCCTCCTAATCCCCTTTCTCTGTCCTCACTATGATGCAAGATTATTCTGAAAGGAACAATTGGCTGCCACTTCCTCCTGGCCCCCGGCGGTGATGATGATCTGATTGCGCCGCTGAGTATGAGGTGGTTGAGATGTGGAGCGAGGCTGTCGAGTAGCTTTGAAGGAGGAATGGTGGTGATGACGGTGGTGATGCCTTGCCCGGCAATTGCTGCGAGAAAGGGACGTGCGGGGAGGATGCGCGGCGTCGGCGTGTGGAGCCGTGCGAGGGCGGTGCCCCTGACCATCTCTGCGGGCCCGACGCCCCCCGCCTCGGGACACCACCTCCACCACCACCACCACCACCACCCTCGCCATCCCTACCGCCCGCCTCGACCTGTCTCTACCGTTCCAAAAGCCCCCTCGCCTCCTCGCCTCCCCAACTCAAACCGCTACAGCAGGGCCGCCTTCGATCTTCGCCGCCCGGGCTGCCTCTCGGCGGCCGCCTGTCTGTTAGTCGTCAGCCAGCAACCACCGCTCGCCGGTCGACGGCCTGCTTCCATCATGGACGGTTTACAGAAGAGCCTCGATCAGCTCAGCAAGCGAGCACCCGGTCTCCACTCCACTTCATCCAGCTCCCGCGCCGCAGCCACCAATCCGACCGTCCACGACTCCATCGACCGCCTTATCGCCCACGTCGAAAGGGCAAAGGCCAGCCTGGCCACCGAGTCATCCACTCCCGCCTCCGCTCCTGCTTCGGTAGGCGGAAGCGGCGGCTCAGCGGACCCTGCAGTGCTAGTCGCCGAACTCAAGCCGCTCGTCGAGTCGACGCAGCGCAGCGTCGCGGAGAGGCAAAAGGAGTTCTACGGGGCCCTCAGCAAGGCCTTCAAGGCGCTTGACAAAAGGTTCCCCACAAACGTCGATGGCGTTGCCGACCCAACTCTCTTTTCCAGCACGAAGGCTCAGAAGGCGCTCGAGGGTGTCATCCTCGAGCACTTGCTCCGTCAGGGCGACTGGGCCGGGGCCAAGACGTTCGCCGACGAAGCGGCACTTCCCATCGAGCCGCGCGTCTCTTCCACGTTCACCGACCTCCACGCCATCCTCGACAGCATCCGAGCCGGCGATCTCTCTTTGGCTATCGAATGGGCGCAGAAGAATAGGCCTTTTCTTGAGAGCCGGCAGAGCCCGCTCGAGTTTGCGCTCCATCGCAGCCAGTTCATCCGGATCGCCTCTGGCGTCTCACCCTCCCCGCTGCGAGGCACGCCGTTCCACAAGCACCGATCTACGGCCAACCTAGACCCAGACGGCGAGAATTTCGATATGGACGCCGCCGCCGCTGGCGGTGGTGGCAATGCGGCGGGTTCGTCAGGGCTGTCGACGCAGGAGGAGCAGCTGTCGCACAGCAACATCGGCTGCGCCCTCGCCTACCTCCGTCAGCGCTTCCAGCCGTTTCTGCAGGACCACCTGGCCGAGATCAAGCGTCTGATCGCGATGCTCGCCTACTGCCCTCGCTTCCCGCCATTCTGCTACGACGACGAGCCGATGGACATGTGGACCTACGAGCACTTTACCTCGCACGTCCCGCTCGTCTACCGACCGCTGCTGGATCCGCAGCTGGTGCACGCCCCGTTCCTAGAGCCGCTGTTCCGCATTGAGTACTGCGCCCGCCACCGTGTGGCCAAGGAGGCGCCACTGTCGATTGGCGTCGAGATCGGAGCGGGTGGTGCGCTCAGCCACATCATCAAAGTCAAGACGCTGATGAAGGAGAGAAAGAACGAGTGGAGCCAAGCCGACGAGCTGCCGGTGAGTAGGATTGCGGTGGTCAAAGACAGGCCAGCTCGCCTTGGGACGACGACAGATCCGCTGACATCTCTCGCCCCTGCGCTACCCATGCTGATGCCACTCGCGATCGACGTCTGGCACAGGTTGAGATTCCAGTTCCGCCGCAGCTGCGTTTCCACAGCACGTTTGCGTGCCCGGTCAGCAAGGAGCAAGGCACCGAGACCAACCCGCCAATGATGCTAGCGTGCGGCCACGTACTTTGCCACGATACGCTCTGCCGGATGGCCAAGGGCAATGGGTGAGTCGTCTTGAAGGGGTCATCTTTGCTTGTAGCGTACCACTAGATGACCTCGGACACTGAACATCCCTTCTGCCCCTCGCCCTTTCGACGTCGGCACAGCGTCAGCAGTCGATTCAAGTGCTCGTACTGTCCTTCCGAGTCGACCATGGCCCAGGCGATGCGCGTCTACTTCTAGATTCTTGTGGCGCCATCGCCTCGCTGTGCTCCTCCACCTTCCCATTTGCCTGGACGTGTGGACGACGCCGGCCGTGGCGCCATCACATCTCCTTGGCCCCCGGCTCGTCGACCGTCGCCGCATCGCACACTGCACACCTCCTGAACGCGCCGCAGTGCCTACCCTTTGACTTTGATCTCATCGGATCTACCTTGTTCTTGCCCGCTTTCGCATTGATCCGTTCCACATCGTCGCATCCAATCCGTACTTGTACGCCACGTCCATCTCTCCCGCCTTGATTGTATCGCTTTCCCTTGTCCCATGTCGAGCCTCGGAGGTCGGGCGCCATGCCGGCGGGAAAACTCTACACCAAGAGAAAAAAGTCAGGCGGGCGAGGGAAACAACGAGGAAATAAAAGTGACAAGATTTCCAGCGAAAACTCACCAGATGTCGGCCTCCTCCCACCACACCCCCCCCACTCGCCCCCTCGACTCCCGCACCCACCAGCCGGACCACATCATGGCACCGCCGCTCAATCCAGGAGCTGCACAACGAGGCAGAGGCGGCCTCAAGCCTGCCGCAAGGTCGGCCCGACCATCACGACCGCACCAACAGCAGCCGTTCGCCAAGGGCAAGGGCAAAGCCACCCCTCCCTCGGCACCTGCTCCCGCGACCTCGAACGACGACGCCTCATCCTCATCCGGCGAAGAAGAGGAGGAGGAGGAAGAGGAGCCATTCTTGCTGGAACGTACCGAACTCTCGCTCTCTTCGCACCCGCTCCCGGCGCTCGGGGGCATGACGGCGACGCTCAGCCAGTTCGGTAACCTGCACAAGCTCGACCTCTCGTCGCTCCAGCCGTCCGACGACAACCCACAAGGCCTCACGTCGCTGGTGTGGCTCAGCAAGGCCATCATCCGAGGTCAACGTGCCGTCTCCAAGCGCCAGGCCAAGAGCGCGTTTGGAGATAGCCTCACCTGGTTGAACCTCTCGAGCAACGCCAAGCTCGACGATGCAGGGACGGAAGGGCTGGAGAGCTTCAAGACGCTGTTCGGTGAGTGCGCCTGTTCGCCAGACATGGAAGCGCAGGTGGTTGAGCGCTGCGTTCGAAGCAGATAGCTGACGGTCTTCGCCCTCTCGCAACGACGATCTGCCTACCCGACCCGACCGCAGTGCTCAACCTTTCGCACTGCGCCCTCACCACCCTGCCCTCGAGCATCTCGCCGCTCAAGACACTCAAGGCCCTCGTGCTCAACAACAACGGTATCACCACCCTCCCCTCGTCGTTCCCGCACCTTCCGGAGCTCAACACCTTGATTCTCTCACACAACGGGCTCACCTCGCTCCCATCCACCTTGCCCGCCGCGGTTCCGGCGTTGAAGAAGCTCTCGATCTCGCACAACGACCTCTCCTCCCCCTCTTGCCTACCGGACCTTTCGACCTGTCTCTCCCTTCGAGAGGTGAGGATGACGAGCAACAAGCGCCTCGGCAGCCTACCCCCCCACCTCCAGCGATGGGGAAAGGGAGCGGACGGCAAGTCGGCGTTCGGCCTCGAAGTGCTCGAATGCGGAGACTGCGGGCTGGCCGACTTGGACGCCATCGCTCCCCTCCTCGTTCTCGACGCGGGAGCATCGTCGGACGACGGTAAGCAGAAAAAGGGTCTCGCCAACCTTTCGCTGCGCGGTAACGGCGTCACCGCGCTCGACGGGTACAAGGACAGGCTGACGGACGTCCATGCGACGCTCAAGGTGCTGGACAACGAGCGGATCGTCGCAAAAGTCCACCCGGTCTCGAGGGAGCAGAAGAGGCAGGAGGCAAGACTGGAAGCTAGGATGCAGAGGAGCGCCGGCGTACAGGGCAAAGACTGCGGATACGCAAACATCCGCGCCAAGAGGGACGGTATGGTTCCACAGGGCCCTTCTTCCGCCGCCGCAGGAGCGAGCGACGAGGACGATGATGACGACGAAGCAGCGCAGATGGCGGAAGAGATGAGAAGGCGACGAAGACAGATGGACGTGCCCGCCCCTTCCGCACCTACCGAAGGACGAAACCGCGAAAAGGACGGCAAAGCTCGCGCCCATCCCGTCGCTCGTCCTCATTCTGCTGCTGCCGTAGCGAACGACGAAGCGAAGCAGACAAAGAAGAAACACAAACGAGGCGGTGCGCGCGTCCGCAAGAGCAACAGCACGACCGCCTCGCATGCCTCTCTTACCGACCGATCATCTACATCTACCGCATTGAAATCCTCCTTCTTCGAACCAGTCACAGACGAATCGCCCCGCCGCCCGCCCACCGTCTCTGCGGAGACGAAGAAAGCGTCGAAAGTCAAAGAGGGCGTGCATGAAGACACTACCTCCTTCTCCGCTTCCACCTTCGCGCCATCCTCGCTAGCGACTACGCCTCAAGATGGACAGAAGAGAAAACGAGCAGCACGAAGTGGTAAAAAGAGACGAGAACTCGATATGGACCTACACGATGAAGACGCAGACGCTTCCTCCACCACCACCAACGTCGCTACGACAAAGAACAAAGAAAAATTGAACGATACGCGAAAAGTCGCATGGGACGCTACCTCCCCGTCCCTCTATTTCGCACATACGACAAAACAATCCACCATCCAACCACCATCACCACCACAGCAAGAACAACAACAACAAAGTAGCGTTGCAAAGATCATCGATCTATCCAACAAGCGTAAACGATCTACCGACCTTTCTTCCGACCAAGCGAATCGGAAGGAAAACAAGAAACTGCGTATGCCCTTCCACCTGGCGGCCGCGTCGGACAAGGTTGATAAGTCCGACGTCATAGGTACCGGCGCGGACGCGTGGGGCGGTAGCGGGAATGCTTGGGATTAAGCATCGATCCCGTTCGCTCGACACACGAGAACGAGGCAAGCAAGGCGACAAGAAAAACGAGGCAGGGTAGGCTTGTCCGTATCCGTTTATCGTTTCCGTATTGTCCGTCTGTCTTTGTACTATAGCTATACAGGGCCGGCGATGATGGTCGTATGTCTACAGCTGCAGGCCGTAGCCAAGGTGGAGTCCATCCATTGAATCCCTCTTCCTCCGCACCGTTTCCTCCTTTTGAACTTCGATCAGCCGCCCCATTCAAAACACTCGCTCACGACATTGACGTGGCCCCTCAGATCGCCGCTTCGTACGCGGTCGAGGTTGATCTGCTTGCTGACGATGGAGCGTAGCACGACGTCGAGGCTCTTTGGCCCGCAGTTGGCCACGAGGATCCTCCCGCGCGAGTTTTCCACCTCCTCGCGCACGATCCGGTCCAGCTTGGGGTGGCCGGGCCTCGCCATCTCCGCAATGACGCGCAGGTCCATGTCCTCTTCGTCGTCCATGTCAATCGGCACGTCGTCGTGCTGAGGCCTCGAGATGGCGTCGAACCGAGAGCCTGGATCAGAGACGAGGGGATACACGCTCTGCGGCCGCGAGTGGCCATCCCCTGAGAAGAGGGCAGAGCCGCGTGGGTCCCATTCCGACGGCAACGGCGAGTCAAAGTGCCGTGGCGTGCCCGGAGCGAAGGGAGGAGCCTGGTGGAAGGACCCCGATCGCTCGCGCTGATAACCGTACAACGGGAGGGTGCCGCTGTTGTAGGATGCGCTGCCGCGACGCGACCGCGGGTAGTAGGCGGGCGTAGACTGCCCAGACCCGTTTGCCGACGCTTGCTGCGAGTTGAAGGACGAGCACCCGAATGGTGACGGCGGCAGGTCGAGGTGCGACGGCCGCGATGGCGCCGGCGAAAGGTAGGCGGTGCGTTGCGACGACGACATCGTCCCCGGCAAGCCTCCCTGAGCGCCGATGTCGAGGCCAAGCGTGTCATTGCGCGAGTGCGTAGAACCGTCCAAGTGCGGGCGTCGATCACCTAGATCTGCCTCCGTCACGGTGCCTCGTCGAGAGCGGAACGCACCGCCTTCGACGCTGTAAGGCAGAGGTACCGCCTTGTTGTCCGGCGTCGTCGCTGCTGCAGCCTTGGCATTCTCGCTTGACATGGAACGACCGACGAGCGCCTTCAGCCCGCGGCCGTTCTTCTTCTTGAGCGTCGCCTTACGCGTCGCCGCTCGACGCAACTTGCCCTCGCTCCGGATGCGCTTGCTCATCTCCATCTCGGCCGCCGTCGGTCCGCTCTCGTCCTCGCCGTCGAAGTGCGTAAGATCGTAGGCCGATACGTCAAACTCCTCCTGCTCTGTCTCGTCGGTGAAGCGGGCGGCCTGCGAGGTCATGCCCGAAGGCGGAAGGTCGCTGGTCGAGATGGCCGACAGGTAGCTAGATCGCGTCCCCTGCGTGCTGAAGGGTGCGGACGGCGGTGCAAAGTCCCAGCTGGCAGAGCCCTGTGCACGATGCGAGACGGCGCTCTCGTTATTGTAGTGCGTAACGTAGAGGTCGACGCTGAGCTGCTCGGGCGAGAGCATCTCAATGCATCGCCGCAGCGGCGCCGCGATCCACTGCAGGTGTGCAAACTCGCGGACAATCCAGACGAAGCGAATCCGCTGCACCAGGAAGTTCTTTCCGCCCTTGCCGCGGTTGCCCAGCCTCTCGGCGCCAACGATACAGGCGCAGAGGTGCTCGAGTGCAGACATGCCGAAACTCACGCCGGACCCTCCGCAGACGATCACGACGCTCGAGTGGATGCCCCATTCGGTGCGCTTGGCGGATCCGTAGGGACCGTCGACGATCGCGCGCATGTGGACGCCCGTAGTGCCCTTGCCGATGGCGCCCGTAGGCAGGAGCGAGCTCTCGTATCCACCAACAGCCGCTCCGGACAGCGCGTCGGCGGCCGCCTCAATCTGCTGCTGCCGCCGCTTGACGACGTGGTTCCACAGATGCGAGGTGAAGCCCTTGCGCGCGCGAACCAGCAAGACGATCGTGCGCTCCTCGCCCTTGACCTTGTCCGCCTTGTTGAGCCCCTTTTCCTGATCAACATCCGCGGACTCGGTCGAGACGGGGAACTCGGCGTCGTGCGCCGATGCGATGGTGAAGGGATGCGACTCGAACCAGCGCACGCCGGGCAGGTTGAGGTAGACCCACTGCCCCGGCTTCCATGACATCTTGTTGGGCGTGCGCAGAGTGAGCCGCAGCGTTTTGCCGGGCAGCAGCTGCACAAAGGCAAAGCCAGGCCGGATTACGGCGGCAACGTCAGCCGACATGGCAGGGCGAGGCTTGAGCGAGCGAAGGCCCCACTGCGGCGAGGTAGAATGATGCGGACGCGGCAGAGAGTCCGAGGTGTCCTGGCTGTCATAATAGAACGCAGACGCCCTCGACATCCCAAACTGCTGGTGCTGCGTGTCTACGCTCGTCAGGGGGGTCGAGCCTGGATCCTCCAATTGGTGCCTGATCGGCTCGCTCTCAGACGAAGTCCCCGTTGTGACGTAGTCGGTGATAAGATCGTGGACGGGATCGTACCGGGCACTCCACTTGGTGGCCCTTCTCTCGACCGTCGCTCTTCCCTCGACGCTGTTCGAGTGAGGTAGAGATGGAACCTGGCCATCGACCAAGGTCCCAACTTCATCTGGCGGGCTCGATAGTTGACCGTAGGCGTCTGCTGAGGAATGCGATCCCGCCTTGCCGCCAAAAGGAAGATTCCCCGCGTTGCTATTGTTGTAAGTGTGGGATGAAGTCGAGCTCGGCATGGTGCCGTGGCCGCGGGACGACTTGGCGTACGCGAGGCTGGCGAGGTGCCTCTGGCCGTGGCCCGTCACGGTGATGGACGGCGTGATCGCAAACTGCGGCTTCCTGCCGGCGAAGCCCAGCCCGTTGACCCAGGCGATCTTGAGCAGACGCGCTAGTCGATCGGCGGCCCACCAGGCCAGCGGGATATAGAGCCACTGTCCGAGCGGAGGGTGGTGCATCCATGCCGAGATCATGAAGCCGAGAACGCTGACGATGTGGGCGATGTAGAAGAACTCGTAAAAGCGGACGCGGATTGGGCCGATCGAAAGGATCATCAGCGCCGTTAAGAAGCCGTACGACTGCGGTCAGGGATAATGACAAGGCGAGTCGATGGTGTCAGTGACCGAAGAGAGCCAAAGGGTCTAGGATCAAGGCGACGGAATGAGACACTTACGGCCCATCCCCACCGAAATTTGGTCCACATGAAGACAAAGGACCAGACCGGGTCGCCGAGACGCTGATCCTTGTTGAGCTGGATCGTCCAAGTAACGAGGTGGGTGGTGGCAAACAGCCAGATGATCCTCCCGACCCACTTATGCAGGAATGAGAGCCGGTCGAATGCGTAGCCTCCGAATGCCCGCATCGAGAAAATTGCAAATGGGATGTGCTTGAGCGCCATGATGACGACAATTGGAACCAGAGCGCTGGTGATGTCGCCAGTCCTGTCGCCAATTGTCCACCACGTCCTGTAGGGGAGCGTCACGATGGGAGGCACGGTCGTCACAGCAGGATAGCCTCCCTGCCCCCACAGGACCCGCTTGCGAAGCCTGTGCAGGTCAGCACGCCTCGAAAGGCCGACGGCCGTGGTGGCCACATTTTTCGGCCAACTGGCGCTGAAGTCAAAGAGGCTGACGTTGGGGCCGATGAAATCGGCTCCGATCAAGGTGAGGCAGATGGGCACCGCGACGAAGAAGAAGAGCAGGACCAAGCGGCCGAAGCTGGGGAAGGAAAAGATCTTTCGCTTCCGGGGCGTGGGTGGAGCAGACCGCGGACCCCTAAGAAGCTCGTCGGCTCCCTTGGGAGGGTAGGCGTCGACCAGGCTGAGGCCGGTGGTGGACTTGGCGAGCGGGTTACCGTGGATGTTGGTGCGCTTGCCGACCTTGTAGACCCGGTTTTTTGCGGCCCACTTCTTCCAGACCGCGCCGACATAAGTGTGCTCGCCGAGGTTGAGCCGGTGGAAGAGGCCGAGGACGAAGCTGACGAAGATAGCGACAAACCACATGAGGTAGACGTAGCGGTACGACGGTGGTGGCAGCATATGTGCGTTGAAGTAGCCCGCGAGGTACTGATATTTCACCTGGTCCGCGGTGAAGCATCCGCCGGAGCAGGACGTATCATCGTCGGAATCGCTGGCCCGTCCGGACATGGTTGTAGCGTCGGAAGCGGCGAGGCAACGTTGGCCGGGAAAGGGCTAGCACTGATGGCGGTGTGACGGGGACAGGGTCGATGCACGGCCGACGTGGGGCGCGGCGCTCATGCGTAGGAGCCGGGTGCAAGCATCTATACAGGAGCGTGCTCTAGCGCTGGCGAGATACCGAGGGCGTGGGCGTCGGCGACGGTTCTAGACAGAGCAACGGGGCGACGACAGAACGATTGCTCGAGGGGGATCGGCGCAGATGCGAGCGAAGGATGGAGCAAGAGTCGAAGCGTGAGCAGCGCGGTACCGGACGACGCGGCTAGGTTGGATGCAAGAGGTCCTGGAAAGGTTTGAAGCGAAGCAGTGGGGCAGCTGGTCGCGGTGCAAGACTGTGGTTGCTGCCGAGGCGAGTCGATGGGAGCAGAGGTCGCCGGCGACCACGTCGAGCTGAGGCGCAAGTTGAGGCGAATAGTAGAGGTGGCGCGGAAGGAAAGACGGGACCGGATGAGTGAAGTGGCTTTAACAGGTGGAGGCCGGCTCTAAAGGGGAAAGCAGGCGGGACGCAGCGGGGCGTAGGTCGGGCAACGTCAGAGAGCGGCAGGTGGGTATGGAGTGTACGGAGAGAGATGGTGGGTCGGAGCCATATGAGGATGATGACGGCGGTGGAGAGGGGCAAGACCGGAGAGGCGGGCCAGGCCGAGCGAGCGAGAGAGAGGGTTAGAGTGGCGGATCGAGAGAGCGAGGGAGAAACGCCAGGAAAAGGCGGGCCATCTCCGCCAGGCGCTGCCGCTTTCGGCGTTGAGTAATGCGTCGGACGCGTCAAGGAGGGGGGGCCCTGGCTGCACCGACTGCACCGACTGCACCGACGCCGAAGCCGCACAGCCAAGAACTGGCCAAGCTAAGCCATACAGCCGGTAACGCAGCAAAGACGAGCCGCCGACGCCTCTCTCGGTTGCGAACCCGACAGGGGATACAGTCACATATGTACATACCAACGACGAAGCAAAGGACTCAGGGTGTCAGCCTGCTCACGCTATACAGGAACCGACGGCTTCGACATGAGTCAAGCCCCAGTCGTCCGGCCGGCCAATAGAATGGATAACTGTCCAACGGTAGAGAGTTATTGAGGCGTCGATCGAGCGCCGAAGAGATGGCTCGACGGCTAGACGGCTAGACATGTTCTGTATGTCAGTCAAGTGGGTAGAGCAGTGGTCGCGTAGAGCTCTCGTTGAACAAACGGATGACAGGGATACGACAGCGAGGAGGGATGCCGTCATCGTTGGCGGGAGGAGGTGTGAGGAAACGGCGGCAGGCCGAGTCTTGGCATCGGCGCCGGGCCGCCTGGCCGCCTGGCCGCCTGGCCGCTGCAAGCCCTCGCCAACGGCGTATCGCAAACGCAGAGTCGGTGAACTCGCCTCGCTGACGCGCGCCCTGGTACAGTACTGTACCTCTCGCGCCGCAACAGCACCGTACCGCGGCCCGCCCGACGTCCAAGCAAGCGGCGTCCTGCCAGCTCATCCTTCACACCAGGCCGTCTCTCCCGCATGGGGCGCGGCCGATGTACCGTACTCCTCCATGTCGATTCAGGCCTCTCATCCATCGACAGCACGCATTGACAGGATTTGGACAAAAGAAACAAAGGGACGAGCACGGGACTCGACCGCATGCTGTTCCGCTCTCGCCCTTTTGTCACGTCTCGTAGGACTTCATGCTATACTCACGCCAAGCGTCTCGCACTAGTTCCCACGAGGATAGACGAGGCATGTCAAGGCAAAAAAAAAAGGAGGGGCGCAGATAGCGAAGCGTCAACCCCGTGAGGTGGTGCTAAGTAGCAGCATGCTAGCTGCATCGAAATCGCTTCGGGCCCTCTTGGAAGGGTCCTGCGTGGACCGGAAAGACCGGTCGCGGAAAACCGACGACCTTCTATCCAAGGCGTCGGTGGAAGAGTCGGTCCTTTTCGGCTTCTTGACACCGCACCTGGCCCGCAAAACTTGACCGCATGGTGCACAAAGTGCCGAGGTCCCGCCCAACTGCAAGTCGTCCCTATCCACACGCACTGCTATAAGGCACTGCCAGCGGCACCACCGTATTCGACAGAACGCACGCGTCGTGGAGAAGAGACATATGCGAGATACGATGGCGGGCATCCGCCTCGCTCAGAAGCAGCGGGACGATGTGTTGCTGCTAGATACAAGATTGAAGACGGGAAAGCTTTTGCGATATCAACACTAGACTGCTATGGCTACAGATTGCTGCTCTGGGTGCTCGGATGCAAAGAAAAGGCAAAGGGGGGCGGGCAGGCAAGATTCTATCGCGAACGGTGGTTCAGGGGATGGAATGTCGCGGCGATGCGACCTTCTTAGTATCGTATGTCGTTGGTGGATCTGGTGGCGATCCGACCGAGCGTTTGTGGTGTCGAAGGTGTCGTGGCCAGACAACGACCAGCGACTGGACAAGGCGAGGGTGAGACGGATTGCAATGCGCTGGTTAGGCACTCTTTCCGCCCGCCTCCTTCTCCTTCTTCCGCTTGTACTCCTCCTTAGCCTGGAGCAAGCCACTGATGGCCTCCTGCTTCCACGACTTGAGCGAGTCCTTGGGTAGCTTCCCCTCCTTCTCGAGCTTCTGGCGCACCTTGAGGTCGAGCGCCGGGGCAAACTTGCTCCACCCGCGGATCCGGCTACCGTAGAAGTAGAAAATCAGGGGAACCGGAGTGAGGACGAGCCCGATGAATGCAATGATGCTGCTGGCCCACTCGACGCCGACGTTGGTGAAGAACTGGCGTGTCACCAGCGGTAGCGCGGCTCCGACGGCCGATCGGACGATGGTGTTGGCTGCGAGAGCAGAGGCAGCGTACATCAGGTAGCAGTCGACTGTAGACCGTGACGGAGCGTTCGTCGAAGTGACAAAGAGAGGCGCAGAGAGGGGGAGAGAGAGAGAGATATTGATAAGATCGATGACAGCAAATGTCAGCGGGACGGAACGGCACGCCTACATCGACACACCGACGCGATCTGCAAAAGAAGAGACACTCACCGATGAAGGACAGCAGCGAGATAAAGACGAGCGTAAAGGACACGCCGATCATAACGAGCGCCAGCGCCGGGACGTACCAAGGCACCGAGGGGTAGTTGCCCGACCATCCGAACCAAAGGCATCCTATCACCAGGATGGGTCCGGCGACGATGGATCCAATCAGCCTCTCCTCGGGCGGCGGCGAGCCCTTCCAGAACGGCACCAGCTGCCTGTACTTGAGTTGCAGTATGATGTTGATCGAGGCGCCGATCGTCGTCCCCAGGCCGACCGCAATAAAGATGAGACCCGACTCGCCGAGGTTGAAGCCTCGCAGCTCGCTAAAGACGATCGGGACTGCCTCGAACAGAGCATAGAGCAGGCCGTATACGACGGATAGGTAGACGGTGACCGCCTGGTGATTTGGAACGTCAGGCATAATCAGGTAAGCGGGCCGTCAGCAAGGCGATCTCAACGAGAAGAAACGCAAACAAGAGATGCCCGCGCGTGCGCGCGCGGAGGAGGACGACTACTCGCCACTAGGATGGGCTCTTGGACCAAGATCTGGAAGGGACGGTATAGAGTTCGGTGAAGGACGCCGCTGGGCGACCAGTCCGTCCTCTCGTGCGGCGCAAAGAGATCCTTGTTCTTCTCGGGGTCGATGCGGCGCAGTCGCTTCGCTTTGCGCACCAGCAGAACCGGCGCGAACGTCTCCGGGAGGAAGAAGATTGCCATCACCCATACTGCGGCGGCAAAGATCATTTCTACCCAGAAGACCCATCTCCAGCCCAGGTAGGACTGCGTTACGAAGCCGCCGACCAGGGGCCCGAGCACGGGCCCGACGAAGACCGAAGCAGAGAAGACGGACATTGCAAAGCCTCGAGCGACGGGGTCGAAGAGATCGGCGATGAGCCCGCCGGCGTTGGTGAGCGGGGCGCTGGCAAAGACACCGCCGAGGAAGCGCGTGATCATCAGCGTCTCGACGTTCTTGGCGAGTGACTGTCCAAAGATGAAGAGGGTGTAGATGAGCATCGAAATACTGAAGATAACCTTACGTCCGAAAAGCTCTGAGGTGGTCGACCAAAGAATTCTGTGGTCCGAGAGAGAAGAGGGCTGGGCATCAGTTGTACTCTTCATAAAATATTTGATTCGTCACCAAAGGGGGCTTCTGCGGGGTACGTACGGTCCGCAGCAGTATCCCAGCAGGAACAATGAGGTGACGAGCGTTGCGGTGACGGTGCCGATCTGGAACTCCTGCGCGATCTGGTTGGTGGCCGACGAGGCCGCCGACGAGGCGAACGTGACGTTGATCGTGAGGATCGAGGCGACGATGTTGATCCACCACTTCCTTTTCTCGGGCCAGTTCTGCGGGTTTTCTGGATCATCAGGGCCGTTCCAGCCAACCTCGTTGGGATCCTGGCCCATCTTTCCGTCCTCTTCGTCGTCATCGTCGTCGTCATCGTCGCGGTGGTTGTTGCCATTGACATTGTTGCCGTCGCTGCTGCTGACGCTGCCACTGGCGTGGCTGTCGGTCCTCCGTGGTTTCTGCTGCGGCTGCTTCTGGCCCTCCTTGCCCTTGCGGTGAGTCTCGTCGTTGTCCGCGTGGCCAACGACGGTGTTCTGATCTGATACGACGCCGCTCCTGGGCTGCGAGTCGGGCGAGAGGGGTGGCTGGTGTTGCTGGTGGGCGGCGTGATGGCGTGCGGTACGCTCGTCGATGTACCGCCGTTCGTCCCCCGGGTCCATGGGGTCATCGCCTCCGAAGCGGGCGGTGCGCTTCTGATGCTCCCTCACTTCCTCATCAGTCTCTGCTTGTCCCTGGTGGCGACGGGCTTGGTCATGTTTTTCGTTGTTGTGGTCCTTGCGATCGTGGTGCTCCTTGTGCGTGTTGTGGCCGCCCTTGGGTGTCTGGCCGATGCAGAGCTTGATGAGTTCGTGGAGGGCGCGCTGTCCGGAGCTCGGGTGGGTGCCGTTGTGGTGCTGTGCCGAGTCTGCCATGGCGCCGTCTCTCGAGGTGGGACAACGAGGAGGTGCTCTGGAAGCAGCAGGGGGAGGGGCAATGGTCGGTGGAAAAGGTATCTCATGGAAATAGGATCGGAAGGGGGGAAGGATTCAAGATTGTATGTGCCGGCGGCGCTGTGTCTTTACCCGTAGGCTGCTCGTCGCGCCATGGCTCTCTGTGACGCTCGAGGAAGAAAGATCAAGGATGATCTGGCCGACGCTTCTGCGCAGGGCGGGAGGAAAGTTCAAAGTTCTAGCGTGCCGTATGAGCTGAGAAGCTTAAGCTTACTGTAGGCGCTTACTACTGTACAAGAGTAGTAACGGACGATTTGCGCGTGAGGTCTCAGGGCCGGCTTGGGCCATGACGGCATCAAGGAGCCAAGGGCCGCCGTTTGCGTTTCGATTTCTCGCTCATGGGCCGCCGCGAGAGGTGGCAACTATCTTAAATGTGCCGGCATCTCCCGCACCAACGCGTCCGGTACCTCCGACGATCATCGCTCGCTCCCGGGAGCGCGCATCGGGCCATCCGGGCGCCGCGCCTTAGCTTCTACATACGTGCGTACACTCTCCGCGACTTCGACCAGCCCGGCGTACGAAAGGCATGAGAGCGAGCACCGCGGCGTCATCGTTATCTTTTCCGTCGATGAGCGATGAGGGACAAAGTAGGGCTGATGACGAGCAAGGCTTAACCATACATGCGACGAGCGGACGGCGCTCGAACGCGAGGGGATGGCCAGGCCGCTGATCAAATAGTTATGGCGTTTTTGTATGACGCACGTCACAAGCCGGCAGGACCCTGAAGCGGCAGAACAAGCAAGCATCATGCAGAGCAGCTGCTTCTGCTTCGGTTCCGCATCCGAGGTTGACGTCGGGCCAAACATCGGTCGCCCGATGCCGATCTGCTTTTATTTTCCTTTTTCGCGTTTTTGGTTTGTTTTGTTGCCCGATCAACAGACATTCTTGAGCGGGCGAGGGTGAGTTGAGCCGGCGCCGGCCTTGCTTTGCTCAGCGTCGCCAGGGTCCGATGGGCGCGAGATGACGCCCTCCGCATCGAACGCTGCTGCGCTGCTCGCTCGCCCCGAAGCGTTTCGCCCCGACCGTCAAAGCCTGCCAACGTACCCACACGTGGAGGCCGACCAACAGCCAAGCCTCCAGGCCGCGCGCTGCCTTTTTGTCGCTATACACGGCCTGCCATAAGAAATGAGTATAACGCTCGCCTCGCCAAGCTGCTCAAGACGAGGCCAGCATATCGTGTTGTCCGCTGGTAGGGAGCCATGGACGGAAGGGGTGGAGATAAAGGCGGGCTTTCAGGCGGATTATTGTCTTTTTGTTGCCCTGTCTTTATTGCTTGCTTGTTTTTCCGTGTGGAGAGCAAGCCAGAAAGAAAGGGCAAGAATTGAATTTAGTTTGATTTGATTTGATTTGATTTGATTTTTGGGCCTGCGGTGCAGGGCACGGTCGTTGCAGATCGTGGCTGAGGCGATCCTGCATCTGTTCAAGCCTTGCTGTTCCTCTTCCCACCCTCGACCTTGTTCTTTGCTTCCCGCCCACCACATCTTCCCATCCCCATCGAGAGCGTGGCCATCTCGGCCTTTTCCTCTATTGGTCATCCGCCTGCCTCCCCGCTCGATTCCACACCCAGTACCGAGTCGTCATTCGTCGCCCAGGTGCATCGCTCCGACAGCAGAACAGGATCATCGTTTTCTGTTACTTGCTCCGACAGGGACCGCAGCCACCGCGCAACGGCTCCGCTGGGATCCGCAGCACCGTCACCGTCACCGTCATCCGACTGGGACCTACTCGCAACCTAACGGACGGCAGCCACATCGGATCTCAACGCACACAGCGCAGCCATGACCGCCCCCTCTACCAATCCCTATTTTTACGCTGCCGCGCTCGTCGGCGCCAACAGCAGCAGCAATGCGACGAGCGCCAGCGTCAGCCCCAACGCATCGGGCCTGCTCAGCCTTGCCTCCTGCAGCACCGCCGTATCAAAGCTCTCCCTCGCCTCTGACGAGTCGTCCTCGCGCTCCCCTTCCACTTCGGCCTGTACCTCGATCAGCGACGCCAGCTCCGAGATCCCCTCATTAGGCATGTCCGCCAAGTCGGCCTCCACCAAGGCCGGTCTCGTCGCGGGGCAAGAAGGCGCTGGCGTGGGAGAGGAAGAGGAGGATGAGGAACTGGACGCCCTAGAAGTCGAAAAGAGGGAGCAGCAGGAGCTCGACTCGGCCCTCCTCTTTGGCACGCTGATCGTCCAGAGGGAAGCCCGGGCGCTCGCCATGGCCGCGAAGAGGCTCTCGAAGCTCGGCCCGCAAAAGGACGGTTTCCGCGAAGCAGTCAAGCTCGTCCTCCGAGCGACCAACGGCGAGCGCGGCGGCAAAGTTGTCATGACCGGCGTCGGCAAGAGTGGTGAGTAGAGCTCTCGACTCCTCTGTCCCCGCAATTCGGCGCTGCCGGTCCCGGTACAACCCTTTGATAATTGCAGCGTACTAACCCAAAGTCTCCGCCACCTTGAACGCGCAGGCATCATCGCCAAGAAGCTCTCCGCGACCTTCCTGTCGCTCGGGACGTCCTCGGTCTTTCTCCATCCGGTCGAGGCGCTGCACGGCGACCTCGGCCTGCTGACGCCGCACCGCGACGTCGTCGTTGCCCTGTCGCACTCTGGTTCGTCGCCCGAGCTGCTGGCGCTGGTCCCGCACTTCAACGCGCGCAAGTGCCCGATCATTGCGCTGGTCGGCAAGCGCGAGAGCGCGCTGGTCAAGGCATCGGACGCTTGGATCGACTGTGGTACGGGCAAGAACGACAACTCGGACGATGAGGACGACGACCTGGAGGAAGACGACGACGACGACAACGAAGGCGCAGTCACCACGCCTGGTGCGCCGATGCTGGAACGGTCGATGAGCGAAGGCGAGACGAGCGCCAGCAGCAGCACCAGCAGCAGCGGCATCAGCACACCTTCCGAGGCCGACTCGCCCGTTTCCGCGCCTCCTCTTCTGCCCATCTGCAGCTGCTCTCACCAAGCGACGCAGCAAGGTTTCCCGCTGCAGGGAAGCAAGACAAGACGAAGGCGGATCGCCGCCCGACCGACGACGGACGAGGCATGGGACGAGGTGCCGGCGCCGAGCAGCAGCACCACTGTCGCACTCGCCATGGGTGATGCGCTCGCCTTTTCCATCACGCGCGCCAAGGGACTGGGACGCGAAATGTTCGCCTTCAACCATCCGGGCGGCAAGCTAGGAGCCGACTTTAGGATGCAGGGCCATGCTGTACCGTTGCAGAGCTTCGACATGGTCGTCACAAAGGGAGGTGCTGGTGGTGGTGGAGGAGGTGGTAGTGCGGTAGCTACGCCCATCACGCACTAGGCATCGGGAGAAATCGTTCATTCATCGCTCATGCTCGCTCACTCGTATTGCTTCACCAGGATCCGTTCTTCTACCCACCATTCGTCCCAGACCGCATTCAAGGATCCTACCGCCCCCAAACCCCTACGCCACTGATTTTTCGGAAATGTATTTGTATCCCCCCTCTCGTCTCCCCTCTCCTCGTAACTCTGGATTCGTCTCTTCAAACGAACAGAAGGATCTGCTTTGTTCCCAATCGTAGAAAGAATAGTCGATTGCATCAGTCTCACCTCGTCTTCAGATGTTGTTTGTAAAGGGGAAAGAGAGGACGGTCCGAAGTCAACGTGACGATCCATCCTCACCCTCTCCGCACAAATAAGACGACAGATGAGAGATGGGGAGTCAACATACGCGATCGAGACGTCGCGAAAGACGAAAAAGGCGTCAGGTGCCGACGTTGTCAGGATGCAGTGGAATGGTTGGGGATGGATATACATTTTTCACAAGAAAGGATGTCGTGTACGTGCGTGTCGGAACACGGCGGAATCTAGATTGCGAAAAGAGCAACATGATGGAACACGAGAGGGAAAATGAGTGAAGGCGGGAAAACCAGGTGCGGAGGCAAGGCAAGGAGGTGCTGGTGTGGCGCGGTAAGACCGTGCGATGTAAGAGAGGAGCTTCGACTGCACGAAAAGTAGCAGCGGTCATTCGAACCGGTGGTATCTCGCCTGAGTGTGCGAGTACAAGGCGATCTGAGAGGATCAATGTAGTGTCATTGACGATGGTCCGGCAGCTCTGCGCTCAATCTCCTTCCGGCGGCGTCGTTTATGACTGGGCGCACTGGACCTGGGGCCCAGCACCGCCGTCGTCGTCGTCGTCGTCTCCACCGGGCATGCCGTGGGCACCACCGTTGGTCTTGGCGCTGCGGGCCTCGCGCTCGTCCACCTCGTCCATGATGACGTCCTCAACGTCGATCTCCTTCTTGGTCTTAGGCAAAGGTCGTCGCGCCGGGAGCGCCTGCTCCAGAAGCGAAATGCTCGACTCGGGCAGAATGTCCGGGAAGGCGACCGAGAGATTGATGTAGAGGTCGCCCATCTCGTGGTGGCGGTACGACGGCATGCCCTGGCCGCGCAGCACCTTGAGCGAGCCCGGCTTGACCACCTCGCCCGCGGGGATTTCGACCGAGAGGGCGTGGTCGTCGAGGTGCTCGATCAGAATCTTGCCACCCGCCAGCGCCGTCAGCAGGTCGATCTCGACGTCGACGAAGAGGTCGTTCTTCTTCCGCTTGAAGCGCGGGTGGGGCTTCTCGTCGATGACGATGACGACGTCTCCCGGGATGGTATTCGGTGCCTGGTCGGCCTCTTCCTTGAACGTGATCTGCTGGCCGTCCTCCATGCCCTTGTCGATCCTAACCTCGAGCACCTTCCTCTCCTGGTTGATCTTCTTGCCGTTGCACTCCTTGCACTTGTCCTTCTGGTTGATCTGCTCGCCCGCACCCTGGCAGTCGGGACACGTCTGCTGCATCTGCTGCACCATCGGGCCGAGCTGTCGCAGGACGACCTTGATGCCCTGGCCGTTACAGCCATTGCACGTCTTGACCGCGCCCTCCTTGCCGCCACGACCGTCGCACTTCTTGCAGAGGACGTGCTTCTGCAGCGCCAGCTTGGTCACCTTGCCTACGTAGAGCTCCTCGAGCGAGACCTTGACGCGGTGGACGAGGTCCTTGCCCTTGCGCGGGCCGCGCGGTCGTCCACCTCCGCCGCCAAAGAAGCCGCTGCCTCCGCCGCCGAAGAGCTGTGAGAAGAGGTCCTGGGGGTCCATGCCGCCGCCCATTCCTCCGCCGGCCTCGAGGCCGGCCTCGCCGAATCGGTCGTATCTGTTGTGTGGGTGGTGGCAAGGGGATAAAGAGGCAATAGAAAGCAAGGTCAGACGAGCGAATCTAGCAGAGCCAGAAGCGAAGGGCATGGCGACCGCGTCTTTGGTGACCATATCCAGGCACTCACAGGTCACGCTTGCCGCCATCGGAGAGAACCTCGTACGCAGCAGTGATGGCCTTGAACTGGAGTGGCAAGCGGGAAAGTGCAAAACGGGCGGACAGAGGCAGCGGTCAGCGATCCGCGAGTTTTCTTGGATCCGACTGCGATAAATGGATATCGCCATCCAGGCCTCAAACACCTGGATACTTACCACCTCAGGGTCACCGCCCTTGTCGGGATGCGCTTGCAGCGCCTTCTTGCGGTAAGCCCTGGTGGAATGGAGGAAATGGTGCAGCGATAGGGCATTGGTCAGCATGTCTGCTAATGCAGGCTCCAATGGCGCGTCAGGCGGAATGACGGCGGCATCACCGCCACCGCCATCGCCACTGCCACTAGGAGCAGCAGCGGCGGCCGCATCGGCAGTCCCAAGGCCCCCGGGACAAGAGCGGCGAGACTCACTTCTTGAGGTCGGCGTCACTGGCTCCGGGCGTGACGCCCAGGAGATCGTAGAACTTGGTCTCCTTCACCATTTTGCTTGTGTGAAGATGCAGGTAGCGGGCGGAAAGGCAGTGTACACGCGGGGGCTCGCTGGTATCGAAAGGCGCGCAGTGAAGAGGCGTTTGGTAGCGGGATTACCAGGCTGTATGGAGCGCTTCGCCGAGTC
The DNA here is from genome assembly GCA_900291925.1 of Thecaphora thlaspeos. Classification (NCBI taxonomy): domain Eukaryota; kingdom Fungi; phylum Basidiomycota; class Ustilaginomycetes; order Urocystidales; family Glomosporiaceae; genus Thecaphora; species Thecaphora thlaspeos. The sequence goes on along the minus strand of UWYS01000004.1, from coordinate 705,465 downwards.
GTAAGAGAGAAGAAGCGCGATGGAAAGAGTCGATTCCAACGTCGATATGGGGCTGGGTTGCGAAGAGAGGGCGGCGCGGAAGGGAAGGAGGAGCTGGGGGTGGGTGATGGTGGACAGATGGGGAGATAAAGGCGGCTGGAGCGACAAGGGTGCCACACACGCTCCACCACCAGAAAAAAATCCACGCTGCTCCGCTGGGCGTTGATCACAAGATCGCATGTGTCTGCTGCGCCTCTCCGGCTCTGGCGTGGACTGTGAAGCGGATGTGCCGACTGTCTACTAAGCCAGACGGACGCCATCGCAAGGCTTATGCCCGCCACACAGGCCGGGCCAAGCGATCAAGGGCGAGGCAAGGATTTCACGGTGGGTGCGCTCCTGATTCAGGCCCGGCTCTTCCGGGTTGTCGAGAAACTTCCAGAACAAAAGAGGCAGGGGCAGCCGAACAGAATCCCGCCCTGCTGCGCTGTGCAGCCGGCAAGTGGCCACACAATTTTTGCGGCAGGGTTCCATCGGTTTCCACCGCGCTCCAGTGTCGCCCGACAGAACGCCAGAGGATCGGGGCAAAATCACGCATCGGGGATTAGCGCAGCCAGCAGGGGGCGACGGCGATACGTGATGACAACCGCCTGGTCCCTTGAGACCGTTGCGCAACAAATTGCAGCCATCTGCACGGTCGGCGCAGGCGCGGACGAAAGGTAGATGAGGTAATCGAAGAACATTGTGCGTTGTTACTGTAAAGCTACACTAAGCGGACAGGGGAAGAAGACGAGAGTAGACCCTAAGAAAAGAGGAGATACATACAAGGACGGCAGCGACGGCGAAGAGGACCAGCCCTTCCGTCTAGTCGTACGGCAATCCGACCGAGCTGGCCATGCTAGCCGACGAGATGACTCGCTTCCGCTCCTGCTGGAGCTGGTCGTCCAGCATGCTCAGCCACGCCTCGCCCTCCTTTGGATCCGCATACCTCGGGCTGCCGGGCAGTATCGCGCCGCCCGGCGATTTAGGGCCCAGCCTGACGTTCGGCAGATCGAGCTGGGGCGCAGCTCGGCGCACCGGCGACGGCGACGGCGCACGCTCCTCGTTCACCATGGCCGCTATCCTCGCCGCCTCTTCGCTGCTGTAGAGCTGGCTCATGTGGACGTAGGGGTCGAACAGCGATGTGACAGCCGGCGCGGGAGGCGGGATTCGGCTCGATGCAAGAGACAACGCACCCGCAGACGCCGGCGGCGAACCCGAAGAGGCGTCGTAACGACCGCCTCCAGCGCCGCCGTTCTCATGGATGATATCGCGCATCGGCGAGCCCGATGACCGCATGGCCGCTCCGGACGAGACATGGTGCGCCGAGCTCGGTGAAAGCGGCAAGCCTTCAAGGGCCGCCGTCGACTCGCGGCTGTACGGCTGCCTGCGTGCGGGAGGCCCGCCGTCAGAGCCTCGAGACTGAGACGGCGAAGAGGGCCACTGCTGTTGCTGCTGATACTGCTGGTACTGTGGCACCATGCGGTGGTCCATCGGCAAAGGTGGCGGGAAGAGGGCATCGTCCGGGACGATCGAGTGGACGGTGGGCGCATGCGAGAGGGTGCTCATGGCGCCGGATCCACCGCCACCGATTGAATCGCGGCCTCGGTGCAGGCTGATTGACGAGCTGCTGCCGTGACCGTACTCGCTCCCTCCGCCTCGGCCGCTTCCCGCGCCAAAGTCGTGACGTCGCATGACCAGCGGTCTGTGGTCGGTGTCGATCGTTCGACCAATAGTCATGGCTGACTGCCGCCAGGGCGCCCTCATACCGTTGCTGGTGAACGGCATGACGTTTCCCGGACCGCCCGCCGACCATCGGGTATGCCCTTTGGCCTCCTTTTCGTCGTGCCCGCCCTGCGTCTGACTTTGCTTGCGGCGGTATGCGATGAAGCCCCAGACCAGCAGGCCTACCAACAGTAGTGCCCCAACGATACCGGCAGCGACGCCGCCGATCTTGACTCCGTTCGAGGATTCATCTGACTCCGTGCCGTCATCGACACTGCTGGCAGCTTTGTCGTCGGTGGCGCTCGGATCTGCGGTCGACTTGGTCGACGCCGCGCGCGCGGTCGACATACGACCGGGTGACGACGACGATGCTGCTGTAGCAGCAGCAGGCGTTCTGACGGTCGAAGTGGCCTTCGGTACGCCGCCGAGTACCTCGGCTTGCTTTCTGGTCAGACAGGACGAAGAGCTGCCCGAGCCGACTTCGTACACGTCGACGCCTACGCCTCCAGTTCTGCTAACGCCCGCGTCGAGGCCGGCGACGGCGAAGCGGGTGCCCGAGGCGTAGTTGACCGTCCAGTCGATGTGGGAGGACTTTCTGCCAGCCACACGGATCCTCGTCGGAACGTCATTTTCGGGCAAGATGAGGAAGTCGACGGGCGGCTCGATGCCGAGATTGCCTCGGTCCTCCTGAAACGAAAGCCGCCAGTCGTGGCACTGCCTCGGGGCTGCCTTTTCAGGATACCAGACGAAGTCAAGCTTGTCGTCGGGCGGGGCAGTGGCGCACGCATCGCCGAAGGAAGAGGCAATCGTTTTGATGGGCGAAGTTCCCGCATGTCGACCCTGGGCGTCGGTGACGGCGACGATGAGCTGCGTCACGCCCGCGCCGTACTTTGGGACGTCCCAGCTATAGCTCCATTGGTTGGTGCTCGAGTAGCCGGCGGCCAGCTCGACCGAAACTGGTTTATGTCCGAGAGGGGCGACGGTGACGGTCCATGGCGCTTGACCACCGGTGGCGTCCCAGCTGATCTGCATCGGCGAGCCTATCAATGGCGGCAAGCATGGAAATTGGGGTAAGGGAGGCAATGACGTTCAGCGCAAACTGACCAGACACACACAAAAGTGCTCATAACCATGCTCACATGAGGCTGGGTCGCTAACATCGACGGGGACAAAAGGGGTTGTTTGCGCTAGCGACGTGGTGGTCAGGGCGAGAAAGAGGCCAACGGCAGTGGCGGCGCCAGATTTGGCTGCCGCCATCGCCTTTGAGCGGCTGCGAAGTGACATTTTGTCCGACTGAGGCGGCACGAGCAGAGAGCGTCCCTAACGGGGGGGGTGATATAGAGGTTCTGGCGGTGCGAGGGCAAGCGGCGGTCGGGAGCGACGGCGTCTCCGGGGAGAGACGATGGAGCTAGCGGCGATGATAACACGATGAAGGTGTCGGCAAAGATCAGCGAACGGTGGAAAGAGCGTGGGGTTGAAGGGTCCAGTCGAAGGTGAGGTTGAAAGAGCGTGGTGTGGGCCAGAGCCGTCGTCGAGGGGCTGGCGAGGTTGATGCAAGGTGCGGTAAAGATCAGAGGCGGAGCATAGCGAGGAAGATGGAGACAGCGACAACGGTACAAGGTCCTGGAACGGGAAGAGGGAATGAGCGAAGCAAGGTAAGGGAAGCGGAATTGGTGGCGGTGGTGGCAGTTGTCGGGATCTAGCTGGCGAGTAGGACGAGGCTGCTCACAGGGACGGTTTGACTACTCTGATGTGCTCGAGGCGGCGCTCGCTTTGGCACAGGGAGCGTCCGGACCTTGAAAGCGAGGCGGCTGGGCGTTATGCGTGCTCAGTGCTCAGCTGGTGCAGGCCTGCCTATACTGTACCAGGGCTGAGGCTCAGACGCCTCTTTGGTGGCCTTGCCAGGCTGCCCGTCGTGCATGCTGGTTAAACACTGCCGCCGACCTCGTCTCGTCTCCATGTCGGACCGTCTCGACCGCATACATACAGATGGGCCGAGCGCGTTCCTAGAGCTTGTTGATGGTATGTAGTTACATACATACGGACACCGCCGGCGTGTTGTGTGCTCTGGTGCAGACGGAGCGACGACAAAGGCAGCGACCAACAGGACGCATGCTCAGCCCTAGCCTGGCAACGCCGAAGCGGTTGACAAGGGGCGGGAAGGGATTGCTTATGGCGGAAGCTACAGAGAGAGTACTGTACATACAGTGGGCAGCGGGCGACAAGCAAAGCAAACGCAGGCAGCCACGCCGCCGCCGTTACACTCGCTCGGCTGGTTGGGGGCCTTTCTGGAGCGGAGGCTCCCCTTCCTCCTGCCCCGCCTGGTGGGGCTGCCTGCCTGCCTACCGTACGGTACACTGTATGTAGCCTGGCGTGTCGCCGCCGCACATGGCGCAGAATCAGCTGCAAAGAAAATCCCTCGCTCTGTATGTACGCCCGTCACACCAAGCCCCCCCGGCTGGCACCTGCAGATCTTTTAGAGTCTGCCTAGTCTTCATCAAAGCAAGCGAGCAGCCTTGTGAAACTAACTTATCCTCATCTTCGCCGCCAAGGAGGCCCTAATGGTGGCAAAAGAGTCCTCTTCACTTTCGTTGCCATGACCATCCTCATTTTCAGCGCTCGTCAACTCTGTACACCTCGTCGGCCCAGCCACGAGCAAAGCGACCGGCTATAGGGAGATGCTGCGCAGGAACTGGTTCGGGTCCATCGACGGCAACTTTCCGGGGACGATGGGCAGGCATGGGCAGTGGCGGCACCACCTCGTCACCCTGCCCACGGTCGATGACGATTGAGACGGTCCTGCCATCGTCCATCGTCTTGCCATTGCGCCTCGCTGCGCCGCTCACGCTGCCCACGCCTCCGCTCATTCTAGCCTTGGCCATCCGAGCGAGCGCAGCGCTCCTCCGCTTCATGGCCTGCACTGCCACCGATCCGAGCCCACCTCCCGCCGCATTGCCCGGTCCTCCTGCGACGAACCTACTTCCGACGACGTGCTTCCTCGTCGTCCGTCGGGCGGGACCGCCAGACGCGCTGCTTCCGGCTGCAGATCCAGCGACCGAGCTGGTCCGGCCGGAAGTTCGACTCGCTGCCCTTCCCTGCGATCCCGCATAGCCGCCGATCCGAACCTGCTCGGATGCGGCCCCCGTCCAGGGACAACGTTCGCTCGTTTGACCTGCTCCAACGGCGGACCTGTCTCGCCGCCGGACGCCGGTCGACGACGCATCGGCCCGCTCATGGAAGATCTGGTGGCGAGAGTCCCAGGTGAACGACTGTGAGAGCGTCTGCGAGGCGTGTCCGCCGTCGTCATTGTCAGCGTTGACGTCGATCAACAGCGCCGTCTCCTGGACCGCCTCGGCGTGCTCCGCCCGGGCGTTGGCCTCGCGCGCACGCTGCCGCAGCAGCTCGCGCTGCGACTCGGTCTCGATCGAGGGAAAGTCGTCATTGATAGAAAGTTTTTCTTGAGGCTTCGAAGAGAGAGACCTTGACTTGCGTTTGGAGGTGCAGAGGAGGGCGAGGCCTCTGGCGCCGTTGATGATCGCTCCGTAGCTCTTGTGTCGGTCACCTGCCTTCGGCTTGGTGAATCTTGCTTGCCTGTCCTTGGTCGAATTGCGAGGGGGCTCGTCCTTCCACGCCTGTGTCCTTCGCTGCGCAAAGATACTGCGTAGACCCTTCATCCTCTGACCGAGGCAGAGACCAACGGCGATGTTTACGAGCCCGACGCAGAATAGAAGCCACGAGACGGCGAGGGGGAAGTCGTCCATGTAGTGGCTCAGCACCGACGACGCGATGGCGACCTGAAACGCCCCCAGCGGCGCTACGCTCCAGTCGCGACCGAGCAGCGGCATGTACGCGGGCAAGTAGCGGGCGCGGACCTTGCCCCAGCTGACCTCGGAGAGGATGCCGACGGCGACGGCGAGTAGGAGGAAGACGCGGTGCAACTCGGCCCAAAAGACGCCCCAGACGTGAGTGGGAATCTCTGTCCCGGGGATATAGGTGCAGTCCTCTTCGTCAGCCTGGGCGCGGAGGTTGGCGTTGTGGAAGTCCTGTCCGTCTTGGATCATCATCACCAGGATGGCGACCCAGACCAGCACCATCGAGACCAGCGAGAGGATGCGGACGGCGTTGAGGCCCACGAAGGAGAGGACGGGCAGCGTGAAGAAGGCCATGGTCGATGAGAGGTCCGGGGAAGTAGGCGGATAGGCAGGCCTTTAAGAAATGAAAGGAGGGTACAGCCCTTCTGTCTTGAAGGAGGGTAGACAGATGTTTTGAGACGATCGATTCAGTTTCGACAGCTAGCAGTAACGGTCGGCTTCTTATGTATCTGTGCGATCGACAATAGCCCTCGATATGGTAGAAAAACGGTCCCTTTGTCCCACCGTGACGCTTTGCACTAAGTCTCGCGTCGCGGACAGACAAAGGGGAGCCTCTCCAAGCTCTTTCGACAGAGCTGTCTTCTCCTCCTCCGACCGGCGTCCAAGATTTGATTGACGTCCGCACGGCCATCTTGCAAGTGGATTAGAATCCCCTTTTGCGCCCACTCGAGTCGATGTTGTTCCCACCGCCCTGGGCGCAAGCCGCATAGCGACAGCAGATGAAATCGCCATCCATGGCTGTATGCGCTTCTGCACGGGGCCAGACGGCTCAGGCTGGCATCTCTGGCACCAATAAAGATCCATGGGTCGAACAGCTGCAGTGAAGAGCGAAGTTGAGACGCAGGTTGTGGTGAGGATGCTGCGGCTCGACGGATGGCCAAGACGGTGTCATGAGAGAGAGAGAGGCTGCGCCATCGGGTGCCACGGCAGAACGGCCCTCATCGGGGGTTAGCAGAAGAGAGGAAGAACCCTTACCGCGCGCACAGACCAGAGTATCCAGCGAAGCTGACGCCAGATCTTCGGCCTGGGCGGATTAACACCGATTCCCTTCTTGCCACTCCTCCATCTTGTCCTTCGCCTCTCAGCTCCACATCTTTGCCTAGTACAGTCGACAGGTGAGGAGAGCGCCCTCTTTTAAGACACCACGATGCCATCAATACGGACCTCCTGGAGGCTCCTCGCCCTCGCACTCCTGCTGGTCGCCCTCCTCGCCTCCTTTGCTTCGGCCTTCTCATCCGACCACGATGGTGACGACGACTTCAGCCAGCATGAAGACGAAATCCTCGATAAGCGGACGCAGCAGCTGCTAGCCGCTCCCGAGGTCGCTGCCGCTCGGAAGCAGGCCGACGCCTCGCTCCTCTGGGGCTCCTACCGTCCGCAGATCTACTTTGGCCTCCGACCCAAGCTCCCCGAGACGCTTCTCACCGGCCTCGGCTGGTTCGGCATCAGCGACTACACCGGCTTTCAGAAGTTTCGCCACAAGTGCAGCGATCAGGACGGCATGCAGGGCTTCGCCTGGAAGTATCACGACGGGAGGACGTTTGGCATCCAGGAAATCAACGACAACGAGAACAACTACAGGATCGAGACTAGCTTCCTCAAGGTCGACACCGAGAATCCGTCGGGCGGCAGCTGGGGAGCAAGGATCTCGGGAACCGTGATTGACGAAGGTGAGTTAGCCGGCCGGCCATTGTCTCTCTCAGGACTTGAATTCACTGGTGAAGTTGGCGCAGCCAAACTCACACCTCGTCTCGCCTTGTCTTGGTCTTTCCTACACCCGCAGCTCAACCGGCGAACCTGGCAGCCTTTTGGTACGACACAATCGAGGGACTGGATGGCGTCCTTAGTCTCGAGTCTGACGAAGACGAAAACGGCCTCGACTCGCAGGAAACGATCAGGCTAACGGGAGCGACGCAGGCGCTTGGCGACTTTACGCTCCGGATCGAAGAGCCTAGTCATCACGACGGCAACGTCAACCACGAAGGCAATGGCCTTCGACCCGACGGCCCGCACGCCGCCGACTTCCGGTTGACGGCAGGTCGCACCCACTTCTTTGGCAGGCGGGTTCCCGGCGAGATCGCGTGGAAAGCGCAGGAGATCATCGGGTTCGACATCGTCAAGGGGCTCCAGTCGCTGACCCGGAGCTACGATCAGGAGAGCATGCCGGCGCCGTGGCTCGGCGTCAAGCTGTCGAACAACATCGAGAGCGGCGCCAACTTCTTCGCCTTCCAGAAATCCTTCTCTGGCAACTTTACGTTCGACGTCTTCTTCGACAGCGCCTCGACGCCGAAAGGCGAACTTCTGACATCGGTCGGCCTGACTCAGGGGCTCAAGGCCTCCAAGCAGGCTTACGACGCCCGCTTTGAACAGGCGATTGGCCTTACGCAAGGTGCGGCGGTCTCGGAGGCGGAACTCGGCTTCGCCCGCGACCTCACCTCGAGCCTGGTCGGCGGCATCGGCTACTATTACGGCCAGGCGATCGTCGACCGCACGTTCGTCCACGAGCACGACGTCGGCTGCGGCGCCATGGACGTCGACACGAAGCCTGCAGCCAACCCGCAGCCGACTGAGCCAGCGGAGCTGCTGACCGCAACGCCGTGCCGGAGCGTCTTCCCGCGCGGCTTCTACTGGGACGAGGGCTTCCACTTGGCGCTGATCGGCGTGTGGGACAATGACCTGAGCCTCGAGATTCTGCGCAGCTGGATCAACCTGATCGACGAGGACGGCTGGGTCGCGCGCGAGCAGATCCTTGGCGAAGAGGCGCGCAGCCGCGTGCCCGACGGCTTTCAGACGCAGTACCCGGGCTACGCCAACCCACCGACGCTGATCCTAGCCGTTGCGGCCTACGTCGACCGTCTCACGCAACGTGCCGAGGCGGCCGGCTTCGACCCGCTCGCCTTCGACCCGCTACAGCACCAGGGCGACTCGCCGTCTGCGGATTCGACGTCTATCGCAGAGCGGCATCTCTCCTCCCCACTCCTCGGCCAAGCCTTCCTGCGTGAGATCTACCCGCACCTGCGCCGGCACTACCGCTGGTTCCGCCACACGCAGCGCGGTGAGATCAAGGAGTGGGACCGTCGCGCCTCGGTGCGCGGCGAGGCGTACCGATGGCGCGGCAGGGACAAGGACCACGTCCTGACGAGCGGTCTCGACGACTACCCGCGCGCGCCCGTCGCACACACGGGGGAGCTCCACCTCGACCTGATGTCATGGATGGGCAGCTTTGCAAACACCATGACCAAGATCGCGCACGCCATCGGCCAAGACGATGATGCGGAAGAGTTTCAGGAACACTGCGAGAGGATCCAGGCCAATCTGGAGGATCTGCACTGGAGCGAGGAGCAGCAGATGTTCTGCGACGCCTCGGTCGACGATAACAGTAAGTCGCGGCTGTGCGCCGACCATCTTCTTTCGCGCGTCTTCAGTGCTCTGGCCTATTTGCGACGCTTGAAGACTGACACCGATCCATCTCCTTCCACGCTTATACTCTCTCTCACAGATCAATCCTTCTTTGTCTGCCACAAGGGCTACGTCTCGCTCTTCCCGCTACTGATGGAGCTGCTGCCGGTCGACAGCCCCAAGCTTTCTGCAGTCCTCCACCTGATGCGCGACCCGCAGCACCTGTGGAGCGACTACGGCCTGCGCAGCCTCAGCCGGCAAGACGAGTACTTTGGCAAGGGAAACAACTACTGGCGCGGTCCCGTCTGGGTTCAGATGAGCTACCTCGCCCTGCGCGCCCTCAAGTCGGTAAGTAAACGCGGCCCGCTCCGATTGTGATGCTGGCGATCACTTCACTTTGCCTGATCCCCTTTCCTAACGCTGCTTCCCCCTCCCCTTTGGTCCGGCGTCATGACGAATAGAAATACGCCGTCACGCCCGGACCGTACCAGGCCAAGGCGCAAAAGATCTACGATGAGCTACGACACAATGTCGTCACGAACGTCTTCAACGAGTACCAGCGCACCGGCTACGTCTACGAGCAGTACAATCCCGTCAACGGTAAGGGCCAGAGGAGCCATCCCTTCACCGGCTGGACGTCGACGGTCGCCCTGATGATGGCCGAGATCTACTAGACGGCGGTCTGGACGGGGGCGGGTCGTCCGATGCTTCGCGGTAGGAGAAAGGCAATAAATAGCAATACAGGCAAGCTTCGATATGATACAGAAAATATGGATTCTGCGCGCCGGCTGACCCCCTTTAGAAGACCTCGACCTCGATTTGGTGTCCGCACTCTTTGCAGCGCTGTTTCGTGTGTCCGCGCTCTTCTACCTCCTCCCACTCGTGCTTGTGCTCGTCGTCCTTCCTCCTTTGCCAAACGTTATCGCGCGTCCGCTTGCGCAGCTCTGCCAGTCCCTGCTGGAACTTTTTGCCGCGCTTCCGGACTTTTTCCTCCTCGCGCCTCTCGTACTCGCGATCGAGGTTGTCCTCGCTGCCCCACTTTGCGTCCGAGTAGGCGAATGCTTCTACCTGTTTGCGGCAGAAGAGCATCATGTTGCTGTATGTGGCCTTGTGCGGGTTGGCCTTGAGGACGTGCGGGAGGATCTCTTCGTCTTTGAGCTCTGCTTCTGTGAGGAGGTAGTCTTCCTTGACCTCGGTCTTTGTGAGGAGCGAGTAGACCTCTGGCTTCTCTCGCTCGCAGCGCTTGCAGACGTTGATGCCAAAGATCTTGCGGAAGGGGAGCTCGACAATCTCGGGCGATGCACAGACCTCGCATGTGGGGCGCGTCTCTTTGTCGAGCGAGATGCCCGGTTCAAGGAAGGGCTTCATGCGCTGCCTTTCGCGCTCCTTTTCCTTGCGAAGATCCTCGAGTGACTTGTGCGACCCGGAAACAGTGTCGTCGTCGACGAGGAAACCACCCTTTGAGTTGTGCAGCTTGCTCAGGTCGTATTCGATGTAGTTGCCCAGGCTCTTGTCGCGCTGGAGCGGGGCGTTGGGATCGTCTGCTGAGCGTGCAACGTTTCCCTTTGAGCCGACGACGCGGATCTCGCCCGGCTGGAGCTGCGCATTGCGGCTAGTCGAAGGAACGCTGCCCATGTTGGCGTTGGGTCCGATCAAAGCTTGGCTGGCCGCAGGCGGCACAGCAGGGGTTGAGGCCGAGGCATCGGTGGCGCGCGAGCGGTAGCGTGCCTTTTGGGCTTGGGCCTGCTGGCGTAGCCGTGCCCGTGCTAGATGTAGAAGGAGAGGGATACATATGTAGGACAGGTTGAACAGAAGAAGATCCGGCGACAGCATGCTCTCTCACTGCTTTGTGGAGGGACCAACTGTGGGAGGGGCCAGGGGCTTAGACTCACCTCGCAGCCGGTTCTCGTATACGATGCGTGCTTGCTCCGGCGAGAGCTGAGGTGTGGCGGTAGACGGGCCTGCCTCGACCATCATGGTCGTGGGTGCGCAGGCCGAAGAAAGATAAGGACAATAATTGGGTGGCGGTCGAGAGGGTAAGGAGGAAGGTGAGGCAGGGGCTTGCCTGAGCCCAACGACGTGTGCCCTCGACTCTTTCGGTGGCCAGGTGGAGGCATGGCGTCAAAGTGCGAAGCGGCGGTTCCGAAATTGGCAGGGTCCGACAAAACTCAGCTCTGACGATCGATGGGATGGGCATGCAGCCAGCCAGCCAGCGCTCTCACCTACTGCGCTGCTCGGCGCTGCGCTGCACGCTCGACGCTTGGACCACACGGCAAACGTTCGTCCAGCGCAGCGCACAGCGTGCCAGGCCAGGCCAGCAGGGCGTGGCTGGAAAAGCGCCGCGCCCTTACCTTGTCATCAACCAACGCCCATCGTCCAACGTCCAACGTCCATCGTCCATCGTCCATCGTCCAACGCAACGCAAGGAGGCCCGTCTCTGCTTTGCCTTGCTTCCCGTCCTTCTTTTCATTTCTCACCCTCGCCATCCTCATCATCTTCATCTTCTCACCCCCTTCCCGACATCCTTCTTCCGCCGGTTCGGCAGCGCCCGCTTCTTCTTTCCTCCTGCTCTCGGCTTTTGCCAGCACGGCGATCCGACGCCGCCTTTCTCTTTACGCTCTGATTCCTTGACGTCCACAACGCCCCACCGCGCCTCCAGCTCCGGCCAGCGCAGACGCCTCAGCGGCTCATTGATAGCCCACCTGCTACCAGCGTCAGCGCATCTCGCACAGAGCTGCCCATGAACCCAGCTCGCGAATGAACGCCGCCGTTTGCTAAACTTTCCCCATCCATCGACCATCTCGATCCTTGTCCTGATTCTTGCCGACCAGTCTCCGACCTGTTGTGCACCCTCTGGAGCGGACACACGGACAATGGCCGACTTCTTCTCGGGCACAGAGCCGCAGCACGGCCAGGAAGTGAGCGACAGCCCTTCGGCCTCCCAGTCCACGCCCAGGCGCGGCCATGCACCTAAGCCTAGTGTCGGCAATGCGGCCACCCTCTTCGGCGTCTCCGGCGACGATCCTTTTGCCAGCATCGCAGCGCCAGCTACACCTACTCGGCCATCCTTGACGCTTGGCTCGCTGCACGAGGAGGAAGCGCCGGCGGAAGCAGAATCGACCGACGCCGCCGCTTCTCTCGTCGGCGGGGCGGCGGATGGTGCCGCAGCGGGCTCTGACCTCTTTGGCAGCACCTCATCCGCCGCGGCAGGCGCGACACCGGGAAACGACAGTCTCCTAGGGGTGCCCGCCTCGGTGACCCCGGCCAGCTCCGGAACATCGGGACCGCCATCTCCCAGCAAGCTCTTCACCTCTTCTTCGACCTACGATGACGACTGGTTCCGCGGCGCTGGGAGCTCTGGCGCTGAAGCTGCTGGGGCACGAGCAGGAGCGGAAGCAGCGCCTGACGCTGCGCAGCATTACAGCTACGAGCACGATGTCCAGCCAGGGTACCACCAACAAGGCCAGTACGATGAACACGCTGCAGGCTACGGCGGCGAGGGTGCTCAAGGCTACACGGAGCAGGGCTACTACGACCCTCAGGGGTACGATGTCCAGCAGCAGCAGCAGCAGCAGGGCGAGCAGGCGTACGGCTACGACTATTCGCACCAGCAGCAGCTGTCCGAAGGACAGTACGACTACTCGAGTCAGCAGTACGACCAGCAGCACCAGTATGATCAGCAGCAGCAGCATCAGTACGACAATCAGCAGCATCCTCAGTACGATCAGCAGCAGTACCAGTACGACCAGGCGCAGGAAGGTGCCTATGACCAGGGCCAGCAGGCGTATGGACAGGGATACATGGAGCAACACCAGTACGGGCAGACGCAGCAGCCGGGACAGGCGAGCTATGGTGGCTACGAGGCTGCGGCCGCATACCAACAGCCGGAACAGAACGCTGACGATGCCTCGGCCTACGCGCCGCCGCAACATGGCGGCTATGCATCCTACGACTCAGCTCCCACGAAGACTTCGTACGACGCAGCGTCTTACGTCCCGAGCGCTGCGAGCTACGACTACGGGTCAGCGCCGACAGCGCAGCAACAGCAGCAGGGCCAGGGGGACCCGAGCGACTACTGGCCCGATCAGAGCCAGAGCCAGACGGCCAACGACTACAACGCGCATCAGCCATCTGCGACCGAGTATGGGTCTTACGACACAAATGCGGCGGCCGACCAGCAGCCGTACGGCCAGGCTTACGCCGGCTACAACTATGGCCAGGGAGAGACGGCGGTCGCTCAGACGCCTGCAGCGACTTGTGCGCCTGCCCATCGGGTCCCTAGCCCCTACGACCCGGTGCCGATCCCTCCAGCTGCGGGGACGGCGGGCGTCAGCGTCCGAGCAGCGAGCCCCTACGACCCGGTTCCAGCCTCGTCAGATCATGCCTCTTCGGTCCTGTCGCCGACCCTGTCACACCACGGCACAAGCCTCGCTGCAGCATCGACACATCCGCCCCCAGCACGCCCGCCTCGTGGTCCTCCGCGTGGACCGGCCAGGAGGCCTAAGCCAGCTTCGCCTACTCTCGCCGTTACTTTCGAGCCCAGCGCTGCGCCCCAAGAGGAGGAGGCAGCGGCGGCGGCGTCAGCTTCAATGCCGAACCACGTCAACACCTATGGCTGGTCAACGAAAACGGGGCAGCCGCGGAAATTGGAAGCCGACGAGGAGCGGCCTCAGCACGGCGACATTGGCGGAGATGCCTGGACAGGTGGCGACGAGGAGGGCGGATGCGGGCAGGAACCCTCCGGCTGGGTTGACCAGCTCGAGGGCGCTGCAGCCACGCCCCCTGCGACCGAAGACGGTATGGTCCCCCCGCTGCTCACCATCACTGATGAAAATACCTCTGCCTCGGTCGTTTACCAGCCGGAGGAGAACGAGGATCTGGCCCTAGAGGCCTCCGGTGGGATGCAGCAGGGTGATCACCCGACGCAGTTTGAAGACGCGGCGCAAGTGGATCAGGCCGTGGAGGCCTTGCAGGACCTCGATCTCAACGGTGAAGAGCACATCGATGAAGACCTCGAGAGGAGCGTCGCGGCCGAACGCGTTGGCAATAACCACCGCAGCCTCGAAAAAGATGAGGTGGCGACGAGCGCTACCCCCCCGGCAGAGGACCACGTTGTCTCCGAGGAACCTTCGCACCCGCAAAGCGACTACGCTTACGGCTACGAGACGGGCTACGGTGCGGAGGAAGGGCAGGCTCAGTACGCCGATGACTATGGCAGCCAGTTTCAGCCGCAGGAGCACGACGCCTACAGAGCGCAGCCAGCGCAGAGCTACGGCCTGGACGAGGAACAGACGGCGCAGGACGATGCGGATCCTTACGCACCTCTGACACCCGCCCCTGCCGTTGGACGCGGCGACCAGGAATCGTACTCGCCCGTCGCAAGCGCGGCAGGAGCAGCGAACGGCTACGGACAATCGCCGTGGGGCCAAGAGGATGCTGCAGCCGACGAAGAGGGGCAAAATGAAGATGGCTTCGACCGCCAGCAGCAGCAGCAGCAGCAAGAGCACGCCACTTACGGCAAGCCGCAGTATGACCCTTATGCGCCTTCGCCACCCGATGCCGCGCCCGGTTACGGAGCTCTGCAGCAGCCCGATGGGTTCGGGACCGCGTCTCGCGCCGATGACGCCTACGAGTCCTACGACACGTACGGCAGCGGTAACCGGTACGGCCCGCAGTTGGGAGAGGCTCCCTCGTCAGACGAACAGCAACAGCGGGACCTGTACGAGGACGACACCGATGTCCGCACGCCGAGTGCCACCAATAGCCGGTCGCCTTGGCCTGGTGCTGCCGAATCCGCGGGTAATTTCTACGCCAGCCCGTATGCGGCAGCGCCGACAGCAAGCGAGGGTCTCAAGCGCGCAGGCACAGTGACGCAACGCTCGTTCAGCGCGACGACTGGAGACTCGGCGACCACTGGCAGCGGCGGTGGCTACGACTCGTTCGCGCCCAGCGTCTCGGCGCCTCCTCGTGCCTCGTTCGACGACTCATTGTACGGGTCGGTCCACGGCGGTACGTCGGATCGCCTGCCTGGCACGCCGGGACAGGACGCGAACGCTGGAAGCAGCAACTACTTTGACCTTGGCAACCAGTATGGCTCACCGTCGCACGCGGTCAGCTTCGGCGGCAGCGCTGCGGCTGCGGCGCCCAGTCCGGCGTCGCCCTACGATCCGGGCAACGTCCACGCCCGCTCCTACGCCAGCGAGGCCTCGTACCCGAGCTCGGTCACTGGTTCGGGGATTGACATGCAGGAACAGATGCGCAGCGCCAAAATCCCCGTCGTCAGCTTCGGCTTCGGTGGACAGATGGTGACCTACTTCCCGACGGCGTCAGCCATCAACTCCGGCGATGCTGCCAGTGGCAGCTACGGAGGCTTCGGCTACGGAGGCGCAAGCGCCGCGCCGACCAAGGTCACGCTGCACTCTCTGTCGTCGGTGATCCCTTCGTCGTCGTATGCGACCGCGTTTGACCCGCTGCAGTTCCCCGGCCCGGCCTTCGAAGGTGCCTCGGCAACCGCACTGTCGAGAGCCACCGGCGGCGCCAAGGCCAAGAAGGCCGCTTTGATCAAACATCTCGATGAGAAGATCGAGGAAGTCTCGGCGGGCTTTGGCTACCTGCGTCGACGACCCTCGTTCGCCGGTCACGATGATGACGCCGGCGCTCAGACCAGCAAATCCCTGCTCGAGTGCCAGCGAGCCGAGGACAAGGTGGCGCTGCTGAAGCTGTTGCGCCTGATTCTTGTCCACGATGCGCAAACGACGAACAAGTGAGTCCCCGAGCCCTCGACCGGGGTGCGAGCCGGACACAGATCGCAACAGGGAAGAATCCCCAACTGATCCGAGCTCCACGATCTGCCTTTTTCCCGATTCTGCAGCCCGGCGTTCGACACGGCAGTCAGGGAACTGTTGACGGGCCACAGGTCTGAAGACGGCAACGGTGCGGCGAGCCCATTCCCAGGTATGAGCGGCGTCACGCCCTTCGGGCCTGCTACTCCCTCCAGAGGCTCGTCGGGCGAGACGCTGCGGACCTACGAGCTCAAATCTGGCTTCCTCGAGACGCTCCAGAACATGCTGTTGCGAGGTGAGCGGCGTGAAGCCGTAGCGCTCGCCGTCGAACAGAAGATGTGGGCCCACGCCATGACCATTGCGAGCTGCGTCGACAAGGAATGCTGGAGGATCGTTGTCAGCGAGTTCATCGAGGATGAGTTAGGCTCCGGCCTCGGCCTCAATGCAGGCCCAGGGCAGCAGCAGGGTGGAGGCGCCGACCTTCAGACGCTCAAGGTCGCCTACAATGTCTTCTCCGGCCAAGACCCCGTCTCCGGTGAGTTTGCGATGGCTCTCTTTCTCTTTGTTGAAGGACACTCCAGTGGCCAATGAGTATGAAGCATGGTCTTTTGCTAACATCAATCTCCCTTCGTTTCTTATGGACGCGCGTACAGTGTTCGACCTCTTTCGTCCAAAGAAGCAGATGCTGTTGGACGCCGTCCAACCCTCGGGGGCCGCGTCGACGGCTATCTCCAACACGCTGCCGGACTGGCGAGGTTCTGCCGCCATTGTCGTCTCAAACAAGAGCGCCAGCGACGCGGCCGCGCTGACCGCGATCGGCGACGGCCTCGCGGTCCATGGTCTCATCGAGGCAGCTCACTTCTGCTACGCGCTAGCCCCTGCAACCTCGCCCTTCGGCGGCGTCGATGTAGCTGCCGTCCGAATGACGCTGCTTGGCTGCGAGAATCCCAAGAGCTCCAGCTCGTACCTGCAGGACCTCGACGGCATCATGCTCACCGAGATCCTCGAGTTCGCCCAGAGCCTGGCACCGGTCGCCAAGGGCCAGGATCCTTACGCCGGTATCCCGCATCTGCAGGCCTACCGACTCGTCCACGCCTACAGGCTCGCCGAGCTCGGCGAAACACAGCGGGCGCAGAAGTACTGCGAGGCGATCGCCGGCGCCCTGAAGCTGAGCAAGAATTCACCGTACCTCCACTGCACGCTGCTGTCGCAGCTCAAGGAGCTCTCGGACCGCCTCGTCGGCGCGCCACAGGTCAATGGCAGCGGCAACTGGATGACGCGCAAGATGCAGCGCCCCACGCTCGACGGCGTCTGGGGCGCCCTCGAGGGACGCTTTACCAAGTTTATCGCAGGCGACGAGAACGACCCGACCTCGTCGCCGTCGCGGACCAAGAGCCTCGGAAGCGGCGCTAGCGGCCTCACTGGACCTGTGGGACCCTTTTCGCACTACACGGCCATTACGCCGAACGCAGTGGCCGGCGGCATGTCGCGCCAGCAGTCGTACGCCGACCTCAACGCGCCCCCCAGCGTCCCTGCCTCGCGGGCCGGTTCGGCGATGGACTTCCACCACAACCGCCGTGCTGCTTCGCCCAAGAACCGAGCGTCTTCAGCCATGGGTGTCAGGCAGTCTCAACGTGACCCTTACAGCGCCTGGCCTCAGCCTCTGTCGCAGACGCGACCCATCGACCCAGGCTCAGCCCCTGCCTCATCGAGCCACAGCTTCGAGGCTTCGAGGAACGGCCACGTGCTGCAGACGTCAGAGTACTCGAATTACGGCGTCCAGAACACGTACAGCGCATCGTCCAGGCCTAGCGAGCAGGGCGGCTGGTACGGCAACGACTCGGCGACCGACTCCCGGCGGCAGAGCGTCGACACCCAGGACCAGGGCAGCCAAGGCCACTTCAACGACAGGAGCACCGGCTACCCCGGTTACGATGCCTACGATGCAGAGGACGGTGGCGATGGCGGCGGCGAGGGATTCGGAAGCGGACGGGATGACGTGCCCTGTTACGGCTACCAGCCTCACGGAGCGCAGCAGCCGCAGTTCATCAGCAATATCGAGGGGCCCACGCTTGAGTCGGCCGAAGACGGCGGCTTTGTCTCGCCGATGGACGCCTTCTCCGGCGGCGGAGGCCGTGACGCAAGAACGCCGCAGCCGCAGCCGCAGAACGACTACTCCGAAGAACGCCATAACTCGTACGAAGAGGAAGACGAGGAGGACGACCTTGGCCTCGGCAACGCCAGCAGCAAGAAGAAGCAAGCACCTGCCTCCCAGAGCGACGCTCGAGGAGGCGCCACGTCGTACGGACCGGCTCCCGCCGCAAAGGAAGATGACAAAGAGACAAAGAAGGACAACGACGTTGACAAGCCAGGTGAGTCTGCTTGGGGAAAGTGGCAGCTTCGCCGGCTCGAAGGGGATGGCACGCTGACCTCGCCCTCTCGATTCTCCCTGCACAGCAGAGCTCAAGCCGTCGGCATCGAGCAGTTGGCTCGGAAGGCTGTGGAGCAGGTCGCCGTCGACCTCTGTCGCGGAACAGGCCAAGGCCAAGAAGGCGCACCTTGGACAGGAGACGGCCTTTTACTACGACAAGGAGCTCAAGCGCTGGGTCAACAAGAAGGTGAGTTGCGTCGTGCAGTGCGCGTAGAGGATTTCTGTCGTGCCTGATCGAGGAGCGCGAACACTGACAATATTCTGCACCATTGGCGTTCCCGCTTTCGCAGGCCGGAGACACTGGCGCGCCAGCCTCGCCACCGCCGCCACCACCACGAGCCCAGACGACGTCGCCCGCCATGGGCCCGGACCGTGGAGCGGGTGCGTCTTCGGCTCCACCGATGCGGAATTCACCCGCTGGCCCACTGGGCACTGGAGGCCCGCCGCCTCCTCGCAGCGCTCTGTCTGGCTACTCGGGTCACGCGACACCCCCGATCAGCGAAGAAGCCGGCGGACCATCGTCAGCCGTTCGTGGGCCGATGCGCAACGGCACCGGCGGCGGTGCAATGGGACCCGCGCCCGGCCTTGCCCGCGCCCGCTCCAACCTGGCGGATCACACGGTGCCACCAGCCGCTCAGCCACCTACGAGGTCGGGCTCGGCCACGCCGCTAGGAGGCAGCCATACGCCTTCCAATGCCATGTCGCCGCCGCCCGCACCGCCGCCAGGCTCGCGGGCGGGCACCGTCAAGAAACGACCCATCAAGAGTCGATACGTCGTCGTCGACTAGGTCGCTGCGTTCATGCATTCCCAGTTCACGCAGGGCTGTCTGTAGATACATAAGCTGTCCTTGCCTCGCTTTGCTCGTAGTCGACTGTATCTGCAAACGAACATGATCTGATGCCACCCCATCCTGCGCACATTGCGACTCTAGTTCTGATCGTGGATGCATCGTTGGTCGGAGGCCGCCTGTCTATCGGGCTGGAAGGGTCAGAGGGCTGACGCCTTGCCTGAGCTTGTGCATCGGCCGATTTGCGTGACGAGCAGCAAAGACACAAAAGAGGGAGACTGCATTGCGCGAACACTAAGAGGGTGGATCTGAAATGACGGAAGTTTCGGTGGACAAGGGCGGCAAGATGGACTAGCCTCACAGCTCCACCTTCACTCGACGAAATCGATATATGGCGACATTCGGCGAGACGGAGGATGAGGTATGTTCGTCCATCGCGACGACCGGTGCGACGACAGCGTCTAGAAGAGGAAAACGACACCAAGGCCGACGGCGGCGGCTGCAGCTGCCAGGACCACCTGTCCACCGGCAGCGATAGCGGTGGCAGCAGTGGAAGAGTTGGGCATCTTGTTGGAGGCGGCGGCGGCGGTCGAGTTCATGACGGTCGAGCCGGTCGTCGACGAGGTGTTTTTGGCGTCACCCATGACAGTCTTGGGGTCTCCCATGGCGGCGGCCATGGCACTGGCGGTGTCGGCGCCGCATAGCTGAAAGGAGGTGGGAAATGGTCAAGTGTGTCAGTGTCACGCTTTTTACCCAGCTTGAGCAACGGCGTTCGTCGGGTGCTTGGGAGTACTCACTGCCTGGAACTGAGCCATCGCGTCCTTCATGTCGTTCGGACAGTTCTTAGCGACGCAAGCACCGGCTTCCTTCAAAAAGTCCATGCTGAGAGTCAAAGAGTCAAAGGAGGGTAGATGCGTCGTCTGCCCATCTGTCGATGCGTCCAGCTCTCTACGGCTCGGGGGGGATCGACTCACTCTTTGCATAGGCACGAGGCGGGAGGCATCTGGGCCTTGGGGTCCTTTTCGCACTTGGTCACCTTCATGGACTCGGCATTGCACGTCTGGACACAAGAAACAGGAACCTGGCCCTGCAAGGCGCCGTCGCCCTGCGCGCCTTCCTTGCCTGGCGTGCCCTGGGGCGACTGGGCCGCGACGTGGAAGGTGACGACGCTCAGGACGACGAGAGTGCTAAGGGAGTTGAAGCGGACCATTTCTGAGATGTCAAGAAAGGTAGAACAAGTTAGAGCCGGTGTGTTTGCTTTGAGGGTGTAGCGAGGTAGAACGTGGATATGTTGCGATGCGAGGTGGTAGCAAGGAGAGGGGTGCTGGGGGGGGCAGGGGAAGAGACTTGTCTCGGGCTTTTATATCATCAGCTAGCTAGCTGTGTGCCTCCTTTCCTCTAACTACGCAGCTGTGCGTACGCTGGCACCCCCACTACTAGGCGGAAAGAAACAAGCGCTAAGACACAGACTCACTGACCAGTAGCTGGCGTTAGGGGCACTGGATGCCGGAGCGGAGCGAGCGGAACAACCCACCTTGTCCTTGGTCCAACAGCCGTGCATCTTCTGTTTCGCCGCCCACAAGCGGTTCCGTTAATACTCGGCGACAAGCTGTCTCTGCCGCCTGCCTGTCCTCCTTACTCTCTCAATGCTCGGTACAACCCTCGACGAGACTGGCAGCGAACAAGCGTTGCCTCTGAAATGGCACCCGTCATCACGTGTCGCTTTTTTTCATCCCGCTGCGCCTGCCTCTCTCTATTCGATCTGACGGCACGTCACCACGCAATCCTCATTTTCAAGAGCTCTTGAACACCCGTGCTTGGCTGGGCGACGCTGGCAGGCGATCTTGAAGGCTTCCAAGGTACTTTTCGCGTCAAGAGATGCCTTGCCCGCTCAGGTGGGGGCAGCGGCAGGCCGAGGCCAAACCCGTTGCCCCTCGATTGTGAAGAAGCACCCCACCTGAACTGCGGAGCCGTGCAATGATCACAGGGCGCCGAAGCTACCGCAGAATCGGCGGCAGGCTACCTGAAACGATCTGGCAGGTTGCCTGCATCGACCTTGTGGGGCCGTTCACCTCGACACCAGAACAGAGGGCTTTGGATCGGTCATGTCCTTTTGCTGCCAACTTGTAGGAGATAAGCTTGCACAGACCTGGCCGGCACCTGAGAATGACGAGCCGAGTTGGATCGGCACCACTCTTGGACGACGGCCCGCCGTCCGACGTTTCGGCCGTTGGCGCTGTGTCGATGCGCGATCAGGTGGCAAACGTGGTGGGCGCCCGGTTGTTGCATGACAACCACCGTATCAAGCCAGCCTCTCTTCCAGGAATCGACCACTGCCAGACGATCGGTATAATCTTGTCCCCTTAGGGAGCCGCATGCTCGTTCCCTTACGGAGATGCCTTACGGAGACGTCGAACTCTCTTGCCAGGACTATGCAGTCGCTCTTGACCTCGGGGCGGCCGCCTAAAAAGCTTACTAAGCTATCTATTCCGCAACGTTCTTACCTGGTCCACTCATCGGACAGAAGCGACAGCCGAGCGACCAAGACCTTGTGTCCAGCCTCCGGCTAGCACAGAAGTGCTGTTGCTACCGTTGGAGCCACCCCTCCCCTGGCCTGCGTCTGGGCCAGACTTTAACCGAAAGAATGTCCTCGGAAGTTGCGCTGAGTTTCGTATGTAGGTCTGCACAACGCTCAGAGGGGCCGTGACAAGCGCACCAGATATAGGAACGTGGAAAGGTGGGCTTGTTTGCTGCTCGGTGGGACCCACAGCAAGGCTCGACCCGCCAAATTAAGTCGAGCGCTGATACATGGGTACATTAGAACGGGTGGCCATAGACACACTGTGAGCGAGCGAATATAAGAGCGACACTCTTCCTATGGCGATTGGCGTCCTCGAATCCTCTTCCGACCTTCTTCATCCGACTCATACCCCATCGCAGATTTCCGAATCTCATAGAGTCCAAATCCAGACTTCGGACTAACATGGAATTCGAGAGGCCCTTCTCCCATGCAGTCAGGCAGAAAGAGGGCTACCACCACGGCATTTGTATCGATACCGACTCAGCATCCCACGAGATCAATACCGACAACCGCCAGCAGATATTCGACCCCACCGAAGACTACCGCGAGGCCGGCCTCAAGCGCGACTTCAAGCCGCGCCACCTCGTCTTTATTTCATTGGGAGCATGCATCGGGACCGGTATCTTCCTCGGCGTCGGACAGAGCCTTAAGGACGGCGGTCCGCTCGGTCTCCTTCTAGGATACAGCCTCGTTGGGTCCGTCGTCGTCTGCGTGATGCTCATGATCACCGAGCTCACCACCTTCCTCCCCGTCAACGGGGCTCACATCATCCTGTGCGGCCGCTTTGTCGATCCAGCCCTGTCGGCAATCATGGGCTGGAACAATACGGCGGCCTGGACCTTGACCTTGGCGGCCGAGCTGAGCGCAGCAGCGGTCCTCGTCACGTACTGGATCCCCGCTTCGCAGGTCAATGGGGCGACCTGGATATCCATCGGATCCATCGCCATTCTCTCCGTCAACTCGTCCGGCACCCGCTGGTACGGCGAACTCGAGTTCGGGTTCGTCAGCATCAAGGTCTTCACGCTGATCGCTGTCATCATCATCTCGATCGTCATCCTCTCGGGCGGCGGTCCTCACGGAGTGCCGATGGGATTCAAATTCTGGAACGATCCGGGACCGCTGGTACAGTACGAGGGCATACCGGGAGCCAAGGGCAGGTTCCTCGGCTTCTTTGAAGTCGTCTACCAAGCCTCGTTCAGCATGATGGGAGCAGAGATCCTTGCTCTTGCCGCCGCAGAGTGTCGCAACCCACGCAAGGTGCTGCCGATCTGTATCAGGACGGTGTGGGTGCGTATCATCTTTTTCTACTGCGTCTCAGTCTTTCTGATCGGACTCATAGTGCCTTCCGACAATGAGCTGCTGGGCAGCGCTAGGACGGCTGTGGCGTCGCCGTTCGTCATCGCGATCGAAGCGGCCGGCATCAAGATCCTGCCGTCAATCATCAACGCGGCCATCCTGACGTCGGCGCTGAGCGCCGGCTGCTCGGATCTCTATACCAGCTCGCGGTCGCTCCACTCGCTCGCGCAAAAGGGTCAGGCGCCAAGGATGTTTAAGCGAACGCTCAAGAACGGTATCCCGCACTTGGCGGTGGGCGTGACGTGGTTGATCGCCAACGTCGCCTACCTCGGAAGCTCGAGCAGCTCGGCGGTTGTCTTCGCCTTCCTCGTCAAACTAACCGCACTGTCCAACCTCCTGACGTGGCTTTCGATCTCCATCACCTACATCCGCTTCCGCGACGGCATGAAGGCACAGAGCATCCCTCGCTCCATCCTCCCCTGGCGGTCACGCTTGACGCTCGCCGGCGCCTACTGGACGATGCTGATGGCCATCATTATCCTGTTTCTCTCGGGCTGGAAGGTCTTCCGGCCGGGCAAGTGGGATACCTTGGGCTTCTTCAGTAACTACCTGCCGATAGCCTGGTTCATCCTGGGCTACCTGTTCTTCAAGCTGTACTGGAAGACGTTTATCATTCTCGCCCACGAGATGGACTTTGTCTCGGGCGTCAAGGATATCGAGGGGGATTCGAGAAGGTGGGACGAGGAGGATACAGCCAAGGTGGTCCCTGGACTCAGGGGGAAGCTCAAGGGTTGGTTCGCCTAAGAAGCAGCGACGTCGCATCTGCCGTTCGTCCTACAACTTGCATAAGTGTTTGAGGGGCGTCGTCGCCACGGATCGCAGACGTTGCTGGCCTTGAACCAGTCTCAATCGAACCACTATTGCCCAGAAGAGCCGCAGTCGACTGCTCTGAGTACCGGTGTTTCACACTCGATTCCACGTCCTACGCGCATTGGATCTGTAGTCGTTTCTGTTCTGTCTTGATTGTAATGGGAGCCGCATCAGATGGAAGATTACTCGTCCGACTCCTCCGCTGGCGCCGCAGGAGGGTTGCGGAGGAGCGACTGGCCCCTTGTCTTTCCTCGAAGGTCCCATCGGTCCTGTCGGCGTAGAATGCAAGCCGGGTGGAAGAGAGTATAGGTCAGCCATGAAGGGTGCGAGACGAGCACGCCGCACAAGCTGCAGACGTCTCTCTGCTGTGCCGGTACGCACGAGCCCTGAATGCTTCAATAAAGATACTCACATTGGCGTAGGCGGCAACGTAGAAGGTCAAGGTGGGAACGGCGATGCCCCACATGAGGGCTATGCGGACCTTGGCTGGTGTGAAGCGGAACCTCTGGTACATGGTCGAGTGCTGTTGGGTTTCAAAGATCGGAGAAGCAGGTTGAAAAGAGGTCGAAGAGCACGAAGAGGCAGCAGCGAGGCGATAGAGAGGTGAGCTAGATATGGTCGAAAGGGTGGTGCAGCAGAACAGCGCCTGAAGGCAGGGCTCATCGCGGACTCACCATATTCTGCCATCGCTCCAGGGCCGGGTCGACCTTGTATGGGTCTGTTGGTTGTGAACATGGGTAGAGTACAGCAGATGAAGCGGCTGTACGGTCAGCTCGCTGTCAAGATCCATGTGGCGGCGCGGCCGTGAGACGGTCAGGCGACCCGCCGACGACGACAGAGCTCGTCCGCAGAGAGACTCACGGAAGTCTCCGCCTGCCATTTTTGCTATATATGCTGTCGATGTTGGGGTATGGCGGGAATTTCGATGCGCGGAGGTGGCTTCGGAGCTGTCTCAGGTCCGGAAGAGGTGCGGTCGTCGTCGATGGGATGTAGGGCAGGGGATGGTGGTGGTGGGTGGTGCAGGTGCCAACAAGAAGCCGGGGCCCGTTGCAAGGCGTGACCTGCGATCACCGGCCCCGACCGGCCTCAACTCGCGGCTCCGAATTTGCGGGCTGCCGCGTACTTGTCTAGGCGGCCTTCCCTCCACCTTGCTCGAAGCTGCAGGCCGCTCTACGCTCGACCAACACCCTCCCACTCTCCTCCGACATCCAGTCACTGTTCGATTCAACTCACAGTCGGCCCTCTTCCCTTCGCAACGGCACCTCGATCGGCTGACGACATCTCGATCGATCGGCGCCAAGCGCCAATCCAAACGAGGATGAGCGAAAGACGAGCCTCACCACCACGCAGATCCGGCGGCGGCGGCGGTGGACGGGACTACGACCGCGAAAGAGGAGATCGAGACTGGCGGTCCGGTCCTTCGCGGCACAACGAACATCCCACGTCGCGACCCTACAGAGGTCATGCATCCTCCTCTCGGAAGAGGAGCACCAGCCCTCCACCTGCTCGAAGTGGATGCGACAGCCGCAGGAACGGCCCCGGTCCTGGGCATGGCGCAGGAGGTGGAGGCAGCAGGAACGGCGACGATCGCTACCGTGATAGGGAACGCGGGTACGATCGCGATGATGGCAGGGAGAGGTCGCGTTATCAGGGTAGCGATGATGGTCGAGGCGCCCGACCGGCTCCAGCACCCTTCGACAGCAACGTCCTTGCGGAGCGGAATGACGATCGACATCGCGACAGGAGAAGGAGCCGCAGCCGCTCGCCGCCACGCTTCAGGTCGAGGGCGAAGGAATCAGACTCGAGACGGGACCGCGACGGTTCATCAAGGTATGACCGCCGAGAAGATCGTGGAGATGACCGGAATCGCGAACGTGCTTCCAACAAGGAAGTAAGAGACCAGCCGGAGGATGGCAAGGCCGAGGAGGGTGAGCGCGCAGACGACGCAGCGGGTCCGTCCGAAGAGGATATGATGGCGATGTTTGGGTTCGGTGGGTTCGGAACGACAAAGGTACGTCAATACCGCTTTGACTCAGCCGCATTACAGTGCATGCAACGGTCTCCCGGAACTCACGCACTTTGCCTCTTCTGCTGTTCTATTCCTCACAACTCTACAGGGCAAGAAGGTCGCCGCCAACGAGGCAGGCGCGGCAGAGGTGAAAAAGGAACGAACCTGGCGACAGTACATGAACAGGTGAGCTTGGGCCATTGAACCTCGTCGACGCAGCACATTTGTGTCACCATTCTGACCTTGACTTGCTTCGCTTCCTTGCTGCTCGACGCCATCAGGAGGGGAGGATTCAACCGACCGCTCGACAGGATCTAGAGGGTCTGTCCATCTCTCTTGCCACCCTGTGCCAGACGATGCGTGTATACCTGTCACCATCACCGGTCTACCTGGCGGTTCACACTTAGAATTTGTCCTGGAGCATATACGAATGAACCTCCCCCCTAGCTCGAGACTGGATCGTGCGAGAGAGTGTTCGTGCGTAAGGAGCGCTATGGCTGGAACGGAGTCGTACGTGTGTGGGGGAAAAGACACACTCGGAGCCTTTTCTTGCGGCATGAGTGCTGGACCCTGGCAGCCGGCAGCATTTTGAGCTCGGACCAGCGGCGACCGGACATAGGGACCTCTGCCAGCTGTCAGGTGGAGCTTGACCAGCAACGTCCATCTTGCTTCCAGATCCACTGCTGCTCTACCATCATCCTTCGTACACGCTGTACCGAAACACACCTGCACCTATAAGCTGCCCTCACTGACACCGTAACACAATGAGCGATGTGAGTAGAGAGTGTGACGGTGCTACGCCTCGAGCCACAGACGAGGAGCATAAGATCCAACCCGACCTCACCTCGTCTTGCCTCCTATCTTGCACACCACAGCAACACGAGTACAAGTTCGAGGTAGTGATGACCTGCTCCGGCTGTTCGGGAGCTGTGACTCGCGTCCTCTCCAAGCTCGATGGTGAGTGGACGTCGCCTCCCTGCACGACTTTGCCATGCTCGTATCCCGTGTGGTGCTGATCAAGACAACCTCACTCCTGGCGACGACTGCTGCTTGGTATGGATTGTCAGGCGTCTCGGAGTTTGACGTATCGCTCGAGAAGCAGACGGTGGTGGTCAAGGGTACCGCGCCGTACGAGACGGTGCTTGAGAAGATCAAAAAGACGGGCAAGGAGGTCAAGTCCGGCGAGGTGGTGGCCTAAAGGGTCGCGGAACAGAAGGCAGACTGGAATCGTCGGAAAGTCAAGATGTCCTCCCGGACCGGCGGAAACGCCCACCGCAAGCGCGGGGAGCATCGTCCCCGACGGCCTTGACTCTGCCTCGAGACGCTTCGTCGTTCCTCTGCCACTCGCGACGGCTTTGGCTGGATGTACGACACGATGATACACGATCACACCTCTTCCGCGATTCGTCGAAATGAAGGACTGTTTCTTCCTACGACTACATTGACGATATCCTCTTGGGCCTGAAGATCACAGACTGCGTCGAGGAGAGCTGAAGACGTACTGATTTTATCATCATGATTGCGGGGAAACGTCAGTTCTCCGGCCTTTGGCAAAGGTCACGACGTGAGGCCGAGGCGATTGTGGACGGCTGGAACCGAGTCAAAGCACCGTAACGTAGCCGGCGGGCGCGGAGGGTGAGCAGCGTCGGACGAGCTGTGCCACGCCGTCGTTTGTTTCGCCGGGCGAGTAGGAAAGGACGAAGGACCGGATCATCTGCAACATCCGACTGCTACATCGAAACTATCGCGCGCAAGTCCGACGACATGTGGCGAGCAGAAGGATTCAAGATTCGACCAGGACGCCAAGGAGGCACAGCGCGGCGACGTGAGGCTGCTTGGCGGGTCATTTATCAGCGCGGAGGCAGGAGGAGGATGGAAAGATTTGCGGTTCTTTGCCAGCCAGCCAGCCAAGCTCTCGAGCGCAGAAAGGCACCCCACGACCCCCCCACCACCACCGCTGCCGCCGTTGCTACACCTCCACCAGGAACGTCGCCACTGCTAGAGGCGGACAGACGAGCACGAGGGTCTGTCTGGTCTTGGCGCTGTGCGACTTGCCTTGGACTTTGCCTGCATCCCAAGGCAAGCAGGCCAAGCCAGAGCGCAGAGGCATTTCGCCGTTCGCCGTTCGCCGCTCGCTGCTCGCTGCTCGCTGCTCTGGCTGGAGTTCAGTGTTTCAAATGGTCCCGGTCTCGCCCTTGCACGAGCGATCATTACAGTACTTACACTGGTCAATGGCTTTGAGCGAGTAAGTCAGGGACTGATGAGCGACAACAACGAGGCGAGAAATCTCGTCACCGAAAAAGGGGCTTTTTTTCTCGCGGACAGAGCGTCGTGGTGTATGGCAAGAGTAGTGTACATGAGCGCGGGTAACATGCCACAGCTGCACATCGCCGGCCCGTCGTTGCTGCACTCGTCTAGTGTGTGCGTAAAGAGGATCGCCAGAGCCGAAAAGGTGGAGGGACTTGGTGTGCTGTGCTGGAGTTGGCTGTACTGTAGGCCCACGTCTGCGTGCCTACATAGCTGTCGGCGGCGGAGGTGGAGCAGAGGCGGGCCGCAGAGAGCTGACAGCAAAAGCGCGGGGCGGCGCGGGGTCATGAGGGGAGGGAGCGTCGTGGCCATCCGCCTGTCGCCCTTGTAGAAGATAGATGCCAAGGATGATGGATTCCAGCTCGACGATGGTGCCCAGGAGCCTCTATTTGTACATTAGACGGTCCCCAGCAATCCCACAAGCATGCCTTGCGTCTAGGCCTGGTGGTAGCAGCTCCCACGGCGAGTCGGCGACTCACCGCAGCCCGATCCGTCCGATTCCATCGGGCTCAGATCCGATGCGGCCGATCGCCAACAGCCCTGACGCCGGCCCTCGCCACCACCACCACCACCACCACCACCATCCCTTGACATCCCTCCCGCTTGATCCCACCAACGGATCGATCCCTTCTCCCCCCACCATCCCACATTCCCCCACCGACAAGCGCGTCCACCGGCAGTGGTCGACCTCTCGCTACTGTACCGCTGCGACCAGTCACGCTCTTTTCCTTTGTCGACGCCTTTTCATTTTCCCCACACGACACGCCAAATCACAACAAAGCCGCCAGCTGCGCCCATAAAGCATCCACCCATCGCCACCGCCTTGCATCACCGATAAGTTAGAGCCGCCAGCCAACGACACGCCCCTGCAGCTCATCGCAATGAACGCTCTACCCACCCCCGTCGCCCAGCGCCTCTGGGAGCGCCAACTCGACCCCACCGACCCCGATGACCCCTTCGCCACCGACGACCCTTTCGCCACCAGCTCCACCAGAACGGTAGGTACCACTACCACTCAAGCGCAAGCCGCGCCTGCGCCCCCTCACCTTCCTGCGCTTAACAACTCCACTATCTCCCTTGACCACCCTCCCAATTCCCTCTTCTCTCAATGAGCAGACATCCTCCAGGACGACTCGCACCAGTACGTCCTGTATGTATCACCGCTTCTCCCGTCCATCCTCATCTCGGCTTGGACGCGGCGCTCGCACTGGAATCGTCATGGAGCTGACACTTTCCTCGTTTCGTCTCTCTCCTCTCGCTTCTCTCTTGCAGCGACATCCACCTCGACCAGCTCAACCACCTCCTCCTCCACCTCGACTTCGTCGTCGACCAGTACCAGCAGCACCTCGACCTCGATCTTGACCACCTCGACGCCTGTCACCCGAACCTCGACCTCGGCCAGCCTCAGCGGCACCAGCACCGTCCAGGTCGTCGTTGTACAGACCACCGTAGCCCCCGCTACGGCCACTCTTGCCGTCCCGACCTCGGCCTCGAACAGCAGCAGCAGCAGCAGCAGTAGCAGCAACGGCGCCCTGATCGGAGGCGTCGTCGGCGGAGTGGTCGGAGGTCTCGCCGTCTTGGCGCTGCTCATCGCCGCCGCCATCGTTGCGTCAAGGCGCAAGTCGAGGACCGGACGTGCCTACTTCCTCTGCTTCGGCACGCGGCCCTCCAAGGCCGAAAAGGGCGACCTCGGTCATGGCGGCGGAGCCTGGCCGACCTTCGACCCCAACGACGAACACGGAGGCGCCGGCTACGGCGGCGCAGCAGCGGCCACTGCCGGTGGAGGAGCCGCCGCCGCTGCCACTTCTTCGCGACGCCGTCGTCGCCGGCAGCAGGCCCAGGCAACGCTGCCGCCTGGCTTCGCCGACGAGGACCCCGAGGCTTACGGTCGGCCCGAATCGAGCGGCGGCCACGACGCCTACGGTGCTTACAGCAGCCAGAACGTCCACAGCACCGGCTACAGCCAGACGCACGACGCCTACGACGCCGGCTATAGCCAGGGTCACACTGGCGGCGGTCACCAGCCTGACATGGCCGAGGTCATGACACCCGCCGGCGCGCTGGCCGTCGGTGCCGCTGCAGGAGGCGCCTGCTATGGCAGCAACGCCAGCCGACGCCGCTCGTCCAACGGCCAGCAGCAGTACTACGGCTCGAACGACGCGCTCAGCTCGGGCCACACGCATGGCAACGTCGAGCCTTCACAACCGCCGGCGCCCTGGGCGATGCCGATGCTCGGCAGCTGGGCGGGCGACCCGGGCCCTTACTCTGCCGCCGGCGTCGGACGCGGCCCGCAGGCGTTCCATATGATGGGACCGGGCGAAGGCGGTCAGCCCCGTCCTCGGCCCAGCGGACCGGACTACAGCCACTTTGACCCGCCCGAGGTGCGCGACGCGCGCGCCCGTGAAGCTGCAGCCGCTGCCTTCGCCACTGAAAGCTACTCCAGCACTCAGCCGGCCTCGGTCTCGCCCAGGACAGCGACGTCGCCGCGCCGCTCCAACCGACGCCTTTCGTCCAATGTTGGCAGCCCGCCGAACGAGAACGGCATCGTCAACTCGCCGCCGGCCTACGTCGATGCGAGCGAGGACGTGAAGGAGATGGGCGAGGAAGAGCCGCCAAGGAGACTGCACCTGACAAACGCGGAACCCGAGGTTTCCGACGGCGAGTCGTCAAGAGGCGGTCCGCTCCGACCCAATCACAACCACAAGGATCGTCCGCCTGCAGCTACCTACCGCTCCAACTAGCAGGGATCCCCGGGATGGACCTTCACGCCTCGATTCACTTATTCGCCGACATACAGGCTCTCTCCAGCTAGCCTATCAATTATGTTTCTTCGTCACATACCTTATTCCGTT
This sequence comes from Thecaphora thlaspeos, assembly GCA_900291925.1. Taxonomy (NCBI): domain Eukaryota; kingdom Fungi; phylum Basidiomycota; class Ustilaginomycetes; order Urocystidales; family Glomosporiaceae; genus Thecaphora; species Thecaphora thlaspeos. The sequence continues at coordinate 674,539 of UWYS01000004.1, read as the reverse complement.
CACTCTCTCTTGCACGGTTCTGCCTCATACATATCCTCGAGCCTCTCTCGGCCCGCGCCTCCTTGTTCTGTCTTCTTGCCCCTTGGAAAGAGGGAAACGTTGCGTTCCCTCGTATCTTGATGGCGCCCTCTTTGTCGCCAGAGTCAGACGATGCTCTTTCTCTCCTTTCTCTCTTTCTCTCTGTCTTTTGCTCTTTTCAGAAATCTCCAAACGGACGGAAAGTGTTATACGGATTAAAATTGCACGAGCAGGCCAGCGAAACGCCGTCGACCAACCGCCGTCGCCATCGACGCAGTTCAAGCAGCTGGCATGTCATCAGGTCTAACATTCCTCCTCTTCTTTCCCTTATGACCCTTTGCCGCCGTACCGGGACCCCAATTAGCCTGGGGATTTTCCTGATACCTCACCATCTTCCCGCCCACTACCGCCTGAACCTTTTGATCTTTCGTATTATCGAAATCATACTTCCTCTCCGGCTCCCTTGCAAGCAACCTCATCGCTGGGTCCGTTTGCTTGATCTTGTCCATCCTAACTGGATTCGACTTGATCCAAGCTCGAATGATATCGTAGATCTGAGAACGGGTAGCGTTCGTCTTGATCGATCCTGCAGAGGCGTGTGAGCGGGACACTTTGTACCCGCCTGAAATAAGGGCTGAGACGACTTTGTCCAATGGTGGAGAAACGCAGTGGAATAGTCCCGACACTTTCGGTGGGGTAAAGTAGAATGGAGCGTGTGGGAGTTCGTTGGATGCTAGGGAGACCATGCCGTGAATTCGTTTGGCCGTGTTGAAGGCGCCAGGATTGGCGTCGAGGTTGGATAGCAACGAGTCGCAGAATTGCTTATCGTGCAGCGCGTCAAGCCACATTGGACCGCCGAGGTGCATCTTGCCGCCGCATTCGGCGCAACTGCTATCCGTAGGCGGTCCGTGGGCGGCCTGGTAGCGCCAGTTGACGTTGGTCTGTCCGGTCTTGCCGACGTTTTCGCTCTTGGTCGCACGACCGAAGCTCTGCGTAGTCCAGTTCTGACACTGCGTACACACGTACACCGTCCCCGTCTTGCTTGCGTTCTTCTTGACCTCCACCGGACCCGTCCAGACGCGCACAAACGTGCGCATGTAAAAGTCGATCGATAGCGTGAGAAGAGGCTGGATGTACCGTCCATACCGAGCGGCGCTGGTCGCGATGGTGTGTAGGACGAGTCGGAGAGCTACCTCGTGGCTGAACTCGGCCTTGACGCTCACGCCGCCGTACTGCGAAAAGCACTTTTCAGGGTAGTTGTGCCCCGCCAGCACCGCGAGGTCCGTACACGTCACGCAAAGCAACCCGCCATCGGAGACAGACTGGACGCCACCGTCGAGGAAGGGAGAGGCGGAACCGTACGGGTCCAGGTCGACGACGTCGAAACGCTTCGACGGCTCGCGGTGCATGTACATCAGCGTGATGGCGTCGCCCGCGTTGAGCTTCACCTTGCAATCCGGGTGGATCACGTTGCTCCGAGTGGCCGCCGAGGTCGGTGTGGCGGCGACCTCGCCTTCTGTCATCGCTGCTCCTTGCTTGTGCTCCGCCTCTGCCGTGGGCTCGGTGGCGGCCTCTGCAGCTGCCGCCGTTGCGCCTTTGGCCTTGGCCTGATTCTCGAACTCCATAAGAGCATCCTCGTCGAGCTCCTCGATCCCACCCTCCTTCGCCTCCGAAGCAATGTACTCGTCGATCGGCCTGTCCGGCGGGAAGTTGAGGGCGACGTTGCGCTTCATGGCTTCGACCGCGCTCGGCGAGAGATCGTTGGCGACGACCGTCTTGAGCAGCGGAATCTCCTTTGCGTAACGGATGCTGCGCAGGCCCGTAGCGCTGAGCGCTTCTAGCAGGGTGAACTTGTACGACTGGTAGCCGAGCTCGGCGGTGGATGTAGAGGCATCCTCCTGTTGCTGCTGCTGTTGGTCTGCTGTTGTACTCGTCGCCGGCGCCGCTCCTGCTGCTGACGCCGCATCCGCTCCGTTCTCGACACCCTCAACCCCAGCCTGCGCTGATGAGCTCGAGTCAGTCGTCGGCTCGGTTGGGAGAGCATTGACCTTGACCTTCTTGACGCTCTCTCCGTTGACGTCTGCATTGCCGGCAGCCTTGCGCTTGTTGAGCTTTGCTTCGTTCTTCTTGCCCCTGTTGTGGGTCCGAATGTACCTGTTCCTCTTTTCCGCATCTAGGCGTTCGCTCCAGGTGCGTATGGCGAGGATGCTGAGGTCGCGGTTGAACTCTTGGACGGGGTTGAGGAAGGCTGCTTCGGCCGAGGGCATGACGATGGTGGCACTATTTTCGCGGAAGGCGGACTCGTCATGTGCCAGGGTAATGCCCGAGGCTTTGGCGCGCGATGGCGAGAGGATGATGGATGTGGGTGCCATGGCGGCGATGCGCCTTGTAGGAGAGGAAGGCGAGAGGAGAGGCGGGAAGCGGCGGGTGTGGACTCGGAGGTTTGCAAAGGGACCGGCGAAGTGGAGCATGCAGACGCTGCGAGGGAGAGCGATAGGAGGCGCCGGACGCGGTGGTGTTGGTGAAAACGCGCACGCGAGGGTGGGTGCGGCAAGCTAGAGGAGAGGGAAGATGGTGGTGGCGGTGCGAGGTGGGCGGAGCAGGAAAAAGCGGGTCATGATGGAGGCCGGACTGGCAGGCGAGCGAGCCAGAGAGCGACCCAGCAAAGCAGGGCGGAAGAAAAGTGAAAGAAGAGGGTCGGCTCGGCACCCGGCCGAATGCCCAGCGCGAGGCGGCGAGGCGCGCTGCGCGCTCTCTCTCTTTTTCTCCAGATTTCTGCGCTGGATTTCTGCGCTGGATTTCTGCGCTGGGCATGTGGAGCTCCGTCACTCTTCTCGCCCGTGCCTGCTGCTGACCCCGGAGTGAGTGCTGTTAGTCACCTCTGCACGCGACCACCACCCCCTCTCCCATCCCCACATCCAGCCTTTCTCTCAGCCATGCTATAGCCCTTTCTCAACACCACCTACGCACCAGCATACATCGCACACCACACAGCTGCACACCACCATGAAGCTGCAGTCTGCTTGGCCCAGGGCCATGGTCCAGCATTGCACCTCCTCCGCTGCCGCCTCCACCTCCAAGTTCTCGCCCTCGTCAGCCAGGCAAGCCGCCCTCCCCGACGCCACAGCAACCCACAGTCTGTCTGGCTCGTCTCGAAACTTCTCCGCCCTGTCCTCGGCCATCGCTCCGCCAGTCAACAGCCTGCTGCCCACCGCCGAAGCCGGTCCCTCAACCCTTCACCGCCACCACGCTCGTCTTCCCCCCTCTTTCTTCCACTCCATACGTCACCTCGCTTCGCCGAAACAATCTTTCGGCCGCACGCCGCCCCTTCCCGCCCCTTCATACGCCTCCACTTCCTTCTCGTCAGACTCGGACCCGCTGCCTGACAACGTCCGTCCCCCACCCAGCGACGACGACGGAAGGATCTCGGAGCACGAGTACCGGGTGCGCGTAGCCAAAGCCTGCCGCCTGCTCATCGACACGCTGCCAGACTTCATGCAGCGCGGCGCCCTCGATCTAGATGACCTGCACGACGACTCTGCGCCATTCTTGTCCAGCGGCAGAGGCGGTCGACGCTCGTCTAGCTCCTCGTCATCCTCCTTCGCTTCGTCGCCCTTTCTCGGCCAGAGCCTGCTGCGGCGGAGCCCGTGGAAGGGCAAGGCCAAGGCCAGGGATGCCGACGCCCAAGGTGGAACAAGTGATTTCACCAGCATCTATCACCCCAGCATCGCATTCTGCTTCCGGTCGCCTCTGCCTTCGCTCGGCGGCGGAGGTAGCGAGTCGGCACAGTCGACGTCCGGTTCGAGCGGCCTCCGAAGCGCTTCCTCTGGCGGCTCGGGCAGTGCTTTGACAACCTCTGAGGGCCATCATCACTATGGACCGGTCATCTCCTTCAGCGGCCGTACCATCTACATTGCCAGCGCCCACATCCTGCGGCACGCCCTATCGGCGCTCTTCTACGATACGGTGCTGAGCATCGAGACGGCTCGGTTCGAAGGCCGCTCCAAACCCGGCCAATCGTGGCCCGGGATCAGCCCCTACATCAAGAGACATCGCGGCGGCGGCAGCAGCGATGGCTGCGAGGATGGCTCCAGTCCGGACCAGCTGATGATTCGTCTACGGTTCGAGGGTATGTCGAGGATGTCGTCTACGCCGCACACCTACACGGTCCTATTCCGCTACACATTTGACCGCGAGACGGGCATGATCTCCAAGCATGCGGTCGAAAACATCCAGCCGGTGCCCGGAAGCAGGGTGTGGGCCGGCCTGACGAGCGCGTTTGGCGTGCTGAGCCCGTGCGGCGGTGTCGCCGGCGGAGGAAGTGGCGGAGGAGTTCCGGGATCGGAAGGCGGTGGAGGAGGAGGAGGAGGAGGCGGCGGCAGCGTCGGTGGTGGCCCGGGCAAATGGTACATCCGTGGAAGTGGGGCGGACAAAGCGGAGACCGGCAACAAGCAGTGAGAAGTGGCACAAGAGGCGGAGGCAGCAACAGCAGAAGAATAATCAGCAGGACGTCATCCCCATGCTAGGATCTTTCAAGAGTCGACCGTAGTCCGAGATCCGCCCTTGTGACCCACCACTCTCGCTGTGCCAGCCGTGTCAATGATCGTCAAACGCTTCCTTGAGCCCATACCCTGGAGACTGCGAACAACCATGCGACCGAGGTTCGGTTGCCATCCGCTCCAAGACGCCGACCATCAATGGCTGCAAGCTTTCTTCCAGCTCTTGTGGGCCACGGCTTGGTGAATAGCTGGCCTGCCAAACGTGGGGTGCACGGTGGGCGCGTCGACGCGAGGTGAATTGAGGAAGACGCGACAACGTTACCGGCCGATAGTCAGGACGCGGCAACGCTACCGGCCGATAGCCGGAAGGAAGGTAATTAGCCGAGGTGAAAAGGTTTGTACATAGTCTAAGCTGTAGAGGCACCTGCAGGTTCTCTTTAGTACACCACACCATCAGATCCCCCATCCCGTGCCGACGGGTGTAGCTTCCGCCTATCGCAGCTCTATCCCGTGCCAACGGGTGCAGTTTTCGCCAATCATAACTAGGTGTGGGGGCGGGGGAGGCTATTTTCCGAAAACGCCGGGACCCGGCGCTGGCTGGTGTTGTTTTCGCCCGCCGCACGCGCCTCGCACCAAAGTACTTTCCTCTTGCTCACCACCATCGCCGCCTCATAGACCTCCCTCGTCCAACCACTTCGAATCGCTCTACACATACCGGGTTCACAAATATGATGCATCACGGTCCGCGTCAATCTCTCTATCTGCCCTCGTCGGCCGCACAGCAGTCATCGATCCTCGCCAGTCTGCAAAGCTGCGTCGCTTTCACGCATAGAAGCGTCGAATTCGTACGTATCCCTCGCCGCCGCCGCTTCCTTGGAATGATCAGAATGGGATGAACGAACGATGAGCTGTCACTGAAGATGTTCTGTTGGAACATCCCTCTGCAGCTGAGCGAATCGACCGATATCCTCTCACACGCGACAGAAGACTTTCCGAGGTTGAAGGTCGTCCTGTCCAATCAACGGGTGAGTTGCTCTCCTTCCGTCCCGTATCTCGTCTCCGGAGGCTTCTTTTTGCTGAATCTCGTCCCGATCTCTTGCAACCGCTTGACGTCGACTTGGTCGCACAGCACTACGACCTCGTCTCAGAGCGTGACATCCAACAGGCACGCACGCACATCTCCTCGGAAGTGCTGCCCCACATCAACCAGCTCGTATCTCTCGCCTCTTCGGAACTCGAGAAGCTCGAACGGAAAGCGCAGGCGCTGCGCAACAAGACGGCAGCGCAGGAGGCCAGACTGGCCAGCCTGACGGAGACAAAGAGCCTGGAAGGGAGGGAGGCAGAAGCGGCGAGGAGGAGGTTGGCCGCACCACCGCAGCAGCAGCAGCAGCAGAGAAGCGCGGATGAAGAGGCGATAAAGCGCGAGAGGAGAAAGTTAGCGGAGAGGAAGAGCAAGAGGATGGCGCTGATGCGGTTGGTGGAGAGAGCGGAGAACGGGGAGGATGTGGGAGACGAGGCCGGACAGGAGAACGAAGACGAAGACGAGGAGGAGGAGGAGCTGTGAGAGGCGGTGTGAGGGGAACGTAGAGCGCCTGCTGTCCGTCTGTACTTGTCTCGAACTCCGGCGTGTATTGTTACGACACTCACGACCATGACCGTGCTCGCGATGGTGAGACGGTGGCATGGTCGAGAGGTCGCTGCTCCGTCTGGCTGGCTGGCCGCTGGATGCGACGCGAGACGCGGCAAGGTGCGCGTGCCGTCGCGCTCGCTTCAAGAAATCATTTCTAATTTTCTCGACGCGCGCGCCGAGGCGTCGAGGTGGAGGCGAGCTGGCGGCCCGTGAGGCGCACCTGGCGCACCTCGCTGTCTGTCTGCTTCCTACGCTCATCCCTACGCTCCTCTCCGCCACCTCAGCACCACGGCTTCCCTACCACGCACCCATTCGCATCGCGCACCCCTGCTCGTACCTGTCTTGATCCATCACTTCCCCACGTCACGTCCAGCCCTCCGAGCTGGCCCTCATCTATCCAACTCCCCATCGACCCTCACCACCCCACCACTTCACCCAAGCGTGACTTCCCACTCCTCTCGCATCACAGCCATGCGCCACCCCTTCTAGCCTTCCCCTCGGTCTACCGGACACCAGCATCTCCCCTACTTTCCCCCGCTCGGGGTCACACTTCTGCAGATCCAGACATGGATCCAGCATCGCAGCCACCTTCGCCATCGACATGGTCACCCAAGCGGAGGAGACTAGACCAGCCATCGACCGAGCCACACAGCGCATGCCCGTCCCTCCCGAACCCGCTGTCCCGCTCCGACAACAACGATCAAGCCGGTCAGCTCGAAGAAAGCGGTTTCTTCCACCTGCCCCGGCCCGTCCGACGCAATGCCCAATGCATACCAAAAGTTGAAGGCGATCAGCACAGTCAGCAGGCGTTACGACCCAGCTTGAGCGAGAATCACACTTCACCAGCGCCACCACCTCCTGCCGACCTTCTACAAGAAGCCAGCTCGTCACTTCGACCTCGCAGTGCCTCACTTTCGCCACGTCCCGCTGCGTTCAGGGTGAAGAACAACTCTCGAGTCGAAACGACGGGAGCATACGAGTGCAGCAACGACGACCTGGAAGCCCTCACGCAGCGGTCCATATTGCAGGAGCTGCATGAGATACACGAGGAGAGTAGCCAGGCTTGTTCTCTCCCGTCACCAGAGCCAAAAGGAGCTGAAGCAGAGGTAGACGGGTCTTCGGAGACGCGAGGAGAGGCATCGCAGCTGGACGGTGGGCCTCAGCGTGGCTTCTCGAGCGCAAACCATCCCGACGAAGCCGCTGTCGTGTCGGTAAGCGCCGACCATGATGGAAAACAGCCAATACCTTCGGCGTCGACGACAGAGCAGCCACCTTCCGCGTCGAGGACGATGGAACGACCTTCGGCATCGACAATAGAGGAGCCACCTTCGGTATCAACGGCAGAGGAGCCACCTTCGACATCGATGACCCAAAAGTTGGACCTTCGATCAATCGAGGCTGAAGACAGCACTGCTCCAGAGCAGGCCGACGCGAGTGCGAGTGCTGTCGCAAATGCAGCGGCGGCGCCGATGGCTGCAATTCTCCACCCAAGCAGCATGCCCGTTGTGGACGCTGCTGCTGCCATCGACGCTGCTGCTGTCGACACGGACAACGCGGTGCGACCAGACGTCGACGTCGACCATAGCCTGCTCTTTGACGGCCTCGATTCCGATGCCTTTGACGACATCGTGCTCAGCCCAGTCGACCCGATCAAGGCAACAAAGCCCGCCTTTAGCTCGTTCAACGCGAGGGGTCCCCCTTCTTCGCCGCTGGTGGCGCGCAAGCAGCTCGCTGGCCGCGTGCGTGCCTTTGCTCCCGAGACGCTGCATCCGGCCATGGACGAAGGCAGCGACGAGGACATTGATGGCATCTTCGGCAGCCAGTCGTGCGACTTTGACCGGCACGATTCGCAGGACTTCGGGCGGGCGGCTCCGTCCGTACCGCCGATCGCCTTTCAAGGATTCCGCACGGCCGCCAATGCGAAGCTGTCCGGGCCCAGCGATGCTGCCATGAAGCGGGCGAGGCGGCTGGTCTTTTCGCAGTCGGATGGACCTTCGTCGCCACGGCCAGAACGAGAGGCAGAGTCGAAGCAAGAGCCGCAAGCCGTCATTCCGCCTATGAACGTCGACAGGAATTTGAACGGCAGAGGGCAAGGCTCAAGGGCGTCTGATGATAGCTTTGGCGATACGGCCGATCTCGAGGTCAAGAAGGAGGACCCCATGGAGGGCTTCGGCTCCGGTCTGGGCGGCGCAAGCGGCGTCGGCAGCGGTGGAGGGTTCCGCGGTTTCTCGAACGCCAAGGGCATCGCCATACGGCCAAGCGCAGCCGCGCTGGCAGCGGCAAAGCGGCTCTTCGCTGAGATCAACAATGAGGGCGAGGTGTCATTCATCTCCCAGACGCCGCCGCCGACCATCGATCGGTCAAAGGGTCGCGCCGATCAGCCGCCTTCAAAGCGACCTTCCAGCCAGCTACGTCAGCGGTCGCCGCCGGCAGAGATGGGGACAGCAGCTTCTGGCAGCGGCTCGGCTTTGCCGTCTGCGACCAGCGAAAACGTCGAGGACGTCGCAAAGGCGGCGGAACTAGACCGGTCTCTCCCGCCATTGCCCGGTTTGGCCCGCTCCGAGCTAGGCGCGGCTGTCGTCACAGTGTCAGAGGTAGCTGCAGACGGCGGTAATTCTGGTACTGAACCAGAGCCGGCTGTTGCGACACAGGTCTTTGAGCCCACAGTACAGATGCCAATGGCAGCAGCGTCGGACGCCGCCTCCGCTGCCACGGTCATGCGGACTCCGACGAGACCTCTGCCGATGCCCTTGCAGTCTCATCGGCGAGCCGGACCGTCGTCCATTGGCTCGCCGAGGTTCAGAGCCTTCGCCCTCTCCAGCGGCGCGGGCATGGACACACCCGCCTCGCAGAAGCGCGTCTCGCTTGGCATGACGCCGCGAGGCAAGCAGGCGGGGACGGGCGGCGGCGGCGGCGGCTCAGCGCGGTCCAAGTTTCGCACGCCGTTCAAGGAAGGGGCGGCCTCGATGCAGCAGCAGCACGGCGCGACCAGCTCGGTCTCGTCGCCCTTCCGAGCGCCGCTGGGTCCGTCGAGGCAGGCCAACATTGTCTACCCGCAGCCTGCCAGCGCTTCGCAGCGATCGAGAGGCGCCCTGCTGGGCAAGGCAGCCGGCGGCGGCGGCAATGCTCTGTCTGTCTCGCAAAGGCCCTTGTTATCATCGTCGTCGTCGTCCTCAGCCGTCTTTGACCTCACGCCTCGCCATTCGCGGCAGTCGCTGGCGGCGTCGAGCATCGTTCCGGAGGGCATCTCGCCGCTGCAGGCCATCGCTCGGGGCGTACCGGACGAGGTGCTGGTGATCCTCACCGATGCCAGCAAGGCGGCGTTCTATGCGTTCGACGGGCCCGACGGCGATCTGCTGGGGCCGCAGCAAGCACTCGAGACGCTGCTGGCACGCGGCTGCTCCTACGCCGAGCCCAAGTGGGTCAAGAACCACTGGAGCCTGATCCTGTGGAAGATGGCCAGCTTGACGCGCCACCGGCCGGACGAGGCGTCGTGGCGGTGGAGCTGGGATGAGGTAATACGCCAGCTCCTCTACCGCTACGAGCGCGAGATCAATCGCATCCAGCGGTCGTGCGTCAAGCGCATCCAGGAGCACGACTCGCCGGCCCACCTGCCAATGGTCCTTTTCGTCGCGCGCATCCTCGAGTCGACGGAGCACAACTACGACGATGAGGGCGCCGCGCCGCGGCGGGAGGTGACGTTGGAGCTCTCGGACGGATGGTATCGCATCCGGGCGGACGTGGATGTGCCCCTCTCGGAGGCCACGGGGCGCGGCCGGATCCGCGTCGGCCAGAAGCTGGCCATCGCGGGGGCCAAGCTGCAGAGCAGCGGCGACGGAACCGAGGTGCTGGACGCCCTGCTCACTTCTACGTTGAAGCTGAGCGGCAACTCGGTCTCGCTGGCGCGGTGGGACGCCAAGCTTGGGTTCAGCAATGAGCGGTTCTTTGCGTCGCTCCGCAGCCTGACGCCCGAGGGCGGGGTGGTGACGGCGATGGACATCGTCATCACCAAGGTGTTCCCGCTTGCCTACATTGATGCGGACTCGGACCCAAAGAACGGCACGGGAGCGAGAGGCGAGGCCGAGGAGCACGAGGAGCGAGATGCGTGGCTGCAGCGTCTTGAGGAGACGCGGGCCAAGCTCGAGGCACGCTTCGACCAGGGCGATCGCTGGCTCGACGCCCTTCTGATGGCTCTCGAAGCTGTCTCGTCCGGCAACGGGGAGGCTTCGATGTCCGACTCGAGCTCTTCGAATTTGCGGCAGGAGGATGAGTCCTTTTCCACCTTCTGCTCGATCGAAGAGGCCGAAGATCCAGTCTCTGCCTTCAAGACGCTCGTCGTCAACGCGGGCAAGCTGTACCTGGTCCCTCACCTCGTCCTCCTGGTCCGCAGCCGTCTGATGGCGGGCGGCGAAGAGTCTCGCTTCCTCCTCCACGCTGAGCTTGAGAAGCTCTGTCCGCCTCGCAAGGTTCGCGACTTCCGCGTGATACGCTTCCGCGATGCCCGACTACCGCCGCCACCTCGTCCGTCTACGCAGGACGGCTGCCGCAGTCCCAACACGGCAGCAGCAGCATCGAGGACGAGACGTGGGAAGAACGTGCATGCGCGCACCGTCCAGCTGACGGTGTGGGATGCGGCGGCACTGGGCGAGAGACTGAGGGAAGGAGCGAGGGTTGAGGTGCACAACCTCGTCCCGACGCAGAAGAGGGCGTGGAGGAGACCAGACGATGAGGCGGATGTATTCCTGTCGACGAGGAGGGATACCAGGTGGACGCCCGTGAACTCAAGGTTTACCGGGGTGTAGCGAGGGAAGAGACGGGTTGGACTGTATTTCTAGGTCTCGATTTGTACGTCTGCACTCGAATCAAACCTCTAGCATGCGCATGCATATGGCATCGCGAGCTAAGTAACGAGACGTGCGAGAGAGCGTCATGGTCTGCTGGCCTTGGCTCGGCTTGCTCCACACCATAGAAAACGCCTGTTCGCCGACTTTATTTTCGGTTCTTCTCGGGCTCTCCCCCTTCTTTTCTTCCTTTCTTGCAGACCGCCACCTCCGTTGTATTACCACCACCGGCCCATCCCTCCACCCCTTCCCACACCCGCCTCTCAAACATGTCGACAGCAACCACCGGCGTACACGCCTCCTTTGCACCCGGCCTGCTCGACGATGCCACCGCCTCCAGCTACGCCCAGCAGTACCAGGAGAGCGGCCCCTACAGGCACGCCGTCGTGCCCGCCCTCATCAACGACGACCTCCTCCGGGCAGCCAGAGAGGAAATCATCTCTGAGCTCCGATTCGCAGAAAAGGAGACCGACATCTACAAGGTGAACCAGACCGGCGACCTTGCGAACCTCGACGGACTCCCAGAGGAAGAGGCAGAGCGCCTCACCTCGCTCCTCAAGGTCCGCAACGCCATCTACTCGGACGAGTTCCGCACCTGGCTCATGAAAGTCACCGGCTGCGGGCCCTTGAGCGCAAAGAGAAAGGACATGAGCATCAATGACTACCGCGACGGCTGCCACCTTCTCAACCACGACGACGTCATCAACACACGCCGCGTCTCCTATATCCTCTACCTCCCCGACCCCGCACAGCCTTGGCAGCCCCAGTGGGGCGGCGCCCTCGAGCTCTACCCGGTAAAGAGCAAGGGTACCCCCGATCACGTCCCCAGCAAGATCATTCCGCCAAAGTGGAACCAGTACACCTTCTTCACTGTGCAGCCGGGACACTCGTTCCACTCGGTCGAAGAGGTCGTCAGCCCCTCGCAGTCACGCCTTAGCATCTCGGGCTGGTTCCACAGGCCCCAGAAGGGCGAGCAGGGCTACACCGCAGACGACGAGCGCAATGAGGCCGAGGTCGAAAAGGAGATGAGCAGCCTCGAGAGCCTCTCGGTCAAGGAAAACGCTAAGCTGTTTGAGCCGTACCCGGAGACGCTCGAGCCGCCGCTCCCCGGCAACCCGCTCAGCCTGGACGAGAAACGCTTCCTCATCCAGTTCCTCAACCCGGCCTACCTCGTCGAAAAGACCCAGGCGGAGCTGTTCGAAAACTTCGGCGACGACTCGCACGTCCTCCTCTCCGACATCCTCAAGAAGGACTTCGCAGAGGCCATCGAAAAGGCGCTCCGCCGTGCCGACAGCAGGGACGGCTTTGCCTGGTGGGAGAAGGGAGAGGGTCGCGAGGGTGTCCAGATCCTGCCGCACACCGTCGGCACAGATCGCGACGAGGCGGGTGGCGCCGAGTCGAAGAAGTGGACCATCTCTGGCCCGCCGCACCGACAGCGCTACACCTACCTCTCCAACCCCACCACTCCGGCTTCAGCTTCCAAGATCGACGCGGCCTCTACCAAGGTGCCCCAGCCGCTGCCGACGGAGGCGAGCGAGCTGCTACGCCTGCTGAGCGAGGTCCTCTTCCCCTCGCAGGCTTTCCGACACTTTCTCGCCAACATCTCGCAGCTCGTCCCGATGTCGGCGCGACAGATCGAGGCGCGACGCTTCCGACCGGGACAGGACTACACGCTGGCGCGCTCCGACCCGGACGCCGTGCTGGACGTCACGCTCAACGTGACGCCAGACGTGGTCAAGCCCACGCTGGACGAGGAGCGAAAGAGCGGACCCAGGGGCCTGGCCGGCAAGACGAAGCGGGCCAAGACCGAGGCGTCCAGCAAGGGCAGCGGCTCGTCTGCCTCTGCCTCGTTTTCGAAGCTGATGAGCAAGAAGGATGCCAAAGACCTCGGCGCCAAGTGGATGAGCGGCGATATCGGTGGCTGGGAGTGCTACATGGCTCCGCACGAGGGCGAAGAGGATCCGGCCGTCTACCAGAGCGGGCACAGCGGCAAGAAGAAGCAAGAGGGAGAGGTCAATGGCGACGACGAAGAGATGAAGCCAGCGGGCGATGAAGGGGAAGAGGAGGAGGAAGAGGAGGAGGAGATGATCGAGATGATCGAGGACGATGGCGACGACGATTCGGACTTTGACGGTGTGCTGCTGAATCTGACGCCGAGCTTCAACACGTTGAGCGTGGTGCTGCGCGACGAGGGCGTGCTGCGCTTCCTAAAGTACCTCAGCGCATCGGCCGGAGGGTCGAGGTGGGACGTGATTGGCGAGTTTGAGGTTGGGGCGGTAGAAGAGGATGAGGAAGAGAAGGCGGAGGCGGAGGAGGAGAAGAAGGAGGCGTAGGGCGATACCTTTGTCTTTGTATACACCTACTCGATCGCATCGTGCTCGCAACGCAGATTTGTATACCGTGAAGCTATGTAGCAGAGCGGGCAGTGAAGTCGCTCGAGCTTAGCGATGCTTCGAGGACAGAGCAATGGGCGAAGATGGGATTGGAAGAGGGGGCAAAAAGGAAAAAACTGCAGCACTCAAGATCCCTGCGTAGTCCCCCACCGCAGTACTGACTGAGCGATACCCAGCTTAACTTCGCAGATCGAACGGGATACGGCGCTTTCAAGGTTCTGTGGCCGCAGATAAAATACAGACGAATAGATAGATCTCATAGCCCTGCGTGCTGGGGAACCACACTAACAATTAGTTACTACTACTCTGTAAAACAATGCTGCGGCGTGGCGGTGCGTCGCTCGCTGATAGCGAGAAAAGGGCTCGGCGGGCTTTCGACGTGCTTCGGGCATGCCAAGGCGAAAGAGGGGGTCTGTGACCTGCTTGTGCTGGTGTGTAACACGGGCGGCCAACTACACCAGGTCGAAGCATGCCATCCGTACGTTGGGTGTAGATACAGTACGTACGTACATGTGACAGAGAGAGCGAGCGACCGAGCCAAGCAAGGGCCCTCGCAGCATCAAGGCTGCAGTCGATGAGCCGAAGCGCCGACGCCAGAGAAGAGACATCGCACCAACAAGTCAAGGCATGGGGCGTTGCGCTGCTGTGGGCCGCCAACGCTGAAAAGTGACACTCTCTCAAGTTACCGTAGTTACCGTAGTTACCGTAGTTACCGTAGTTATTCGCAGCGGCGGCGGCGGCGGCGGCGCTTCCTTCTCAGCTTCACCAAAACCACCGTCACCAGCTGTCCACACCGCCTTCCTCTCCCTCGCCAGGTCACTCTCTCCCATCGGCTGCAAGCCAGCCCAGCCCGAGGCTCTCCTGTCCGGTCATCCACCACTGCTTCGCACGCACCTTCCTTCCGAGCTCGGCCCCACGACAGGCAGCTCGTAAGCGGCGATATCCTCCCACCCTCTTGCTAACATAGTTAGCCCGCAGACAGCGTCCGAGCTATCCGTGGCAGCGCCCGCCGCATCGCCCGCCGCATCTCACTCCGCTACGCTCGGCGCTCTACAGCTCTGCTTAGCCGCCAACACGGTCGCCATCACCGTTTCCAGCCTTGCCGCCCTCGGCGCCCAGTCCAAGCTTCACACCGATGTCATCCCAGCTTCTCGAACACTGCTAAGACGTCTCTCCGGTCGGCAGGCAAGCAAAGAGCCTCTGCAACGCTGAAAAGAGGCGCCATCGGCTGTGCTGGCTACCTCGCGACCACAGGCCATGAGCCAGCTCAAGTACCGCACCTCGACCTCGTTCACTGCTCGCCCAACCTCGCCGAGACCCACGTCCAACACCTCGTCCTACCGAGCCTTCGACCCCGTCGCATCCGACACCTCCGACAGCCGCGGAAGCATCAGCGACCTCTCGCCCATCACACCCTCGCTCGGCCTCCCTCTGGACGCCGACATCTTGCTATTGAAGCACCACCTCCTTCACTCGCCCGCCTTCTCGGTGGCACGCCGGTCCCCCTCGCCGTCCCTGTTGTCACCGCAGCTTTCACCCTACCTCGAAAGCAGCTGGATCGAACCCATATCCAAGGGGCCTCTCCACCCCGGACTCGCCGACTTCAACACAGAAGCCGTGGGCCAGGTCGAGTTCAAGTTCCACTCCGTGCACAGTCCGGGCGCCGACACCCTACGACCGCCTCCTTCGCCCGTCGTCGACGAGCCACCGGCCAGCGACCGTTCTTGCGTCAATCTACGGCCCCTCTTCTTGGCTGCGAGAGCATCCGCCGGCATTCAACAAGGCAGCCGTCCCACTTCCGCGCCTCGAAAACCGAGCCGACCCGACCGCTCTCTCCGCCAGCTGCAACTAATGCCGACGCGGAACCCGAGCCAGCTCTCCCAGTCTCTCGAGGATCTCAGCGTCGGCGGTGGACTGCGCGACATGCTGCACATGCGAAGCAGCCGCTTGACGGGCGACACCGGCGGGATACCGTACAAGTCTGCGCGCCCGTCGGCGGGCGAGCAGAGAAGCTCGCGACAGGTCGCACGGCCGTTCACGGCGCCTCATTCGCCGGGGAGGGACGATGCGCCGACGTCCACCGGCAAGCGATTCCCAGTCCGCTACCCGGCCTCCAAGCCACAGTCGTCGATGCCGCCACCAGAGAGGGCAGCGGCTGTGAACGGCGGCGGCAGTAGCAAGCTCCCGCCGGGCTCGTCGCCGCTGGCCGCTCGTCTTCTGGATGGCTCGGTCAGCAGGGCCGACTCAGAAAGCTGGAGGATTCCCCACGACACCGACGGCGACTTTATCCGCAAGACGTACGCCCACTTCGCTCGTGCCGGCGTGCCCGACGACGGTTTCGCGGACGGCAAGGAGTACACCCGCGAGAAAGCGGCGGTCCCTGCATGGGAAGAGGCCCCCGCTACCCCTTCCACCGTCGCCCAGTCACGGTCCAGACCCATGACGGGCGTGTCCAGCATCAGCTGCAGCGCCTTCGATGGTGGAGAACGGTCCGGTGCAGCCTCGCTTGTCGGAGCGGAAGACGCTCGCCCGATAGGCGTTCCGGGCCTCTCGCACGCAGCTGCTGGTTCACAACTGCGATCGGAATCGCGGCTGCCCTTCCTCGGAGCACCTCTCCACTCCACCCGCAGCAGTGGTACAGCCTCGCCGGGTGGAACCAGCCTGCGATCCAACGGCCGCCAGCCGCAGCAGCAGGAGCGGAGCGGGACGCCGCTAGGATCGAGAAACGCCAGCCCGTTGCCTGGTATGGCGCCGTCGCCAGCCGCCTTAAGTGCCCAAAGCACGACGAGCGAGACCGGTCGCTTCACTAGCGAAGAGTGGCAGCAGCAGCGCGAGGCCGAAGAGAAGAAGCGCGCCGAGCTGATGAGCAAGGTTGACCGGTGAGCTAGTCCTGCTATGCCCCACGCTTGCTCCAAGTCCTGGTGTTGTCTGCGGGGCGACAGCGCTGACTCATCGCTCGCCCTTCGTTCCGCCCTGCTGCACAACGATCCTTGCCCTTATCCTCCCCTCTTCCTACAGGTACGGCTTCTTCTTGGAGGGCGAATCGCTCCCCTCGCACAACAGGACCATCCTCCTTCCCAAGTCGGTGTTTGCAGCTCCGTTGCCTCGCCGAGGTCAAAAGAAGGATCGGCCAAAGCCGACCGATCCCGTGCCCGTGGACCTCTCGGCGGACGCTTCGGCCACAAACGGCGCCCCCGCGCTCCGCAAGCAGGAGGAGGCGAAGCGAGCGCAGCAGACTAGGTCGGCGGCGGACCAGCACCACCGCAACCGGGAAAAGGACAGGATCGCCAAGTGGCAGGGCATGCTCGAGGTCACCGACCGCGACGAGGGCCACAATGCGATCGAACACGACTTCGTCCGCGGCGTCGACAAGCGGCTCCGTCGGCGCGTATACAAGGGGATTCCGGACATCTTGAGAGGAGCCGCCTGGTGGGCGCTGATCCTGCGGCATGCTGGCTCCGTCGAGGGCCGCGCTTCCGGCGCCAAGAGTAAGAGCGGCGCTCGCGATCAGCGGCGGCTCGAGGCGACGGGGATGCGCCGCGACCACGCCAAACGCTTCAGCTCGCTGCTGCCCGTCTCGAGCCCGCACGACGTCCAGATCGATCTCGACGTGCCGCGCACCATCGGCGGCCACGTCCAGTTCCACACGCGCTATGGCCAGGGCCAGCGGAGCCTCTTCCACGTGCTGCACAGCATCAGCCTGCTCTGCCCGGACTGCGGCTACTGCCAAGGGATGGGCCCGATCGCGGCGACGCTGCTGTGCTACTTTTCGGCCGACCAGGCGTACGCGGCCATGGTGATGCTGCACCACAGCTACTCTCTGCACGGGACGTTCAGTCCGGGCTTTCCCGGGCTGGTGGGGAACTTCTACGTCCAGAACCAGCTGGTCAAGACCTACATGCCCGAGATTGCGGCCAAGCTGGACGAGCAGATGGTGGTGACGAGCGCGTTTGCGACCAAGTGGTACATCACCCTATTTTCCAACACAATCCCCTTTGAGACGCAGCTGCGGATCTGGGATGCGTGGCTGCTCGAGGGGCAGGACGTCATCACGCTGGTGGCGGTGGCCATCATCTGGTCGCACCGCGCCAAGATCCTCTCGCCGCAGGCCGACTTTGAGACGATCCTCGGGGCGCTTAGCGGCTACTTTGTCCCCGAGGACGACGACGCGCTGCTCGGATGGATCGATGCGGCGATGCAGCGAAAGGACGTGCGCGAGACGATGGACACGTCGCGGCGCGAGTGGCAGAAGCTGGACGAGAGCGGCGAGTCCAGCGCACAGTTCCTATAGAAGGCGAGTCTATGTTTCTTTCGCATCAAGAAGATGCAGCGGCGAGGCCCGTGGAATGGCAGCAGCTGCACGCCCGTCTCGTCTCGCTGCGGCCTGCTCTCCGATGTTGTCCACCGCAAGAGATACCCAAGCTAGCTATCTCACACACACGCACGCTCCCTGCCCCCACTTCTCCGCTCATCCATCCATCACATTCCATCACAGAAAACCATTCCCCTGTGTACTTCTATTTCCGCTCCTACATTATCGTCCGCAAATCTAGGGACCTGCTCAGTTGCTCTTGAAATCGGCCGAGGCTCGTCGACCTCTCGCCCTCTCGCCCTCTCGCCGAGGAGGCGTGACCGACGCAGCCGAGCGGGCGAGCGAAGCGGAAGAGCCGATTGCATCTCAAACAGAAGCAGCCGCAGCGCCCTCACTATGCCTTCTGGATGAGAGCGGAAGAGCCGCTGATGTGACAGCGAGCCTGCCTGTCGAGGTGGTGCGGAAGCAGTCACTGCGCCGAGAGAAGGCGGTCAGCAAGCGCAGACATGGCCGAGGACGCTCCGTGTGCCCTCCACACAGACCGGACGCGGGAGGACAGCGAAGAGGGCTTGCCTTGCCATTGCCCTCTCCCCTCACAGGCCTCTCTCGGTGCAAGACTTACTCGCCCTTTCGCCGTGACCTTCCTTCTTCATCGCCACAATCTTCGACCGGCCAACAGCCATCCGCCTCCCGCTGCCGTCACACATCGCACACGCCTCGGACTCTGGCCCTACACGCCAATCCAAGAAGAGGCCACCGGCGGCATCGTTCCAACTTCTCCTCCGCCTTTGCTTCCTCCCTACGCTTCGGAGCTGTGTAGTCTAACGAGCGGGCCACACAACAAACAATCGTTCACATCCACACCCTCTCGACACAAGCAAGCGGCACGACGACCAAGATGAAAGACTGGCAACGCTCGCCCGGGCCCCCAAGCATGATGGGGCTCGACCATCACCGACCCAGCGACTCGCCAGAATCTACGCTCGTCGATCCCGCCGCCATCCTGCCGCGTCTGACCGCAAAGTCTCTCGGCGGCGGAAGAGACGCTAAGCAATCGCTCACCAACATGTGTAGAAAGGGTGAGCTGGTGCGCCGGTTGCTTTGTACCGCTCGTGCCGCACGACGCCCGCTAACTGTAAGGCTCCTTCTCCTGCCAGTATCCTCTGCGATCAACCAGTTATCATGCGCAACATTCATGGTAGGCACTGCCTCTGGGAACCTCGGTGACGGTACCGTACATCAGGACTGACCGCTGCCCTGTTTTCCTTGTGCCAACAGCCGTCCAAGACCTGGGAGACATGCCGTTCCGCGTCGCTAAGGACATCCTCGAGCAGTGTCGCATCGATCAGCTCGTAGCGCTCGAAGAGGCTTCTCCGGTGAGTGAAGGTTGAAAGGTGCAGGTCACCATGGCAATTTTTGCCGCTCCATCCTGACGTTCATGTCTACTATCTCTTTCTTCCGTTTGCTCCTCCGCAGCACCTGCTGGAGCACACTGATCCAATCTGGAAGCGCAATTGCCTCCGCGACTTTATCGACCTCCGCAAGAAGTACGAAGAGGGCAGTCGCAAGGATCCAAAGAGCTGGAGGAGGGCATACCTCGTAAGTCTGCCCGAATCTCGGCGGCGAAATAGGCCGAACAGGTTGAAAATCTAACTGACCCAGTCTAGTCTGCCTGGCTCCACCCCCTCTGCACCTCTACAGCGCAAGAAAGGCGAGCTAGAAGAGCAAAAGGAAGAGGCCAAACAACGCATCAAGGACCGCTACGCCTCGCATCGCGCCGAAAAGGACGCCAAGAAGCTCGTCGTGTCGGATCGGCCGCTGATGAAGGCGCGCGGAGGTCGCAAGTTCGGCGGCTTCGCCACCTCTACGACCCCTGGAACAAAGGGCCATAGCCTGCTGCGGAAGGCAAGGTCAGGGTCGGAAGCGGCAGCTCGACTGACGGGCGGCGGCAACAACGCGTTCCGAGCAACGGCGATTGGGAAAGCCAAGGCGGTCGGAAGCCACTTGCAGCCCAACACCCTCATCGCACAGAGGCCCATGGTAGCGCCGAAGCGCGTTAGCGGGCAGAGCGTGCGGCTGAAGGAGGCGATCGAGTGGAACCAGAAGGCTAACAGCGACTCGGAGGACTTCGACGCCGATGAAGGTCGATTGAGCGATGGTCGGTCGCCGAAGCGGGTGCGGATCGAGCAGACGGAGCAGGCGGCGCGGCCAACACCGCCTGCACACTCAGCAGGAGAAAACCCGGGGCGATCACATCCGGAGCGACAACCAAGACCTTCGTCCGCCGCCTCAGGTGCTTCAGGCGGCACTACCATCGGCGCCGCAGCAACTCCAACCACCGCCAGCACCGGTAGCAGCAGCAGCGGTAGCAGTCGGCCCACGATCAACTTTTTCGGCAACAGCACACGAAGCGGAGGGGCGAGCAGCTCTCCACTAAACTTGTCGACAGAGAGCCCCTCATCCCGGAGCCCCACCAAGCGGCCCCTCCATGCAGGCGTCACGGTGACGACATCCAGGATGCTTCGGCCTGCAACGTCTGCCCCGACCGCCGTCGAGCTCGGATCAGACGACACGCCAACACAACGCAGTAGGCCGCCAACGACAGCGACAAGACCGGAATCGACGAAGCAAGCCAGCAGACCCGTCAGCACCACCAACCCGACGGTGCAGCGGTCCCTCCCGGTCGAAGCATCTCATCGTCCATCACCGCAACCTTCCCCGACGAAGAGACCACCACCGCCCGACTCAGCACCGCTCCGCAAAGTACCACCAGCCCAGTCCGCCTCGCTCGTCTCAGCTTCGCCAGCGGCGCTGTCGAGCATCTTTATGCCGCGCAATCGCTTCACATCGCAGAAGCCACGGTCGTAGTAGAGCATCCGTGCGCCCCCGTACTGTTGACGCCGCAAATTTTCCGCCACCCCATCTCCTTGCTCTGTGTTCCTATGGATAGTCTTCGGGCCTTCGGATAGTGGCATAGCATATCATATATAGCATGGTTCTTCACGCCTTGTACAACAGCAGCATCAAACTTCGACCTTCTATTCAGGAAGACTGACCTGTGCCTTGACCAGCAGGCGGGAGCGCGTCCTTGAGCCGGGATGTGGAGCGAGCACGAGCCACCTCTCTCTCCTCTTGTGTTTCCTTCGCCACCCCTCTTCCTTCCTCTTGACCATCATCCCCACGCTCGTCGTCGCACCATGACCGCTCCCGGCTCACCTCGCACAGTGATCTGGTTCGACTACGACCTCTCCGCCCCTCCGCCGCTGACGAGCGCGCAGCATATCCGCTTTGTCATTCTGGCCGATACGTATTCGATTGAACCAAAAGACGTACCGCATGGCGTGAGTTCGGGTTTCGTGTCGTTCAAACCATGTGGTGGCGGGATGCTGAAGGACGTTTCGAGAGACGGTAGGATGTTCTGTTACATGCTGGAGACTTGACTGCGATGAGATCCGACGATGAGATGGAGAGACAGATCCATTGGATCCTGTAAGTCCTTCTCCAGGCTTCTCGTGGTCCCACCTTCTTTGCTGCGTTGACCTCTACCCCTTTCCTCTACGGTGGAAATAGGACTTTGCCTCATGCTACGAAAGTGCTCATCGCGGGGAACCACGACTTTTCGGCCTGTTACGAAGTGTATGACCCCCGAGGGAGGGAGATACAGGAGCGGCATGGTTATCCTCCCTCGGACGTCGCAAAGGTGAAGAAGCTGCTGGAGGGTTTGCCGGAGAATGTGATCTATCTTGAGAATCAAGAGGGGTCTTTTGAGGTCAAGGGAAAGAGGTGGATGGTTTGAGGATCTCCTGTGAGCCTTTCTGGGTTCCATGCTGGAGCGCGAAGAAGAGACAAGATACTGATTGCGTTTGGGTTGCAGTCCTGGGGGATAGTGGTCGCCTGAGTTTGAAGATTGGGCGTGGAACTACAAGGCCGGAGAAGAGGTGAGTCCGTGGACAGTGTCGAGGAATGCTCGGTGAGATGCGATATCTCTGACGCTGAGTCTTCCTCCCATGCTTCGATGCACACAGGCAAAAGGTGAGGCGACGACAATCCTTTCTCTTCCGCTGCCCTCCCTGCTCCGCTCACCTCTGCTCTTCTCTTCGTCTGCATACACAGCCATCCACGCCTCGATTCCATCGGACATCGACGTCCTACTCACCCACACTCCACCCCACTCGATCGGCGGTCTCGACCGTATCCACAACGGTACGAGCGTAGGATGCCCAGAACTAACACGCAAGATGCTGACGGACGCCGAGATGCGACCGCGTATCCACGCCTTTGGACACATTCACGAGGCGAGAGGAGTCTATCACCACCAATACCCCAGCGGGGGCGAGACGGCGTTTGTCAATGCTGCCATGGTCGACTTTGACATGTTCAAGAAGGAAGGTGTGGAGGAGTGTGAGTGACGAGCGCGAGGCAATTCTCGGTGTGCAAGTGCGAGGTCAGAGGCTGGCTGTTCTCGGAAGCCGGCCCATCTCTGCTGATCGGGGTCTGGGGAGGGCCCGATGTTGCCTCGCCCAGCTCTTTTTGTTTTTTGTTTTTTTTTTGGCGAGAAAGCAACGCTGCTGCCGCGGGAGAAAACTTCAGAAGACCCAGCGCTGGCTGCGTGTGAGCTGTGGACATGGCCGTCCAGCCTGCTCTCTTGGTGGCCTCCATCGCACAACCACCACACCATCATTCCCTGTCGTCGATCGTTAGACCGCATCATTCGAACATGGACGTACCCGCCTCCTCCTCGTCCGCCACAAGCGGCGCTCCCAGCGTCACCACGGTCCCCATCATCCTGACCACCTCTCTGCACACGCTCGCCATCCCGACGGGCCCTTACATCGTCCCTACCGACTGGCGACGCACGCACCTCTCGACGCTCGTCAACAAGCTCCTGCAGACTTCCAACGTCCTCGGTCTATCCGACAACGACACCGACCGAGACGCTGCCGATATCCACTCGATCCCGTTCGACTTTATCGTAGATGGTCAGCTCCTCCGTACCAGCCTAAACGAGTACATCGAGTCGGCAGGCCTCACGAGCGAATCGACGTTGCAGATCGAGTATGTGAGGAGCACGCTACCGCCGACCTATGTCAGCGCGTTTGAGCAGGATGATTGGGTCGCGAGCGTCGATGCGTCGCTCGATGGGTGAGTTGCGCCCCAAGGAAGATTTCCCGATGACCAGACGGGTGGAAATCAGAGCTTGGCTGACCCCTCTTCGCCCATGCCTGCCTTCCGTCGGCGACGCAGCACTTTCCTGACTTCGAGCTACGACGGTAGCGTCCGCCTCTTCACTGCTAGCAACACCTCTGAGGCCCTCCTCACCTTCTCCACCGTCCGAGTAGGATCCAGCAACCCATCTCTCACCGATGCGCGCTGGGTTTCCCCGTCGTCGTCGTCGTCGTCGTCGTCTTCCGTCTCTCCCTCTAGCAGCAAGTCGCTCGTGACCGGAGGAATGGACGGCGTCGTACGGATGTGGAGCGTCAACCTGCCCGTCGACGCTGCCACGGCCGCCCTCGACGGCATCGCCACCACCGGCAGCAGCCGTCCGCAAAAGAAGTGGAACGGTGAATTCCACACGCAGCCCATCTCTTCGCTCGATGTCACGCCGGGCAATTTTAGCGGCACGTCGCACATCATGTCTGCCGCGTGGGACGGAGCGATCGCGTTGTGGGACAACGAGGCGGTCGATGCGAGCTCCGAGGCGGTCGAGCTGTCATCGGAAGAGGAAGAGCAGGACGACGACGACAACAACAACAACAACAACGACGACGGCAACGAGGCCGAAGACGATAGCCAGGATCCCGGCGCGCAGAGGAGAAAGAGGAGGAAACTCAAGACAGGCGCAAAGAAGCAGGCGGCGACGCGCGACCGGCTCCGGAAGGAACCCGTCATGGCCGTCTGGCACACCGTCCCCGCCACCTCCGTGGCCCTGACGACCGGCCGCAACGCAACCAGCCTCGTCCCCGGCACCAACGCCAGGGTTTCCAAGGCGCTCTTCACCAAGAAGGCTGGCGGCGCCAAGGACCCCAATTCTGCCTGGAGCGCCGGCTGGGATGGCAGCCTCAAGAGCTGGGATTTTGGCATCGGTGGCGTCAACACGAGCACAAAGGTGAGCACACGACGATCGTCACTGCCTTCGCGGCAGAGCAAGAGGCCGAGTGGTTGAGGAAGGCCAGCGGAGAAGCTGACGCTTTTGAGATATTGTCTTTGCCTGCCTTTGATCGTACGCGACCGATCAGACGTCCGACAAGGTGATTCTCTGCATGGACCAGCTGGCCCCTATGGCCGATTCGGGAGCCGCCGTGCTGGTGACGGGACACATGGATCGCAGCGCCGCTATCTGGGACACACGAACAGGTACGTCTTCCGGCCTCGTCCGCTGCTTCGCGAATTGCCCCCCTTGCCAGGCACGTCACTAACCCTCTCACTCTGCCCTTTCCGCCTGCCCCTCTGTCTCCCCCAATTCTTGAACCATTCCCCACCCGCAGACTCAGTACAGGTAGCGCAGCACCTCGATCAGATCCACTCTGGGCCGGTCAGCGCGGTTCGCGCGCACCCTTCGTCTTCGCACCTCTTCAGCACGGCCTCGCACGACGGGACCGTCAAGCTGTGGGACAGCCGCAGTCCCAAACGATCGCTCTTTTCGCTGGTTCGTCCCGCGGTCAACGAGACGCCGTCGCTGCTGCAGGACAAGGTGCTGGCGCTCGACTGGAGTCGAGATGGACAGGTGATCGTCGCTGGTGGACAGGATAAGAGGATCACGCTGCATCGTGGAAGTGGCATCGGGAGGGAGGATTGAGCGATCGTACGTTGTTTTCCCCGAACGAGTGCACTTCGCAATGAAGAGAGTTCTGTTCGCCGATCGAGATGTCGAGTGTGATTCCGTGTGCGTGTCGTCCCGCTGCCCATGTGTCCGCGGCTAGCTCGTCGATTACCAGTTATTGACCTTGTTCAACGCCGCTCTCTCCATGATAAACTTTCCTGTTTGTCTCTCCACGGCGCTCGCAACGGGCTGCAATCAGCACTTTACTCTAAGCATGCCACGCCTCCGGCCGATCAACCACTCACCTTCCTTGTACTTCTGACCTGCCTCCCACGCCTTGACATACATCCACCCTACACTCTTGCCACACCCTCTACACTTCAAGTCCGCCACGGTATGTAAGCCAGTTAGGAGTTGTCGATCTTCCTCTGCGCCCAACGTCGTATTGACGGTGGAAGCGAAGAGGTAGGCTTTTCCCTCTCGGCCCGAGAAGGACTTGGAGACCACCTCGTCTTGCAGCGCTAGATGCGTGCCGCAACTCGAACAGAGGAATAGCGCCGTCGAGGAGGGAAGGTGGACGAGCGGTGGGCTGGCGGAGCTCAGTACTTTGAGCGACATGCTTTCGTGTTGGCTGCGTCACATCGAATGCGAGCAAAGGGCTGTGAGGTGGACGGGAGAAGACGGTGGAGGTGCATCGAGGAGAGGAGTTTGGAGAGAGACAGATAGGATGATGCAGGGTCCTCCTGAACCCCGCCCCAAAAAATGAGAAAAAGCTGACAAGCTCCACGCCGGCTTTTCGCTCGCTTTTTCCGACTCAATCACCTGGTGCTGACTCGCCGCAGCGCCGGGGCCGGACCTGCTCTGATAAGAGCAGGCTGCCGTTCACGTCGCATCAACTGATCGTGGACAAACATAAAGATGGGGGGACCAGACCACACGCCACAGGTGCGCGAACGAAAGGCAGCTTGTCGTGTCATCGCAAGAGTGTGACTACCGCCAATGACGATGGTGCCGGGCACGGCGGCCGTTTGTAGTATTGTAGCAAGGAGGGTGGCCGCGGGCCACGGACGTCGTCGTCGTCGTTGGAAATAGGTGTCGCCGTTCGTTGTGATGCTGTGACTGCTATACTAGAATTTTGCTCGAGAGGCGCAAACCATAAGATCACAGGCATGATCACTGCGCCAGCCTGATGCTGTACGCCCCGTCTTTCTGCCACTCTTCGTTTGCGTCGATCTCCCTCTCCTCTGTGCCCGCACCAGCGACGATGACGACGAAGCCTACCTTCCTCGCCTGATCTACGTAATCGGTGAAGCCAGTTGATCCCAGCGTTTGGTAGAAGGCACCCATCGCTCCCGGCCCCTGACTGCGCTTGACGACCTCGGACGAGGCGCGCGCCTTCGGAACGTCGTAGAGGCCCTCGCTGTCGCGCAGCTCCGACAGCACCTCGACAAGGATCTGGAAACGCAGCCGTTCGTTCGAGGGCACCGGCCCCGACGAGGTGCGGAAGACGACTTCAGCCATCTTGTCCTTCTCGAGCAGCGAGAGCTGCTGCAGCGTGTCTTGCGTCTTTTTCTGTTTCTCCGTCGTCGTGTCCCGCTCCTTCGACTTGCCTTGACTTGAGCTGAAGATATCGTTGAGCCCATCTCGCTTGCTGCTGCCTGTGCGCTTGTGATGGTGGAAATCCGCCGGCCTTTCCGAGGATGAATTCGTGGCGGCATCGCCGCTGGAAGCCGGGACTGTCGCGCCCGGCGACGTCAGGCGCGGATGCAGTCGTACGTGTTTGACGCCAGGCTTGAAGCCGGCCTCCTCGGTGACGATCTGCTCTGCGACGGCCTCGCCGAGGAAGGCTTGGAAGTCAGTGGCATCTTTGAGCCTAAGGCCGTAGATGGCACGTGACGAGCCCAGGATCGAGTGGAGGAAGTAGTCGGTCGAGTAGTTTCGTCCCTCGCCCATCTGTTCCAGCAGCACCTGCGCCAGGCTGCCGAATTTGGCGGCGATCTCGTGGCCGTTGAAGACGCTCGTCCCGGTGGGGAGCGACGCGTCTTTGCGAGGCGATGACAGGAAGGATTTCGAGGCGCCGAGGCCGAAGCCGTTTAGTAGGCTCTTTTTGGGTGTCTTCTTCTCCACGCCCGGCGTAGGTGTGGTGGCGGTGTCGACGACGCGGCCTACGCTCGGCGTTACCTGGCTCGTCTGCGCATACAAGTGCTTGGGGTACAGCTCGACGACGTAGACACCCTCAGCATCAGACGGAGCGGTCCGAGCAACGCCAGCCTTCTCGGCGGCAGCGATGTATTCGCGCCAAGAGTTCACGCCAGCCAGTGCGTATGCGTCGACGAGACCCTGCCTCGCCATCAGCGACAACTGCATTCCGACGTAGGCGCTCAGTGGTTTGGGGTTGCCTTGCGCTTTTTGCTCCTTGCAGACCTCAATTAGAGGGTGGAAGGCGCGAATGTCGGGGAGAGGAGCGTCCGCCATCGCCGTCGCCGTCGCTGACGCCCTCGCTTGCGGAGTCGAAGCAGTTTGCGGCGCCTTGATGCGGTTGGGTATGGGCGAAGATTGTGCGTGTCCGATGGTAGCGTCGAGCGAACGCAGGTTCGACGATGTCGTGGCTCCGCCCGCCGTCGGGTCCGAAAGCGAGACCCACTCAGTCCCCGGAGGCTCAGAGGTGCCCAGCGTGATGATGCCCGCCGCCTCGGCGACAGCGGCGTACTCGGCCCAGCGCGAGGCGCCAGCCCGGACGTAGATGCCGCGGTTCGACGAGATCAGACGGGCAGCGACGGTGGCTCGGGGCGGTTTTGCGTTCCCTTCTTTCCTGAGCTGTTCCAGAAGCGTGACGAGCGGCTGGAAGACCTCGGTGCTCTGGACAGAGGGTCGTCGTGTGGATCGAGTCGGTGCGTTTGAAGGTCGGCCTTGGGCCAAAGGACCGTATTGGGCGGGGGAGGCAGTAGCGGCGGAAGACTGGCACGCATGAGACGCGGCCGATGAAGAGACGGATGCAGAGGCAGAGTTAGAGGCAGAGGACGAAGCCGCTGCTGCTGCTGCTGCTGCTTTAGCGTTGGCGTGCGCAGCTTTGTGAGGGGTGCTGGGTCCGTTCATGGAAGTATAAAGACGTCCGTTGGAGTCTCGTTCGATGCCGAGAACGTCCTGTCGCCACGTCAGCACCACGTTCGCCGAGGCCTCCAGGATGGGGACGGCGCCTACGGGGGGCGTGATGAGGATGATTTCGTATCCGCGGTTGCGAAGCAAGCCGAGCGGGTAGGCAAAGTCGCGATCTCCCGAAATCAGAACGATGGTGGCCGGCGCTGGCTGGCCGATGGCGAAGGCGAGCAGGTCGGTGATCATCATCTTATCGGCGACGTCCTTGCGGCCGCTCTTGGGCGTGTCGATGAGGCTGACGCCGCTGCCCTGCAGCTCGCTGCGGAGCTGGACCTGCTGGGCGCTGGGAGCCGATGTCTCGCTGGAGAGCTCAAGGTAGGCCTTGAAGCTGACGATGGGGCCGAGCTCGAGATTCTGGAGCGAAGATCGGACGGCCTGGGCAACGACCCTACCGGACGAGCCGGTGGGCGGGGCGCAATTGTCGACATCCCAGAATATGGCAACCGAGTCGGCATCCTCCTTCACAAGGTACTTGGCCGCGGTCCGGCTCTTGGCAGCCTTACTGGAGGTGATGGTGGTGCTGAGATCGCGAGCCGGGGGAGACGAAGGCGACAGAGGCGCGCCATTGCGGTTGCGGCCAAAGAGGGAGGCGAGAGAAGACCAGATGGAGCTACTGTAGCGTTGGGCGAGAAAAAGCGAGGTGGTGCCTAGACCGACGAACAGGAGGAAGCGGAAGGGCCGCTGCTGCAGCCTAGCAGGCAACGCAAGGAGCGAATCTGTGGCGGCGCTCTGGCGTGCCGACGACGACATCGCCGTCGATTGCTAGAAGTTGTGGTCGTCGACTGCAAGAACCGAGCCTGCGAGGCAAGAAGTGAAGGCAACGCCCGGCTAGATCGTTGTCGATGGCAAGAAGAGTCGAGGGGAAACGAGAGGCAGCGCGGCTATGAAAAGAAAGGTGGAAGGGGAGGGCGGCCGTGATGTGGAGCATGAGGGAGTGAGCCGTCTCAAGAGATCGCGCTCCAGGTTAGCATTGTTGGTCGGTGGTGGTGAGGAGGGGTGGGATGTGGTGGTTGCAGGAAGAAAAGTCTGGACCAGGTGAGGCCGTCTTTGTGGAAGGCGACTGAGCAGAGTGCATGGGCGAGCCTTTCGACAAAGTCACCCAACCCAACCGGCAGGTGGCCCGGGTGGACCGTGCTTCTTCTGTCCTGCTGCTGCTGCTGCTGCTTCTACTGCTGCCATCAGCCGTCGTGAAAAAAACCCCCCAAAAAAAAGGAAAAAAGAAAGAGTAACACGCGCTCCACCGCCCTGACCCACCCGTCTGCTAAAACGCGCGCGTCACCGACAACCGCCGCCACCCGCCCGCCCGTCGTCTGTGACCTGTCGTCTGCTACTCAGCCGCCTAGCCTCCGTCAGCCGTCTGGCCGAGGGCCACTCTCCTGCCCTTCCCGCAGTGACAGGCAGGCCACAGGCCAACACAGCGCCCCGAGGTGGTCTGGATCCTCTTAGCCATCTGGGCTCGCAGGCCATTCCAATCAATGCCCGCCTCACATCAGTCACAAGCTCGTTGACAAGGATCTCGGGACCGCCTAGATGTTCTGCGGCAAGTAGCAAGAGATGCAGGTGGTGGCAGCTGGGACATGGTAAAATTCGGTTCAGGTTGTACAGCGGTCAAGAGGCCGAAAGGCTAGAGCTTGGCCGAGTCCTTGAACTCGCCGATGGCCATGTCCTTGGCGACCTTTTCGATAATCTTTTCGCTGTGGTACGTCCAGAAGGCCTCGCTCGCATCCTTGCCGCAGTTCTTGAGCAGGATCTTCTTTCCTCCCGGGTGCTGTGCGGATCAAGACGGAACGAGGAAGAAGCGCAGACAGAGACAGAGGCCGAGGACGACGGCAAGGGGGGAACGGGGCGTAAGCCATACTGGTCCATCGCCCTCGCGGAGCGCAAGGTAACAAGCCTGGACTCACGTCGTCGAGGAAGTCGGTCACATCATAGACCTTGCCGTCAACGACGACCCAAGCGGACTCCTCTGTTTGGCAGGGCAAGTAGAGGGAAAGGTATGCAGGGAGTGCGCCACAGCAGTCGGTCAGTCAAAGACGCTCGGTCGAGGATCACATCCGGCCGACGTGCTACCCTCCCACGGCACAGTGACGCCGGGTCACACGGTTCCTCCAGCTTCCAGCATGTCCTGTCGCCAGCATCACTGCTCGACGCTACCTGGCAGAGCGGTCTAGCTACTTCTTGCCAAATCTAGCCTTGGTGTCGAGCCGATCCGCCCGGCTCCCCTGACCCCGCAAGTCTCGACAGCCGCTGCTATGCCGAAAGTCACCACGGTCCCCATGTCCCGCTAGCTCTACGACCGCTACACAGGTTCCTGCACTCGACACTCACCGGACTTGTGCTGCTTGAGCTCGTTGGCATCGACCGTCTTAGCCATGATGTCTATCACTCGACTGGATCTGGCTTGCGCGGATGAATGAAGAGGTGGCGAGGAATCGAAGGCGTATCGGATCTGGGATACGTCGAAGTCGTGGAAGGGTGCGGTGAGCGTTGCTGGGTGGTGGTTGCGGTTGCGGGTCTATTGGTCGACAAGAAAGGTGACGACGAGGGAGACGGGAAAGATGATGGCGTTGCGGACGATAGCGGTGGGCATTGCTTTGAGGCCGGTCTGCGCTGGCGGGTGTGAGCCGGTACACGAGGGAATCTTCCGCGCCGATCCCTGGCGCTGTTCGCCTCTCCGCCCCGAGCACGAGACGCATCCCTCCGGCTTTCAAACGTCCCAGGCGCCGGTCGGCCAGCTTTTCAAGCGATTTCTCCAGACCGCCCCGCTCGGCAGGAGCCAAGGTGGAGGTGCACGCGCCCAATGCGCGTCTCCTCATTGGCTGCTTGCCTTGCGCGTGCGGAACCGAGAGCAGAGAGTCCTCCCTCCGGCACAGCTGGCAACACCACGGCGGCGGCAGCTACGGATGGCTATGGATAGCTACGCATGGCTACGAGGCGGGTACTGTACATGCTGAGGACAGGTTGATGAAATGTGTTCAAATTGTATGGTAAGTGGAAGCTACAAGAAGGTATATATGCTCACACGACGATGCTTTCTAGACGGAGAATAGGAGCGCAAAGGAAAAGGAATGACTAGCTCTAGCGGCAGTAAGCCGGGGGATGACGGGGCAGAAGCGGAAGGGGACAAAGGAAAGAAGGAGTGTTGTTTTCGGTAGTGATGTTTATGAGGGTGGTGAGATGCTGGCCGCCTTTCACTCCGCCGGCGAAAAGTCGCTGTCGCGATCATGGCGATGGTGTGGCGACGAGTGGTGGAAGGGCTTCGACGCATGCACCAGGCTCTCGCGCTTGTTGTTGCGTACGGGCTCGCCGACGGCTCCTGCAGCCTGCGAGAGCGGCCACACGCCGAAACCCCTTCCGCCGCTCTCCAGCCCGACGACCAGACGCTCCTGGTGGACGGGCTCGTCAAACAGACCTAACAGGTCGGTGGCTGTTGTACGGAAGACGGCCTGTCGATTCAGCGCGAGCTTCTGAATGCCCGTCGAGACGCCCCTGTCGGCGGGGATGTTGTGGGCCGTGGGTGTCTTTTTCTCCTGCTTCGATCCGTCGTCCAGCGCTGCAGGATGAGCATGCGCGAGCATGGTCGCGACCGAGGCGAGCGTCGAGTGATGCGCGTGCGTCTGGCCGGCGGACAGGTGGACGGCAATCAGGCGAGTCGGGTCCATCAGCACCTTCTGGGCCAGGTTGGCCGCGGGGATCTGCACCCGCTTGCCCGTCAGCGGGCAGTCGTAGGTGATCGAGTCGGACGACGTGCTCCACGCCCAGACGAACAGGAAGATGGCCACCAGAGCGTACGAGTAGAGCAGGGCAAAGTAGAAGTAGAGGGCGACGACCGGATACTGGCTCGCCAGGATGTTTTCGAACTGCAGCACCGGGACCGCGACGGGCGCGAGCAGGACCGAAGCCTCTTTAAGCAGGATGTAGCTGAGCGAGTGCTCGAGCTCAACGATGAAACGCTGGCTGTCCATCTTGCCCGTAAACGGTGTCATGGCGAGGGCGAGCGAGCGCGCCACCTTGCCCGCCATCAGCGGACCGGACAGCTGGTAGGCGAGGTCGGGAGAGGCCAGCGTTTTATTCTCGCGCAGCTCGAACGTCCCGTTGAAATACGCGACGTCGAGGTCGTAGATGCTCATGTTGCAGATGGCAATCGAGTAGATCGAGCCGTCCGTGCCTTGCTGAAGCGCCTCGAAGCCCGTGTCGTCGAGGCTGGTGGTGTTGAGCCCTTCATAGGCGACGAGAACCTCGACGGGCAGCGGGTTGACGGGCTCGGAGTCGGTCGCCAGGCTGAACGCAGATTGGTTGGTAGATTGTGTCAGCTGGGCTCTCGTCCTAAGTTCGTAGTCCGGGTTACTATAGATGCGCGGGTGGCCGACGTTGGAGCAGTCGAACGAGGCGGCATCGTGCCGGCACGATGGCGTGATGATCTGGCACTGACTTTTCACGCCGATGGTCGGGATATGGAACATCTGTGCAGTGGCGACATCGGAGGCGGCGGCGAAGACTAGCGTCTCGCCGTTCGGAGGCGGCGGCGGTGTGAAGCGATAGCTGTTGCGTCCCGCGCGGAAGGCCTCCTCCAAACGACCGGACTTGTCGTCCTCGTCTTCGTCCTCTGCGAGCGTCGCTTCTGTCCAGTGGAGAGCGACGTTCTTGGCCTGAAGTGCTTCGATGTTGAGCCGGGCGCCAAAGTCGAGGTCACCCATATCCTCGTGAATCGTGACGAGGCACGGAGGCG
Source organism: Thecaphora thlaspeos (assembly GCA_900291925.1). Lineage (NCBI taxonomy): Eukaryota > Fungi > Basidiomycota > Ustilaginomycetes > Urocystidales > Glomosporiaceae > Thecaphora > Thecaphora thlaspeos. Next base: position 642,201 of record UWYS01000004.1, on the reverse strand, counting down.
CCTGCGTACCCTGCAGCTCTGGGCAGAGGGTGGTGTTGAGCTCCATTCCGTAGCTTCGCATCACCGGCTGCGGCTCGACGTTGACGATTTGCACCACCTTGACCGTCTCGTGGAGCCAGAAGTCGGTCCAGGTGATGGCTGCATTGACCATCAGCAGGATGATAAGCCACGTCACCGCCTTCTTGAGCAGGGCAGGGACGCTGGCGCGCGAGCCGCGGTTGTTGAAGATATGGCGCAGCGTGTCCCAGACGGCTCCGAGCGACTGGCCGCTGCAGAGCTGGAGGAGCAGCGCATACTGCATCGGCGTTGGGAGCTGCTCCTTTTGCGCGACGGAGGGGCACTCGGCTACCTTGGCCTGGAGGATCAACCAGTCGGTGGCGAGGCTATAGGCAATCAGTGCCATGTAAGGGTAGATCGAGGCGCCCGCCAGCGTCGAGATGATCGTCGAAAAGCTGAGCCCGGTGCTGTGCGAGGTCTCGGCGTTGAAGCGGAGTGAGATGAGGCCCAGCGTAGGCTCGGTGTAGAGGCGGTCCGGCTCATTCTCGACGCCCTCGCGGACAAAGATGACGCCATCGCTCTGCAGCGGAAGCCTGTGCGACATGATCCAGAGCACCATGATCGTCGCAAGGCCGGCCGTCAGCAGAAGCACCGCCACCGAGGGCCCCAGCAGGAACCACGGCGGCTGGTACTTCTTGCTCTGTGCGATGTAGAGGAGCGAGTGCTCGATTTCGTGGACCGCGGGCTGCGCTCCCTTCTCGTCGTACCTCATCCCTCCGACATTCGAGGGTCCTCCTCCCGTTATCGGCGTCTCGGAAGGACGGGGCGGTACTGGCGATGAGTCGATCAGCGTCGAGGCTCTGCTGCTGGTTCTCTGCATGGGATGCATCACGATGGTGCTAGGCTCGTAGTCGGCCAGGTAGGACTCGCGACGACGCGAAGAGGCCTCGTCTATCAGGTGATCGCGCGACTCGAAGGTGCGCAGCGTGTCCTGTCGCTGGATGTCGAATCGATGGTCGTTCTCGATGTCGAGGTCGACGGGGTCGTAGTCGTGCCAACGATGCGGCTGCCGGTCGTCGGGCGGCTGGGAGTGGCCGTAATACGACATGACGGGCGTGCGTGGTTAGGTCGGACTGCGCTGGTGGCTGTGCAGGTGAATCGGAGACGGTGAAGTGAAGATGCTGCTTTGCTGCGCCGTCCTGGAAGGCGTCGACTGAAGGAAGGACCTAGCGTAGTTGGTGGCCGAACGAGCTAAGCTAAGCTTTAAGGAGCTAGTGATGCGGAAAACACTGTTCGGCGCCTATGGATGAAAGATGAAGAGGGGGTCCCCACTGAATGAGACGACGGAACGGTGGAACGGTGGGGACTACCACCGTCGGCCTCTTTAGCAGGTTGGTGAGGACCTTGAGAAAGGGACACCGAAGCCGCAGCTCCAGTTGCTTTGCTGTCGGAAAGAGCTGCCGATAAGGGACTCCCTTTGTCAGAGGGCTGCCGGCCTCATGCTTCGGCCTCTGGCAACAATCCTGAATGGTATGACGGCGGCTGGGTGGGCGTAGCAGCTGATTTCGAATTTGTGTTGCTGCTCACTTCCGTATCACGCACGCCGAGCAAGTGATGAGATGGGGTGTGGGCTGCGCTAGGAGCGGCATCGTGAGCACGGCAGCGGCTTGCTGGCACGCATCGATAGAGTTGGTCGAAGCCCCTCTGCCGACCACTGTATGACCTTCGTACTACAGAAGGAAGAGGGTGGGTTTCAGCTGTTCGGAGCCACCTACTGCTGCTGCTGGGTCCAGAGCTGGAGGCTGCGTGGCAGTAGGCCCTAGCGTGGCTCCTGCATCCGATGGCGTTCGACAGGGGGGGAGGGAGAAGCGATGCGCCTTCTGACATGCTTCCAGCGGCGCCGGAGGGTTGATTGACGGGTGGACTTGCGCGGTCACATCGATAGTCTAGAGGGAGAGTGATGGCAGGTGGGCGTTTGCAGTGGCCGAAAGGATGGGTCAGAGAGAAGGAGCGGGTGTTGTTGGTTGTTGCCAGGAAGAGGAGACCCTGGGTGGCTGCCGAGGCCCCTTGGCTCGGTCGGCGAAACAGAAGAGCAGCTGGGTGCGAGGTGAGGCGACGGCTGCAGAGCCAACGTCGGGAGCAAAGGAGTCATTCTGCCTTTGCTTGTCCTTTGCGTTGGATGCTGCTTGCTACGCGCTGCTATCCACGCCATGCTGTCGCTAGGGATGACAGGCGGGCCAGCGGCGAGTGGTCCTCCTTCTGCAGGGGAACGGCGCGATCTGCCGCCGCCAAGTAGCATATCTACCGTACAGCGATCGTTTCTTTGGAGGGGAGCAAGCGCAAGTCAACCGCGCGGCGGCGGCGAGGAATGGACGGAGCGCTTGTGACGCTCCCTCGGACCGCTCTCCTCTCTCTCTCCTACGTTCTGGCTAGGTCGCCAACCGGCAGATGAAAGTGGCGGCGCTTTCAGCTTTGATCGCCTTGACCATCGCTGCGCTGCCTGCAACAGAGTGGCGTCCCTCTTCACGCAGCAAAGACACGATTATTGTGGAGAGGGTCCGCACCCGTCGAGCTAGTTAGCGGACTCCAGTACATGGAACCGAAAGACAGCCATTGGCCGGCCGGCCAGCCAGCCGGATACCTGCAGTGTTAGTAGGGCGCTTGACCTTGAGCTTTCTGCCTGCTCTTGGTGCTCTCGATGCCCCCTTCCTTCTCCTTTCCGCGCAGTCATGTCACTTTGTAGAGAGGGTGGAGAACAGAGATGAGCTCGTCCCGCAATCAAGGTTGGCACGTTTCTTCTCGTCCTGCATCTGCCCCTGCTCACACCGAGTCGTGGAAGGGTCTGCCAGCTCTCTACCTGCTGCGACTTGATCTGGGGCGGTCGTCCCGATCTCATCTGCATCGACCATGCTTTGGCTATCGGCGATGTCCAACGATGATGCTGACGCATGGCCCGAATGGTTGGGTTCAATCTCTAAGGAACTGCCTATCTCGTACCAAGGCCCGCCGGCCACGGTGTTCCTCCCACCGCATCAGCGTATCCCTGCAGCGGCAGCCGCCTTCGTTAGGTCGGCCGTAAACTGGGCATTGGTCGTCCCTGCGAGGCCGAGCCAGAGGCACGTTGGATCGCGATCCGGCGTATCGACAAATAGTCAAGCATCAGTTTACTAGCCTGTCTGCTGCCGTTGCAAGACGAGCTCGCCGACGCCCGCTCGTGTCTACATAACCACTCACGCTTGTTGGCACCCCAGACGCCGCCGCTAGTTCCGGGCGCCGCCTTGTGCACTTCGGCACGATCTGATCGAGCAAGAGCGACGAAGGGAGTACATCGATGAGCGACAGGCGGACGAGTCGGCTTCAGCCATTCGCCGCTCTCGCCGCCTCCGTCATAGGAAGGTACGACGTCTAGAGAGACGACGATACTCACCAGCGACGATCAAGGTTGGATCCGAGACGGTAGACTCGACGGCCTTCCACTTCGCGCCCAGCCACCTTTCGGCCTCCAGCTCATCGAATCCACCCGCGGAAAAGGAGGCAGCGGCGGCAGCGTCGGAACCTTTGGCAGAGTTGGCACGGGCGCCGAGGTCGGTCCCGCTAATAGCCGCCGCTGCAATGGCCGAGACGGTGTACTGCATTGTTGTATTGGTGGCTTATCGCTCTCGGTGGGCGCTGATACCGCGTATGAATGACGGCACGGTTCTGGTGGGTGGTGCACGGATCGATCGTACCAGAGAGTAGGCTGGAAAGTGGTATGCGATGAAGTTGCGAACAGAGAGGTGGGAGGTGGCCGGCGAGGAGGGAGCCTTTTCCGATTTCCGCTCCACATAGACGAAAGAGCACAGGGCCCCGCGAACGGGCCATCTTCTGGGCGCGGCTCTACGCCTCGCCCACCTTCCTATCCTTACGGCCTCTGGCGGCATTGCAGCGACAGCAACGGCAACAGTGTCCTAACTAAGCTCGTCGATCGAATTTGCACAGTCTGATTGAGTGTGGTTGTTCTGCGCCAGTGAATGGATGTGTGGAAGTATGTTGGAAGACAAAGGGGACACTATGCTAGGTAGAAAATGACAACGGGCTTGACATTCGCAGAGCCTTTGGGAAGGAGCCACCGCCTCTACTTTGCTTGAATCGCGTTGACCAGCCTGTGGGAGGAAAAGGAGAGAGTGAAGAGTTTCAGTTGGGCGATCAGCATGGCTGTATCCGGTTCGATGTCGCAATTGACTGCCAGAAGATAGCAGATGAGAGCGGGTACAAGGGGCCGCGGTACTCACCAGTCGAGCCCCTCTTCTATACCTTCGCCCTTTGTGGCGCAGCACTTGAAGATGGACCATTGGCGGTCCTTGAGTTCAGAAAGCCCGAGCTTCTCGCTCACTTCGCCCTCGTCAAGGGCCCCCGGAAGGTCTTGCTTGTTGGCAAACACGAGCAGCTTGGCATCCTTGAGCTCCTCCTCTGAGAGCATCGAGATGAGCTCCGCCCGCGCCGTTTCAAGCCTCGCCGTGTCTGAAGAGTCGATGACGTAGATGATGGCTGTCGTGTTGGCGAAGTAGCACCTCCAATATGGTCTGCAGTGCCAATGCAGCCGGGGAAGCAAACGAGCGTGCCGAATTCGTGTCAGAGAGCGTGCATCTACAGAAAATCTAATTGCAGTCCTCCTTTGAAGTGCCGTGTGGTAGGACTCACCTGATGCTCGTTTGCCCACCGAGATCCCACACCTGGAACTTGATGTTCTTGTATTCCACCGTTTCGACGTTGAAGCCGATCGCTGCGGGAGGGGGGCCGCAACAGAGGGAGGACGAGTCAGAACAGGCCACTCTGGCAGGGTCACCCACATTCGTGATCCCAAAGAGGCGAATGGAGGAAGACTTACTCGGTATCGTCGAGACGACCTCGCCAATCTGCAGCCGGTAGAGTATTGTTGTCTTTCCGGCGCTGCAAGTCGCAGCAGGCGTCTCTTGGATCGTGAGCAGTCTGCCAGTCCATCGGGTACGGGCGGATCTCCAGCTCGCCTGGGACAGCTCTACTCACCTATCTAGACCGAGCATGAGTATCCTGACCTCCTCGTTCTTGGCCCAAAACGCCAGTCTGCCGAACAATGACGAGAATGTGAGGCCCATCGTGGGATGGATTGGATGTATGTGCTGCCGTTCCTCTTGCGGTTGGCAGGATCCTCCAGCTCCGTCGCTGGCCACTGTAGGCGTGCAGAACAAGCTGTCCGGGTGCTCCGTGGATCCTAAATGTCAGCGCTCGCTTCCTCTAGATTGCGGCAAGTGGTTGAGTTGGCTATGCCGGGTGGAGTTGCGCTCCGATCGACAAATTGACCTCGTTGAGTGAGAAAGTGATGGACAAAGGCGAGGTATAGGTTGATCGAGTGCGATGAAGGCGGTTGCGTTTTGTACGGGACTGATGAGTGATAATGATAGGGCGAGGATGGGATGAGATCGGGAGGGGGGGCCGATGCTCAAGATCAACACTCTCTAAACGCCGGGGCGGGCGGTGGGCTGCAGACCTTGGACGCTGGCGGGCCCAGACGCACCGCCGTGCGCGGGTCCGCCTGCAGCTCCGACTCGGAAGTCGGGCGCGAGTTTCCAAATGCCCGATGGACGCGCTGCAAGGGCGAGCCAGCAATGAGAATCGGGTCAGCCTTGGTTTGTGATCAAGCGCCTTCGCGCCGCGCTCCTCTCTCCCTCTGCTCGGCGAAAGGAAGCACGCAGCCTCCCGCCTTCCTCCACTCGCCTCCTCACCACCACGGCCACCACCACCTCGCCCCGCTCTCTCTCGCACCCGACACGCTCCCTCGTTCCCCGGATTGCTCAGCCACGCGACACTCTCTGCTAAGCTTTCCCGGACCCTTCGCTCCACCAAGCATACATCCGCACCCGATACCCTGACTCTGTGACCGGGTCCTCCGAGCATCCGCTTTCCGCTACCCCTCTGCAGCTCAAAGGCAGCGCCCACCACAGACCACCCTGCTTCAACATGTCGTCAAGACAAAAGGTGACGGTTCAGCCGATCAATATCATCTTCAGGCACCTCCAGCAGCAGTCCCGCGTCTCGCTGTGGCTCTATGACAACGTCGACTTCCGCATCGAAGGAAAGATCATTGTGAGTGTCGCTCGCTCGGACCAACTGCATGCCATCCCATAGTGAAGCGACGGCATCGCTCGAGCAGTCTCTGCTGCCTGTCAGAGGATAGAAGGTGTGAGACTCTATGCATTCAAGCTGACCCACCTTGCCTGCTTGGCTCCGCCTATCCCGTGCACACGCTATCAATGTCCCTAGGGTTTCGATGAGTTCATGAACATCACGCTCGAGGACGCCGAGGAGGTCTGGGTAAAGAAGGACAAGCAAAGGAAGGAGCTCGGTGAGTAGCATCCGGAGCTGTTGGCCTCCTGGCTTATGCGTCATTGCTTCCGCCCCTGCTAACGTAGTTATTGGCTTCTCTCTCCCGGTCGTTGCGGTCCTCAGGGCGCATCCTGCTCAAGGGCGACAACATCGTACGTACCTCTCCCGGCCCATGTCGCATCTCAATTCCCTCTGCTGTGATCCCTCACTGACTTCCGGACATCTTTCTTGCTTCTTGCAACTGAATGCAGACACTCATCCAGCCGGCGATGTGAAGGGACCTCTGCAGCTTTGCCTTCTCGCTTCACTCCCCTCCCCTCCGTCTCTTCGACTGTTCTCACCCGCTGCTCCCACAAACTCCCACGCCAAAACATGTACAGTATAGCTAGCTCTCCATGCGTCCCTTTACCTCTCTCTCTCGCCGAAAAGCATCACAGCATCATAAACCTCGGCGACGCCGTTATCGTTTCAGTCTTGGCCTCAGCTGTTCGCACAAGCCGGCCGGTATACGAGCAGGTGGCTGGTCAAGGATGCAGTCAACGCGCCGACAGGCTGAGGTGTAAGATCAAGATTGCAACACCTTCTGATGCCGGTCTGCTCCGGTCTTTCACCTGCCACCGCCGAACCTTGCACCGCCGGCGGCGTAGGCGTTGTCGTATCCACCGGCGCCTCCAGCCGTCGCAGTGGCGGCGCCTCCAGCCGTTGCGCCTCCGCCTCCCGGTCTCTGTGCTTTGTTCTCGACCTGTTTGCGGTACTCGATCTTTTCCACCTTGACCTCGCCGTCGATGAGCTGGTAGACGTACGTCACGACCACGGCTCCTTGGATATCGAGGACTGTAGAGGCGGGGAAACAGACGAAAGAGAGTGCGTCTAGATACGTGTCAGTGCCGGTCTGTGAAAGAGCGGGCGGCGGTGCGGGGTCAGTGGGGCGACTTACGGGCGAAGCTGGGTGTAGGCCCTGGCGCCTCGGTGGGTTCCTCTTCCGTCTCGTCATCCTTCTTCTCCTCGGACCCGGCCTTGCCGTCGCCCTTGGGCTCGGCACCCTTGCCCTCCGCCTTGGCATCGGCGGTCGCATCGGCACCCTTCTTTGCGTCTGCCGCTGGCGTTGCCGTCGCTGATGTCGCCGTTGCCAGTGTCGCCGCTCCGTCAGACTTCTTTGCCGCCTCCCCGCTACCGTTGTTGCTGGGCGCGCCTTCTTTAGACGCCGCGTCTCCTTCAGACGAAGAGGAAGGCGGCGCGTTGGAGATGGGCCAGACGGGATGCCAAGCTCCCGTGGCGCTGCCTGGGTTGACAAAGAAGCGGCCATCGAGCTCAAACGCCTCGAAGCGGTGAGTATGTCCAGTGAGAAGGATGTCGGCGTCCATGGCACGGGCGATGGCAGCCAGCGATTGAGTGTCGCCCGCCGGTACGACCTGGTGTCCATGCAGCACGCCGATTCTCAGCGGCGGGTGGTGCAGGACGAGGCTCGAGGGGAAGTGCGGGTTCTAGCAAAGGCAGAGCGGACGAGAGCCGGGGCCAAGGAGAAGGACGTATGAGCGAGGCACTGCGTGTTCGCTGGACCGCTGCGCAGAGGGGACTCACGTCATCGTAGTCACCCTTCACAACGTGGACGTCGCCGGCGATGGTGCGGAGGTAGTGTAGGTAGTCGGTGTTGCAGACGTTGCCGGTGCAGATGATCTGCTGGATCTTGCCTGGAACGAGGAGCTTCTTGAACTTGGAGGGGAGATCGTGCGACCGAAAGGGGATGTGCAGATCACCTGCGCGGACGACGTCGAAGGCAACAAGGCGGAGAGAGGGACTCAGACGAGGGTCAGCGCGTATGTGCAGCTTTCGGGACGAAGGCGCTTGGCGTCGGAAGCAGAGTAGAGGAGCGCGACGCACCGATGACGAGCACGAGCATTGTAAGATGGGCAGCGAGGGCTGAGACGGAGGCGTATGTCTTGGGAAGAAAGGGAATGGTGGTGGCAAGGCCAGGGTGGAAGATGGAAGGGAAGACGGGCGAAAGTAGGGAGGAAGGAGCGAAGGATTGGAGGTGCCCGGCTGCTCGCTCAGACCAGCCTTGGCTTGTGCGTGTGGAGTCGAGCGCGGCTGAGCGCGCGGGCGAACGCGGGCGAACGCGGGCGAACGCGGGCGAGGCAAGGTCGTATCCGAAGGCGGAGCGCGCTCAGGGTCCGAGAGCAGGGCGTTGGGCGCGCTTGAGAAGGAGAAAGTAGAAATTACCTGTGCCTCGCTCCAGCCTCGCCTCTTCCTCCCTGTCTGCCTGGCGCAGCCGTAGCGCAGCTGGCAGCGACAACAACCAAAGGGAGCTTTCCGTGCTTCCAACGCTTCCTGACCCCCTTCCATCAACCCAACCCAACCCCCCCCCTCCCCCATCCTCGCCATCCTCGCCATCCTCGCCATTCTCGCCATCCTCGCCTCGCTGCATTCCTTCTCTGACTCCAACCCACCTGCTTAGCCTCCCGACACCTCGAGCTCCTTCACACTCCCGCCTCTACTTACATAGCAACACAACCTCCGCCTCACTTCATCCTTCGATCTTCCTTGCAAAGGCTCTCCTTCCCACAGCCCGCCAGGCTGTCCGTGAACTCAGACTTAACACATTGGCCGCTCGTCTCACCCTTCATACCCGCCACAGCCCCTTCGAGTGACCGCCAGTCTTTCCCGCCTTCCAACCCAATAGTTCTCGTCGTGCGTACACCGATGCTGCGCAGCATCTGAGAGCCTGCTTGGTCATTCTCGCAGAGCAAGCCTCGACGTGATGCCCGCGGCAACGCCCTCTTCCTCCCGCCTCGAGCGATATCACCCAGAGGACAGATACGCCAGCGAATACTCGAGCCGTAGGCGTCGCAATTCGCCCCACCGCGGTGAGTCTAGCTCGCGCGACAACCGCTACACCAGCAACACCGCCTCCTCCAGCAGCAGGCACAGATCGCACCACTACGATGACCGCTACGACGTACGACATTCGTCGTCCTTCGATTCAGACGACTGGGGCCGGTCCTCTAGGAACCACCCGTACGAGCCGGACCAGTCACACAGGGCCCCGTCGCCGACATGGTCGGATCGACACCAGCATGGCGGGAGCTCGCGGCATGCTTATCGTGATGAGGTTTACTCGCGCGGCTGGGATCGCAGCCCGTCTCCCGACAGACGCAATCACCATCGGGCAAGGCCGAGCCGCGACTACAACTACGACCATGCTACCAGCCGCCGTCTTCATGACGACGACTGGCGGCGGTCCGATCAGGTCAGAAGGCGCTCGCCAGACAGGAGCTGGGACGACAGCGGCCCTTCTCGACCGCACCGGAGGGAGGACGACCGTTACCTCGCTCGAGAGCGTCCCCGGAGCCGCAGCCGGAGCCGCAGCCGCGATCGCCATCGCTACCGAGATGGAGAACATCGCCGCAGCAGCAAATCGCACAAACCGAGGGAAGAGGAAAGGCCGTGGCAATTTCGAGACCGGCATTTTTCTCGCAGCCCAAGCCATGCGAGGGTAGCAGGCCCGGCGGGAAGCAATAAGCCGCTCGTCAACGGCGAGGAAGGGGAGCTAGAAGATGCTCCTGGGCAGTCGTCGGCCAGGGCCGGGAAGCTGGAAACGCTGGGGAAGGATAGGTCGAATGGAGACGGCGTCGACCGGCGGCGGGACGAAGCATCGATCACCACTCTGCGGAGGAAGGATTGGGCTGATGCAAGCAACGACAGATTGACTTTACCGAGAAGGAAGGAGCAGACCGCTGCCGCGACGGAAGCCGGCAGGGATCCGAAGACCGGCTTGAGTTGTGGTCCGCCTGAGTCCTCTTCACTGCCAGCCCGCTCGCTCGCCGCGAAGGTTGCAGCACCGTCATCAGCACCGGATCCGGGACCGTCTCGCCCGAGCCCGAAAAGCCAGACGGAGCTGCCATCTCCGCTCGACCACAGCTCGCCCTCGCACGGCGGAGCGTTTACCCCACGGCCGGAGATGCCGAGCCCTGCCACGACGGTCGACTCCAAGGCTACAGCCTCTACAGACGACGCTAAGGCTGCCGAAGACGACAGCGCCAGCAACTCGCAGCAGGACGGCGCGACACCTCGTGCCGCGCGGTCAGCAGCTGCAAACCTAAACGGCACGCATCCTACCGCAGCGCCACCGACGGGCCCAGCAGCATGGAGGCGAATCACGGGCGAGCGGCAGCGCACCGTTGTCGAAGCGAGCGGTTCCGTTCCGGCTGTCTCTATGCTTGCTGACTCGGTGGCCGCGTCGCCTGCTGTCCCCACGGCGCCCCGCGCCTTTCGGACCGCTTCAGCGGCAGCGGCAGCTACTGCAGCTACTGCTGTTCTTCCGCTGACGTCTTCGTCGTCGCAGATGGGACCTCCGCAGTCTGGTCAGACTGCCACGGCCGCCGCTCCGAAGCTCGGAGACGCAGAAGCGCTGCAGCCATCTTCCCCCGAGCAGCCGCTTTCGGCCCCTAGTCGTCCGCCCGTGGCCGCTGACGAGGTCCAACCCACCAAGCGTTCCTTTGGCTACGTCCCGCTCCCCAACGAGCTCGACGTCGAAGATCGTGCGAAGAATTACCTCCTGGGGTACGATCCGGCTCTGTCGAAGGACAAGGCGAAGGGCAAGTATTGCATCAAGCGGGACAGGCCGCGGCCGTCGTCCGCAGACGGCGCCTCCACCGTCTCGGATCCTCGCCTCGGGGTCGTGCACGGCGGACGCAGGACGGAACGGGGGCGCAAGAAATTCGTCCCGAAGGTGCAGCCCGTTGAGTTCTATGAATGGGACAAGTATTCCGTCGGACAACGGCCTCTACCGCCGCCGAGGGAGCTTCTTGTTACTGGTCTTTCAGCCCGCACAACGCAGGGCGAGCTGATCCAGCTATTCCGCGGCTTCGGCCGCATAGAGCAGCAGGACCTTAAGCTTGAGCCCTTGACCGGGCAGAGCCTTGGTGTCTTCTCGCTGACCTACGCACACGACTTCGACGAGGACGGCAAACCCCTCCCGGGCGCCTCGGCCGGGCACGCCCTACAGAATGGACATAACATAGCCAAGGCGGCGCTCAAGGCCATGCAGGGGAGGCGCATTGGCACCGAGGTCATCACCGTCTCACTGGATCGCAACCGCACAAAGTATAAGCTGACCTACAGGCAAGAGGCGCAAAGGCGGATAGACGCGAGGCGCCGCAATGAGTTGGCGGCCCAGGGCATTGCGACTTCAACGCCGGCCGCTGCTGCCAGCGTCAATGGCAAGATCACACCACTCAGCAGCACCGATGCCCGGTCGCGCGACACTGGCTCGGGCCAGTCGGAAGCAGCACTGCCGTCGACCTCGATGCTGCCTCCTCCCGCCAACGTTGCTCCGCGTGCGCCGAGATCGCTCCTGAACCGGCCGCCTGCGACATCTTCGCCCTTCAGAGGGTCGCCACTACAGCGGACCGCTTGGGGTGCAGAGCCTTCGGAGCTGCCGCGCCGAACGCCGGCTTCATCGTCGGCACTCAACTGGAAAGATGAGCCCGGGACCGATTGGAGAAATCACCGCGGCGGTGACAGCTACGATCGAAGGCCGCTTAGCCACTCGGCGAGCAGGGCCTCCCACGACACCTCGTCAGACCGTGCTCGCGAGCCGAGGCTGTCTGCAGACGATTGGCACGATAATCTTGGCGACGTTGAGGAGTCGACCGAACGGATCCTGCGGCGCCTGGCCGAGCTCGGCAACCCATACGTCTACGTCGCACACCCGAGCGCCCGGGACATTGGCCTGTCGGCTGTTCGCCATCACTTTAGCGATTTTGCACCTGCCGTTGTCACTGCCGACGAACGCGGATTCTACGTCGGATTTACGTCCGGCGATGCAGCCTCGCGGGCGCGAATGGTTCTCGACAAGAAGGCGCTCTACAGCTACCATCTCACCGTCTCGGTCCGGGAGGCCCCGGACGCCGAGTCGATTCGCAAGGAGGCGCTGGCCGCCAAGGCTTTTGCCCCGTCCGAGGAGCCGCCGACTGCTGCCGACCTCTTCAGGCGACGCCGCGTCATTGTGGGCCAGGGCTGGTCGCACGTAGTCGAGGCGGAAAAGTTGGAGTACATGCCTGGCGAGCTCGCGGAGGCAACTTTTGCGCTGATTCAGAAGGAGCTGGCCGAGCACCTCATCCGCCGCGTCAGAAGCCACATCGTCGGTCAGCTGGTTTCCGACTTCATCAAGCCTACCGGGCCCGGCGGACAGCTGATGGCCGAGTTGAATCAGAAGCGGGTGGCTGGTGGAACGATGGCCGCGTCGATGGACGCCAAGCTGCCGTCTTTCGAGAAGGTCGCGCCTGCTGTCAAGAGGTCGGATCTGGACTTTCACATCCCGAAGAAGCCGACATCGGCCAGCACCGCGGAGGCGAGAGTCAAGAAGCCGTCGAACAGCGACCGCAAGTCTAAGATAAACCACAGAGACCCCGAGGCGGGCTCTGACGATGAGTCAGCTTCGGCTGACGAGCGACACACATCCGCCAAGGCGACAAGGGCGTCCATCGAAGTCGAAGAAAAGGATCGGAGGGTAGGCCTCGCCGCCCACCGCAGAATGCCCGACTTTTCGGATGACGAGGAGATGGGCGAGCCTGCCCGATCGGTCTTGGCATCGGTCGAGCCATCAGATGTCGACCGGGTCAGTGTCGAGCCCAGATCCTCCAAGGCGAAAGCGTCAAAGAAAAAGAGCAGCAAGAAGAAGTCGCAGGCGGTAGCGCTGCTAGAAGAGGAGGCAGAGGCCGAGGAGGAAACTACGACACGAGACAGCTCTCCAGCCGCTATCAGATCGGCCGCAGTCAAGAAGAGCAAGCCGTCGAAGGTGTCTAGGGTGGCGACGCCAAACGTCGAGCCCTTCTCTGCCGGTCTTGCCCAAGATGAAGAAGACCTCTACTACGTCAAACTAGCGCTGGAACGTCACAGGGAAGGCCTGCCCCTCACCGAGGCCGGTTGGCCTGCAGACTCAGAGCTGCAGCTGCAGCTTGATCAGGCCGCGAGAGCGGGGGAAGGAGCTGCGGTGTCGGCGGCAGAGGCAGCGGCAGAGGTCCAGCAATGCGCCCACCAGTCCGGCTCGGCTCGGACAGAGGGGTTCTACAAGATCCCGGCCGCAGACAAGGCGGCGCACCTCCCGGACCGCAACAAGAAGAGCGAGAAGGAGGCGCCCAACGTCCATGCGCTAGCGTCCGCACGAAACAACCGCGCCGACTCGCGACGCCTCGTGCTGGGCATCGAGCAGCACAAGAAGGAGACGGCAAGCGACACCGACATCTTCAAGATCAACCAGCTACGGACGCGCAAAAAGCAGCTCAAGTTTGCTAAGTCGCCCATCCACGATTGGGGGTTGTACGCGATGGAGAAGATCCTACCGGGAGACATGGTGATTGAATACGTGGGAGAGGTGGTGAGGCAGCAGGTGGCTGATGAGAGGGAGAAGCAGTACGAAAGGCAGGGCAACTTTAGCACGTACCTTTTCCGGGTCGACGACGACCTCGTCGTCGATGCGACGCACAAGGGCAACATCGCGCGGCTAATGAACGTGAGTGGCATCCGAAGCGCGACAGAGTGCACCAGTTGCGAGCAGGCTAGACTTCTTGACTGACACGACCGGAAGCCTCCGCCACCCGTTCATTTCCCCTCTCCCTTTCGCCCGTCCGCAGCACTGCTGCACGCCCAACTGCAACGCCAAGATTCTCACCCTCAATGGAGAGAAGCGCATCGTGCTCTTGTGAGTGCAAGCCCAGCTCCCGCTTACCCAATGACTGCCGGTCATCGGTGATCTGACCCCTTCTCCCCTTCCGTCACGCCGTCGCCACCGCCCAACAGCGCGAGGACGCTCATTGAGCCAGGTGACGAGCTGACGTACGACTACAAGTGTGAGTACCTTTCTTTCTGATCTCCGCTCCGTCCGATTCACCTTTCACATCCTCTGATCACGCTCGCCCGCTCGTACGCCTTTGTTTTCGACTCTACCTCCAGTCCAAGCCTCGCCCAACGACGAAGATGCCATCGCGTGTCTGTGCGACTCGCCGGGATGTCGACGTTTCCTCTGATACCCCGCTCGCCGTCCAAACGAATCACGAACGACCCTCATCCCCCTCCCCGCTCTTCCTCTTCCTTCCACGGACCATGCTTTGCCGCTCCGTCTGGTCTTGCTCCCGCATCTTTGTCGCTGTCGGAGCGTTGCCTCAATATCCCCCCTTCGCGCTTCCTCTGTACCAATATACTAGCGTCGTCCTCTCGTGCTCGGGCCATAAGCAACACGGGACCCTTTTGGAGATCAAGGGTTGAACGAACGTACGAACGAACACCGTCGTCCGAGCTTCCTTTTTGATTGCAATAACAAGACCAGCCGTCCTTCACGCCTCCTCGTCCTTCTCTTCCCTCTCGTCCGGTGTCGCAGCGGTATCGGCGGCCTTTTCGACCTCTTCTTCGTGTCCTTGAGCGTCCTGCTGTGCCGCTTTGGCCGCCTGTGCTGCCCTCCAAGCATGTGCCATCTGTAGCAGCTTGAACGAAGGCTTGCCTGTCTCCTCGTCGTCGGGGAAGAACATGTCGTAGTACTCCTCCATGTCTCCGCTGCCGCCGTCGAGTTCGCGTCGCTTCTTGACGACTCGAGGCATCTTGCCCTCCACGACAGAGAGCGAGCTCGAGTCGCCGTGACTTGTTTCGAACGTCTTCCAGGATTCTAGTAGGACCACTCGCTGTTGGGAGAGGGGGGATCGTAGGTTTAGGTGTTAGTGACCCGGAAGAGGAGGACAAGGAAGGGGGAGGTAAAGGGAGAGCGAGAGAGAGGGATGGAGGTAGAGGCTTACCCCTTCCTTGAGACCCTTGGCCTTGAGATCTGCATAGGCGCGTTCAAAGATCCTTCTCGTCTCGTGCTTGGCGTCCTCCCGCCGCTGTCTCCTCTGTTCGACCTGTTCTTCCGTCAGCACCTTGGCCGGCTTCTCGACCGCCTTCCCTTCCTCCCCTTCGTCGTCGTCTTCTTCGTCGTCGTCGTCCTGGTCCTGGTCCTCTGCCGCGATCGCCTGTCCAATCTTGCTGAGCGCATAGCTGATCCACACCTTGACGTGGGCGCTGCGCTCGAGCAGGCGTTCGTACAGCGCGTCGACGCGCTGCCACTCCCTCTCCTCAAACTCAAAGTCGATGTACGCCTTCCACACCACCTCGGGCATATCGAGACCGCCGCTCGCTGCCTCGTCCGCCTGCCGTACGCCGAGCTCGTACAGCGCACGCGCCCGCTCCTCGTCAAACAGGTTGCGCTCGAGCTCGGCAAACTTGACCCACGTCCGGCTGTTGCTCGCGTCCCACTCGAGCGCGCGCTCGTAGATCTTGCGCGCCCGGTCGAACTCCTTGAGGCTCAGCTCCAGGTCAACGTAGGCGCGGAACAGGCGCTCCTTTGGTGCCATGCCGATCGCAGCGCCCATGATCTTGCGTGCTGCTGGTAGGTCGAGCCGACGCACCTCAAAGTGGGCGTAGTTGATCCACAGCTTGGCGAACGTGAAGGAGCGGTGCGGGACGACGGCAATGGCCGCCTTGTACACCTCCCGCGTCCGGTCGTAGTCGCGAATGTCGATCTCCTCGAACAGGGCGTAGCGGAGCCAGAAGAAGATGTAGCGGCGCCAGTGTCGCTTGTCGCCGGACGGCGGGACATTAGCAATGGCGCGCTCGTAAAGCTCACGCACTCTTGCCTGAGCCTTGTCTAGCTGGTCCTCTGAGCCGCCCACCGCGACGAGCGCGCGGTATGCATCCTCCTCGAGCCGAGTGTAGTCGAACCAGGTGTCGTAGTCGTGTGTCCCGCCGTCCCGGGCGAGCTCCTCCTCGTACTGAATGCGCCGCTTGCCGATCACAGTATCCTCGACGCTGGCCGTGGTGCCGAACTGCTTCTCGAAGCGCGTGTAGGAGGCGTAGATGCCCTCGCTCTTGGCGCGCGGCAGCCGCTCGAGCGCGTACTTGTAGATGACGCGCGCCCGCTCGTACTCCTTCTGGCGCGTCTCCATCTTGGCGAATGCGGTGAAGACGGTCTGGGCCTTTTCCATCGCGCCCTCGTCCTCGCCGATGAAGTCGAGCGCCATCTGGAAGACGGTGCGAGCCCTATCGAGCGCGCCCCGGTCTTCTTCGAACTTAGCCCAGCGGATCCACTGCTTTGGCGTCGGGTGGCAGGTGACGGCGCGCTCCCACACGGCACTGGCACGCTCCGCCTCGTTGTAGCGCAGTTCCATGGCAATGTAGGCGCCCCACGCCTTTTCGTCGGGCTCCCAGCTCATCCACCGCTCAAAGACCTGGCGCGTTCCGGCAATGTTGCCGAGGAGCTCCTCGAGGTGGACATACTTGTACCATAGCTGATCAACACGCGGGAGGATGCTTACGGCGCGGTCGTAGAGGTTGCGGGCGTGCTGAACGTTGCGCACCTTGAGCTCCTGCTCGGTGTATCGGATCCAGAGCGGGGCCGACTGCGGGTCGACGTCGATGGCGCGCTCGTAGATGCTCCTACACCGATCCATCTCGCCCTGTGATGCCTCCCAAGTAGCGTACTTTATCCATCGGTTCATGTCGCTGCGCATGCGACCGATACCCTCTTCATACTCCTTGCGTTTCCTGCCGCGGTACTCTTCTAGCTCCTCATAGTCTTCGACGCGTGACTTTTCGACGACATGCTGCGGAGCCTCTTGGCGCTCCTGAGCCTCGCGGAGCAGCTGCTCTGCCGAGATCTGGATGGGAGCCGGGGCGCGGTTCTTGATCCGCGGCGCTCGTGCGTCGCGCGACATGGCGGGTGGGGCCGAGATTGTCGGTGGACGCTGGGGGGTTCAAGGAGGGAGGTGGAGATGGGTATCGAGGGGCGTAAGGCGGTTGTGATGCGGTGCGGTGCGATGTAGCTGGGTATCCGCTCGCCTTGTGAGCGTAAGGAAGGATAAAGGGGGAGACGGAGACGGAGACGTGGTCTGGGATGCGGTCGGTCGGCCGGTGGATGTGATGGTGTTTTCGTATGGAGGGTCGGAAGAAGTGGTGGTGGGCGGCCTCTTTTTCGGCGATGGCGCGGGAGCGAGCAGGCAGCTGGTGGACTCTCTCGCCGCCAAGCTTCGGAGCCGAAGAGTCACGGCCCGACCGGCGGCTCCTGCAGCTAGTTTGTAGGTCGGACTAATGTCGACGTAAGAGCGGGCCAAAATCGCGCAATAGAACATCAGAGTCAGCTAATTTATTGCCCTCGACCCTCTCGGCGAGTAGCCACATACCACACCCTCGACTCCGCCGCTGGTCTTGCTTGGTCGAAGGCCAGGCTGCCTTGAGCGCCGCTAGATTGGCCCTCTCGGCGGGCTAGCCTAGCAAATTAAGACCACTCACTACACTACCACCAGCTGAGCTGAGCCGCTTAATGAGTACACTATCACTTGGAAGCCAGGAGGGAAGCCAGAAGGGAAGCCGTCCAGACGAGACACGCTGCTGGCGGCACTGTGCTTCCACCCGGGCTGAACGGCGAAACGGGGTGGTGTCAAGGGGAACCAAGCGCCCGCACCACATCACGACGAGCGTGGGAGAGCGAAGCGGGCGTAAACCACGGCGAGCAGCCGAAACATACGCCAAGTCGGAGCTTCTGCAGTGGCGGCGACGAGCGCAGGGCAGGTCGGGGCAGGGACAGGGCAGGGACAGGGCAGGGACAGGGCAGGTCAACGGAACACTCAGGGCGCGCTTGGCTGCGCTCTCTTTCGCCCGCGGCCCACGCTCCTTGCTCCTCTTGCTCAACCTCGCCGTCACCCTCGCCGTTTATAGTACTCTACTCTTCTGTATCGCACACACAAACCTCGGCACGACCACCCCTTCACAGGCATAGGATGACTGTCGCCGTCGTTGCCCACCTCGAAGCCGGCTTCGCTTCCGACTAATCACTGTCCCACGCCCACCCCCTCTTCACAACCCTCAAGCCCTCAGACCCTCGGACCCTCGCCACCTGCAGTGCGTGTCCTCGAAAAGGCCTCGCCCTCCCCCGTCCCCTCTAGTCCGGCGACAGTCCATCGAGCGCAACCCCCTCATCCCTCTGCCCACCTCCGCGCCTGCTCGGCTCACCCCGCCTCTACACGCTCGCCACCCTCCCAATGGCCAGCTCGACCACAGGCGCGCTAAGCTCGTTGCACCGCAGCTCGGCCTGACTTCCTTCACCTCCGTCACTCTTCCCCGCAACGTCCTTCGAGCGTGACCCTCAAGGTCGGACCCTCTATCACCCTTCCTCGCCATCACGATGACCGCGTCAACCCCTCTGCCACAACCCTACACCGGATCGCTCGCCGCACCACCGCCGCCGGGCGTCAAGCTGGCCTGCGCTGCCTGCATCCGCGGACATCGTACCTCGTCGTGCAACCACAAGGACGGATCAAAGGGACTCCTCTATCTCATCCGCTCAAAGGGCCGCCCACCGACTCAGTGCGACTTCTGCCGGCAGAAGCGCAAGGAGAGCGGACGCCACACCCGCTGCAACTGCAAGCAACCCTCCAACCCCACCACTGCAGCCGCCGCCGAGACCTTGTCGCATTCGCCTCCGCGCGCTCAGAAGCGCAAGGCGGTCGAAGATCAGCCCGACGAGCACGCAAGGTCGACAGGCTGGCGGTCTCTTCATGAGTTCCGCCAGGATTTCTCCTCCAGCAGCGCCGAAGATGGCTACCGCACTCCGCCACAAGGACTTCCGCCACTCTCTCGAACCTCGAGCCTGGACAGCTCTGCCGTCGGCTGGCCGACAATACCCTCGATGGTGATGGCCGACCTGCATGGCGAGTGGAGCGCCCAGCTGCCGAACCACGCCGAGCTCCCCTTCAGGCCGCTCGAGATGCCGTCGCGCTCGCCGCGCTCTAGCAACTCGCTCTCGCTCTCCAACCTGATGAACCCGTGCCGCTGCTCCACCAGCGGCCACTGCACCTGCTGTGGAGGCTCTTCACAGGGGCGTCGACGCTCGTCCGACCCCGAGGCAGGCGATATGCCGCCGCTCGACGATGATCGCAAGGGCCGGCCGGCCTGCTGCACTGAGTCGGAGTGCTGTGCGTTCGACGGACCTTCGCCCGACACCTGTCCGAAGACACAAAAAGACGCCGGCGGCGGTGGCTGCTGCAGCAGTGGCGCAACGAAGAATCCGGCCGCCTCAGCTTCGTCGGCCTCGCGCGCTTTTTCACCCGTGTCGCCCCGGACGCCAGGCTGCCGCCCAGCCTCTCTCTCTTCGTCTTCCTCGCGCTCACCGAACGCACCGAGCATTGAACTCCTCCTTCGAGCCGTGGACATGACGTCCGACTTTGTCCCGCCAAAGTGCGGCTGCGGCGACACGTGCCAGTGTCCCAGCTGTCTCGGCAAGGATCACGAGCAGCAGCAGCCTCAAGCTGGTGATGGCGATGGGACGCGGACTGTATCCGACCCTTTCAGTGCCGCCAGCACTCTATCATCGACCGCGGCTCGAGATGGCACGACAGACTGCAACAGCTGCATGGCGTGCGACCTTAGCCTTTCGAAACCGAGCGGGATCGGCGCGATCGACCAGTGGATTGAGCAGGAGAAACGGCGGCAGCATAGCCAGCCGGATGACAGCAGTTGCAACCCTACACCGTCCGCAAACCTTCTTTCGGTCGCTCCACTCCCAGTCAACACCGAAACCAGCCTGCCTGGAGACGGGACGACACTGCATGGTGGTCTCCTCTCCTCGGCCGGGAAGGAGAAAGACGAAATCCGCGCGGAACTCGTGCTAGTCCATCCGGGATGTACATCCTGCCTCGAAGTCGTCAGGTCAAAAGGTGTGGGGATCCTTTCTGCTTCTGTCCCGGGATCTCGGTGATTCCCGTCGTCGTCGGTGCGTGGCTTCCGTCTGTCTCCTTGGTTTCCGGTTATTGCTCGGGTTTCGATAATATGTGAATTCTCACGTGAGGTTCTGATGAGGTCAGAGAGCAGGAGATGTGTGGATTGGCATTACGTAGCGATACGGGACGAGTCGGCTGGACGTCGAGGAGGGCTATTTTGGACCGTCATCTTGAAGAGGACGTGCCAGCTTCAATCTCCGTCCCCCGCATCCTCTCTACCTCCGTGCTTAAAACGTCCTCTCGATCCTGTCTCTACAAGACAACCTTGATCATTCCTGTCTCTTCTTCCGTCCCTGCTGCTGCTGCTGCTGCTGCTGCTCCTCTTCCTGCTCTTGACCATCCACCAATTTCTTAGTCTTGAGTTTTCTCTTTTTCTTCCAACCTTCCTCTCTAAGTTTCCTCTTTTCGTCCCTTTCCACCTCTCTCTGTAATAGAGCCCTGGTGAGATCAGACGAAAGCGTTGAATCGCTGAATCCTTCCAGTCTCTTTGGCCTTTTCTCTTCTTCGGTTTCCGAGGAGGGGGTGGAGGAGGTAGGAGATGTAGGGGAATGGTGAGGTCGTGCGATGGAGAGTGGATGAGGGAGCGATGAGGAAGATGGTGTTGTGTCGTCTGGAGTGTCGGTGGTGGTGGTGGCGGTCGAGGTGGAGAACCAATCTCGTTTTTGACCTGGTGTCGTAGAAGGTGGAAGTGTGGGGACAGAAACAGGAATGGAGGGCTTGGCGGCGTCGTCGTCGTCGTCGCTGTCGTTGTCGTTATCTGGCAAGCCAGTCCAGCCGCCGGCGTCGGCAAAAATGTCGACGTCATCGTCGTCGTCGTCCTCTACGTCGTGCTTGGCGGTGTGTTGGGCCTCGACTAGAGATTCGCTGGATGTGGCGTCCTTCGATGGGGAGAGCGGATATTTGTCGGTAGATGTCTCTAAGGCCTTGACTGTACGGACGGGCGACGGAGCGTCGCGCTTTGTGGTTGCTGCTGTTGCTGTTGATGCTTCTGGCTCCGTATTTGCGGCCGCTGACGGAAGAGCGGCGCTGGCTGCATCCGAGGGTACAGCTCTGACGGCCCTGGCGGCGTTTGAATTGACCATGTTGGACGATGGAAGATCCATCGGCGACGGCGGCGGAGGCATCACCTTTGATCCAGAGCTCGTCTCGGCGGCAGGCGGCTGGCTGCTGTCGTCCTTCTTCTTCTTCTTGCGCATCCTTTTTCCGTTGAGGTACTTGACGTCTGGATCGTCCGTTGTTGTCGTTGACGAAGCAGAGGAGCCTGCGCCGATGGGCCTGAATCCTATCGGTTTGAATTTGGTGCTGAGGGCGGCGGCCGACGAGGATGACGAGCTGGTCGACTGGCCGATCCTTCTCTTTTTAAGCGATTCGATGATAGTCTCCCTCGATCGTTTCGATCCCTGTTCGTTAGACCCTTCAGACTCCTTCTGAGCGAGGATGTTTGGGTCGACGTTCTTGCCGCTCTCGAAAGCCTTTTCGAGATCTTGATCGCCCGTCTGAACTCCCTCGGCCTCCAACCTAGCCTTGTTCTGTGCCAGTAGGGCAAAGTCGAGTCCCTTGACAAGGACGGTGTGCTTTTCGTCTCCGCCCAGATACTTGAACTGCTCCCTGAGCGCCTGCCTCTCCTCGTCCGTCTCGAGCTGGGCAGCTCTAGCCTCGAACTGGGCGAGGAGCTTTTCGACATCGGCAAACTCGGTCTCGGCCCCTTGTCGACGGGCGGTGGCTCTGTCTACGTAGGCTTCACCGGTGACTGGGTTGACACGGGGCTTAAAGGGATGCTTTGCCTTTTCTGGATCGACTTTGCGTGGCCTGAGGTCCGAGGGTGTGGTGCCGCCGGTCGACGAGGAGGAAGAGGCAGCGGCGGCAGTGAGGCGGGATCGTTTGTTGGTGAGACCAAAGGCGCGGTTGGTCGGGGCCGAGCCGGAGCCCAGACGGGGTGTGGATATGATTTGTCGGAATGCCTGTTGGTCCATGGTGGGCGAGGGGTGGAGGACGGTGGCGAGAAGGGAAGGGTGTCGTGGATTGTGGCCTGCGCTTGTGCTGGCTCCTCCACACGCGCAGCGCCAGGCAAGCTGCCGCACGAAAAAGGGCCGGTAACTTGTTCAGCGCAAACGCGCGGGCAGGCGACGCCAGGCGACGCCAGTCTTATAACTGGGCTCCTTGCTTTTTTCTAGTCATCTCTGCGACCTTTGGGCAAAAGCGCCTTCTCTCCATCACCCACCACCCCATCCCCATATTATTCTGGTCCATCACCCGCACCTCACACCATGGCCGCAAACACACCCGACCCCACCCGCATTCTCAGTATACAGAGCCACGTCGTCTCCGGTTACGTCGGTGAGTCATCCCCGCCGTGCCACACCAGCGCCAGCAGAGCGACCACCAGACGCTCACCTTGTCCAGCCACCGTCGCATACATCTCCCTTTTGTCGCCCCCACGACCCTCTCGCCGCTTTCGCATCCAGGCAACCGTGCGGCCACCTTACCGCTCCAGCTGCTCGGCTGGGACGTCGACGTCGCCAATACCGTCCAGTTCTCCAACCACACCGGCTACGGACGCTGGGGCGGCCTCCGCTTCGACGCCTCCCACCTCGACCAGCTCTTCCACGGCCTCGATCAGAACGGCCTACTGCGCTACAGCCGCATGCTCACTGGATACATGCCCTCGGCCGCCGTAGTCACCAGCGTGCTCAACCTCGTCAAGAAACTCCGATCCCGTTCCGCCCCTCAGACCCGGCTGCACGGCGACCAAGAGCACGGCGGTGTCATCTACCTCCTCGACCCCGTCATGGGCGACATGGGGAGGGGGATGTACGTCGCTCCAGAGGTCCTACCCGTCTACAAGCAGATGCTACCGTACGCCACCATTATCACGCCCAACCAGTTCGAGGCACAGGTGCTCACCGACCGCGAGGTGACCGACCTTCAGAGTCTCAAGCAGGTCATCTGGACGCTCCACCACGAGCACAAGGTACCGCACGTCATCATCACATCCGTCGAGCTGCCGCACGAGCAACTCTCCCAGATCGGTGCCACAACGACGCTGGACAACGGCCAGAATGCTATGCTCCAGGTCGGATCCAGCTACAGGGTGGACGACTCTCGGTCATCCTCGTCGCCAAAAGGCCCAGGCGACCTTGACATCTGGATGATCCAGTTCCCAGAACTTGACGGCTACTTTTCCGGCGTAGGAGACCTCTTCGCCGCCCTCACGCTGGGTCGCTTCAAGCCGCAAGGTGCAGCGTCACCAGCGACGGCGCAGGGCCAAGCAGCGGACGGATCAGCCAACGGCACTAAGGTGCTCACGCCCATCGCAAGGGCGGCCGAACTGGCAATCGCCTCGCTCCAGGGTATCCTTGCGAGGACGTCGGAGACAACAGACTGGCTAGAGGCAGAGACAAAGGTGCAGGAGCCAAGCTCAACGACGGCAGACGCGCAAGATCCGGCCGAGGAGAGGGTGAGTAGGATGAGGAAGCGCGAACTCCGCATCGTCCAGAGCAGAGACGAGATCGAGAGGCCAGAGGTCGTGTATCGCGCCAGGTGGATCTCATGAGTAGCCTGTGAACCTTTCGCTTCGTAGTAGATGTTCAGACTCCCTTGGATATAGAGACGATGTGTCACTCTGGGGTGCTATCAGTTGCTCTCGAGCGAGAGGGGCGTTGTTGCTCTCATATCAATGGTGTTTGCTTTCGATTGCAGAGTCTGGCGCGGGGGTGTCTCGCGGTGGACTTCCGCCGCCTCTCAAGGGGATCATTGCGTCCATCAAGCAGCGACAAGGTGCGAGGAGATTTGCCCAGCCCAGACATCGTCCATCCGTCCGTGCGTCTAGTTGAATGATGCGATAAACTCCTGCAAGTGTGACAAGCAACGGTCAAAAGAAATTAAGGGTGAATAGTCAGCGAGATGGTGCATGCCTTTCGCCTCGTTTGAGCGCCCTGGCTCTCCGCACCTTTTCGGCCTTGGTGACGGCAGCCTTGAAGTTCTCGGCCTCCTTCCAGCAGTCGAGCGTTCGCTCCGGTTGTGACCTTTGCGAGCGAGGGAGGTTAGAAGTCATGGAGGAGTGGTGGTCAGTCGACATCGTGAGGCCATCATCACGCAAGCAGGAAGGAATGCAGCCAACCGAAAGACTCACTTGTAGCACTTTACGAGCTCCTCCTGCGCCTCCTTTACACCGGCATAGGCGGAGAAGTCGGACTTCTGCCTGTGCCTCTCGATCTTTCGCTTGACCTCGTCGAGCTCCTGCCTGAGGACGTTTGAGTTTTTGCCCTCTGCGCCCTTGTGTTTCGACTCGCGCTCGAGGTTCTCCTTATCAATGGCCTTTTCGATCTGGGAGCGCACTTCTGCCTCCTCCTTGCGCAGACGGTCGAGCTCCGACTTGATCCGTTGTTGTACCGAGCTGTCTAGCGTCGCCTGTCGTGCGGCGTCTGGACCTTCGACGTGTACCCTGTCGATCGAGTTGAGCAGCGAGCGGCCGAACTGTGTCACGCGCGCGGAGAGCGGTGAGAATGGGTCGCATCGCGGGGAGGGGGGTCAGTATATACGCGAGTAAAGTGAGAGGGGAATGACAGGCGACGACTCTCGAGGCGAAGGGCGTGGAAGAGCGAGCGAGGCTGCTTACCTGGAGCAGGTGTGCCTGCTTGTCGTTGTCGGCGGCGGCCTTTTGGGGCGGGTTGGGGGCAGCCTTGGGTGGCGCTGACGAAGGGTCCTGCTTGGATGCTGCTGCTCCCATGTTTTGTGGTTCTCAAGGCTGGAATGGATGGTGGCGAGGGGTGAGGTGATGGGAGGATGGTTGGTAGGAGGGGAGGCGTGGATCCGGATCGGAAATGCGAACATCTCATGGGCGGGCGGGCGCTCGGGCTGGGTGGCTCTTGGCCTGCTGCAGCCTGTCCGCCCGAGATCGAGCGCACCGCAGAGGCGCGGCATCGGGCACAAACTCCCGCCCCGATCGGCGGCGGCGCGCGGCCACTGGAACACGAGACGCGCCTCACGACCGACATGCTCACCCGCTCGCGCCCAAACAAGAATCAAGAAACCTCCACTCTCTCCTGGCGCAACATTCCCCGCCGGCAGCCAACACCTCGCCTCGTCCACCATCACCACCATCGCCGCCATCGCTGCCATCGCCGCCACAATACAACCCCTCCTCTACCTCCAAAGATGCTGGTCCAGGCCTCATCTTCACGCTCAACACTTGCCTCCCACCACGATGCCCAACTCGTCCCGCACTCGCCCCAGCTCCGCCGCCTTCTCTCCCGCCTCGACAAGTCACAGCTAGTCCGTCTGACGCTACAGTGGCTCTCGTCCACCAAAACCTATCACGTTCCTCCCAAACTATCCAGACGTCAGCCATCCACCAACAAGATTCAAGATGTCAGCGAGGCAATGTTTCGCTACCATGCCATACTTGACCTTAACGAGGAACGAAGGACGCGCTCCCTAGAGTCGCTCCAGCTCATCTGGGGTGCCCTCATGGTCGATTCCAAGGTTCCAAAGACGAGAGCCGTAGAGAGGATCATCACTGTTGACTGGGTAGATGGCCTGAGCTACGGCATGGTCGCAGAGGTCGACCTCCTCTTCGGACGCGACAAGAGGACCAGCAGGAACTGGACCGCCGTTCAGCTCGTCCACGACGATGATCAGAGAGGTGAGCAGATGCCTTCCTGAACCCTGACCTAATATGGCTTGATGCTCGATCACTGACGTTTTCTTCACTTATCTGCGCCGTTCACGTATGCGCTTTGCCAGACTCGCAAGGCAGGGGCTTCGACCGGCTCTCGCCCCTCCAGCTGCAGGAACGCTTTAGCACCGAGCTGGCCCACTACTTTGAGCACCACATCTTCCTCCAGATCGCCGATCCGAGCAACGACCGGCGAGACGCTACACCGCCCGCCAGCGTCGCTCCAGCTTGGACGTCCGAGTTCACCTACCTCCGCGTCGTGCTGGCCCCCTCGCCCGCCGATATCTGTGCCCCCGGGCTCCACATCCTCCACATCCCTCGCTCGCCCTTCCTCCTGCTCTCCGGTACGCTCGGTCGTGGCAACGAGAACCGAGAAATTGCCCTCAGCGCGCTAGCACAGGCTGCAGGTGCGGCGACCATCAACTACCCCAGGCCGCCCCCTGGATCGCTGCAGGCAAAGAGGTTGGAGCTCGACGAGTTGGGCGAGGACAAGGCGGGGAACCGACGCACGCTGGGCGAGCTCAGGGGCAAGGATCCGCTAGCGCTGAGGGAGGTACTGGTCAGTGAGGCGGGCACGTCGTCGGGTAATGGCGGCGCGCCTTTCCCGGTTGGCGTCGCGGGTGGCGGCAAGACGCGAGAGATGCGTTCGGCTGAGGGTGCGGAAGACGGACCTTTGATCGCACCGTTGAAGCGGCGGAGGGAACAGGACGTCTACTCGATCGGCGTTCGACTGCCAACGCCTCCTCCCACGCCAGATGCTGACGAAGAGAGCGGCTCCTCGACGACCACAAAGACGACGTCCGAGAGCAGGATCATTCGCGCGCATTCCTCTCTGTTGAGAGCGTCGAGCAAGGGCAATGCCTCGCCGGCTGCAACGCCGCCGCCGTTGGAGGAAAAGGTGAAGGTGCGACATGGACTCACGGTCAAGACAGAGAGTAAACGCGAGGCCCGAGACCTGTTTGGCCAGCGCAAGGGCAAGGACGAAGACCTGCCCAAGTTTGAGCGGATCGATTTCGACGTGAGTTGCTGTCCATCGGCCTTTGATCTGGTGCGAGCGCCAGATGAACTACCCCCTGACCTGATGGATTCTCCTTTACGTGACGACGTTGGCCGCCCTCCAGCTATATCTCGAATTTCCCGCCAACGCTGCGTACAACATTCCGCTGATCCCTGCATCGTCAGCGCAAGCCGAGGCGGAGACTACGAGCACAGTCAAGCTACGTCTGGAGGGAACGCACGTGCTGGCGGGTCTTCGCAAGCTGGTGGAAGCCGGGATGGACCGACGAAAGGCATATCGCGCAAAGACGCAAGGTGGTGATGCGTCGACGGCGAAGACGGAGAGTGGTATCAGGTTGGCCGGTCTGCCGAGCTGGATGACCGAAGTGCGCGGTACAAAGGTGTCGGTCGAGCGGCCGAGTAAAGAGGGGGACGATAGCCAGTAGTCATTTCCTATTAGCTTTCGGAGGAAGTCCAGTGCCTTGATGCCCTCGACGACGACGACGACGATGCGGGGACGACGATGATCTTCGGAGCCGCATGTATGCGCGCGATTAGATTACAAAAGGAGTGCGAACGGGCCGCAGGGCTGACTACGAGGCGAGTCACCGGCTCGCCTCCTTCATCCATCAACCACCACCGCCACCACCCTCACCACCACCGCCACCGCAGCCGTCTTACCCCAGCTCCTCCTCACCCAAGATGGTCTTCCGTCTGCTCCGCACCCGCCTTCCCTCTCTCACCTCCCACCGCAGCATGTCCACCAGCGTCCCTCTCTCCTCCACTTCCCCCTCTTCCAAGTGGACCCGCTTCGTCACGCCCATCGACCCCTCTCACCTCCCCAAAGGATTCGTCGTCTCGTTCACCTATGCCGGTATCAAAGCAGTCATCAGTCCCAAACCCGTTCCGGACTCGTCCGCCGCTTCAAAGACGAGTCCCAAGCCCGATCTAGCGCTCATCGTCTCTTCTAAGCCCGCCGCTGCCGCCGGGACGTTCACGCGCAACGCATTCAAGGCTGCTCCCGTCGTCGTATCTTCCCAGACGCTGCTCAATGGTGCCAAAACCGAGGCGGGACCGAGGATCAGGTCGATCCTCGTCAACAGTGGCTGCGCCAACGCAGTGACGGGAGAACAGGGTATGAAGGATGCCGTCGAGTGTAGCCAACTCGTCGCTTCTGCACTTTCACCCGCCCTGTCGTCTCCTGATAGCAAGGACAATAAGGAGACGCTCCTACTCTCGACGGGTGTCATTGGCGTCCCGCTGTCGATGCAGGCGATCAGGAAGTGCATCCCCCACCTCGCTAGCGGAAACGTCTTGACGGGGGACAAGGGGGCGTGGTTGGAGACGGCTAGGGCGTTTATGACGACTGATACCTTCCCCAAGCTCCGGGCCAGGTCGTTTGAGCTGGCAGGGAGGAAGTGCAGCATCGTCGGGATTGACAAGGTACGTCCCAGCATCCCCTCTCCATCCCATGTCTCCTTCGCTACGGTCAAAGGGAAAAGGATAGAGGGCAGGAGGACACTGACCCCTTTTTCCGGCTTGACTCGACGACCGGCAAACACCACCAGGGCGCAGGCATGATCCACCCATCCATGGCCGGTCCCTCTACGACCTTACACGCGACCCTCCTCGGCCTGCTTGCTACCGATGCGCCCATCCACCCTTCAGCCCTTCAGAGCGCATTGGACCATGCCGTGTCTCGCTCCTTCAACTGCATCAGCGTCGACGGAGACATGTCCACCAACGACACCATCCTTCTCCTCGCAAACGGCCTTGCTCCTGCCTCTTCCTCGACGGAAGCCGGGCTGGGCGAGAAGTTGAGCGAAGGAGAGGAGATCACGGAAGAGAGGCATCCCAAGGCCTATGAGGAGTTCAAGAGGCAACTGACGGACTTCTGCAAGGAAATCGCGCATCTCATCGTGCGGGATGGCGAGGGGGCGGAGAAGTTTGTCGAGATCAACGTCAAGGTGAGAGTTACGCTTGTCATTGCTTTCTCTGGTCATCCTGTCGTCTCGGTAAGAGGACCAGAGCTGATCCCCACACCTTGCTTGCCCGTGCACGACCCACCTGCAGAACGCGCCAACCTACGAGACAGCCCACTCGATCGCCTCTTCCATCTCCACGTCTTCGCTCGTCAAATGCGCTCTGCACGGTAGCGATGCCAACTGGGGTCGAATCCTATGTGCGATAGGCTACGCGCCGCTCCCCGGTTCCTCATGGTCCATCGACCCCAGCAAAGTGACCGTCTCCTTCATCCCACCCTCCACCGCGCCCAGGGAGGGAGGGTATGAGACCATCGTCGTCCTCAAAGACGGTACGCCGCAGAATGTGGACGAGCAAAAGGCAGCTAGGCTACTGGCGCTCGAAGATATCTGCATTCAAGTCGATCTGAAAGGTGGAAGTGCAGGTCAACAGGCCAAGCAAGAGGCCACCTATTGGACGTGTGATCTCAGCAAGGAATATGTTGCCGTGAGTTGTCCGTGCTGCTGCGAACCTTTGACTATGAACTAGCTTGCCATGGATGGAGAGGAGCGAAACTCATTTCTCCCTTCTTGCATCTCTCTTGCGGACCATCGCAGATCAACGGAGATTACCGCTCATGAGACCGATTCTCTCCTATCCATCTTTCCCATCTTGGCTTCCCGAACGCACGCGCGCCGTCCAGGGACACGATAAAAAGAAATCCCGACATGCGTCGCGCGTAGATCGTGTACTTGTAAGTCTGGTGTGTACAAACGAGTCGTAGCGTAGATAGCGAAGAGGGGGAAAGCGACGGGCTAGTTTTTGACGTATACAGCCTGGTTGTGCGGGCTGGATCCAGCGATGGAATCGAATAGACGTTTGACGACCTGGTCGTGCAAGCGAATCGAACGGGCGGGGAAAGGTAGGAGGGATTTGTGAGTGTCGGATGTGCGGGGGATCGCAGGGCTTGCGCGTTGGGCAAGACGCGAGGGAGTGGGAGAGAGGTGAAGCATGAAGAGAACGAAGGGGAGAGGGCTTACGTTGAAGTCGTCGCCGCCAAAGTAGACAGAGAGCCAGATGGCCGTGGCTACAAAGAGCGCCGCTAGCGTGTATGGTGCGCTCATAAAGGCGTCTGTTACGGAGCGAGCGGGCAGGCGAAGGATGCAGGGCAGCACGTCAGTGCGTCGGTCATCGTGCAGAGCGTCGAGCAACAGCAAGGGGCAACGGGACAGCACAGGTCATCTCGACTCACCCCGGAGACCAAAGGATGCGCTTCTCTCGCCCCGCCTCCACCTGTCCCACATCTCGTCCGCCTTTCCCTGGCTCTGTGTCAGTCTGGACATCCTGACGTTCCACTCGAGCATCTTTCCGCTCTCGAGGTGGTAGATGCAGAGCGTGGGTGCCGCTACAATGTTGAGCTTGGCGGCTAAGTGGACGCGCGAAAAGGGACGGAGGTAAGCTTCTCCGCTCCTATCCGTGTGCGACAGGGTCTCGTCTATATCCGTCTCGTTTGCGAGTAAAAAGTCTTCGCTGTTGTAGAGCTTGGGTAGTTCTTCCATCGTGTGGTCCGGTGAGGTGGGTGGGGAGGTACGATCCTGTCGTTCGGACAGCATGGAGCTACCGTCGTTCCAGACCATGCTGATCCACGGTTTCCCCGTCGTTCCAGCCTTGTACCACTGTTCGTCCACATCCACCGAGACGTAGATGGCCTTGAACTCGTGTGAATGCCTTCTGCTGAAATCTGCGATGGCCTGGTGGTACTCCTTCAGAGGCTGATCCGCCCACTGACTGGCAAAGTAGAACCCCACCACCTTGGCATCGCGGAACGTGTGTCGGAGATTGACGGGCGAGCCGTGGGCGTCGACGAGGCGAAGGCGACGGAGGAGCGGGTCAGGATGCTGGTACTGCTCGGAGGGAGGGAGCTTTTTGCGGTCCGTTCCGGCTTTAAGGGCGGGCTTGAGCGCGGTGGGTGGCGTGGTCTGCGCAGAGAGGGCCAAGGGGTTGGACGTGGACGGCGTAGAGGGATGGGATTGGATGTCGGATGGCCCGAAGGAGACGGTGCGTTTGGGCGTGGAGACGGGGCGCAGGACGGCCATATTGGAGGCGAGCAGATGTAGCGCGATCAAAGAAAGGCCTTTGGAGGGCGAGCGTGGTTGGTCGACTTGATGCTTGCGTCGAGGGAGCGCGCACCGTAGCGATACACGGCTTCTTGGCAGTGCTGTGTGCTGGTCTCTGCAGTGAGAGACTAGGTAGAAGCGCGCGAGGGTACTGTGGTGGAGTGGAGCGACAGCCGAGTTGGAAGGAAGGCGAGGAAAGGCAAGGCAAGGCACGGTGGCGCCGAGGGTGAGGGTGTGGGTGCAAGGTTGCTCCTTTGGCCGTTGGCCTTTGTGCTTGCGCTGGCCGAGGCAGGCGAAGCAGGCGCTTTTGTGCGCTCCCTCGCACCCTCGCTTCCGCCTCGCCTGCCTCCGCATGGCCCATGCACACTCCCGCTACCCGGAACACCACGCCAGTCTTTTTCTTCTCCACATTTCTTGACTCTCGGACGACAAACATCCAAATTCCTCGGTGCATCTTTGCCGTCACGCCAACCCTGCCTCAGCTTCCTGCCTTCTCGATCTCCTCCTGGGCCTTCATCGGCTTATATTTCTCCGCTTTTCAGTCGCAGCTTCACTCTCGCATCAGCACACGACGCTAGGCCACCCTCTGCTTCCGACCACACGTACGTCGTCCGTTGCGCACGACTCTCTGATGGCTTACGTGTATAAGTGTGCCAGCACGACGCTTGAGCGCTAGCTACGCCCTCTAGAGGCGAGCGAGATACAAGCACCTCGATATGTACATGGCCAGGTCCCATCACACAGCTAGATTCCTCTATAGCCCCTCGGCATCTACGCCTTGATGTCCAGTCCCAGCTTGAACTCCGCCTCCGTCTTTGCCCGCACCTCTTCGAGCGTCACGCCTTCCTGCAGCTCCATGAGCGTCAGCCCGCCGTCGCCCGTGTTGTCGACCGCAAACACGCACAGGTCCGTCACAATGCGCGACACGCACCGTGCCCCCGTCAGCGGGAGCTTGCAGTCCTGCACCATCTTGCTGCGGCCGTGCTTGTCGACGTGGTCAGAGACGACCACCACCTTGGTCTTTGTCGGGTTCGAGACGAGGTCCATCGCTCCGCCGAACCCGGACACCTTCTTGCCCGGGATCATCCAGTTGGCCAGGTCGCCGTTGGCGCCCACCTGCAGCGCTCCCAGCATCGTCACGTCAATGTGACCGCCGCGGATCATGCCAAACGAGTCGGTCGAGTCAAACGTCGAAGCTCCCGGAAGCAGCGTGACCGTCTCCTTGCCGGCGTTGACAATGTCGGCGTCGACCTCGGCCGTCTTGGGGTAAGGGCCCATGCCCAGGATGCCGTTCTCCGAGTGCAGCACAACGTTGACGCCCGGCGGCAGGTAGTTGGGCACCATCGAGGGCATGCCGATACCAAGATTGACATAGTCGCCGTCCTTGATCTCCTTGGCGGCGCGCCTGACGATGCGCTCGCGCCGCGCCTTGGCCTCCTCCTTGGCCGCGACCTCGGCCTCGCTCGCGCCGCTCGACGACGACGAAGACTTCTTGGGCGCGTCCAAGACGGTCCTCAGCTCAATCTCCTTCTCGGCCGTGGCCTTGACGATGCGGTTGACGTAGATCGACGGCAGCTGGATCTCGTTGGGGTCGAGCGAGCCCACGGGGACAATCTCCTCGGCCTCGACGATCGTCGTCTTGGCGTTCTTGCCAAAGGCAGCGCTAAAGTTGTTGGCGGCGTAGCGGAAGACGGCGTTACCGGCCTCGTCGACCTTCCATGCGTGGACGAGGGCGTAGTCGGCAAAGATCGACTCCTCGAGGATGTACTTGCGCCCGTGGAACTCGCGCACCTCCTTTGGCTTGGCCATCTCGGCCGCCTTGAGGGGCTCCTTGGAGCCCTCGGGGCGCTCCTCGTAGCGCACCACCAGGTCGCCCGTCTGGACGTTGGTCCCGTAGCCCGTGGGTGTGTAGAAGGCGGGGATGCCGTACGCGCCTGCGCGGCACTTTTCCGCCAGCGTGCCCTGCGG
Source organism: Thecaphora thlaspeos (assembly GCA_900291925.1). Lineage (NCBI taxonomy): Eukaryota > Fungi > Basidiomycota > Ustilaginomycetes > Urocystidales > Glomosporiaceae > Thecaphora > Thecaphora thlaspeos. The sequence continues at coordinate 609,343 of UWYS01000004.1, read as the reverse complement.
CGTCAGCTGGAGCGAGACCTGACCGGTGAGGTACTGGTTCTCAAAGTACTTGTTGGCGCCGATGAAGGAAGAAATCATCTTGGAGATCTGCTTCGACTTGAGCAGCTTGCCTGTGGGGGTGGGGCAGGCAGGAAGGCGGGAGAAAGCGAAGGGAGAAGCATGTTCGGAGTGCGGTCAGCGGCCGCTGTTCCGGAAATGACACCACTACTTGCATGCCGACAGCGCATCACAGCGGCAACTGCAACTCACCAAGACCCTTTTCTCCCGTCCCGGCATTGTTAGAGACGACGGTGAGGTTCTTGATGCTGGGCTGCCTCTCGATGGCCTGGATGAGCGTCTCGGGAGTACCGCAGAGGCCGAAACCGGCGCTGAGGACTGTGGAGCCGGAAGGGATGTCCTTGACGGCTTCATCGGCCGAGTCGTAAACCTTGCCGTTCTGCGCAGCAACGCAAGCGGTCGAGACAAAGGTGCGGCGCGAGAGCGTCGAGGCGACAAACGCGGATCGCGACGACGAAGCGGTCGAGCTTCGGAGTGCGGCGAGCATGATGGTCGTGGTCGTGCAGGAGATGAGGAGGAGGAGGAGGAGGAAGGGGAGAAGTGAGAGTGGTAGAGAGAAGGAAACACACTAGGGTCGGTGAGGGAAAGGAGGGGAAGCGGAGGAGGCGAACGAGGAAGAGGAGCTTTTGTTGCCCCGGAGCTTGTGCCGGAAGGATGGGAGCGGGGCGAGCCGGGGCTGTGCGAGGCGGGACGGCTGGCGTGGGGGCGGTGGGGTAGTCAGCCAACAGACAGAGAGAGTCGGCCGAGATCGCGAGCAGTCCGCAGGGTCAGCGACAGGCAGGCAGGCGGGGTTGACGGCCAGCAACGGAAGAACCGGAGGGGGACAAGGCGCTGCGGTCCACCCTGCTGGCCTGCGTGCGTGCCGGCGGTGAGCACCTCGCCCGCCAAAAAGCAGGGCCAAACGGCGGACCAACATTCTGCCATCGTCGTCGGAACGACGCGACCGCAGCCAGCGACCGACGCACGCACGCATACGACCACCCAGAAGGATCTCTACATCCTGTCGGTCCACGTTGCATCCTGCTCCACTTCACGTCCCGCGCCATCAGCGAAAGTTGAGCTTGATCAGGAACAACAGCATATCCATCAGCGTATGGACGGCCCCCCATCCAATCGTCGTCAACACCTCGGGGAACTCGCGCATCTCGTCCAACCCCAGGTTGGTCACGTCGACCTCGAACGCATAGTAGCAGATCAGTCGCGCCACGTATGAGCTCGCCAGCTCCGATCCCCAGATGGCCAGCGAGCCCAGCATCGTCAGCTGGTAGTTGTACGGATCGTGCTTGTTGTCGTACGCGAAGAACGGGTAGAGCTGCTGGTTCGAGCCAAAGTGCAGAATAGAGACCCAGCCCAGAAAGGCCAGCATCGTCGTGTTCTGCGCCAGGTTGCGCAGGTAGAAGGCTGCAGTCGGTCAGACGGGCAAGGGATAGGAGGGCTGCCTTCGGTAAGCGATGCCATCCATCTGAGCCACAGCGAGATCGGTCGAGCAGCAGTGTCACTCACCAAGACCAACTGTCTCGACGTACTCCTCCCACGACTTGGGCTGCGGGTTGAAGTACTGCATGATCCGGTGGCAGATGCTCGACATGCTGCAGAGGGACGGACAGGGTCGAGACGAGCGGCATGCTGGTCAGCAGTCACTACTAAGACATGGCATCGCGGCCATCCTCGCGACCGCCACAGACTCACCTGAAAGGGTAGTAGATACAGACCCAGAACGAGCTCAGCAGCTGCACCAACGCAAACTGGTCAAAGCTTCGCAGGCGGGCAAACAGATTCCGGTAGAAGATGAAATAGACCAGGAAGTAGTAGTACTGGTGGAGCGTGAAGCGGAGATGCCGGCGGTTGCAGCAGCGAGGAGGCACGAAACATTAGCGTTGCTGTGCGGTATCCGCATGCTCTCGCGCCGTCGGGAGATCGATCGGACTTACCTTGAAGACAAACAGCAAAGCGCGACTGCGGACCTTTTCCTCGAGAATCCAGTGCGAGACGAGCGCCATTCCGTTGACCGTCAGCGTCCAGAAGCTGACGTAGGCGATGCCGTCAAGGCCCGTGTGCGGGAGCGTCGCAAGATAGACGCTGGCGTAGCCCTGCCCCGCGATCAGCGCAAAAAGGCTCAGGCCAATGACCGAGATAAACCAGAGGAAACGGATGTACGACGATGGGATCCGCCGCGAGAGCTGGCGCTCGAGGAATGTCTTTTGGTGATCCGTCAGGCTGTGCCGATACGTCTGCCGGCCGCCCCTACGCAGACCGACGAAGCAGACGAGTGCCGGCATCGCCATCGTAGCGAAGGCCAGCCCCACCCACAGCGTCTTCCTCTGCCACTGGATGTCGCTCTCATCAATGCTTCCGCCGCCGCCAGGGTTGGCTGGGCTGGTACCGTTGCTGCCTTGGCCGGAAGAGTGCCGCAGAGCATCGTACGTGGCGTTGCCAGGTGGCGAATGGGAGATGTCGTGCGGCCTGCTCGCGCGCTCCGTGCCGAATGGGTCCATCTCGTGCAGAATCCAGCCGGCGACCAGGCTACCGACCCAGAAGAACGAGTACGACGTCCTCGCGCCGAGCGCTGCCGGCCACCAGTTGAGCCGATAGAGGCTGAAGAGTTGGGTGATGTAGACGAGCGCCACGGCAACGTAGACGCCGTAGTAAAAGACGAGGAAGAACCAGAAGTTGGCATCCACTGTCAGGTGCTCCGGATCAGACCCAGCAGCGGGCACGGTCTTATTGAGCGAGCTCGCTGGGCCGCCGAGGGGCTGGAGCGGCGCGACTGACCCGGCAGACGGTGAGCCGGCGAGCATCGCAAAGAGCTTCGTCCCTGACGTGTAGACCAGGCCGGAGATCGTCGGCAGGCTGGCCAGCAGCTTCAAGGCGGATGACTCGGATCTGGAGCTGGGCGGGTAGCACCACGGCGGGTTGCTTGGATCGTCGCTGCGACCGTCTTCCCCCGGGTTGCACCATGGTAGATTTGGGTCGTACGGATCAGTCTTGGGGAACGGCACGGCGCACCAGAACCAGACGACAAGCGACGGCAGCACGGCGAGAGTGAACCAGCGCTTCCACCAGCTGTCCAGCCAGTCCTCGACCGTCTCACGCGAAGGCCTGACCAGGTTGTAGACCCAGCTTCGAGGCCGTTCCTGCCTATCCCTGCCCCTCATCGCCGTCGCCGCCCGGGATATTGCAGAGGGGGAGGCGCGGAAGGGCGATGACCGGACGCCAGGCGCGGGAAACGGCTGCATCTGGTCGAGCGAGCTCTTTTTGTTGTCGTTGTTGTTGAGAAAGGATCGTCTCGCACGGGCGGGCGTATCGCTGTCGTAGTTTGGGTCGTAGCGCTCGTCGAATGGATCCTTTCCGACGGCATCTGCTCCGAATCGGGCCGTCCCCCTGTTGGGCTGCTGATGCTGCTGGGCGAGCTGCTGCGTCTTGATTGCCTTTTTTCTGCCCAGCCCTAAGCCGGCGGCGATGCGGTTGCCAATTCCGTGTGGAGCGCCTCGGTCTGAGTGTTCTGTGCCGCTGCCAATGTCGTCAAAGAGTCTCGCCTTGCCATTGTCTGGCCGGAGCTGGCGGCCCCTCTGGCGCTTGTTAGACGCGGCGGCCCTGGCGGTGAGGTTTGCGTCGCGGGCAAAGGATATGGCGCGATTGGATGGGGATGCGGAGCTGGAGGACTGGTTGAGGTTGTTGTTGAGCAGCTGGTTGGGCAGATAGGCGCGGAAGCGACCTGGTTTGAGGGAAGCCGGCTCGTCGTGGACGTGCCAGACGTCGTCGCTGCCGCCGCTGGACATGGGTGCGAACATGTTGGGCGGGTGGGTGTGCTGTAGTGACGCTGGCGAAGAAGGAGGCGAGGGTATATGATGTCTATATACCGCTGAGGATGCTCCGCGGGGTATACAAGATCGGAGGGAGCAAGCGGGCGAAGGCGTGTATGACTGTGCTGCCGACAGACTATGCGGTAGGCGGGGGTGGCAGTGGTTCTATGTGCGTGATGGTCGAAGCTGACTGTGTTGAGGAGGGCAGAGGCGATGTGCTGTATGTGTGCGCAGCATGATCAGGAGGCTACTGCCGATGTGATGAAGGAGGAAAGAGGAGGATCAAGGGATTGAGGGTGGTGGTGAGTGCGAGCAAAAGAAAGGTCGAGCTCAGTGGGCGTGAGGTGTGCTCAGCGGCCTGACGGTGCCGCGTTTCTCGATTTCAGCTGGCCCCTGAAACGCCAGGCCAGGCGGCGGCGTCCTCTTTTGAGGGTGTGTTGCTCTCTCTCTCTCTCCGCCCACGCACCCACGCACCCACGCATTGCCTGGCAGCGCAACCTCCACACTTGAAAATGATCAGTGCGCGGGTCAGTACAGTGTAGTGTTGAGCTCACCAACCCTCTCCTCCTCCTCCTCCTCCTCCTCTCCAAAGCTCACACCCACATCCGCCATCGAATCCTTCAACGGCAAATTGACCACCGGCCTCGTCTCATCCGATGTGGTCCCTCCCGCCCACCTCCGCTCTCTCAAAGACCTGCTAGCCTCTCCCTACGCTTCCGAGGTGCTCCAATCCCTCCGCTCTTCCAGCGACGAGGTTATTTCTCTCCTACACCACCGTATGCGAGCCGATCACGGCGGACGGCAGTGGGAAGTGAGACGAGGCTTTCACGCCGTACCGTCGATGGAACAAATACATCTGCACGTCATTTCGGCGGATTTGGTCTCGGACAGGCTCAAGCACAAGAAGGTGCGTTCGATATAGAGCTCTCGTACTGAGATCGAGGGTGTGAGCGAGACCGTTTGCACTGAAGCTTTTTGGATCCTGGCGTTACGTCGCTCGGCAGCACTACCAATCTTTCCACCCCACCCATAGCTTCTGGCTCGACCTCAAAGATGCCGAGGCATACGTCTCGAGCAAGAGCGTAAGCAGGCTGTCACACCCTTAACCTCCGCTCTTTCCTTCCAAGGAGGATAACCTTTCTAAACCCCTCACTCGTCCCTCATCCCAACCAAACAGCTTCCCCAGCCGGACAGCTACTACGAATCCCTCCTTCGTTCACCTCTCGTCTCGTTCCGTGATGGCCAGGTATACGCCACCATGCCCCAACTCAAACAACACCTCGAGCAGGCTTGGCGTGACGAGTTGCAAATCGCCCCGTCGTCATCGTCGGTAGACACAGCGCCCAAAGGTGTCAAGAGGAAGCTCCCAGCCACATCGTCGCTCCCTAGGACAGCGACAGGCGCGACCGAAAAAGGCAACGTCAAGAGAAAGGTCAAGGCCGAACCTAGACCGACGCAGGTCCAAGATCGCGGGAGCGAGACCGAGACTGAACCTGAGGCTTGAATACATGCACGCAAGTGTCGATAAAGATGCAAGAAGATGTGATGCAATTACACAGACCGCCGGGAGAAAGCGGACCGGATGAGAGGGTATACCGGATCACCATGCAGAGAGGCGTGAGGGGGAAGACAGAGACCAGTACAAGGTATCGAGGAGGTAGAAGGGACAGCCGCAGAGGCGCTCACGGGAAGCGAGCAGCAGCTAGGAACGATCGGACCTGGCCAGCGTTGAAGGTGGAATCGCCCTCTGGCGGTCTGACCATCTCGGCGAAGCTAAAGATCCCTCGTCCGATACCGCAAGTCGAGTCGGACTTGCGTGTGCAGAGACAAAATCGTGGTTGGGCAAGGCGAGAATCGTGCCGCCTCTCGTGCTTTCCCTGTGCCGGATCGCTGATGACGCGGCCTGGCGTCACCTCGTCTTCGTCGTCATGGGCCGCGGGAACAGCAAGACAGGGCCTCGAGACGTCCGAAGCCCCTAATCGATTGTCCAAAGAACGCCGCCCTCTCCGCCGTACCACTCTTGATGCCGATGCCGCTACTACAGTGTCCATCTCCAAGAGACCCTCGATGGTGATACGCGAAGGCCCTCCGATCTGAAGTCCGCGTCCGGCGTCCGTCATCGCGTGTGAAATGTAAAGAGTTGCTCGCGATCCGATAGTGTGAGTGTCGTCACGTCAAGTGTGGAAAGGCGAGTGAGGATGGTCAAAAGGTGGAAGAGAAATTGTGAAGGAGACGAGATGAGGGAGGTCGATGCCGAAGAGCTACAACGGCATAAAGTCGAGGATCGAAGGCCGCGGAAGATGGGAGAAGAGCTTTCTGGCGGCTAGAATCCCGGTAGATGTCGACTTTCTTTGCTTGCTCAGAAACCGTGGACCTTGACCTCGTTCTTAGGCATGCCCTCGGAGACGAGGAACTCGGCAATCTTCTGGCGCTGGTCGCCCTGGAGCTGAATGACGGAACCGAGCTCCTCGTCCTCGACAAGGGTACCGTTGCAGGCAAATTCCTTTTTGAAGGCCTTCAACAGCATCTTCTGGTCCCACTCTGCGGTGGCAATGGCGACGACAAGGATGGAATAAGAGAGGCAGGCGGGAAGATGAGCGGATCAGCTTATGCACTAGGTCAGGCGCCCGGTCGGCGTGGAACAGGTCGGCGACGGCAAGCGCCGAGCATCATGGCCTGCGTCGGTCTACTCACCCTTGGGAAGGCCCTGGAGAGTGGTCAACGTCTTTCGGCCGTTCCTCTGCTGGACACGGATGTGGACGTAGTTCTGCTGCTGCTGCTGCTGCTTCTTGACAGCCTGTTCTTCCTGCTTGACTTGCTCTTCACCGAGATCGGCGAAGGGGTCTGTGGGTGGCGGGGAGGCGCGACATAGAGGCGGCGGCAGGAAAGGGTGACGCAGGGGCGGGCAGGCGAATGGCAGGCGTCGAAAGTCGATGACGAGGTTCGGCGCGATCAGACAATGGAAGAGCGAAACAACAGCAATCAGCAAGACCGGACCGGCAGGAGTGGCTGGTTGGGCAGCCCGCCACACTTGGAGTGATGACCACGCCGTCCGCGCAGATACCGGAGCGACTTACCGTAACTGGCGAGGTTTTGAACGTTCATAAGCTAAGAGGGGATCCCGTTTGCTGGTCGGGGTCGTAAAGAATTTTTTTTGGTTGTGGTGGTGTGGTGGGGGAAGAGAGAAAAGAAGAGGAAGCGAAAGGGTGGCGAAGAAGCGAGTCGAAGGGGTGTGAATGGTGGAGAGCTGAGCTGGAGAGAGAGAGAGAGAGAGAGACGGCGTCGACCACACGCCACCGCAAGCGCCGGCTGCTCGCCCCCTGCCTGCTGCCTGAGCCTCCTTGGCTTCCACTCCTCTGCCCTCCCCGGTGAGGCGCGTGAGATCGAATAACTTACAAAACTTTTGTATTCTCCTAACCACGCTCACATTCAGGATTTCTTCTTCGAGTCAGGCCCGCCCAAGCAAAAGCTAGTCAGCCTGCAGCGGGCTCGCATTTCAAATCGAGCCAGCCAGCCCGCCAGCCCCCTCATAACATCCGCAGCAGGCCAGCCGTCAGCCTCTTTGTCGGGCGACACGAGAAGCGTCCAGAAACTCCATAAAACCCGCAGGCCGCCCCGGCGCCGCTTGCGAGGCCAAAAATTTCAAAGATCCCTGGGCCACCGTGCTGCCACCTTCGTCCCTTCGTCTCCACCCACCACCGCTCCAGCCAGCCCCAACTCCGCACCTTCCCAAAGACTACACACAAAGATGCCATCGCAAAAAGCCATTCAGACGAAACGCAGCTTCGTCAAGCACCGCACCAACGCTCCACCGAGCTCGGCCTCCAAGAAAAAGTCCGGCGGTTTCAAGGTCGGTCCCGTCAATCTCCCGGACGGCGCCTACCTCGGCAGGGCCAAGAAGCTAAAGGCCGAGCTCATCCACAAAGCCAAGGTCAAGAAGGTCTACTTCAAGCAGCTCGAACGCGACGGCGGCGCTCACGCTGCAGAGAACCAAGATCCCGATGCCGTCTCCCTGCCGCAGGGCAAGTTTGCGCCCGATGGTGACGAACCCGACTTCCTCGCAGAGGCAGAGGCCAGAGCGAGAGCGAGAGCGAAAGCCGGCCCCTCGCCCGCGCCGCCATCAGCGCAAGACTCGGCCGTCCCCTCGTCCTCTCGGCCTGATACAAGACAGGGTTCGTCTGGCCGCCACCACGATCGACAGCAGCAGCAGCAGCAGCAGGGGACGAGGCCGGGCCAGAGGCCAAAGACGCGCAAGCCTTTGCCGCACCCGCTGCCGAAGTCCAAGCAACCCACCGCGCCGAGCAAGGAGGAAGAGGAACGAGAGGCCAGCAGGAAGTTCATCGATACGCGCTCCAAGGAGGAAAAGATGGCCAGCCGCGAGCGCAATAAGGAGCTCTGGAACAAGAAGAGCGCCAGCCGCGAGGGCAAGAAGCGTGGCCAGCCAGACCTCTCGGCTAGGATGGAGGTGATGCTCGACAAGATCAAGCGCGGGCAATAGACAGAGAGAAAAGGAGAGAGAGGCCGAGATTGGCAGGCAGGTAGGCCCTCTCAGCCGGACCCGCGTCCATTCCTATCCTTGTCGTTTCGCATACCTCACGCAATCTGCAATACCGTATACCCCCTCTGGAGCGCCCGGCTCCAGGATTCCAAAGCATACATACACCACGAGCCTGAAATCTGGTTTGCTACCTTGTTCTCGTTTCGGCAAAAAATGCCGCCACACTAAATAGGGACGACGATCGATCGCTACACTGACGACTCTCCATCTCCTACTCGGCGACGATCAGGCTGGCCTTGCCGTAGCCCGTGCCGCAGCAGAGGGTGGCGACGCCGACCTGCTGGCCTGTCCGGCGCAGCTCGGCGAGCAGACTCGTCACCAGCCGTCCTCCCGAGGCGCCGAGCGGATGTCCGAGGGCGATGGCGCCGCCCTTGGGGTTGACCTTGGCCATGTCGAGCTTGAGCGTGTCGATGGTCATGAGGGCCTGCGAGGCAAAGGCCTCGTTGAGCTCCCACAGATCGATGTCGTCGACCGCGAGGCCGAAGCGCTTGAGCAGCTTGGGGACGGCGAAGGCGGGTCCGATGCCCATGACATCCGGCTTGACGCCCATCGTCGCAGTCCCCACCCAGCGGCCGAGAATCTCCATCCCCGCCGCCTCGGCGACGTCGCGGCGCGCCATGGTCAGCGCGACGGCGCCATCGCTGACCTGGGACGAGTTGCCGGCGGTGCTGTTGCCGTTCTCGCGGAAGACGGGCTTGAGCTTGGCCAGCTTCTCTGCCGTCGTTCCGGCGCGGATACCCTCGTCGTGGCTGATGAGCTTTGTCGTCTCGCTGCCCGTCTCCGGGTCAATCCAGCGCACCTCGATCGGCTCGATCTCCGAGGCCAGGCGGCCGTCCTTTTGCGCCGCGTCGGCCTTGAGGTGGCTGTTAGCGGCAAACTCGTCCTGCCTCTGCCGGCCGATGTTCCACTTGTCGGCCACACGCTCGCTCGTCTCGCCCATCGGCATGATGCAGTCCCGGGCGTCCTGGACGGGGCTCTTTTTAAAGTCTGGGCTGAAGTCGACCGGGATGGCCCGGGAGCCGTAGTTTCTCGTCATGCTCTCTACGCCCGCGGCGATGCCGCACTGGATCTCGCTGGCCTTTATGGCGTTGGCGATGTCGGTGATGCTCTGGAGCGAGCTGGCGCACTGTCGGTTGACGGTCTTGTAGGCCGACGTGACGGGCATCCCGGCGTGGAGTGCGGCCATGCGCCCGGACTTTGCGCCGCCCAGCTCCATCAGCACGGTGCCCGTGCAGATGTCTTCGATGATGTTCTTTTCGACGCCGCGCGACTCGAGACGTTCGCGTGTCCGGCGGAGGATGTGAGCTAGCAGCTCCTCCGGGTAGGCGTCCTTGAAGCCCTTCTTCATGCGGGCGATGGGCGTCCGCAGTGCCGTGGTGAAGACGACGTCGTCGGCGCGCTTCTGCAGCAGGCTGGAGAGGCCTTGTCGCGCCGCTGGGCTAGTTCGGAAGGCCATGACTACGATGGTTGTGTGTGGTTGGCTTGTGTCGGGCCTCGGTGGCTGCTGTGGACGCTGTGGAGTGCAGTGCTCGAAGTAGCGCGGCTTGCTGGCTTGCTGCGGAGTGTTTTTCTTGCTGTTGCTGGCTTTTCAGGACGAGGGCGAGGAGGGTGCGGGTTGGACCAGGAGTGAGTGAGTGGTGCGACAATGGTGGTCGTTGAGGGAAAGAGCGGTTTGACTGCTGGAAGCAGGGAATTCGAAGGCATCACTCTCTTGCCTTTTGAGAGAGTATGGGACCCGCCATCGTCCGGAAGTTATGGACGTGGCCAACTCCGATTCCGGTGTCGTGGGCGGGTGCGGGGAGGGCAGACACGGCTGCATTGGACCACCTCCGCGTTTGCCACGCCTCTCGAGTCGGGAGCAGAACCCTTGGCCGCCCCCACGCCGCCTCGCTCGCTTCGGAACAACTCGCGCAGTCAGCCAGTCCCCCCTCAGACCGGGCGACGTCCGCCACCCTCCGCAGAGGTGTGCCTGGCAACCACACATAACAGCTGCGCCGCAGCCTACCGCGGACCCTGCTTGCAAGCGCCCACCCATCTTCTGCTGCAACGAAACGTGCTTACTGATTTCCACAGATCCCCCAAGGCCGGAGGCCGATACGTTTATAGTCGGTCGGACGGATGATAAGATACAGTGTGCAGGGTAACGGTGCTAGTAGAGTGGTAGAGCGGGAGAGAAGAGCGCATCGAGTCGGCCCTGCCGCGACATCGCACCGCCGGTATTCGATCGGACGGCGGCGTCGGGACGCAGCGCAACGCTTCATCAGGATGGCGAAGGGGGGCAAGAGGGGAGGCGAAAAGACCCGGCATAGACCCAAAAGGACGGAGGGTTGAGAGAGAAGCTCCAAGGACAGTATGGGAGCAGGGGCGGAGGAAGAACCCAAAGAGGCGGAAAGAAAAGGAGAAGCGGAGACGAAGGGAGCAAGCAAGGAAAAGCGGGGAGCAAGCCGGCGGATGGGAGGGCGGCAATATAAAAGGGACCTCGTTCACAGAGAGAACCGGGGAAGGGGGAGAAGAAGGGAGCAGCGCAGCTGCGCGACATTCGCGGTGTAGTGGTGCAAGTGTCTTGGGTGCGATTTCTAGGATGCTTGGACAGCTTTGGGCGGGGCAGGAAGCGGAAGAGCATGTTGCCGTGCGGGAAGAAGGTCATGGCCTGAACGTTGAGCTTCGCAATCAGCGCGGCCTTGCTCTGGCCCTTGCCGCGGCGGGCCCAGAAGTGGCAAGAGCGAAAGCAAGGTAGAAGAGAAAGCAGATACGCCTAAGTGTGTCGTCCAAGTCGAGACCTGGTCGATCCGTCCTACAGCGAAGAAGAGGACGATACCAATCCAGAGAGGGCAGAAGACGGAGCGTTTCCCTTTAGCTTGGCCCATGATGGCGGCCCTGGCTCTCGTCGAACGACTGCCTCGTCGAAAAGATGGGCGATGTCGGCATCATGCCCGGCTGGCCCAAGCCCATGCCGGCAACGCTGACGTTGACGGCGCCGGGCGGTGGCATCCCCATGGTCTGCATCTGACCGTCGTGACCAAACGAGTGCTGAAGCGGGTGGCCGTGGCCGAGAAGCGGGGGCGGCGCGCCCGGAGGCTGCACCAACATTCCCGCCATAGTTGGATCCCCGCCCTTGCGCTTAATCTTCTTGGCCCAGCGCAAACCGCACGCATCTGTGAGAGCACCGGGAGAAAGGGAGAATCGTTAATGTCAGCATCCCATCGGGCCATAAAGCAGTGGAAGAAGAGGATCACGACCTGGCACCTGGTCGCCCCGCACACCACGCAATGAAGCGCGTTTCATGCCAAAACTCACTGCAAAGCGTCTTGGGCCCCAACGGGCCCTTTCGCCATTCGGGCGAATCGACACGGCCGCAGTCGGTACAGACGTGGTCGCCGTCATCCTGCTTGGGTTTCTGCGAGGCGAGCGAGACCGTGAGCGGGACAGAACAGACAGGATTTGCAGGGTCATCGATGTCAGCTAAGTGCGCCTCTCTCCATCGGGCCCAGTAGCACATCGCCTTCGATCGAAGGAAAAGACAGGTCCCTGGTAGTACTCACCTTCTTGCGACGGGAATCGTCCATGGCCCCTTGCGACCCAGGCGGGGCGCCGCCACCGGCAGCATTGGGGCTAGTCGCATCATCGCCCGACTCGTTGCCGGTGCCGATGACGTTGGCCAACAGATCTTCCACGACACTGGTCCGCATCGTCGGGCTGGTCGGATGCGAGCCGAGAGAGTTTCGGCGCGTTGCCCCTCCGCCCGCTTCCGCTCCAAACCCACCCTGTTGCTGCTGCTGCTGCTGCGCAAAGCGCTGATCGTGGTGCTGGTGCGAGCCCTGCTGCTGCTGCTGCTGTTGCTGTTGCTGCTGGTTCTGGTGCATGAAGGCGGTGCCGAACATCGGGTTGACAGCATCCCTGTAGCCGCCACCGCCGAGACTGTCTCCCTCGAGCTCCTGCTTGAGGAGGTCGGGGTGATAGGCGGCAGTGCAGTTGGCCCTCTCTGCGTCGTTGTCCGGGCCCGTCAAGTCCATGTCCGCGATCAGCAGCCGCAGCTTTTCGTTTTCGAGCTTGAGCTCGAGGAATGAGTCGAGCATGCTGGTATTCTTACTCGGGTACGGACGCGCAGAGCAAAAGAAGCACTGCAGCGGGCTTCGCAGCTGGCTGCTGGCCTCGCTTGGCGTGTCGAGCGAATTGGACTGGCTCAGCGACCGAGTGCCCTGCTTGGAAGCGGACGCCGAGTTGATCATGCTCTCGGAACGGAAGCCGGCAGCAGCAGAGAAGCCGCTTTCGATGCCGGCGCCGGCAGCGTCGTCTGCGCTGTGCCGATCTTTCTGAGCGTCAGCCTCTTTAGCGTCTCCGCCCTCGCCGCCAACGCCGCTCGAGGGAACGGAGGGGGGCTTGGGAGGGAAGTAGGGGTGACCCGACGCCTCAAAGACGACGTATTCGCCGTCGCGCGTGAAGGCCTCTGAATAGTCCGAGCTGCACTTAGCCTGTTCCTTGTCGTCATTGCCCTCGCCACCGCCGCCGTCACCGGTAGACTCTGTCGTGGCGTCCATATCGTTGCCGCCGCCGCCGCCGCCACCGGTCGCAAATGACTTTGACTTGGTCTTGAAGCGGTAGTAGGTCAGTAGTTCGCCGTTGCCCGAGCGCATCCGGTCAATCTCACGCTCCACCGAGGCGGCGTCTTGCGGGTGAATGAACTGCAGAGTCGAGTCGAGTCGCGAGTGCGAGGATCGCAAGGGCGAAGAAACAGCGTCGGGTCAGCTGTGGAAACTTGATGATCGTAGAGCCAGGCTCACCATGCGCGCCCGGGTGCGAGGCCACTCACCTCGATCAGCTTTCTGCCGCGCAGCTCATCGCTCGTCCATCCAGTAAGGCTGTATGCGCTTGGGCTCGCAAAGAGGATAAAGCCGTCCGGATCTAGCACATGGACAAAGTCGAGCAGCTCCTCGACTACCCTGCCGGTCCAGCCCTTACGCTTGGTGAAGTCCGACGCCGCCGATGAGCTCCTGGCGCTAACGTCGACGCCTCGCAGGATCTGGCTGCCGAGGCCGGGCGGGTGGCTTGCCGCATGTCCGCCGAGCGCCGAGGGCGGGAGGTTTCCGTCGCGGCCAAATGATGCCTGGTGCGAGTGCGACGAGAGGTAGACGGGCGCAGCCTGGTTCATGCCGCCGGGCCCGGGGCCAGAGAAATCTGGGACGTCCGAGAAGCTGTCGAAGCTGAATCCGCTGAAGCTGGGCATGTTACCCGCCAGCTCGGACCCGCTTCTCGACTTCCTATGCAGGAGCGGCGGCCGCGCGGGGAAGTGGTGATGCTGCTGTTGCAAGCCGTCAGGTCCGCGCGGGAGCGGGGTCGAGCCGATACTGCTGTAGTCGTGCATCATGCTGGTCAAACTGTCGTGGTGCATCAGGCCTGGCTTCGGCGGGCTCGTCGCGGTCTGAAACTGGCCGGCGGACATCATCCGTCTCTTCTTCCCGGGACCAAAATCGTCGTTATGAGCGCCATCGCCGATGGCCGCCGCTCCTCCGTCGCTGACAAAGCCGTTGTCCGGCACCGAGTAGTTGGACATGAAGCCGCCCTGCTGCTGCTGCTGCATCGGGTTTAGCGCGCCCGCGGAATTGAGCATCTGACCACCCTGCTGCAAGCCAGACATCATGCCTATGTCCGGGACGCTATTCATTCCCGAGTGCTGGCCGGGGTGGCCTTTGGGGTCGACTCCGGCCGATGTCCTCCTGCTGGGATCCAATGGCGCAGCCGCGTTGCCGTATCCGAGGTGGCCGTACGCAGCAGCCGCTGCCGCCGCCGCCGGATCAAGGCTGGTGCCCTGGGAGGCGATCTGGTTGGTAGCGGCACGGTGCGCCGCGTCGGCTTCCATGCCGCCGTTCGACCCGCTGTGCTGGTTCGGAGCGCCGCCGCCGCTACTGCCGCCCGAAGGCCGCGACTGCGTCAACATTTGCAACGGGTGGACAAACATCGGCGGCCGGAGCTGGCCCTGGGCGGACGAGGGCCCAGCCGCGTACTGGAAGAGGACGGCAGAGATCTCTTCCTGCGTCGGACGGCGGTAGAGCGACGGCATACCGCCGTCGCAGCCCTGGTCGAGGTAGCTGTTGCTTCGTAAGATGTTTTGATTGTCGTTGTTATCGATGCTGTTGCCGTTGTTGTTCGGTTCGAACATGTTGCGGGCGTCTGTGCTGGGCCCGGCCCAGTTGGAGCCGGACATGATCCTACAATGAAGCTCGACCGAGAACCGGCGGAGCGTCCTCGGCGTTGCTCAAGGAAGAATCGGCCTGGGGCGTCAGCTGCGGTTAGGCTGGGCAAGCGGGACTGGAGCCTTTTTCGATCCGCCTGTTGCCTCCTTGGATGGGCGTACCGATTCACTCTCTACGTTGGGCGGTGGTGCTGCGATATCAAAGGCGGCGAGGAGGTGGTCAGAGTCGATCAGGACGGTGAAAGGTCTCGCGTGCTGAACCATTCGCAGCGTTCTGCGTCTCTGCTATAAAGTCGAGGAGCAGGTGTCGAGCGAGACCGAGGTCGAGGTCAAGGCCAACTTCGATCTAAGATGGAAGCGGTCCTTCGAAAGGAGCAGTCCTGAGCAGAAGCGTCAAGCAAGACCTTCTGTCCAAGGCCATGGGGTAGGACGGCCGCAACAATGACGGTGAGCCCGCTTGGCGAAGCTAAGGACGAAGGTTGTTCTTGGGCAGTCGCCAGCAAAGCGTGGCCTGATGACGATGATAGCCGCTCGAACCAGACGCCGCAGAGAAACAGAACGCGGTGTGATGTGGCGACTGAAGCGGCAATGTCGATGCAGGAGAGGATGCGTGGTCCGGTGGTGAGATGGGGTGAGGGTGTGGCGAGAACGACGAGATTCACGTCAAAGACGCGCTGCCGGGACTGTCCCAAACGACAAAGAAAGGCGGCGGCGGCGGTGGCGGTGGCGGTGGCGGTAGCAGTGATGAGACGAGGTGAGGTCGGAACCAAGTAGAGATGAGGAGGTGAGGCGAGGTAAAGTCCAAGGGTCGCCACGGGCACAAAAGGGTGAGGCGAGGAACCAAGGGACAAACGATGAGGTGGCGGCGAAGGGAGCGGAGCGAGATTTTGCGTCTGCTGTGCGGCCGGCGTATGGGCTGACGACCGCGCTGGCGAGCGTGCGGACAGACGGCCTCTGCGCGGTTGCCGGTCTCCTCCCGTCCGCAAGATAATGGAGACGCGGGACACCAACCAGGCGGCAGGCAGGGGTCCAACGCCTGAGCGGGCCAAGCAAGCAAGCAAGCAAGGGCAGGTTGCGGTCAACGCCAGCTGGCAGCGGCGGCCGAGAGGGGGCAGCGCGCTGCCTAGGCACAGGTAAGGGAAAATAGCAGCGACAAAAAAGATTCGAAAAAATGAGCGAGCGTGCGTGCGGCCGCCGCTTGCGCGTCTGCCTGAAAGAACTGAGGCCGGCAAGCGGCATAAGCTCGCTGGATTGCAGCCTTGAATTCAATGGGCACAAGGCCCCTTCCCGCGAGAGTCTATAAACTGTGCCAATATCTACAGAAGTAGTGTAGTAAGCGTATTGGTCGGCTCGCCGTGCATCGAGGCCTCGATGGATACCCATGACGATGCTCTATTGATAGGCTCGGCTCCTATTCCTGCTTGCTGCTTCGCTAGCCCGGATGATTTTGGAGAAGTTGGACGGAGCTAGAGGATGGCCAGGAATCCGGGCGGCTGCTACAGTCAATCCGTCGGATGGCTCAGCAAAGCATCAACTACGGACCCTAGCAGCCCACCGCCGCCGTCTCGGAACGAATGGCGCCTGCAGCGGCCCTCTGTTCTTCACACTTTTGGCCTGCACCTCAAGGTCGCAACAAACCGCAGTGCAGCGTGCCTGTACATGAGCCTTCCGTGTCGGCTTCTTTTGCTTGTGCTCGTGCTTTCGAAGGAAGAGGTACAACAGGGTAGAGCGAGAGAGGCCAAGTAGCGTTCGAGGCGATCACAGGCAAATACACCGCCACAGCACCTTACATATGTACATACACACACATACACTCACATACACACTCTCTCTAACACACACGCACACACAGGCAGAAAGGCAGGCAGGCCGGAACGTTGGCCGCGTCGCACCGCAAAGGCCGACACAGCGAGCCCGTTCATCTCTCCGGCACAGGCGCAGACACGTCCGGCTCGACCTGGCGTTTCGAGCTTTCATAGCGGAGCGCGTTGCTGTCACATTCTTATAGGATCAGACAGCTTAACTGGCACACGGCGGAATCACAGCCAGCGTGCTGTGGTACAGCCTGTGCAAGAACGAGACGCAGCGAGTTTCCCCGAAGCTCCTTGCCGGGTCGACCATCAGGGGAAAACGAGCAAGGCACCAAGGCATCAGGGCTTCCCGCGAGAAATTTAGGAACTTTGTGTATGTCAAAGGATAGAGTTACCGTCTTGCAAATCAAAAGATGCTACAAATCATCGACCGGCGAGTGTGTAGGACTACGGCGAGCTCTGCGTGCGAGGCGTCTCTAAACATCATCTCCATCATCGTCGCTGTCGCTGCTGTCGTTGTCCTGTCCGTCGCAGTCGCCGAGGCCGACCTTACCCTCGACGATAAGGTTGGCGCTGGGCGCGAGACCGTCAATGTCGCTGAGCCTCTTGCCGCCGTCCGAAAATCCCTTCGCAAGCATCTCCGGCCCTATCCTCTTGCGCGGGTACCCTAGCACCAGGCTGAACTCGTAGCGGTGTTCATAGCCCGAAGGAGGACTGCTCGCAGCAGCAGCAGCAGCAGCCGAGCCCTCGTCTCCGCCGCCGAGACTGGACGCGTACGCCTCGACGAACGCAAAGACCGACTCGAGCCGGTCGGTGGCACGGAAGGTGCGGGAGAGGTTCCTGCCGCCAGGCAGCCGGAAGGCGAGGCGTATCCCGCTCTCGCCAGCTTTAGGCTCGTCCGGTACCAGGTGCCGTTTGGCCCAGGCGAGCCAAGCCTGCCTCCTCTTCTGCTGCGCCTCCTTCTCGGCCTGCTCTCGACGCTGCCGCTCCAGCTCGAGCGTACGCTGCCGCTCTTCGCGCTTCTTAGCCACTTTCTCGGCGTCCCTGCGGCTCGCCTCCTCGTAGGCACGGTCCTGCTCGACTTTGAGCTCGCGCTCCACCTCGCGGCGCCGTCTCTCGCTACGCAGGCGGTCCAGGTAGCTTCGCGTGCGCGGTAGCAGTACGTCGGCAATGTGCGAGGAGATCGACTGCGCGGAGGTGGCCGACATTGGCGATCCTTCGAGGCGCGAGAGGACGGCTGGGCGAGGCGTCAAGCTCGCGCTCGAGCTCTGCGACGACGGCACTCTGCGCCCGGCCCTTGACGGCTGAAGGGCGATGAAGGCGACGAATGGATAGGTCGTCGCCTCCAGTTGCGTGGCGACTGTGCATCAGGAACATGGCAGCAGCAGCAAGACGGATGGCGATCATGTCAGCTCGTATTACACCGTCAAGCCATCAACCAGCAACGGCCCGCTTAGCTCAACTGCCATCACGCCGAACTCACCTTGGTACGCTTCGCGCTCGCAAACGTCGCCGCCCCATACGATAAAATCGGGTCGCGAGACAAGCTCGACAAGGTCCTCGTCGACCAGCGTCTTCTTGCGGAAGTGCTCGATGTCGCCGTGCTCGCGGCTCGTCAGCACCACCATGAGTATCTTGATCTGCTCCTTGGCGAGCTTGAGCGCCTCCGAATAACTACCGATGTAGAAGGGCGGCAGCTTCGATCGTGTGGCGGACGAGCCGGTCCCGTTGCTCTGCGAGGGTCCCACCGCGTCGAGGTCGTCGTTCGTCGATGTACCGCGGCCGATGCTGCCCGACGAGGCCGTCGATTCAGCGCCAGATGTAGCGCCGGTCTCTTCCTCTAGCTCCCTGACAAACCTCTCTGCGCAGATCCGGGGATCGGTACGGAGCATCCCGGGTCGTCCACCGGCCCCTGGCGAACCGCCAAAGAGTCCGGAAAACATCGTCCTCAGCCGCAGAATCCGGGCGAATAGGAAAAATATCGACTGCGCCAGGCTGAACGGCAGGGTGATGGCGGACCACACAAGCATCCAGATAGACATGCCGCCTGGACGGTCTCGAAGGGGGCGTCGACTGCCGCTCAGGCCGACGCCGCCGGGGTTGCGCCTTGTCGTCCTCGATTCATAGGCCGAGGTGGAGCCACCGCCACCGCCACGTCCTTCGTATACCTCAGAGTCATCGACCTCAAAGTTGCTGACGCCCTGCCTTGCTGCAAAGGACCGCGCGATTTCCTCGTCATCAGCTCCACTCCTTCTCCTCTCAGCTGTGCTGTCGTCCTGTATCGCCATTGCTGCTCGCCGCACATCCCACAACTCAAGCTCGAGCAAGGTGGGGAGGATGGTCTCGTCGGGCAGTACCGTTCCCGAGGCCTTTAGGACGCCCCGGAGCTCGGAAATGGCGGCTTGCTTCGAAGCGTCGTCCATTGTTGGGGATCAATGGAATATGACCCTTTTAACGGGACCGCAACGCAAAGCTCTGTGATCCTGACTTCCCTATCCGCTTCTTCCTTCGTCTTCCTCTTCAGCGGTTGCGCTATGTGGTCAAGTGTTGGTGGTGGCCTCGATCGTGTGCTGCGATGATGCCCTCGTCGTCGAAGCGCCCGGCTGCTGCTGAGCAAGGGTACGTGAGCCTTCCTGCGGCAACGATAGCGGCGAGCCTGTCCAGTAGTAGATGGTAGTTCGGAGAGGCTCTAACGACGAGCAATGGGGTACAGGGGTGGTGGTAGTAGTAGTTGTTGCAATGATGACCTCGAGTCACGATGGGAAAGCTCACGCGGGCCAGGCTGTCTCACACCTTGCTGGCCTCAGCCCCTGCCTTCCTCGGTTGGGGCGGGCCGTGCCAGGTGGAGGAACGTGAATGGGGCCGCGTCCTCGTCTCTCGCGCGAATAGATAAGCGCGTTGTCCGAGGCCTAGCTTCAAACATGCATCTCGCGCGAGTAAGCAGACTCCATACGAAGGCGCGTCGCCCCAACTCCCGAAGCCGTCTCGTGAGTAAACAGACGGCCGGCCAGACACGTCTCGCGCGAGTAAACACAGTCAGCAGGACGCGTCGACCGTGGACGCGCCCGTCTCACAAATTATGCGTGAGTAAACACGAATGATCGTCCATACCAAAGCAGGTCAGCGCTCAAGCGTCTCGCCCGAGTCAATGCGCAGCTTCGCCCCCATACGGCAGCGCGTTGTCCGAGCCGGGGCCCTCTTTCGCGTGAGTAGACACCCAGCCAGCTAGTCGCGTCGCGTCCGCATCTCTTGCGTGATATGACACGCTACTCCGCCTCCACACGCCGCCAGGCCAGGACGCTTTTTTTGTCCCGTGCGAGTAAAAGCGGCCTTGCCATCACATCAAATCGTGAATTTTGTGAAGGCGCCCGCAACTCTCGCGCGAGTCTATTTCGGTTCCGCCCTTTCCGCAGCGCAACACGAATTTTGGCTTTTTGTTAGCGCGCTAGCCATTTTCTTGATTCTTTTGCCTTCACCCGCGAAGAGAAGAAAAATTCGCGAGCTGGCCCATCTCCTTGCCTCCACTTTTCTCTTCTACGCACTACCACAACACCACACTCCTCTCCCACCGCCACTACCAACACCACCACATCGCCTTTCAACTGCTTGGCAATCGCATGTCAGAGCCACGGCTGCGCCTCTGATCTACCCTCCGGCCCTGCCTTTGCTCCCAAACAAGCCGAGCCAAGGGACCAGGCTTTCGGCGCCATCCCTGTGAAGGTGACGCTGGCAAGATGAAGTCGGACTTCCAGTTCTCCAACCTGTGCGGTACCGTCTATCGCTACGGCAACGTCGTATTTTCGCCCGATGGCGACTCTATCTACTCACCCGTTGGCAACAGGCTCTCGATTTTCGACCTGGTGCGGAACACTTCAACGACGCTGCCGTTCGAGACGCGGAAGCCGATCGCACGGATCGCCCTCTCGCCGGCCAATGCCGCCATCGTGCTGGTGGCAGATGAGGACGGCCGCGCGCTCCTCGTCAACACGAAGCGCAGGTCCGTCCTGGCTCACATGAACTTCAAGCAGCCCCTGCGCGACGTCCAATTCTCCAACGATAGCAAGCATCTCGCGGTAACGCACGGCGCCCACATCCAGGTCTGGCGGACCCCTTCGCACATGGCGCGCGAGTTTGCACCGTTCGTGCTGCACAGAACATACACCGGCCACTTTGACGACGTCCTTAGCATCAAGTGGACAAAGGACAGCAGGTGAGTCTGCGTACGCGCTATGTGTGGTTTCGTTCTTCCCCTACAACTGCGATGGCAGACTCTATTGTGGGCCCGCACGTCATCGCACCCACACGCACACACAGCGTACGACGACGACGTCGACGACGGCAACACCCGCTCAAGGATGCTCCAAATAAACTGATTTAATGAGTCTGCTCACATAGCGGAAACTTAACGCATTTGCCTGAGAGCATTGCTTGTCTTCCATCGTCGGTCGGGCCTCGTGCCCACTTCGTCGGCCTGCCTCGTGATCGATCTCGCCCTTGTTGTCGCATACATCATGTCACGTCGTGGAGTTCACGCTGACCCTGCTCGATGCCTCGCACTTGCACTGCCGGTTGTTTACGCCGCCGCCGCCATCTTCACAGGTTCTTCATCACGACGTCCAAGGACATGACTGCCCGGCTCTACTCGCTCCACCCAGTCGAGGGCTTCCGGCCCAAGACGTTCACAGGCCACCGCGACGCCGTCATCAATGCCTTCTTCTCCAAGGACGAGACGTCCATTTACACCGTCTCGCGCGACGGCGCCTGCTTTACCTGGAAGGGCAAGGACGTCGACGATGCCAACGACGACATGGATGAGGACGACGACGACGCTGCGGCGCTCGGCGGCGTTGCAGGTGGGGCCAACGGCTACGCGCTTGTGTCGAAGCCGGGAAGTTCGTCGTCCGGGCCGTACAACACCGTTGGCCTGACGCGTTGGGGCATTGCCGAGAAGCACTACTTCATGCAGTCACACACCAAGACGGTCTGCTCGGTCTACCACCCGGAGACGTCGCTGCTTGTCGTCGGCTTTTCGTCGGGCGTGTTTGGCCTGTGGGAGATGCCCGACTTCAACAACATCCACACTCTCAGCATCAGCCAAGAGAAGATTTCAAGCGTTGCCATCAACGCGAGCGGCGAATGGCTCGCCTTTGGGGCGCAGAAGCTGGGACAGCTGCTGGTCTGGGAGTGGGCGAGCGAGTCGTACATCCTCAAGCAGCAGGGTCATTATTACGACATGAACACGGTCGGCTATGCGGCCGATGGCCAGGTGGCCGCCACCGGCGGAGACGACGGCAAGATCAAGCTGTGGAACACGGCGAGCGGCTTCTGCACCGCGACTTTTTCCGAGCACTCGGCGTCAGTCTCGTGCATCGAGTTCGCCAAGCAGGGCTCGGTCCTCTTCAGCGCTAGCCTGGATGGTACCGTGCGCGCCTACGACCTTCTCCGCTATCGCAACTTCCGCACCCTGACGAGCCCAACGCCGGTCCAGTTCATCAGCCTGGCCGTCGACCCTTCCGGCGAGGTGATCTGCGCTGGCAGCGCCGACAGCTTCGAGATTTACATGTGGAGTGTCCAGACGGGCAAGCTGCTCGACATTCTCTCTGGCCACGAGGGCCCCGTCGCAGGGCTCTGTTTCAGCCCGAGTGGGAGTGGCGTCCTGGCCAGCACCAGCTGGGACAAGAGCATCCGCCTGTGGGAGGTCTTCCGGACGTCGCAGAGCGTTGAGATGTTCCAGCTCAACGGCGATGGCCTCGCCATCGCCTTCAGCCCGGACGGAACTAAGGTCTGCGCGGCCTCGCTCGACGGCCAGCTGACCTTCTACGACGCCAAGGACGGCAAGCAGACGGGCGTGCTCGAGTGCCGCCGCGACATCTCGGGCGGCCGCAAGGTCGACGACAAGGTCGGCAGACGCAACAACGCGGCGGGTGCCTGCTTCACTACAGTCTGCTACAGCGCCGACGGCGCGTGCATCCTGGCTGGCGGCAACTCCAACTACGTCTGCCTCTACGATGTCCGCGAGCGCGTCTTGCTGAAGCGGTGGGAGCTCACCAAGAACCTCGCTCTCGACGGGACCCAGGACCGCCTCGACAGCCGTCGGATCACCGAAGCTGGCAACGTCGACCTGATCAACGACCGGTCCGATGAGGATGACATGCTGCCGGAGGAGCGCATCGACCGCAGCCTGCCGGGCGCCCAGCGCGGCGATATGTCGAAGCGCTCTACGCGACCTATCTCGCGGGCCAAGTGCGTCCGGTTCGCGCCCACGGGACGGTCCTGGGCGGCGGCGGCCACCAGCGGCCTGCTGATCTACAGCCTCGATGAGCAGGCAGCCTTCGATCCCTTCGACCTCGACATCAACCTAACGCCCGAGGCGGTGCGGGAGGCGTCCCGCCAAGGTGAGAGCCTGCTCGCGCTGGTGGGCGCGTGCCGCCTCGGCGAGAAGCCGCTGATGGCCGAGGTCTACGAGCAGACGTCGCCATCCGACGTAGCGCTGATCGCGCACCAGCTGCCGCTGGTCCATCTGCCCGCCGTGATGCGTCTGGTGGCCGAGCGGATGCAGCCGGCGAGCGCCAGCCCGCACGTTGAATTCCACCTCAAGTGGATCGCCGCCATTTTTGCGGCCCACGGCACGGCGATCCGCACCCGTGCTGCGACCGACTACGCCCCCACGCTGCGGGCGGTCCAGGTGGCGCTCAACGAGCTACGCGCCAACGTCAAAAAGACGAGCGACGACAACCTCTTTGCCATGCTCTATGTATGGAACGGCTTTGGCCAGAAGGGTATCGAGGTGCCCGCTGCTGCCAACGGCCTCTCTGCGCCCGGCATGGAGGTCGACCACCTCTAGCGAGGCAGAGCGCAGTCTCCCTCTGCGTCCCTGTCGTTGCGCAGGGGACTCTGCCTCGCCTCTGTCGGTCATATTACCTCTTTCTCTATCCGGATCACATCCGCCTCAGCATCTGTATTTGTACTAGAGTAGTCTGTCCGCACACCTTGCAATCGCAAACACCCACGCACGCCCCTACCGCCACCCGACACCGTGCCAGAGTTGAGTTTGTTGGGCACTCCGCCATGGGGAATTCTCTTGTTACTGTACGTGCCAACATCACTCTGATGATCGACCCTTTTCCGTCGGGCATAGATGCAGCTGCGTTGTCGCGGGTCTCCTTCTATATCGAGGCAAGGACCCCTTGCGACCGAGACGGGACACGAGAAGGTGAGGCAGCCGCTTGGACCGCTGGCGTGCGCACGCCACAGAAGTCTAGTCAGGGCTGGGTAACCTCCGCCGCCACGCGCGTCTAGCCCTCCTCCCTTGCGCTACGGAGCAAGCAATCTGCAGCAGGTAGGTGCAGGCTAGGGCGTCCAAGGCGCTCTAAGACCAACCCGACCCGGACCGCCAGGCTGAGTAAGCATAGTCTCTTTGCCGCGAACGCACGTCAATACAGTAATTCCATAGGTCCCAGGCTGGTACCCGCACACCCGCTTGCACCCAACGCCCACGGCGTTCACTCCTATTCCACCGGGAAAGGATGGTCTTCGTCCGTCCAGGCATCTGCATGGCCTGCTGTGGTACACCCTTGCGCCGCTGTTATGTCCTAGTTACCATCAGGTAACTCACGAGGATTTACTCTGGCGGATTTCTCTCTTTTTCATGTCCTGCTGGCTGGCTTGTTGGCTGGCTGGCGGAGGGTCCGAGCCGGATCCCAGGGTCGCGCCCGCTTCCTCGCTGATGTTTCGCCATTTGTCAGCGGACGGCGAAGCGAGGCCAGAACCAGAAGCCTGGCCGTCGGCCGTCTCCGGTCGACGTTGGCTGCTTGCCCTTTCCCTTTGCCTAGCTGTTCTCTCCGGACGATGCAGGCGTTGCTCGCTCGTGCCTCTGATTCGCCTCTCGCCCCGAGCCCGTGCCCTCTGCCTTTGGGCGCAAATTTCACCACCCCGTTTCCGGCGCCCGGCGCCCGGCGCCTGAGCTTGTCCCCTTGACTTCC
Source organism: Thecaphora thlaspeos (assembly GCA_900291925.1). NCBI lineage: Eukaryota > Fungi > Basidiomycota > Ustilaginomycetes > Urocystidales > Glomosporiaceae > Thecaphora > Thecaphora thlaspeos. Next base: position 584,942 of record UWYS01000004.1, on the reverse strand, counting down.
TCCGTCCGCCTTTTGCAGAGCCCAGCCAGCGCCGACTCTCTTTACCTTCCACCCTCTTCCGCCTGACCGCCCCGATTGTGCTTCACCAACGGCGCCACCCGTCGTCACCGCCAACAGCCTCCTAGCCGCCACCGCACACCATCACCGTTCCTACTTCCGTCAACGTCGCCTCGTTCATCCGCCACCTGCCGTCACACACCCCGCTATCCGCATCTGGCTCGCTCTCTTCTCTGTGGCCACATCGCGGGCTACGGCGATCTCCTTTCGACCATCTTCAGGCGCATTCGTGCTCGGCACGCACTTCGTCACAGAGGCTCCCTTTTTTTCGCCTCTCCGCCACAGACCCGCCGCTTCCACGCCTTTCCAAGCGACGCCGATCGGGATACAGCGCTTGCATCTGACAAACGAACCCGTCTGTCACTCACCCAACGGTCCGCCGAGACGTACCTTCGCACCCTTGACTCGTCCCTCACCATGGCGTCCACGTCGTCGTCGCCACCTCCGCGCATCCGCTACCTCACCGCGGTCATGGCGAAGCAGATCGATGAGGAACTCCTCGGCGAGTCCGGCGGCTTCTCGATCGACCAGCTCATGGAGCTGGCAGGCCTCTCGTGTGCACAGGCCGTCTACTCGTGCTACCCTCCTTCGCGCTTCACGAACGTCTTCGTCGCCTGCGGCCCAGGCAATCAGGGCGGCGACGGCCTTGTAGCCGCCAGGCACCTCTACCACTGGGGATACGAACCTACCGTATGGTACCCCAAGACGGGCAAGACGCAGCTCTTTGAGGTGAGCAGAGTGCTAGGCGGGTCGCAATCTTGCTTGTCCCGGATCAGACCCTGCACGGCTATGTTGCGTTGCTAACCACCTTGTACCACCTTCGCCGCTTCGGCATGATCCTTTCCCCTTGCAACAGAGGTTGAAAGTTCAGCTGCGTGACCTCGGGTTACCGTTTATCGCCACTGACGACTTTGAGGATGCACTGGCCTCGGCAGACCTCCTGATAGACTCGATCTTTGGTGAGTACAGACTCGGCGCGAATGCTGCCCGATTCGCATAAGAGGAACGCCGCTGGCTTGACATTGACTTCTTCTTGCTCGTCACTTTGCATCGCTTCGCTCGCTCGACTTGGTTTGGCAGGTTTCTCGTTCAAGGGCGACGTCAGGGAACCCTTCAAGGCACCGCTCGACCTTCTCAAGTATGAGTCACGTATCGAATTCGAGGCGAGGAGAATGATGGTGAGTGCGGGTCGTCTCTGCAGACCTCCATAGAAGTTGCAGCTCGTTGTGCCTCAAGCAGGGCTAGCTGACACGACCGACTGCTGCCTCCTGTTCTCCTTTCCTCGACGCCTTGCGCGTAGCCGCCGGTCGTGTCGATCGACATCCCCTCCTCCTGGAACGTCGAGAGGGGCAACATCAACAATGCCTTTACGCCGAGCGTCTTGGTCAGCCTGACGGCACCCAAGCTGGGGAGCAGGGAGTTCAAGGGCCGCCATTTTCTCGGCGGACGCTTTATCAGCGAGGACCTCGAGGACCGGTTCGACCTGAGGCTGCCAGACTACCCGGGAAGCGAGCAGGTTGTCGAAATCACCGGCTACCTCCCCCTCGAGGAGCAAGAGGAGGACGGCGTTCAGGGGGAGGCGGCGGTCACCTCGGACTCGATGACGACGGCCGCGGCCGCGGCCACGGCGTGAGCGGTCATGTCGCCCCCATTCATCACCGTGCGCTGGAGCGTCACTTGCGTGTGACGATGCTTCCCATCCTCGCCATGATTCGCGAGAAGTGACTCCAACCTGCAACTCACAGCGCCGTTGTGCGCTCTCTGTACGCCTTTTCACTGCAACCGTCTCTGGACATCCACGTCTCTCTAGCCGCGCAGCTCCGTCCTCGTCGGCGTGTTGGCCACTCTAGCGAAGACACTGTCCAACCCCCTCTCTCCCTCTCTCTCTCGCCCCAACCTTTTGCCCCGCCGGGCGTCTCCTGTCATCATCTTACGCCTCTCGTTGCTTTTTGGTCTCTATTTGGGAATCTGACGTCGACTCTCTCTTGCCCTTTCCTCTTTGCGTCGTTGCTGGATAGTTCGTTGTAGTCTGTCTGTATTTGACCATCTGCGTGTGTGTTTGTGGTGAGTACATAGGTCCTTGCTCCTAGTGTAAATCCCGAATGTCCATGAGCGTTTTACTGATACGTCCTGGTCTTAAGCAATCAACCGTGCAATCTCCTCCTCTTCCAACGTTTTAAGCAACCTGGCAACCTGATCGTCCGCCTGGTTGTCCTTGGACCTATTCACGAGTTGCCTAAAAGCCTTGACTGATACCTCCGCCCTAGCCAACACCTCTTCCACCTCCAATCCACCCTGTGCCAATCCATTGAAGTACTGTAAGACTTCATCGAAGTTCTGTAAATACCTTACCAGTACGTCTCGATGTATCTCTAAAATCGAGAGAGAGATGAATAGACTGAAACTTGATGTCCTTCCTTGCCAATCCTCGGAAGTGGAAAAGAGAGAGGAAGAGGAAGAGGAAATGTGGGAGGCCCAACAGCATTCCCATATTTTCAACGCTTCGTCGAATGAGAATTCCCGTTTGAAACAAACGAGTAACCATCGGAAGCAGAAGAAGAGGTTGAGAGAGTCGGAACGTTCCAGATGGGCGTAGAGTGTGGGATCCATGATGGAGATTAGCTTTTGGAGTAGGACCAGTTGCGTCTTCATTCCGCTTTGAGAACGGTAGAAGTTTGGTTTCTATATCGTGGTCCATCAAGGGCCTCAGGGGAAGAAGAGAGATTGTGAGAGAGAGAGAGAGAGAGAGAGACGAGAGAGAGACGAGAGGCGATAATGACGCAGCGAGGACTCACCACTCGTTCCATGAATCCGACGAAACACCAAAACGTCTTGACTTCGTCACCTTGGCAGATGACGAACAGGGGAGAGCAGAGGTCGCTCATCCCTTGGACGTAGCCCGCCAGACCGCCCTCTTCCTCTTCTGCTGCCGTCGTCGTCGCCAGGTCGCCGTGACCGTTTGGTGATGCCGCATTGTGCTTGGCGTCGGCGGCCGTCTTGCGAGCTTCGGCGGCGAGACGACAGCTCTCAGCCTCCCAGAACCCGTAGGTGAGCAGGATCTCGCCGAGCTTGCGGACGTTTGCATTGCCCCGCGACGCAGAGTCGCCGCTGTCACCTTGAGTGTCGCCCTCGCCCGTTGCGGGATCTGGCGAGGCAAACATCGGCTGTCCCCTGTCCGTCCGCAGACAGTCTACGCGGATGCGATGCTGCTGCTCCTTGACGGTGTCGCTTTCGAGCAGCTCGGCGTCCGACTGCCATCTCGCCTTGTACGTGTGGTACTCGACCTCCCTCTGCTGCCAGATGGCCGTACGCTCCTCTGCCGTCGAGTCGAACGGAATCACATCCAGCAGGAACGGCCATGCTTCCCGCCGCGCTGCGTTCGTCAGACCGTTGACAAAAATGCGGTGGCGGATCTCTTCAGCGCTGTGTAGGGGTACGCCCGTCTCGGCATCAAAGAGGGATCGCCACTCGTTGATGTCCATCGCCGGAAAAGGCGGGGGTGACGAGGCCATTTGGCCCTCTGCGGACGCCGCCGCGGCTGTCGTCAGCTCGGCAAGCCGAGCCTGGCGTTCCGACTTGGGTCTAGGCAGATCGTAGACGCGCTCGAGCACTTCGAATGCGCCTAGCTCGCTCCCCTCCGTTGCGGCACCCTTGCCCATGCGGTTGCCGCCATGACCGTCTGTGCGGGAAGGATCGCCTTGCCTTCCTTCGCCGGCGACGATGCCGAGGCGTTCCTCGCGCCTGCGATTCCGCTCGCCCTCCTCGGCCACCAGCCGCGCCCACTTGGCCAGGTAGACGCGCGCGCTGTCGTAGTACTCGCTGGTCCCGCTGTTGTTGGCAATCTCCGACTTGCGCCACTCCCACTCGCCGTCGTTGGGCCCGAGCGGGATCGGCCCGGCGTGCGCAAACGACTGGACGGGCCCGGGCAGGTGCGGGACATATGGCTTGGCGAGTGGATGCGAGAGGACAGCGTGGGAGGCATGGCGCGCCTGTTGGGTGAGGTTGGCGAAGGATGAGAGGACCGAGAGGCGAGTGCTCTTGGCCCACAGGGTGAGGTTGTCCATGGAGGCATCGTGCTGGCCCTTTAGCTTTGGGCTGGCGCTGGGTGGCATGGACTGATGAAGCGCGCTGGTGCGGGACGACGGTTCGGGCATCGGGTAGGTTGGGTTGAAGGGGTCATCAGGACAGTCGTGCCGCCAGCTCAAGGCGGCCGCTCCCGAGGCGGCGGCCGAAGAAGACGGGCCAGCGTGATTGGCATTGGGCGGATCGATGGCGTCGTCGTCGAAAAGGATGGTGCTGTGAAGCTCGAGGTCAGCGCGAGAGGGGTTGACGAGGAAAAGGGCCGGGTCGATGACGCTGCGGTGGACGTGTGCGTACTTGCGGAGCTGGTGGAGTAGCTCGTCGCCGCCCCAGGTGGGTGTGGGCGAAGGCGGGCCGTTGCTGGACGAAAAGGCGCTGGCACCGGCGGCGGAAGACCTGCTTTCGGAGAGGCTGCTGATGCTGTGGCCCGACGAGGATACAAGGCTGGGAGACGAGGGAGAGGGGGCGGCGGCGGCGGCGGCGGCTGATCTTGCGCGGTGCATGGAGAGGATGGTGCTCTTGCTCTCGTCGTCATGGAAGTGGAGGGTAGGGAGGGCGACGCCGCCGACCTGGCTGAGGGTGACGGATCCGTACCAGAAGCTTATGGTGGGTGGGCGAATGGTGAAGCTGTAGAGAGTGGTGAGGGGTAGCGAGAAGGCGTAGCTCGCGGATGCAGGCGCGGGTGGTTCTGCGATGAGCTCGGACGGGTCATGGTCGCCGTCCTCTTCGTCGTCCTCTCGTATGTGTACGGCTTCGAGGCCTTGGCGCGGAGCGGAGGTTGGGGACGAGGAGGGTTGGTCTGCGCGTGCCGAGGTGGTGTATTCGATGCGGACAAACTTTTCGAGTTCGTGCCGCTGTTCGACGAGGCTCTCTGGGAGGAAGGAGAGCAGAAGGGTCGCACCGGGTCGATGTGGCCCCTGTCTGACGAGGGCGAGGTATCCGGGTACGTTGTGCTTTGCGTAGGGGGAAGGGTGTACGTACACCTTTGACTTGGACCAGAGGAGCGAGTGTGGCGCGGTCGGGGCGGGCGGTGTGGATGCGGGTGTGGGTATCGTCGAGGGGACATGCTGGAGATGGTCGTGGGATTGAGGTGTGGGTGATATTGCGTCTGTGAGGTCGAGCATGGTGGGCGTGTGTGTGATTGGGTGGTGGTGGTGGTGGTGGCGAAGAGTGACAACTGGAAGCAAAGCGAAAGCGGTGGCTCTGCAACGAGGTGTGGCCTGCAATTCTCCACATGCTCAGTCCTGGCGCTGGACCGGGCGTGTTCCTCCACGTGATCGAGGCAGTGGGCGAGCGTGTCGAGGCGCGTTGCAGCGGACGCCGCCAGCGCAGCGCAACGCGAAAAAGGCAGGCCGCCCCTCCCCTCTCCCTTAGTCCCTGATTGCATCCGGCCCACAACCATCCTCCCTACCACCACCACCACCACCACCCGCCCCGCACACAACACAACAGCGGTCGGCTGCTCAGCCCTCAACCTCGTCATGCCGCCCGCCTACTCCACGTCCCGTCACGGCCTCAACCTAGCTGCGGCCCCATCCAATAACCGCTCCTTTTCACAAGACATCCTCATCCCCGCAGACTTCCACGAGCAACAGAGGAGGGGCATAGAGCACAGGCTCGCCGCGCAACCATCACACAGCCGCTACCCACCCACATCCGCCCTCGCCCACAGCCATTCCTCCTCCACCATCGACGCGTACGACCAAATCGGCTGCCACGATGACGACAACCGCTTCTTTTCACACCGCGACACCCAACAGCAGCACTACCACGACGAGAGTCTCATCCCAGGCGTAGGCAGGGGTCTACGCGCACAGCACAGCCGCAACGTAGCACCACCAGCAGCGGCGTCGTCCCCAGCCTCCTACACGCGCCGCCTATACCACCACCATGACGACGTCCACTACGACTCCCAACCCAGCACCCTCGCCATCCCCGCAAAGAGCCCCTACCGCAGTCGCATCACAACCTCCTCTGCCGCCCACCACAGAAGCTCGCCATCCGCTGCACTTCCACGCCCGCGTCCACGTCCAGCACGCGTCGACACCGCTACCTGCTCAGCAGATGACGACTCCATCTCCTCCGCCACCTCGTCCGGCGATGACGGCTTCGAGTCCACAGGCAACCACCGTGCGTTTGCCGCTACGCCCGCCGGAGGCACACTCACCTCGCACGCCACACAGTCCCTGCTACAGAGGCGATACGCTCGGCCTGTCCTGGGCGAGGACACGCTCGACAGGATAGATTTTGACCGTTACACTGACAGCGATCGCGCAAGCACGGCCTCCAAAAAGGTGAGGACCTCCATGGCCAGGCGAGGTAACCCCCAAGGCCAAGGCATGTCCTGATAAATTTTGCTCCCCTCGCCCGCCTCTACTGACCTCAGAAGCTCAACGAGGACGATCCAACCTACGCCAACGCCTACGTCTCGAGCAACGATAGGCCTCAGCCCGCGCGCAGGCAGCAGCATCGTCCGTCTTCACGGCCAGACCCCTCCCAAGATCCGCGAGATCCCTTCCACTCGCCGCTCAACGCAGGTGCGGCGCTTGCGCCATCCACCGCAGCGATCGATGTGGACAGGACAAGACCGACAATGATGAATCATGCGGCAGCCTACCAGCAGCACCTCAACTCACGCACCCTCACCTCCCCCGCCATCCGCACCCTCGTCGGCGATCGCACGAAATCCCCAGACAGCCCCAGCCCCGCCCCCTCGATCAGCGGTCGCATCTTCAACCGAGAGCGGACCACCTCGGCGGGACGAGGCGACGGCCAGCCTTCCAACGCGAACGCCCGGACTAAACTCGGGATGCTGGCGAAAGCCGGACTGGAGCGGGATCCATCGCACACCGCCGTCAGCGCTTTTGAAGATATGGCGCGCAAGCTGCAGCGCGACGTCGAGCTGACCAGGAGGGCCGAGGAAGTCGACGAGGCCCGTAGGCAGGACGACGATGCCGACACTGTCAACAACTCCAACTCGGGCGGTAGTGGCTACGGGCCTGGCCCAGGTAGTCAGGTCTCCAGTGCCCGTACCAGGGTGGAGAACAACGGCGGCGCGAAAGTCGCCGCCAACACGAGCCAGGAGAGCGGGCACAAGAGGCAGGGCGAAGTAGCTCTCGGCATCAAATTCAACGCCAACGGCTACCCCGCCTATGCGCCAGTAGCGACGGCGGCGGTGGCGCCCGAGGAGCCTACGCTGACGGCTGCCTACCCGGCCTACCTACTCCCTGGCGCTCCCGGCCACTTCTACACGGGTTCGGCCACTCGCAAGGCCCGCGCCGATGACCCCTTTGCCACGCGCTTGCCCGACCTGACCGGCCTCACGTCGGCGCTGACCTCGCCCCTCAAGGCGAGAGACGGCGGCTCGCACATTCCCATCGATCCGGCCGTCGGCTCGCAGTTTGCCAGGCTCGAGGAGCTCGGCCACCTGCGCGTCTTTGTCGATAGCCTGCAGACGGAGCTCGACCGGGCGGGCGAGAGGATCGTCAACCTCGAAGAGAGCCAGGAGATGCAGAAGGAGGAGGTCGATGGTCTGCGCAAGGAGGTGCACAACGTATGGCAGGACGTCCGAGAGGTCCGCGGCGGCGACTTTATCAAGACGCTGATGGAAAGGATTAGGGAAGAGGAGAGGCAGATCCATCAGGAGCAAGCACGCCAGCAGGAGGCCGAGCAGCAACAGCAACAGCATCCGCAGCAGCAGCCGACTCGCGAACCGCCGATGACGCACCAGGCGGCGCAGCAGCACCAGGCCAACGGCACGGCGGACGAGACAAGCCAGACCCACGTCGACGCCGACGCCGACGTGCACAGTGATACCGCACGGCCGCGGGCCGCGAGCCCGAACCGCCAAGGGGGCGCGCCAATGTCAAAGGAGGCCAGGCTGATGATGAGCCAGGATGAGCACGATGAGGCCGTACAGCGTCTGTACGGCGAGCTGGACAAGCTCAAGGTGGCGATGGCGGAGCAATTCCGCAAGGCAACGCAGCTGGCCACCAGCGAAGAGAGGCACGCCGCCACCAACGAGGCTAGGCACTTCACAGAGAGCGTCGAGCGCGTCGCTGCTACCGCTGCTGTGGAGAAGAACCGGCCATGTTCGCGACGTTGGTCTGGCGGCGACGGTGTGGAGGAAGGAAGCGGCTACCGCGATCCGTGGGAGGCAATCGAGGCGCTGCGCGTCCAGGTCGTCTACCTAGCCGGCGAAGTCGAGAAGCTCAACGACGTCGTCGTCGAGCGCTTCATCGAACCGCGCAAAGCAACACGCCAGGAGCACTTCTTCAGTGCCACCACTACCGGCGCCCACAACGCCAAGGCGGCAGCGTCTGCGAGCGCCAGGGCTCGATCTGCTTACGTCGTGCACGACAACGGACTCGAGACGGATCCCGAGACGGCTCACGCTACCCGCCCGCGCGTCGTTCGCGACTCGTACCGCTTCGAGAACGGCGGCGGCCGCGGCGGTGTTCATCCTGCCTCGGATCCGGCGCCCTTCGAGGCCGCCTCCAGGCGGACGTCGACGCCTCCCCTCCCACGACACGCCTCTACTCGTCCGGCCCCGTCGCAGCACCAGCAACGATCTCGCGTCTCTTTCGGCCACGGCAACGGCCATGACGACATGCAGGCGGGTCGGTATAGCGTCCGCGCGGGCGGCGGCGAGAGGTGCGATCCGGACGAGACAATCGATGCCGTCTCCGAGAACCGGCGCCGAAGGAACCAGACGGCGGCGCAGCAGCAGCAAGCCGCGCCGCTGTCCTCGGATGAAGAGGTCGACGAAGAGGACGTCTCGATGATCGCCGAGGCGCGTGCCCAACGTGCATTCGAGAGCATGTCTAGGCGGGCCTCTCGCTTCGCCTCCTACGCACACGCACACGCACACGACGACGACCAAGACGAGGACGACATGCGCCATGACGTCGCCGCGGCCGCCCCGAACCAACTCGGACACGATCCAGCACACTGCACGGTCTGTTCGTCTGCGCGTCGTTCGGCGCGTCGTCAAGCGTCCCGACGTACAAAGGCGCTCGAGCGCGAACGACAACACTGCCGCACGTCGCACGCGTTCGAAGAGGACGCGACGATGCTCGACCACCTTCTCGAATACGACGACGTCTCCCTGCACCTTTCGCGATCGCAGGTCAAGGTGTTGCAGAAGATGCTGCGGGAAGAATGGGATGAGTTCGTGCATCACCGCATGCTCTACTCTGAGCTGGCGGATGAACTGAAGGGTATGAATCCGAGGATGGGAAGGGAAAAGAGGAAAATCCTCGCACAGCACGTCTTAGATGCCGTTGAGATGTTGGAGGTGAAAGCGGAGAGGATCAATCGATTGGAGAAGGTCGTTGAGGGATCCTCCTTGGAGGAGGGTGGGCGGAAGGAGAGAGAAGGGAAAGGATTGAGAGATGTGCTCGATGCAATCCCCGACGCCCCTCGTTATTCCTCGACGACACAGCAGAGGGAAGGAGGTAACGTTGCCAAGACGAGACTTACGCCCAAGGCCCAGAGAAAGGCGATGGAGAGGTTGAACGGGGCGAGGAATTCACCTCCTACCATCGATAGGGCACCCTAAAAGGCGGAGGCGGCGGAGACCAGAGCAAATCTTTAGATTGGGACGGGCAGCGTCTTTTTTTCAACTTTGCTTTATCGACGCTCAAGACTCGAGGTTACTAGCGAAACATCCGGACATTCGTATCACATCATTCAGCAAATCATTGGATCTTTGCCATTTTCGCATCCTTTAATCCCTTGCTCCGTGTTTCGTCCCTTCTTTCATCGTGATAGACAATTCGAGTGTCAAAAGATGAAACGTAGCGTGGCATGGATCTGTGCGTCTGAGGGATGGGATGACAAGGTATGTCGATGCTTTGACCTATGCGTTGAAACGGTAGGCTTGCATGAGAGCCGGGGGGGAGGGTCCGCATCACTTTTTCGACCTCTTTCTCTTTTCCTCGTCCGTGGTCTCCACCTCGTCGTCGTCCTGCGTCTGAACGATGTCTTGTTCCTTCGTCTCTTTACCAACTTCCTTCATATTCTTCCAAACCTCCTCCACATCTTCATCATCAACCTCACTCTCCTCCTCCTCATCTTCACTTTCAACTCCATCGAAACCTCTACCTTCCCTTCTGGGCTTCCTCCTCGGTCTGTGCAGTCTCTCTTCCATCTCACGTTCGGCCATCGTCGGGATCTTGCCATCCCAAACTGAGGCGGTGATGACGGTGAGAGGATGAGTGGATGTGTTGGAGGAAGAGAAGGAGGTCCAGAGTGTTTCGCCGCGAACCTTGGACTTGGCGTCTGGTTTGGTGCGACTGGGTACGGACGGAGGCGGTTCGGTCGTGTGTAGACGGATTAGCTTGTCTTGTGAAGTGGAGAGGAGAAGCGGGTGGCCGATCGGTGAGGATGTCGTGGATGAGAGAGGTGCGGGAAGGGGACACAGAGAGGTGATCGCACCCGTGATGTCTGCCGGCATCGAAGTTAGGTTCAGGTCAAGTGGGAGGATGGTACAGATGTGTCAGCTTCACTGCGCGGTCGTTCTCACAGCTGCGGAGGAGATTTGACGAAGCGGCTGGGAGAGAAGTTGCCTGCTCACCTTTGTACTGGTACTGGATCTGGCCGTTCCTCCAGTCGACAGAAAACAGCTTGCCCGTCGTGTCAGCGACGAAAAGTTCGCCCGGGCTCCTGCCGACGTGCATCGTCTTGATCGCCCCCTGTCCAGGCTGAAGGATCCGATGTTCCCTCATGTGCTTCCTCCCGCCCGTCGCCGGTTCAAACACGCGTATCAGGCCGTCCTTTGTCCCGACAACGATGGTCGTCTTGGGCGGTATGCTCGCCCCTTGATCCGACGTCGTCGCCGCCGTCGAGGTAGAGGCGGTGGTGGTGTCAATGTCGACAATGGCCACCTGTGCGACGTTGGCGCGCTGCGGGAGCGAGAGGTAGTCGTTGGGCAGGTTCTTTGCGCGCCACACCTCACCCCATGCGTACTCCTTGGCCTTGAGCCTCGCCTCGGCTTGGCGCTTCCGCTTGCGCGTCTTTGCATTCATCCCGCCCGCAGCGCCCGAGTCGGTGGCCGAGATGCTGTCGAGCGACTCGTCGCCGCCTGCCGACGACGTGCTTTGCGGCTGCTCGGTAAGGACGAGCGACGTGTCCCAGAGAGAAGGGGGCACTTCCTCGCCGGCGAAGCTAAAGTGAGTCGGATCCGAGGGAGGATGGAAGCAGCAGTGCTGCAGCGGACCGGGAAAGTCGAGCAGTTTGGGCTTGCCGAGAATGTCGTCGTCGCCGTTGGCGTGGAGTGTGATGGGTGTGAAGCGGAAGGAGCCGGCAGAGGTGCATGAGTAGATGCCGCTGCGGAGGGGGGACGGGTCAGCGGGGAAAGGGAAGGGAGCCGGAACAAGGCGGTCAGGAAGAGAGGAACGACCGGAGCGTTCCAGTGCTGCGTCAGGCGGGGCGGGGAGAGATGGGGCTTACCCTGCAGCGACTGCGACTCCGACCCATCGTTCTATGCCAGCCCTCATCCTTTGCTCTGTGGTAGTTGCGAGCACGACAGCCTGGAGACTGTCTGTTGCGGCTGCCGAGCTGGTGGAGGCGTCTGGTTGGGAGAGCTGTACGACGTCAATGGTGCCACTCTTTCTAGCCATTGCAATGACGCAGGTGGCAGCGTTGAGGTGGCCCGCAGCCATCTTCTGGACGGCGTGGTCGGAGTGGGAGCGGAAGCCCGGGAGGACGACGGTGCTGATGGGAGGGCCGGTGTAGTTCTGCGGCAAGGGATAGGAGGGAGCCTGTGCGACGCGGAGGCAACCGGTGGAGTCGCCAAAGAAGACGCGGTGGGTGTGGTCCGGGTGGTGGAGCTGTTCTGATGTGAATTCGGTCATGGTGCGCGGCGGTGTGCGCGGCGGTGTGCGCGGAGGCGCAGCGGGAGGAGGAGGATGGAGGATGGAGGATGGAGGAAGGAGGAAGGAAGAGAAGAACGAGGAAAAGAGGCCTAAAAGGAAAGCGGAAGCCCGCGACGCTTCTTCCAAACCCGCCGAAAAATGTGGAATTTATTGCCGGCTTTTTCGCCTGTTGGCCAGGCGCCCGCCACGCACCAGGCTTAAAAAGGGGTCCGATCACGTTGTCGTGCGGTTGAAGCGAGAGCAACACCCACACACGCACAGACGCACGCGCACAGACGCATGCGCACCTTCCACCTTCTTCTCCCTCATCCCTCCCTCCCTCCCTCCCTCCTCGACCCACCCCTCTCCACCATCTCCTTTCGGCCAGGAACATTGCAACCATCCCATCGGCGAGCCTCGCCACCACCACTACCATGGCCTCCAACCAACCCATCTCGTTGGCCGCCTCCTCCTCCTCCTCCACCGCCCTCCCGCCAGCTCAGCAACGGCCCGCGGTCCACACTAACGCCACCACATCAGCGACCGAAGACAACGACAACGACAGCGACAGCGACAAAGACAAAGACAACGACAGCGACGACGATCAAGACGACGCCCAACACGGCACCGCCTCCGCCCAGACCGCAAAGCAGCGCAAGAAGAAAAAGAGCAAGGCCGCCGCAAAGCTTCGCCAGAAGCTCGGCCTCTCCTCTTCGGCCGCCACCAACACATCCGCTCCACCAACAAAGGCAGACAAGGACGCCGCCTACGTCGAGAAGCAGATCGCCGCCGCCTCGTCAAACGCCGGCAAGATCTCGGACGACGTCGTCAACCAGGTCCAGCTCGCCGTTCAGCAGGAGCACGGCGCTGCGGCCGCCGCAAAAGTCAACCGCGCCAATCTCGCAAAGGTCATGGGGCTAATGAACCTCGAAAAGGACGCCATGCTCAAGGGCCAGGACGCCAAGCTCAAGACGCAAAAGGCGCTGGCGGATCACAAGTTCTGGAAGACGCAGCCTGTCATGAAGCCAGGCGACAAGCCCCTGCTCGAGGAGGGACCTATTCAGCCCAATCAGCCGTTGCAAGAAGTGCGCGCTGAACCCTACCCGCTACCTCCGGACTTTGAGTGGGTCACCGTCGATATCGACGACGGGGCGCAGCTAAAGGAGGTCTACGACCTCCTCTCGGCAAACTACGTCGAGGACGACGACGCCAGCCTCCGCTTCAACTATTCGCCCGAGTTCCTCCACTGGGTCCTCAAGCACCCGGGATACCGCCAGACGTGGCACGTCGGCGTCCGCGTCAAGTCGACGCGCAAGATGGTCGCCTTCATCTCGGGCATCCCGCACGAGCTGCGTGTGCGCAACCAGTCGTACCACACGACCGAGATCAACTTCCTCGTGGTGCACAAGAAGCTGCGCAACAAGCGCCTCGCCCCCGTCCTGATCAAGGAGGTGACGCGTCAGTGCCACCTCACGGGCATCTTTCAGGCCATCTACACGGCGGGCGCGGTCCTTCCCACGCCATGCTCGACGTCGCGCTACTACCACCGCACCATCAACGCCCAGAAGCTCGTCGACATTGGCTTCTCGGCCGTTCCGCACAACATGACGATGGAGTCGCACATCAAGCGCTTCGAGCTCCCCGCCGCCACCACCACCGTCGGGCTGCGCGAGATGAAGCGCGAAGACGTCGCCGCGGTGGGCAAGCTGATGCGCCGTTACATGCGTCGCTACGACATGGCGCCGCGCTTCTCGGACGAAGAGGTCGCGCACATCTTCCTCAGCGGACGCGGAGTCGACGTCGCTGGCGGAGGAGGCAAGAGGGAGAAGCAGGTGACGTGGACCTATGTCGTCGAGAACCCCGAGACGCACCGTATCACCGACGTCTTCTCCTTCTACAGCCTTCCCTCGTCGATCCTGGACCACCCGACGCACCAGGACCTTAACGCGGCCTACCTCTTCTACTATGCCACCGACGTCGTCTTCCAAGACGGACAAGGCAACAATGCATCCTACCAGGCCGCCTCTTGTTCATCGACGGCGGAAGCGTTGGCGGAAGCGAGCAGTTCCTCGTCCAACCTCAGCCCACTCGCACGCGCACAGGCGACGGGCGTACCGGAATGGCAACATAGCCATCTCACCGGTCTCTCACCTTACGAGCTCAAGGACGAAGACTCCGTCACACGGTGGGACCAAGAATCGCCCGAGATCAAACAACGTCTCAAGCGACGCTTAAACCAGCTCTGTTCCGATGCGCTTGTCGTTGCGCGCGACCAAGGCTTCGACGTCGTCAACTGTCTCACTGTGATGGACAATCCTCTCTTCCTACAGGAACAAAAGTTTGGACCGGGCGATGGATTCCTCAGGTTCTACCTTTTCAACTGGCGCGTCCTACCCATTGCCGGCGGCATGGGTGCCAGACCGGGCGAAACGGAACTTGACCCCGTAGCGCAATATCTCAAGTCGATACTCAAGGAGGGAGATGCAGAGTCAAAGTCCCTGGCTGAGGAACTGATGAGGAGCGCGAGAAGTCCCACCGAGATTGGTTCGGGGCTCGGCGTCGTCATGGTTTAGGTGTCGTGTGGTTCGGTATCTGTTGACCGACAAGGGGGAGGGGAGTCAACTAGAAAGACCAGAGTGGAAGAGGCGGGCAAGGCTGGCGTAGGAGAGCTTTCCGACGAGACGACACATTGGCGGGACGTGGCGAGGCGGGACGAGACGAGACGGACAGGAAAGGATATGCAGGATGAAATCAAGTAGTACAGATGAAGACAGACAGGGCCGGGAGAGACGCAAGTGATGGACCAGAAGAGAGGGCAACTAGAGTGCGGGAAAGGGCCTGTAGATGCCGTTGCAGGTGTATGAAGGGAAATTGGAGAGCAAACGCGACAGTGACCGGCCCTTATCGTGTGCGTGTGCGTGGGCGCGAGCGTGCGTGCGGTCGTGCGGGCGGGGCCTAGGATATCGACGTCGGGCTGAGCCAGAGGAGGTGGACGGTCAGTGCCGAGCAGCCGTGCGTTACCTCGCCGAGCGATCTGCGCAGCTCGCGCGGGAATGCGTGCGACGTCGAGATAGTCTTGATTAGCGTCGAGATGTTGACGATGGCGCGAACGAACTGGTGCGCTTCTTCAAACAAGCGCTTGACTAGGTCCTGACCGATCAGGTCCAACGCCGTCTGCTGCGTGGCTGCCGCCCCGCTGCTGGATTTGCCCTGCTGGTCCTGTGCCTCTAGCTCGGCCCGACTCAGCAGGCCATCAACGGCGTTTCGCTCCTCTTCCCGCA
Source organism: Thecaphora thlaspeos (assembly GCA_900291925.1). NCBI lineage: Eukaryota > Fungi > Basidiomycota > Ustilaginomycetes > Urocystidales > Glomosporiaceae > Thecaphora > Thecaphora thlaspeos. The sequence goes on along the minus strand of UWYS01000004.1, from coordinate 569,668 downwards.
CAGAGCGGTACGTCTCGCGCAGCCTAGACGTCAGCTCGGCGGTGCTATGCGTGAGATCGCGCAGGTCGCGCAGCTTCTTGGTCAGCGATGCCGCGGTCTCTGCCACCGCGAGCCATCCGTCGACGCGTTCGCCCACCTCCTGGACTTGACCATGGCCGCGCTCGCGGTCGGTGAGGCTGGTCGCGGTGTTAGAGCGCGACCGCGTCCCCGTCGCTGCCGTTGTGGTGGCGGTAGAGGGTCCCGTCGGCGTAGGGGGCTCCGATTCGATCCCATTGCCGCTAAGGTGAGCAAGCAAATTGGTCCATACGTTTGCCGACAGTCCGGTCATCTGGTCAACCAGCATCAGCAGGTGGTCGTCGATCGTCACTGCGGCATTGCTGGATGCGATGCCCATGCCGACGGCCGAGGTGCCGTTGGACAGAGACTTGGAATGCATCTGCTGGTGGTGTGACATGGACGTAGCGGCCGACGAGGCGGGGGCTATTGGCGTCATGCCGCCCATGCTGCTCGCCGCCATGAAGCTCGACGTCTCGCCGCTCGAGCTGGCGTTGGAATTGGACCGGTTCTTCGAAGGGGACGCAGGCGCCGAGCTGGCACCGACCAGCCTTCCGCTGCCGCCTGTCGGAGTGGCAGGCGCGGCGCCGTAGCACTGCTGGCCCTGCGAAGCGGAAATGTACTCCGGTGCGCCGGTACCTCCCGCAGTCGAAGCGAGATGCGTCGGGGCGACACCGTTCGTCAGGTTGGGTCTGCGCCCGGATCGGGCCGGGGTTCCGTAGGCGGCCGAAGCCTGCAGATCCTCCAGGTTGAACGGCTGCAGCTGCGAAGCGCTCGGAGGGATGTTGGCGCCCTGCGCGACGTCATGAGCGCTGAAGGAGCCGGCGTGCCTCCTGCGGCTCGGCTTCTGCGGCTGCGCATAGGGCCGCACGGGTCTCACCGTGGTCGGGGCCTCTGCGATGCTGGGGAGCGTCGACGTGCTTGCTGCGGCCGTGCCCGACTTTAGCAGGCTGCCGTTCGGCCTGAGTGCCGAGCCACTACCGGCGGATGGCGGGGGAGGTGCAGGAACATAAACGGGTCCGTTTCCATTGGCCGACTCGGCCGTCAAGTACGGCAGCACCGCATCGACTTGCGGCGCCATGGTCGTCCAGCTGTTGCTGACCTCGGCCATGCTGCCGTACAGCATCAGCAGGAGCGTCCGCGTGAAGCGGACATCAGCACTGCTTTGCAACGCTCGCAGCTGGAGCTGGAGCACGCTGACGACCTTTCGGAAGGTCACCACACTTTCCTTGCACGTCATCAGCACGCCGCGGATCACCGAGGGCTCGGGCGTGCCTCGCAGCGACAGCGAGTCGAAGCGGTCGAGCGAGTTGATAAACGTCGTCATCGATCCGCTCGCGATGTCGAGCACCCGGTTGAATTGGCTCGAGATGCGCTCATCGGTAGCGAAGAGGATGTACTGCTTCAACGCGGCGTGGATCTGGGAGAGCGCAAAGAGGACGCCCCTCGTCCCGTCGACGAACTTGAGCACCGGAAGCGGAACAGCCTTTGCAATCGTCGAGGGTGGTAGGGTCGAGAGGCGACGGAAGTAGCTGTTGCGCTCAAAGTCGGCCGGGTTCCTGGCGACAGTAGGAGAGTTCGAGCGCGACGAGATGACGCTGTCGCCCTTGTCCGAAGGCATTCGGCCGTGGCTCTTGATCCGAGGCGGGGTGTGGGTGTAGGGTGTCCTCGCCGCCATCGCCGCCGCCGCCGCCTCTGCCGCCGCCTGCGTCGCTCCGACCGTAGGGAGGCTGAGCTTCCGCAGTCCGCCTCCGGAACCCGAGACGGACGTCTGGCTCGGCGAGGGATTCGACGAGGTCCATCCTCCCGGCTTGGAGTGGTAACCGATGGGGTTGTTAGCGGACTGCGACAACGGCGGTCGACGTGGAGCGCTGCTGGGCCTCCGGAGCGGTAAATTGGGCATGTGCGGGTAGGACTCGACGTCGTGCGAGGCGGATGCCCTTTCCGGCAACTCGGTCGTCCGGCTCGACGCAGCGGCAGCAGCAGCACCAACAGATGGGTGATGCGCGGACGACCGGATGACGCTGTGGCTGTGCTCCGTCAGGATATCCTCATGACTTAGGCGCAAGTCGGGCAGCGACTTTTTAGCGTTGAGCGTGCGGCGAGCTCCCGGCTGCAGCGGAGAGGCGGCCTGGCCGATCGTGTGCGAGTTGTTGCGTCCATGTTGAGACTTGACCGAGAGCACCGTCTCCGCACGGCGTCCGACCGGGTAGTGCGTGTCCGCCGGAAGACCGTCGGCAGTGGTGACGCTCGTAGTATCAGGCGTTGCCAATCGACTGTCGGCCCTGCTGCTGCTGCCGGCGATGCTGCCTGCGCCGGTAGGTGTATGCGGCGAAAAGTGCTTGGGTATTGGCGGGACGGGTTCGCGCGCGTAGTCGTTGGGTAGCTGGCGGGGCAAGCTGTGATGACGATCGTATGGCAACATCGTCACCTCGCGCTCGTAGCCCTCTCGCGGCGGCGGCGGCCTGTCTTCGGCTGTTGGTAAAGGGAGCTGCGACCAGATTGACTCGTCGCCCTGTTTCGCGTCGCTGTTTTTTGGCGTGACGGGGCTCTCGCTTTGATCAGAGGCGGGTTCCGCCTCCGCCTCGGTTGACGAGTCGTCTGCTGGCGTCGAGTCGGCGTTCGCTGGGTCGGGCGCTACGACAGGAAGAGCGAGCATGTCTGCCGCATTTGGGTCCTCTTCCGAGGGCTGCTCTAAGTCTGGGGTCGCGGAGAGGGGCTGGGCCGACTGCATCCGCTTCGAAGCTGAAGAGAGTGGGAGAATGAGGAAAAGGAGGGGATGATAATGGCGGTGAAGGTGGAGGAAGATAGAGAAACGGACTCTTTCGGTCAGCGTCCCTTCCGCCTCTCCGGCCTAGCGCGGACTGAATGCAGGATCGACGGCCACTGCCATTGCCACCCTTTCAAGCCGCCACTGCTGCTGCTACTGCTCACCTTGACTCTCATTGATCCAATTTTTAAGCTTTGCGATCCACACGACCATCTGGTGCTCCTCGAACTTGCGCACCACGTCCCTCTCTATGGCACCGGCGCCGGCTGACGATGGCGGCTTCGGCAGCACGACGGAGGGCATCTTCGAGATGTGGGGCGGCGGCCACTCAAGCGGGTTGTTTTCCATCTTGAGCACTCGGAGGTGCTTCATCTTTGCGACCCAGGGCGCGAGCCGGGTCAATCGATTGCTGTTGAGCGAGAGCACCTGCGAGGAGAGGGGCGAGGTAGTGCGAAAGAACGGCGGGTGGTCAAAGGTGGAGTTTGGGGGCTGGTTGGAAGTAGCAAAAGGAACTTGGTACATGTGGCTCACCCTGAGGGATAGGAGGCGACCCGGCTCGCTGGGCAGGAAGCGGATCTTGTTGCGGCTGATATCCAGGATTTCGAGGCTGGGCATCTTGCAGAGCTGCAACGGGGCGCAGGCATTCAGGGACGCAGAGGTAGAGAGTGTAGTGTAGTGGACGCGATCGGCAGATAAGTTCTGTTCAGCAAGGCGTACTCAAGCGCAAGGTCACCGGGAGGTTGATCCTTTAACGGCCTGCTAGCTACTCACCGTAGGAGGGAAGCTCGCGAGGTTGTTGGCTCGGACGTTGAGATAGCGCACGCATCGCAGGTCGACGAAGTTGTCGGGGATCTTTGAGATTAGGTTATATCCGAGCGCCAGCCTATCCAAAGGAGATACCAGAGTAGGTCCAGCAAGGGCGTAAGTGTACGACAGGACTACCGCCAGCACAAAAGGCCAGCACTGGTCGACCAGCAAGGCGCGCTAGCGTTTTCTGCTCACCTGACGACATCGTTCTTTATGATGTCCACGAGGCCTTCTGGTAGCTTCTCGATACGCATGTAGCAGAGGTCCAGCGTGTCGCGAGTGTCGATTTCCTGGCCGTCCTTGCCCTCCCTGCGCGATGGTTGCGAGGAGGAGGATAACGAGGAGGCGATCCGGCCAGCTTCTTCGCGGGCCCGCTCCCGTCCGGAACTGCTGCTGCCTGACCTGCCGGCACGCGACCCAGCTGCTGCGGCCTGAAATGACTCTGAGCTGGCCTTGAGCCGCTTCTCGACCACAATCGCCATGAGCTCGGCTTCGCTAACCGGACGGGCTGAATTAGCGGCCAGGCCCGACCGACTGCTCGAAGCCGACTGCGTGTAATGCATCGTCGTACCGGCAGCGTTCCATCCTTCGGCCGGCGTTGGCGTCTTGATCATGTTGTCCGGCTCCGTCAGCAGCGTGCGCGGCCACTCGGAGCCTTGGTGGCTCGAAGAGGTGACTGCCGCCTCTGGCGCCGCTGCTGGGCCGGCAGTGCCACCCTTGATCGCCGCCGCGAGCGAGGTTGACGTGGAAGACAGAGGGTAGTGCAACGGCCTGGTTTCATCGTTAGAGGTGATGGTCGTATAGCTGGTCATCTTGGGGGATCGGCTCATGCTGCTGACGACGATTGGAGATCCTGCCAAAGCTGCGAGGAGGAGGCCCGCTCCGTTGCTGCAGCGAGAGCGGCCTCCAGGAGGAAGAAGGGAGACCAACGGAGTTGGGGTCTTGCGACGTGCGTCTTGTGCCTCTTCTAACGTTGATGCTAAAGCATAGTAAGCAGCCTAGTCGGGTAGATCGGGTATAGGATACGGAGCGGGTTGGGGCCTTTACTGTTTAGCTGGAAGGTGCGCCCTGTCGAAGAGACGTGCGAACTTCGTTGTCCGCCGCTGCCTTACAACAATGGCTCGATCAGGAGAAAGATTGATGTTGTAAGAGAAGGGCCGGTGTTGCCATACGTTGGAAAGGGTAGAGTCGCCTTCGTGGAACTGCGAAGGTCGCCAGGGCGCGTGGCAGAAGTGAAAGCAGGAGCAAACGGAAGCCAGGATATAGGCCAAGGGGCGGGGCGTTGGCGGTGGGACCGACGGGTGTCGTTTACGGCAACGGTCCGAGGTTGCCGGCGGATATGATGATGGTGCGGTCGGCGGCTGCGTTGGCTTGGATGTAGTTAGAGTGGTCGGGTTGCTCTCGGCGGTCTGCGCTGCGGTGCGGTGCGGTGCGGTGCGGTGTTTTGAGCTTTCCGGCCAGCGGGGTCGTGGTGTATAGGAGTGTTGTGTAGCGTCTCTGCTGCGCTGACAAAGCTGGGGCGATACAACTGAGGGGTGAGGTGTAGGTTGAGGCTAAAACGGAGCACCTCCGATGGTGACGAGGATGGTCGAGGGCCGGTGTCGAAAACAAGCCGGCTGATAAGTTGGGCAAGACAGACGTTGGTTTACCGTTTCAGGGAGCACCGCCGAGAGACCGAGACCCAGGCAAGGACCCCTTGCACCCTCGTTCGGCGGACGGGCGGGCGCAAGCAGCTGACCCTTGACAGCCGCGTCGCCCCGATCCAGCGTCCATGAGACGGAATGCCCGGGCGCTGCAAGGGTCCTTTGCTGAGGCGGAGCAAGAAAGATCGACTCCCCACCGCCCCTCCAACCTTGACTCATCATCCACTCGCATCCATCGGAAGCAGCCGAGACTCCCGCCTGCCTGCTCTTCTGTCCTCGGTTTACGCCTTGAAGGCTTCAAAGGATCGAGGCCTTCAGACCGCTCCTCGCCTCGCACTTCCGCTGCGCCAGAGAAGAGGATGTCTGGCCAGCCCTCGACCAACGCCGACACGGCCGCTGCCGGCCCTAGCCGGGTGCAGCTTGGTGGGCATCTTGTCCAATTCGGACCGTCACCCGACGAGCAGGGACCCTCACCGAGCTCGACGCACCATATTCCTGGACGGTCAGAGGTGGAGAGCAGTAAAGGATACGACGCGAGGCAGCCGGCTACCTTCACGCCTTACCAGAGCGATTGGAGCCACAGTATTCTGCCACAGGATGGCTCTTCTCACAGCGCGACGCCTCGTCATGGACAGCCACAGGCCGGCTGGCAGAATGTTCAGATGACGCTCTCTCCGCCTGTTCGACCACCAGGACCACCACCTCCGCCTCCGCCTTCGCTCCAGCAGCCTCTGCAAGGTTACGCCACAGCCTCACAGCAGCATCGCAGGCCTCCATCTGCGCTTCCATCGCAGTCGATATCGCAACACACTCTGCCACATGGCCTTCCCCCGAAGCCAGCCACCTTTACACCGTACATACCGAATGGCCGGCCAGCTCATCAGCCGTCCAGGCCAGACGAGGTGCCAGATCGAATGTGGCACGTCCGGCCGCCCTCGCTCCCCTTCAAGCCCGCCACTTATTCTCACTCGTATCGCACAGAGAGCGACCGCGGAACGACGGGGTCGTCGCCGCTATACAAGCATTCGTCAGAGCGCGATCATCGCGACACCCAGGCCCTGGCGTCTCCGGCCCCTCCCAGAAGTCGCTCACGGGATCGGTCCGAGGCTATCTTCGTTCACGGCGGCAGGCGGTCACGTCGCAGCCGCTCGCCTCTATCGCGCAAGGAAGCAAGATGTGTAAGCACCGAGGGCGCAACATCATCTGGGCAACGTCTCCCTGAAGACGCCGGCAGTAAGGGCCAGGACGAGAAGGAAGAGGCTCCCGGTATGTCTAGACGGACCAGTCGACCGCCTCCTAGGATCGCTGCAGTACAGCTTGACAATCCGAAATTTCACCCCGGTATGCAGAGGCGACCTGTCGTCGTCGCGCTGAGCTGACCAAGCATCAGTTCCTGTGCTCGTGCGGTCTTTATTGAGGTTGCGAGCGAAAGAACCCTTCCGACTGACATTCACCCTGTTTGCACGACTGTTTCTGCACCCACTCCGGCGCCGAAAGCCATAGCGGCTCCAGGAGTCTCGTCAGTGATTCCTCTGCAGCTCGAGTAGCACTTTGAGCGCTGGAGCAGCCGCTGTGTTTGAGATGTGTGGACTGACCTCGCGCGATCACTTCTGGCAAAACGACGTCACAGAAGCTCGACTCGAACGGCCCAATCCGTCCCTGCACGGCCGCCAAAAGAGGCTGAGGGGCGGCCTACCGGTTGGCATCTGCGTTGCAGAGACCGCGCTTCGTTTTGCCCCCACTGCCTTGTCCTGCAACTGACCTTTTGAGCATTGTTTCGGTTACCGTTTCCCTGTGAAGGCGTCGCTGGTGGCGATGACGCAAAAACTCAGAAGGCGAAAAAGGTCCCTGTTGTTGCGACAAGCAAGAAGGTAGGGACGCTGGTTCACTCGCTGCTGCTGCTGCTCCCTGACATTTTGTTCCAGAGCGCTATCTGAGTCCTCGTGCTTGGACTGTCGAGGCTTCTCGAGTGCTCCAGCCCTTCTGGCCGTAACGAGAGGCGATACTCACCAAACGCCGTCACCTTCCGGATCGTCATCTTTCGCTGCTCTCGCGTTTTTCTACAGGTCGCCCTAAACATCACAAAGTGGAATCAGAAGCAAGAGGAATTCCGCAACTCGATAGGCGCCATCCCAGCGACAGATGATGCTTCACCCGCTCCATCCGGCAGCGGCCGGATCACCAAGTCCCAGGAAGAGAAGTCGGTCGAGGTAAGCTCGCGGCATTCGGCAGCTTTCTCACTCTCTTTGCTCCTTTGCTCTAATCCTGACGACTTACCTGCCACACGACCACAGCGCTCTCTCAAGACGGATGACCTCCTGACAGCCCCTCTCCCAACCACCGATTCCTCTTCGCGCGTCGCCAAGCCCTCATTGTCAACATCTTCGTCGATGAGCGAGTCCGACCTCCGATCCTTCGACTACCTGGACACGTCTCAGAATGCCTGCCTACTCTGCCAACGCAAGCTCAAGAGCCTCGAAATCCTCCAACGACATGAAAGAGAATCTGCTCTGCATCGGAGCAACCTCGACGATCTCGACGCATGCCGCGCTGGCGTCGACCGTAAGCTCCAGCAGATCACGACGACACTGCCGGGCTTCACCCCCATTGGCAGTGGCAGCTCGACCAAAGACGCTGCGCCCAAATACCGCGACCGTGCCTTAGAACGACGAGCCGTATTCGGCACGGACCCTGCTCCAGCTTCCGCAAAGGGACGGACGGACAAGCCGCGATCTTTTGAAGGTCCAGCTCCCGTACCCAGGAGCGAGGAGCCGGCAGTGTCGGTGGACCGGGAGATAGGCAGCGACAATATAGGGAGCAAAATGCTGGCCATGATGGGATGGAGCAAAGGACAAGGTCTCGGATCGACAGGACAGGGGAGGACTGATATCGTGGAGACAAAGATCTATGCGAAAAGGGCTGGGTTGGGGATTGCGAGACCAAGTGAGGCGCAACAGGCGCAGCAGACGCAAGGGATGGGATGGAAAGGCTACGTCTCGGCGGCAAAGGACGGTGAGTGGACCGACCGAGAGGGTCGAACGAAGGACGCGGAGACGTGGTGAATCAGTTGCTGATCTTGATTCCGTCTTGCCTGGTGCAGGGGCGCGAGAGCGGTACAACGGCGAGCAGAAGGAGTGACCGATGTGGAAGGGCCACGAGGACCAGGTCAGCGATGGCGACAGTGTCGAGACATACTTACTTGGTCTACAAGTCGTTCCTTGATCTACAGTTCGTTCCAGTGGCCTGCTTGAAGCGCATGGCCAGAATCGATCGCTGCTCCCGTTCCAAATGAACTAAGCAAGAGTGGAGAGCAAGACCTGATGTGCTGTCTGGAGCCCTCTGCGTGTTCCTCCTCTCACGTCTCCTCCTTCAGAATCTCGCGCTCGAGCGCCGGCCCTTCTTCAAACTCTCCGGCTGCTGCTGCTGCTCCCTCTCCAACTCATCTTTGACCAACTTCTCTACATCCTCGCTCCACTCTTCCTCTGGCGCATCACCACCTTCCAGCCTTTCTTCCTTCCTCCATTCCTGCAATTCAATTTCGTGGCCACGACGGAGCGCTAGGATCTTGTCGTACCACAACCTTCCCTTTTTGCCCCACTCTCCCGACGTAGAGGGACGAAGTTTTGCGTAGAGGTCGTAGCCACGTGCGTTGAGGTGGTCTGCGCCGTATGGTTGTGCTTCAACGGCTGGCGAGGAAGGGTCGGATGTCGTGTTGTGTTCCTGATTCGCTTCCGTTTTTGCTTTGACGGAAGGTGGTGGGTTGATGTAGCTGTCAGCTAAGAGTGTGAGGGCTCCGAACACGCCGGACAGCGTCTGAGCCATAGAGCGACGCATGTAGTTGAACGCCTTCGATGGATCAAAAGGTATATAAGACGAGTCAGCAACCCGTCGCTCTGCGTCGCTGCATCTCGCTCGCGGCGCGCTCACCTTTTCTAGTCCAATGACCTCGCCGCCGCTTATACCGCGGTAGGTTCCGTCCTGCATTTGCATCACGGGGATCTTGACGCCTATCAGCTCAAAGTGCGGCTGGTTGGGCCCGATGTTGCTGGCTGCCTTTTCCCTTTCCGACGACGAAATGATGCCGAGGCTGATGCCACGCATCGTGCTGGTATAGCTGACGTAACAGTGGGCTGTCGGAGGAGAGAAGAGGAGAGAAGAGGCGGCTTCTGTCAGCAATGGCCCAAGGTGAGAGCAGGCCGTATCCGGGGAAGCTTACCCAGAGTGAGCGCCTTGGCCCTGCTGAAGGCCAGCCGCTCGAGGAGGATGGTCGCCCACGCCGTCATGACGGGGGCCCGGTTGACGACGGCCTATCGTCCACGGAGGTGGCCTTCCTCTATGATCTCATTAAAGACGTATTCGAGCGTGGGTGGAGGTGGCTGTGGTCTCCTAGTGTTGCATGTAGCGAGCATCTCGTTGGGACCGGCGACGTTTCCGTACTCGCGCGACAGGGTCTCGACGTCCTCGTTCCTCCTACGCTTGCGCGGGCTGGTCGACGATGATGCGTCGGCATTGGTGGTGAATGCGGCTGATACATCTCCCGTGATACCGGCCGCCTTTTTGCCCTTGAAGGCGAGGACAGTCCTCTTTCTATGTTCTTCAGACTCGACGCCCATGTCCTGGAGCGCTACGAGGCTGATCTGGGAGAGCGCATGTGGAGTGTTGCATCGCGCGTTGATGAGTTTGCCTGTTAAAGCCATGGCGTCGTGCATGGTGAGGCCACCTTTGGACGTGAGGTGCTTGAGGAGGTCCGGTAGGGGTATGGCGGAAGAGGAGGACGAGGCGACGGGGAGGTTGAGCTTGGATGCGGCGGATGGAGAGGAGGCGGTGGATGCGCTGGTGGTCTGCGCTCGTGCTTTGGCGAGGAGCGCGGCTGCCCGAGCGGCGTGGCTCTGCTGCTTTGTGGGGGAGGCAGGCTTCTTGGAAGGCGGCATGGCGGCGGTGTCGCTCAACGGCACAGGGAAGGGTGGCAAGAGGAGCGAGAGGGAGGAGCAGGATGTGAACGGTGGTGTGAGGGGCCAGGAGCGAGGACAAAAAGCTGAGCGCCGCCGCGGGGCAGCGGATGTGGAGGCTTTCAGAGCACTTGGCCCCGATCGGGCCAGCATCCAGGCACACACGCCGCTCCCGATCAGGCCTCGGCCTCGGCCAGGCGCGCACGGGGCTCCCTTTGCCAAAGCTCTCCAACGCCGGCGTCCCAAGCACCACCAGGACCAGGACCAGGACCAGGACCAGGACCAGAACCAGGACCACCACCACCGTCTCGCTCATCTCAGGGTCGCTCCTTCCTCGTTCGCTTACCCTTACTTCTCCCCTCACAATGCCTCTGGATCGCCAGTCGGCTCGCGTCGCCAACTCGGTCAACTCGCCTACCAAGAAGCTCCGCATCGGCTTCATCCACCCAGACCTCGGCATCGGCGGCGCGGAAAAGTTCATCGTCGACGCCGCCGTGTCCCTCCAGGAGCTGGGCCACGAAGTCGTCATCTTCACATCGCATCACGATGTAAACCACTGCTTCGAACCTACGCGTGATGGCACCCTCAAGGTACAGGTCATGAAGACCTACATCTCTCGCTCGCTCTTCAACACGCTCCACCTCCCCATGGCCATCCTCCAGCAGCTCTCGCTCATCTTTCAGCTCATCCTCTCCATCATGCTCCTCAAGTACCCCGGCACCATGCCCGGCTTTGTCTCGAGGAATCTCACCAGCTCGCCGCCCATCGCGCCCTTCGACCTCTTCTTCATCGACCAGCTCTCGGCGGGCATCCCTTGGCTCAAGATCATCACCAGCACGCGCATCCTCTACTACTGCCACTTCCCCGACAAGGACATCGGAAGCTCCATCGCGATGCAAAAGGCACTCGCCCGCGGACAGTCGGGTCCGTCCATCTTCAGGAAGCTCTACAGGCTGCCGCTGGACCTGCTAGAGGAGAGCACAACGGGTGAGTTCTCGACAATGTCCACCGTTCCGCTTGCAAGCTCGCACGTCGTTCCTGACGTCGACATATGCCCATTCTTTTCGTTCCCCCGCAGACTACGCCGACAAGATCCTCGTCAATTCTGACTTCACCTCAAAGCAATTCGTCAAGAGCTTTTACCGGCTGCGTCGACAGCCCCGGACGCTCTACCCGGGCGTCGACGTCCGGGCGCTGCGTGCAGAAAACGTGCAAAAGGAGCTCGACAAGCTCATCGACGAGGCCGTCGGCGACCGGCTCAAGAACGCCGTCATCGACCTGTGCTGCGACGCCGACAGGCTGACGCTCTTCTCGATCAACCGCTTCGAGGCCAAGAAGAATATCGCCCTCGCCATCGATGCGTTCGCCGAGGCGCAGAAGCAGCACGCCGCGGCGGGCAAGCCGGGACGCATGCGCCTCGTCCTGGCGGGAGGATACGACTACCGCATCCGCGACAACATCGACACGCTCAACGAGCTGGAGAAGCAGGCGACGGAGCTGGGCCTGAAGCACCTCACCATCAGCTACAAGGGACGCGCATTCGAGCCGCCCGTCTCGCCGCCTTCGACCTTTGAGATCGCACAGGCTTCCGTCATCTTCCTCCCCTCTCCGCCTGGTGCGCTCCTCCACACCTTGCTGCTGAACCACTCGACCAGGATGCTCCTCTACACGCCGACCGAGGAACACTTCGGCATCGTCCCGCTGGAAGCCATGATATTCGGCGTACCCGTGCTAGCCACCAACACCGGTGGGCCCGTCGAGACAGTGGTAGACCTAGCACTGGACGAACATGGCCATCCCACCAACCTGGCAGAGGGGACGGGCCTGCTTCGACACGCATCGCCCGCCATCTGGGCCGTATCGATCTCGGCGCTGCTGGACCTGTCGGAGGAAGAGAGGAGGACAGTCAGCCAGACGGCAAGGCAGAGGGTGCAAAACACCTTCTCGCTGGAGAAGATGAGCGAGAATCTGGAAAAGGCGGCTTACGAGGTGTACGATATGGGCTACGTCAAGCCGGACGAAGGGCTGCTGCAGTGGGGATCGACGATCGGCAGTAAGTCCAGCGCATCCCTCCCCACTCTCTCGCGACTCTTTCCCCTTCCTCTGACTTGTCAGATCACTGACGACATTCATCCTTTCCTCTCCATTATCCTCTACAGTGTTCATAATGATGGCAACTGTGTAAGTTTTTTTTTTTTTTTTTTTTTCCCGCCTAGCTAAGACAGATATGACTTCGTCGACTCACACGCACAATCCCAACTAACCCCACTCCCCACCATTCCTCACGTGCACGACGTCCATGTAGCTTCGTCGTCAACATCTACTACTCCAAGGGCAAGATGGCCGCTCGAGAGGACCAAAAGATTGCAGCGCTCAAAAAGGCTTGGGAAGAGAACAGAGGTCCCGCCGTGTAAAAGTCGTTCGTTTCTCTTTTCATCCTTACCCCTCTCTCGAGTCCAGTCGCTCACCTTGAAGAGTGACAATACGGAACCACAAGGAAAGAGGTAGAGCAACAGAGATGTTGTATGATGGGCTGGTTTCCCAGTTGGCGTTCTGTCGTCATCGTTGTTGCGGCCGTGTAGGAGGGGAGGTATGATGCGTTCGACGAGCGAGAGAGAGAGAGCTATGGAAAGTAGTATACAACAACACCCAACGCAGACTATTCAGATTTCGGCCCAGCCGGCTTCGCCCGCCCTCTCTCCGCTGACGAGCGTCAGCATAAAGACGACGAGGTTAGCGCCGAACGCCATTCCGAAACCACGGTACAGGCTCCTGAGACCGCCCAGTGACGAATGGCCGTGTTTCGCCAGTACGGCCGACTGGGCCATGGCGGCGGACATCTTATCGGAGGTTGCGGGTTCGTCGCGCGATGCTGTGCCGGTGCTGTCCGCGTCGTCGGTCGAGGTGGCTGCGGCGGCGGCGGCGGCTTCTTTGGATCGGGGCGTGGACGAGGTCTCCTCGGTTAGGATGCGGTAGATGGCCTCGACGACGCCGACGTAGTTCACCGGTCGCGTCTCGACGCAGGTGCGCAGACCGCGGACGCCGACGCTCGGCGTAGATGCCTTTGCGGGAGGTGAGGCAGACGCCGTCTTGTCGGAACGCAGCGACTTGCTGGTAAGCTGCTTCTTTGTCCTTCTTCGTTCCGCCTCGCCGTCGGACGTCTGGGTCCATGAACCCCAGGGTGCGCGGATCTGGAGCTGCAGACGCCTTCGCACCGTCTCGATCGGAAGGGTAAGGCAGAGCGATGCCGTCGAGATGGCCAGTTCGGCGATGGCATAGCTGATCGGATGCGTGTTGGGCTCCAGCTTGAACGTCTGCTCGATCAGCAGCGGCGCGCCCAGCGACAGGAGCGGTCGCAGCGTAAAGTCGAGGATGGTGGGGACCAGCACGTTGGGGTGGAGGTAGGCCGTCTTCCAACCTCCCTCCTCGTCGAGCATCTTGCGCAGAGCGTCGTACGGTCCGCTGTACTTGCGGTGGGCCGGCAGCGTGCTCTGTGCGATCAGCCGCGTGCGGATCATGTCGATCGGCGAGACCAGGATGCCGGTCACCAGATGCGAGGTCAGCAGCAGCGCCAGCGTCTTGTATGGATACGGCGTGTAGGCCAACGGAAGCGGGGAGAGGGCCGACGGCGCAGCGAGCGACAGAATCGACGAGACAATCGGTTGGACGGTCGACGATGTGATCTCAAGGACGAACGAGGTCAGCGAGCCCTTCCAGAGCCCGAGCCAGCCTTCCTTGCCGCGACCGACGGCCTTGATCATCTCCCACACTCCCCCGCGAACGACCACCGGCATGATGAACTCGGGCCGGGCGCCGTCGTCGTGGACACTACGTCGCATCACATAGCCGCCCGAGTCGACCTGCCTCTGGCGGCGACGTTTGCCAGTGTGGAGCGAGGCGTCCGGCCGCGAAGGTCGAGATGAGAGGTCGCGGAAGTAGGCTTCTGCCTCTTGCTCGTCAGAAAGCTGTGTGGCCGTGAGTGCGTATGCAGTGTATCAGTAAGCGATAACACAGAATTAGTTTCCGCCTATGCAGCGTCCTGGAGCTCACCTCTTCGTTATCCATGTAGCCCGACTCGCCGTACTCCGCCTGGGCGTTTCGCTCCTCTTCCCACTCCTCTGCTTCTGGCGAGACGTCCTCCCCCGCCCAGACGTCCTGCTTTACGTTTCCGCCTTCCCCTTCCACGTCTTCGGCTTCTGGCCGTGATGCTTCTGCCGCTTGCTTTCTGGCCTTTTCCGGTGACTCGCGCTGCTCGAGGATCTTTGTGGCTGCAGCGGTCCGTGTGATTTCGACCCACACGTCATCCCTGGGCACCCACTGCACCTGGAGGAGGAGCTTGCCGACCTCGAAGGGCATGGCGAGGCATGTGCTGGTGTACTGGAGCGCGCCGCTGACGATGAGTGCGCGCGCGATGTCGGAAAAGTTTGCGCTGGCGTCTGCTGCCGTTCCGGACGACGAGGTGGCTACGTAGGGGGTGGCATCGTTGGCCGACATGTAGCGGTTGGTCGGGGCGCTGCTAGGTCGGGCGAAGGAGGAGGAAGCTGCGCTGCCGACTGAGCGCGGTGCGGCCTGTGGTGTGCCCGTGATGGAGAAGCGGGGAGCCGAGGCGACAAAGACGGAGTCGTCCGGCGGCTGGTAGTAGGGTCGCAAGGGGTGCGGCGGATTGGCGGTGCTGGCGCCTGCCGCCGAGGAGGAAGGCGTTGACATGGTGTCGAAAGGTTGATGACGAAAGTGCGGCGCTGGCTGGCCAATCGAGAAAAGAGAAGGGGGAGCGCAAGTTGCGCTTGGCGTGGGTATGTGTGTGTGTGGTGAGGCGGGCCGATGGTGATGATGGCGCTTGGCTGGTTTGCGTGTGTGTATGTGTGATGGTCGGTTGAGGCAGGGCGCGCCTGCTGCTGGCAGCTGCGCCATCGCCTTCATCAGGATCACCTCAGCTGGCCGTGTGCGCACGTGCGTGCGTGCCACACCAACGGGCACGTGCCGTGTGGTCAACGTATGCTTATGTCACGCTGACCACTCTACGCTCGGGAGAGGGCGGGTGCGGGTCCGCGCGAAAGCGAGGCGGCTTACATAAAAAACAGGAGCGCGCCATACGGGCCAGAAATTGAGAGAGGCCCAATTGCCTCGGGCGCATTTCGCTGCGAGCGCTTCCGAGATTCGACAGCAACGGAAGCGTGGACCAGCCAAAGCGCAGCCCAGCGCCCGCCCGCTCGCACTCACACCACCTTCCATGTCCTTCCGGATCGTCATCGCCACCGCCACCACCTCACCACCACCCTCCGTCCTCACCACTCACACCACCACACGTCGCCCATCATGGTTCTTGTACGTATCAGCCCTGTCTGTCCTTGCCACATGCCGTTTCGCCGCGCATACACGCACAGCACCCGCTACCAGTCGCCACCGCCTTGGCCTGGCATCCCGACCGACCATCCGAGCCAGAACAGCCCGGACTGACACATATCTCTCTCCCTCTTCGTCTCGCTTTCCGTCGACCTTCTCATGGCGAACCGTGCACCGCGCCGCATCGCAGGCACTTTCCGGTCTTTCGCTCGCCAAGTACATCCAGAACTCGCCCGGTCTGCTGCGCATGATTAAGCCCGTGGCCAACGCCTACGCCCAGGCCGCCGGTCACAGGCAGCACGGTCTGCGATACGACGACCTCGTCATTGAGGAGTCGCCCCGTGTCCAGAAGGTGCGTGTCCTACAGACAACGAAACAAAACTCGCCTGTTCACGCATGCTATCGATCAAGCCCAGACACAAGGAACTCGGACAATTGACCTCACCACCACAATCCACCCTCTCTCGCGCAGGCCCTCGCCCGTCTCCCAGAGCGAGAGGCATACGACCGCGCCTTCCGTCTGCGCCAGGCGTCGAACCTTAGCGTGCTGCACCGCGAGCTGCCCAAGGAGAAGTGGCTCTCTGCCGAGCAGGACAAGCGATACCTCACCCCCTACGTCCAGGAAATCGCCAACGAGGAGGCAGAGCGTCTCGCCTGGGACACCGTCGGCGCCAAGAAGGACTAAGCACCGCCACTCCTTCCTCGACACCCTTCTCTCTCCTGTCTGCAGATTCGCTTCTGTACTGTCGTAGATGCTACTTTCGAACCGTCCAACGCATCTGGGGGAATGTCTATCTGACTTGTTGACCACGATGCGATGTTCACACACGCTGGCTCCCGTGTGGCAGTCCCTATGGCGTCAACCGATGCTGCCTTGAAAGATGCAGTGCACAAAGAGACGATATCTTAAAATGTCATCAACAGGTTCGGCACAACCTTTGCCCGACTCCGGTCTGACCATCTTTATGCGGTCCAGCCACACTCCTTCGCCCCAATCGTGACTAGTCCAACATCATCGTCCATCGCTTAGTGGAAGATACCGACGATCAGCAGCCACCCCATCACAATCTGGGACACGGCAATCGAGAAGAGGAACTGGATCCGACGTGAGCGCTGCGCATGAGTGATCGTCACGCTGCTCGGGTTCGATGGATCCGGCAACACGACATAGCGCAGCGATCGTAGCTGTTGGACCGTGTGACGTAGCATCGGAGACGTGGGCGCGAGATCAGCACGCTGGCAGTCGACGCAAGGGGGCAAGGGGAAACCTCTGAACGCACCAGGAAGAAGGCGTTGGCCGCAAAGCAGTAGAGGAAGACGGCCCAGTAGATCCAGCCGCGGACGTTGAGCAGGCCAAAGAAGAGCGTCACCAGCGTACCGACAAACTTGTAGCCAGAGTAGGCGAGCAGATCGACAAAGGTGTGGTCGCCTTGGATGTTGAGCAGGTACGTGCCCAGCTTGATGGCCGCCAGCTCGACCAGGACGATGGCCAGTGCCCGCGACGCCGTCAGACCGAGGATCTCCGGGTGGAAGCGCAATTCGATGCCGTAGATCATCGAGGTCAGCAGGATGTAGGTGACGAAGGCCATCACTGTTGACATGCAGACGAAGGCGTAGCAGCAGAGCAGAGACAAGACGAGGATCAGGACGTGTCAGCGGCACGAAATGGAGCACGACGAGGAAGGAGAAGCGATCGTACGCACCTGGAATATAGAGGTCAGGGCTGTTGACGTCGTCGCGAGGCGGCAGGTAGCCGTCGGCCGCCTTGCTGCCGGTGCCGGCCTCGTGGCTCGAGCCGCCCATCCCCGCATAGGCGCCTCCGCCGTTGTTCGACTGCCTGTGCGCGCGCGACCACGGCTTATGCCGCCACGGGAAGAGGACGAGGCGCAGCTTGTGGAGCACGTAAGAGTTGGACACGTTGAAGTAGTGCTTCAGCAAGGGCAGCGGAAGCAGCGCGTTGAACTGCAGACAGCGGAGCCCGGCGACGTATGTTCAGGAGGAGTCGGCAAGACAGCATGTCAGCAATTGCGCAGTCCCAGGCGGGCCAGACGATCTTCCGATGGAACACGGAGAGAGTGGGACTTGGAGCACACTCACGTTCTTCTGGACGTATTCTCCGCCGACCTGGGCCATGTGCTGGCCGAATTGGACGCCCATCTGCGCCGTAGCGTCGTTCATCATGCCCGCTCCACCGGCGCCGCCGTCCATGCCGGGGAAAGCGCCCCAGCCCTGAGCAGCACCTCCTGCAGCGCCCGGCGCCGGTCCGCCGCCCATCTGACCGCCCACTCCGCCGCCGGCATAGAAGTTCTGGCCCGGCTGTGGCACGCTGTAGGCCGTGACGCCCTGGCCGAAGCTGGGAGCGTAGACACTGCCGTGTGGCCCTTGCTGCTGAATAGGCGGACTGCTGAAGCGCTGGTAGCCGCCCTGGACATAGGAGGACGAGGGGCCTCCGCCGCGGGGCCGGGCCGAGGAGAGGTTGGGATCGGTGGTGGTGCTGTCGGCTGTGGAGGACGAGGTGGAAATGCGGGGGACCAGGTTGGGCGAGACTGGCGGGTCCGGGACCTGAAAAGGCGGGTGGGTTGGGATGGGATGCTGGAGTGGCGGAGGAGAGCGACTCGGATAGCCGGACTGATACATGGCGGCTGCGGCGGGCGCGCCTTTTGTTGTTTGGTGCTGTGGTCGGTCTATGCGGCGCCGATCAGCTGGGGTTCGTTAGCTGCCGCTTGGGAGGAACGTCGCAGAGTAGGGACACCAAGTAAGCGACGGCGTCGGTGGTGACGATACGCCAGCGGAGGTGGTGAGAAGTTGAGGAGCCTGGAAGGGACGCGAATGGATGACCAGAGGTGGAAAGGTGGAAAGCCAGGAGCGGTTGCTGCGAGGCGTCGAGATGTCGGTGTGGTTGCGCCTTCTCCCATTCTCGCGTCCCGAGATAGGTGTGGGCCTGTGCTTTCTGCCTCTCTCTCTCTCTCTCTCTCTCTCTGTTGGCAGGCCAGGCTCGGCCTCACTCAGCCGTTGCTCGCACCGCCTCGGATCCGCGCGCCATTTCGTGATCGTCTCCCCCTCTGCCTTGGCCGCTCGCTGAGCCCCTCTCCCTTTTTGGAAAATTTTACGCTTTACGCTGGCCCGCGCCTGCTGCTTCTTCCCGACGCAGAGGACTTGCTTGCGATTTCAAACAGGCGGGGCTCAGTGAATGGGGCCAACTTGAAACGCAGGCGGCCGTGGTAGTCGTTGGGTTAACGGGCTCTCCTTCAGGCCAACAAGCGGCCAGAAGGTCGGGTCAGACGCACTTCTTTGGCCGAGCAAAGCGCAGCAGCGCTCGCTCACACCGACACATGCCTGCCTCGCGCCCTGGAGGTCATCACCGCGCCACCACCTTTTCTCCAGTCCATACCACCAAAGCTGGATCCACCAACTCTACTACCCCAGGGATCCGCTCTACACACCCGCAAGAGCCACCTCGACTTTTACAGCGCAACTCAGGTCGCCGAAGTCAAGTCAGCACATCATGCCCAAGGTGAGCTTGTCGTGCAGCCCTAGGCTCTTCTGGTCCCTGTGGTACCTCATCCCAGTTGGCGAGGCGGTATGGCGTCGAAGCAATTTGCTGACCCTCCATCGCCGCCTTTTGCTTCTTCTTTCGATCCCTCACCCGCTTCCAACGACTCACAGAACAAGGGAAAGGGCGGTAAGAACCGCAGGAGAGGAAAGAACGAGAACGAGGGAGAGAAGCGAGAGCTCGTCTTCAAGGAGGAAGGCCAAGGTGAGTCGTCGCTTCCATCTCCACCACACCTCCGCCGCTGGATCCTTTATCATACACCCCAGGCCAAGGCGCCTATCGCCGTAGGAGCAAGTTTGGTCATGGGCCAGCGGCATGCACCGGCTGGCCAAAGTGAAGGTTCAGCTCTGGCAGCAGGCAGGGATGACAGAGAGGACGAGCTCGGATTGTCCTTCGCTCCCGTCGTGTCACCCTCGCCGACCCACCATACTGACTATTCTCTGTTCTTCCATCATCATCGCCGCCGCCGCCGCCACCACCACCACCACCACCATGCAGAATACGCCCAGGTCCTCAAGATGCTCGGCAACGGCCGTCTGGAGGCGCAATGTTTCGACGGCGAGAAGCGTCTGGCGCACATCCGCGGCAAGCTTCGCAAGAAGGTATGGATCAACCAGGGCGACATTATCCTCATCTCGCTGCGCGACTTCCAGGACGACAAGGCTGACGTCATCCAAAAGTACACGGCCGACGAAGCGAGATCGCTCAAGCAGTACGGCGAGCTTCCGGAGACGGCCAAGATCAACGAGACCGATACCTTCGGCGAGGAGGAGGGCGGAGACGTCGAGTTCGAAGAGGCCAGCGACGATGACGAGGATCTCGATGACCTTTAGAGCCGGCGTCAAAGACACCCTTCGCTACCCCACCCGCATGCCCCCCTGCACACCCCCCACCAAAAACGATGTGGTTCACCTTTGTTCCGTTGCGCCTTGTGTCGCTAATGCACCGACGTTGTGGCGCAATCGCTCTTGCGCAACCCTAGGAAAGAACTCTGCCTATCCAGCCTCCCACTCCTTGTCTGCCTGTGTCTGTGCCGGGACGTCCGTGCCGTAGGGAAGCCGATAAACTAAGATCCAGGGTGAGATAAGAGACGATGCTACAAGGTCGAAATGCAGGGCGAACGGATATCTCGCTGTCTGACCTGCTCGGGTCAAGTCCACGGGTTGTAACCCTCTTGAGCGTTCCGTTCATCTGTGGCAGTGCTGCTTGTCGGTTCTTGCTCTTGCTCTTGCTCTTGCTCGTCTTGATCGTCGTCACCTCGTTTTACTATACTCATCATGCTT
Source organism: Thecaphora thlaspeos (assembly GCA_900291925.1). Classification (NCBI taxonomy): domain Eukaryota; kingdom Fungi; phylum Basidiomycota; class Ustilaginomycetes; order Urocystidales; family Glomosporiaceae; genus Thecaphora; species Thecaphora thlaspeos. The sequence goes on along the minus strand of UWYS01000004.1, from coordinate 549,266 downwards.
CCAGGCAAGGCTCCCTTCCTGAAAGCCGTCCTGGCTTTTGGCTCTACGGTCCTAGCGATGGGCGTATCCTGCTCGATGCCAGGATCGACAGAAGCCGAGCTGGACTGTTCGATCATCGCATCGTCCTCTCCTTCCTTCTTACCTGCATCTTTTGGGTTGGCGTGACCCTCTTGCACCCTATCCAGTCGTTCCAGCGCGGCGTCGACCATCCTCTTCTCGACCTTTGCGTACCGACCTCCAGGCGTGTCAGAAGACGAAGGCGATGAGGACGTGTGTTGGTCTTCGTACTGCTTCCTAAATACGCGAGCGCTGCGGTCGGCGCGGAGGGCAGGGTCGCCGCGACGTCGTTCCAGTAGGCGTTCGCGCTCCTCCGCCTTGAAGTCTTCAACGACCAGGTCCAAGGCGCCATAGGGATCGTGCTGTTTCGCCCTGGAGCTCGCATCGTCGTCACCGTTGGCCTGCGCGTCACCCGACGGTGGCGATGGCGATGAGGACGATGACGCTTTCGCTTTGCCGTCGGTCCTAGCCTTGGACGACGAGGAAGGGGTGGCTACGTCGTCGCCGCGGTCGTTCTCTGTTGCCGTGCTGTCCGAAGCTCCGACGCCATCGCCGTTCTCCGCCTCCCAGGCCAGCCACGGGCTCTTGGCCTTCTTTTTGCCACGCACTCCGCTTTCCTCACTGCCCACGCCTTCTCCCTGTCCCTCGTCGGTGGCCTTCTTCCGCTTTGCACTTTCACCGCCACCGCCACCGTCACCGCCACCGTCGCCCTCTCTGTTCTTTCCCTTGGCCCCGCCGCGGACATCGTCACTGGCCCGCCCCTTGCGCCTCCGATGGACGATGTCGTCGTCGTTCTTCCAGCGGCTCTTGCGGCTCGCCTCCCTTGCTACGTCGACGTTGGGGTAGGTGTAGTCGCCGTAGTCGAGGTTGCGGCTGCGCTGGTACAGATCCTCCTCGTCTTCGGACGGAGAGCCAAACGAAAGCGACTCGACGGTATCGTCGCCATCGGGCGAGCGTTCCGAAAAAAAGTGAAGACCCTCTTCGGCCCGGTTGAGCGCCGACTTGGCCATGTCGCAAGAATGCCGGAGGAGCGCGGACGATTCGTCATCGCCCGGGGAATGCGGCGGCGCGTCCGGATTGTCGTGGATAATCTCGGCCGCCTCGTTCGGGTCAAGGGGCGCGAAGCCCTGTCGCTCCATCCGCCTCTTGTCGAGGTACTTGCGCACCGCCGAGAGCGGACCCTGGTGGCGCGCGCCCTTGGCGGCGTCGCAAGCATCGCCGGTGCCGCGCTGCGGGAGCCAGTATTTGGCCTTGCCACCCTGTGTGTAGCGCAGGCCGGCCTTGCTCCTCCGCTCGCGGGCAAGGCTCTGGTGGACGACGCCCTCGCTCGGCTCGAACGTCTGGTAGCCGTAGCCGGTGCCCCTAACGGTGGTGAGGCTGTCGCTGAATACGTCGTAGAGGCCGATGCAGTCGCGCAGAGCATAGTAGACGGGCAGTCTGGCAGCGTAGTGAGCGAAAGGATCGACATAGTCCTTGTGGGAAAAGGCGTAGGCGTGGCCGAGGGCAAAGAGGGGCATCTCGAGGCAGATCATAGAGTCCTGGACGGCGAGCGAGATGTACTCGGAGTCGGCCACGGGGCCGATCTTGCGGATGAGGCCGGCAGCGACGAGGATCGAGATGCCGAGCCCCTGCCAGAAGGAGAAGAAGATGATGCCCTTGACGCAGAGGAACTTGGAGGTGGCGCGGAAGGGTGTGAGGTCGGCGTTGAGGCACTTCCAGAACATGCCGAGGCAGTAGAGGGAGAGGAAGACGGAGAGGTTGTAGGTGAAGGAGATCCAGGTGTAGCCGTTGGAGGGCGAAATCTTGCCGCCCTCGTATTTGCCGATGGACTTGAGCAGGACGGTGAGAATGGCGAGGATGGGCTTGATCTGGACGTACTGGAGGACGCCGCGCTTGAGGGCGAGGAATGTGTAGGGGTCACTGGCATCCATGGGGTGGAGGATGAGGTTGAAGGGAAAGATGTGTGACTGGGGTGCCCTGCCGTGGAGGAGGATGATGGTGGAGCGCTCGCCGCCGAGGTACTCGATGAGGAGGTTGAAGAAGCAGTAGATGACAAAGGCCTCGTAGAGGTCGCGGACGAGGTCGATGATGTCGGCGAGGTTGAGCGAGTAGAGGGAGATGACGGATGCGATGGAGTAGATGGGGACCATTACGAGGAGGCGTACGACGTAGCGCTGGAGGATGGGCTTGCGGTAGTTTTTGAGCTGCTTCCAGATGAGGTAGAAGCTAAACAAGGTGGCGAAAAGAGCGGCGAGGGTGGAGACGATGAGGAGCGAGGTTGGGAGCGATCGACCGGAGCCGCTGCCCTCGGGGGCGTCGCTGTTCTGTCGTCGCATCAGGGTGTGCAAGTCGGCGGCGATGGGAGCATGGCGGGCCAGCAGCAGCATGGCAGTCGCGGCCGCCGTGGTGGCGGGGGGGAAGGGAGATGCGAGCTGACTGCTCGAGATCGTCGGCGGTGTTGCAGAGATGATGTTAGCGGTGGAAGCCGTAGGGAGGCTGCGAGAGAGAGAGAGAGAGAGACGACGCGATGAGCGGTGGAAGATGGGCGCTTGTGGGCGGGTGGTGGTGGTGGTGGTGGTGGTGATGCCAAGGCAGGGTCCAGCGCAGTGCCAGGCGGGGCTGATGACGCACAGACGTTGGCCGCGGCGCTCGGCAGCCACGCGCCGCGCAGTGAAGTGGTGAGTGCGTGGGTGTGGAGGTGTGGCGTGGCGTGGCGTGGCGCGGTATGCGCCGACGCCTTTCGGCCGAAAGACGCGGGCGCGTGCCACGCTCCAGCCAAAGACCAACACCCACGCGCCTCTTGTCCTGCCTGGCTCGCCTTGCCTTCGCCCTGCGCAGCGAAAGCCTCGCACAGACGCCATCGACGCGACTCGCGTTGCCTTGATACCAGCGCATCATTCTGCCCGCCAGCGGTGAAAGTGTTACAACTCGGGCGCCTGTATGCATGCTGCTCGCCCGATAGGGGCACGCTTTCCCTCCCACCTCGATCCAGCATCTACTTGACTACAGTCGCACCTCGTCCATCTTCGACACTCTCTCCATCGCTCCACTGGCCTACTTCCGCCCCACCTTCCCTCTCGACCCGGCGGCCACGTCCCTCTTCTACCCTTCTGACTCGCCCAGTTGCGCTTCCGCTGCCTCCTTCGAAACCTCCCGGGGCAAAGCAACCATGGCCTCCACCGCCACCTCCCCCTCCGATCCCTCGACGACGACGGCGATCGCTGCCCCCGCTGCTAGCGACCAAAGCTACCTCTCCTCGTTCGTCCCCACCATGCTCACCGACCTCGTCCAGAGCGCAGCCGACCTCGTCCAGCAGGCGGCGCAAACGGTGCAGACGGCCACCGAGATGGTCGTCGGACCCCCTGGTAAGCTCTTCTCCGTGCAAAGCTCCAGCTTCATCCATCGAGGAAGCCGACCATGTCTCTCTTCTGCCCACCATCCGATGCATCACAACAGCACCCGTAGCCAAAGAGGCGTCACCCGTTCCAGGACGCATCGACTCAGCTCCACCGCCTCCGCCCCTCGACGACACAACGCCAAAGGCCAGCAGGATCCAGCCTGTCGATCCCAACGACGCCGCCACCACTACCGCCGCCGCAGCCGCGCCGTCGAAACGAGCCTCGATGTTCAATGCGCTCACCACGACGATGCTCAACCTTGGCTCCCTCTCCTCGGAGCCGCAAGTCGAAGCCAAAGCCCCCGCAGAAGCCGGTCCCTCCTCGCCCTCTTCCTCTCCCTCCCCCTCACCTCGCGTCGTATCTCCAAAGCCGAAATGGGACGGCCTTCCCCTCCGCACCGCCTCTCCCACTCCATCGATGTCGAGCATAGTCTCGCGCCAACTCACGGCCGAGGGCACGCCGTTCTCCTCGGACCCTCTCATCTCAGCCATGCAACGTATCCCAGACGGTCCCAGTCCTTGCCTCTCGTCCTCGTCCTCGTCCTCCTTCTCCTCCTTCTCCTCCATCCCACCCTCGCCAATGGCCTTACCAAGGAGCGACACCTTCTCCTCCGTCGCCTCGTCCACCATCTCGATCGACGAAAAGGGCGTAGAGAGGTGCGAAGCGTGTTCCTGCAAAAGACGATGCAAGACGTGGCACGTCGTCCTACCCGTCTCGTCACCCGCCAAGGCGGCAGGGAACAAGGACGAACCGAAAGGCGACCAAGGGGGAGAGCAGGGCGAGATGGAGAAACCGCATACATGTCCTTGCACACACCACCTGACAAAGATGAGGAAGAACTTGACACCATCGCATCATTTCCACCGCGTACAACAGGTCGTAAAGGGTACGAAACGCGTCGCTAGGGATATCCGCAACGTCCTCTGACCCTCGTCCTCCCACAGTCGTCCCCCTACCCCTTTTCCACAGGACATTTCAGCATCTTCCACTTCTGCATCTCCACTGACCCCACGCATGTACTCGCTCCTGAATCGTTTCCTCTCGTAGACGCCTTCTCGTTAATCCAGCATGATCCAGTGATAGAGACGTGCGATGGGCGCTAGAGGACACGACGCCAAGTGAGTAAAACAAGGAACAAGGTGACAGCTGCAGGCAGTCGAGACAGTACACAAAAGAGGAGAATGACCACCGAGCAAGGGGCCAGGTACGGCTACACGAATCCAGCGATTCCAGTTTTCAGAAGCGGGTCAAAGGGGGAGGGAGGGGCGTCGCATTGCGCTTTCCAAGCTATTTCTTCTTAGCGTCGCGGGGTATGGATCGTGACGCTTTTGGATCATCCTTGCTACGATCCGTTCTGCAAGGTATGCGAGGTATCACTTGAAGTCGTCGCACCGCTTTGCATCGATTGACCTTGCGTCATCCCCTGCTGTTGCTGCTGTTACTGCGACGACGAGGGTTGCGTTTGGGATTGAGGTTGGTTGAGTTTCTGGAAAAAGGCGTCCCAGTTGGCAAAGTCGAGCGACTCGCCAGGAATGATGTCGAGCATCAGCGTATCGAACGTCCCTCGACCCGATCCCATCAGCTGTTTGTTGCTATCCAGTACGAACTCGGCCGGCGCCCAGTATCCGTCGTTGAGGTGCGGGTTGAAGTTGAAGTTCGGATCGCCAGGTAGCACATTGTTGCGCGTCACTTGCAGCTGACCCGCCCCGCCGCCCAGGCCAAGGTGCGGTGCTAGCTGCAAGCTCGCATCGCCACCGTTTAGACCGCCGTTCGGCGAGAGCGGGACCATCGTCACGAGCCGAGAGTCGCTGCGGCTGACCGGCCGACCTTCGGCGTCTTGCCAGACGTCGCCGCCGAGGTAGGTCAGGTTCGCCCCTAGCGGCGGTGGCGCCAGACCGTCGCTGTTACCATTAGCACCGCTGCCGTCGCCGTCGCCATGGGAACCGGCGCTCGGTGTCGGGAAGACAATTGTCGGCGGATTTTGCAGCTGCGACAAGCCGGATGCCTGCTGCTGTCCGACACCGTTGGCGTCGCTGCCAGCGCCGCCGCCCGTCGAATTGAGGCCAACCGCACTGCCGGTGCCGCCTGCCATTTGGACCTGCGACATTCCTTGCTTGGCCGACGCCATCAATGCCGCGCGGTACTGCTCAAACGTCTGCCATCCGCCATCGCCGTCGAGCGACGTCCGCACGAGCGCCAGCACGCGGTTGCCGTCCTCGGTCTCCTGGAGGATGAGCGTGCCCTTTGGCAATTCGTGCATCATCATCTCGCGCTTGACGGCCACGTAGACACCGCCGCCCGGCTTGGTCGCGTCGGCCTTGAAGACGATGCCTCGGATGGGATCCTGGACGCCCCGGTTGGTGACGCCGGCCGTCGGGTTGAGGCTGCCGGTGCACGGCGAGTTGGCGTAGGCGCCCGACGCCGACTCGTACAGCAGCGCGATGATGTCATTCGTCTTGCGGCGCGCCGACAGCTTCCCGCCGAGGTTGTCCATCTCCTTCTGGCGCGTCATGACGTCGTGCAGCTTCTTGAGTTGGCCAAGTGCGTTGGGGTCGCCACGGCGGACGCACGCATGGTACTGGACCGTTGCGCATGAGACGAGACAGTAGGTGACAAAGTGGAATGTGTCGAGGTAGAAGTCATTCTTCTCGACCCACGAGATAGCCTCGGACGAGTAGCGGATCATCGACGTCATCCGCTCGATCGTCAGGCTGAAGTTGAGGTGCTTCGGGCAGACGTACGAGATCCGCATAAACACACGGAAGAAGAGCATCGTCAGGCAGGCATAGCCGACGTGCAGGATCCCGGCGGGCGGCGAAGATTCGGGGCCCTGGAACTGTAGCTCGGCCGGCAGCGACTCCTTCCACCGGTCCATGTCGCCGAGCAGGCTGGTAATCTCATCGTCGGTCGCCTTCATCAGACCCGTCGGGCTGTAGATCGTCTTCATCACGCGGCCAAACAGGATGCAGAGCTTGAGCATCTCGGTATTGAAGGTGAATGGCCGGTCCGTCGTCGGGTCCGACTTGAGATCGGTCGGCGAGCGCAGGATCTCATAGGGCGACGGGAGGCGGACGTCGCAGTCGGTCAGGTCGATTGCGAGTGGACGGCCCATCGCGATGCTCAGGCTCCGGTCGGCCGTCACGCAGCAGCCCCACACCCGACGCTTGCTCTCGGTGAAGAAGGCGTCGTCGTGAACGTCGTCCTTTCCGCTTGCGTCGCGGTGGAGGCCGAGGTCCTGCGCCATCCGGATCGCCATCCCCGTCCGGCTCCACGCGCGGGACCCGGACTGGTCCGCGCTCGAGCCGTGCAGATCCGAGTGCATGCTGAGGATCAGCAGCGCGCGCACCGTCGTCGACGACGAGTCCGAGAGGAGGTCGTTGTCGCGAAAGATGGCATTGAGCGTCGTCTTGACCGTCCCGAGCACCTCACCCGGAACCTCGCGGCTCAGCGCGGCCACGCCGCAGATGGAGTAGAGCAGCAGCGGCGGTGGCCTCTGGAAGTGGACAAACTCGCTCTTTGTGATGACGGGGAACAGCGTCGCGATCCGCGCAAAGTACGTGTTGACCAGCTTCTCGACGACGTCGCCAGCCAGCCGGCCCTTGATCGATTCGGGAACATTGGTCACCTCGTCTTCGTCATCGCCGCTGATCGAGCTGCCGCGCGACGACGCCGCCCGCTTCCGGCGGCTTGTGGAATTTGATGACGCCATCGCCGCTCGCACCGATCTCAAATGTCTGATTGTGCTTGACGTCGTGCGCCTCGATCGCCGTCCCGGGTACAAAGGCGGTCGAGTGAACGATGTAGGCGATCGAAGTAGGGCCAAGCACCTTGGTGTCGGGCGGCGGCCACTCCGCGGGGTGCGGCGCCTGCAGGGCCTTTTCGGCGCCAGCGAGCCGCGAAGACCCGGACTGACCGGCGGTAGGACCGGTGCGGGCGGCGACAGAAGCGGGCCCGGTGGCGGATCGATTTGGCTGTGACGGTCCAAGCGGCCCACTGGAAGAGGTGGGCAACGTCGCCGGCGTCCTTGCGGGTCCCGAGTCGAACGACCACTCCTGCGATGCGCTCGAACGGAGCGGCGGGAGTGCGTTTGCTGCGGCACCGCCAAAGTGTCCCGCCGCCATACCGGCGTGCGCGTAGCCCGGATGCGACATGGCAAAGCCCTGCGGCATGCCCATCGCCATCGCCATTCCCATCCCCATCCTGCTTGCCGCCGCCGCAGCCGCTGCTGCCGCCTCCTCAGCCTCGCGTTCCCGCTTCTTCTTGAAGCGCGTCTCCGTTATGGGCAGGAAGAAGGTGCAGTCGAAGCCGTACTGTCGGCAGTGGGCGCAAATCAGGCCGCCGTTGCCGTTGTTGACGTTGCCGACGGGCAGACAGTCGTCGTCTATCACGTCGCAGCGGATCTTTTTCCTGCGGCAGGAGTCGCAGGCGCGAGCCGTCTTGATCCGCTTGCCGGAGGCTTTATCGCCGCTGTGCCTGGCGTCCGACACACCGTTAGAGGACGTAGGCTTGTCGGTCCCAACCGTGCTGGGAGGCGCTGTCGTTCGGGCCGTCGGATTCGCTCCTGCCGCGCTCGTTGTGATCGTGAAGCTCGCCGTGCTGACGGTGTTGGTGGGGCGTGCCTTTGCGTTTCAGACCGCGCGCTTCGCCGTCGCTCTCGCCGCCGGCGTTGCGCGAGGTGGCCAAGCCGCGGGCCGGTGAGTTTGTGGTGTCGGCCGTCTCGGCTGCCAAAGTCATGATGGCGTGGGCTCGAGAGGGCGGAACGCCGGCGAGGGAGTAGCTCGGCGAGATCTGGTAAGCCACCGGCGTTGTCGTCGAAGTTGTCTTCGACGGGTTGCGCTGGTGGACCGAGGAGGCGGGGCTGGCGGTGATGGAGCCGTCGGAGCCGGAAGCGCCTAGCGTAGGGTTCCAGAGCGAGGGCGAGGTCGAGGCGCTGCTGCTCCCTGCCGCAGTAGACATTCCAGGTATGAGCGGGTAGCGGGGCGAGGGTTGGTAGAGGCCGGTGTTGCTGATGCTGCTGCTGTTGCTGCTGCCTGCGAGATGGGAGCGTCAGGCGGTGTTGTGGGCGGAACGGGACGGTGGACAGAAAGGGTCAGGATCCCTGCCGAAGGAGGGTGGCGAAGGTGCAAAGGGCGGCGGCGGCGGGGCGGTGATGCTCCACCACTTGTTGCGCCTGGCCGATGGGACGAGGGCCCATGATGCTGCACGACGTGCCTGACGCTTCGCCTACTGGGCTTGTGTCGGTGAACGGACAAGCGGGCTCCGGATCCTCACAGGTAGGCGTGCACGTCGGCGCAGTCGAGCGGCGGGCGGGAGAGGGGCTACTGGTACAGAACCATTGAGGAATCGCTCTGTCTCTGAGCGTGGGTGGAAGTCCAATCGGAAGTGCGTTACGACGTCCATGGAGAGAGGGGGGAGAAGCCTGCGGGGTCAGCATAACAAGCAAGCAAACAAAGCAGGCAGGCAAGGAGAAAGGTGAGTGGCAAGACAACGCGCGATGGCACAAACGAACGGATGGAGGTATGTACATAGGACGATGCCCTCCCTTACCTTCGCTCCCTCCAACATGCAGCCAAGTCAACGGGTTGCGAATCTGGGTGCGATGGCTAGTCAGACAATCTTGCAGTGGTGATAGATAGTTGGGCCGCTTTGGTCCCGATCAATGGGCATGAAGCTAAGCGCAAAGGAGGGGTGGATGGTTCCATGGTGTTGAAGCTGGTGGGGTCGGGCGGACAGGAGAGGCGGTGTTCCTGGGAAGACTACAGTAACTGACCTCTCTTTGGGCGTGCCGTGTTTCGGCACGACCTGCATATACCCTTGCACAGCCTGAGGGCTATCTGTAGCCACCCGTGCTGCGGCAACCTAACCGGCGGTGTACCACTGGACCGTCAGTTAGCCTTACTTTCCCAACGGAGCGTCGGGGGACCGACGTCAACCTTGACGACGGGCTCAATACATAAGCTCTGATAAGTGCTCAGCCCAACGCAGTCCGTATGGTCGACTCCAGCGGTTGCTCGCTGCGCAGTAAATAGCCGCCGTTCTTGTCTGTAGGTACGCTGCTGTGTTCTTGCTGGGCGAGCAGCCTTTGGATCTCGAGCTGCTGTTTTCGGCCGATGAAAAGCCACCAACTCTAGAGCTAGATCACGTGATAGCCCCGGTGACGACGGGTAGCGTTAAATCAATCACACCCCATCAAGGGCATCCGGCGTAACATGGACAAGCGAGAAGCGTTGGTAGCGCCCTCAGCGTCTGGGATGCTTGCGAGTACGGTATCAACACCTTTGTGTTCTCCAGGTCTACACATGATGCGTCTCGGAATTACCGAGGATGTCGCTCGACCTCGTCGCAAAGACGGCGCAAAGCCAGCACCTACCTCGACCAACGACAGTCCCTCCCGGCTGTATGCGCGACGGGCGGAAAGGACGTACCTCTACGACGACGATCGCGTCCGAGTCTCGGCGTAGCGACGGCGGCGTTCCTATGCGACCTCCGTTACACGGCAATGCGAGAAGTATCTACATGGTGATGCGAACTGACGTGCCTGTCCGGTGTCGGAGGAGCAGGCGGGGGAGAGCAGGCGGAGCATAACGGCAGCTCACTGGGACTTGGCGGGAGCAGAAGCAGCAGCATCGACGTCCTCGGGGTGCTCCTCCTTCCACCACGCCACGCTCCTCTTGATGGCCTCCTGCATGCCGACCAGCGGCTCGTACCCAAGCACCCTCCTCGCCTTCTCGATGTTATAGTAACGCGCGCTGGCGGTGTAGGTGACCTTGTACTTTGTGAACTGGACCTCCCTGCCCGTCAGCCAGGCGAACGTCTCGGCGTAGCCCGCCAGCGTCAGGCCCCAGTCCTTGCTGAGCTTCCACACCTTGTTGGACGGAACGACGTGGCCCATGCCCGCCCACAGCGCCCTCGGGAAGTCCCAGAAGGGCATCGGCTGGCCGTTTGTGATGAAAAAGGCCTGGCCCGCAACCGGGACCGTCTCCTCGATAAAGGGGAACTCGGGCGAGAGCGGCGACCCGGCAGAGGCGACATCCGGGTTCATGATGTGGAAGAACTGGTCGTACTTGTTGCGCGCCACCGGGCGGACGTCGAGCGTCGAGTTGAGCGTCTCGGCGCTCAGCGTCGAGGGGAGGCGGCGTGCGTAGTCGGTCGAACCGGAGGGGGTATCTTCGCGTGCCTCGCTTGTGGGGACCTCACGCAGGGCGGCCTTCTCGTCGGCCGCGATCACCTTGCCGTCAATCACCTCACTACCGAGCTCGACCGCGTGCGCGCCGGCCGTATAAAGCTTATCGGCGGCGAGCAGGTGGGCGTGGACGACATTGTCGACGTAGGTCCAGTCGAAGAGGTTGGTGTTGTCGCCGATCTGGAACTTGGTCTTGCCCGTACGCAGCACCTGCATTAAGCCGGGGAGCGCCTGTCGGTCGCCAATGCCAAAGATGCCCGCCGGTCGGATCGCGCATGTCCGCAGCTCGCCGGCCTCGAAGCCATTTGCCTCAAGGACCGCCTTTTCCGCCTTTGCCTGCGGTGTATGCGGTCAAAGGGAGAACACAAGGGAGGGAGGGTTAGATCAGCCAGACGGTCCACGATACCTAGCGTCTCTGTTCGAGCAACGGGAGCGCACCTTTGTCTCGTTGTAAGCGTCGAGCGGCTTCTCGGGGAACGGCATGCGCTCATCGACGTTGATCAGGTCGCTGCCGTCGTAGATGACGCCTGCGCTCGAGGTGAAGACGAGCTTGGTGACGGCGAGCTCCTTCTTTTTTGCGACGCGGATGACGGTCTCTGTCCCGGTAACGTTGACCTTCTCGTAGACTTCCGGGCCGAGGCCGGCGATTGGGCTGGCGGTGTGGTAGATGACGACGCCCTTGGGGCTGTTTGGGCTGCCGAGGTTGTCCGGGTCGATGGCGGCGGCGTCGCGCGCCTGGATGAGGGCGTGTCGGAGGGAGCTGTCGGAGGTGATGTCTCCGGTGAAGTAGTCGACCTTTTCGATGGGCTGGCGTGCGGGGTTAAGGTCAAAGACGGAGACGTGCTTCTCGCCGCGCTGCTTGAGCGCCAGGGCGATGCGCGAGCCGAGGAAGCCGGCGCCGCCGATGACAAAGTGTGCCTCGCCCGTTGCTGATGATGTCGACATGGCTGCTGGTGCGTGCGCGGAGTGTATGGGCAATAGAGGGAGTGGGTAGCAGCTACGTGGAAAGAGGAGAAGGGTGATGAGGAGGAGGAGGAGAAGAGGTAGCCCGGGTGGTGGTGCAGCAACGGCGAGAGAGAGAGAATGAGTGAGAGAAAGGGAGGAGGGGTGGGGTGGGGCGAGCGAGAAGAAATTAACGTCGAAAAGTGGTCCGTTCTTGGCCTCCGCCGACCTGCGCACGCCGCCAGACAGGCAGGCAGGCGCTACGCTGCACTGCGCCTCGCCTGCCCCGCGTTCGACTGCGCAGCCAGCACCCGGCTTTCTCTCCCCCCCCGCCTCCCGCGCGCAACGCACGCGTGGCAAGACGCCTCGACGTCGACCTCTCATCGCTGGCCGTTGGCATATCACTTCGTTCGCTGCGTCCACGTCGAGCCACGATGACGCTGCAGACACGCGCCCTTTCGGTCGCAAACCAACAGAATCATATCGAGAGCGGCTCAACATATCGTTGTCAGTATGAGTAGGCAGGCAGGCGGGTCTACACGTGATATGATTACAATGGGAGGCTTGTATGCGTGCAAAGGGGAGAAATGCTCCTGAGTGAGGTTTCATGGTCGTCGAGATCGAAGGTAGGTGTCATAGATGTCGTGGTAAGCTGCTACGAGAGTGGTGGTTGCGACTTCGCTACGTCTTTCGCATTCTACGCATAGTCCTTTCCGTGTGTGAGCGATCGCCAGTGGTGGGCGAACAGAGGCGCGAGTTGCCGACGGCTCATTCCTTCCGCTTCTTTCGGCTCTCCCACTTGCTCGAGAGCCCTATCCCGCCAACACCTCCTTGCGAGTCGCTGGTCACGCTGCCGCTGTCGCCGTCTGCGGTGTCCGAACCGTTGAACCGGCCCTCAGCAGGGTGGCTAGCGTAGAGCGGGCCCCGCCGCTCGTGGTCCCTGGCAGCCGCATCCGAGAGCCCCGATCGCGACGACAACGGCGTTGTCGGGAAAGGGTGCTTCGGGTCTTGATCGGCGTCCGACATGTGCTGCGCCAGCGCCTGTTGGTACTTTTCGTCGATCCGCATGAAGGGCGAGCCAAAGCGGGTGGCCTGGTTGGCGCTTTGGCCGTTCGGACCACCGACGGGACCGGCGAAGGTGCCGCCGTAGCCGGACAGGGTCGCCGAGGCGAGCGGGTAGGCGGGCGTCGATCCGGGCGCCGCCGCGTGCAACGCAGACGATGGCGAGCCGCCGAACGGGAACCACCAGCGTCGCTTGCGCTCTCCATTGGCGCTGTACTTATCCGAGCCGTACTTGGAGGTGCGGGCGCCGCCCCTAGACATGCCAAACGGCTCGCGCAGCTGGAGGCCGACGCGGCGGAGGCGCTGTAGCTGGCGGAGACCATAGGCCGAGACGACGGCGGCCGTCAAGATGGCAAAGGCGCTCGAGACAAAGAAGGCGTACTGATCCTCCTCAAAGTGCGAGGTGAGGTTCATGCCAAAGAGCCCGGCCCAGAGCGTCCCGGCAGAGATGCCGAGCGTGGCGATGCTGGTGCGGAGGTCGAGCGCGAGCAGCTTGTTGCGGTTGTTGTCGAGGATGAGCTCGACGACTTCCTGGGTGTTGTTCATGTCGTTGTGGATCTGCTCGGTCTCGGCGATCACCTCCTCGACCTGCTTGTCGAAGCTCTCGAGGAGCAGCTCGAGCTCGTCCATCTTGCTCTGCTCGTTGCGCGCCTGACCCTGCTTCGAGTCGGTGAGGTACATGAGCGCCATGTCCTCGTCGTCGTCGAGCACCTCGGTCACCGCGCCCTTGACACCGCGGCTCCGGCTGAGGAAGCTGTTGAGCTTGCGCGAGACCTGAAGCAGCGCGCGCAGCTTCTCGCGGTCGACGTCGTCGTCGAGCCCTTCGAGGATCCGGCTGGCCCAGCTGCGGATCAGGTCGAGCTCGATCCGGAGCGCGTCGAGGACGGAGACGAGGATCGACTCGAGCGCGCGGAACTCATAGGGGAGCGTGGACGAAGTCTGGCGGAGGTTAAACTGAAGGTTGTAGACGAAAGCAGAGTGGAGCTGGGTGTCGGAGCTCCCGTAGCTGTCGAAGAGGAGCACCATGTCGGCTTTGATCATGGCGCGGATGTGGAGGATGTTGACAAGGATGCCGTCCTTGCGCGCCAGGATGGTGGGGACAAGGTTGGGGACGCGCGAGTCGATCTTGCGGAGGTCGCGAGGCTCGAGGCCGTGGTCGGAACAGAGCTTCGACTTCTTGAAGACGCCGCTGCTGGACTGCGCCAACCCGGCAGCGTCGAAGATGGTGCAGCGCAGGAGGATGTCGGGCGATAGCTGCGTCGTCCCTAGTCCGGCGAGCCCGTCGCGGGAGGGGCCCGCCTGCGCGTCGGTAGCGTAGGGTGCCGCTACTGTGGGTGCTAAGCGAGAGCTGGCCGTCGAAGAAAGGGTCCGTAGCCTGACAACGCCAGGGACGGTCGACCTCCGCAAATGGCTGCGGACGCTGCCCGCCGTGCAGAGCAGCACGGATGGCTGCTGGTCTACGGCTCTAGCCTTGCCCTTGTCCTTGTCCTTGTCCTGGCCTGTGTGGTAACAGGCGCCCATTGGCCGGCTTGCCGCGCATCGATGGGCGGTGTATAGCGGTGGTACTATTGTCCATACGCTTGTGCTCGGCGTCCTCGTTGTCTTCGGAGATGCTGGTGCTGTCGGCGCTGCCCTCGGTGCGACGGAGAAAGGCGCACTATAAGAGAGGGATGTCGCCACCTGGCGGGCCGCTGTCCGGGAGGACGAGCGGAGGCCGGACGACCAGGACATCCGGAGCGCAGCAGCGGGGCAAGGCGCAGCGGGTCACCGTCCGTGGGATGGGAGGGGGTAAGCACGCGGGGGCTGTGCGGGGTGGATGAAGGGACGAGCGTGTGCTGCGGCGTGGTGTGTGGAAGAAGATGGGATGGTTGGGGAAAGGAAGGCCAGATTGAGCAGGCAGCAGCGGAAGGGCGTCGGAGCAACACTTTCCTCGCCGCTCTGTCCGACCTTCTGCATTTCCCGCGGCATTTCCACGCGGATCTTCGAGGGAAAGCTGCTGCACGACCCGATCACCCAACGCCCCACTTGCTGCCTCTTCTCTCCCCACCAAGCTCGTTCCCCTTCGTCGTGGACCCCACCTACGTCGACACATCCACATCCACATCCACATCCACGCCCACGCTCAACGTTGCCGACAGACTAATCGCAACACCAACCCCTACCTCGCAACACGCCCAACCATGGCCTCATCACAGCCACCGCCGCCCCCTCCACAGGGCATCGCCGGCGCAGGCACAAACGGGCGTCCCATCGTCTTCATGGACATCACCATCGGCGAGAACCCGGCGGGCCGCATCAAGTTTGAGCTCTTCTCCGACGTAGTACCAAAGTGAGCTGCCGCTCTCCTGTGCCATCGTCTCCCGATTCTGTCCTGGCGAGCGTCTCTTTCGACCGGCCGCACGCAGTGTGCTAACACGCTCTCTCTTCTCTCGTCCATATGTGCGCCTCTCCTCGTTGCAGAACGGCCGAGAACTTCCGCCAGCTTTGCACGGGAGAGCATCGTCTCAACCACCAGCCGCAAGGATACAAGAACTCGATCTTTCACCGGGTCATCCGCGACTTTATGTGCCAGGGCGGCGACTTCCTCAATGCAGACGGCACGGGCAGCCTGAGCATCTACGGAGACAAGTTCGAAGGTGAGAGCCCCACCTTCGAGTCAACATCCTGGCACCCTGGGATAGGAGCTGACGCTACATCCCATCAACCCGTGCGCTGCTCGGCTGCACTCCCTCAGACGAAAACTTCCAGATGAAGCACGATGCTCCCGGCCTCTTAAGCATGGTGAGCCGAAAACGACGCTTCAACAGACCCGCTTGCAGTGCCTCTTGCGTTGCCGGACACTGACCTGAACCCTACCCTCCCTTCCGATCGCTACCCGTCTCTCCAGGCCAACTCCGGACCCGGCACAAACGGCTGTCAGTTCTTCATCACCTGCCAGCCGTGCGACTTTCTCGACGGCAAGCACGTCGTTTTCGGCAAGGTCGTAGACGGCCTCCTGACGTTGCGCAAGATCGAAAACGTGCCCACCGGCGTCAACAACCGCCCCAGAATACCCATCCGCGTCACCGGTGAGTTCCCTGCAGACGTGTCTGAATCCCCGAGCGATGTCCTGGATGGAGTGCTTACGGTTGAAGCTTTGACTCGTGACGTTTGCTTGCGGTCTCTCATAGAGTGCGGAGAGATGTAGGATACGAGATCGATGTTGGATGAATCGACAGAGACACGGGTAAAGCACTTGCAATCCCGCACGTACGAACAAGAGAGGCGCAGACGCCAAACTAGGCGGGAGATGCCGCGCCGCAGCGCGTACATACACACACGCACACACACGAGAGCAGCGCGAGAGGCTTCCAAACAAAGACTCCTTGCGTGTGCTGGTATGACTTTACGATTGCCTCGCACACTGGACTCATAGACCACAATTTCTATTCTCACAGAAACGAGGGACTAAGCGGTGGCGATCTTGGGCTTGCCCGGGACGATGATCTCGCCCTCGACGGCACGCGCCTCGATGCCGAGGCGCGGCAGGATGGCATCGTAGCGCTTTAGGCTCTTGCGCCTGAGGTACTTGAGGATCTTGGCGCGCTGCTGCACCAGCATCGTCATAGCCCGTCGGTTCGAGTTGTCGTGGCGTGCCGTCAGCAGGTGCGACGAGAGGTTGCGGATGCGGTACGTCAGGACAGCGGCTGAAAGAAAGCCATCATAGTAGCACGGCAAGTTCGTGTGCAAAGGAGACGTAGGAGTGGGATGGATGTCAGCGGCGACGCTCCAAGTCGACAATCAGGCCATAGCGGACTCCGGCCTCGGTTGTATACGGACCGAGCCTCGACTCACCTTGGACCTCGGCGCTGCCGGTGTTGACGCCCTTGCCAAGCTTTCCCATCAGTTCCTTCTGGCCAAAGTGCTCGACGATCCTCTTTATGTTTTCGACCTGGATGCCCTTGCCGCTGGCATTCCTCAGGTCGAGGACGCGCGAGAGGAGTGTAGCGCTCGATTGCTCCTCCTGGACGAGGCGGTTGTACTCTTCGTCGAACGCCTGGACGTCGGCGTTGTTGGGCTTGCCCTTGATCATCACGCCGAGGTTCCACGAATCGAGGATGCGGTCCTTGACCATGATGTTGGGCAGCGACTGGAACAGCAGCTGGCGGTCCTTTGTCTCCAGGCCAAAGTTGAGACGGCGCGGACCGCCGAACTCGTTTGCGTCGCGGCGCGACGCCCAGTCGATCTTGCTCTCCTTGCGAACCTCGGTCGAGACGAGGTTGCCCCGTCGGTCCTCCTTGACGCCCCACACCTCGTCCTTGTCGAGGATGAGCTTGGCCAGCTCGCTCTTCTCCCACACCTTGTGGCCCGCATCGTTGAGCTGGTGGCCCAGGACCGGGTCAGGCTTGGACGCCTCGAGCATGCGCTGCTTGAGCGTGCGCTGGTCGAGGTTGCTCTTGCGCTTCAGGCGTGCCAGCCGCTTCTTGCGGGTCTCTGAGGCCGGGGCCGAGGTGTGGAAGGAAGACGACGAAGAGGCGCTGGGTTTATACGAGGTAGAAGGCAGCGACGCCGCCAGCGATCCGAGATTGAAGGCGCCCGTGCGGGAGGCTGTCGAGGGCGCGGGCGTGGTCGGTCGAAGAGATGAGACAAACGACGGGGGGTGACGATGTCAGCAGCAAGCGCAGGAGCTATCCTCTCCTTTGACTGGCCGTTTGAAACACTTACATGACACGCATCGGGAGCAAGAGGCCAGCGCGGACCGGGTCGACTGAAGTGAGGCCATCGTGTGAGCCGTCTGCAACAGTCCGAGGTAGATATAGAGATGATGGTGGTGCTTAGGCGATGGCGATGGCGATGGCGATGGCGATGGAGCCTAGGTGCCGAGAGGGCGTCGTGGTGTGTCGTGGAAGCGATCAAGGGGCGGCGACGGTGCTCGTGGAGAACAAGGGCGATGATGGTGTCAGCCGACCGCCGTCCGCTTTTCGCCTTGCGCCGCCCGACTTTCATCTCAGCAACAGCGCGCAGGTCGAGCCCTGGTTTCGTCCTCTCGCGCGAAAGCAAACAGGCAAGGCATGCGAGCTGGAATCGGGGTCCAACGCTGCGGTTGGAAGCGCGTCCCTGGCTGGCTGGAGAGAAAGAAAAGAAAAAATCCGCACCCCCTCCCACGAGACAGAGGCGCCAGCCAAGCTGGGCAGGCGTGGGGCAGGACGGGGCCAATCCTATAAAGTCCCAGATCGACGCTGCCGCCATTCTTCCCGCTCCTTGATCAAAAATGCAAGTGTGAGTAGACCCCCCCATCCTTTGGCTCGCCCCCACCCTTCACCGCCGGCTTCTCGGTCCGACAGCGACGACGATGACCACGATCACGATGACGACGTCAACGAGCGGCATTCGCTGACACCACCTTCGTCTCCGCTCCCTTGCCGCCCTCTTTCACTTCTTCTCGGCTCGCCCTTCTCCAGCTGCCAGCCACACCCGCTCGCGACAGCCCTCTCTAAAGGAGGCCAAGGCGAGTGTGTGCCAAGGGTCCGCGTGTCCTACGGGACCGCGGACCTGCGGTGGACGAGATCGATGTGATATCTGCGGAGCGCAATAGGAATCTGGATCGCCGTGACATAGAGGGCGATTCGGAGCCACACTGCTCTGGGACATGCTTTGTTTCCCCCTTTCCTTCCCCCTTTGTCAATCCTTCGTCGATGTGCTACAGGAGACGCAACCCCGAGTAGATTCAGCATTCATTAACCGTCGCTGGGCTCGCTCGTTGTTTCTCTCGTTGGCTCTTCGTCGTGGGCGCGCTTGGATGTAGGGCGTCTTTGTACAGCCGTGGCAGAAGCGCGACAACTGAAAACACGAAGTGGCATCATTTGAAGAGGCCTTGGGTGTATGCTACGTATATGCTACGTATTGCTGTGATTCTACGTAGCATACATCCGAAAAGACGAAGTGGTATCATTGAAAAAGCGCTACAAGTACAGATAGGTGGGTGTATGCTATGTATATGCTGCGATCGCGATCGAGGAAGATGGCATCTGGTGTCAAGGCCGTCTCGAACTGCCAAGGCCGTCTCGTGTGCCAGAGCCGCTCGTCGACGGTGGCTTTGGAGGGAGCGACTGGACACCTTTGCCGCCGTCGGGGGCGGGCGACGGCGATCCGGAAGCGGTGCCCGCAGGCTTGGTGCGACCCTCTCTGAGCTTGGCCAGCTTGGCCTCCATGGCTGAGATCTTGGCGTTGGTGCTGTCGTCAACGCAAAGAGTCGTCGGGGTCAAGAAAGGGACGGAGCGGCGATCATCAGCGGGCCAAGTCCGCCGGCTGCACTTGCCGTGGTCCGTCTCGTCGCTGGCGTCTCGCACTCACCTGTCTGGAAGGCTTGCGTTCTTGATCAGGCTGAGAGTGGTCGTCTTGGCCACGTCAGCGTCGCGTCTGCGGTGAGGGCCTGATCCGCCGGACGAATGGCTCTGCTCTGTATGCTGGGTCTGTCGGGCAGGGTGACAAAGGTTGGTGGGACGGTGGGTGGTCGTCAGTCAGTCACTGCAATACCAGCGCTGCTCTCTAGCTCGGCGCGAGGGGGTACCTACCTGGTTCGCCAGCGTAACGGAGAGCGGCCTGCCCCTCAAGGTGCGGTTGTGCGTCTCGACGATGGCCTGCAGAGCCTCCTCCTTCTTCGAGTACTCGAGGAACGCGTAGCCCCTCGGCTTGCCCTTCATGGGGCCGGCCTTGTGAAAGAGGAAATCGAGCTTGGCAATCTTGCCGTACTTGCTGAACGTCTGGATCAGGACGTACTCGTCGACCGTGGGGTGTAGGTTGCCGATGTAGAGCCTGTTGCCAGAGGGAGCTGCTGCGTCGGTGGTCGAGCTGCTCGACGATGGTCGATGCTGCTGCTGCTGCTGCTGCTTGGGATGGCTAAGGTACGCCGACATGGACGCTGCGTCGTGCGCGGGCTTGTTGGCTGCCGACGTCGGATTCGAGTCAGACATGGCGTGAGTGCGGGTGCCTTATGGTGTGGTCCAGTTGGGTGGGTGGTGGGCAGTGCGATGGAGAGGATTGGTCGAGGAAGGGATATGGGGGTGTTGTGGGGTGGCGCGGGTCCAACACCCACCAACGTCGAAGCGTGCAACTCGGAAGACGGAGGTCGCTCGAGGCTGCGCTTAGAAGCGGCCCGCGCCCGCCGAGGCGCGGGGCCGTGCGAGGCAGTGCGAAGAAAGAGCATCCATCAAACACATGACGGCCCCGCCGCCGACCCCTTCGCAGCCCGACATCCCACTCCCACATCCTGCCCTTCCTCTTGGCCCTGCTGCCGTCCCATCTCTCGCTCGCCGTGTGCGGCCCCTCTCAGCCAACGTCCTCGCAAGCCATCCACTCTGCCGCCGTCCTGCCATCCTGTCGTCCTGACACCGCCATCCCCACGGCACGATCCCACATAAAGAGCTCCAGTCGCCAGATGCAACAGGGCCTCGCCCGCTTCCTTGCCCCGCCCTTCCTCTCTTTCATCGAACAGCCTGCTGCCATAATCCTACTCGAGCTCCGACCGGACTCTCCTCCCAATCAGCCCTGCCTCGCTTCCGTCTTACAGTCCCCGCTTAGAGCTCCAGCGTCAGACCCTTAGCCATGCCGAGCAAGAAGAACAAGAAGTCTAGACCGGTCAACCCGCGCGCTAACGACTCGCTCCGCGCAGACATTGAAGTGAGCTCTCACTTCCTGTCCTCGTTCTCTTCATGCTCCTACTGCAGTCGTCCTCTGACCGCTGCAGAGCCTCTCACTAACTGCCCCGCTCGCCTCCGTTTCGGCTCCTGCCACCTTCCGCCTCACCTTTTCCCCAGGCGACGCAAGGGCACGTAGATCCTTTTGCCGACGAGGTGGACGATGGCGACGACATCGCCGACCAGCTGCTGGCCGCTTTAGACGAGCGCGACGCTCTCGAGGCGGAACGGCAGAATGCCGTCAAGCTTGCGGAGAAGGAGGGCGGCCACCATCTCCGCCAGGACCTTCGTGAGGTCGGCGAGAAGCTCCTCCACGGCTTCTCCGGTGGCTCCTCGCCCAGCAAGCAGACTTCCGTCGGATCGCCCGGCACCAGCCCCAATTCGGCCAAGAAGGGCGTCCTCTCGCGTATGTTCAGCCCAAAGTCGCCAGACCTCAGCCCGACCCCCACCGTGCAGCCCGCAGCGGAGGCGCCTGGCAAGAAGAAGAGCCGACAGCAGCAGAGGAAGGTGGGTCTTACAGGTCGACCTGACCTTGCGAGAGGGCGACGACCTGATCGCGTGGCACGCTCTGACACACACGTCTTCTGTCGATCGGCATCATGGTCTATGTGTGTATCCACGCGCAATGCAGGAGAAGAAGGCGGCAGAGCAAGATGCGATCCGGAGAGAAGCAGAAGCCGAGCTCAAGGCCAACGGTGGCAGGCCTGACGAAGCGGCCGTCGAGCGGCAAGGTATCGATGCGATGTGCACAGCGCTCGGGGTGCAAATGCACAAGATCACTCCGGATGGCCACTGGTACGTCCCTCTCGCGCTCTCAGCGCTTGTGACTTTCGCTACCGCTTCTCTGGTCTTTATCGGCAAAGCTGATTGGGATGACATTGCTCGCCTTGCCCTTCCCACCGCTCAGCCTATACTCGGCAGTCGCCGACCAGCTGATGATCAGGGGCAAGTCGACGTCAAAGCTGGACTACAAGCAGACACGGAAAGCCACTGCCGACATGATGCGCTCGCATCCTGACGATTTTGTCCCCTTTATCTCGGATTCGGATGAGCACATGGCCGGGATCGACAACAAAGAGGCGGGCCACCTCGACGCAGCCCCTGCGCAGACGAGTGAGTTGGCTGGTCGGTCGCAAGTCGAACAAAGACTGCGCTCACGATTCGATCCTTTGATCCGGACGCTGATGGGATCTGTCTTTCGTGTTCCGGTGCCCGGGTGCTGCCGCTGCCACTACCACCCGGCGCGCAGACCACTTCTTGCGGTACTGCGACGCCATCGAGACGACCGGCGTGTGGGGAGGGCAACCAGAGATCCTGGCGCTCTCGCGGGCGTTCCAGACGCAGATCAATGTGGTCCAGGCAGGCTCTCCCGTCGTCAAGGTCGGCGAGGGAGAGTACTCGGGCGAACCACTGACCATTTCGTAAGTCGGCTGGGGAGATCAGAAGACCTCTTTGCGACGCTGCGAGGTCGCAACGGCAACTGATCATCCCCACCTCCTTGCTACCGCCTCTTGCAACAATACATCGACGTTCGAAGATACCACCGAAAGATGTACGGACTCGGCGAAGTAAGTCTCCAGAACCGTTGGGCTTCGGAAGGTTACTGTGGCTAGGACACCGACGAAGCCGAGGCTGACCAACGTGTGGCTGTCTCTCCTCCCTGTCCGTCGTTCTACAGCACTACAACTCTCTACGACCGGTCAAATAGACATAACATCCTCTATCTATATTGCAATCTACATCGCAGCTTCCGTCGCAGATTAAGAAGGCATCGTCCGCACCGAGGGAGCGTCTGTGATAGTCTGAGAAACAACTGGACTGATTGTATCGCGGACAAGGACGAGGGATTCGAAGCACGGTGTCGTGACGGCTGCTTGTACGGTTGCTTGCCGCGGAGTGCCCGATGGACAACAATGGAGGACCCTCCACCACGCAACAGGCAGGGAGATTGGAAGAACGAAGGTGAAGGAATGAGATGGTCGTGCCAAATTCTCCCTGCTCGGTGGAAGGCAGGACTCGAGCTGTGCTCCAAATTTCACGCACTCTGTGGCGTCGATGCCGCGCGCGCCCTGTGACGTGGTCCACGGCGTTGGGGGGCAGGCAAAAATCGCGCACATACCGGGCGGGGCGGAGGCAAAATTGCGCTAGCGCTAGCGCAATAGCCGCAGAGGGGAGGGGCGAAAATTGCTCATTTGGGCACGGGGCAAGACGAGCTGGAGGCGGGAAGGCAGAGGGTTGTGGGGCCGCCCGCCCAGAGATTGCACACGACACCAGCGCCTGCACACGACACACTCAACTGCCCGCTGACTCTTTGCCGCTCTGTGCTCTCACGCTCCGACCCTCCTTGCTGCACCGCGAGCAAGTCAAGCAGGGTCGAAAGGGTACAAATACCGGTGAGATCCACGTTCCCCTCCCCACTCTCTCCTTATCACACCTCTCGCCCCTTGTCCGCTCTCACAACGCAACAAACACACTCACACACACACCCCCCACCCCAACACACCCAACCCACACTCTACTACCAAAGATGGCTTGCTGCTCCACCACCGCCAACTGCTCTTGCCAGGTCAACGGCTCCGCCTGCACCTGCAGCCCCGGAAACTGCTCTTGCAAGGGCTGCGACAGCTCGTGCGCTTGCTCCAACACTGGTGAGTTCCCTCCCTCTCCCTCTCCCTCCCTTGCTCTTGCTCTCCTCCCTTCTGCATCCTCCATAGTCGTCGTCGATGCGATCTAGATGTGCAAAAGACTAACCCGACTTTTTCCCGATGCGCCGTTCTTTCCATACAGCCGCCAAGAAGAGTTGCAAGTGTGAGGCCGACGGTCAGACTTGCAAGTGCAGCAAGGACTGCAAGGACTGCGACTGCTGCTAAGCGTCTCGCCTCCCCTCTCTATCCGTCTCTGAGTGCACCTTAGCACATCGTGAGTAGCCCCGAAGCTGGAGCTCCTGAACTCGTGCTACGATACTCTCTCAATAGCGCCAAGAGGCTGACGCTCGCGACGCTGCTGTCCTGCTATCCCTCTTCAGACGTCTTCACGAGGTCGTCTTGTTCCAAGTGTCTTCCTCTCTGACGAGACACTGGCCACGAACGATTGGTTCCACACTCTTCTGTAGCCTTCCGTCCCCGCAATGATCTGAGTCACTTTGTTTTAATCTGGATTTCTGCTTCGATGCTAAGCTCGATAAGCATGTGTGCGTCTGTGCGAGGCTGTAACGGCAAGGATCACGGATTGCAACATGAAGCGGGACAGAGGAGCGGCTGTCGCACGCCAGCTGGCTATCCAAGTGTTGCTGTTGGAGTAGGTCTGGGATCGACGAAAGCGGGCAAAGAAGTTTGCGGGGAGCTGTGAGCGAGCGGAACAGACCGGTAGCACGTCGATAAGCTGGACGTTCCGCGACCATCATCACTGTCGCCCTCTCCCACCGCCGTCGTCGCCACCGTCGCTACCACCTGGCAAGGGCGACGGCCGACGGAGCATTGGTCAGATTGCAAATTACCATTTTTATCTTTTGACAGTCTTCATCCCAGGGGCCGTCCGTATAGGTCAGGAACCCCTCGGTGGCAGAAGCTTCTTCATCGTACGTTCTCCTCATGCAAAGCTCCGCGATCTTCAGCCACAACGGGCCAACGCACCGATGACTACTCACGCTTTTTTCACTTGTCCCCTGCTTCACCGTCAACGCTGTGAGCGAAGGTGACCGACTGCGTTCCGGTATCCGAGGATGCTTGCGCCGTCGCGGGGAGGAAGCGTCCACGGGCGTCTCGGGCCCGGCCTTTGGCCTTGAGCTTGTAAGCGAGGCGGCTCTTGGGGAGCCTGTCCAATCGTCGAGAGGGCTTGGCTTTGGTGGTAGGGCGCGAACCGGACGTTCCGGGATCGTCTGCATCCTGGCGAGCCTTCTGGACGCTGCGATTGTCGTCGGCATCGCTGCTATCGCCGATGCCATTGCCTTCCGGGACCCGACACTTCGCGGGCAAAGGCAAGCTGGCCGCAGACCTGTTACCGAGGAACGGGGAGGGAGCTTGAAGAGAGAAGGACCGACGTCAGGTCGACATCAGCGTAGCGAGCGAGGATGCCTTGATGTCGCTAGGCCGTCTTGAGAATGCCGAGGGGCAAGAAAGCGAGGGCTAGAAATAGCGAGGGAAGCAAGACTGGGCATCGTCAAGCCGTTCACTAACGCTGTCCAGGTGGAGTGGCCATGCCCGACGAGCTGAGACGAGCGGGGTATCGCGTGGCGCGGAGTCGCCAGCGAGCGAGAGGGACGGAGAAGGACGGTGATCAGCCCATCGCAGCCCACCGAAGCGTCCGGCTGGTGCTTACGCATCGACGAACCACACCGACGAAGCGGTGGATCGACCCTTACCCCGTCGCGACGTCAGAAGCGACGCCCGGCTTGATATGGCTGCCGGTCGCCTCTGCGCCGCGTCCGAAGCTGCGCTGTGAGGCAGGGATGTAGCCCCTCTCTTCGTCTAAGGAAAGGTCCGACGGATAGGTCATCTCATCGATGGCGACGGCGTCGTGATCCTCGGACGCCATGGCGCTGTTGGAAACGGCGGCTTTGGAGGAGTACATGATGACGGTGCTCGGCCTTTACATATGCCCTGCAAAAAGAGTCGAGGTGGGAGCCGGTGTCACAGAGGCAAGGGTCCAGCACGCGCGCGACTGAGCCCTGGTCGCCGTCGACTGGCGGGCTTGCTGGCGAAATGCCTCGGAACCGGACGAAACATCGACTCCCCGGGATCGATCTCTGGGCGTGATTTCGCAGAGTGGCCCGTAGCGGGCTGTGATCTCAGCACAGAAGGGCTCTGCTCGCAGGTGCGGAACCGGGCGACGGTCACGCCCAACGATCGGAGCGATCTGGACGCCGCGAATCGCGTCTGCCAGGCGCGCCCGTGCTCGCGGTCTGCGTTGCGCGGAGGGCGGCGCTTAGCGGCCGTGCCGATGCCGCATCGATACGAGCGAACGCCGGCTTGATTTCGCTGGACCGCAGGCACGGCGCCGCAGTTGGATGGGCGCCGTACGTCGCGAACGTTGCATGCCCGTCCTTGCTGCCACCCTTCCACCACCGCGCTCGCACCGGCGCTCGCCTGCCACAAAGCTGTTTTCTGCCCGAAAGATGCCGCCGGCAAGCCTCGCGACATCATGCCAACGCGGCCACCTGTCCGACGCCCGCTCCCCCCGAAACTTGACAGCCCGTCTCCTCGCACTCCCCGACGAGCTGCGGCTCTTCTTTCTACAGCGCAAGCACCAGCAGCGCTGGTGCAGAAGCGCAGCCATTGATAGATGCCGTACAGTACAGTACGGTCACGCAAACGGCAGCGTTCGATACGCTACTGTAGAGGGGCGACGTGCGGAAAAATGGCTCCTACTTACACGACAGCAGGCCCCCGACGTCGATGGAGTCCTCAAGGCGGCGGTCGGGCAGATCACGGCGAAGTCGTTTGTAAAACTCTGAACATCACCATCCCCTCGACCTCGACTGGACGAGCGAGGCACGCTAGGCGTCAGCGGCACTCCGACAACCTCCTTGGCGATTCTCTTCCTCCCTCCCTCGGAGACGTGCGTGTTGGTCCCAGTAAGAACAGGCAAGGTACAGTAGGGAAATGGCCGCACTGCTCCAATGCTGCGTCGCACGACCGACGGCGACCTCGGCTTGACGGTAATGAGAGTCCTCTACATCCCCTTGTCAACGTCTTGTCCTCGTGTCGTTCTCCCGTTTCCTTCCCTCACACCAACCACCACCTTGACCTCGAGACCCCGGACACTTGCCCCTTTCCTCTTGTCCTCCATTCCCTTCCCCCGTCATAAGTGTTTTCGATCAAGCACCGCCGTACACAGTCCTTTCTCGGTCTTCCTTCTACCCTCGGTCGTCTAGACACCCATACGAATCCGCACAAAAGCACGTCGCGAGTTCTGGATTGCTCCATTGACGATTCCCTTCCTCTTCACAGATACATCTACCATGAAGCTTTCGACCACGGCCGTCGTTGCCGCGCTGGGCTTGGCCTCTTCGGCCGTATCTAACATCGGCCGAGGTATCCCCCAGGACCTGAGTCACCTTCCCTCGCTCTACCAGAGGCACCGAGACTCGGGCGACTACCACCGCATCACCCACAGGCGCGGGACGCCGACCGAGCACCTCATGCCTCGTGCCACCGCCGTCACCGCAACCGACGCCGCTGGACGCGCCCAGATCACCAACCCTACGCTCGAGTGTACCGCGTACAGCGTCCCCGAGGTGGCCGCCATCGCCTCAAAGTTCCCCAAGCCTTGGGAAAACGCGACGATTGTCAGCGGCGACACCGAGGCGCGGGACGTCTGGCAGAAGATCCAGAGCTCCGGTATCTCGCCCAAGGGAACCACCACCGGCGACTTCAGCGCCTTCACGCCCGGCTACGACAAGACCGACCCGGACTGCTGGTAGACCTTCTCCGGCTGCGTCCACCCCAAGCACGACAAGATACCCGTCGACACATACACCTGCCCTGAGCCCAGCTCTTGGGGGCTTACGTTCGATGATGGTCCGAACTGCACGCACAATGCCTTCTATGACTTCCTGCTCGGGAAGAAGCAGAAGGCGACGCTCTTCTACATCGGATCCAATGTGCTCGACTGGCCGCTTGAGGCGCAGCGCGGACTCGTCGATGGCCACCACATCTGCGTTCACACGTGGAGCCACCAGTACATGACGTCCTTCCCCGATGAGCAGGTCTTCGCCGAGCTCTATTATACCGCCAAGGTCATCAAGGACGTCATTGGCGTCACGCCCACCTGCTGGAGGCCGCCGTTCGGCGACACCGACGACCGCGTGCGCGCCATCGCCACAGGCCTCGGCCTTGAGACCGTCATCTGGACCGATGATAGCGACGACTGGCAGATCCTCCCCGCTGGTACCAAGCCGACCGCCAGCATCGACGCCAACTACGAGTCGATCATCGCCAAGGAGACATCTACGGGTGGCATGGTCGTTCTCACGCGCGAGATCAACAATGCCACGATGTTTGAGTTCATGAAGCAGTACGCCAACATCCAGGCCGCTTTCAAGCACATCATCCCCCTGACTGCTTGCAAGAACCAGACGACGCCTTACCCGGAGAACTCGATCGTTTACCCCAACTTCGCCGAGTACATCAGCGGCAACATCAACGCGACCGGTCTGCCCAGCGGCACCACAATCAAGGTCAGCAACGCCGATTACCAGCCCGAGCTCGCCGTCTCACACACCGTCAGCGGAGGAGCTTCGGCCACCGGCGGTACGGCCGCGGCCGTCACCTCGACGGGGGCGAGCAAGGCGTCGTCCAAGTCGGCCGGCGTTTCCGGCATCTTCCCTACGTCGGCGTTCGCTGCTCTTGTGGGCGGACTCGGCGCCGTCGCCTTTGTACTGATGTGAAAGGACTCCGGAAGACCTTGACGCCGCCTTCATCGGTCGGCTGGCGGACATCAGGAGGCGCAGTCTTGGACGTGACCCTAGAAGACACCAAGAAGGGATCTCGAGCCCCACCGAACGACTTTTTGAGGGACCTCGCCAGACGCAGCTAGGCATTTTCCTTGCTCGTTGCAGTTCCATGACATCTTGAATCGGACTTTCTCTGTTGCGGATCAAGCCCGGTGTGTCGATTTCGTCGCTACCGTATCCCCACTCATCGCACTTTATCGTAGAGAAGGACGCACGGAACTTACCGGCGTTCAAGAACAATTTGTCTCGTAATATTACGTACCAACCCTAGTCTCCGGTCAGATCCAGGTGTGCGGATCTCGACGTGTGGTAGACGAGGGCAGAGTACTCTTATGCAGCACAGGGGTCGAAAAAAGCACCATGATTATTTGCTGCCGCAAGGAAGGACGGCGGTGGCAGCGGCGGCGGTATGGACTGTACGATGGCGGGTACGGTGTGGACGCTTGGTCGACCTCGCTCGGACGCACCCCGCCGGATGGCGGAGGGAAAAGGGTTGGTAAGTTACTGTGAATTGAGCAGGTCTGACGTGTGGCGAGGTCAAACTTGTTTTTCATAATGGGAACCGCTCCTTGTCTGCCTCTTTGCGCGCACCACGTCCATGCAGACAGGCGCTGTCAGCCACTGAGTAGGTTCTCCTCTCACATCTCGATGCCAGCCTGGGCCTCGCCACTTGACAAGGCACTAGGCGACTGCTCGACCGGAGCTTTGAATTTTCATCTCAAATCTCCTCCGCACTCGACAAGGTGAGGGCAGGCGCGCAGCGGCTCTCATCGCCCTCGTCGTCAAGGCTATATACACCCCAGGCTTCCCCAGGATGTACTGTGCTTTCCCTTTCTAGCGCACATTCACCTGCCCTCACCATCACCATCTCACGATATAATCTTACGATCTACAGCGACCATCTATCACACCGCCTACAACACAACTCACTCACAGTCTATGACTACCACCACCATCATGGCGACCGCCGCCGAGATCCCAAAGGATGCCGGCCGTTCGCCGCGCACACGGCCATCGATGGGCGATCAGCAGCTCACCGATTCCCAGATCAACACCATCGCCACCGACGCCGAGACGGGCCAGGGTTTCGACAAGGTTTACGGCGTCCGCCCCAAGACCACCTGGCACCTCAAGCCGTGGCGCGAGAGGAACTTGTGGGAGTTTATCGTCTCGCTCGATATCGGGCCGGACAGCTGCTATGCCAAGCGGCCAGCTGAGGCCGAGCTGCGCGGACCGCCGCCGTACCGCCCCATGTCGCAGGAGAACTTCTTCATCCTCACGCGCGCAGCCGTCGCCCCGCTCATCCACACCGCCTGGAACTACTTCCTCCCGGACCACCAGATGCACTGGGCGCCCGCGTGGGTCTTGTACCACCTCGGCTTCATCTTCTTTGCCTACACGATGATCAACCGCCTGCACTGGTATATGGCCGAGTACGGATGCTTTGACGAGCAAAACCGCGGGCGCGACATTGTCGACGACAAGCACGCCAACCACCTGGGCCAGTCGATCTTCATCTACACCATCTTCCGCACGCTCGGTCCCTTCGTGCTCGCGTGGCGCGGAGACATATCGTCGCCCCTGCAGGGTCTGTCGTGGGCGACGCCGTTGAAGCTGGCATGGTGGGAGCTGGCGCTCGACTACTGGTTCTACCTGTACCACCGCAGCTGCCACGAGTTTGACTTCCTCTGGTTCATCCACCGCCAGCACCACGCCACCAAGCACCCCACTCCCATCCTCTCCATCCTCGCCGACGACTACCAGGAGGTTCTGGAGATCTTCATCGTCCCCTTCCTCGCTACGGCCGTGTCGCCCAAGATGTCGTTCATCGAGCTGTGGCTCGTCGTCTGCTACACGCTCTACGTCGAGGCGCTCGGACACTCTGGCATTCGCGCCAACTGGCCTCACCCCGTCCTCGGCATGGCTCTCAAGCCCTTTGGAATGGAGCTCGCCGTAGAGGACCACGACCTGCACCACCGTCTCGGAAAGAGCGGCATGAACTACGGCAAGCAGACGCGCGTCTGGGACAGACTGTTTGGTACCGTCTCGGAGCGTATCGAGACGGGCAAGTCGGGTATCTGGACTAGTAACTAGATGCGACCACTCAATCATTCGCCTGTCCTACATCATTATCACCTCCCCTCCCTTTTCTTTCGCTCTCTATAGCTTTCAACTACCGTAAACCGTTCCTTTCCCCTCTGTGTAGAACTTGTACTTGGTACCTGCTGATTTCATCAAGATCTTGACTGTTTGCACCTCATCTTACGAGAACCTCCAGTGGAAAAGCGCGAAAGTGTGAAAGGCGGAACGGCAGTGCGTCGAAACGATGATACCGTCTTTCAGGGCGGCATAACGAACGAGTCGACCATCGAAAGGTTTTCCGTCCATCTGAACGATCGTTTTGGTTGTCGTGAGGTCACGATGATCGGCTGGCACTGCGAATGCAGTTGGTCTATGTAGCATCCGTTCCGGAACAAACACAACACCTCATTCTATGTAGGCTATACCTTTTCATCGTGCCGACCAACGCTTAGAAGGACATCTCGGTGCTGTCGGCGCCCATGGCCTGCGTCGCGGAGCTACCGGAGCTGACCGTCTGCAGCATCCTGTCGACGTACGCGGCGCCGCTCCACTTCTGGTGCGTGAGGACGTCGCAGCCGAGCTCCTTTTCCTTGCGCTGGATCAGCTCGACGTACGCTAGCATGCCTTCGTCCTTGAACCTCTTTGAAAGCTCCCACGTCACCGCGCCCGTCGAGTGCAGACCGGCGAGCGAGATGAGCTGGAACACGAAGCCGCTCTTGGCCAGGTCCCAGACAAAGTTCTTCAGATCCGCATCCGAGAAACCGTGCGCGCTCCAGTTGAAGCTGGGGCTGAGGTTGTAGACGAGCCACTTGCCGGGGAAGTCCTTGTGGATATCGGCCGCGAAACCCTGCGCCTGCTTCAGGTCTGGCAGCCCGGTCTCGAGCCACAGCATGTCGGCCACCGGCGCAAACACCTTGACGCGCTTCGTCGCCGCCTCGATGCCGCCGTTGAAGTGGCAGTAGCCCTCCTTGGTCCTCGGCGCGTCCCAGCACCACGTGGGCACGCCCGACGCGCCAAAGACCTCCTCGGCCGCGCGCCTCGCATCGTGGTTGGAGACGCCGCCGGTGACCTTGCTCCTGTACTGCTCCAGACCAGAGGCGTTTGACGAGTTGTGTCGCTCGACGGCCTGGTTGAATGTCAGCAGCTCGCACTTGTCCATCCACGCCTTTTCGGCCGCGTCGACTTCGGGGCCCGTCGCTCCCTCGGCCTCCTTCTGCGCGAGCGTCTCGGCGAGGCTCTTTGTGCCGGCGGGGAGGTTGTAGGCGCCCTTGACGAACTCATGGTCGCGTGCGTCGATGCTCGACGAAATCAGCTTGGCCGACTCGGCGTCGGTGCGGGCAATGACGAGGTTCGAGGAGCCGAGGATGTCCCAGGCGAAGCGGACCGAGGTGAGGCGGTTGACGTGCTCGGACGTGGGGACGAGAACCTTGCCGGCCTGGTGTCCGCACTTCTTGCCGCCATGCAGCTGGTCCTCGAGGTGGATGGTGGCCGCGCCGTTTTCGGCAAAGAGCTTGGCCAGCTTGAAGACGGTGCTGAGGCCGCCGTGGCCGGTGTCAGCGTCGGCGATGATGGGACGGAGGTAGTCGACCCAGGGCGTCTTTGCCTTTTGCTCTGCGCTCATCTGGCATCGCTCGTCCCAGTGCTTTCGGTCGTGGTGCTGCTGGGCCTTGAAGAGGCGCTGGACCTGGTTGGGGACGGTGGTGTAGGGGTAGTCTGCAAGGTCGGGGCCGACCTCGTTGTTGCATGTTGTAAGGACGGAGCTGGCGGCCCATCCGGATATGTAGACGGCCTCCTGGTTGTAGGCCATCTGAGACTGCTGAATGGGGTCGATTGCGCCGAGGGTGTGGAGAGGTGTCCCCTTTGCGGCGTGCTCGGTGAGGGTGGCAAAGAGCTTGTCGGCCATGAGCGACGATGGGGGAGGCTGTACGGGGAGGGAGCCGCGCTTTGATACGACGGCCTCCGGGCCGTAGGGGCGCTTGATGCCCTTGAAGCGCGGGCTGTCAAACCACTGCTGGACCTGGTCGCAGGCGGCCTTGAAGTCGGCGGCCTCCTCGTCGGCGGTGGGTGCCTTTGTCCGGAGGGGCTGAGGGAGCGGGTTGAGGGAGGTGGCGGCGGTGGAGTTCATCCTTGTGCCGATGGTCGCAGCGGACGAAGCTCGAAGGGCTCGGAGAGGGGTGGAGAGGGAGGCGCGGGCCACGAGCGTGGCGGTGCGGGGTGCTGCGAGTGCGCTTCTTGAGAGCCTGGTGGCGATGTGACGAGAGGCCATGGTGTCGTTGGTGGTGTGTGGATGGTGGGTGGCGTGGATGAAGGGAGAGAGGCGAGAAGAGGAAGGGGCACCTACCAAGTAGTATATAGAAGATGCGAGGGCGGGGCGGGCCGCGACTAGAAAGACTCGATCACAGAGAGCATCTCGACTGAAAGCCGACGAGGAGCGCCAAGCGAGCCGCGGCCGCTTCTCCACACGCAGAGCCCCGCCCAATTCACGGGCCAGCGGCAGGCGCAGCAGACGCAGCAGACGCAGCAGACGCAGCAGACGCCAGACTCCCCAGACCCCCTTCCATGTATATACAGTACGCCCCACGGCGCACGGCGCACGGCCCACGCCGGCCCTTACAGCCGTCGCGCCGTCGGCTTAGGCGGCGCTTTCGCTTCCGCTAGGCGAGCCAGCGCATCTTTTTCTCTTTTCGGCCGGTTAGAAGGAAAAAAGGGGGCGAGCCCCACCTCGTGCCTTCCTCGCTGGACCCTCTCCTCCACCCCTTGGTGCTCGCGCCCGCGCCTTCTGTCGTTCTCTACGACACCCCCCCCCCCCCCCCCCCCTTCCTTCCTCCTACACCCCTGGGTCCCCGCCTCTCGTCGCTGATCGTACGCCATGGCACCACGCAAAAAGAATCCCGCCATCAAGTCGAGCGGCTCCACCTCGTCCAAGGCATCGCCGCTTCCAGACTGGGTCAAGGGCAATGCTCCCAAACCACCACCCTCCTACACAAAGGCCGGCAGGGAGGCAAAGGAGGCCGCCGCCGCAAAGATCAACCCAGCCAACACACCAGCATCGTCAGCATCAGCATCAGCATCGGCATCAGCATCAGCATCCACACCAGCAGTCGCATCCTCATCGACCGCAAATGCCCAGCCTGCTCCGTCTACAAGTGGCCAAGCGCCCGGTGGCCCCCCGCGCGACCTCCTCTTCCCACCAGGCAGCAAGACACCTCTTAACCTGCTCTACGAGCGCGTACAGAAGCTACCGGGCTGGGAGAAGCCCATCGTAGAGCCACGCCGCCATCCAGCCGGCTACTCGTGCGTCGTCACTCTGAAAAAGGCCAACAAACAGGACGCCTCCAACCCACACACCGTACGCTTCGAACCAAAGGAGCCCGGCCACCGTCTTGAATGTCAGAGCAGCCTCGAAGCAAAGCACTGGTCAGCGACCTACGCCCTCTTCCGCCTCTTCAACAACCTCTCTCTCTACCGCGCCCTACCGCCCGGTCCACGCGAGTACTGGCAGTCGCTTGAGGCTTACAAGAAGCAGGCGCCCAGTCACCAGGACTGGATGTGGGAACCGGACCCCTTCGTAGCACAAATCAAGCGCGAGGCGGAAAAAGTCAAAAAGGAGAAGGAGAGGGAGGTCGCCGCCCAGGCAGCAGCCAGCGGAGAAAACGAAATCATCAACGGCAAGCTCAACGGCTCCGGCAGGTCGCTCAGCAAGGCCTGGCAAGAGGCAAAGGAGGTCCGCATGGGCAGCACGCTCAGGGAGAGGGTCGAAAGCACAATACGAAGGCTGATGACCGTCTTCCCAGAGGCCTGCACCGCCCCGCTCAACCTCGACGACGAGGACACCAGCGAGGGCGGCGACGGCAGCGCCAAGCCCAAGGCTAGGCCGACCGTAAACGTAGCTGCACTTGAAAAAGAGCTCACGTCGCTGGGCTTCCGACCGGGCCACGCCCGTAGCGCTGCCAGCTGGCTCTCGTCGGCGCGCGAAGCCATCGCTACCGCCGCCTCATCATCTTCGGCGCTGCCCGACCCGCTCTTGGCCTCCGCTGCGACCCTGGGCAACCGCAAGGCCGCGATAGAGTACCTCATGCTCTACACGCCCGAAGACGACCTTCCACCTTCGTTCAAGCCTAGCAGAGCTTCGGAGAGCTTCATATCTTCGGCGTCGGCCGGTTCGGGCGGCGATGGGCTGGCCATCACCTGGGCCGTCGATCGCCTCGTCAAGGTGGGCAGCTACCCGCGCGAGGCGGTGGAACGAGTCTTCAAGGCGATCCTTGCAGCCGAGAAGAAAGCCTCGACGCGCGAGCCGCTTCCGCGCCAGGCGAGGGAAGGCATCGCGCTCGACATGCTTAATCGTCAGATGGCCGGCTGGGATGACGAAGCGGGCATCGACCGGCCTTGGACCTCCAAGAGCGCGCTTGAGCACGCCTTGACGCACTTCCCGGCCTTATCTGAGGACGACTGGGCCGAGATCGAGAGGAAGAGGGAGGACGAGAAGATGACGGTTGAGGCCTTCCTGGGACCGGAAAGGATCGCCGAGCTTTCCGAGAACGAAAGGACCGTTCCGGGAGAGTACGACGTCCTCATCGCCGGGCCGAAGACAGAAGCCGGAGGCAAGGAAGATGTCCGGTTGCGTATCAAGACCCACCCGCACGACGCCTATCCGTCGCCGTTCGAGAAAGACAGCAGCACGTTAGTGGTCGTACCGAGCTTCTTTGTCGCCTCCTCGACGCTGCCGTCGTACCTCAAGCTGTCCCTCACCCTCCACCTGCTGCAGGGTTTGAAGGATGCAGCACAGCATCCCGACTGGCTCGAGATGGTGGTATCGGGCGAAGGCGGCGTGGTGCTGGCGCTCGTTGAGGAGCTCGAGAGCGTATGGAAGGGCATAGTGGATGACCCTCCGCTGCTGAGTAGCGTCACGAAGCACCTCGTCCCGTCCAAGTCGGCCCACGCCTCCACGACTAACACGCCCGACGCCTCGAGGCCCGGCACGCCGTCTGCCAAGCAGTCCGGCCGCAGGGGCCAGCACGGCTCGAGCGGCAACGCCAAGAGGCCCGTTCGAGCGTTGCAGAAGTCGC
The DNA here is from genome assembly GCA_900291925.1 of Thecaphora thlaspeos. Taxonomy (NCBI): domain Eukaryota; kingdom Fungi; phylum Basidiomycota; class Ustilaginomycetes; order Urocystidales; family Glomosporiaceae; genus Thecaphora; species Thecaphora thlaspeos. The sequence continues at coordinate 514,347 of UWYS01000004.1, read as the reverse complement.
ACGAGGTCGATGCCCGGCTCCAGGAGCAGCAGAAGAGGCTGCACGCGTCGGCCGGCTACGCCAAGATGGGCGCAGTAAGGCGGTCCCTCCCCGCCCACGCCGCGATGGCCGACGTCCTGTCGATGCTCGATCGCAACCGCGTCATCATCGTCGCCGGCGAGACTGGCTGTGGTAAGACAACGCAGGTGCCGCAGTTCATCCTCGACCAGGCCATCTCCAGTGGTCAGGGCAGCGAGTGCAACATTGTCGTCACGCAGCCTCGTAGGGTCAGCGCGGTGGGCGTTGCGGCGCGCGTCGCCGCTGAACGAGGCGAGAAGCTGGACGGTAAAGCCAATGGCGTCGCGGCCGACTCGCTGGTCGGCTATGCGATCCGAGGCGAGCGACGGGCCAGCAAGAGCTGCCGCCTCCTGTTCAGCACGACGGGAGTGCTACTCCGGAGGCTCGGCGCCGGCGGCGACAAGGACCTGGCGGGTATCTCGCACGTCGTCGTCGACGAGGTGCACGAGCGCAGCGTCGATTCTGACTTTCTGCTGCTCGAGCTGCGCGAGGTGCTGAAGCGAAACCCTAAGATCAAGGTAGTGCTGATGAGCGCGACCATCAACCAGGAGACGTTTTCGGACTATTTCGAAGGCGCGCCCTGCCTCGAGATTCCGGGACGCACGTTCCCCGTGACGGACCACTACCTCGAGGAGATTGTCCGTGAGAGCCGCTTCCGACCTTCTGCATCAGACTCGCGCTACTTTCGGGACATCAAGCGCAGCGAACAGAGCGCTTCAGCCCTGCGCGTCGAGCTGGAGGGGAAGGGCTATGCGGAGGACGACATCCAGGCCCTCGAGACGCTCTCAAAGTTGGATAAAATCAACTACGACCTCGTCGGTGCGACGGCCAGATACGTCGTTCAACGGGCCGAGAGGCAGGAGGCGAGCGGCCAGCTCGAAAAGGGCGTGGGGGGCGCCATCCTCGTCTTCTGTCCCGGTGTCGGCGAGATTCGGTGAGTATGCCGATCGGCTGTTCGGTAACAAAGGCTGCGCTCCCGCTGGGCTTACGATTTCGGTTCGCTGACGACACAATCGGTCCCTCTGTTCACAATCCCCGTCTACGTAGCCAAGCGATGGACTCGATCCGTTCCAGCGTTCGCGGCGCGGTCGACATCATGTCTCTGCACGCCAACCTCTCACCGGACGAACAGCGCCGCGTCTTCCAGCCTCCGCGCTCGGGGCACCGCAAGATTGTCGTCTCGACCAACGTGGCCGAGACGTCGATCACGATCCCGGACATCTCGTACGTGATCGACACGGGTCGCGTCAAGGAGACGCGCTTCGAGCCAGAGTCGAGCCTGACCCGCCTGGTCGAGTGCTGGGCGTCGCGCGCCGCCTGTCGACAGCGTCGCGGTCGTGCTGGTCGTGTGCGCGCGGGCGAATGCTTCCGACTCTACACGCGTCACCTCGAAGAGAGGAAGATGGCGCCGCAGCAGACGCCCGAGATGCGGCGCGTCCCGCTCGAGTCGCTCTGTCTCGAGGTCAAGTCGATGCGCGAGGACGAAGACGTCCGGGCGTACCTCAACAAGGCCATCGATCCGCCCAGCACAGCATCGATGGATACGGCGCTCAAGACGCTGATCGAAGTCGGCGCGCTCCACAGTGGCGGAGGTTTCACGAGCCGTCTCACGCCGCTCGGAAGGCATCTGGCCCAACTGCCGCTCGATCTGCGGCTGTGCAAGCTGTTGATCCTCGGTACGGTCTTCGGCTGCTTGGGACCAATGCTGACAGTCGCCAGCGTCATGTCGTGCAAGCCGCTCTTCAACGCGCCGTTCGATAAGAGGCAAGAGGCGAGCAAGGCCCGGGCCGCCTTTGCGGTCGACGGCTGCAAGAGCGACCTGCTGACCGATGCCAACGCGTGGGAGAAGTGGAACGTGATGCGGAGGGAGAGGAGGTCGAATGCAGAGATGCGGGCGTTTTGCGAGGATGTGAGTCGGCCGTCGACGTCGAGTTGCCGTCGAGACCCCGTTACTGACACAATGTGTGGACTTTCCCCTCCTTGCACACCGTACCACGCCAGAACTTCATCTCACCCTCGACGCTGCGAGACATCCACACCACGCGCCTCGACCTGCTCTCCCACCTACAGGAACTCGGCTTCGTCTCTCCGGACTACACCGCCTCGTCCTCTTCCCCTCAAAAGGCGCACGCGCACGATCTGCACTCCTCGAACGGCGGCCTTTTGCGTTCGCTGATCATGGCGGGTCTCTGGCCCTCGGTGGTTCGCATCGCTCTACCTTCTGCCAAATTCGACCAGGCAAGCAGCGGTACGATCCAGCGCGACGCCGAAGCCAAAGCGGTTAAGTACTTTGACCCTACTCAGGGACGCGTCTTTCTCTTCCCCGGCTCGACGCTGTTTGAAGCGAACAACTTTTCCTCGAGTTACCTGGCGGTCTTTAAGAGGAGCGTAACCGACGCTGCGTCCGGTGCGGATAAGGGACCTTCCGGCGGACCGAGTGGTAAAGTCTTCCTACGCGACGCTACGGAAACGCCGCTTTTCGGATTGTTACTGTTCGGTGGAAGGTTGAAGGTGCATCACTGGGCGGGGGGCATTTCGATCGGTTCGATCGGAGATACGGATGGAGAGGAAGGCTTCGTAAAGCTCAGAGCTAACGCTAGGATCGGCGTGCTCTGTGCACAGCTGAGGAGATTGCTAGATGCCATCCTCATGCAGTCCATCGAGAATCCAGGTAAGGTCGTAGACGGTGAGGCTAAGGACGTCGTAGATTGCATGGTGGCTCTCGTGGAGAGGGATGGCATGTGAAGGGGTCACTCGGTCATCTGCGCTAGATGACGACGGCCATGGTCGGGTCTTGGACGCTTCCAGGCTGTGTGGGTCCTGGAATGGCTGGAAACGTGACTGGGCACGATGTCGTCCCGTCCACCTCTGGTTTTCGCTCACGGAAGCGTCGGAGGTCGAAGAGGTCTGGACAGTGACAAGCGAAATTTAGACGATCTGAGCCCGGGAGATGAGCCCGGGAGATGTGGGACGACCGACCGGCAGTCTCCCCGGTATATTGATGACGTTCCAGATGCAACACATGTGGCCGAATAAGTAGTACAAAGTGGTGGACGGGAAAGGACGCGGGTATGAGAGGAGTTGTCGCGACTGAGGGGATACAGCGTTCAGCGAGTGTCGCCGAACCGGTCACGAGCAAGAACTGAAGTACGAGGGCTGAGATGGCGTGGCGTTGTTCGACGGCGGGTCCGAGAACGTGGCTGCGGTGGTCTGTACTTGGCCGATCTGACGTAGGAGATCCGTCAAGGCGTCTGATGTTGGGTAACGTTGGCGAAGAGCGGTAATGTCGTCAGCGACCGTAAGCCACGGAGCGGCAAAGCCCTTGCGTCTCAGTCAGAGGCGAGTAAAAAATAACTCACCCTGTAGTGCGGTGTGAGCGAGCGCCACCCTTATCGCATTGACGTTCTCCTCGTAGCCTCCCTTTGCAACCATGTCAATGGCCTCTTCGAGCGTCTCCTTCGACCACTCCGATTTCTCGACGTCCTCGCGCGGCCCACGCTCGCTAGAGTCGCTCGTCTCCCACGTATCGCTGGAGTTGAAATCGTCGAACCGCCTCAAACGCCGATGCGTAAGGACGTTGCGAAGCTTGGGAAAGGCGGCGTACGAGTGGCGGATCAGGTCCTCCTGCTGCTGCAGCACGGCGTTGCTCTTTTCGTAGAACTCCATCGCGACGCGCGCCAGGTCCAGCGAGCTGGATTGCAGCGGGTCTGGCTCAGCCCTTGCCGAGAGAAGAGACCCCTGGTCGAGGCCGTCCTCTCGTCCTGCGTAGGGCGTCCTAGATGATGTCCGCTGCGGGAAGGCGAAGTCGTTGAGGACCTCTCGTTCTTCGCCCATCGCTACTAGGTCGAGCACGGTTGTCGTGTCAAGCTCCTGTCCGGGGCAATCGCGAAGGTCGCCATCGAGCCTGTGCCTGTGCGTGTGCTTGTGCCTGTGCGTGTGCTTGTGCCTGTGCCTGTGCTTGTGCCTGTGCTTGGACCGCGAACACCATCTCTTTGTATGCGCTTTCCCGTCTGCACTATTGTACGCCGCCTTTGCACGACCATGCTTCGCGTCGTGTTTGCGGTCGTGGCGGGCGCGCTTCGTCGCCGTGACGGAACTGGCGTCGGCTGCCTTGCGGCCGAAAAGCCTGAAAGTCGATCTGGTGAGCGCACCCTGGAGCAGGCTTCCAAAGGCGTCCTGTGCACAGACGGACAGGTACACAAAGTCGCGGATGAGTGTCAGGGAAAGGCCCACCATGGCGTAGCAGCAGCAGCAGCGGTCGCTAACACTCACTTGGATGACGGAAAGCAGAGTCGTGAGGACGGCCACGCCCATCAACGACCAGCATACGAACACTCCGCGGCCGATCTGCGTCGTCGGGCTGTAGTCTCCATAGCCTGTTTCAGAAGAGATCACAGGATCGTGTCAGTAAGAACAATTGCCCTCGAGGGCTTAGATTCTGCGGGACTTACCAACTGTGACCATGTATATGTAGCACGCCCAGAACGCGTGGAAGTAGGACCAACCCTCAGTGTACTTAAACGCGAGAGCGCCAATAAGCCAGAAGGTGAGGAAGACGGCGAAGGCCAAACCTATCTTGGTGGCGGTGTCCGTACGGGCCTCTAGCTGGCTCCGCTCTTCGAGAGCTCGGTAATTTGCGTCGAGATCCTGTTTGTGATCGTAGAGCAGCCGCTGCATCTGTCGCAGCTCGGCTCGCATCGTGGCGGTGGCGGTGGCGGTGGTGGCATTCTGAGGCGAGTTGATGCTACCAGGCTCAGCGGTCTGATCCTGTGCCAGCATCGCAAGGGTGTTGGTCCTTCTCAACGTCGACGGTGCGGAGCGTTCCATCTGTGCATCTAAGGGGGTCGCCGTCGGAACAGGGCCGAAGGTGTTGCGGGACGTCATCCTGGACAACGTCCGTCTTAGCGTCTTGACAGCAGCCTTACTGTCACGCCTAGCGGTCCTTCGCTCGAGAATTCTCTGCCGATGCTGTGCGAGCCGGTTCTGTAGGCTTGCGTGGAAGCTTTCGAGGATCGTGTTGCGCGCCGACGACACGACAAGCGCCACCAAGACGACTCCGACTGGTACAAAGCAGATCGTTGCGACCTTGGCGCCGACCGACTCGGGAACGATGTCTCCCAGGCCGATGGTCAGAACGCTAGCCGTGGAGAAGTACAGGGCCGAGATGAAGTCGATCTGGATGAGAAAGGCAAACATGAGGCTGCCGAGCGAGAGGTAGAGGAGGAGCGCCATGACGGCGAGCACAAGGCCCTTTTGCTTCTGCGAGAGGCCGGATCCGGCGTGACCAAAGTCGGCGGTCCTGTAATAGTCGCAGATCAGGCTCAGGGTGACGAGAAGCGATGCGGCGGTTGAGGCGCAGACCATCCAGTACGAGGCGCTGAGCGAAAGGCCGTCGTCCTTTGGGCCGTATATGCCACCAAAGACGGCGAGGGCGACGAGGTTTATGATGTCGTGCAGGGTGAAGCCAATCAGGGCAATCGAGATGCTGACTTTCGGCGGCAGCACCTCGAGAAAGCGCGAGATCATGGCCGCGTTCGCGATGACGGCAGCGCCCAGCGATACGGCGAGGCCGACGGTAAGGATGGTGGGGTTGGAGACATAGCGGAGCACCTCGCCATCTTCGGTGATCTTGGCGTACCACTGTGACGTCAGGCCAGGGACTTCGAGGACAATGGCAAACGGCGCCACCACGCCGGAAAAGATGGGCGTCTTGCGGACCCGTACGCTCGAGCTGGCGGTTGTGGCGATGGTGGTCGCCGTTTTCGCATGCGTCGGCTTGGTGGGCTGCGTCGCGGTGACGGACATGGTCCAATTGAGCGTCAGAGGGACGGGTACCGAGAGTCGCTCCTTGGTTGACGGGGGTTGGTCGGAGAACGATAAGCCTGCCTTTGCCTGTCCCCTTCACGTAGCGTCCATGTTGGGTAGAGGTGTACTGCTTCTGCTGCTGCTGCTGCTGCTGCTGCTGCTGCTGGATCGATCGACTGTCCGGGAGGAAGCGGCGCTGATAGGGCGTAAGAAAGAACGCAGAACTCTGATGGCGCTTTGGGGTGGTGCAGTGGCACGGCAGAGCGAGGGGATGGTGGGGGTCGTCTGGGTGGTCAGATGGACGGGGTGAGCCGAGTCGAGTCGTGTCACGCTCGCAGCCATTCTTATTCTTTCGCGAAGGGTCGTGAAGTCAGCGCACGCTACGCCGTGCCACGCGCTTTCCTCACCCTGTCGGCTCTCTTGCCTGCTCTTTGAGAAGGATCGGTCCCGGCGGCGCCTCCATCCTGAGGCCGGCGTCCTAAGGGGGCGTGGGGCATGGGACGAGGGCTGTATGCCGTGAGGGCAACCCATCCTGGTAGCGGGTGGGCGGCCATCGCGTCGGCAACGCCGCCCGCGCCCTCACCCTGGAAAGTAAGCCTGCCTCCATACCCTGCTGTGCCTGTGTGAAGGCAGGTAGCCTCCGCGCATCACACGTTCCAAACGGCGGCGACTCGGCAACCTCGTCGGCCTCCTCCCGGTGGCCTGCTGAGCTCGAGCTCGATCTTCACCTCCAATCCCATCTCCCGCACAGCTCATCCTTCGGCTTCATCCGATCGAGATCCTCGCCACCCACGCACACCCTGTCCACCATTCCCACCGATAACGTTCACTCACCCTGCCCTGCAGCGCGGCAACCTCGCCGTCATCTCTGGCGGAGCATCCGGCATCGGCCTTGCCGCCGCCAAGCACTACCACTCGATCGGCCTCAAGGTCGCCATTGGCGACATTGACCGCGACAGCCTCAACTCGGCGCAGGCGCACTTTGGCAACGACTCAGCTGACGTCGCCGTCTTCCAGGTCGACGTCTCGAAGCGCGAGAGCGTAGAGGACTTCCAGCGCGCCGTCGCCGAAAGGTTCACCGTCGCTAAGCTCACCGTCCTCATGGCCAATGCCGGCGTGGGTGGTCCGACAAAGGCAGGCAGCTCAGAGGGCTGGGATCGCATCCTCGGTGTCAACTTCTACGGCGTTGTCAACGTGTAGGTGGCGGAGGCAGCGGTATGAAGACCATAGGCCAAGTGGTGGCTCGTTGGGCTGGGGCACGTCAGCTGACAATCGCTCTTCCTCGCGCTCTCCCTCTCCAGCTGCCAAGCGTTCCTTCCCAGCATCAAGAAGCATGGTCGGTCCGCGCTGGTGATCAACACCGGCAGCAAGCAGGGCATTACCACTCCGCCGGGCAGCGGCGCCGCATACAACGCCTCAAAGGCGGCCGTCAAGGTGTTTATTGAGCAGCTGGCCCACGAGCTGCGCCAGGAACCCGATGGCAAGCAGATCGACGTCAAGCTCCTCATCCCCGGTTGGGTCCATGTGAGTGTAAGCACCAACATGCTCGTCTCGACGGGATGTTTGCTCACTCACCCGCTGCCCCTTTCCTTTGCCCACCAACTACGACCCCGTCCGACTCAGACCGGTCTGACCGGCGCCAAGTCAGGCAAGCCGAAGTCAGACGGAGCGTGGTCGCCGGAGCAGACGGTCGAGTTCATGCTGCAGCGCATCGAAGCCGACTCGTTCTACATCCTGTGTCCGGACAACGAGACGCCGCGAGAGCTCGACTTGGCCAGGATGGAGGTAAGTTCTTGGGAGGCGCGCGCTAGCTCCTCCGTCGACCTGCGTCGGACGTTCGCTGATAGCCCTCCTACGTTTGGTCCTGTGACGACAGTGGAACATCAACGACGTCATTCAGGACCGACCGGCGCTATCGAGGTGGCACGACGACTACAAGGACAAGTTCGACGGCTTCATCAAGCAAAAGGGACAGTGAAGCGACGGCGATCAGTGAAGGTGTATCGCACTGTACGAACTGTTTGTGCACTTAAAACACTTCAACTAAATCGCTCCCTCCAGTCCTGTGTGACACGCTGTGAAGTATTCACGATGCGGTTCCACAAGACAGTGCATCCAACGCCCGTACCAGGAGCGACATGTCCCACCCCCCTCTACTCAGGGACAACCTTCTGCCAAATTGCTCCAGGAACATCCACTACGCCGCTCCAATGCAGTAGCAGCGCAAAGACGGCTCCCAGCGCGACGATAGCGAACGCGATGCCCGCAAACGCAAAAGAGGCAAGTACGAGCAGACCGAGCATCGCGCTGCCACGTAGCGATTCCATCGAGAGCCAGCCCTTCTCTTTACCCTGCAGGAAATCATCGACGCGCTCCGCCACTACGCCACTTCCTGCTACCACGACTGGGACGCCCGTACCGGGTTGCGTAGAGGCTCTGTTGGTCGGGAAGAACAGGGAAATCGGACAGGCGGAGAGGGTCAGCGCTTGAGGTGCCGAGTCAGCGACAGATAGGGTGATTCGACACCACTAGGCTTACCCAACGAAGAAGAGGTTGCTGATGCTTGCATGTCTGTGACGGCGAGAGTTGACAGGGCGAATCGAAGGGATCTGATCAGCTTGACCTGCCAGTCCGACGGACACGCCACGTCGAGCGGGTAGCGACTCACTTGATCGACGGCCTTAACCACAACACCTGTGGAATGGTGTGGCTAAGCCCAAGGATAGAACCTCGGAACAGGTTGAACTTGTCCTGCCAATCAAACGGATCGTTGACAATCTCGTGTTCGATGAGCTTCTCAAAGTCGGGCCTGTCGAGCCTCTTCTTGATCGTCTCTAGGACCTGTCTTCTCGCCCGCTCCTTCGTCCTCTCAAACTGTTCCCGCGTATGCGCGCCCTTGAATGGATCGCCTGCCGGCTTCTCCGGGATCGAAATCGGGCCACAGGGTACCAGGATGACGAGCGTGTCTTTGCCAGGGGGGGCGGCGCTAGGGTCCAGACGCGACGGGACGTTGACGTAGAAGGAGGGTTCAGAGGGCATGTCACCATCCCGGAAGATCTCGTCGAACGACTCTTGGTATGCGTCGGCGAGGAAGATGTTGTGCCCGCCCAGCTCGGGTACCACTTCGGAGAGAGCCCAGTAGAAGCTGATCGAGGAACACGTCTGGTCCTTGCCGCGGAGACGCTTGGCGTACGAGCCAGTCGGGAGCAGGCTGATCAGAGAGTCAGCGTGGATGAGGGAGGAGAGGTAGGAGGACGTCAGTACACTGACTTTTCTCTTGCTGCTGCTGCTGCTGCTGCGGCCGGTTGGCAACGACGTCTCACTTGTTGTACGTCCACACGAGATCCGCGTTGCTGACCACGACGTCGACCTCGAGCACCTCACCGCTCTCGAGCTCGACGCCCTTGGCGCGGCTTCCCTCTGTCACGATCCTCTTAACCGAAGCGCCGTACTTGAAGTCGACGCCGAAGCGGGCGCGGGCGATGTTTTCAAACGCCTCGACCACCTTGTAGAAGCCGCCAATGGGGTACCAGATACCCTTGGCGTACTCGGCGTACTGAAGCAGGCTGTAGGTCGCCGGCGCATCGAATGGAGACATGCCCATGTACATGGCTGAGAACGTCACCGCCCGTCGTACGTGCGTCGACTTGAAGTACATGCTGTGAGGGGCAAGGCGAGGACACGTCAGCAAATCAAATCCACCGCCACCCTTCGTCAGACATGATGGCATCACTCACCTGGCGCGGTCGTAGAGCGTCGCGTAGATCCTCAGTCCCTTGGTTTTCCATAGCATGGGGAACAGCTCGGGACGGAAGAAGGACCACCAAGCGCTCCAGTCTTTCGTGAGGACGTGGGTGATCGACTCTTCGTAGTTTTCGCCGGCCTCACGGAGGAAGCCGAGGAAGGAGCCGAGCGGATTGGTGTTGCCGGCCCGCGACTCAAACTTGCCGAGCATATCGCCCATCTCTGTGAGGTTGGAGGAGAGCTGAAGCTTTTCACCATCGGCAAAGTGGATGCGGTAGGCGGGATCGCAGCGGTGCAGCTGGATGTGGTCGTTGACGTCTTCTCCGAGGTCCTTGAACGCCGCCTCGAAGATCTCGGGCATCAGGTAGAGCGACGGGCCCTGGTCCCATCGGTGGCCGTCGTGGTGAATGAGCGAGCACCGTCCGCCGCCAAAGTCGTTCTGCGCGATCGCGCGCGTAGGATGATGAAGGCACAAGGGAAAAGGTCGTCTGGTCAACACGGGCCCAGGCTCGTACAACGCTACGACCGATGTCACTCACCTTTTCAACGACGGTGACCTTGTAGCCTCGACGACCGAGTCTGGCGGCTAGAGCCGTACCACCGGCTCCGGCGCCGATGATTATGACCGTCTTCTGGCGCGGCTTTCCTCCCATGGTTGGTGATGGTGGCGCGCAGGTGGCGGGCGGAGGTGGCTTGCGGTCCGAGCACTGCAGACGCGTCGGTCCAGCGGTAGTACCCTGTATGCGGCCAACTAGAGCGAAGTCGTCGTGAAGAGGAGCCGAGGCAAGCAAGCGAACAGAGCGGCGGGAATGAGGAGGTGGTGTTTGTCTCGAAGACGGCGGCGGAGGGTTGGAAGAACGCGGCTGGCTCGCTGGCTGGCCGGCTCAGGCAACGGTGCGGTGCGCCTTCTCAGCTGGACCCTCGGCGCACGCCTTCCATCAGGGTCCAGCGGGCGCGCGCGTCTTTGCCGCCTTTTCACAACGCAAGCAAGCCAGGCTTCGGAGGGGATGCGGTGATTAGAGGATAAGATCTCCAAGATTCCACGGTGGATCGGGAGAAGGGTAACCAGGAAAAGCAAAAGGGACGTGCCGTTCCCGATTTTGACACCACGCCGCATGTGGAGGCAAGTTTGAGGGGCCGGCATGCTGGATGTGCGACGCACCACGGCAGGCGCTCCTCCCCGCCCTTTGGCCTTGGCCTTGGCACAGAGGGGGCTGTATCGGTCGACACGCGCCTGCAACTCTCATCTCCCCCACCACCTCCGTCTCCCTCACCGCTAACCCTCTATCACCACCATCCGGTCCAACCCTACACAATCAAGCATCAACGCACATCCAAAGCTCACAATCTAGACCGCCAAACACCCACCGAAAGACGGCGCACGCTATAGCAAAATGGTACGAGCTCGTCCTTGCCCCTCGTCCGCGAAGTCAAGCCGCCACCGTCGATCCTGACATTCTAGCCCTCTATCTGACACCATTCTGCCCATTTACACTTCTCACACAGGACTTCTGCTTCTTCATCCCAGTCATCTTTGGCTGCCCCACCAAGATCAAGCCAGACGGCAGCGACAACACCGCCTACATCTGCCCACGGTGTCACAATGCGCAGGTAGTGACGGCAAAGTCGCGCACCTGGTTCGAGCTATGCTGGATTCCCCTCATCCCGCTCAAGAAGAAGCACATCTACGTCTGCGGCATCTGCCAGTGGCAGGCGGCACAGGGAGGTGGATTCCAGCCTCAGCCCGCCATGGGTGGTGGAGGAGGATACCACGGTCCGCCCCAGGGCTACGGAGGATATCCGCCCAAATAGACGCCGGTGACCGACCCTCGACTCGGGTCAGGTGAGGTTAAGGGTTGAGGTTCGAGAAAGGATAATGACCTCGCCATATACGCGAAGGCGTCGCATCGTCCCTTCCCTTCCCTACCCTTCTAACCCCCTTCATCCTCGGCGACTCTGGCATCGGCCCCGTCTTGAGCGCCTCTCCTTTGCCACCCGATCTTTCGCGCCTTCGACATGCCATGCCTCTGCCCCCACTTCCGCTGTACATACCAAGCGTATACCTCTTTCCGCCGCTCGCTCGGCCTCGGCTCGGCACAGAATTTGACAGTCTCTCTACATCCCTTTCGCAGTTAGCAGGAATCTCCTTCCTGAGCCGTCAAAGATCCACAGCTTCATGTTTTGTGCATTGCGGGTCAGCTTGCGATCACAGTTACAGGAGATGGTCAGGCACTGTTCTTCGAGGGGTAACGAGGATCGTCGAGTCTAGATGCTCTCGGGGTACTCGTTCGTTTCGAGCATCTCCTTTTCCTGGGCCTCGGTGACGCCGTCCAGTCTGAAAGAGTGCACAGACGCAGATGGGGCGGAGCGGGGCGGGACAGTTGGTGTGTAAAGCGATGATGAAAAGGGTCAGTACGCTGTAGTCGTCCCTGTCTGTCACCAAGGCGGGACGGATGTACCTAGTGAGGAGGTAATCGACCTGCCGAGCAAGCGACGCCGTCGTTTCGCATCGGGGACAGAATGATCGGTTCAGCTTCTTGATCTCGCATCGCGACCTGTAACGCCGTGCTGTGCTCGTTCAGGCTCACCTCCACGTCCCTCGTCAACGGGATGACAAAGTCCTTGTAGATCCTCACGACGGCCTCTACCTCGATCTTGCGTTCCCTTTCCCGCTCTGCATCGGTCGCTCCGGGTCGGTTCATATCCTGGCCGTACACCTCGGCTTTCTTGCCTAGGCGCACCAGCAGCGCCGCCTCGACGGCCGGCTTGGTGATGAGGTTGGCCAGCTCGTCGCGGTTGCGCGAGCGGATGTGCGGGATGAACGAGGCGGGCTCGGAGCGGAACTTGGACTCGGCCACGAACATGCCTGCAGCGCATGCGATCGATCAAAGCAAATCAAGAAACGGTGAGACGTCAACGCCCCGACTGTGCCTGTCTAATGAGCAAGTAGTAGAGTTCGTCACGGAGCGCCGGCGCGGACCGAACTTGCCGAAATGAATCCTTCTGCTCATGGCAGAGAGCACCTCGCAGTCGCGGATGGCGGAAGAGCCGTAATGGCCATCGTCGCCGTCCTGGGACAGTCGAGCACGAAGGCGCGTCCGAGTCGCATGGGAGGAAGGTCAGCAAGTGGAAGATAGCATATATCAGACTGCTTCTCTTCACAACAACGCAGACTCACCTCGTCCAGATTCCTCGTGATGCTGGGTACGATGTCGTCGGTATAGAACTGGAGGATCTTGTCGTTGACATTGACGCTGTGTGACCATAGCAGCTTGGGGTAGGTGACGGGCTTGAGGACCGGCTTCGGCAGCAGGTCCGGCGAGGTGAAGGGGTATTCGTCCGGTCTGTTGGTCGGTTGTTGATCGTGGGTGCGTGTGAAGGCGCAAGGAACAAGGACTTCAGTCGGGGCGTTCGGAGATGCGCAGATGCACGAGGACCACTCACGCCTCAAACCTTCTCAGCTTGGCTGCGTGTGGCGACAAGAATAGAAGAGGGGGAACATTCGAGAGGCACGGTCAGCGGTCGACACTTGACCACGCTGCAGCAGCGCGCTCGGAAGCAGATGGTGCATCGGCCGGCCACCTCACCATGCGACGACTCGGTCTCCTTGAGGAACCATTGGATCCAGCTGCCGGACCAGTTCTCGCGCTCCTTGAGCTCCTGGAACGCTCCTGGGAAGTAGCACCTCGAGTTGCGCGCAAACTGGGCCCGTTCGATGAGCTGAAAGACGATGGTGTCCTCGAGTCGCTGCAGAACGCCGCGGATGTGGTCGAGCGCCAGAATCGACGAGGGAGGCGCAGAGTGGACGTCGAGCGTGTGCATGACGCCGTTCATGTATTCGTTGCAGTCGATGGGAGGTGCTGCGGAGTTGCGCCAAGGAAGGTCACTCTAACGGGCCGGCAACAGAATGTTGGTATGCTCCTCAAGAAGGCAGAGAGCAATCGTCTTGGCGGTCGCGAAGATCGAGGCAAGCCGGGGACGTTGTGGTTGAGCAAAGGAAGGCGAGGCGAGGAACGGCAAGGAACGGGTTGGTCGAAGGGTGGGTTGCGAGCGGGGCGACAGAGGAGGGAAAGAAGAGCTGCTCACAGACCGTGGCATTCTTCCAAGCGGGTCGTGAGCTGCAAAATAAAAGGCACCACCACGCCAGGCAACCACCAGCTGGAGCTCTGAGTAGCGAGCCCAAACGGCCCGTGTGTCAGTCCATGCGCACCCCGCCGACCGGCGAACGAAGCGGTAACGTTGTTGCCTTCCATCCTCCTCCCCAATGGCAGCCGACCGAAGCTCTCTTGGCCTATGCAGCTGCCGTCAGGTGGGTTAGGCTCAACCATGGAATGAACATGGTGTGTTTTGGCTCTCTTGGCCGGTATGCGAAGCTTGCCGTCCTTCTCGCCGCATCACCTGCGTGTCTACATCGCATCGCATCGCATCGTACCGCCACAATATCCGCCCGTCCAGCGACAATCCTCACACGACGATGAAGCCACAGCAGCAAGCGGGGCGCCAAGTCTGCCGACAAGAACAGACAGGCGCGCAGGCGTCGGGCCACGTCGTTGTCGCAACGGGCAGACGCCCCTTCTACCCTCCCGGCTCCCCCATCCCACCGGGGCTGCGCAGAAGCCGGCTACGCCCTCTTCATCTCTCTCGTCCTTCCAAGCTTCTTCTGTAGGTCGAAACAATGTTTTGCGATTTATTTTGGGAGATGCTGCGACTGCTACAAGAGAGGACAGGAAAGTAGAAAAGATTACAAGGATATATCGCGTGACTCATAAGAGAAGTGGGGAGCGGTCGAGTGCCGCTCGAGTCGAGAGGACATAGAGGTGTAGTGGAAAGCATCACCAAGAGGATCGAGGCGAGAGGGGGAGAGCCGCTTAGAGCTTCTGCGAGAGGAGCTCCTCGAGCGTGTTGCCGTCCTTGGCGAAGCCAGCGATGCCCTCGGCCAGCTTCGTGTTGGCCATGGGGTCCTTGGCCAGCTCAAAGAGGAACGACGACTGGTTGTCGACGAAGCTGACCTTTTCCTGGGCATCGGCGGACTTGGCGTTCTCGGGGCTGAGCTTGCGCTCAATGGGGCCCTGGGCCTCGTTGAGCTCGGCGAGGAGCTTGGGGGCAATGGTGAGGAAGTCGCAGCCGGCGAGCTCGAGGACCTCGGACGTGGAGCGGAACGAGGCGCCCATGACGATCGTTTTGTAGCCGTGCTGCTTGTAGTAGTTGTAGATCTTCTGGACCGACTTGACGCCGGGGTCGTTGGAGCCGCTGTAGTCCTGGTCCGGGTTGGACTTCTTGTAGTAGTCAAGGATGCGTCCGACGAAGGGCGAAATCAGGGCAACACCGGCCTCGGCGCAGGCGACGGCCTGGGCGAATCCGAAGAGGAGCGTGAGGTTGCAGTGGATGTTGTGGTCGCGCTCGAGCTCGCGAGCGGCCTGGATGCCCTCCCAGGTCGAGGCGATCTTGATCAGGACGCGCTCGCGCTTGACGCCGTTCTCCTCGTACAGGGCGATGAGGTGCTTGGCCTTGGAGACGGTGGCCTCCTTGTCGAACGAAAGGCGGGCGTCAACCTCGGTCGAGACACGGCCGGGGATGATCTTGAGGATCTCGACACCGAACTCGACGAGCAGGCGGTCGGTGGCGTTCTGCAGCTGGGTCTGCTTGTCGCCGCCCTTCTCCTTGGCGTACTTGATGGCAACGTCGATCAGACGGGCGTACTTCTCCTGCTTGACGGCGGCAAGGATGAGCGACTGCGGGGGCGGGCGGCAAGGGGAGGGGAGGGAAGCGATGGAAGAGTGAAGAAACGAGGTCAGCGGTCTGTGCTCCCGGTCTTTTTCCAATGCGGCAGCTGCTTGCAAGTCGGGGGCCCGATGTGTATGCGCATGCGACGGCTGGCCTGCGATCCGCTGCCCGTCAGCCTCGAGTGGAGAGAGATGAGAAGGAGAGACACTCACAGGGTTGGTGGTGGCGTCCTGGGGCTTGTAGGCATCGATGGACTCGAAGTCTCCCGAGTCGGAGACGACGGTGGTGTACTGCTTGAGGGCGTCGAGGGCGGACATGGCTGCGGGCTGTGTGGATGGTATGGTGGATGATGTCTCTGGGTGAGAAAATGTGTGCGTGTGCGTGTGCGTGTGCGTGGTGCTGGATGAAGAGGGCGAAGGTCCGCAGAGTGTAGAGAGGGGTGTTATATAGAAAGTCGAATTCCCGAAGCAGCAACTGAGCTGGTGGGCGGGCGAGCCTGTGGGGCGAGGCAGGCAGGGGGGAAGATGGGCGAGGGGGACGGCGGAGCTTTATGGCTCGCCGTCTTTCCAGGGTTTGCGCGCTGCCCACCCGCCTGCCGAAGACGATGGGGTCGCAGGCAGGCAGCGCCCAACTTGGCGCCGCACCGATCAACGGACGGCCTTGCGGTCCGAGCGCCGGTACAGGTCGCTATGTAGCTCACGCAGCCCAGCCCAGCCCAGCCCAGCCCAGCCCGGCCCAGCTCAGAAGAAATCGGCAGCAGCAGCAGCCGCTGGTCTGAAAATCGATGGGCTTCGTTCGCACGCTGTTATTATTATCAACTTGTTGTTATTATTGTTATTATTATGTTTTTCAACTTCCAAGCTATCGCCCAGCGATGAGAGATCTCCGCCGCCCCTACACAGGGCGACGGCGAGCCTCGCACGAACTCGAAAGAACGCAACATGGGCCCCCAGCTCTCGCACGCTTCTAAGTCGCCTCAAGAAGGATGAATGCTACAGGAAGAACGCCCGGCGCAGAGCGCTTTTCGCTATGTACGCGCTCGTCGAACGGCGAAGAAGCGCAATCCGACGCCTTTTTCAGAAAGAGCTGGAAGCAGGTGCGAAATGGGCGAAATCGATAGGCAACGTCATCGCGCCAGCGAAACCCCTCTTCCCCCGGCTGTAACTTACGTCCCTTGGCCTGTCTCTGGCCACCATCATCTTGCACCACTGCGCAGCCAGCACCTTTTAGCTGCGCACGCCACCACGCACCAAGATATCGTCGCATTTCTTGAGAGCATATAGTACATCCACCCTGGCCGAGCCGCTTCAAGACCCTAGGCCTGTCTCTCCTACCGAGCCACCCTTTCGGCCCTGCCTGGCATCTCGTTTGTTCTTCCGGGACGACTTTCGTCCGTCGATCAGGCTGGTCGATGCCGGCCGCAGCTCGAGCCCACAAGTTGCTTGTCGACGGGACCCGAAATCCGCCTGTTGGTCGAATGTATGCGTCCATCACGATGGCCCAGTGGTATCATCGTCGCAGAGTCTCGCGCATGCCTTGTCGTACGTGTATGCGCTGGTCTCCGCAGCGAAATGGATCCACCTCCACGCCACTCAGCGCCGGAGAGAGGTAGGCTTAGCTTGTTCGATGTCGAGCGAGGCCAATCGGCTGCTCTCTGCGTATATGTGCTACCTCGTGCCTCGAGAGCGGGCTAAGCGCGGCGTGGCGTGGCGTGTCGAGCCGGCTCCGAACTGAGGCGGAGCTGCCTGACTCGATGCCCCGCACAGGCCAGCCGGGCTGATGCTTATTCCGCCATTCACCTCGTCGCCTCGCCTCTCACCACCACCATAAGACTCGAGTGTCTTCATCTTCGACGAGCCGTATCCAGCTCAGCGCAAACCATTCGCCGTCACAAGGCCGGCGACACACTACCTGCACCATGCCGCAAGAGACGCTGACCTTCCCGCCCCTGTACTGCGTTGGTATGTGCCTTTCATCATCATCGATCAGGACAGCTGCTCTGCTCTGGTCTGCCCGTGGCGAACCCTTTCCGTCTCTGAGCCGGCCTGCCTCCCTCTTCTCTCCTACGATCTTCTGCGAAACGGAACAGTCGGTGCATATCGCCTCGCCCACGATCCTTCGCTATGGAAGCCCATGTGGGCCAAGTGCTCCAAGGCAGCCAAGCAGGCCGGCATCGCAGGAGCGCTGTGGGTGAGTGTGGATGGCGGCAGGACAGCAACGGGACCCCTCTTGTCGATCAGCAGCCTGACCAGGACCAAGGTACTTCTCAATCGACTCCCGTCTACAGGCCGTACTCACCTGGCCTCTGCAGCGGCTTATCGTCTACTACTTCATGTCGGCCTCTGCCTCGGTGACGGGCACAAAGGCGTGAGTGAGGACGGCGTCCGCAAGCGTGTCGCTCCGCTGCGAAAGGCGCCAAACGAAACCGAACGGAGCGCTGATACGCTACTCTCTTCCGGCTGCTGCGTCATCCTCGGGATCGATCGGAGCCCCTCTTTAGCATCTATGAAACATTCGTCAGCACGGCGGATCGTGTCGACGATCCCTTGCCCTTCCGAATCCCCGTGCCGAGCCTATACAGTGAGTCCGCCTTCGTCGAGAGGAAAGTCGCAACCCGTGATTTCGGCTAAACTCCTCCCCCACCCGTTGCTTCGACATTGTGAAGCGTTCGCTACCTTGATGTTTGTGATGGGCCAGGTGCACACAATCATGGAGTTTTGGCTACGGAGGCGTCTGCGGGAGTGCCGGAACACAGCCTACCTGGCCACTGTGCGATCGCGCGGCAAGACGGCCGATTGGTGGACCGAGTATTACGAGGAGTTCCAGAATCCGCCGACTGCGAAGGCCATCAAGGACGCCAAGAAGCAGGTCTTCTACATGAAGCTTGCGAGCCCGTTCGTCCGGATGGTGATCCTCAAAGGTGCGCGGAGAGTGCCGGTCGTTCGGACGACGACGCGAGAAGAGAAGTCCAGACGGCTGACCGGTCGTTGCTCCTCAAAACCTTGAACTTGATCTTGCGCGAACAGTCTTTCTGCTGCCGGTCGACTTTGTGCCATGTAAGCGCGATTCGAAGGGTCGAGCTGAGATGCCGCGGGCGGGAACACGACGCTGACCTGGCCTGCTCTGACCACCGTGTCCTGCCCCTTGCTGCGCCGGCGCAGTTTTCGGTATGGCCCTGGGTGCGGCGCTGCGGTCGCTGTCGTTTGGCCGGCTGCTACACCAGTCCTTCTTCGAGGCCAAGAGGATGACGCCGGCCCAGGTCGAGCTCTGGGTCACCGAAAGGCAAGGCTACTACCGCTCGTTCGGCTTTGTCGCTGCGCTGATGGAGCGCGTGCCCTTGCTCGGCCTCATCTTTTCGGTCTCGAACCGGATCGGCGCCGCCATGTGGGCGCACGACCTCGAAAAGCGGCAGCAGGCGCTGCGTGCCGGTGGGTCGGACAGCAAGGTCATGTACAAGGAGAAGCCGACGCTGCGCTCGATCGTCAAGGAGGCAAACATGGCGGCGCCCGCCAGGACGGAGCAGTTCACCGGTGAGGGCTTGGCCGTGTTGCGATCGCATGCGCCGAGCGACGCACGAGCAGCAGCTGCAGAGCGGACCGCCGTGTTTACACACATGTCATTCACGTTTCCGTTGAAATTGATCAGCCCCGGAGCCTCTTCCAGGATCGCTACCCGAAAAGTCCATGAGGCAGCGCAGCGCCGCCGCCGCGCCGACCTCGACGCCGCTCGACGGGGCGCAGTAGGCAAGGAGCAGCACGAAGATGACGACGGCGACGGTTCTACGATGGCAAAGGCGGTGGCGGCGCTCTATATTGTCGGCTACGGCGGCGGTCTGGTTAGCGGCGACTCGGTCGACCTGGACATCGACGTCGGCGAGCGCTGCGCGATGCTGCTTTTGACGCAGGGCAGCACAAAGGTCTTCAAAATGCGGCAGAAGCGAACGCTAACTAGCGGAGGCGGGATAGCGGCAGGGACAGAAGCGGGAGCATACACGAGCGTCGAAGCAGAAGCTCGAACGACAACGCCGGCGACGATGGTCACACAGCAAGCATTTCGATTCCTGGTCCGGCTCCGATCAACGCTGATCCTCCTCCCGGATCCGGTGACGTGCTTTGCCAGCTCGCGGTACGACCAGGTGCAGCGATTCGACGTGCGCGACCGCAAGACATCGACGCTGGTCCTGCTCGACTGGATCACGCCGGGACGGACGGCGGTGCGGCAGTACGGCAGCAGCGGGACGGCAGGCGGGCCCTCTCGCTTCGCCGCCGGTCCACGTCGACCGGAGTTGTGGTCGTTTGAATCGTACCGGAGCAGGAACGAGGTGCGGATCGAGGGCAAGGTGGTCGCGCGGGACGTGCTGCTGCTCGAGCAGGACCTGGAGCTGGACGTTCGACTAGCGCAGGTACCCGAACCGTCAGCAGGTGGCGGAGGTGAGAGGCTGGAGGCGGACGTCACCGAGCTGGCACGTCGCAACGCACCTTACGGCTGCTACGCCACATTGATCCTGACGGGTCCAGACGCACGACGTACCATCTTCCGACTGGCCGATGAGTTCGAGGCAATCCAACAGCGCGTCGTCACGTCGCACCTGACGCCGCTGATCTGGAGCTTGAGCTTCCTGGAAGCTGCAGAACAGCCAGCGTCATCGGATCAGAGGAAAGGTTCGTCGTCGCAGCGTGGCGATCCCGGGTGCGTCGTGGTGCGCGTAGCGGGCAGGGATAGCGAGGCGGTGCGCGGATGGCTCAGGAAACGGCTGGTCGATCTTGAGGATGTGGTTGGGTCCGACCTGTATCGACATGCGTTGGGCGCATAGACCCTTTGTCGCTTCCTTCCTCTTCTTCGGGCTCTTCCTTCTTACTACTATCTGTTCTCCTCTTGTCAAGATCAGGGATAGGATATCTGCTTCGTTACAGCCCTTTTCGTCAGATTGCTAGCGTGAATATGGCCCTGTGTCCCATTATTTTGTGCTTCCTCCTCCGCCCTATCGCGACTCGTGCACCTCTTATCTCTAGACCTGAGCTCTAGCGAGTGGCCGAGACGGCCGTGACGAATCCACCATCGACAGCGATGACCTGACCGGTGATGAAAGCATTGGTGGCGAGGGTGAGGACGAGGCCGGCGAACTCGGTCTCCTCTCCGCCTCGGCCTGCTGGGTTGGCGTGTGCGTCGAGACCGTTGGGATCGCTGCGACCCAAGTCGTCGCTCGCCTTTGTCGTCATCTCGGTGGCAAAGAGGCCAGGTGCGATGGCGTTGAAGCGCAGGTTGAGGTTGGTACGGAAGCGGAGCTCGTGCGCCATCATCTGCGTCAAGTGGTTGGCTGCTGCCTTTGAGGCGTTGTAGGCGTAGTGCTACGTTGGAGGGAAGACATAAGGGCAGTGATGAACGGTGGGGCCTCGTCAGTCTCGATGTCGTTTCCACCTGTATCGCCGATCAAGAGGCCTAGTGACACGACGAGGGACGACCAACTCACGTTCTGGCTCAGCTTGACGATACCCGAAATGCTGGTAATGTTGATCACGGAGCTGGCGAAAGCCTTGCCGGAGGCGGAAGAGGGGGGGCTGTCGTTGCCCTTCGAAAGGAGCGGGAGGAAAGCCATGGTGGCGAAGAAGACGGCGTGCGTGTTGATGCGAAAGACCGAGTCCCAGTCCTGGACGCTCTCGCTCTCGAGGTGCATCTTGGAGTACTCCTGGACCGAGAGGTCGGCAAACTTGTCGCCAAGATGGGTGACAGGACCTTCAACTCCGGCATTGCTGTGGTAAGGAGAAGGGCGGAGGAGAACGTCAGTACCTCACACTACCGCCTGCTGATCTCGACCGTGAGCACTGGACGGATAGACTCACTTGACGAGGATGTGGAGCTTACCATCGGCCTTTTCGACCTTGGAGGCGACTCGCAGGAGATCCTCCTTGGAGCTTACGTCGCCCTGAATGCTGTTGAACGGACGCAGAGTCGCAAGGCAAGCGAAGCATGTCAGAATCCACTGTTTTGCAAGTCCAGCAGAGGGCCAGCCCCATGTTCATGCCGCTGCTCTGCACTCACGCGACGATGCTGCCCTTGAGACCCTTGGAGCGAGCCTGGACGGCCTGGTCGAGCTTCTCCTTCCTTCGTCCGGTAATGTCTACAGGCCAGCGGCATTTGGAAATGGTGATGCGGATCTGTCAGCTACCATTGAGCGCTGAGCGAGACGGCGCAGCGAGCCGGAAGCGGTACTCACAGACTTTTGCGCCATTGGTGGCGAGGGCAACGGCGGCGATGAATCCCAGCCCGGTTCCGCCTCCGGTTACGAGGGCGACGGCGCCGGAGAGGTCAAAGATGTCGGCAGCTGCGAGTGACTGGGCCATGGTGTGATGTTGCATCAGGGATGGCTGGATGGCAGGAGGTGGGGGAACAAGGGAGGGGAAAGGTGGGGTGTTACTGTAATGGAGTGATGGGAAGAGAGGAAGTTGAGGCAGGGGGGTTTTTGTTTGTGTGCTAAGCCGTCGAAGAGCAAAGAAGACATCGCCGCGCCTTGACGAGAGGCAATCTCGCCGAGGCCGACCGCTGTGCGGTAAAGTGACCTGACATCATGGCAGGAGCGGCGGCATCGCTCCCGGACCCTGCGCCGCCCCGCCCACTCGGCGGCAATCTCAGTAATCCGCGCTCAGCAATCCTTGTCTGTGACCCCTCTGCCGGCTCCGAGCCAGACCCTATCCGTCGGAGGTCTCTGCGCGTCTCGTGCGGGTAAACGCGTCCGGCTCCGGGTAGTTGCGCGGTGAGGCCCTCGTGGCGGATACGGCCTGCCGTGATTGCCGCGTGCTACGGGCCGACAAAAGAGCCGGCCCGCGCCTCCACACCTCCGCCACGAGAAGCGAGGTGGCGAGACGCCCTGAACAGCGGAGTACAGGTAGCAGTCTACCTTGTTGGATGTCGTGCGGCCAGTCTGTCGAGTCAAGAAGCACACGGCCCCACCAGCGGCCCAGCATCAGCCGACGGTCCGACGTCTTGTCACGGATGACCCCGCAAACCGCCCTGCCTGTATGCTTCCTCATCCCGCCCCTGGCCTGTATGCTCTCTGCACTCCTCCTCTCTTCCCGCACACCATCCCAATAAGCCCATCCTTTGTCCAATTCCCCCTCCTCCCTCAGCCCTTCCCCCCCCCCCTTCCCTCACTTCAAACACACAAGACAACCATGTCGGCCCTCCCCACCGGTACCGCTCCTCAGAAGCTTGCGTGCGACCCGCCCTTTAGGCACGGTCACGTCGGAAGGTGAGTCGACTAGGCGGCGCTGGTCCGCTCGACTGCCTTTGTGACCATGACTGCGCTTCGAAATTGACACCGCCCTTGCTCCTCTGCGCTCACCTACCCTCGCTACCGGCGCACAGCTTCCTTCGACCCAAGGCGGTGCACGGTGCGCGAGTCTCGTTTGCCAAGGGCGAGACGTCGGCCGCCGAGCTGCGCAAGGTCGAGGATGCTGAGATCAAGAAGCACGTCGACGAGCTGCTCAAGCACGGTATCCGCGACATCACCGACGGCGAGTTCCGCCGAGAATACTTCCACCTCGACTTCCTCAAGCACCTCGAGGGCGTCACCATCACCAAAAATACCCTCGAGCAGAAGGAGGGCCGCGTGCCGCCCACCCTCTCGGTGACGGGCAAGCTGTGACACCCCAAGAACATCGAGGTCGAGAATTTCGAGTACCTCAAGTCGCTCGTCCCTGCCGACAAGCACCATCAGATCAAGATCACCATCCCTTCGCCCACCATGTGCCACTTCCGCGGCGGATGCAAGGCGATCAGCCAAGAGGTCTACCTAGACCTCGAGGAGTTCTTCGCCGACCTCGCCGCTGCCTACCGTCAGGAGATTGACGCCCTTTACGCCGCCGGCTGCCGCTACGTCCAGCTCGACGACACCAACCTCGCCTACCTCACCGACGAGACGATGCGCAAGGGTGCCCAGGAGCGCGGCGAGGACCTTGAAAAGCTGCCGCACGACTACGCCCGTCTGATCAACGCCTCGCTCGCCTCCAAGCCGGCCGACATATGCGCCGCCATCCACCTGTGCAAGGGTAACTTCCGCTCCCAGTTCTTCGCCCAGGGCTCGGCAGAGGGTTACAACCCCATCGCAGATGTCATGTTCAAGCAGCTCAACGTCGACGCCTTCTTCCTCGAGTGGGAAAACGAACGTTCCGGCAAGGACTTCACTGCCCTCCGCCACCTCCCCGAGACAAAGACGGTCGTCCTCGGCCTGGTCAGCTCCAAGCTCGCAGAGCTCGAGGATAAGCAAACACTCATCCAGAAGATCAACGACGCCGCCTCCTACGTTCCCCTTGGCGTCAAGCAGCTCGCTATCAGCCCGCAATGCGGCTTCAGCTCCACGGTCCACGGCAACGAAATTACCCATGATGTCCAGTTCAAGAAGCTGAGCCTCTGCGCCGACGTCGCGGAGGCCGTCTGGGGATCCAAGTGAGCAGCTCGACGATCCGACAAGGCTCGGAAAAAAAAAAAAAAAAAAGTCGTGAACGAACAGGGACATAGTACAAAAGAGACAGGGGAATACAAAGATCGGACCGGAATCTAGGGTTTCTGGCAACTGTCCGTGCGCCCGTCCATGCGAAGAGTGTGTACAGAGAGTGGTAATGCTACAGGGCGATCGGGGCGGCGCAATGGCTGCCACAGTCCGGCAAGAGGAAGACCGAGGTATAGGCAGTAGGGGAGGGAACGGTGGCTTGAACGCCCTAGCCACGGCCTCGCAGTGTCCGCTCGATGGTGATGCGACCCTGGGCCATCCGGTTCTCGAGGTCGCGGATCTGCCGCTCCCCCTCGAGCCGCATTTCCTCTGCCGCGTCGTCGGCCTTCAGCTGGAGCCACTGGCCGAGCGTCAGGCTCCGCTCTTCCTCGGTAAGCTCGAGCGTGTTGAGCTTTTCCAGCTGGGCCAGGGGGGATCGGAGCGGGGCCGGCGAAGAGGAGCGGTCGTAAGAAGACGCCATCGCCTCGGATGAAGGCGCATCGACCTCGTCGGAACAGCCGGGGACCTTCCGCCTCCACGCGCCCTTGGACAACGCGAGCGTCTCGTCGGCCCGCGCATCCGGAACAGGCTCTTTGACCATCTCGACATCGTCCTGCCGCTGCTGCTGCTGCACCTCGGGCTGGGGTTCGGATTCCGTCTCAATCGCAGCCTCGACCACGACCTCGGGCTCGAGCTCCGACTCAGCTTCCGTTTCCGGCTCGGCCTCGGTCTCAACCTCGGTCTCGGTCGTTTCAGCGGCGTCCTTCTTGCTGCCCTTGGTGCCACCGCGTTTCGGCTTGGCGACTGCCGTCTTCTTGTTGTCCTTTGCCTTCTTGGCCGTCTTGGCCTTTGTTGTTGTCGTAGCCGCCTTACCTCTTCTCTTGGGCTTTGGAGTCGGCTCGGCTTCGGGCTGCTCCTCTTGCTCCTCCTCATCTGCCTCGACCTCGGAGGCGGAGGCGGAGGGATGCTCGACGATGGTGCCGTCGGCTTCTTGTCCGATCTCTGACTCTGCGGCCTCGGCGACAGGCGGTTCAGCCTCTGCCGCCGCCTCCGACTCTTCCGCCTCCTCGGGTGTCTGCGCCTTCTTCGACCGACCTCGTGCTCTGGAAGCCTTTCGCGGCATGGGCGTCTCCTCCGCTGGAGGCGGTCGTGTTGGCTCGACCTCGACCGCCTCGACCTCCGCATCCGATGCGGTGGTAGCTTTCTTTGATTTGGCGACGGCTCGACTCGTGGAGCGGCTGGCCGTCCGCGTTGTCTTCGCCGCGGTGGTGTTGGGGCGACCTTTGCCGATGACTTCCTTGGCTGACGCCTTGCTAGCTGCAGGTGCCGCTTCCTCCTCCGCATGCCCTGCTTCATCCTCGCTGTCGTCTTCATCGTCGTGTATTAGCTTCTTGACCCTTGTCGATGCGGTTTTAGCTTTCCGCGTGGCCCGTTTGACCGGCTTGGGCTTCTCCTCCTCTTCCTCATCGTTGCCCATCTCGGCTTCTGTGTTTGTGTCTGCATCCTTGTCGCCCGCGTCCGTGTCGGCTTCGCTGACGGACTCCTCTGCAGCCGCTTCTGCCCTCGTCGCCTTCTTGCCCCGTGTGGTGGTCCGTTTCGAGTAGGTTGAGACCACCCGCTTCGGCTTGCGAGAGAGGACAGCCCCGGTGTCATCTTCGGCCTCGTCCCCGTCCGTCTCCGCCGCTGATGTTGCCGTTTCTGCCTCGACCAGGGTGCAGGTGAAGAAGGCGCAATCGGGCTCGCGCTCCCTGTGCTCGTTGACGGGATCGTCACCCTTCTCCCAGCCTTCGAGGACCTTTTTGCAGTAGGCGCATGTGGCCGTGTCGGGCTCTTCGTCGGTAGGGGTGAAGTGGAAGCCTGCCTCGGCGAGCTTCTTGCTGGTCGGCTTCCAGCCCTTCTTGCCGTCGTAGGGCCAACTGCTTGCAAACGTCTCCTTGCGCGCCTCGACCATCTGCTTGCTGTTAGGCATCAGCTCAGCCTCGGTCCACGTCCACCTCTCCCTCCCCTCGTCGCCGTCGTCGACGTCCTTGGCGAGCTTTCCGATAGCTTTGCTCCTCCAGAGCCTGCACCAGCCGTTGCCGGGAAGGACTGCCTCGAGGCGCTCAAGCGGGTCGTCTCCGGCGCTCCAGTCGGAAAGGGCGGTCTCGTAAAGGTAGTGCACGGTTCTGTCTGGCGAGTCTTCATCGGGGGCGAAGTAGAAGCCGTACTTTGCCAGGACGGCGGGCGACGGGAACGTCGACGTCTTTGCGGTCGAGTATGGCCATACTGGCGTGGTGGGATCGGCTCGAGTCTGCCTGCGCTTGGAAGATGAGGAGGAGGAGGAGACCGCAGCGGAAGGCTTGAAGCTGGCGAGGCGGTTGTCCTCGGAGAACATCGGCTCCATGGCCATTGTCGCGAAAAAGAGATGTGGGGAGGCGCTGGCCAGCAAGCGACCGGATCTGGCTGTGCAGTGTTCTGTGCCGGTCTAAGAGTTGTTGCTCCGTGCGATGGTGGGGAGAGTGAAGTGTTGGGAGCGATCAGTTAGGGAGGGCAGCGTTGATGTAGGAAGGAGAAGGCCGGATGCCGTTGGCGTCGTCGTGCCGTCGGTGACCGGTCGCGAGCTGCAGACTTTGCAGAAAGTCGGTCCACACCAACACACCGCACCGCACTGCGCAACACCTACTTGCCGCCTCCCTCTGGGCGGGCGGGCGGCTTGGGGCCTTGCACCCTACACCGGGGGAGCGGGCGCGGTGTTTTTCCCGCACGTGACGCCTATATGCCGTCGTGGGTCCCCTCGTGCTCCTGTCCCCGCATACACGACCGACCAGTCCATCGGAACTCGCCCTCCGCCTCCGCCTTTGCCTCTGCCTCTGCCTCTACCTCGACCTCGTCGGCTTCGTTCCCGATGGCTTGCGAATGAAGTAGCAAGAAACTTGGCCGCCATCACACCGTACCCCTCTCCAATCGCCTGCTTCCTTCGCCACCGACGACGCCGCACCGATCTCGGCTGATTGAGAATCTTCAAATACTTACCGCCCTGCAACTTCCTTAAGCTCCCACCGGAACGTTGTCACCTTCCACTCCTCCGCCGCTGTCGCCTGCCTCGTCAAAGAAGGCTAGAGTCCGCCTTGTCCGCCTCTCTGTCTCTCGGGCTGCGTCGGCCCACCCTAACGGCGGGACAAGGTTCAGGCGAGACAAAGCCTAGCCGTTACCTCCTTGGCTCACACCTTCACCTCTCCTTACGCCGCCACGGCTGCAATCGCAGCGACGACGACAGCATCCACGTTCCCCCTCTTTGCCCGTCACATCGTCTCTCTGACGCCACGCACTTGTTTACGGCTTAGTCATCGGTCATGGACTTCGGCTCTGTCAGACGGCGCAAGGCGGCGACGACCTACGCCAAGCGCCCGCGCGCTTCGCTGAAGACCGAGCCAACCGCTCTTCAGCGCTCGTCTGGCTCGTCCGGCGACTCCGAACAAGACGAAACGGAAGCGTTGCCACAGCAACCGCCGTTGGCAAAGCCTCGAGCCGCACCCTCTCGCGACGCCCAACCCTTCCCGCGCCAGAAGGCCACACCTCGGGCGGTGGTCCCTGTCCCGACGGCCGCGGCACCTGCCGTCTCCAACGCCAGCACGCAGCCAGCGAGAAGTCATACAGCTCATCAAGCTCCGTCACGGTCACAGTCGGCCTCGCCGAAGAAAGCCTCGCCATCTCGCAGGGGCAGCGCCGCACGACTAACGCCGAAGTCAAGGGCCTCGGCCTCGCCGAAAAAGCAGGCGGCCAGACCGGGCCTCGAGGGGAGGCCCGCCAGAGACCTCGATGACATCTTTGAGCTACACAGCCCCAGGCTAGACGACTCTGACTCGTTTCCGCTACGCGCGAGAAGCAGCAGCAGCTCGTTTGAGGCGGCCGCAGGGCCGAGCGGCAGCAGCGCCAGCGCCGGCAAGCTTGACTCGCCCCTCTTGGCGGGGTCCAGCCTACCAACCCTTGAGAGGCCCGCGTCGCCCAGCCTCGACGCCCCCTTGCCAGCCAAGAGGACCAAGCTCTCCCAGCGCATGGCTCCGCGCACTTTCAAAAGGGTCGCCACCACCGAGATCGATACACTCCCGCAGCCGCCGACTGGTGCGAGGACTCTCAGACGCACAGAGACCGACCCGTTTGCTGGTAGGCGACTACAACTTGACCAAGGCGAGCCCGTCGACGTGCACTCGCAGCCGAGCCTGCTGACGCCCATCCCGAGCCAGGGCGTCGATGGGGACGCCGCCAGCGTAGCGAGCCGCTCCCTCCCCGGCTCGCCCCGCCGCGCTAGGATAGCGTCCGAAGAGCCACAGCGGGACGCAGCCTCGCGCCAGAGAAAGTTCGCCGCCATCTCTCAAGCACCCACCGCCACCGCGAAGAGGACATACGGTCACCACCGCAGCTTCCTGGCCGACCGCATCGAAGACCATCTGCTGCCCGGCGGGCCCGAACAGGACATCCAAGGCGGCGGACCTTCCGCCAACGGCCATCATCCAATCACGAATGGCAGCGCCAACATCGAAAACGAAATTGAAAGCCAGATTCTCGGCGCCGGACAGTCGCTGCTGCCCCCATCGCCGCCGTCGAACTCGGCTTCTGCGGTCACCGCGCTGGCCTTTGGCCTTCAGCCGGCGCGCGAGAGCTACGCCGATCTGCTCAAAAAGTGGGGTGATAATGGTGAAGAGGACATCGAGTGGGACGAGTCGCAAGACCCGACGTTAGCGCTCAAATCAATCACGTCGCTGCGTTCGGCCGGAGAGCTGCGGCGCTTCAACGATGATCTCGAGTATCTCTTCTCCGGTCTCAGCCCGTCCGGCAGCCTCTCGATCCGTCGCAGCTCGGCGGTCGAGTTTGTGCGCCTCGTCTGCGGCAATCCGGACACCTCGCTGGTCAGTGGGATCCTCGCCAACGACACCGAAGATGCAGCCGCCTCGGCGCTATCGGCGGAGTTTCTGCGCAAGCTGAGGGCGGTCGAGGGCGTGGTAAGGGTGTTTGACCTCTTCCGCGAGGCCTCGGCGGGCAGCGCCGTCGACGACGTGCTTGATCTCGCTCTGGTCATGTTTCTTGGCAGGGTGACCAAAAAGGCATCGACTGCCGAGCCGATCCTCCGCGAGCGCCGCTCCGAGATGCTCGAGTGCCTTTCTTCCATGCTGGCGCGCGCCTCAAAGGGTGGAGACGAGCGGAGGGACGGGCTGGTGCGCTTGCGACTCACCGAGACGACTGGTGTCAAGCCGCTGGGCAGGAGCGAGCGTTCTGCGCTGCAGGAGCTGCGGTCGACTGCGATCCTCTCAGATCTCTTCCTCGTCGGCTCGATCCATCCGAGCCTGAAGAACATGATCCTGGGCACACTGTGTTCGACGTCATCGCTGCACAAGAAGATCGGCGGCGAGGTACTGCGCCAGATGGTCCAGCCGGAAGGAGGGATGGAGGAGCTACCGACGCTCTTCCACACCGTCTGGCAGAATTACGTCGGCGAAGGGCGCAAGAGCAAGCAGAGGCTGGCAGACTATTCCAAAGGGCTCGAGATTCTCACGCACAAGCCTTTCGACACTTGGCCCGACCTCGATGGCATCGACCTGTGCGTCCGTTTCATCGATCGATGCATGGAGATGCTCTATGTGGGGATTGGCTCGTCGGTCGCTTTCCACCCTGAGGTGCTCGACAGCACCGTCGACATCCTACGCGCGGCGCTGCAAGTCGCCCCGTTGTCTTCCTCTGCAGCGGCAGCCTCGGAGGAAGACGTTGTAGAGAAGAAAAGGGAGAGGGAGGCGGTCGATGAGCGCGCGCTGCAAGTCATCAGTGGCGTTATCAAACTCTTGCTTGACCTGACGCAGATCGACGCCGAGTGGGCGTACGCCTTCGCCACGTCCAACGACCTGATAGCGACGCTGGTTCGGACCATGTTTCTTGCCGAGGCCTCGGCGGCCAGGAGCGCAGGAGAGCCGAATCGCACGAGCCCGGACGCAGCGCCCACCTCGTCGCCTGATGCGGTAGACAAGTACGCCCAGAGGATCTCTGCGCTTCTCAATGACCTCGTCCACCTCTCGCTGGCGGCCATCACCAATCTCTTGCTCAAGCAGGAGGGCACGATGCGCAATTCGCTCCTCAAGCTGAAGCTGAGCCCGCACTGCTGGCACAGGCGAGCGTGTGCGGTCCGGTGCCGCTGCGGTGACAAAGACCGCTGCCTCTCGCTGCTGGCTGGCCTCTTCTTCCGCAAGCACCGTCTTGCCGCCACGGCGGGAGACGGCGACGCAGCCTACCTGTCTAACTCGCTAGCGACGGCCATCGCCCAGTTCGCGGTCGGTGGTGAGACCTACCTTGAAGCGGCACAAGCCGCGGCCGATGCGGCGTTTGTTGACGTTTACGGCGACGAAACAGAAGGGCGCGGCTTCACGGTGCTGCTGGATGCTGTCGAGAAGTTTGCAGCGGACATGCAGAAGGACGACGCATACAAGGGGCAAGCGGCGGTGGCAGCAGAGGAAGGTGTGGAACGAATCGAGTGCGAGGGGGCGCAACGCGAAGGGGATGATGTAGCGGCCGAGGAGGCCGGAGCGCTGATCAAGGAGCTGGCGCGCGAGTTGAGGACGATGGTGACCAGGCGATAGATAGAACGGAACCTTGTACGAAGTAAATGCTGCTGTATCCATATGACACTTCCTCTTTCCCCCACGTCACGGTGCACATTGTTCCTGATCGATGGCATTCGCATGTGCCGAGACTAGGCTGTATACGAGGACAGGGGAGACGAAGGTCTTACTAGGGGCCCCTCGACGACGACTCGCCGCGACCGAGGCGAGGTCTTGTACTGGAGCGCGTGACCTGTATCCATTCCTGCCCTAGTTGCGCGGCCTTATCCTCCTGCCTCTCCTGCGATGGCCCTTGATCGTCGCCCTGCTGACGGCGCGGTCCGCCATTGTCTAGTTGCTGCTCTGCCTCTGCAGCGTCGATGTTGTCGTCCTCGTCTTGCTCCGATGTAGCGGGGTGGGACTGCGCTTCGTTGCCATTGCTGAGGGCATCGTTCTGCAGATGTCCGATATCCGGCATTCCGGGGACGGAAGAAGAGGGAGACTCGACGTCCGACGGTGCGACGACGTTGTCTTTCGAAGCTGAGGCGGCCGAGGCGACGACCGTACTGCCGACCCTCTCTCTGCCCTTTTTCGACACACCCGCCGCTTTCCTCCTCCTACCACCCGATGCTGCCGCCTCGCCGGTTCTTGTAGATTCGCTCGTCATCGACTCTGTCCTGCCCCTTCCCTCTTGCGCATCTGCATGAACCGTTGTCGTCGAGGAAATCTTCGACCGCCTCCGCAAGAACGGCACGAAAGCCATGATCCAGTCGATCCATCTTTTCCAGCTGCGAGCCCGTTTCGCCATCATCTTTTCGGCCCTCCTGCGTTCGAATGCGGCTCGGTACCTTTCGTAGCCATCTCGAAAGTCTGGCGATACTTTGGTGGAAAAGATGAGTTCGCCGCGCGAGTTCTGGGCGGGCGGTATTGGTGGTATCGCGGCGCGTTTCGGCGTCGCTCCCCCTGTTGCGGTAGATATCGGTGGGCGCTGACTTGCCAAGGCGGCGGTCTGGTTCCGGCTGGTCGCGGGAGGTGGGGGTGTGATGGAGGCGGAGAAGAAGGAGAGGAAGGAGCGTCGACCAGGGTGGACGCGCGTGTTGAGATACATGTTGAAGTTGCGGAGCGAGCGGTTGGCCTGTGGGACGAACTTGTTGGCTGCCCGGATGCGTTCGGCGTGCATGCCGCTGGCGAAGAAGAGGAAGAGGGTGGTGAGGCAGATGAGGAGAAGGGAGAGGATGAGGTAGTGGAGCGGGACGGACTGCAGGGAGAGGGCAGAGAGAGGGGAGAGACGGCGAGCGGGAAGTGGGGGGAGAGGATTGGTCAGAGGAGGCGCAAGGCTGGCAAGATCGAGGGGGAGAGAGATTGGAGAGTCGACCGGCGCACCTCTTTGCGGTCGATGAGGACGTGGTAGCTCAGAAAGAGGATGAAGGCGACAGAGACGGCCAGGAGGGCTGCAGCGCCGCATAGGGAAGAGTTGCTCAGATGTCAGCGAGTGCCACGGGCGTCAGTGGATGTGTGGGCAAGGGGGCGATGTGGGAAAAGATGGACAGGAAGCGCGACTGACTTTGGTACTTGTTCTTCCTGGCGTGTAGCCTGGCGGCGTTCTGTTTGAGCCTCTCCTCAAAGATGAGGAGGTCGCGGTAGGTGTTGGCATCTGGACCGGGGGTGTAGGGGGACAGCTGGACGTGCTGGTCGTTGCGCTTGGAGGCTGGACGCTGTGCGGGCATGGCCTAGAGGGGTGGTAGGGGGGTGGGAGGACAATGGTGATCCTGCCGCCTAGCGGGGGGGGGGAGAGAGGTTGGCGGTGGGAGGTGGCGAGATGGAGAGTAGTGGTGAGGTGGTGGCTGCCTGACAAGGCGGGCCGTGCGAAAATGTGGAGGAAAATCCGGCCAAATTTGAGGCAAGGGCCGTGCGCACTTTGCCCCGCCCACCGACGACACCACAACCTCCATCAGTACCCACTACCCTCTTGCCCCATCCTCCTCCTGCACAAACCATGGCAGCTTCCTGACCCAACTCGCCTGCACTTGTCCACGTCCAACCCCACCCCGACCCCCCTACGACAACACCGGCGCTCGCATGTCACAGCCATGAACGCCTCCTGGGCCCCCCTCTCGCCCACAAAGCGGCACTCCCTCCTCCCCACCGCACTATCCATCGACACCATCGCACCCACCAGATCACAGCAACGCAAACCCACCACCCCACTCGACCCTTTCGCCTTCGGCAATATCCCTTCGGCCGTGGTACAGCGCATCTTTGATCATGTCGCAGTAAACGACCTGCACAAGTGCGCCCTCGCAGCACGCCCACTCGCACGCTTCGTCGCAGACGAGCGCCTCTGGGCACGCAGGCTAAAGGCGCTTGACTGGCAGTCCGTAGACGGCCTAGATATTACCTACCAGCCAGACCTCTCCACCCTTCCCGCCTCCGATAGGCTCACCAATGACCCCGCACGCACCGCAAGGCAAGCCAACGTTGCCACCGCTTCGACGGCCGATGACGACTTTGGCGACTTTGAGACGGCCGACGACGACGCACTCGATGCTGCAGACGACGACTCGTTCGGTGGCTTCGCCTCGGCCGACTCTGCCTTTGAGCGGAGTGGACAGACATTCGCCAATGCGCCCGTCTTCTCCTACCGCGTCAAGTCGTCCCTACCAATGCCTTCGTCCGACCGCAACTCAGCCTACCAGACCTTCAAGCGGATAGCCGTGGCCCTCAAGCCTTTGCTCAGCTCCCTGACCAGCGAGGCGACTCCAACCTCGTCGCTGCTCTTCTCGCATCCGGGCTTCTCCTCCCTCAAGTCGCAGGCGACCGCCCTCGGCAACATCGCCCGCTTCACCGGACCCATCGTGCTAGGCTACCTTCCCACGGCCCCCTTGCCTCCGCGAGACGCCGAGCCCGACGGCCAGATTGAACAGAGGGTCTGCCATGAACGCCAGGCGGCGCTCCATCGGCTGCACTCCAACGTGAGAGAGGCCGCCGACTACCTCGAAGGCATCCTCCTATCGGCATTCGAAGGCGCAGACGCACGGCGATCCGATGCCATCAGGGCGGGACAGCGTGGCATGGACGTACAGAAGAGCGTCGAGAGGAGCGAAGAGGCGATGCACGAGCATGCCGACCTCATCTGGAGGCTGGCGCGGTCCATCAAGGATCTCTCTGGGCCAGGGCTAGACACGAACCTCATGGACGGTCTGCACGACGCAATGTCCGGTTTCCTAGACAGCATCGGATCGTCGGCGGCGCAGTCCTTCCTCGAAAAGAGGGACGTCCTCTTCCGCAAGGTGGATCACGATCCGGAGCGTAACATTGTCTCGACCGGGGCTGGCGTAGCGCTCGACTTCACTGCCATGGACAGCTTCATGAAGGAGCTGCTGGCCAGCGTCAAGGAAGACGGCTCGCTGATCGCCCGCGTCTTCCCCGAGGAACAGGACGTGCTCCTGGCCTTTGCCAGCCGCATAGCTAATGAGGTCATGGCCGGATATGTAAATTCGGTCCTCCGCAAGGCGCGCGCCCTCTCCGTCCATCTCTACCTCCAGTCGTGCGCCGCCACCTTTACCCAGGCCTGTCGTCTCGTCGAAACCTTGACGTCGATAGAGCCAAAGCGATCGAGCATCACGCTGCAGAGGTGCGAGCCAATCGTCTTTGCCATGTGGGAGTCACACATGGACGAGTACCTCCAGGAGGAGCGCGACTGGGTCAAGGACGTCATGGCTCAGACCTGCGACGAGAGCGGAACGGTGAGTGGTAGGACAGGTCAACAACGCACAAGTGAGTGACCGGAACGCCTAGGTGCAACCGCATGCTGACTGCCGGCCTTTCTTCCTTTCACGTCGGCCTTCTCACGTTCCGGCCGGGCTTTCCAGAGCGAAAGCACGGCGACCAATATGGACGCCGCCTTCCTCAACTCGCACAACCCGGCGGCCGTCAAGCGCAACGTCCTCACCGGCTTCAAGGACGTCCTCCTAATGCCCGTCACCGTGGTGCCTCGTGCAGCGGGAGTGGTGGGCGGCGCCGTCATCCGGACGGCCGGCAGCGGCCTGTCTCAGCTGAACCCGCTGCGATGGCAGAGCAGCTCCAGCTCGTCAACGCCGAACAAGGCAGCTACCAACGGCGGTCCAACCACCCCATCCGGCCTGTTGCGGTCGGGCACGCCGTCCAACGCGGAAAAAGGCTACGTCGACTTCAGCAATGGCGGCGCAGACTTTGCCATTGATGACGACCAGGATGACGATTTGGCCGACGTCGACGAAAAGGCGACAGGGCTGTCGCTCGAAGACAACGAGTGGTCATCCGAGATCGACGCGTGGGGCGGATCGAGCCGGATGGAAAAGACCGCGTCGACGGTCTCGTCAATACCAAGCGTTATCAAGAACAGACAGTCGCTTAAACCGGCAGCTGCGGCGGCTTCACCCTCGTTGGAAAGCAGCGACGATCTGCGGCAATCCTCGAGCGCCGCCAACGGGACAACGCCGTCTCGCTTCTCCCGGCTTCAGATGCTGCTGAGCCTAGACACAGTTCTTCAGCTGATCCAGCTGAACCGAGAGTCGCTCAAGCGGATGGAGACGTTCACGCGGTACACGGGTTCATACGGAAAGCGGGTCAAGGAGGAGATGGAGGAGATTGCCGTCCTCTTCTATCAGTGTTTGGGCGAGAGGCACGTCGCACCCGGCTTCGAGAAAGCGTCGGCGCAGATCAAGTTTTGGAAGCCGTCGGAGCACGCCGCCAGCGCCGCGGTCGAGGTGACGACGGGAGCGGCGTCTGACGAGACGCAGGTTGCACCGCTCGTCCACTTTTTAGAGTTGGTCCATGTCGGCGATACAATCCAACAGATGGTCCAGGTGTACTACGACCAAGAGCTGAGCCGACACATCGACCGGACCGACTTCCTCAACGGTGTGGTGCGCGAAAAGAAGCGCTTCGAAGGGTCCCTGGACGAGAGCGTAGCGAGCGGACTGAATGTCGGCATCGACCTGCTGATGGGCCAGGCGGAGTGGCTCATCACCACGCACCAAGATCCGAGGGACTACTACCCAGAGCCTGGTAGGGACCTGGATCTGGCCAACCCGACAAGGGCGTGCAGGGAGTGCGTGGAGTGTCTGAGGGTACATTGTAAGATGCTAGTCGGCAGTACGGACAAGACGGTGCTGGAGGTGTTCTACCAGGAGGTGGGGATGCGGTTGCACGCGTAAGTCGGCCCCGTCCTTGGCCCCTTCTCGAAAGCAGCAGCACATGTCGAAGTCACATGAACACACACTGACCTTGTCCTCCTTCGCTCAC
The DNA here is from genome assembly GCA_900291925.1 of Thecaphora thlaspeos. Classification (NCBI taxonomy): domain Eukaryota; kingdom Fungi; phylum Basidiomycota; class Ustilaginomycetes; order Urocystidales; family Glomosporiaceae; genus Thecaphora; species Thecaphora thlaspeos. The sequence continues at coordinate 478,683 of UWYS01000004.1, read as the reverse complement.
CTCGGCTCCTACTCGCAGCATAATATGCAAACACCTCAAACGACAAATCATCTCGCTCGACGGCGGCTTCAAGGTGATTGCCGACTTGAACGCCTACCAATCTTTCATCGCCTCGCTACGTCAGCCAACAGTGACGACCTACTTTGATGCGCTCAAGATGCTGGGAAACCTCTACATCATCGACAACCCAAAAGAGCTCGCATCCATCGTGCGCGACGCCAACATGTTCAACGGCACCTTGTCACCCGAGGATCTCTATGAATTCTTACAGGTGAGTCCATCCGTGCCTCGAGAATCAGAACGAGGTGAGGGAATGAGGATACTGACGAGCAGGAACGCCCGCTGCAGGCAAGGTGCGACTTCAAGGCTATCGAAAAGGCAATCGACAAGGAGATCTACGGATTCAAGGCCACCGAGGATTGCTGCATCATGTAGGCACGCGGACAGGCAGGCAGACAGGCAGGCAACATCTCTGCTGCTGGTGTCATCAGTAAGCACACAAAGAGTCGCAGAAGGTGTAGTGTAAGGACACTGCTATTATCTCTTTCTTCTTATCCAGGGATAGCGATGCGACTGGTGGCAAACGCAGAGGGCGACATAAAGAAAACTACGACGAGAAAAATCAGACAGTCGAGAAGAGAAGAGACACGATGCAGCTTGGCGGACGACGATAGGATGGGCTTGAACGGTCCTCCGTCTGGTGGCCCTTTTGCGTTTTGAGGAGAAAGCACGGGATACGACGAGAGCAAAGGTTGAGTCGGAGCAACGACGTCTAGGCCTTTGTCACCTCGATGGCGTCGTCGACGATGGCCTGGGGCTGCTCGATGTTGCTGAGCGCGCTGAGGAGGGCCTTGAGACCGGCGGCCGTGATATCAACATCGATGCCGACGCCCCAGAAGCCTACGGCCTTTTTGCTGCCTACCTCCTGCACCTCTTCGGCGCTGATGAGCTCGACGTACGAGGCGGCTTGGGCCTTGACGAAGTTGCCCTTGCTGTTGGAGGGCTGCTGCTTCTGGCCGACGCTCTGCGACCCCTGCTTGGTGATGGCGTGTTCGCTGTACTCGCGCAGGTTGGCCTTGATGCCGAAGGCCGACTCGACGGCGTCGAGGAAGGCAGACAGGGCGCCGTTGCCTCGGCCCGAGATGTCGTGCACCTTGCCGTCGCGCGCAACCTTGCCCGTGAAGCGACGGTAGCGCGGCGTCTGAGCACCGTCGGCAGAGGCCTCGTCGTCGGCGGCCGCATCCGAGGAGACATCATCGGAGAGGGAGAAGCTCTTGAGCTGGTAGCGTCCGTCGTTCTTGCCCTCGAGCGAGCCGAGGTGGTAGGTTTGGTTGAAGATGCGCGTGATGTCGTCCGACGTCATCTCCTTACCCGTTCGGTCGGCCACCTCCTGGACGACCTGGTAGAAGGCAACCTGCATTCGGCGGGGCAGGTCGAGGCCGAGCGACTGCGCCACCAGGTAGGCGACACCGCCCTTGCCAGACTGCGAGTTGACGCGGATCACGGCCTCGTACGTACAGCCGAGGTCGGCCGGGTCGATGGGAAGGTAAGGGATCTCCCAGGTCGGGTCGCCGTTGGCGTTCCTCTTGGCCTGGGCGGCAAAGCCCTTCTTGATCGCATCCTGGTGCGAACCGCTGAAGGCGGTAAAGACGAGCTCGCCCGCGTACGGGTGTCGCGGGTGGACCGCGATGTCGTTGCAGCCCGAGACGACCTCGACAACCGACTCGAGGTCCGAGAGGTCCAGCTCGCCCGGCTGGATGCCTTGGCAGAAGAGGTTGAGCGCAAGCGTGACAATGTCGACGTTGCCCGTGCGCTCGCCGTTGCCAAAGAGGCATCCCTCGACGCGATCGCCGCCGGCCAGCAGGCCCAGCTCGGTCGCGGCGACGGCGCAGCCTCGGTCGTTGTGCGGATGGAGCGAGACGATGATCTCCTCGCGCCGCGAGACGTTGTTGCAGAAGTACTCGATCTGGTCGGCGTAGTGATTCGGCGGGCCGATCTCGACGGTGGCGGGGAGGTTGAAGATGATGCGGTTCTCGGCGCTCGCCAGGCCCCAAGCGTCACGCACCGCCTCGCAGATCTCGACGGCAAAGTCCATCTCGGTCTGGGTGAACGTCTCGGGTGAGTACTCGTACTTGAAGTTGGTCCCGCCGTTCTCGGGCTTGCTGTACTCGTCGACCAGTTGACGGACAATCCTTGTTTGCTTGACGGCCAGGTCGATCGTCTGCTGCTTCGAGTTGCCGAAGACGACGTTGCGGAAGAGCGGCGACGAGGCGTTGTACATGTGCAGGATGACGTTCTTGGCGCCCTTGATGGACTCGAACGTCCTGCGGATGAGCTCCTCGCGCGCCGGCGCAAGGACCTGGAGGTAGACGTCGTCGGGGACCATGTTGTTCTCGATGATGTGCCTAACGAAGCCAAATTCGGTGTCGCTGGCCGAGGGGAAGGCGACCTCGATCTCCTTGAAGCCGACCTCGACGAGCTTCTGGTAGAGCTTGAGCTTCTGCTCGCCCGACATGGGGTTGATCAGGGCCTGGTTACCATCGCGCAGGTCGACCGAGGTCCAGATAGGCGAAGCCTTCGGGACCTTGTTCGACCATGTGCGGTTGGGCAGGTGGATGGGCGTGTAGGGCTTATACTTGTCGCCGGGAATCATGGGCGCCATGGTGGGCAATGGGGTGGGTGCGGTGGTACGAGGCGGCGGCGGGTGAGTGAGGAGCTGGCCACGGGAAACGGCGGAAGAAGAAGGGGGTCGGGGAGCAGGTGCGGGTGCGGGTGCGGGTGCGGGTGCGAGTGCGAGTGCTAGCGAGCGAGCAAGCTCGAGTGGTGTGTGGAGGCAGTGAGCGCTGTAATGCGTCCTCGAGGGATATGTGTGCTGTATGGCGGTGTTGGCGGGCAGGAAGGAAGATGGGACCGGGGCGGGTTGGCCAAAGTGGAGCAGAATAATGGTGCGCTGACTCGACCCTCTTGCCTGCCTGCTTGCACCCACTCTCTCACACAGCCCATCTTTCGCACGTGATGCAGATCCAGGGTTAGACCCGTACACGCCTCCCATGCGCCCTCACACTGCACCCCTCTCTGTGCTTCTCATGGCCATCAGACTACCCTTTGTCGGCCTATCTTGCAGCGCTGCACTGCTCGACATAGGCACCAGCGGGACCACGTCCTCGAACACCATGCCACCGTCACACGAGAAGGGAAAGGCACGATTGATTTTTCTACGCCGCCGCCGCTGCTGCTGCACGAGCTTGTCATGACGACGACATCGGGAGGACAGAGGCGTCGAAGGCGACGTTCTCCTGCACCTTGCCGTCAGCCGTCTTGATGGTGATGGTGCCGTCCTCGTTGCCAAAGTAGGCCGCCTTGCACATGTTGCAGAACAGGCCGACCTCGACCACGCCCGTCAGCAGCTTGATTTTCACCAGCAGATCCGACGGATCCTTCGTGTACGAAAGCGGGAACGGCGCATCGATGCAAAAGTTGCTGTTTTTGACGAGGGGCGAGGTGAGCCAAGTCAAAGGCATCATCGTCAGCCCCCATACTTTTTTGCGGGGCATGTATGCGCGACGGCGACGGCGACCGCGGCATTCGAATGTCGTCGAGACTCACCCGTTGTCCGTGACGACGGGACCGGCCTTGGCCTTGCCCATACGCAGCTTGGCCTCGGAGCTGCCCATATGCTTGAGGTTCTGCAGCACCTTAGCGAACGCAAATGGAGCCACCTCGATCGGGATGCCCTGCAACCACTTGGTGCCGAGTTGCGTGCCGTTCTTGCGATAGTCTGCCACGACGATAAAGTCGGTGGCCGCCTCGGCCAGCACCTTTTCGCGCAGTTGGCACGCTCCTCCGCCCTTGATGCAGTTGAGAGCGTTGTCGACCCTGGGGCAGTTGACGGGGTGAGGGTCGGAGGTTGGAAAGTTCGTCGAGTCAGTACGGGTCCAAGATCGTTCGGTCGTGGATCCAGTCATCGGCAAGCACAACTCACTCGTCGGCGCCGTCAATGGTCACATCGATCGACGGAAACGAGTCGACGTCGGCGACCTTGAGACCTGTGAAGAAACAGAAACGAGGGAATGAGGTCCGGCGTGCCTCGGTATCAGCCCAAGCTGTTCCATCTGCCGCTTTTGGCTCCCTGGACCCGTGCCGCCGGCGCGGCCGCCACGGCAAAACCGCTCCGTGATTAAACGGAGTAAAAGCGAACCCACCTGCTTTGAAGATAAGCTCCTTGGATTGGAAGCCAGTGGGGACGAACCACCTCTTTTCGTTGAGGGCAGCACCCTGCTGCGCGATCCTCTTGACGACGTACGGCACCGTTGAGCCTACGAATAGCGAACAGCCCGGGGAAAAGCAGGCAGGGAGATATGAGATGCTTCGATTGGTGAGCCTGCAAAGAGTCGCGATCGCTCCACGCTCTCGCATCGCTACGCTCGGCCACAGCTTTCACTCACCCGAGCCGATGCCGATGACGGTGTGCTCCGGCTTGACGTGGTTGTCGACGGCAGCGTAGGCGGCGGCGCGCTTGGCACTCTCGACGGGGTCGAGCTCGCGGAGCTGGAAGCTCTTCTGCGGGGAGCTGTTGTTGTTGGCGGCGGCCTGCTGTGCGGACATGATGGTGCGAAGCTGCGAAAGACGATGCGCGGATGTGGAGCTGTTTCGAAGCCGAAGGCTGTGACTGCTGCTATGGACGAGCAGGGGAGGAGAGTGGGTGACGGTGGTGGTACCGGCTAGGGTGCGAAGTGATCTGGCAGAACGTTGCAAGTGGTGGTGAAAGGTCCTGAGGGAAAAGAGAAGCGATCGACCGACAGACATGGATCAAGGAACAGAACAAGAAGTAGAGGAACAAGAACAAGGGTCTGGAGGCAAGCTCAGACCTTCCGATCCTTCCGGCGAGACGAGCACGGCGGCGGCAGAAAGCGCGCTCGCCCCACCCTCGTTCAAAGGCAGGCCGCCGCCTCCGCCTGTCGACTGACGCTTGCCTGCATAAAGGCATCCCCCGAGCAGATCGGGCGCCGCTTCCCTAGTATCGGGCTGGCGGCTGAGCCCGATGGCCCTACGTCCAGAGCTCGGGAAACGGGCGTGTGGCGGAGGGCGGCAGCACCACCGTGCATTTTCAAGAAGCGCGCAAGGGTCAAGGGTTTCGTGACTTTCTTGGCCTCACGCATGTCGCCGCCGGCCTCGCCTCTCGATCTGCCACCTCCTTCGAGGAGCACAACAGGCTTCAGCCCTTAGAGCTTACCTACATAGCTTACTTACCTCCCGCTCATCGTTGATTTTGATCCTTTAGCCGTCCTACTGAACGACGAACCAGCGATGAGGAAAAGGCGTACGTTATGTGAGATTCAAGATTTATTACATACAACAGCTGTATGGCTGAGCTGTATGAAAGCAAGAAAGCCAGCTAGCTACTCGGTATGTATGCCGGGTGCGGGCCGATGGGATGGAGACGTGTTGCCGTTCGTCTGCCGCCACTCGTGCGCCCACAGTTTTCCGTCGCCGAGCAAGCTCTCAGGCTTTGCAATAATTAGCCTGGCAGCACGAGCTAGGGGTCTTTGCAGCGAAGGGAAAGCAAAGGCCTCGAGGGTCAAGGGCGTGCGGTCGGTGCAGTACCGTGCTGCTGGCCCGGCCCGGCCTAGGCCCTACCTCTTCGCCCGGAGCGTTCGGTAAGAGCTTGTCACGGGCAGCCTACTTTTTGTATTTAATTTTTTCAATTTATTGTTGTTGCGAATTTTGTTTTTTCTGGCCCCGCCCGGCCGTTTCCTTTTCAAATTTTCGTCGCAAGCCCGAGCGATGGCATTTTTGATTTGATTGAGGCCCGACGCACCGACCGTTTGGAGAGGGGCTACTGAATGACGGCGCCTCTTCCCATCTAACTAGCCCCTTTTCTGCTGGCGCTGGCCAGCGGCGGCGGCGGTGGTGCAAGACGAGGCGGACGATGAAGAGGGTGCAGACGGGCGGGCGAGGCAAACAGGGACGGTGCGAGCGAGCGCGCTTGGCTTCGTGCCCTTTTTGCCTTTTTGCCTGCCTGTTTGAATCGAGTCCTGTTGGCTTGGTGAGCAAGACAGACGACCCTTGAACCCGACCGACCCCACCTCACTCTCGCGCTCACTGGCGGACCATCCCGCCTCCCCTCGACCTATCCTCCCTGCCTCGCCTTCCCCTCCGTCCCCCATCATCGTCTCCTCCTCCGCCTCAAGCACGTCAGCTAATTGCTGCCGTCTCTCTCCCTCCCTCTTCCAACTTATATCGCAAAGAGCCCGCCCAGACCTTGACCACCGTTTCGTGCCTCGCCACTGTACCACCGCCCCGCCACTTCGCAAGCGCTTCCTCTCGTACCTTTCACTCCGTATCCGCCTCGACAAGGAAGCCATCGCAAGCGCATCCGATAGCAGCCGCCACAGCAGATATGACCGCCGCCTCGACACATCAGACCGACTCGCAGGAGGGTACATTAGAAACGGGCGCCGCGGCCACCGAGCCCGGCGATAAACCGCCGCCACCTGCTGTCACCTCTCGCCCCCTAACAGACGAACCTACCATTCGTCCCAACGGCAACGCGCCCAGCCTCGCTGACTGCGATCCCAAGCCTCTGATGACCACTCCGTACGCCGATCGCATTCTCTCGGCCGCCGGGCAGCAAGATGGCCGCCCATATGACCCCGGCGAGGAACGCGAGATTCGTGCGCGCGAGATGATGGTCGCATCAGACAGCGAGACCGAGTCCAACCTGTCCCGTCCCCCTTCGCCGGACCGCCACCGATACCCCAAGCACCGACTTAGTGGCCTCCAGAGCAAGGACCAGACGGTAGTCAAGCACGGACAGGAGTCGTTCGGCGGTAGCAACGGCGGAGGCGGTGGCGTTGTTAGCTCCGACCTCACCTCGAGGCTCGAGCTGGCCAGGGAGAACAGTCCCTTTGACATCCGCGCCACCCTAGGACACGGCGACGCCCGGGTCCTCTCGGCCCAGCAGGAGGCCATCATGAACGCCACCCCGGGCCGCACCAGCCCTCCGTCGCAGCCATCCTCGCTGTCGTCCTCGAGGCGGCCCTCGCTGGCCAACGGTCAGAACTCTTCTTCCGGTGGCGCCGCCGTTAAACCTGCCAGCAGGGCCGCATCGCCTCCGCCGCGCGCAATGTCACCGTCCAAAGCCCCTGCTTCGACCAAAGTGAGCCACAACACGCTCAACGGACCCAACGCGCTCACTCAGGCGGCGGCTGCGGCAGCATCTGCCCCTGCGCTTGCATCCAAGGTGTCCCCGACCTCTGAGGTTCCTCCGCGCGCCCAGCAGGGCGTCAACGGCAGCGGCGAAAAGGAAAAAGAGAAGGAAAAGGTCAAGGAGAAGGGCATGCTTCGGCGGATGCTGTCCAGCGCGACGGGCGGCGACAAAGACCGTCATCCGGCCGACCGCGACAGCCCGTCTAAGGACCGGCCCTCGCCTCGGATCGGCAGCCAGCAGAGCAGCGGCCACATTTCGCCGGTTCGCTCTCACTCGGCCAGCCGCGAGTCGACGCCTCCCACCAGCCCGCGGAACGAGCACAGCGACGCCGGGAGCATGCTATCGTTCAAGAACTTTGACATCCAGAGCCCGCCCAAAAACCAGCCGCCGAGCCTCAACGTCTCGCTCAAGCGCAACGAGGCGTCCAAGGATGGCGGCTCGGGCGACAAGCTGACGGCGGCGGCGCTCCGCGACTGGGACGCCAAGGGCAGGCCGGAGCCTTCGCGCATGAAGTCGGACCGCGGCAAGGACGGCGACGCCAAGTCGACGGCCAGCTCGACGCTGCGCGACATGATCATGGGCAGCACGCCGAAGCTCTCGCGGCGCGGCTCGAACACCAGCCACGGCAACAAGCTCGACGGCGGCAGCAAGAAGGGCAGCACTGCCGGCGGCGGCGAGGCGAGCCTGCTGAAAAAGTATGGCGTGTGCGAAAAGGCCGCGATCGGCAAGGGCGCTACCGCCGTTGTCCGCCTCGCCCACAAGTGGGACCGATCGACCGAGAAGCTCTACGCCGTCAAGGAGTTCCGCAAGCGCCGCAAGAACGAATCGGAAAAGGAGTATGTGAAGAAGCTGACGTCGGAGTTCTGCATCTCATCGACGCTGCACCACATCAACATCGTCGAGACGGTCGACCTCGTGCAGGACGAGAACCGCCATTGGTGCGAGGTGATGGAGTATTGTCCCGGCGGCGACCTCTACGCCGCCATCAAGCGCGGCGGCATGTCGCAGGCGGAGGTCGAGTGCACCTTCAAGCAGATCATCCACGGCATCAGCTACCTCCACTCGATGGGCGTGGCGCACCGCGACATCAAGCCCGAGAACCTGCTGCTCGACGCCACCGGCCACATCAAGATCACCGACTTTGGCGTCAGCGACGTGTTCCGGATGTGCTGGGAAAAGACGACCCACTACAGCAAGGGACTCTGCGGCTCCGAGCCCTACATTGCGCCGGAGCAGTTTGAGAAGAACGAGTACGATGCGCGCCTGGTCGATGTCTGGGCGGCCGCCGTCGTCTTCTACTGCATGCAGTTCCAGGAGTTGCCGTGGCGCGTTGCCAAGATGTCAGATCCGACCTTCAAGGAGTTTGTCCACCAGTACGTTGGCAGCCCGACGCCATCGCCGCTGTCGAATCTCTCGCCGCGCGACTGCCGCCCGCTACTCAAGAAGATGCTGTGCCCCGACCCCAAGCTCCGCTGCATGACCGAGGACATCCTCAAGGACCCTTGGTTCATGTCGGTTCCAGTTTGCGAGGAAGGCAAGGCCAACGATCACGTCCATCAGATCACCCCCCACAACAGCAACAGGGACCGAGATTGAAGACAGGCCAAGGGCGGCCCCCTTTCGCATCGTTGCGGCCTCTCTACCCAGGCCCGCGGCACCCTGTATATAGCACATAGCCACGGCCGGGCGACCTCAGGGGAAGCGCTTGTATGTGCCTCGTCTTCATCGAGATCCTTCTCGGCGATCGACCTTGTCCTGGCCATCTCTCTCTCTCTCTCTCTCTCTCGCGTTCTCTGGTCCCTGCATGCATGTTTCTCAGTGATGAATAATGATGACCGCGCCTCGTTGACATCTCTGCCCATAGCGCATCGGCCGCCTTGCCTGACTGCCGTTGGCGGAAGCCTCGTCCACGACTTGTTTCGATGCGTAAGACCACCTGGACAAGGCTCGAAGGCATGTTCATGTCTGCCGAGTGGGGATCCGGTACAGTAGACGGTAAGCCCGACCGAGGCCATATAGGCGACGGTGACGGCGTGGCCTTCTGTCGCCGCCGGCGTGACAAAAACAGAAATAGCCCGTCGGGGACGGCCGCTGCAGGGGCGGAGCCCCGAGGCGTAGCGACCGTTGGTCTCATTCGAGATGAGATTGGGCAAGACCAACACCTCCAGCTGAAGGTTCAGTAAACTGTGCAGCCGAGGGCCCGGACAGTGCCTAGTAGATCAAGATCAAGAATGGCATGGTCTATCGATGTACGTAGCACAACGCTATCGCAAGCAGGCTGGGCCGAGGTCGCGCGGGCGGGCGGAAGTGTCCACCGCGAGGCGTAGCCAGGCCAGCCCACGGCCACACGCCAGGCAGGGCGAGGTCGTCGGGCTGCGGGCCGGCCGCGTCGAGCATTTCAAAAAGAGAGCATCGGGCTGGCAGGGTAGACGACAAAGGGTCGTGCGCCGCTCGCCTGGCCTGTCCGGGCCCCAGGCAGCGGCGGCGGTCAGACCGACACACGCCGTAACCCCCTCGCGCAGGCTCGCACTTGTCGCTCTCCACTCTCCCAGCCCTCACCACCAATCACCACCTCGACCTCCCCGCGCCTCGTCCTGATCCTCGACACTCCCTCTCTCTTTCTGGTAGACTGGTCGCCTCGCTCTCTTACATCCTAAGTGGGTAGCCCAGGCTTCGCTTCGCAGGCTCAAGACATATTCGACTTCGCCCTCCAGCAGTGTCCCTTTCACCGACTAAAATCCTTACGTCCTTGGCCTCGTCGATCTCTCAGCGTCCCCCTAATTCCCTAGCTCCCTCTTCGCGCAAGCTCAACAAAGGCGTCCTCTCGACACGCTGTAGCTCAACTCCTCTAGACGCAGTCAACTGCTCAGCCAGTATCAAGGCCATCAGCAACCAGCCAGCTGGCGAGCCGCGACGACCAACGAACCCTTGCCCAGAGCGCCTGCCTCGCCGACCATCCCTTCTCGAGGTTTCGCTCCGGAAGCGGGTCTATCATGGACTCCATCTTTGGTCGCAAGAAGAGATCGCGACAAGTCACCGGCGACCCCGCCGATAAGGCCGTCCCCTACGAGCGCACCGTAAGCGGCCGGAACCCTATCCCGGTAGAGACCATTGGCGGCGGCGGAGGAGGATCCGGAGAAGCTCGCCTGAGAATAGGCAACCCTAGCGGAAATCCGACCTTGGGAGCCTCGAACGGTGCAAGAATAAGCGAATATGTGAGTGCAAGACCCAGATCCCCCTCTACTTGTCCTCGTTGCGTCCCAGACCAGCTTCACAACAACATCGACTGACCACCCACCCAACTATTCGGCTGCGCGCGCTTGCTCTGCGTATAGGGGGATGCTGCCGGGGGCAACTCCACCTCATACGGGCCATCGCGGAGCAGCGGAAGCAGCGGCTTCGACGACTTCGGCTCCTATGGTTTACCGTCATCGTCCAGCATCTCGCACGTCTCTGCCGGCGGCGGAAGCCAAGATCGCATCTCGGCGTCATCTTCGCGGCACCTTGGCGGCCACGACTCCTACCTCTCCACCACTAATGGTACACGCTCTTCTAGGTATACCTCCGGCACTGCCGCGAGCGATGGCGGACGCTACAACGGGAGCGCTCCGGACGGTATGAGCCGCATGTCGACGGCATCGACAATCGCCCCTGCTGCCGACGCCAACACGTATGGTGCTTACGGTGGTGGTGGTGGTGGCGGAGGAGGTGCAGGGGGCGGAGGGATACACTCGAGTATGCCCTCGGTCTCCAGCGGCTTGTCGAGGGACTTGGCCTCCCATAGCACGCTGGCCGCCACGCAAGCGAGGGCGCCAGACTTCCACCTACAGCGGCCACATAACGCCGAGGTGGAGCGCCTCTTTGCCGACCTGATGGACAAGAGGGACTTCCTCAACGTCCCGGGTGGTAATCTCTCCGACGAGCTCAAGGAGACGGCGCGGCGGAACATGCTCGGTTTCAGCGTTGACAAGAAGTGGACGCTCGTCTACAACGACAAGCTCACCGAGTGGCACGCGGAAAAGGAGCGCGACCGCAACCGCCGTCAGCACGCCGTCCAGTCGGGGCCTGGCGGCTCCGGCGGCTCGATGGTCATCACTCGCAACTCGCCCGAGTGGTTTATCAAGAAGTTCATGGACGGCACCGTGACGACCAAGCACATCGAATCGCTCGCCGTCACCCTGCGAACGTGCGCCATCGGCTGGATCCAGAGCTTCGTAGAGGCCAAGGGAACCCCGGTGCTGGCGAACTTCCTCGGCGGGCTGCACGCCAAGGGGATCAAGACCGACAACGACGTCGCGCTCGAGTACGAGGTGCTCAAGGCGTTTCGTTCGCTCTTCAACTCCAAGCCGGGTGCCAACGACGCTCTGGCGCAGCCCAAGTGCATCAGCGGGATCGCGCACTCGATGATCTCGCTCCACCTCGCCACACGGAAGCAGGCGGCCGACATTCTGCTTTTCCTCTGCCACTGGGACAAGCCCACCGGCCACCGGCTGGTGCTGCGCGGCTTTGACGACCTCAAAACTTCACAGGGCGACCACGGCCGCTTCGACGCCTGGTTCCGCATCCTCGAGCAGACCATCGACGGACGGGGCAAGATGGGCTCGATGGTCGGCGCGTCGGACGAGGTCAAGAAGATGAGCGTTGTCGGGCCGCAGGAATCGTCGCTGAACGAGTATGCGATCAATAACATGTTCTTGATCAACGCCATCCTCAACTCGGACATCGTTTCCGAGTTCGAGGTCCGCGTCCACCTGCGCAACCAGATGGAGGCGAGCGGCCTGCAGCGGATTCTCATCAAGATGCGGGCCTTCAAGAACCCGGACCTCGATGCGCAGATCCTGGCGTACGAGAAGGCGGCCGAGGCGGACCACGAGGATGTGGTCGAGACGTTTAACCGCGAAGTGCTGACGGACCTCAGTGACCCCGTCGATGTCTTCAAGGCGATCGTATGCAAGGTGCAGGGCTCTCGTGCGTACGATTTCTTCCTTAGCGCGCTCCAGCACCTGCTGCTAATCCGGCAGGAGGGCGACGGCCTGGTGCACTACTACCAGCTGGTCGACTCGATGGTGACCTCAGTTGTCATGGACCGCAAGGGGGCCGTCGAGAACAACGACCTCTCGTCGCTGCTGGGCGTCTCGGTCAACAACGTCATCTCGCGTTTCGCCGATCAGGACCACATCAACGCGATCCAGGCCGAGCTCCAAAAGACCAAAGCGAGGGCCGGGGCGCTTGAGCAGGAAAAGGCGGCGCTCGAGGCCAAGCTCAATGCAGCCTCGGACGGCCTCATCGGTCAGCTGCAGGAGAGGATCGAGAAGCTTGAGGAGGACCTGCTCGTGGCTCGGGGCAACGCCTGCGCTGCCCGCGACGAGATGGACGACATGGAGAAGGCCTACATCGACCGCGTCGTAGCGCTCGAGATTCAGATCCGCGAGCTCTACGACATGCTGAAGGAGGCGCAGATGGACGTGAGCGATGTCGCGGCGCCAGGCAAGGGCAGTCTTAACCGAAAGCAGCTGGTCGATACCCTCGAGAAGCAGCTCGAACGCAACCGCACCATCCGAAAACTCGAGGCCAACTCGCGGAAGAAGAAGAACCCCGCGGCCCCCTCTCCGCCCGTGCCCGCCCTGCCGACCGTCGAGGACGATCGCAAGAGGATCTCGGCTTCCGTTCGGCGGCAATCGAGACTCGGCCGCGAGGCCGGCGTGCTATCGAGCACCTCGCAGGCTTCGACAGCCAAGCCCGGCGATGAGGATGGCGAAGATGGAGAGAGTGGCGTGGGAGCCGCGACCGAGGACTCCGAGACGGAGAGCCAGGACATCGATCCCGAGGCGGCCAAGTGGAAGATTCAAGCGACGCTTGCCGCCGGCATGGCGCAGAACAGCGACCTGGCCTCGCGCATGACGGATGCCCGCGATTCCCGCCGCAAGAGGGCACCGCAGCCGACCGATCCAAAGGACGGCAAGCGGACCTCTTATCCGGCCGTCAAAACGCTGCTAGACGAGATTCGCAAGCAGCGAGGCGACGACTCGGACTCGGACGACGAGGCACTGCCGCGACGGCGCAAGGCGGCGGCAGCAGCAGTCGATGCGGCCTCCGGAACGGAGCGGGCGTCACCTTCGCTGGGCACGGTTGCCGAAGAGGCTCCTGCAGCACCTTCGACCGAGGCGGAGGCTCTGCCACCGCCACCGCCACCTCCTCCCCCGCCGCCGCCGATGCCTCCCTCCGTCGTCATGTCGGCGGCGGCACAAGCGGCGGCGATGAAGGATTCTGCCCTCATGCCGCCCCCTCCACCGCCACCGCCGCCTCCGCCCATGGTATCTGCCAGCACCGGCATTGCCCTGCCGGATTCGGCAGCGCTGGCGAGGTCTGCGTTCTCGACGCCCAGCTCTTCACGTCCACCGTCTGCCGCCGGCGCGACGGCCGAGGCTCCGATCCCGCCGCCACCGCCGCCGCCCTCCTTCGGTCCTGGATCGGTCGCAAACTCGCCGAGCATCTTCTCGTCTGCCCACGGCTCGCAGCGCGACTCGATGCTTAACATGCGGGCGTCGTATGCTGAGGATGGCCTAGGCCCTGCCGGACCGATTCATGCGCCGCCAGCTCCGGGCATGCAGGGACTCTTTGCCAACCAGCTGCTGACGCGCAAGGAGGTGCTGGAGGTTGCGCGCGGCAGGATGAAGCAGCTGCAGTGGCATAAGCTCTCGCCGCAGCAAGCCTCTGAAACCATCTTCGGTCGCCAGCTGCTAGACGAAGAATCGATCGCCAAGATGCTGCGAGAGGAAGGCCTGTTCGATGAGATGGAGGAAGAGTTCAAGGCCAAGCAGCCGGCCAGGAAGGTCGGTCCCGCGGCCAAGAAGGACAAGGTCGAGCTCAAGACGCACCTCAGCCTACAGACGAGGCAGGGCATCGAGATGGTGCTGAAGCGGGTCCGCTCCAGCCTGACCGACAGCAAGCACGCCACGCCCGAGGAGGTCGCCCACCACATCATCAACTGCAGCGACGCCGTGCTCGACCAAAGCTTCCTCACGGAGCTGCTCCGCCACTACCCCGAGTCCGAGACGAAGGGACAGCTGGGCGAGTACAGGAACGCTTCGGACGAAGAGCTCCGCCTCCTTCACCCCGCCGACCGACTGGTGGTGCTACTGATGACCGTACCCCACCTCAAGGAGAAGGTCAAGGGCCTGCTCTACATGACCAAGTACAAGGAGACGTTCGACCTCATCAAGAGCGGCATGGTCCGCATCCGCGACGGCTCAGAGGGCCTCGTCAAGGCCGAGTCGTTTGCCCGGCTGCTGAGCCTCATTCTCATGATGGGCAACTTTTTAAATTCGACTGGCGTCCAGGGCGGCGCGTTCGGCTTCAAGATCACCAGCATCAACAAGCTCGTCGATACGAAGGCGAGCGATGGCACAACGCTGCTCCACTTTGTCGAGAGGACTATTTCCAAGTGCTTCCCTGAGGTCGAGGTGTTTATGGACGAGCTCGAGCGGCCGGCTGATGCGTGCAGAGGTGAGTAAAAAGCTCTGGTACTCCACGTGTACCCTGTTCCCCCGCCGTGTAGCAGATGGTCTGACGACGCTTTTGTCTTTCCTCGCCAAATAGTCCAACTTCTCGACCTCAAGCGCGATCTGGCGGAGCTCAAGTCGGGCAGCTTCCAGCATCGCAAGGAGCTCGACCGCTTCCTCGACGAGTCCGAAGAGAATCTCAACGACCCTTATGCCAAGCTGATGCTCCCGTTCCTGACTGAGGCCAGCTCCGACCTGCAGCGACTCAACGATCAGGTCCAGTTCACCGAGCGGGTCTACAACGAAGCGCTCAAGTACTTTGGCGAAGGCGTCGACCCCAAGAAGCGGACTTTCGGACAGACTGCCATCCAGCCAATGCAGACTGAGGACTTCTTCGGCATCTTTAAGGAATTTCTGGCGTCGTACAAGAAGGTCAAGGCGGATAACGTCCGGATCGGAGAGCAGCGGTTGCTCGAGGCCAAGAGAAGAGCTGTGGGTCTTAGTTGCGACCGTCTCAAATGGACGCTCGTGTTCGACGCCATGCATCTCTGACATTCATTTTCCCAAATTCCCTTCGTTTCCCCTTTGCACACCTACACAGGCCGCGGAAGAACGCGAAAAGGAGCGGCAGGAGGCAATATCGCGCAAAGAGGCCGGGGTGGACGACAAGGCAGTGCTGGAGACGTTGCTCGGCTCGCTTCGAAGCGGCGGCGGTACGCCGGGCAAACAGAAGCGCAAAGCGCGCGAGAGAGGCCAGGCGCGTCGCAGCGCCGCTACGGGCGACAAGGCGCTATCGCCACCCGACGACCCCACCTCGCCCGGCGGCACGCCAGCCGCCTCGGCGATCGTCGCTCAGGGCGGCAACACGGCCGACGTGGCGGCTGCCATGCTTGCTCAGCTGCAGGGCGGATCGAGCGAAGGTGTGACGAGCGCCAGTGCGTCCAGGATCACGAGAAGGAGGGATAGGAGGAGCGGTAGGGAGAGCAATCTGCAAACTTCCAAGGTAGACCAGGAGGCGAGCAACAGCCTCGAGCCTGCAGCCGACGTCGACGTTGACGAAGCAAAGACACCGACAGCAGCTGCAGCAGCTATTCTAGCGGAGGACGAGCATGACGTGGAAGAGTCACCCAACCCAGACGTCTGTTCTGCCGTCGAAGAATCGCAGGACGAACGCAACCCGGCACACAACCCGACCCAATCTGCGACGGACGAAGCGGAGGAGGCAAGAGGGCAGGACGAGGAGGGCGACGACGGCGTGGTCTTCGACATGCAGCCCACCACGCCTACCACTGCTGCTGCACCACGGGCGACCGCGACCTCGACTGACGACGACCTGAAATGGTTCGATCCCGACTAGAGCGGCTTCTCCAGCGTCGATGTCGAGGAGCGGCGGTAGACGTCGAAGGCGAGTGATCAAAGGATGCTGTTGTTGGCCAAGGGCGAGGGATCGTTTCTGTTGCTTGCTCGCCTAACGCTGCTGCTGCGTGGTCTCTCCCTTCTGTGTCTCCTGCACACTGCGCTCACCCCGTTTACACCGCTGCTCATGGCGAATCGCATAGGAACATCATGCTCACCCCTTCGATCCCTCAGTCCGACCCAACCTCCTGCACGCCCTCAAACATATCCCTCAACAGGTCACCTTCGACGGTGGTCCAATCGACGTCGTCTGCCTGGGCCGCGCTGCTGCCGGCCCCCGTACTGGCCGCCCCGCTCGAGAGGGCGACAACGGGCGGCGCACGTACGCCTACTTCGTACATGGCCTCGTACGAGTCGAGCGAGATGCGCTGAAAGAAGGGTAGAAGTTGGTCGATCCGTTTGAGGTCGCGCCGCGCTGTGAGGAGCGGCGTGCGACGGGAATGTCGACGTGTCTTTGAGGGGGAGGGGACGAACCCGAATGGATCGAGAGAGGAGTCATGTTGGTCTGGTGGGGGCTACGAGGTTGCAGGAGGAAAAAGTGCAAGGGAGGGTTGAGTGAGGATTAAAGGCGATGAAGGGAGAAAGGGAGAAGCAGGGACTTACTGTCGTGACGGTCGATGATTTTCTCTCGCTCACGAGGGTCGAGAGTCGGTCCATGATGGATTCGGCCATCCAGTCGTCTGGAGCGTAGACGACGTCGACCGTGTCCGTGACGAACATCCACTGGTGCCTGTTGGAGAAGTCAGACCATGTTCAAGGGGAATGAGTATGGAGTCAGCCTCGCCTTTAGACCTGAGAAGCTCGACGGGCGTAACGCACTCACACCTGGAAGTCCTCCGTTTGCAGCACGAGGAGCAGGTCGAGGAACTTGCAAGCGGACAACACGAGTTGCAGCTCATCCGACTCGTCGCGCGGCAGCTCCTCCATGAGCCCTTCAAAGAGCCGCATCAGCTCAGTGATGATGACGGGCCAAAAGCTCGAAAGGTGGCGCGCCGAGAAGCGACACAGCAGCACGCGCACGCACAGGTACACCTCGGCCTGTACCAGCTCCGAGACGTTGGAGCGCAGAAAGTCCACCACCCTCTCCTGTATGCTGGGCAGCTGCGTGAGGAAGGCATCCCGGTCACCGCTGAAGATGACAAACGAGAGGCGACGCAAGTTGAAGGCGCGCGTCAGCATCTCGAGCTCGCGGTTGGTGAAGATGTTGGCAGAGGCGACGCTCGTGATCTTGCCGATCAGCTCGACCAGGCGCTCCTTGTCATTCTGCATCAGCGCGAGGACGACTGACTTCCAGCGCTCCGCTAGCGTCGGCGTCATGGTGAAGAAGCGGTTGTCTTGGAAGAGATCGCCGACGACGGCGCGCCAAGCCTTCAGTGTGTTGGGCAGCTTGACCATCTCGCCGACGAGCGCGAGGACATTGCCGTCGACGTCGAGCGCTCTGCGATGGGACGGCGGAATTGAGATTGAAGGCAGTCAGTTAAAGGCTCATATTTCGGTGCTGGCACGCCGCAGTCAGACGACGGGATGCCTCGCAATACTCACTTGGACTTAATGCGGAAGCTCGGAGCTACGATGTAGTAGACAGCATTGGAAGCGATCGAGTTGACCTTGTCGGCATCCACCTGGAACTTGCGCAGCGCGGGCAGGGCCCTCGCCGCTAAGAACTCGTTGACCGCATCTATGAGCGTCATGCCCTGCACGCCCACCCCGGGGATCGCGGCTTTGTTGTCCTTCTCGACGATGCCGCTGCCCTCGAGTTCCGACTGCTCGTCGTTGTTCTTGCCGGAGCGTCGGATCCACGTCGGCTGGTCGAAAGATCGGCCCGCAATCAGGATGGCCGAATCGACCAGCTTGACGTAGTTGTCCTGCAGATCTCTCCGCATCCGCCGGTCGTCGATAGCCGTTGTCTGGCATAGCTTCTCGCCGAGCGTCGTAAAGACGCGGAGCACGGGAAAAATGTGCAGCTTGCGGCTCGTGCTGCTCGAGGTGAAGTCCTTGACAAGCATGATCATCACCGGCCACACCTGCGAGGCTTCCTGCGGCGGCATCCGCAACAGGTAGGCGTCGAGGAAGGCGAAGAGCGATGCATCCGACGTGCTGAACGAGCTCGCCATCTTCCTCGCCTTTTCTCCACTTCCAGATATTCTGGTCGACAGGACGTCGCAGAGGTACGTGACGACGATTTGCGCGCTCGCCGCGACGACGTCGAGGATGTCGAAGACGGCCCGGGTTCGCGGTCCGTCTCCGCTATGCTCGATAGCCCGAGACTGTTGCCAGCACTCCAAGAGCGACTCGACCACGTCCGCCGACTGAGCCCGGTAGATGCGCTCCAACGCTCGGCGCGATCGCAGTCGGACCTTGGCGACGAGACTCTCCAGCGCCAGGGACTTGGCATCCCTCAGCGAGAGCGTCAGGTAGCTCATGGCCCAGGCGATATGGAACGTCTGGACTGTATCCTGTAGCGCCCGGGTGCGTCCGGCGAGGACGGGTTCCGCTTTCCCCGTCGAGGCGTCGGCCTGGTCCGCCGAGAAGACGTTGGAGACGTAGCCGAGCAGACCGGCACCACCGTCCTGGCTCGTGGGCGCGTTCTTCTCGCGCAGTTCCGGGTGCGATGCGCTCGGGTCTCGCGAAGATCCGTGCTGGACTGTGTCTTCGCCCAGCGCTTGCAGCAGGATACGCTCCGACATGCTGATCAGCAGCGTCAGGTCCATCTCGGACGAAGGGCAGGAGGCGTCCTTAGCCTGAACCGCAAGGTCGGCGCCGAAGGTCGATCTTGAAGGCCCCGGGACATATGCACGCTGGACGTCGTCGACGATAGATCGAATGAGCTCACAGACGCATCCGTTGATCGGCAGCAGGATGCTGTTGACGCTGCTGCGGAAGAATGGAATCGTCATGAGCACGAAGTCGGACCAGTGCTGCAAAATGGGCCGGTTCGCCTCGGCTGCGAGACCACGCTGGACCATCGGGAGGAACAGCGGGTGAGCCGTCTGGGTCGGGCGTGATTTTGTCGGACCGTTGTCTTTGTGCGAGAGCGGAACGTCCTCCTTGGCGTCCATCGCCGTGGACGACGGCGAGAAGATCCTCTCCGGCCCGGGCGAGGGAGAGGGTCCGGAGGAGCGTGCCGTGATTGTCGAATGGAGGGCGTGCAGGTGCCGATTCTGCGCCTCGACTGCGCCTGTTGCGGTTGCGATCAGCAGCGCTTCGATCTCGATCCGCTCGATCTCTCGCAGGCGACCCTGGGTCAGGCTGCCCCTCTGAACAAGACCCTGCACGAGCTCTACCGCTGCGGCTTGTACGTTGCCGTTGGCCTTGCGCATGCTGTCGCGCAGAGCCTCCTCCGAGTATGAGCGCAGCAGGACCAAGCTGTGATCCAGAAGGATGTCGAGATAGCTCGTCTGCTGCGAAGTGCTTTCCCCAGTCGATTTGCTTGCTGAGGCGGCGAGCAGTTGAGCTACCGAGGTCGATACTGGGTTGCTCTTGAGAGCCCGGGCGAAGCCTTGTCCGCTGAAGCGCGACAGAGCAGTCAATGTCTGAAGCGCGTACAGGCTCTGCTGCTGGTCAAAAGGCCGTGTGTACTCCAGCACCTCGACTGACAGACCATCGAGCTCTAGCTGACGCGAAGCGCGCGACGGATCACAGGCCAGCAGGATGTGGAAGAGCGGGTCGATCAGCTTGAAGTACGAGCGCAGGTTTACCCGAAGCCAGGCCTCGGCCCACTGCTTCTCCTCGACGTCCGATGATCTGAGCTTGTCCAGGATCAGCAAAAGCGGAGACCAGAGCTCTTCGCACGGCAGGTCCTCCGAAAGCCGCCACAGCGTGCCAAAGGCCTGCATGGCACGGACTCGGCTGGAAACGTTGGCGTCAGACAGCTTCCGGCACAGGACCGTCTCGAGGTGGCGGCGCGCGGTGACCTTCTGCGCAGCCCACAGCAGCTCCGAAGCTCGTGGGTGGTAGGGGGACCTGTCCGGCTCCATATAGTAGAGGAGCTTGCCGGCAATCCGCGTGAAGTTGTCGTCATCGCCCAGGTCGACCCGTGTGCCAGCGGAGGAGAGCATCGCGCAGGAGATGAGCACTTCGACCATCCTCTCGACCTCCGCGAAGCTGCCGGCGCGGTCGAGCTGTCCGAGCAACACAGCCGCCCAGCCGGCAACGTCCCAGTCCAGCTTCTCGACGGGAGCTTCGCCTGCGGTGACCGGTCCGTCGACCAGCCGGAGCAGATCCGCGAAGATGTCGAGGATGCGCACAGACATCTCCTGCTCGAGCTGTGAGCCGCCCTCCATCGCGAGGCGACCGAATCGCGACGCCACGTCGGCGCATAACCTGAGCAAGGCGGAGCTCGAGCTGACATCTTCGAAGCCTTCGAAGCGCTGCGCCGCTTCCTCAGCGTCGGTCTCGCCCAGCGCGTAGAACGCATCGGCGCGCGAGATGAAGTCTGGCGCTGCATTGTTGCCATCTTTGGGCTGCTCGTGCCGACGTCGCCCGAAGACTCGCGCTGGGACCAGATCGAGCAGCAGTTTGAGAAGCTCCAAGGTGTCGAGGAGCACCTTCGTATCGCCGAGGCCGCCGCGCCGATCGTCGAGCTGCCGATCGACGACATTCAAGGTAGATGCGAACAGTGTTGGCAGGTGGATCTGCCTCGTCTCCTCGTCGTGGACCCGGAAGCTCTTGAGCGCGAAGCAGAGCAGCTCCACGGCGGATGTCGATACCTCTTCCGTCGACGATTGTTCTGACCCTGGCTCGATCTGACGGCGGATGGCGGTAAAGAACTGACCATACAGCAGATATGGGTCTACCACCTCGAAGAGGACATTGGCCGTGGTCCGCATCTCGTCGTCGGCGTGGCTGTCATCGTCGCGATCGGCCATCTGTCGGCTGAGCGCTCGGAATGCGTCGAGGACGAGCACCTCTGTCAGCGGCTGCCCGATTTCCCACTTGTCCAGCAGCGACACGAAAATCTTGTAGGGCCGCTGCCGTTCTGCTTGGTTCAGCTGCCGCGGGTCGGAGGCGGCGTCCGCGTCGAAGTCCTCCTTGAGCGCCCGTCGCACGAGGTCCAGCCCGTGGGTGCGCAGGTAGGCCATTTGTACCTCGGCAGACTCCTCGGTCCCGAGCAGCCAGCTGTACAGACGTCTGTTCAGGCTGAGATCCCGGCGCAGCACCACGCTGAGCGCTGCCCTCACGAGGATGACCTTGTCGTTTGTCTTGACGTGACGCTGGTAGAGCGACCTGTCCATGCGCAGGTGGGTGACGAGCAGCTCAAGGACGTTGCGTCGCACCAGCAGGGTCTCGTCCTCGAGAGCGTGAGCAAAGCCCCTGACCATCAGACCGACGTCCTTGCCGACCGTCCGTGACGGGTCCACCTCTCTTTCTAGGTCGGGCATCCTCTTGCTCAAGTAGTTGAGGGCAGCGAGGCGCGTGGACGGCGTCGTGATGAGAACCAGCCAGAGGCACTGCAGGAAGAAAGCCTGGCCGACGGAGCGGGACATGCTGTCGAGCAGCCTGAGTGTCCGATCGAAAAACTCGCCGGTCTCCTCCTCAAGGCCGGGCAGCAGGGCCAGCAGCAGCGCGCGGGTGACGGGCCGGAGGTCTTCTTGGAGGGGAACATAGTGCTTCTCGTAAATGTCGAGCAAGCTGGGCTTGACCGAGGTCGAGGCGTACTGGAAGAAAGGAAGGAGGCCGGACGTCCATATCTGAAGGTCCCTCCTCAGGCCGTCGGGCCCTATCACGCCTAGGATGTGGCTGTAGAGGTCGAGCGCCCTCTGATGCACGCCCGAGGGTAGTGCGGGATTAAGACATTGCGCAAGGCGTTTTGCAACGATGAGCTTGCGGGGTATCACGTTGAAGTTTGGGTAGGCCTGGACGGACTTGAGGAGGCGTCCGAGGAACGATATGAAGTCGGCCCACTCGCTGACGCTGTCGAAGGTGGCGAGGGTGCGCTCGACGAGGCTCGAGTACTTTTTGAACTTTGCATCGGCGTAGAGGGCCTTTTCGCTCTGGATGGCCCATGCCTTCTCGGCTCGCTTTGCAGCGCTGCTCCTCCATACCTCGCTCGAGTCGATGATGCTTGTCCTGGCAGATGCCTTTGACGTGGTGGCTGCGGGGCTGAGGATCATGTTTTTTGACCGTGAGCCGGCCATGAGCAGGGCAGGGTGGTCGCTGGCGGATGCGGAGCTGAGGTCTAGCTGCACATCTGCGGCTGGCGGCTTCAGTGACTGTGGTTGGGACTTTCTGCTTGGCAAGGAGCTGAACGAGATGGAGCTGCCCTTTCTGGCCTTTGCGAGCGAATGGGCTGCTGCGCTGCCGGAAGACACTGTGCTGCTGACGCTGTGTAGGTGGGCCTGGCCGGACCTTTCGCTGGGGCTTGACATGGCCAGAAGTGGCGAGCGGATGTGAGGGGTCGGTAGTGACTAAGCCGTCGTCTGAGCTGGTCGAATGGGTGCGGCCAGCGCGACAGGGTCAGGGCAAGAGGCAGACGAGATCGAGGCGG
This sequence comes from Thecaphora thlaspeos, assembly GCA_900291925.1. NCBI lineage: Eukaryota > Fungi > Basidiomycota > Ustilaginomycetes > Urocystidales > Glomosporiaceae > Thecaphora > Thecaphora thlaspeos. The sequence continues at coordinate 456,068 of UWYS01000004.1, read as the reverse complement.
GACGCAGCCGAAATTCAGGGGTGGGAGGGATGATGTGTGATGGCCAGCAAGTCGCCGACGGGTGAGCCGGGAAGGGTGATTGGGTGAAGTTAGCGGGTGCGAGGTGACAGGGTGACAGACAGAGAAGAGAGGGAGGCGCCAGTAAGAGAGAGAGTGCAGTGTAGCCAGAAAGGACCCTTGCCCCGTGGCCCACTTTTGGAGAAGCGTGTTCACGGCTGTTGGTAGACACAGACCAGCTCCACTTGTCGCCTGCCGTTGCGGAGCAGGCGCACGGCCGAGCCAAAGCCTCGCCCTGCTGCTGTCCACCTCGCCTCCGCTTCGCCCATCTCCCTTCTTCTCTTCCACCCCGCCACCCCCGCCACCCCCGCCACCGTCGTCGCCAGGTCCAATCGTATCGCTGTTCGTCATGTCGCGCTCTCTTCGCACGCGTCCCATGACGCTCTACAACAAGGACGACGCTCCCGCCATACCATCAGTCCACGGAGCATCGCTCGCCGGCTATCCCCACGATGCCGGTCCATCGCGGCCCAGCCACAGCCACACAGCATCGACGTCGGCATCGGCCTTCAGACCCTCGGCACAGAGCGCAGGCAGCGCCAATGTTCTTAAAAAGTCACGCAAAAAGGCCTCCGAGGTCGGCTTCAACCTCAAGAAGCGCCTCTCGATGAGGTACGCTGAACCCACCGCCCTTGGGCCAGGCGGCTTTAGCGCTGTCCCAGACGTCCCCAGCCTTCCCTCGATGCCACAGCTACAGGTCGGACAGCGGATCACAAATCAGAGCGACGGAACCCTCCTCCCAATCATGGGCGACGGTTTCGCCGACGGTTTCGGGGCAGAGGACGATGCCATCCGCCCAAGAGCCTCGTCCGACAGCGCCCGATCAGGGACAGACCATTTTGCCGCCGATCCTGCTATCGACCTCACACTTCTCTCCCAGGACGACTTCGACCCGCAGGCCTACCTTAGAGCCAAGCTTTCGCAGCACTCTGAGTCTAGCCTCCGCACCTTCAAGTCCTCGCTGGCCGGCGCAAAGGAGGCTGCCAACGAAGACCTCAAGCGGCAGGTCTTCAAAAACTATGCCGAGTTCATCACCATCAGCAAGGAGATCGCCACGCTCGAGAACGACATGCTCGAGCTCAAGGAGCTCTTGACAGAGTGGAAGCAACTTCCACAGGCCCTCGAGATTGACGACTCCACCGGCACAGGAGGTAAGCGCGACGAAAGACTTACCCCACGGCTAAGATTGTCCTTGAACTTCGCCTGCTCACGTCGTCCTGCTCTCGTGTTCTTCCGCACTGCTCTCATCAGGCTTCTCCGACTTCGGCCACGGCGGAAAGGGCGGACGGAACAATCGCACCAGCATGATCGACCTGCAGCAGATCTACCGCGCACAGATCACCTCGCTGTGGGAGGGCATCGAGGGCTCGCAGAAGTTTCTCCCCTACGTACCTGGCCGCCACCTTATTGCCGAGGCTAGCACCTTCACCGAGCTCAACTCGGCCACCTACAAACCGAGGCAAGGGATCGCTCTCTTCCTGCTCGACGACCTCCTGCTGATCGCCGTCCGAAAGAAGCGCCAGATGAGCAGCAAGGTCCGCCTCGTTGCCGAGAGGTGCTTCAGCCTTGCCGAAATCGTCGTCATCGATCTCAAGGACGGCGGCGACCTCACCAACGCCATCAAAATAAAGCGCGGCAAGGAGACGTTCGTCTACCGCTCCGACCGCGGCGAGGACAAAATGGCCCTGCTCAACGCATTCAAGCGGGTCGCCGAGGAGCTCGCCAACAAGCGTCGCAAGGAGAACAACGCCGAGGCGGAAGCCAAAAAAAGGCAGTCTACCCTGCTTTCAACGCCGGGGATGGATCAAGTGAACACACTTGGAGGGTCGCGAGCTGGCGCCTCGGGGCCGTCTAGCTTGCTTTCGACCATTGGCGAAAACGGCCCGGAAGGCGGAGGCAATAGCGTGCTGGCAGCAGCGGCGGCCAGCGCGGCCAGCGAGAGAAAGGATCCGGGTCGCTGGAACAACGACTTTGCCGACGAGTTGGCTGTGTGCATTGCGCTTCGCGAGTGGGAAGAGGCCGTCGCGCTGGTGGAGAAAGGTACGTCGATGCAGCTTCTCAAAAGCCCAGGTAGCGGACGGACAGATAGAGTGATGCTCACCTTGCCGTCCTTTCTGCAACCTATCCCTGTTATTCTTCCTTTGGGGCAATAGGCAAAGGCGTGCTATCAACCTATTCACCCTCTGAACTAGCGTTCGTCGACCTCTCCTCGAAGCTCGCCTCCCGTATTCACGACCTCGTGACAGCTATCAGCGCCGACTTCGGGCAGCAGTCGCTGAAAAAGTCGGCCGTGGTTCGAAACGCGGGCTACCTGCTCCGGCTCGACAAGGGCGAAAAGGCGCGCGAGCTTTTCCTGACGGCGCGCACCGAGCTGCTGAAACGTCGGACGCGGCAGATCAAGTACGAGGGAGACGTCAGCCTCTACATCTCTGAGCTCGCGTTGGTCTATTTCACGCTCATCAAGAATACAAGCGAGTGGTACATGAGCGCTTTCAAAGATAACAGGATGGCGTCTGGTACGTTGCCTGGCCCCTCCCGCAATCCTTGCGGTCTCGAGTCGACAAGCGCGAGCGAGTATTGCCAAGAGCTGACCTACCGAAACACGTATCTCTCACTCACCGTTTCGTCCCACCGATAAAGGCTTTGTACAGTGGGCTTCGACGCAGATCGAGGCGTACGGCGAAACGTTCCGAAGGCAGGTTTACGGCGTCGACCAGGATCCCAGAGTCATCTCTGAGTGCCTCGAGATCAGCCGGAGCAGCGCGGCGCAGCTCAAAGAGGTCGGACTCGACTTTTCCTACCTCATCGAGTGAGTGAAGCAACGTCGCTTTTCTGGCCGGGAGTGGATCGCGTGACTGACATGGTCTACCCGGTCTGCGTGCCGTTCTACCCTCGGATTGGAAAGAGAACTGCTGCGTCCCGAGGGCTTAGCAGAGTCCGGTGAGTGTCGAAGAGATATTGCCGCTCGTGACATTGCCGGCACGCTGCCCGCTTGAGGCTGACTTTTCTTTCCCCGCTGTTCGCCCCGCTCAGTACCCTCCTTGACGCTGACGACGGCCGAGGAGCCGCACCGGGCCTCGCCGATCCGCGCATCAGCGCAAGAAATACGACGACAGAGCATGATGCAGCTGGCCTAGCCACCTTTCCTCCTTCATCTGTATAGGAATCCCAGCATATTCTAACCTCTACCAGACGGGGCGTCTACTTGTCATACCAATCGACGCATCCTCTACTTCTTCCACATAGCCGCAACCTTTTCGTCGGCCCTTGGTTCGTCCTCGTGTCCCTTTTTCGCGATCCTCAGGCATTCCATCTCGAGCCAATCACCGCCGATGCCACCCTCCGCCTTTGCCCGTGGAGCCTTGACAACGGCGACATCGACCCTGTCGTCCCTCAGCGTCTTGGCGCCTTGACATTTCACGAAATCCTCGGGCTCCGAGACGCCCTGCAACACCCTTTGGATCGCCAGCACCACTTCCTCCTCCTGGTCGTCGTCAGTGGGCAGCGAAAAGACGAGCTCGCCAGCCTGGCCTGCCTGGTTAAAAGCGAGGATTCGCTGGACGCACGGCGCATTGCCGCTCAGTCTTTCCGAGCAGGGTTCCATCGTTGTGTAGAGATCGAGCTTGATGGTCCTGCGAACCTTGGGCGACGTGGACGAGAGGGTGCAACGTCGACCGTACAGCTCTTCGAGCTTTTCAAGGGCACACTGTTCGGCGTGTGTGTTTCCGGGGAGCTCGCGCGAAAAGCCCGACGTGAGCACCCGTCCGGCGACCGAGGATGGGCCCGAGCTGGGTTGGACGGCGATGACGCATCCGACGCAAAAGGCCGTGGTGAGCGGTACGCACCTGTCGGCTTCCCGAAGTGCCGTGATCATGAGATTGTAGTGTCGCTCTAATTCCGGTTGCTGGCCCCCCTCCACTTCCGCCTCGTCGACATCTATAGACGCGTCGGACGGGGCGTGTGAATCGTAGTGGCTCTTCCATGGCTTGCGTCTCTTCATCCACTCCCGCTGCCACGTTCCGTACTCGCCTTCGATGCCACCATCGCGCCAGACCATCCAGCTATCTCGCAGTCGGAAGGCGACCGAGATGGGATGGTCGAGAATCATCTGCCGGAGGGGCGGGGCAGGGTGAAGATCGGGTATGAGTCGTTCCGAGAGGCTGAACCTACGTCGATGGTGTCCGCCTCTGGCCTGCGTCGGTCTGGACGTGCTGGCGCTCTGGGAAGGTCTGCGTTGGCGCAGGCTGGACGAGGTCGACGTGGGAGCAATCAGGCGGTTGGTCTTAATGGCGATGGAGGACGAGTCCGAGCCGACACCGAATGGCGCGGGCAGGCAGAGGGCCTCGCGAGTCAGATGCTCCGTCAGGTAGTAGTATAGGCTGCCGTAGACCAGCCCAATGGATGCGCCGACAAAGATCTGCAGCGGGGTGTGGTAGTGAAGGTGGTACCTGTAACGGAAAACTTGAGCCGTGTCAGCTTCACCATTCGCTACCTTGATACCGACGTGGATGCACTCACCTGGAGTAGCAGGTCACAGCCGCCAGCACCGCGATCGCAACCATAGCGGCGTCGTGTTCGGCCCTCCTCATGATGCCGACCAGGGTCCTCTTGCGCATGGGCGGCGGTCGGTTCAGGCCAAAGTGGGCCAGGAAGAAGGCCGCAAAGAAGCCGAGGAACTGCGAGTGGGAGCTGGGCATGCCGTAGCCCAACCCGAAGTCGGCCGTGGGCCGAGGTTGACGAATGAGTCGCTTCAGGAGCAAGTTGAGACCTTCGCAGCTCAGCTGGCCGAGGAGCGCATTGATGAAGGTCAGCTCGCGACGGTACAGGATGATGGTCACGTAGGAGCACAGGAGGAAGATTGGAGAGAGCGTGGCGAGCGACAGAATCTTGGAGAAGGGATCATCGGGGTCGTCTGTGGCAGGTGAGAAGGCGCAGGCAGGGGACTGTCAGGGAAAGGCGAGAGGCTTTCGGGGACAGCGCATGGTAGTTGACCATACGGCGAGGGTGAGTCTACTCACAGCGGACGTGTGTCAGGGACAAGGACGCGTAGCGCGAGGGATCTATGGAGCTACCTCGGACCATGATATCGGTAGCTTGGGTCGCAGTCGCGGTCGCGGAATGCGTTGGCTGGGAAGAATGATCGGAGGGAAGCTGGGGAACAGGAGGTGAGGGTGGGTCAAGGGGCGAGCGTCCTCCCGCCCCCCCCGCCAGACAACGGTTGGGGCGTTGCTGGCGCGCACGGTGACCCTCGGCGATCTGAGCTTTTTCATGGGCAGGAAAGCGGAGGGGGCGCCCCGCCGGACTGCTGCGCGCCCCCTTTCGCGCCTTACCGGTCGGCCCAGCCTCGCGTGCGTGCGTCTCGCCGCATCGCATCAGAGTCGAAGATGTGGGTTGCATGGACGCAGCAGGAAAGGGCACCGACAGGTGCTGGTCAGTGACGCACGACATTGACACTAGAGGCGAGCGTCGAACGAATGGCAGGACAGGCAACGAGAGACAGCAGCCGGGAGAGCGGGATCGATGTCGACGTGCGAGGTTGTCATGCTGGGGGATTAGATGAGCAGAAGAGGAGACATGCGTGCATGATGGTACGGTACAGAAACGAGTGCCAGAAGAGATTGCAAAAAAAAAAAAAAGAATGGCGGGGAACGGGGATCGTAGACGATACAGGTCAGAGAGAAGTTGAGAGGCGGGCCGAGTCGGCTGCATGAGCTCAGGGCGTGATTTTTTGGGAGGCAAGCAGGCGGACAGGCAGGTAGGCGAAGAAGCGGCCTTCGCTTAGGCGGTGCCGGCCTCGATGCTCCTGGCGTAGTTTCGCAGGATGCGGTCGACATCCTCCATCGTCTGCTCACGCACGTCGGCAAGCTTCTTGATGTTGGCGGTCGCCTCCTTGACCTGCTCCTCGGTCAGGTCGAGCTCAAGCTGCTCGCAGCGCGACTTGACGGCGTTCCAGCCCGTCAGTCGGTGTCCGATGCTGACGTATCGGCTCATGCCGAAGTCCTCGGGTCGGATGATCTCGTACGTTGACGGGTTAGCGAGGATCGCCTTGGCATGGATGCCGGCCTTGTGGGTAAAGGCGCAGTAGCCGGTGACATAGTTGTTGAAGGGAACTTGGATCTGGACGGCCTCGGCGACGAGGTTCTCGACCTCACGCAGCGCCTTGAGGTTATACTTGCTCATGACGTACTCGCGGTCGGCGGTGTACATCCTCGCGATGAAGCCACCCAGCGACGGGATACCGTTCCTCTCGCCAATGCCGAGCACCGAGGTGTCAACGTGGGTGGCGCCGGCTTCGAGCGCCGTGTAGGCGTTGGCAATGGCGCAGCCAGTGTCGTTGTGGAAGTGGCACTCGATGTCGCATCCGACGACGCCGCGTAGCGTTCGGACCAGGTCGTAGACCTGGCGCGGGTTGGCGACACCGACGGTGTCGGCAATGCCGACACGGTTGACACCGACCTTGTCGACGGCCTGGTAGATGCTGAGCAGGTCGACGAGGTCCGAACGGAACGAGTCCTCGGTCGAGAAGCGGATCTCAATGCCCTTGCTCTTGACGAACTGGATGACCTCGATGGCGGTCTTGGTGATGTACGTCATGTCCTTGCCGTGCGAGTACTCGCGGAGGAACTTGGAAGTGCCCATGACGACGTCGACGCCGTCAACACCGGTCTCAACGGCAATCCGGGCGTCGTCCATGTGGCATCGGATGTGGGTGATGACCTTGGCCTTGAGGCCGAGCTTGCAGATGGTCTCGCAGTCCTTGCGCGACTGCTCCGAGGCGGCGGGCGAGGTGAGCTCGATGCAGTCGACGCCGAACTTATCGAGGGCCTTGGCGATCTTGACCTTGGTCTCGGTGTCGAAGAAGGCGTTGGCGAACTGCTCACCCTCTATAGACCGTGCGTTGTAGGAAGGGTTAAAGGGTAAAAGGGGGGCGACAGGTCAATAGCCGGTCGCAAGGCACCGCCTCAGCTACCAAAAAAGTGCAGGGCGATTGCGAGAATGATGCTTACCTCGCAGGGTCGACTCGATGATCTTGAAATTGGAGGTGTTGCTGAGAAAGTCCGAGTATCGCGAGTTGAAGGGCTGGACCTGGCCAACGTTGCCGGTATCGGCGAGGTTGGGCTGCCTTCGGACCTCGCCGCCGTTGACGGGGGCACCGTTGGAGCCGACCGACATCGAGGTGTCGATGCCAACGTGGGTCTCGGGGGCGGCGCCGTTGACCTTTTGGGTGGCACCGGGCTCGAAGTGGTCGCACATGCTGACTACGTGTGTGGGTGGATGTGGATGTGGTGGTGGTGAGCGGAAATAGACCTGTTCTTAATCTCTTGCGATCTAAGAAAGAGGCGTAGAGAGAGACTGTATGCGGGTGATGAAGGGGTCGTCTGTGTCGGAAGCGAGTCGATTCGAGACGGAATGTGGCAAGAGGGGCGGTGGTGGTGACGGCTATAGAGGATGGTATGAAGGGAGGAGAGAGAGGAGAGGGCGGTCTTCTTCCCTTCCGTGCCAAAAAGGCGGGCGAGGCTGGGCCAAACGCGGCAAAATCCCGCGATCCAGCAGGCAAGCTGCAGTGGCTGGTTGGCTGAGGGGCTTGGCTGGCAGTCCGCCGCCGAGTCACAGCCTCACGCCGCCCGCCACGGCGCAGCGGCCCCACCTTCAGCCCCCTGCCAGGGCGGGCTGGACGACGGGCCGGGCAACGGATTTGGAAAGTTGAATTCGCCAGCGGCAATCGGCTTCTTAATTTAAAATTTCTATTTTCTTTAACCCGGGTTCGAATTCGACAACCAAGTCGGCTTGGCCGAAGGTGCCACACGACAAGGCGGCGGCCAGCCGGCCATTTGAAATCCGCAGGGCAGACGGGTGGCGAGTGGTCGGCGCGCGGTGACGGAGCAACGCACGCGGTGCTCGGCGTTCGTGAAAGGCCGCGAGCTGACATCTTTCGGCCGGCTGACATCGGGCGGCCGTTCCGACGTCGGCGCTCCCGGCTCTCCTACCATCAAGCTCGTGCCCTGCGCCGCCACCTGGCCATACGTTTGGCAACCCGCCAGTACAATATCTGAACGCCCCGCGCCAGACCGTCAGCCAAAATTCAATCCATGCGGCTTGTCGTTCGGTCTTTGATGCGTGCTTCGTCTCTGCTGCAACCAGGAAAGGCCGGGAATCGTGTGACAGTAGTGAGTATGGAAACAAAGAAGGGAGCAGATGAAGTGCCTGCACATGGAAGTGCGGTGAAGGCTGGGAGACGAGGGCTAGGGAACTTCCGAATGCCAGCAACATAGCTGCGCACCAAGGGGCGAGAGTAGGGTAGGGTCAGACAAGTCAACGTCTGCGTGACTGGCTCGTCCTCGCCGCCTCTAGGACCGCGCTGGAGTTAGGGATCTCGGCCAGCTTCAGTTGGCCCTTTGTACGATCGACCAAGGCATCTTCGTGCCAGCCGTTGGTGGCGAGGTCGTCAGAGCCGTGCTGTGTAGCGGTGCTGTGCGGAGAGGAGTAGGGCGAGTCCGAGGAGGGCGTGCCGCGCCAGGCCTGCGGAGCGGGGTCGCTGGTGTGGTCGCTGCGATCGGGACGGCCGTCATGGTCGCCGGAGGAGCCCTGCACCGACTCGCTCCGCCTCTGGCTGTTGGAAGAAGGCACTGGCGATACAGCCGCCGTCGCCGCCGATGACAACGACGACGACGACGACGACGGTCCCGACGAGGTACCAATGCTGCCTCCGAGGGGTCGCGCGCTAACGCCGACGTCGCTCATCCTTCCTCTTCCCCTTGCACCGGCCGGCACGTGCCGGTGCGGAAGGGGCCCGTCCGACCGACGCTTGCCGCCCATCCACGCACCCGAATCGAGCTCCTTTGCAGGGTCGCGCAACTTGGCGCTTTCTCCGCTGGCCGTCGACGACGCGCTGGCCTCCGCCGCCGCTCCAGCGTCGAGGTCAGCGCCTCCGGATTCGATCCCCACGCCTGACCATAACGGCGCCGTGCTGCCAAATTCGTCCCCTAGACCGAGGTAGTCGGCGCCGGAGCCGTTGTCGTCGGCGCTGCCCCAGGTGTCGTGGCCTCGCTTGGCAGGAGCTGTTCCGCCGTCGTTGAGCAGCCGGTAGGGCGTGTTGGCATGCAGCGTCTGCGTGTCGACCACCTGACCGACCGTGAAGCCTCCCGCGCTGGCGATTTGCTCGGCGATGCCGGAACCCTGGCCGAGGCCGCCGTACTCCATGGGGTTTGACATCGTCTTGAGGTCATCGTTGATCTGCTGGTGCTGTACACCGTACCCGGGCTGCTTCATCGGCATCTCTGCCGCTCGACCCCGGCTCGATCCGGCCGGCGCTCTGTCCGGTTTCGTCAGTCCGCTCCGCCTTTGCTTCACCGAAGCGCCCAAGCCGCCGTGGCTGGCACCCGCCTTGTCCTGCCCTGAGTACTGCGAGCCCGATTCGACCGGTGCGGTGTCGTGCCTGTTGGCCGAGCCTTCGAGCGGCATGGCGCCCGGGACCGGCGCCGGCATGGCGCCAGCAGCGATGGCGGCCGCCGCTCCTGCGGGCGTTAGGCCGTGTGCCATGCTGGCCACTTGCGAGTCGCGACCACCAACAGCGTCCTGGCCAGCACCGAGCTGCTGCTGTTGCTGCTGATGCTTTTGAAGCTGCTGCTGTTGCTGCTGGGACTGGTTGATGACGCTGAGGTACCAGAACATGAGGTTCGAGATCAGGACCTGCTCGTAAAGCGGCCGCCTGGGGTTGGCCAGCTTAATGTGGCTGAGGCGGTATACGGCGCGCTCAATGTGGATGGGGTAGCGGTACGAGCTCATCCCGCCGCGACCGTAGGCGCCCATTGCGTTCCGATCCAGTAGGCTTCCGGCGGTGATCTGGCCATTGTTGAAGCCCTTGTGTGCGGAAGCGGCGTGCGGACTTCCATCGTCCTGGCCCCTTTTCTTGCCAAACAGCGCGCCCAGGAAGCTAGACGAGTCCTTCTCCTTCTCCTTCTCGCGCTCTTCCTCCTTCTCGCGCTCCTTGCGTTCGCGCTTCTCGTACTTTTCCTTCTTCCGCTCCTCCTTCTCTAGTTTTGAGGCTCTGTCGCGCTCGTCGTCATCGTCCTTGCCCAGGCCGAACCACGACAGCCCGAAGCCTGCCTTTCGCTCCTTGTCCTTTTGCCTCTGCGGCGGAGGCGAAACGGGACGGGGCCGTCCGGTATGTGCCGCTACAGGTGTGACAGACGCCGTTGGTGACGCGGTCGTCGCCGTTGCCTTGGCAGCATTCGCGGCTACGGCCGTTCCTGCTGCTATACCGCCACCAGCAGCAGCGGTGGCCGCCCTTCGAGAGGTCTGCTGGCCCGCCGAAGCGGCTCTAGACTGATGCTGCAGAGAGGTCGTCGAAGCGTTGGGGGCTGTCGTCGACGACTTGATCGAGGCAGGCGCTGGCGGCTTCCTCGTCGTCTTCTCGAAGGCCGGCATCGGAGGGACGTACGAGACCGGAATTGGTTTGATCTGGTTCGCGTTGACCGGGGTCTTTTCATGGCTGGGGGATGACATCGGAGAATCGCTCAGAGCGGCGGAACCAGCCAGAAGCGTCGGCGTCGAGCCCGTTGCTGCGCCCTCCTGCTTGGGCTCCTTCCCGCCCTCCGCCACCGTCGGCTGAACTCCGCTGTCGTCGGCGATGTCGAAGTAACCGCTCTTGGATGCCGTGGCAATCGACGCCTGCGTAGGCGTCCGCGGCGGCGAGGGGCTCCGGCTTTTAAGCCTAGCTGCCGTGGCGATGCTCCCGTCGGAGAAGGTGTCCGCCAGAGACGTCAGGCTCGTCCTCTGAGAGGCGTCCGAGTGGTACGAATCCCGAGAGTAGGCGTCTACGATGGAGTCGGTGGCCTCATCCGACTGCGGGCGAGAGCTCTCGCCGAAGCTAGACTCTTCCTCGGCTCCCGACGAGATCTCGGACTGGTCACTCGGCCTCCTCTGCATCACGGCGGCGTTCGCCTCCGGCGTTTCGACCGCCTTGGCACCGTCAAGAGCGAACTCGGACTCGGCTGGGCTTCCGCTGCCCCGGCTGCGTCGCGGGGCAGGGCTCCCGGAGCGGTTGTCGCCGGATAAAGATGCCTTGCGAATCTTTGTGCGCACCGCACGACGCAGGATCTGCCCGGGTCGCGGCACAATGATGGGCGCGTCGGCGTCGTCGGCCTCCCCAACGGGCCGGACATCGTCGGCCTGGTCGAAAGCTGTACAGAGGCGGAGGCACACGAAGACCTGTCAGCGATTTTGACGTCCGACGCAGACGACTGTAACATAATGCACCCTGTGTGCAGTGGCTCCGCAGCCATTTGCTTACCTAGCGGCGACGTGTTGATGCTCAGCGTACGACGCAAGACATTGCGCAGCTGCGTCGGGTCGTCGCTCTTGCTCGCTTCCTCGGCCAGCTGCTCGAGCTTCTGCAGATCGTCAATGGTCAAGGTCGGAACGTTGGCACCGTAGGCTCCACCACGAGCGCTCCGTTGAGAGCCGACGCGGTAGCTGGCGCTGCTGATGTTGATGCTGTTGTCGTCGTCGTCGTCGGCATCATTTTCCGGACGATATTGCCGCCTCAGGGTGCTACCTCGCCGGCTCAGCGAGGTGGAGCGGCTGATGAGGTCGCCCTGCCCTTCGTTCTGGCGCCGCAGAGAGTTGATCCGATTCGCGATGGGGGAGTCGTGGCCGGTTAGTGGGAGCGCCTCGCCAGCGGCCAGCGGGTCCTGCTCGGCCAGCTCAGTCTGGCTCACCACTGTCCGTGCGGCGTGATCTTTCAGGAAGTTGCGAAAGTCTGCCGGAGATATCTCGGGGTGCACCGAGGCTGGAACCCAGAAGAGGTGGCTCGGATCCTGTGGCCTCGACGGATCATGTTGGCCGCCCCTGCTAGAGCGGCGACCCAAGCTGGAGCTGGGCGAGGGAGACCGTGCCGACTCTCGTCCGGCAATGGAGTCGGGCGAGTCTGGCCGATCCGCACCAAGGCCCCTTCGTCTGGCGGTGAAGCGAGCTCGCTCGCTGCCGGAGCCCTTGCGCTGAGCTAAGGGGCGGGAGGACGCATCGAGTCCGACGATCGCACCCTCGTCCACCAGGTTCACGCCCCTCCATTCTCGCTCTCGCTCCGGCGATGGGACCGAGAGCAGCTCCTGTCCGCCGCCATGGACGGCTGCTAGGTCGGGAAGATCCGGATCGACGATGGGCCGGTTAACCGATAGCCGTCGATGCGACTTAAGAGCCTCTACCTCGCGCTGAAATTCCGATTCGGTGATGTTCATCGACGGGGCCGACATAGTGGGCCTGTTGCTTGGGCCTACACGTCCTTTCCTATGAGGACGGAACTGCCGCTGCTCGGGACAAGGCTGGAACGAAAGACCCGCGATCAGAAGAGCATACAACACGTTGCGTTTGCCTGTATTTGTTCAGCGGCGTGGCATCAGAAGCGTGACGGCGAGGTTGGAGGAGACAGGAAGTGGAAGCTGCCGAGCAGAGCAGGGAATCGACGAGCGCTGGGAGGAAAGGGTGGGAGCTGCGCTGCGGGAGTCGACTCGTGACGATCGGTGCGAGGAGGGACGGCTAGCTTCAGAGAAGCGCTGTGCTGCGTCGAAAGCAGGGTGGTCCTTGCTGTGCTGGATGCGTCAACAGTCGGTTGATAAGGAGCGGCGAGGGACAAGGAGCTGTAGCTTAACGACGTTGCTTCGAGCGTCGACGTGCTCTTCCCGGCCCAATGTAAAAAGGTGTAAGAGGGGTGAGAGAAGTCGTGGTGGATCGAATAAATGCCGGAAAAGGCAAGCGAGACGAGCACAGCTGGACGAGGATGCTTGATTCTCGCTTGTCTGGACGTCTAGACGGGAGTACAAGGACCAAGATTGAGCAAGGTTGGGTAGGAGGGCGACAGCGCCAGAGGTATCGCGAGGCCGCCCGAGATGGCACGGAACTGCCGTGTGAGGAGGGCAGACCAGAAGGGTGGGCGCCGTCGAGCTTCGACTTTGTCTTATGCGTGCAAGCGCGGGTGTACCAAAGAGGGAGGCAAAGAGAGGCGAGCGGGGAAGGAGCGAGGGTAGGTGGGTGGAAGGGAGGATGTCGGCGGTTGCGTGTTGAGGCGAATGTCGGCAGAGACGCAAAGAAAGGCGTAGCGCGAGACGGCCGTGAGGTGGTGGACCGCCAGCTCTGACAGCGATGGCGGCAGCGGCGACGAGGAGGAAAAGGACGTGGTGGAACGATGTAAGGTCGCGGCGTCGGGTGGTGCCAATGGAGGAGCGATGCCGTGGGTTCGTGCAGGCGGCACCATCAGCTAGGCGCTGTCCCCCTCATGGCTTGGCCTGGCCCCCGCTTTTCCCCTGGGGATCCGCGCTGTCCCTACTTCGGCGCTCGGGCGCCTTGGAATTCGCGAGGCGGACCCTCACGCCAGCCAGCCAGCAGCCAGCCTCGGATCCTCGTTGCCCGATAATCAGACATCCCCTTCGGATCGGGACACAGCACTCGCAGCACTGGCTGCCGGGCGGCCATCGCCATGCCCCCGGAGATGAGCTTATGAGAGCATACAAGGACAAAAAGACATCAATCGGGGCGCATACGTGCTGTGTAGTGAAAGGGTCGATGACTGCCGGTCATATCACACTCTTCATTCACACATAGCGTACCGATCAACCCTGCGGTTGCTGTCCATCTCGGAGCTTCTCTCGCATCCTCACCAACTCTTTCGCTCCCTCGCAGGCAACTCGTAGACTTTGGGCAGAGCAGACGTCTCTGTTCGCATCTTCAAATGTGGCTCGGTGCCGGAGGTCAAGCCGTTCTCCTTCCGTCTTCCGACCCCTGTCTCGTGCTACAGTCTCCAAGGCTCTGATCTCTCCCTTAGAGCCCCCTTCTGTCGTAACACGTCGCAACGCTCGGTGACGTTTGGTCCGTACTTGCCTGCCCTTCTAATGAGGTATCGGAACGGGTAGGGGACTAGGTCATGGGCCGTCCCGGCTCTACACGCGCCGTCGGACCGGACCACTCGTATGGGGGATATCAAGGACAGATGCGTGTGGTTCGTTACCGATGCTGCTGTGAGCCAGCTGGGCTGGACGCAGCGTTGACCAGGCAAAATACCGAGAGGCTGTCGCTAGACGTCGTGTCGCCTTGCTCTTTTGCTGCCGGCAGCCGCTTGTAGTGGGCGTAAGCTGGCTGTCAGGGTTGCCCTGACTGACAGTTCACCCTCGGTCAATCGTATGGAGATCATCGTCCTGAGACGAAAAGAGACAAGAATCAGCAAAAAAAATTAATCATAGGAATGAATGCGGTATCCCACATCCTCAGCATTTAAGGTGGCCGTTGGCGAGGATGAGAGCGTCTCGGCCCGGAGCTGCCTACAAGCGACGGTCTGATTGTCCGGTAGCACAGCAGCGATCTCGCTCTGAAGACAGAGAGGACACGACGGTCTACAGGCGACCGCAATCCCTGCAGAGATGGGCGAAGAGACCCGGATCCTGTCGGAAGCCCGGTGTTTCGCGCCGCAGCGCTGGGTTGACAAGTCCATCTGCCTCGTTGAAAGAGAGGCACATACGTCATCGGACGGAGGCCGCTGTCAGCGGCTGGCGTTGTATCTATCCCAGAGTCAGACTGGCGCTAAGGCTGGCCGATGATTGATTTAAGAGAGTGGTGATGACTGGCGTGATTTGCTATTTCACACGGTGACCGTATCCTTGGGGCGTCTCTACACCGATTTGCAGTCCAGGAGCATGTCGCGAGAGGCCGAGAAGGTGCTCACGCTTAATAGGGGCGAGCAGCAGCCTGGCACGCCTTGAGCTGCTCGAGGTAGTAGGAGCACGAGTTCATGTCGTTGGCTGCATCGGATCAAGGGACAGAGGGGGAGGAGATGAGCATCAGTGCTGCGGCCTAGCTTCGAAGGAAGAGAAACTTTAAAAGTCTTGTGTTCCTCGCTGCCTATGAGACTGTATGTGAACTCACTGCTCTCGAGGCACTTGATGAAGTCGCGGCTCTGGATCTCGCAGCTAGGAGCAGCGTTCTGCTGCTGGGAGTACGCCTGGCTCTGGCCATGGGAAGCCTGAGGGGCCTGGGACGCCTCGGCGGCGGGCTCAGACCGTCCGCCGAAAAGCATGCTGGAGAGTCCGTGGCCCATGGTCGAACCAACCGCGACACCGGCGGCAGTGGAGGCCATCTGAGGGCGGAGGGAACCAGGAGAGCGACAGGACATAGAGCGAGAGAACGTATCAGCAAGAAGGCCTGCGCTGCGAAACGGCCCGAGCCTCGGTCCACTTCTTTCCCATGATGAGCGTCTAATGACCGGCGAGACGTACCTGACCGAAGAGACCGGGACCAGCCGACTGGGCGGCGGGCGCAGCGTGCTGCTGAGGATGAGCGGGGACGGCGGCCGGGGGCGGGGCAGAGTAGGCGGCAGGGCGGTTGCTGGCCATGGTGTGGGCACCGCGGGAGCCCGAGGGAGCTGCGCGGGAGCCGCCGGAGGATCGAGAAGAGCGAGGCATGATTGAGATGTGTCTGTTGTGAGAAGGGGCGGGTGTGTTGCGCTTGAATGTGGTGTGTTGGTCGCGAGAAAGGAAGGTGGTGGGTGAGTGGCAAGTTCGAGCAAGGAAAGTGGGCGGGCCGACGTGGGGCGCTCGGTCCTTGCCGGCCCCGACGGGGGCTGACGAATCAGAGCAAGGTCCGAATTCCGGCGCAGCGTGCCTCAACGCTTTCCACGTTCCTTCCAGAAGAAATCCGCGGGCGAGGGTCCAGCTGAGGTCGGTCCGCTTTTCGGCCCCGCCCAGTAAGCATCGACAGAACCGCAGCTGGAACGACTTCCACGGCGCAGGAGCCTGGCCAGAGTCATTTTGAGCGCAGACATCGTCGTCCTCTGTATCGAAGGCTATCAGTTCAGCGCTAAGTAGTATACAGGTTGTGGTAGGAAGCGGAAATTACAAGTACAAAGGAGGATCCGCGGGGGGACGGCGCTGCGTGCCAATATAGCGGTCTTCAAGACGACGACGGTGAAGATGTCGATGATGCCGCCGCTTCCGCCGCCTTGTCCCGCATGGTAGTGTCATACAGAGCAGGTCCCGCTGTGCCATTAGTTATCGCTTTGCGGCGTCTCCGATCTGGACGCTTCGCTGCTGTTCTTGTCGGGTGCGCCAGTCCGCGATAGTGCAGCGGCTCGCAGAGACCGCAGACCATAGTCGCCGATTCTCCAGAGTCTTGCGTCGCCCTGCGATTCTCCCTAGGCTTGCCACTTTGCGCATATCGGAGGCTATTGACGCCTGGGATCAGTGGGAGGCGGCACCTCGGGCATCGCCTGTTGTGCAGATTGTACCAGTCCGGAAGCACCTCGCTGGCTGCTTTGGGCGTCGGTCGAGGCGCCGAATTCTGCAGTCGAACGTTTGGCTGATGAGAATGGGTGATGTTGGGCACCTCATCGCCCCAGAGGGTCCTGCGATGGCGAAGGGAAGGCGCGACCGCCGTTCCCGGAGCGGCGGCAAACGATGCGAGCTGGAGAAACGAGTCGGAATGCTGTGCCGAGAGATTGGGCAGGGCCAGGGATGTGGCTCGGGCCACCTGCTCCTGGTGCAAGGCCTGAAGGTTGTTTGCGGCCTGCGCGAGGACCTGCTTGGCCGACCCGGCTGTTCCGGACGCGGAGCTGCTCTTTGCCTGTGTTGCATTGCCAAGGAGGGATGGGGGCCGCGAGTGAGGTGTTCAGTATAGCTGCTTACACAGTGAGTTTTGAGCTTGCAGCGGGTCTTGCTACTCACCGCTCGTTGCGAGCTCATCCTACAGAGTCAGGATGGCAGTTGGTGTGTCGTCGAGGAGGTGGAAGGAAGAAAGGTGAGGAGAAAGTCGAGGGGAAAAAAAAGTGGCAAAGGGCGGGACAGCGTCTGTGACGTGGAGGCCGCCAGCCCGCCAGCGAGGCGCACGGCTCGCGTTGTGGGGCAGCGGCGACAGCAAGACGAAGGGTGGGGCGGCCACACAGGCCCGTCCCACAATAGTGTAGTAGCTCGTAGGCAGGTTGCCTTGTGTCTCCATCTCTCTCCTTCTCTCCCTCTCCCTCCCCCTCTCTCCCTGCTTTCTTCCTGCCTACTATCGGTCCTACTTCCTCTCTCACCTGTTCATTGTGCCTTCTCTCTCTCTCTCTCTCTGCTGGCCGCGAGCGCTGAATACTCGTGTGCCGCAACCCCTCAAGAGCTGGCCTCTTCGGCTCCTTTACTGCCTCGGCGACAAGACATCCTTCCCACCTACACCGGCGTAGGCGTGATTGTCGCAAACAGTCGCTGCTCGGAGGCAGGCTTGCTGTAGGCGGCTCTCGCCACCAACGGCAGACGAGCTGAGCACGGACGGATCAGCCGCCGCAGCTGCTGCCGGGTCTCGGCCACACGAAGGCTTGCAGTCGGACTACGTCCAACGCACCGCACTCCTTCAAGATGCCACCCGCGGCGACGGCGGCCATCACGCCCGAGAGGATCACGCTGTACGGCCTCGCCTCGTCGGTTGCGGCCGCCAGCGTCGTATTCCGAGCTTTCCGCGAGAGATCCAACTTCTACGCCGCCACTGTCTGGCTAGGGAGAAGCAATGGCTGCATGCTCGTGAGTATCGACGAAGCAACCCACCCGCATTTACACGATGTGATGCTCGACTGTGGTGCGACGCCCGCTCAGTCACTCCAACGCTGACATCATAATTCGACGCTCTTTCGCTCTCTTTCACTTCTGCCCAGGTCCTCCTCAACTTTGCCCTGTTCATGACGCTCGTCTTTGGCAGGGTCGTACAGAAGATCTTCTTTGGGCAGCTGAGGGCAATTGAGGTCGAGGTGAGCTAGGGAGGCTTTCGCACACTCCACGCACACCTCACGCTGGTAGCTGACGCACAGACGCACAACAATTGTCTTCTCCCGCTTCTCGGATCACCCGCAGCACCTCTACGAGCGGTCATGGTACTCGTTGGTTGATACGCTGCTGGCCATGGCCATCTTTCGGGACGACTTCGACGTCAGCTTCGTGCTCCTCTTCGGGACGCTGCTCTTTCTCAAAGCGTTCCATTGGCTCAGCGGAGATCGTGTTGAGTTCGTGAGTGATGTCGCCTACTCTTTTACTGCCTCGCATCTGAGTCTCGAATCCGCCTTCGATGCTCACCCGCCTTTCTTCTGACATCTTCTCTGCCGTTCCCGCCACGATATGCAGATGGAGCAGTCGCCCTCGGTCTCGAGACTCTTCCATGTGCGGATGATTTCGATCCTCTGGACGCTGCTGGCGGTAGACCTGTTCCTCGTTGGGTTTGTGGTCGAGCTGCTGCTCTACAAGAAGACCAAGGTTGGCATCATGATACTGTTCGCTAGCGAGGTAAGTGGATCCATGTACTCTGACCACTGCCGCCTCACGATCTTCCTGAGCTCAGCAATGCTGACGTCTTGACCGCATGTTTGAGGACAGTTTATCACCCTGATGATCTCGCTTTGGTCCACAATCGCCAAGTACATCATCAACTGCCAGGACCTACAATCCGACGAACCATGGGAGGCCAAGAGCATGTACATCTTCTACGTCGACCTCTGCAACGACGTCCTCAAGCTGGCCACCCACCTCTCCTTCTTCATCCTCCTGACCAGCTGGTACGGCCTGCCCCTCAGCCAGATCCGCGACCTTTACGTGACGGGACGCTCATGCGCCAGCAAGGTCCGTGACCTGGTCCGATATCGAGCGGCCACCAAAAACATGGACTCGCGCTATCCTGACGCCACCTCCAGCGATATGCGGGCCATGAGCGACGGGACCTGCATCATCTGCCGAGAGGATATGGTCATCCAGGACGCCGACGGCCCCTCGCCAGCGCCGGCCAATTCGAACGGCGGCCTCAACACGACGCCAAAGCGGCTGCCGTGCGGGCACATCTTCCACTTCCACTGCCTGCGGTCCTGGCTCGAACGGCAGCAGAGCTGTCCGACTTGCCGTCGGTCGGTTTTGGAGGAGTCTAGCAACACAGCAGCGGCACCGAACGGCGGCCCACCACTTCCTGCAGCGGGACCTCAGGCTGGGGAACCTGCACCCACCGAGCCACCTGCCAACCCGGATCCCACCGGCAATCCCGATGTCCGAGCCGAGGCCGCAGACGGCCCTCGTGCATTCGACAGGCGCCTGCAAGAGTTCCTGCAACGCATACAAAGCGATGCTCGCCGCGTCAGGGAGGAAAGGAGCAACGCTTCGACACGACGAGGCACTGGTCGTCAAGGCGGCCGCCGCACGCCACGTACGGAACCAACGCAGGCTCCCAAGGCAGCATCAACGTCGTCGTCACCGTCCTTCGCCGCGATGGGGCAGGGAGCAAACACCTCGGCGTCCACGTCTCGCAACGTGGCAGCAGCGGCTCTTGCAACGTCGCCCCGTCCCGTGCGAGGTCCCGCCTCTGCCTTTGGCCGTTCGAGCCTCTCCCAGTCGTACCTCCCGCACGCTGATCCCGACGGCGGTCTGTGGGTCGCCCCCGCGCCAGAGACGCTCGAGATGGCATGGTCCAAGCCCAACCTCTCGTTCGGAAACAAAACGAAGCGCAAAAAGGAGGCAAAAGCCAAAGAGCCCATCGAGACGGGCAAGGGCTCACAGAACGGCGTCAACGGAAGAGGCGCCACGATGTCAGCAGTAGGAAACGTTAACACCGATGGCGAGGACGGGGACGACCTAGACGAAGACGAGGTCGACGAAGCGGCTCGAGCACAAGACGACGCCGCCAAGCTCAACAGCTGGCTGGACGCTCTGCAGAAGAAGAGCGGTGGTTCGAGCCACGCCAGCACTAGCACCAGCCCGACGTTGCTCAAGGTCGACGAAGGACCCGCCTCCTTCTCCAGCACCCCATCTTCGCCGCCTGCTCCGTCAACACAGAACGCGACGATGCCGCGCCTCATCCCTCTGTTCGACCCCTCACGGATCCCGCACTTTGAAACGATCCACGTTCCCTCCCTGCCCTACGATCTCCTCCCCCATTCAGCAGCATCAGCCTCATCACGCTCGCCTCTGCGCAACCTCGAGACTCTATCGGACGACCAGCTAAACACGATGGCGCAGGGCTCTAGGGCCGGATTAGAGGAGTACGTGCGCATCCTGGGCCAGGTCCAGGCCGACGTGTCGGGCCTCATCGAGCAATTGACCAGGGTCCTCTCCATCGATCCCTTCCAGGATCAGAGCCGCGACATTAGCGGCGGCAACGGCAGCGGCAACGGGAAGGGCAAGGCGCCGACCGAGGGGCTCAACGCTGCGTAGCTAGCTAGCTGTTTGTTCCAGTACGCCAGGACGCCAGGCGGCCGGCTGAGAAACGGAATGACAACGTCCAGTATTGAGCCCTGTGAACCCCTTGTGCGCACAAAGAAGCCAACTCACCGACTCTTGCCGCTGCAAGGCATGTCCTGCTGTCGGATGCGGTGAGGACACGTTGCCTGCGCTTTGCTAGCCGCAAGAGGCAGAGTGCGTTGGCGGCAATGATGTATCATCGGGTTGAGTTCCTACGAGCGCCGTTGGCCGTGCAAGGCATGCCGTGCTGCTGTGTTTATGGGGCGGCTGGACGACAGGATTGTGGTGAGGATGTGAGGTCGTGGTAGTAAAAATACAAGACGAGAGAGCGAGGGGAAGAGGGGAAAGGGGGGAGAGAGGAGAGGGCTACGCAGGGATGAGACAATGAGTAAGCAGACTTGATATCCGGACGGAAAGACAGATGTTGACACATTGTCTGCCTAGAGCCACCTGTCGCCAGGAGGCAGAAGCTTCAGTTGCGCTCGACGTGCAAGCTATCCAGAGAGGCGTGAGAGGCGAGGTGCTTGGAGGTGACGTTATGGGTGACGCTCTGGTCGGGCTTGGTGTCGCCCGGAATGAGAGCCGTTGACGTAAGAGCGGCTCCCTGCGGACGCGACATTCCGTCGCCGTCGTCGTGATGCGGATCGGCGAGAGCGGCATGGAGAACCCGTGCAGGTGACAGCCCATTTTGAGCCTTTCCCGCCGCAAAACCCGGATCGGAGTTATGCACCGGTGCGTACAGCGCCGCTTCTGGCGTCCGATCGTCAGTCCTCGCTGGGCCGCTTGGAAAGGCCGGCTGCTGGTCCTTGGAGGAAGGCGGGCTTCGCTGTGGCGTGGAGGTCGCGGAGCGGGAAGTGGGCAAATCGACCTTCTTGGACCCCTTGGCACGCTGAGCGGCTAGCTTGACCAAACTCCCCTTGTACGAAATCTGGCCCGCTGCCATCTCCGGCGCCTTCCGAGCCCGCCCTGACACTCGTCGCTGAAGGGAGAGCTCGTTGGACGAGGGAGACGATTGAGTGGAAGTACGGGCAGACATCACAGCAGTCGGGACCTGGCCCTTCACATCAGGCGATGCGGGTGCCGGCTTGACGAGCGCAGCGTCCGAAGCCGGAAGGGATGGCTGAGACTGGTCGCCAGCCTGTCCGGTCGCTGATGTCGCCGCCTCTCGATGGGTAGAGACAGAGTTCGGCGGCGTCCGCGCGTCGATCCGTGCCAGCTCCTCGGCAGATGGAGCCGCCCGTTCCACCTTCAGAACTGCAGTGGATGATCCGCTCGTCGTCGGGTGGAGTGGTGGCGTCCCAGGACTCGTGGTCCCGGTCGAGCGCGCCAGATCCGCGTGGTGACCATTCTCGGAGCGACTTTGAGGAGCGACGGGCCCCTTCTCCTGCGGCTCCACCACATCGGACGGGAGTGCATCGATCCTGAATTCCTCCTTGAGCAGACCAAGTGCGGGCGCACCGTTGCTGGGCTGAGGCGCACCCATCATCGGCCTCTGAAGCCCCTCAAGGCTCGAGGTAACGTTGAGGTCCGGGGGCGCCGATGCCGATGCCGACACAGACGCCATCAAGGGGCTCGTGCCGTTGGCTGACTCAGCCAGACCTGGTGGCTGTAACGGCGTATCTCTGGCTGGGAACTGAAGCACCCGTGCCGTCTCCATCGCGGGCCTCGAGGACGCTTGCGTCGGGCTTCCGTTGGGCCTGGGGAAAGGACGGGCCAGCGGGCTGACGCTTCCCATCGGTCTGCTGAGCGACGTTTTGCCGCTGCCCCACCTCAGGTTCTTCCGGATCGGCTGTCCAGGTGCACCGGCCCGCAGACCGGACGGTGGTGGTCCAGCGAGCGGCGAGTTAGCCCTAGCCGCCGCCAACAGGTCCGGCCGTACGAAAGGCGGCGGTCGCATCAGCGTGGCCGCCGGGAGCAGAGGAGTCTTGGCCGTTGGGAAGCCGTTGGTAGCAGCCAGATCGAGGTCTGAATCAGCCAGCCCGCTCGTCCGTCGGCCGTCAGACCCCTTGATTAGACGACAATCGTCCTCGCTCTCATCGTTGTCTTCGCTGTCGACGTCCATGTCCTCCTCTGCTCTGACATTGCCTTGCAAGTCTGCACTCTTGTTGGCGGCAGCGGCTGTCGGCGTCGACCCCTCTGCGGGACTGTCCGAAATTCTGCCCTTTTGAGCCCTGCCTCGGACCCGGTTCACCTCGGGTGTCCTGCTGCGGCTGGCTTCAGAGCCAGGTCGGGATCGCTTCGCGGGTGTTTGGGACGTGGTTAGGGTCTGAGGCTCTCGCGGCACCTGCCGCCGTGTTCGCCCGCCTTCGACGCCCGCAGACCAGAAGAGGGCGAGGTTGGATTCCGAGGTGCGCTCCGTACCGGTCGTGGCGAGACCGGGGATGGCCGCTCTCGGCGTCCCATGCGAAGGCCTCCGTTCACCGGCCGGCGCAGAAACCTTTCCCGGGCTATCGAGAGGCTGAGGCCTTGGCAGCTGCTCGGTCGACTGGTCCAAGGAAACGCGCGCCTGCGGCGGCACAGTGATGGGCACCTGTGCATGGACAAGGGCAGAGAGGTCGTCCATGCTGGCGGTCTTCCGATGGTTCAGGGCCCCGCTAGCAGGTGGCCTGATAGGCGCCGCCTTAGCCTCCTCCTCCTCCTCCTCCTGGTCCGGTGTCGACTGAAGGGCCCGCTTCTTTACCGCTCGCATGGCCGCCACGGACGCCACCTCGTCGGAATCGCTTGCGTTGGCCTGCCTGGGAGGTGTGGCCGACTTGCGAGCTTCGCCCGGCGACGCTGCCGTCACCGCCTTTCGGATGCCGAGCAGCGTCGGCGCATTGTGCGATGAAGACTTGCGCCTGGAGCGTTTGTCCTTCAAGGGTGCACCCCAGTACTGCGCTAGCACGTCCGTCTTGGCGTGTTTGCCTAGCATCTTGGGCCCCGTGGGCCCAGGGCTGACGCTAGACGAGGATCGCGCGGACGCCGAGAGGATCACCGACGTGGCCCTTGTCGCCGGTCGCCTGTCGCGGTCGGATTCAGAATCGGACTCTTGCGTGAGGTCCGAGTCGTCCGAATCCTGTCGCAGCGGGATCGATGGGCTCCCCTTGGGCAGTCCGGCGGCCGCGAGCGTGGCGCCAACCTTCTTCGCAGCCTGCTGGGGAGCTTGGGACGACGCCGGCAGCGAAGGCGACACTCCCACGACGTCGTGGGACCGGGAGCCCTTGGCGTGCGGATGGGCGGCGGCGGCCTGAGTGGTCCGAGGCGAAGCGTCTATGGCCTTAGCCTTGGCCCCTGACGCTTCCTTGCCGGACACAGCTGTGTCGCGTAAGGGAGTGAGAGTGATGGGCGAAGCCGGAACGCTCGGGCTGCCGCCATCGACAACACCGAAAGGGATCCCGGTAGACGAAGCTTTCGCCGATCGGGCTCGTTTTTTGGCCGCCGGTGTCGCTTTGTAGGCGGAGGGTAAGGGATCCGGCATGCGAGTTTGCGGGGCCCTGTCGTTCTCCTTGTCGAGCGACGCATGGAACTTGCCCTTGCTGCTCCCTTTGCTCGCCAAGAGACCCTCGGTTGGCACCCGCTCTGGCCAGTCGGCCTTGAAGATCTTGTAGTGGCGCTCGCATCGCGGACACTCGTCCGGGGTCCACCACTTCTCCGGCGCCCAGAAGGTTGCACCGCACGTGAGGCAGCGGCACTGCGGGCCGGCGCCCTCAGCGTAAGGGTCGGATCTGTCATCCGACGGACCATGCTGCGCCAGCTTCATGTTTGCCAGGATGTCTCGCCTCGTCTTGTTTTCGGACGATCCATCCTCGGATGGCGCCCCAGATCCTTGAAGCGATGTCGACGGAATCGGAGAGGGAGAAGGCATACTGGATCCGCCCGGCCCCGACGTACGTCCCACACGTTGAGGTAGCCGGCGCCGGCCGTCCCCGTTGGCTTCTGAGGCCCCGTCCCTGTCGTCCTCGTTCCCTGCAGCATCGACGTCCTCGATGTGAGGAGCGACGCCCTTGTCGGCAAAGGCGCCGACGCCTTTCAGCTCGCACGTTGCGCACATGCACTCGCTGTTGGCCCACTCGAAGTAATTTTCGCCGTAGAAAGTGGTGATCTCCTCGTTGTGCGCTATCGGCCGAATGACCTTGAACGTCATCTGTGCGCCCATGCGGTAGAACTCGGTGTTGGGATTGCAGTCATGCTGTACTCATCGCAGCAGGTGATACGGGAGGGAAAGATCGGTCGTTAGCTTTTCAGCGCTTCTTACCAGCCATGATAGGGCGCAGTTCACGACCCCAGCGCCCCGCCCAGCGTCATGTGAGGACTGCTTCGCATTGGACAGATGGGTCTAGATGGCACCGAGCTCGAACTGATCGGGCTATACTCACATTGACGAACCTGGCCGGCCCAAGCAGCAGCTGGCTGCAGCCTTTTCGAGACGAGCTGATCACCGAAAAGTCTCTGCCCGGACCGAGCACGCCCTTGTACTCGGCCTCCCTGCGCTTCTCCCTCGAGCTGACGGCCTCCTCGCGCAGCGCCTCGTCCTCGCTCTTCGTCAGATCCTTGAACCCGCCCTTGCAGTGGGCGATGAGATCGCCGGGCTTGAAGTCTAGCATGGCGAGCACGCAGAGGTCGGCTTTTTCGGACGCTGCTGGTGCTGCGCCGATGCTCGTGGCGGCCCGGTCGAGCGACTGCCGGCCTTTGCCTTTCTCCTTGACTTTGGCATCAACGGTCGCCGACGCCGTCGCCGTCGCTGCTGCTGCTTTTGCTGCTGCTGAAGACGACTCTCCAGGCTTATCCGACACATGCGCCGCCGGCCCGGCGGAAACTGAGGCGGCCTTGGACGTCAGCAGCCGCTCCATCATGACCCTCTTGTAGCGGGTGGTCAGAGCGAACTCGACGCCGCTGTCGGGGAGATAGGTCTCGAGGTAGCGGCGAGCGTGGGCGTGAAAGCCAGCCATCTGTCGCTGCGTCTTGTTGTGAAGGTACTTGTGAACAACAGAGAGCCTAGTGTGGCGATTCGCCGGTTTTCCGCCGGAAAGGAAAGGACTTAGGTTTGTCAGTCAGCCCTGCGGAGCGCTGTCTCGGTCGGCCTCGGAGAGTCAGAGAGAATCATCTGCCACTCACTTGCCAAGATCCTCGATTGCTGCTCCGATATCGCGCTCGACCACGACCCTCTTCCTGACCATCTGGCTGACCGTGCCCCTGTCGAAGCGCTGGCCTCGGTAGTTGGGGTTCATCTTGTGCGTAGAGATCGCCGGCTCGAACTCAAGAGTGCTGCGAGGAAAGACAATGTCGGCGGGGGTCAACAAAGACTAAGTCCTCACAAAACAGGTTCGTCGGAGGGAGCTTGTGACAGGCACCGCAGACGGCGGAGCGGAGGTGACTCACTCGAGTAAGATGTCCGACAGAATGTCATCGTCGGCAGACAGATCCTCCATCGTGCTTGTCCATTTCAGGATCGGCAAGGGTGCGGAAAGACGGGGAGAGTTAGCGTTGGGGCGAGATGGTTAGGACTCCCTGGGCAGCGGGGCGGAAGGCGGAGCCGCGACAGCGGCAGCAGCAGCTTCGCCGGACGCCTCAGCTCGAACTTGTTTCCGTCACGTTCTCGTACGTCATCTGCCGTTTTTGCTCTACTCACAGGAGGTCGGCGCTGCCGCCGGGAGGCGGATGTTGGGGAGAGCTCGTTCGGACAAGGTGGATACTCTGAAGTCCGATAATGTGTGCTTCTCCGTGACGTCCTCTGTCGCCTGCCGCTGTCATGTGTCGAAGTAGGGGCAGCCGATGGATCTCGCGCTTGTGGTCGGAGCGAGGAAGATTTAACGCAGCGCGGCTCCTTGGAGGCAGAGGTGTGGCTTCTGCATGCTTGGAAGCTGCTGGATCACGCAAGGCAGCAGAGCGGGAGGAAGTGCGTGGCCCTTTCGTCCGAGATGCAAGAGACCGTCTGCGCAAGAAGGCCTCGGCTGCGTGCACACTCGTTGCGTCGAAGTTCGGGTAAACAAAGGGGCGATGCGAAGGACAAGGGGCGAGCAGGTGTGCTCTGAGCGGGACAGGGTTCGGTCGGCGAAGGCGGTCGTTTGAAGGTGACGTCGTCGGGCAAGAGGAAGGACGATGACTGCAACAAACCCAAGGGGCGACCGGTGGCGGTTAGAGCGTGGAAAGCCAGAAAGGGGATGAGGGAGCGGGGTTGACGGTGGTGGGTGGCGGATGAGAACGACGACGAGCAACGACAAGAAAGAGGTGGCGAGAGCCGGTGCCGGGGCGAATGCGACGATGTCGGGGTGATGGTGATGGTCGCTCAAGGAGCGATGGGATTTCCGCTGTGACAGCTATTTATATGACGACGGAATCGGCCGCCCTGGCCGCGGTTCCAAGGCTGGCACGGACGGATCGAGGCGGAGAAAGCGCCGATGGCCCCTTGGCGAGGGGAGGGGGCACCGGACGGCGACGAGAGCATCCCGTCCGTCCTGTCCTGGCCTGGCCTGGCCTCGTCTCCCTTGCTACTCGCTGCTGGTGCTCGGCTGTCTGCCGCGCAAGAGGGCCGGGCAAGCGCTGGACCACGTAACTGTACGTGCGCTCCACAGCGCGCCCCCAGCCTGCAATCGGCTGGGCTGCTGCAAATCGGCCAAATTGGCCTTGCCTGCGGAGCTCGCCCGCCTGCCTAGTTGCGCGACCCTGTCCGGTCTGTGGATGACGCCGGGCAAACCCAGAGCCTCTCTCCGGCGAGGCCGACGATGATGGACCGCTCAACCCGGCCTTGACAGCCTCCTCCTGGAGTGCCCGACGTACGGTGCACCTGTCGTCGCGAGACAGGGCGAAGGGAAAGGAGAGGAACCCCACGCCTCGCTCGCACGGATGCGTTCCGTCTCGATGTCATATGTCGTATCATCGGACCTCTTGGGGCGGGGGCGGGGGCGGCGGAGACGGCTAGAGTGCTACGTTGCGCGCCCACAGGCGGCACCGCCATCGCCTTTTCGTCGAAAGGCCGGCCAGCCAGCCAGCACTGGCCACCCCCTCTCTTCCTCTGGGCGGAAAGGCTGGCTAGGGACCCCGACCCGTCATACATGCATTCTACTTTGATATACATTATTTATTCACGCTATGAGATTTTTGTCGTACGGAGAGAGGCGAGGGGGGGGGGGGGCCGCTGGCGGTCGAGCACACAGCCAGCCAACCAGCCAGCCCAGCTCGCAGACCCCCTTTCGTGAAACCCATAAATACCTCTTCGCTCCATGGCCAACATCCCACACTACTCCTCCCGCTCACCATTCACCTCCCTTGATCGTCTTGCCGGCCTTGCACTGTTCCCCATCACACTCTCAGCAATTCCGCTTTGCAGCCCCAGGGCCTCGACGCATCCAGACATCTAACATTGGACATTCTCGCCTGCGCCGCCTTTGGTGTTTGTCAGATTCGGTCCTTTGCCGAGATCAACTCCAACGATCCTCCCTCGTTGCTCTGCCATGTACGTCCAAGGCCGTCGTCACACATCAGTCGACCCCCTCCCACTTACCGATCGCATCCGAGCCGTCCTAGGTTTCGCCTCAGCTCATCCTTGTAGTCGCCGCCGCCACCGACCGCCCCTGAATCATCCCCTGCCGCAGGCTGCCGCGCTTTCCTCTCCGAGCAGACGGACCCTACGGCATCCTCGACTTCAATCCCCACCGACAGGTCCAAACGCTTCTGCATCTGTCTCCCAAGCTACATTCTCTTCCGCGCCGCCATGAACGGCCTTATGGTCCCGACCGGGGGCAGAGCTCCGATAAAGGGAGACACCAGGTCCGACGCCAATGCAGCCCTCACCCTGTCGACCTCGCCCCAAAGCCCTTCGTCAAGCCAACACTCGGCTGCCGCATCGGGCTATGGTGGCACTGCCGCACAGACAGCCCAGCCCTCTGCGCTTTCCACGTCGCCTTACCACGCCACGCGCACCGGCCCCGGTCTCAAGTCGGCGGCGTCCCTCGCCTTCATCCCGAGGACCTCCCGGACGTCTGCAGGCATCCGCAAACCCCTTTCGCGCTGCTCGGAGTTTGAGCTCGCCGACATGCTCGATCGCCACGAGCGGATCCTCGCCACGCCTCTGCCGTTCGTCTCGGGGCAGGAGAACGCGACACCCTCAGTCCACGCCCGTCTGCAGGATCGAGCTAGGGCGCGGGAGCGCCTGCGGATCGAGACGGACGAGATCCGCAAAGAGCTGCTTGTCAAGCGTGGCGTCCGCCAGATCCAGGACGACGTGGGCCGGTGGAGGATCGACGACAAAGTGGCCCCGCAAGCGACGTCTAGAGAAGCTCTGGCCGAAGCGATGGACAGACTCAGCGTACAAGCTGCACTCCCAACGACAAGCAGCAGCTCAACGGCCCGCGCGTCTGATCGTACACCTGTCCCCAGAGATTCGCTCGCATGGGAGAGAGATACGCTCGGCGTCAAGAAAAGGCTAGCCGAAGAGATGCAGGTAGGTGTCTTGGCTCTACCTTTGGCGCGCCGATGTTCTCGTCTATTCTGGCAGTTGCTGATCGCGTTGCGTTGCGCTTCTCTCTCCTCTGACCTCTTCCATTTGCACCTTTGCCAGAACACGATCCCCGGATCCAGGGTTCAGCAAATGTCGTACGAGCAGTCTCTAGCACTTCAGTCCGCCGCCTTGCTTGCCGAGATGGAGCGGGTCCGAAGGTCCGAAGAGGCCCGGTCGATCAGCACCCGAGAGCGGACAGCCAACAGCCTGCCCGCCGGTCCGGCCCACCGACTTGGTCGGAAGTCGATCTCGTCCGCCAGCACGGCTCTGCGCAAGGGGACGGGCGGGTCGCCCGTCTTCCACGGCGGCGGCGGCAAATTTGGTCCCTGCCCTGGCTTCGGCCTACCTCGCAGGCCCAGCGCCACCGGCACCGCATCGGCAGCTGTGCTTAGCGAAGACAACCTCCCGACGGTGAAAACGGAGGATGTCGACGAAAATGACGAGGACGAGGACCTTGACGACGAAGAAGATCGGAGACGGACTGTGTCGCCGTCCGACGTGTTCGACGATGGATTCGACCCAGAAGGTCGCGGTCATGACGTCGAAGAGATGGCATTCGAGGATGACTTCGAGTAGCGCCGCTACTTACCTGCCTCCTCTTTACTCCCTCGCATCCCTCTTGCAGTCCCTTGCCACTGTATTCTAGCCTCATCGCCGCATCATCTTGTAACAACAGAACAGTTGCCGCCCACTCTTCCGTCTGCCTGCGCAACGTCTCTTGACCTCTGAGCGGATACGGGTCGCCACTGATTCGTGCATAGCCACCCTGCCCAGTGACGATGGGCAGAGCAAGTACGCAATTGTTGTCGTAGTCGTCGGGTTCGTTGGCGAGGGCGTCTCGGAGACAGAAGATGCTCGACTGATTGGGAATGAAAAGGATGCTTAAAGTACATAGATGCATGTTTGTCGTGATCAGGAAGGTGCCATGTCGCAAGGCAGTATGTGGCCCGACGCCCGCGTGCCGCCTCGGCGTCCGCTCGCCTCCGCTTCCCTACGCCGGTACCGGTCCCGAGGTACCCTCTCCCTTCCCCTTCTTGCCCTCCTGCAAACCCCTCTTTCGATCTCCCAGGAACTCAAGAACCTTCATCGTCCACGTGTACAGCTCGCAGTCGAGAAGGTTGTCGAGCTTGGCGCCCGTCTCCCTCTCGAGGACCAGGCTAAAGTAGTGGGCGAACTGAATCTCAATCAGTACCTCGCGCGTCCGGCGGAGCCAGTTCTGTAGGCTCTCGACTTCTGGATCAGAGGGCGTCGCTGTGGTGGCGAGGACTCCCTGTGATGTCGTAGCCGAGGTGGCCGTTTCCTGCTCGATAGGTTGGGGTGGCGTCGCGCCAGAAGTCGTGGCCTTGTCCTGCGACATTGGCTCGGAGAGTGAGGATGGTGCTCGGTCCGGCAAGGCGGTCCCGGCGTCTCGTCGTGTCGGCGAGACGGAGCTATCTGCAGGGCCACTGCTGCTCTCCTTTGCAGGAAGCAGAAGGGGTAGTGGTGGGAACTTGGTCCTCTTGTCATCATCGTTAGGCCCGGCTCTCAACTTCGAGCAGGTAGAAGAGGCGGTGACGTAGCTTTGCGAGCTCGAAGTGCGTCCGCCGGGCGCGCACTTGCTCGTGCTCGTACTTGACGTCGCCTGCGAAGATGCGGCCTCCGAGGCCTTCATGCTAGATGGGGGCCTTCTTGCTGCCACCTCAGCATCGGAGCCCTGGGCCGCTGCTGCGGTCGTCGTGCTTTCGAATGCTGCTTTCGATGCCAGTTGTGGCGAAGAGGCAGGCGTTGACTCGAGGCTGATGTCTAGGACCTTGGACGCTGCGCCACGTGGGGCTTTGGCTTTGCCCTTGCTGCCGCTGCTGGTGGCCATCACCGGCTGAGCAGCCTCTTTGCTGGCCGAGCCGGTGGTGTGCCCGGTATCGCAGTCGAGCGTGTCCATTGAATCCGCCCTGCGGCTGGACTCGGTCAGGAAGCGTTCGCTGAGCTTGCGAAGCTCCTCGCGAACTTCCGGATTCCCCTTCTGCAGGCGCAAGACCTCTTCAAAATCTGGCGGCGCGGAGCAAAGCAGTACGACGGATGTACGAGTACAGGAGCAAGACAAGTCAGAATTTGTTGAGAGGTGCGTTCGTCATCGAAGCTCTTGCATGCATATCCCGTGCAACCTACCTTCCTTGGCCTCGTCCGTCTTGCCCAGACCTGCCCGGCTGACGCCGCGGCGGAAGTGCGCCTTGTGGTTGCTGGCGTCGAGCAGGATCGCGGCCGTGCAGTCTCGCTCCGCCTCGGAGAAGCGCCTCAGCTTCAGGAGGCAAGCCGCCCGGTTGAGAGGGTAGATCGGCTCGGTCGCATCGTAGCCGATCGCCCTGGTGTACTGGTCCGTCGCATCCTGATACCGTGCCGCCGAGTATGCCTGGTTGCCCTTTTCGCGTATCGCCCTCGCAAGCGCCTTCCGATATTCGACGCCCGCCCAGTCGTCCGCGCTGCCGGTGCCAATTCCGGCGCCACTGATCGCCGACTTGCCGCTCAGCTTCCTGTTCTCCTTCTTCATCCGTTCGTAGTGCTTGCTCAGGTAGAGCCGCGTCGCGCTGTCGGCACCCAAGATGAGGTCCTTTCGCGTGCGTTCCTCGGCCACCTCGCGCGTCACGACGGTGTAGTATAGGTCGAGGCCGTCGAGCTTGCGCAGGGTGTTGTGCGCCCCCTTGACCCTAGCAATCTCGAGCGGATCGATCTTATCGGCAAACTGCCACAGGATCGACGCCATCTTCTCCCAGGCAGAAGAGACCCGCTCCTGCCAGCTCACGTCGTCGACCCAGCTGCCGTTGGGATTCTCCTCGTCGTCCGAGTCGTAGGCGTCGATCGAGTCGAAGAGCTCGTTCTTCTTGATCCAGTCAATCAGCGCAGTCGACTCGATCGGCTTGATCTCGGCCGGCGGCATCGGTGGCGTTGCCTTGATCGACTCGACCAGCCGTTCGAGGCACGGCAGGCATCGGGAGAAGGAGCAGGCGCAGGGCGGGCCCCAGGTGTTGAGGTCCCGACCGTGTCTGACCGCCTGTAAAAGTTGGGATTGTGGCGGAGCAGCGCAGCGGCAGAGCATCTTGGAGCAGGTCAACAAGGCGGCGCACCACCAGCCAGCCGAACCTTCCGGAGAGGAAGAGAAAGCGCGCGCGGGCAACTCACGAGATCGCAAAGCAGGTCAAAGGAGTCCTCGGTCGAGAGTCTGAGCACGACGTCGGCCAGTTCTTCCTTGCACGCCAGCACGATCTGTGTGCATATGCCTTCCCTTGTCGAAGAGTCGTCTGCCAGCTGCTCAATCAGCTGTAGGGAGCCGGATCGGGAAGAAGAAACCATCGCAAGGGTCAGCGTCGAATGCCTGCGGGAACGGTTGCGTCTTGCATTGAATCGGCTGAGCAAAGGAGCCACCCACATCTGGATTGAAGCCATGCTCGATGAAGCTGGTAATCTTCTCTTTGAGGACCTGGTCCTGCAGGCTGAGCGGCGTTCGATGCGGCGAAGACAACAAGAGGGTCAGTCACAACGTGATGCGACGGCGAAAAGCCCGTCAGGAACACGGCACGGGACTCACTTCTGGACCATGCCGCGGAAGAGGGATGGTACGGCGAGCTTGAACGAAGAGCTGAAGAGTTCCGAGAGGAGCTCCTTGACGCGCGCCATCCTGCTGGGCTTGAGGTTCTCGTGGTCGCAGAAGTCGTCCTCCCAGTCACCGTCGTCATCGTGGGCGTGCGAGTCCCAGTCCCAGACGAGACTTCGCGCCGCTGCCTGTTTTGCCTCGACCGAGGGCGTCTTGTACGCTGCCCTCTCGACCTTGCGCAGCTTCGTCTTTCCCCTAGCCATCTTGGCGAGCGGACGGGTGTGGCGAGAACCGAAGTGGCGAGACGATGACCGGTATGGACCGAGGTGTGCGCGTTGCTTGCGCTGACTGCGCGGCTGGGGGCGTTGCCAGGCCGTGTGCGTTTGGGTAAGCCGCTGCTAGCTCTGCGCACTGATTGATGGCAATACGCCGTATGGTCGGGATGGCCGTGAGATGGTCGTCTTTTTCCGCAGGGGCGCCTGACGGGAGCGAGCTCAGGTGGAGGTGGTGGACATGACTCTGACTGCCTGTAGGCGCACTCGAAAGGCAAGAAGAGGCGGAGGAGGCGACGGCAAGTAGCAAGGCACGTGCGGGCGCAGCGAAAATGCGAGAGGAGCAAGTCGTCGGCCGGTGCTTGGCAGTCCGGTGGGCGGGCGGATGGTTGACGCCGTCGGAACGCGCCGTCTCTGAAGCCGTCAATGGGCAGTGGGTTTCGCTTGTTGGCGTAGATTAGCTCGCGGCGGCGCCGAGACGGGTGCGGCGAGCGCCAAGGTTCCAAGCTTGGCTCGATCGAGGTCCAAGAGCGTGCGTTGGCTGTGTTTGTTGTATCGTCGGCGTGCTTCGGCCCGGAGGAGAGGTGAGAGGGAAGGCCAAGGAGCGAGTGGTCGAAGAAGGGAGGGAAGGACGCAATGGCAGGATGGGCGAAAAGACAGGTGGTGTGCTGGCCCAACAAGGCCCACAGAGATAGAAGCTTGTTTCAAAAAGGCGGCTGCAGGCAGCAGAGGGTCCCTCCCCCTGGCCCGGCCAGGCCCAAGCTCGAGCGGCGGGGTCCGAGCCAGGCGGCCTCACTTCCAGCCCAGTCTGCAAGCCTCGCTGCTCGATCACCCGCTTTGCTCCACTTTCCGCGCGTCCCCTCAGCACGCAGGCTGGCCTCGCTGCCGACGCCGAAGCCCCAGGCTCGACCCTCCACCACCACCGCCACCGTCACAACACCTTGGCCGCCACCCACCACCATCAACCCCGCATCGTCTCGGAGCTCTCGTATCGAATCTCGCCCTTGCACCCACTCACGGCTGGATCCGCATATATCTTGCCTACCTTTGGTGAGGGTCTCCCGTAAACCAACGGCTCAACCCGCGTCCCGCCCTTTACCCGCCAACCTCCCTGCCTTCCGTGAGGAGCAGCTCATTTTAGCCAAAAGATGGAGGAGCTAGGCATCGCCTCGCTCAAGCGCTCCGAGCCTACGCTTGAGGATGCCGCTGCCGAAAAGGCGGCCATCCACCAGAAGATGCAGCAAGAGGAGGACACCTACCTCCGCTACAAGAAGCTCCAGCAGCATCTCGAATTCCTCAACACCATGGAGGACTACGTGGTGAGTACGCGCCGAGCCCTTCCTCACTGGACGCCTGATGATCTCTGCTAACGAATGCTTTCCTGATGTTTCTCTTACCGACCGACCCGAAAACAGAA
Organism: Thecaphora thlaspeos; assembly: GCA_900291925.1. Taxonomy (NCBI): domain Eukaryota; kingdom Fungi; phylum Basidiomycota; class Ustilaginomycetes; order Urocystidales; family Glomosporiaceae; genus Thecaphora; species Thecaphora thlaspeos. Next base: position 422,059 of record UWYS01000004.1, on the reverse strand, counting down.
AGACGAACAGAGGAACCTGAAGCGCGAGCTGGTGCGGGCGCAGGAAGAAGTCAAGCGGATCCAGTCGGTGCCCCTCGTCATCGGCCAATTCCTCGAGCCCATCGACCAGCACACGGGCATCGTCGGCTCCACGACGGGATCTAACTACGTCGTCCGCATCCTCTCGACCATCGACCGCGAGCTGCTCAAGCCCAGCAGCAGCGTCGCTCTCCACCGCCACTCGAATGCCCTCGTCGACGTCCTCCCACCAGAGGCCGACTCGAGCATAGCCATGCTCGGCAAGGACGAGAAGCCGACCGAGACGTACGCCGATATTGGCGGCATGGACATCCAGAAGCAGGAGATCCGCGAGGCCGTCGAGCTCCCGCTGATCCAGTTTGACCTCTACCGCCAGATTGGCATCGACCCACCACGCGGCGTCCTCCTCTACGGCCCGCCCGGTACCGGCAAGACGATGCTGGTCAAAGCCGTTGCCAATGCCACCACAGCGTCCTTTATCAGAGTCGTGGGGTCCGAGTTTGTGCAAAAGTACCTCGGCGAGGGCCCGCGCATGGTGCGAGACGTCTTCCGGCTCGCGAGGGAGAATGCGCCCGCAATCATTTTCATCGACGAGATTGACGCCATCGCGACGAAGCGCTTCGATGCGCAAACGGGTGCGGATCGAGAAGTGCAGCGTATCCTGCTCGAGCTGCTCAACCAGATGGACGGCTTCGATCAGGGGAGCAACGTCAAGGTGAGTGACGTGGTTCCGGTCCCGGTCTCGCGACGTTGCGGTCGGCTTGTCGAGAAGCTCCCTGTATGCGACAAGGCTCACTGACGGTGAACCCCCTTCGTGTCCGGTCTCCATCGCTCCTCCGTCAACACAGGTCATCATGGCCACCAACCGAGCCGACACATTAGATCCTGCGCTGCTGCGACCGGGCCGTCTCGACCGAAAGATCGAGTTCCCCGTCCCGAGCCGACGAGAGAAGCGACTCATCTTCCAGACGATCTGCGGCAAGATGAACCTCTCGCCCGAGGTCGACCTGGAGGACTACGTCGGTCGACCGGACAAGCTCTCATCTGCCGAGATTTCGTCCATCTGCCAGGCGGCCGGCCTGCAGGCGGTGCGGAAGAATCGCTACGTCATCATGCCCGAGGACTTTGAGGAGGCTTGGAAGCAGGTGGTCAAGAAGCCCGACGACAGCAAGATGGACTTCTACCAGTAGATCGTCGTCGTCGTTGTCTTTGTCTTTAATGTCAGGCTGCCAGGCAGGCAGCATGCTGGCACGTTCGTCCAGTCTCATTCCAGCAATGTACACTTTCCCCACCAGCAAATGAGCTCTCGTTCAAGTCTTTGCCTAGCTGACATGAGCAGCAAGTAGCGTCGAGCGTTGCGACGGTTCGCGTCGGGAGGCGGGCCCTTCTTCGACGCTCAATTGTGTGTAAAGGACGTGGAGCCGCAGCATGCGCGTCTGATGACGGTCCCGATTTGTCCGTTTTATCGCGCCGTTCTGAAAAAAGCGGCAAGAGAAAACAAGGGCACGGCCGCAGGGCGAGAAGAAGCGGCAAACCGACGAGTACAAAGAGTGGCCGAACGGGCACCAGCAACGTCTTTTCTTTCCACTACCACCATCCTCCTACGAACCTCAGCTCACCCTCTGCCCTTGCCGAGAAGCTACGTGCTCGCCAACTCCTCGACAGCGTCGACAACCGTGTGACGTCCCATCTGCCAGCCCATCCCACGTTGCGACACAGCCTCCTCATAACGATTCCCGTCCCTTCCCCTCCCATCTTGTTCTTTTTGCCCCTCTCTACCCTACGTCTACCCCTCACCTTGCACACAACATCGCGCCATATTTTTGCAAACCGATTCTCGACCGATCCCCTTTAACCGGCTCGTGGATCTTTTCCGTCCCTTCAAACCTCTCGGGGTGCCGAAGGGGCGGAGGGGTATCGATGTTCCGGGGGGGTGGGTCACACATCGTGTGGGCTTACGGAATGGCGCCAGATTGAACTCCAACCCCACGCTTTACTCACGGCTTGATCGTTTACACCGTCGATCAGATTGTCCCAGCTTTGATCTCACTTTCTTTCAATAGGGGACATCTCTCTCAACTCTAACAACTCGTTCCTGTTTCGTCGGACTTCGTTTTTTGTCTTGTTGTACCGCATATAGTCTTGTCGCTTGACAGTGTGGCAATCTAAAGAACCAAGGATGACTTCATGATGATTTGTAGGCGGGCTGAAGACGGCGCTGTACTGTAGAGGAACAGCGCGCCTCGAGTCACGGAGACAGGGCTAAGAAGATACGAGGGTGGCACCCAGGGTTGCTGCATGATATGTATCCTGCGCGGCCACCGCTCCAGCCGCCTTTCTTCTCGAGAGCCTGCTGCTTGGACCCTTTGGACACCCACACTCGCCCGTGTCCTCTCTCCACCACCACCGCCACCATCGACATCTCCTGCTCGCACCTGTGCCCCTCCCTACAAGCGCATTTACTCACCCTTCTCACTCACCATGTCCGGCTACACCCTCGCCGTCATCGGCTGCGGCACCATGGGCGTTGCGATTCTCTCGGGCGTCTTCGACTCGCAACGTCAGATGCTCTCTTCCGGTCAGGCCGCTTCTCTATCATCGTCTGTCGCCTCGCTCTCCAAAGGTGGTTCAGACGAAGACGATCTTACGCAGCTCCCCTCGCGCTTCATCGCGTGCGTCAACCGCACCGAGTCCGTGCGACGCCTCAAGAAGACGTTCGCCAACGCTTCGGACGTCGAGGTCGTGGCCGGAGCTGGCGAGAACGTCAAGGCTGCGCAAAAGGCAGACGTCATTGTGCTGGCTTGCAAGCCCAACATGGTCAAGGACATCCTCGAGGAACAGAGGATGAGGGAGGCCGTCGACGGGAAACTTGTCATCTCGATCTGTGCGGGGTTGAGAATCGAACAGATGAGGGAGTGGGTCACCAAGGAGACCAAGGTAGTCAGGGCCATGCCAAACACGCCTTGCAAGGTGCGCATTTCCCCTGCCATGCCCTTTCCTACTGCACTCTTCTTCCGATGCTGACGTCGAAAGCCTGCCCATCTAATCTTCTGCCCCTCCCTCCGGGCCATGCCGCAGATCCGCGAAGGAATGACTATCCTCTCGCCCCTTTCTCCCTCGCTCCCCACGCTCGCTCTGGACCGTTCCATCCTCCTCTCGATCTTCTCGGCGGTGGGCAAGTGTCGCTTCCTCGACGAAAAGCACTTTGACGCCTGCACCGCCCTCGCCGGTTCCGGACCGGCGTTCGCCTGCGTCTTCCTAGAGGCCATGGCCGACGGGGGAGTCATGATGGGGCTGCCCCGTGCCGAGGCGCTCGAACTGGCGGCACAGAGTGAGTACAGTCCTTTTGCCATTCCTGCTGAGAGACGGTGCGGACGCTGATCAAAGAACTCTCGGTGTACTTGTCTTGTTGGAACAGCGATGCAAGGTGCGGCGAGAATGGTCATGCAATCGGGCATGCACCCCGCCGCTATCAAGGATAGCGTCACCAGTACGTACCCTACCCGCCCCTTCCCTCCCTTGCCATACCCGTGAGAATCGCACAAACATGCTCAACGACGTCGTGTCCTTCTTCCTGCTTTTGTCGCCTGCAGCTCCCGGAGGTTGCACAATCGCCGGCCTGCTCAACCTCGAGGACGGCAAGGTTCGATCGACCGTCGCGAGGACGATTCAGGGTGAGTGGTCGCGCTCGCTGCTGGGCACCTCTAGTCCAGGACAAGCAGTGTCCTGACGTCTTGCCTCTCCATCCTCTGCGATGTTGATCCCCAACAGCCGCGGCCGAGCACGCCGCTGGTCTCGGTCAGACGACAAAGAAGTAGATCATATCGTCGTACAGGCCCGAATCGGTCCGAGTGGGCGGACTGGAGGTCAGCCCCACAGATGCTTCTGTGGAAACAGGGGCTGCGCGCGCAAGGGCAGCTGCGTTTGTTCTAATTCCAGAATCTATACCTTGTCCCTCGAGACGTCCACTTTGGATAGGAAGCCTTTGTGCTACGCTACGACGACGAGAGCGAGCCGGTCGGAGCCTTGCACAGCAACCCTTCCTTCTCGAGCACAGCCAGCTGTGCGCCCAGACACCAACCCAGCTCAGTCCCTCCCAGCTTCTTGGCGATGCGGACCTTTCTCGTCCCGCCCAGCTCGTACCCTAGACTTAGCAGGCCGTGCATAAACGTCAGGTCCAGGCACGTCTCGGGCCTATCCTCGAGCTCCTTGACCGCCTCGGGCGAAAACTCGCCCTTTTGAATCGACGACGACGCGGCGTCGTGCGAGCAGACCTTCTCCGCCAGCTTCTCGAAGTCGGCGATGCGAAACTCCGGTTCCAGGCCGAAGGGCGCGAGACGGTCGTAGAAGTAGGAGAGGGCAATGATAGGTGCGTTCTGGAAGGTCTCCATCATCGACGGCTGGTAGACACCGGCGAACGAGCAGGGTGGTCTCGAGCAGACGGCGTCCTTGTCCATCATCACCTCGACCAAGCGCTTGCAAGCGCTAAAGCCGCCCGGCGTTCCGAGGAACGTGACGCTTGCCTTGGACGACTGGCCCGGCTGGCTGATGGTGGCCGTCTTGGTCTTGCCGCTAGCAAAGCAGGGCGAGGGGATGCGCGTGTTTTCCGGCGTCAGGTGCGACCAGTCCAGCGGCGTCTGGTTGCTCGACCCCGTCCGGACCGCGTTAGGGTGAGCCAGGCTGTAGGTGAAGGCGGCGAGCGAGTTGACCGACTGGCGCGCCTCCATCAGGCCGTAGCCCAGGTAGGAATTCTGGTAAAGCGTGAAGGAGCGCGTACCGAAATCCTTGAGGTTGTAGACGTGCTCACCCGGCTGCATCCCCTGCGCGTGCGAGAAGAAGGTCGGCTCAAAAACGATCTGCGTCGATCCGCCGCCGAGGTCCATGACGGCGGCCGTCTCGACGTCAGCGCCTTCGCTGTTGCCGATGCGATTGAGAAGGTAGTTGACCGTGATCCATGCGAACACGCCCTCCTCCCTACCCTCCATGATCTCGACGCCCTTGGTGCCCCTCTGGCCGTGGCTGTCCTTGCCGTCGGCGATGGGGAAGGGGTAGTCGGTCTCGAGCATCTGTCGCACCGCCTTGAGCACGTCCTTTGCCTGCTCGCCGGGAAGAAGGCGGAGGCCAGCCGTCGCCTTGACGGCAATCGGGGTGCAGCCATGGAGCTGCTTGGGGACGCGCTCGAGAGCGTTCTGGAGCAGCGGCCGCAGCGAGTCGGCGGCGCCCGAGGGCTGGGTTCCATAGTTTGAGAGGCCGCCAATGACGAGGTTGAAGTACTCATCCTCGAGCTCGGGCGCCTTGCTGCAGTAGTTGAACTTGTAGACGTGTATGCGGCTCCCCGTGCTTCCGGCATCGATCATGATGGCGTACTGGACCAGCGGACGGACGTTGCCCTTAGCGTCTAGCGGCTTCGTCTGGCGGCTAGACTCGTCGCACCTCGTTGTCTTGAGGGGGTCGGGGTGGAGCTGAGGCCGGGATCGCACCTCTTCCGCCTTGGAAGCGCCGCCCTGTTGTGGCGTGGGCATGTCCGTCGCATCGTTCACCAGCCCGACATTTGGTCTACGCCAGGGTGCCTTGTCGAGAACCTGGCCCGCCTTGTCATTGACGTAGGTGGTAACGTCCCGCCTCCTCTGGGTTGGGCCGAGGAGCCATACGAGGCAAATTGCCGCGAAGAGGAAGAAGGCGAACTTCTTTGCGCCGAGCGGCATCCTTCTTCTGCTGACAGCGGCGGCGCTGGCATGCGAGGAAGAGGCAGCACGATGAGGGGGAGGGTAGGACGTGCCCTCGTCGAGGTCGAGGTGAGACTGTCCGAGGAAGGAGCCGGTCTCGGACTGGGAGAGATCGAGGCTCTGCCGGCTGATGGAGCGTGCCTTGTAATGGCGTCTAGGAGGGCTAGCTCGCGAGGGAGGGTGAGACTGCGACGAGGGCGAAAACGGGGCCTCCTTTGTCGAGCGGGCAAAGCTCATTAGTGGGTGGCGGGAAGTGGCAACGGTGGAGCGCAGGACGCTCAGCAGGAGTGAAGGGGCAGAGAGAGTCGTCAATATAATGCCAACGTCAATGCAGGCGAAGTTTCGGGTGATCCGATGAGGACGGGAACGAGGACGAGGAGGAAGAAGAGGAAGGGGAAGGCGTGTGGGAGGAGCACGAGGACGAGAGCAAGGGGGTGCCGTCGAGCAAGCAACCGCCCAACGTGGAAGGCATAGCCAGCCGCGGCTTGCGGCCGACCTGCGACCGCGCCTTAGCCTGCCTGCCGCCGTCGTTTCGGAAGTCGGCGATGCAGCCGGGTCCGCGCCGTGTCTGAGCGTCGTGCCACGGACTCGCAACCTGTGACGGCAGTGACTAGGGCAAAACGTGGAATCAGCTAACCGGACGTGGGCCGACATCGGCTCGCCCTGGCCGCTGTAGACGCCGGATCGAGCCAACCCCTGCTCGTCCTCGTCCTCGTCCTCGGCCGCCTCCGGTCTTTCACCCATACCCTCCCACCTCCATCATCGAATCAGCAACCACGATCCGCCTCCTCCAGCTATCAGGCTGAGTCACGGCAACACGCGCCCCTCTCCGTTCCCACTGTCCTGCAGTCGCTCGGGAGCGTCGACACGCTGGAGAGCGCAGACCGGCCTAGCCTAAAACCATTGACCCCCTCGCGCCTCTGCGCTTGCAGCCTTGTCGGCCTGGCGCCCGTTTCCTCCTCCTCGCAAGGCATGCCCGAAAGCGACCGCAACGCCCTGGCTCATCTCCTCGACCCAGGAAGGGACACCGCGCCCTCCGCCGCCCTCACACTCTCCCACCACACCGACGCACCCATGGTAGCCGTCTCTCTGACTGCTTCCGCTCCGGACCCACCCTCGCACGTCCCCGACCACGCCCTCAAAAGTCCCATCACCACGACCATGGCCGACGATGAGGGCTCCGCTGTGCCCGTAGACACTAACGTCGACGACGCCCCCGCTGACGTGCCACCCATCAATCCCACCCACGCACTCGTCCACGAGGCATCCAACGTCCAGCCAGAGTCTCACTTTAGCGCGGATCTCAGCAGCCCCTGCTTCGTCCACAGCTATCTCGACAAGGGCGTCACTCTGGGCGACTCGCTCAAAAAGCAAAAGGTACGCCTTTCGCGGGAAACAAAGGCACGTCGCAAGACTGACAAGGCGGCACAGCAGCCGCTGCGGCGCAGGCGCAGAGCCGATGCGGAAGCAGAGGTAAACTCGTCCTCGTGCTCTGAGGACCCGCGCGATGTCGATCAGACACCCATGCCCCAGGCTGCCACCGGCAGCGACGCTTCCTACCTCGACCCGGCAACCTACGGCAGGCAGGGAAGCACGCCCTCAGGCTCCAAGTCGGTGCCCATCTCGAGCAGCAGCAGGCAGCACGGCAGGGCCATCGACGACGAGGCGCACTACGACAGCAACGCGACCGCTACGGCGACCGCGGCTGTCGCCGCTGCCGGTGCCGACAACGACAACGACAACCAGAGGCGGGCGCGCGTCGGGTCTGCCTCGCCCAGCAGCCCGAGCGACGAGGACCTCGACTCGCTCGACGGACGCGGTTCGTCGTACGACAGCTCCTACGAATATGCCAGCAACGAGGACGAAGACAAGGTCCGCAGCCTCACCCACCAGCTGGCCGAGACCGCGGTCGGCGTGCGCGAGATGAGCAAGCAGCTCGGCCGCGCGCGCGTCAAGTCGACCATTCACAGTGTCCTCATCATCACAAAGGCGCGCGACAACCAGCTCATCAAGCTCACCCGCGAGCTCGCCATCTGGCTCATGACGACACCGCGCAACGGCAAGGACGTCGGCCTGACCGTCTACGTAGATTCGCAGCTCCAGAAGTCGAAGCGCTTCGATGCAGAGGGTGTCAAGCGCGATTACCCCAAGCTCTTCGACACCCGGCCCAGGCTTACCGCCAGCATTTCGAGCTCGCTCTCGAGCGCCAGCGGCTACGACAGCAGCAGCAATGGCTTCCCGCGGCAGGAGGGTAAGCTGCGGTACTGGACTAGCGACATGTGCAGTCGTTCGCCGCACCTGTTCGACTTTGTCGTGACTGTGAGTCTGCCGTGTCTGAATCAAGCTGCCTGTTCGCAGGGTCTGCCTCGAAGTGGAACGCCTCACCCTCTGACCAAGCTGGACTCCTTATGATCCCTTCGTCCCCCTCGATACATCAGCTCGGAGGAGACGGCACCGTGCTCTTCTGCTCGTGGCTCTTTCAGCGGATTGTGCCTCCCGTGCTGCCGTTCGCGCTGGGCTCCCTCGGATTCCTGACCAACTTCGACTTTAGCAGGTACAAGGAGGTGATGACCTCGGCTCTCGGCGACGGTATCCGCGTCAACCTGCGGATGCGCTTCACCGCAACGATCTACGTGAGTAGCGGAAGGCGTTGCTAGCTTAGCCTTGCTCAGCAGCCAGACGCTAACAAGCATACGTCGCCCTCCGTCCCGATCGCTTTCTTCAGCGGGCAACGCTGCCGAGCTCATCGAGCGCTGACCGCTACCGCCGACGCGCCATCAAGTCCGGCAAGACGGGCGAGATCATCACGCGAAGCATCAAGAACTGCGGATGGGACGCCATCGAGAGTCCCAACCCGTCATCCGGCGAACGACCAAGATCGCTCGAAGACGAAGTCCGTGACGACGACAGCAGGCAGGAAGGAGCGGCGCGCGGAGTGGCCGCAGGGGTGAAGACGAAGAGAAAGAAGGACAAGGGCAAGAACAAGTGCAGGGACAAGGAGATCATGTGCTTTAGCACGCGGCCGGTCGAGACGTTCGAGGTGCTCAATGATCTCGTGGTCGACCGCGGTCCTAGTCCATATGTCAGTCTGCTGGAGGTGTTTGGTGAGTCGGGTCGAATGGCCCCGCTGCAGCTAGTCTGGGAGGCTTGCGGCAATTTGCTGACCGCCATGCCATGGATCGATCGATACGACAGGCGATGAGCATCACATGACCACCGCACAGGCCGACGGGCTCTGCATCTCCACCCCGACAGGCTCCACGGCATACTCTGTGGGTAGATCCGCCCCTTTAATTGTCCTTGACTCCTGCTCGCAGCTGGTGCTTTGTCGGTGACTGACCGGACCGTCTTCCTTTCTGCTCTCATTCCTGTGTCAGCTTTCGGCTGGCGGCTCTCTAGTCCACCCAGAGATTCCGGCGATCCTCATCTCCCCGATTTGCCCGCATACCCTCTCCTTCCGTCCCATGCTGCTACCCGACAGCATGGAGCTGCGAATTGCGGTACCTTACAACTCCCGGAGCACGGCGTGGGCCAGCTTTGACGGGCGTGGACGGGTTGAGTTGAAGCGTGAGTTACCGTCCTCCCGAAATACCCACTTGGGCAATGTGACATACTCTGATATCCACTTGCTGATCCCTGGTTTCGGAACGACAACAACAAAACAGAGGGCGACCACATCAAGGTGACAGCCTCGCGCTATCCCTTCCCCACTGTCTGCGCCGACAACCAGTCAACCGACTGGTTCTCGAGCATCTCGCGCACGCTGAAATGGAACGAACGGCAACGGCAAAAGTCATTTGTCGTCGTTGAGGAGAGCAACGACACCGAGCCAGGCGGCAAGGGCGGCCACAAGTCGAATTCGGAGGGCATCGCGTTCACCAAGCACGGCGCTGACGACGACGACGACGACGATGATGATGATGACGATGACGACGACAATGTTGAGTCGGATAGCGCCAGCGATGATGACGAAGATAGAGAGGACAACGAGGAGGAGTCGGAACACTTCGACATCGACGACACGAGCACGACAGTGACGAGGAGCAACAGTCCGATCCACTCGGGCGCCTCCACGCCGGGCGATCGCCGCAGAGGGCCTCCTTCTCTGCACTCGAGGTCTAGGTCGGGAGGGCTGATGAGTCGTCGGATGTCGGGACAGGGCATACTGCCGACCAATGCCAACGGCATACCGCGACTGACGCCGCTGACCTCGACAACGGCCCACACGCACCACAACGAATTGTCCAGGAGCTTGGGCCGGCCCGATTCAGCGCTCAACAGCCCGGACCGATTCGCCATCCAGGGCCCACCGCTGCCGCCCAAGGCGATCAGCGAGCGGCATCTCCTTAACGCCGACTTCCGACTGGACGATAGCCGCATCGGCAGCGCTGGATCGCAGCGCAGCATGAGGGCCCAAAATGGCCAGAGGGACGCGGCCGGCAACAAGAAGGGGACGGAGGAGACGCCGCGTCCCCACAGGCCGCTGCAGAAAAGTCCGATGACCCCGAGCTCTGCGATGTCGAGGGACAAGACGCCCACCGGTCTGCCGATGGGCAACGATAGGAGGCGTAGCAAGGAGGCCAGGGGAGGCAGCAGGAAGAAGCGGGGACAGCCGGGCGAGTCCTCGACTGGCGACGACGGCAGCCGGGGCGGTGGCGGCGAGGCTGGAACGGCGTTGGTCGTGTATGGGGACGTCAAGAGCGACTCCGACTCGACCCAAGGGGCGTGAGACGACTGCGCCGCTTCCATGGATAGTTCTCCGCAACTTCCGGCCCTCACATTCGTCTTGCTGGAAGTCGCTTCTCCCCCCCACCCATCTATTGCAGGCCCTCTTACTTACAGCAGCCGTGGAATTGCAACGCACCAAAGAGTTCCCGTTCCTGTGGGGATCCCGCTTGCATAGGCGGTCCCTGTCGGTTTGATCTCTCCCGTGGTCGCTGCGGAGTGCTGGACGATCGGATCGGGCCAGACAAAGGGCAAGGTCCGCCTCTAAACATTGGCTTGGCGGCAGGTCGAGCCCTGCCTTGGAGCGACCGATGAGGAGAAGAGGCTCAAACTGCAGAAGAAGCTTTGCCATCGGCAGGATCTCGCTGTGTGTCTCGAGCCAGGCCGGCGGACGATCCTCTGGTCTAGGACAAAGAGAAAGGGGAGGCACAGATACGCGGATCATTCAAGCGTCAGAGCCCAGTACCGTCTCTCGCTATGATCTGCGAGAGCGAGACGAACTCCAGGGTTCAAGGTTGTGCGGACGATGATGGCCGCTTGGCCGGCGGACGCCGCTGCTCTTGGTCTGCTCTGCGTTTGTCGGGGACCAGGCTTGCTTGAACCCCCTTGCTCCGCCATCGTTTGCTGATCTACGGGAGTCTGCCCTGTTCTGAAACAAAGAGTAGTGGTGAGGCTTCTTCCCGTCGCCGCGGGAGCCGATCTGTCACAGTATTTTTGCCGCCTTTTTCTCCCAATTTCGTATCTCGATTTTCGTAGCCTTCCGACGCTGAGATGGAAGAGAACCCGTTGCGCACAAAAGGAAGCACATGGATCGGTGCTCGCAAGGCGGGAACGACGGATGGCAGATGCCGCGATGGCGGTGTAGCGTTAGGCCCATGCGGGTCATGAGCGTGAGCATCGTGGGTCGGGCGGCGTCTGGTCGTTCGGTTGCGCAATGGATAGCCGTGAGGCTGTAAAGAAGAGAGCGGCAACCGAACAGGGACGCGAGAGACCACGTCCTCTTGCGTACCTCTGTTGGCTCGCCAGGCAGATGCTTCAAAGCACGAGGTCGGGCAATTCCAAGAGGTAAGTAAGTAGGTGAGGATCACACTCTCACCAGGGTAGGTATCAGCACGCCGGCAACTCGATGGCGAGCAGTACGGACCTCCTCGTGCTATCGCTTTGGGGTCAGCGAACGCCCTGTGCAAGGTGCCGCCGCCGTCGCAGCATACTGTAGGGCAATCGCGTATCGGCCTTCCGTTACATGGTCAACGGTTTCGTGCACAGCCTGGTGACGGTCACACCCTGCCTTGAACCGGGCCGGCAACCTTTGCGGCTACGCCTAGGCGATCCTTGCTTGGTGCGGAACGGGCGAACATGCCGGTGAAGCCTCATGGGCTTACGGCGAGTCGGAGTGCGTGTTTCTGACCTTGCTTTCTTTCCGAGCCCCGATGCGAAGGACGGAGAAGAGGGCGCGGGACTCTTCGCAACCAGTCGAGGGCCATCTCAGCACCACCGCCGTCGGTATGTTCTCACAGCCGTGGTACCTTCGCCACCGCCCCGACTCTGCGAACCTGTGGGCGGGGCCTCGAACGGAAACGGGCTGCGAACGGACTCTTCTACGCGCCGTGGACGACGAAGATGGCGGTGGGTGGGATTGTACGTTTTGACGGACCGCCTTGACGCTTTGTTCTTCAAGCAGATGCATGCAAGGACGATTCGAGGAGAACTTGTCCCCGGTTTAGCTTGATGCGGACATCGGCGAGCCACCTGTGATCCTCGGCGCGTAGCCGTACAACCTTTTAAGAGGCCTGTTGACGTCGAGATGGTCTGGGTACACCATAGTGAACGGCGACCTGGTCCCAGCCGTAGTACAGCACAGTACTAAAATCATCCACTGCCGGGCGGGACGATCATCAGCTATTGGCTGCGCTCCGTGCAAACAAAGAGGCGAAAGCAAAAGCAGGCCAACGGCAAGATCGAGACCCCTTGATGAGCAACTCGCCCTCATCTTCTTACAGTATGTGCGGCTGCCAAACTCAACCAAGGCTCATGGGACCACGGAAAGCCTCCTGGCCACCACTCGCGTCGCTATGGCGGCTTTCGAGCTCCGATCTCCCATCACATCGCCCCAAAGCATGCTGGGAGCAAGGCGTAAACGGTCCCTACCTCGTCGCCTTGCCGGCAGACGAGACGGGTGTGGTCTGATAGGGCTGCCAAGAAGGGCGGGCTTCCTTTCCCTTTATCCTGACACGTACAGGCTATACATATATAGAGGGCCTAACCTCGGATCCGGGGTTTCCTACAACGCGCACACGACCTTCAGGCGCGCTACACATCCGAGTCACAGACCAAAGACCAACATACATCTTGTATTCAAGAACGTCAAAGAGAGTCCATTCAAGCTCCGAGCCATGACAGCTGGGCACTCGGTATCGGTGTCTTTGTTCGCCCCGGTCCTGGCCCCGTACGGCGACACAACACTGGAAGATGGCGGAGGCCTGAAGGCCCAGCTGGCAGTCGAAACCGCGACCTGAAACTTCAGCCAGCCAGCCAGCCATCGAGTAAGCCAGCGAGGTGGTCCCGATGCGCATGCTTCTGTCCGTCTCACTTGCATCCGCATCCCCTCAGCCGCAGCGCACCGCCTTCTTCGGCGTCACACGAACACGACGGGCCCGCCTGCTTTGACGGAGCTGCTGCCGGCCAACGTCCCGTTGAAAATACCGCTTAGACTTGCTAGCTTGCTCACCAGCCAACTTTCAGCAACGGGGACCAGCCACAGAGTTGTTCTTAGGCGGTGACGGCCCAAGGAACAGTTTTAACGCATGTCTCCGACGGCGACGAGCGCCCGCCATCGATGTGTCAAGGTCGACCATGACCGCCACGATGGCTGTCTTGTTGATCGACCCAAGGCGGCACATCACCCCGTTGCGTATCGTACTACTATGTATGTACGTAGTCACGGGCGCCACTACACACTCTCGCGTACAGCAGATGCTCCCCGGATCGCCCAACGAGCCATCCAGACAGCAAGCAGACCGTTGGCCGTTTCCCCATCTGGGTTCTCAGTCGAGGCCAGACTAAGGTAGATAAGACGTACGCGCTGTAGCGAACCAAGCTGGTCGAGACCATGTCGTGTCCAGGACATGCTCGACTTTTGGCCGAGTAGTCACCACAAAAGCTCGGGTGCTGGCACGATCGATCTCGGCCAAGATCGCCCAGATGGCATAACTTAGTACCAAAAGACTACAGGATACTGTAACAGCTGCAGAGTAGTGCTGACATAGCGCGGATCATCCCGAGGTGGCCATGGCGCAGCAGCCCATTGTCTCGCCACCTTGAAACGATGCCTTTCTGGTCGCTCGCGGTGCGCCGAAAGCTGTTCAACTACAGTAACTTACCGGAGCCCGCTGAAGTCATATCCAGAAACGTACACCAAGTACAGTGTGAGTATGACCTGCCAGGTCTCTTGCAGTAAGGGTTGTTCATTCACCGAGCGAGAACGGGGACCGTCCCGCTCCGCCACCCGTACATACTGTACAATGGCAGTCCCGCTGTCGCGGGCGGAGAGGTGTCAGCGTCGAGGCCAGGCTGGGAAGCCCACGGGTTGTTCATGCTTTCGCAGACACGTACAGGCAGGCTAATCTGGCAGGCGCTGTACGTCGACGCAGACACGCGCGCGTCTGCCTTTCCTGAATCCGTTTCCTTAGAATGGGGCCAGGAGGGGTAGGGGAGGGAGACTGGCGGGCAGGCAGGGTCAAAAGCAAGCAAGATTTCGACAAGGGGCGCAGAGCTCCACCGGCCGCGCCGACGTGACGTCCTGCTCCTTGCCCTGCCCTGCCCTGCCCTGCCCTGCACTGCCTCTGCCATATGGTGAGTGCGGTGCAGGCCTGCCTGATCCGACATCGTCGGTCGTCGGTCCTCCCTGGTTTTGAGCGGCCCTCGGCCTGCCCGATAATGACGAGCAGGCAGGTGGGCTGTGGGCAGGTGGGCGATCCCGAAAGGCCAAGCGGCTGGCCGAAGCTTGCACCCTGGCAGACACGCTACCTCTCGTCTGCTGGGCCTCCGCCTGCCCGTCGCTGGCCCGCCTGCTTCCCGTACAGAGACGGATCACCCGCACAGCCGTGCCCGCGCCGGCCGTGCCGACCGTTCCTCGTCCTCGTCATCATCCAGTCTCTGGACCTCCTCCTTCCACTCCTTCACACCAACCCACCCATCACCCATCACCCATCACACCGCACACCCGCCCCACCCTACCCTGACTCAGCCGAGGCCGGGCCTCTTACCATCGCGACGCCATCGAGCGCCGTCTAACTGAACAGAGCTGTGCCCCCGTTTCTTATCGACTCTCAACGATTGCGGGCCCCACTTGTTTGTCCACCTCGTCGTTGTCAGCGCCGACGCGGGCCCATCGGACTTGGGTGCAAGGCGCAATCGTCTGATCCATCGCAACATCGCCGCCTCCACCGCCGCTTCAACGGCACCAACAACAACAAAGCTTCCCCACCTTCCAACCCACCTTAGCTTTCTGCACCAACCCACACCGCCACTTCACCCGCCGCGACGCCCTCCAGCCCACCTTTTCACCGGAATCGTCGTTCCACCTCGTTATTTTATACCACCTAGGGCGCCACACCGCACGTGGCTGAAAGCCCCATCCCTCGCCACTGCACCCAGTCGAACTGGTGGGGGCAGACGATCGGCGGCGCCCATCGCCGGCAAAGTCAGGTAGCAAGTTTATTATACCTCTCGATTAACCAAAGACCTTTTACGTATTGTCGCCGCAGACGACCCACCGCCACAATCTGTTCCGGTCTACCTCGCCCTTGCTTCCGCAGACCTCTGACCTCGAGCGACCCACCGGCGCCTCACCCAGTCATGCCATAAACGGGGGACCGAACCTCTGATCAAAACCACCACGACCTCCCTGCCCTCCGGTCCACCATTTTGCCCGGCAACACTCGTCAAATCCCACAGGCTAGCCGACACCAGCCGTCCCGACGGGCTGCCATCAAAAGCCGCCCTCCGCAGCACACTTTGGCACCTTGTTATCTGCGCACTGGCTTATCAGACGTTAAAGGCGCCTGAGACATCTCGTCCGACCTTGCATACACTTTCCCCCGCCTGGCGTCTACGAATAGCACCACAGGCAACACAGCCGACCAGTCTGTCGCCGGCTCGACATTCACTCCAGCTAAAGGTCTCACGGCCCGGGTGCCTTTTCGATACATCCCGTGCTCTTCCACTTCGCTTTCTCTTGCCGCACGCCCGGAAACGAGTCCACACTTATCGCCCCTTTCTTTCCGGACCCCAGGTATCACCGCTCTAGCTCGTCGACCTCCGCTCTTCGCAATCCGGACCAACTCGACGAGTCGGCAACGAGCCTGAGCTATCTGGTCGCTACAGCGCCGGTTTAAGCTTCTCTAGGCTCGCCTGGGGCGCTGTATTTATCTATCTGCACCTTGCTCCCCCTCGCCAAGATCTTTTCGCAAACTTGCCAAGGCATGGTGCCCAGCGGCGCCAGGGCGGGGGTTCCCTTTCCCCAGGCCAGCGAAGCTGCGTCGGAGCCCTCGTTGGACCAACGCGTGCCTCGTTCCGCCGCATCGGAGTCGAGAGCCTCCGAAGAGGCTGATGATCGACCTGGCATGGACGTAGACATGGGCGAGACCACGCCGACCAAGCGGGCCGCTGGTTCGGCCAATTTGCCGAGTATCAAGAACCTCTTTGGCATAGAAAGAGCCGGTGAGTCTGGCCGCGAGGGTGTCCCATTGTTGTGCTCCGAGCGCGTGACACTGACATGCGAAGCTCCAACGTTGCGCTGCATCGACCCCGTAGATGACCTCAGGAACATGCGTCAATCGCCCAGCCAAGGAGAGGGCTTTACGCCAGGTTCCCCCTCCAACGCACGATCCATCCTGTCTCCCAGCGCACGTACCGATCGCAGCCCCTATGGACACGGCAGCAGCAACAGCTTCTCAAGCCTCTCGGGCACCTCAAGCTCGTCGCTTGGGCTGATGCGGCACCGCCAAACGTCCACGACGGGCTCACTGGGTCGAGCAGGAGCTCCTGGCACGCCACCGCGGCAAGGCATGTTGCCACAGATGCTCACCAGCGAAGAGGCCGGGAGGCGGCGAACCGAGTCGCGCTCTCGCCAGTCCCTCAAGGGTCTCTTGATGTCACCACCTACTCGGAGGGGTTTCCTGGACGGCGACAGCTTCGGCGATTCGTCGACTACACCACGAAAACATAGACCGGGCTCCTCGGCAGGCTCAGCGCCAATGCCGCAGCATCTGCCCGGTCCAGAGCACCTCGCGCGTGCGAGTTCGAGGCATGCGGCGACGCTCTCCGATCCCTCCCCTGGTCTCCTCCCAACCTACGCGCCGTCCAGCTACGCGGTGAGTGTCTCGAAATCGATGCGGTCGGCGAGCAGGGCCCAACTTCTTCCGCTGTGCCTTGATGGCACACAGCACGCTGCGCCAGACTTGTGCTGCACTGAAGACAAAGACGACTGACCAGATCCGACTCTACCTATCTATGCTACAGTCTGTGGAGAGCTCCAATCCGGACGCCTGGGGCAGCACGAGCACCCAGTCTGAGAGCACCAGTCCGCGGACCAGCTGGCATAGCCGATCGTCGACTCTGGAATCTGGCGAATCGTCCCACAAGATGGCCATGGGCGAAGGGATGCAAGACAGACAGCCGCCCTTGCTTCCGGCCTTCCGCGAGCCCGGACAGGCTGCGCTCGACCTACTCGGGCGCTCTCCGGAAGAGACAATCGCCTCGCTGACGCGACACGGCAGCCTACGAAATCCTCAGGTCTCCGGCGGCGGATCGGCGATGCGTCGGCCTCGAGCTAGGACTCTGACCTTCTCCGACAGGCCGATCGCGCCGTTGCCAGGAACGAGCGATCCTGCTCGACGACAGCATCTCGAAGCTGCTTCGGAGCTGCTGCGCATGGGAAGAGGAGTCCCGCCTCCGCAGCCACTGGCTCCGCCCTCGGGTCGCTTCTACCACCACAAGTATAGCTTCTCTATGCAAGAACGCACCCCGCTTTCGCTGGAGCTCTACACAAGCGAGCAGGTCGATACACGCGGTCATCGGCCGAAGAGCTCCTCAATGTCCGCCCAGGGCCCGCCGGTGCCTCAGGGCGCTCCGTATCAGTCGGGCATGCAGTTCGAGCGGCCCGAACTCGCGAACAGACCGTTCGACTCTTTCCATCCGCGAAGGGGACGAGGCGCAGCGGACGAGGCCATGCGGCCCGGTGCCAACTTCGTCTTCCCGCGCCGGCCCATGCCCGATTCCGCTGAAGCTCAAAGATACCAGGCACACTTGCGTAGGGGCCAGGGCCTAGCGAGTGTTCCCGATGGCATCGTCAGCGGTGCCGCGGGGGGACCCAGTGACAGCGCCGGATCGTCTGGCACGATTGCCTCGGGGCAGGCCAAGTACGAGTGCGCGTGGTGCGGCAAGCGCTTCTCCCGTCCGTCGAGCCTCAAAATCCATCACCACTCGTGAGTGTTCCTTGTTGTGCGAGCAGAATCCAGAAGGCGTCAGAGGTGAGATTAGGAGAGCTGGCACGCCGACCACGTTACACAATTTCTCTTCTCTTTTTGAAGTCATACCGGGGAGAAGCCGTTCGTCTGCAGCGAGCCTGGCTGCGGTCGATCATTCAGCGTACAGTCCAATCTTCGAAGGCACCAGAAGTGCCACGCGCCCGGAAACGAGGACAACGAGCAGGCGGGTCGCAGCCACATCAGCCACAGCGCTAGTTCCTCGCGGACCGACGAGCCTGAGATATGGCTGGGTGGCTCCATGCACTCCAACCGGATGGCAAGCCCTCTTGAGCACCACACGAGCGCTTCGTGTCACCATCCCCAGCAGCCGCACCAGCAGCAGCATCTGCAGCAGCATCAACAGCAGCCGCACCAGCACCAGTTCCAGCACCAACAGCACCCGTCCTATGGCACGCTGCAACAGATCAAGGACCATCCACCCCTCTCGCGTTCTGCATTCGAGCCCGGTTCCCGCAGCATGGGCTCTTGGGCCGAGGTGCAGCAGCACCAGATGCACGAACAGCTAGGCGCTGGCCTCGAGCCTCCTTTCATGCAGATCCGCGAGCGCCGGCTCTCGGAATCGTCTGGCGAAGAGGAAGAGGGCGACGAAGGCCCCCAACGGACCGGCAACCTGCTGGTCAAGGACTCCCCTAGGCAGTGTCACTCCCCTAGGCAGGACACTGCTTCGTCACTCCGCATTCCGCCGTCCGCTCTTTCAAGCGACGAGGAAGATCGCCCACCGACGTCGCGGATGCGTAGCGGTACCTCTGGCAGCACCAGCGGCATCCGCGTCGGCTTCAGCTCACTACTCAACCCTACGGTCAAGTCGTCGATCGACGAGAAGGAGTAGACTCTTCCCTCGGCTTTTCCCACTCTGTTCCGTCTCAACTGACCTCGCCCGCACTGCCTGCGGCGCTCGCGACCGTGTGCACGGCAACACTCTCCTTGCTCACCACAGCACATCGACTCCATTCTCACTCACACCATCGAGCAGGCTCTTGATCGTCCCAGCATCTCCAACTTCAGCACCATGTCAGCACCTCACACCTTCCGTAGTCCCTTGCATGTCGCATCCGAGCAGATTCGCTCGTTCGCCTCGACTTCGCCCACGCCTCAGCTCAACCGCGATGAGTAGATCGGTTTGAATCGACCATCCACACGTCGTCATCTCCCACGCTCTCTCTCTCCGCCACTCTGTCTCCATAGCGTATCGCGCCACGTTCACGCAAGCCCAGTCATCATCCCCGTTTCCCTCCACCCCTCTTCCCTCGCCACGTCAGACTCAATCGCTTCCTCCGCTCCATCCCCGCCTCCTTTTGCATCTGTAAACTAGCTCACTCGGCGCCTTCCGTCTGTCCCCGTGTTGCTCTTTACGACAAGACTCTGCCCGCAACCGTCGTCGTATCCTATCTCATCCTGACCCCGCCCAATTCCTTTCCCGTGTCCCGCCGTCCCTCCAGCCTCCCTCTCCGTCCTCTAGTGAGTTCATTCCGATGTGAAAAAGCGCTCCTCTAGTGCTGCTTCGCCTGAGCGCAGACGTACGCTGGAGCGCGCGCCCATCTTGACTGTATTACGATCTCGAACCTCGTCGTCCGCGTTCGTCCGACGGGCGAGCCTGTGTGTGTATGCGCGTGGCGACCTCGGAGAGAGGCGGTCCGATGCGTTGCGATGGTGACGATGAAGAGTGTGACACAGTTGCCAGACGACGGACAGGATGGAGCCGTCGTCCAGCTGATGACGATGATGACGACGATGACGACGTGGGACCATGACGAGCGACCGAACGCCTGCCGCCCGCCTATTTGTCGAGCAGCAGCACCGGCCCGCCCTCTTCAGCCTCCTTGACTTTTGCCATTTCCTCGTCGGCTCTTCGCATCATGCCCTCTACCTCCTTCTTTCCCCTCTGGTCAGCCCTGAGCTTGACCGAGTTCTTGAGGCTGTCGACGTAGCACTGGTACTTTACCAGCTCCTGTAGGAGGTGGTTGCTCTTCCTCTCCCAGTTGGCGAGCGCTTTTGCGTGGTTCTGGTCGCGCGGCGAGTAGAGCTGCAGCATCGGATGGCGCAGCTCGTTGTGGAGCGTCAGGTCGTTTTCGAGAATTTGCATGTGTCGCAGGCAGTGGTCTAGCTGGTCCTCCTCCTTGAGCGTCGATGCGACCGTAGGCATGGCGGGTGCCTTCCAATCGTTGATAAGGATGCGCTCGTTGCGGTGCACCGCCTCTGTCGCCGTCCCGAGCATCGAAGCGGCGGGACTGACGAGCGTACTGCTGCCGCCGCTGCCGCCGCTGGCCGAGTAGAGAAAGCCGACGTCGCGTAGGTTCTGGTAGAAGGCCGTCCCGGTTCGAGAACGAGTGGAGCGGGCGGAACGCGCGCTCCGCAGGCTGCGGCTGTCGGCGGCGGCGGCTGTTGGCTTGTGGAGCGCCGAACTGCTCCCGTTGTAGATGCTCGCGTCAGGTACGGTCGTGACGGACCCGGCATTGGAGTTCGAAGGGCCAAATAAGGCCGAGTCGCCGTCGTCGTCATCGTCCGCCCCGTCAAGCTCCTCAAAGTTCTCATGCGGCAGAATCTTGTTCCAGCCGTACTCCATGTTCGACACACCACCGGACAGCGGCTCTTTGCTTTGCCTGGCGGCCCAGTAGTTGCAAGTCTGCACCCACTCCTGCACCAGCTCCTCGTGGCCCGCCTGGAAGAAGTAGACGGCACCACCGGGCAGCGTGAGGGCGAAGACATGCGGCCGCTCTCGGTTGTAACCAGGCGAAGGCAGGATGTTGGCGAGCGTGTGCGCCAGGTTGACCTCTCCTAGGGTCGTGGCGTTCGACAGCCAGTTGCCGCCACCCATGGCGCGGCCGGAACTTTTCGCAGAAGGGGCCTGCGCCTGCTTCGATCGGCTGCTCGTGTCGCAAAACTTGAACATGCTTAGCCTGCCTCTCTGGACGACGACAAACACCTCTGCCCAGCTCTTGTCGCGGGCGCGCTTTCCCGGAGCTTCCCAGTAGTGCTTGCGCGTCAGGGTGCCTTCTTTGGCCCAGGGCGGACCCATCAGCGCTAGCTTGTCGTCGTCCGGCTCATCGAGGAGCGAGTTGAGACTGCGCGCGTCTTCATCCTCCTGCGCCTCGCGGATGATGGTCTGCGTCAGCGTGCTGGCAAAGCCAATGGTCGCCGTGTTGGGCTGAGTAGCCTGCCCCGCGCTATGGGCTGGGACGGGAGAAGCGAAGGCGCCCCAGGGGTCTGGAGCGGATCGGGAGGTAAACGAGCCAGCCGATGGGTCGAGAGAGTTTGTGTCGCTGCCCATCCCCATGGCCGCGGTAGCCGGCCCTCCCAAGAGGCTCTGGATCCCTCGGATGCTGCCTCGCTTCAGCGCATTGACCCGATCCGCCGGACCGCGACGCCTGGTTGTGCTAGGCGGAAGGCCGCCGGGGCTTTTAAGATCGCGGTTGTCGGGAAGTAGGACGCGCTCGCTTTTGATGGCTGTGTAGATTTCCTGCAAGAGCATATAAGAGAGCCGATCGTGCGGCATGGCGAGATTGTGTCAACGTAGAGTCAGGTCTCACAGCGAAGAGAACAGAGACGTGCGATGGCCATAGCTTACCCTCAAGAGACTTTCCAGGTCGATGTCTCCACGCCTCGGCGGGGCGCCAGACACCGTGATGCCCGGCGGCAGCGTCGCCATCGACAGCCTTGGGCTTGAAGGGGCTTCCGAGATGGCGGAGCTGAAGTCCTGCTGTCGGATGCTCGAGCTAGCTCGGCTGCGCGTGCTGGCGCTTCGGTTAACCCGCCCTCGTGCCGTCTTCAGCGAGCCGAGGCTGGGCGAGGCACCGTGCAACTGGGAAGATTGCTCGTTGTGCTCAACGTTGCTGACTGTGTTGAGGCTGCTGCGCGAGTCATTGCCGCTTGCGAGCCCCGCTGCGCTCATCTCAATTTGCCGGGACTCGGCAATGGCAGACATCGTGTTCCTGATGAACTGGCTGCGCGTCATCCTGTCCTGGATGTCGGCGATGTGGAGATCGGTGTTGAGGAGGAGCAATGAGAAGACGACGCTGTGCACCTCGTCGGCGCTGCCAAACACCGAGTCCTCGTTACATTCGAAGTAGCGCTCGCTGAAGGCGCGAAGGATCCTGTCGACCTGCTGCGTCTCGGCCCTCAGGAAGAGCTTTTCGCACAGGCGTCTGAAGGCAACATCGACACGGAGCCCATCGAAGTCAAAGCGCTCGAAGTAGGCGCGCCGAGCCGCCTTGTTGGCCAGCCCGCTGTGTCGGTAAAAGGGAGAACGTCTGATCAGCGATTGGTACTGCTGTCGCTACATTATGGTGGTCGGACTGCACTCACATTCCGCCGAGCCACTCGGCGATCTTCTCCTTCTTGAGGAAAACCGGATCTTCGGCCCAGCACTTGGATGCGAGCTCTGCGCCGCGCTCTTCTCTGCTCATTTTGAGGTCGCCGCTATCCAACGCCCTCTCGTCCTCGTTGAGGGAGAGGACATCTGCACTTACACTGCCTGCCGGTAAGGCCCGTACCGTGTGGGTATGACTGAGCGACGACGAGATGGGATCCCTGGAAAGCAGCGAGAGGCTTGGGCTCGGCCCACGCGACGGGACACGTTCTCTTTGCAGGGACAGACCGCCCGGGGGCTGCGGAGATGCTCTGCCGCCTCGGCGATGGGAGGCTTCTGAGATAGTTTCGAGGGCCGGTTGAACCTGACCTTTCGCAGACTGCAACATCGAGCGGCCGCCCTGTTCGAGGAGCCCGGGGGAGATCGAGATGACCTCCGCGTCGACCAGTGTGGTTACTTCGTCACCATTGTACGTCCGGCGTCCTAGCCCGTTTTCGGTGCTCGTCACGAGGCGGATCGACTGCTCTGGGTCTCCCATGTCTTCGAATTGGTCGTCGCTGCTCGTCCGAGCGAGCGGCAGGCCGGTCTGGTCTGCGTCGACGCTGAGCTGGCTGACAACCTGCTGTTGCTGCTGCTCGAGGTGGCTATCAACAGTAGCGAGTCTGGTGGGGTCTGCCGAGGTGGGCACGGCGCTCTCAGCCGCCGTTTCGAAGCTCCTTGCACTGGCCAGGCTGGCGCCGGAATTTCCGACTCGAACGTGGCTCGACCTCGCAGAGTAAGGTTGGCGTGTACTGTCGCTGGAGTTGCGCGTGCTACTCCTTGGCGTTTGAACGCTGTCACCAGGGGAGTCAGCCCGCTGGCCGTGAAGCTGGTTGAAGGCGTCGTTAGACCAGCGTTCCGAGCTCGTCGCGAGAGAACAATCCTTTGCAAGAGTCGAGCTGGCATCTGTGACCTGCCAAAGCTTGCTGTCCGCGGACTGCTGTATGCTATTGGAGCTAGCGCAGGGTTCGGCTCGCGGTGAGTGCTTGATGATGCCCAGCCCTGTCGCCTCCGGTGTCACAGCAGAATCGGCTTCAGCTTGCCCAGTCTTGGTTTTAATCGAGCCGTTCCCGGTGTAGTCGTAAGTCGCAGCGCGCTGGGCCGTTCCTGACGGTACGCCAGAGCCGAGAGCGGGGCGCAGACCGGAGCTCTTCATCATGGGCGTCGAGGGGAGCGACGACGACGTCCCTTCGACACGAGCGCCGGACTTGATCTGCCGAGCCCTCTCTTCGGCGTCACCCTCGTCCATGAAGCTGCCGGAGCGCTCCCTGTAGCGCGAAAGGTCCAAGACCGGCAACGTAGGGCTGGGACCCCAAGCGGCCTTTGGCGTGAACTCAGTCTTCCTCTCGAGGTCGCACGCGGCGTCTTTAAGGGCGTCATCCATGGCATGCTCCCACTCGCGGATGACAATACGAACGTCGCCTACCGATCCGTTCGAGGCGCGCGGCACGTGGGCAATCGTTTGCGACGATGATCGCTGAGGCAGGACAACGTCTAGGCCGTTGTGGTCTCGAGCAGCGGCTTCCATCGATGCTGCTGCCCCAACTCTAGAGGATCGTCGAGCACGAGGGGATGGGGTGAGATGTCGCAGAGAGGGGTCGAGTAAGGGCGCCTGTTGGACGTCGGTCGTTGAAGCGGAGGCAGAGGCGCTCCTGGCGTACTTTGAGGGTATCGAAGGGACGGGGAAGTCGTCCCTTTGGCCGAAGTGAGCATTTAGGCGCAGCGTTGGGCCGCTCGAGACGCTGTAGGTGCTGTGCGCGAGGCTAGAGGCGCCTTCGCTGGCAAAGCTCGTCTGGCTCTCCCTTCGCGCAATCGTGGCCGAGCTCTGCGGCTGAGCATTGAGTCCCACGGCGGCGCTGCTGGTCTTGGTCGAAACGCTCACCCTGCGCGCCTGAGGCTTAACAGAGGCGGTCTGATTGGTGCTGGCGCCGCCGCTGCTGCTGCTACTGCTACTGCTATCCCCTCGCAGCTTGCGCAGAAAGCCGCTGGTCTTCTTCATCCGCTCGCGGAAGGAGCCGCCGCCAGAGCTGATTGGAGGCTCGGAAAGGCCTAGCCTTGGGCTGTTCATGGCAACCTCTTCGGCCAGGTTGAAGCTCTCGTGGCGCTTCGCAGGGGCGGGGACGGCAAGCGCGGCCTTACGGTCTTGCCTATGATCGTCGGATGTGCCGTTCATCCTGCCGCGTGCCCTCAGCGAGGCAGGGCTATTAGCTCCGATGGTAGCGTCCGGAAGCGCCGCCTGGCCCCTCCTCTGGCCGCTGTCTGCCGCTGGATTGATGCTACGAAAAGGCATGGCTTGGGCGGAGGCGTGACTGCTGCGAGGACTGACTAGGCGCTCCTGAGCCTTCGCAGGCCGGGGCGGTTGGTCGTGGTGAGATTGGCTGGCTGTCAGCGCAAGCGTGCTCCTGCCTCGTTCGCTGGGCAGGTCTGCTGGAGCGAGACGGTCGGAGCCGGACACAGAGATGTCTGAAGGCTCGGGTTCCTCGGCCAGAGCTACGAGAGAGGCACTCGGCGGGCCGGTGGCGAGGTCTACGAAAGAGCCGTGTTGGGCTGATGACGGTTACGGTGCTGCAGTGTCCTCTTCCGAGTTTCCTGGCGCCGAGCCCGGACTCCCCTGCAGAACGTAGGTCTCGTCCGATGCGAGGACAGCCTCGAAGCTTTTGCCGATCCGCGAGGGCCCAGACCGGCTCGTCCTGTGGCTCGAGTCGGAAAGGGGCGACGGCGGACTGGCGACGGCGGACTGGCGACGGTCCTGCTGGGTGAGGAGAGGGGCGGGAGGAAATTGTCGTTGTTGGGGCTGGTGGCGATGACACCGTCAGTGCTGGCAGAATCAGGTCGGCGGAAGGAGCGACGGAAGGCAGTGCGGAGGGCGTTTGGCGTCGGGCCAGCCGAGGCAGGTGTGCACGAGCCAGCAAAGGGGCTCGTAGTCGTGGCGGTGCCGGCAGCAAGCGGCGACGTCGCCGTCGACAGAGTGGCAGAGGCAGAAGCGGTTGAAGCCGGGGACTGAAAGAAGGCCGACTGGAAGGACGATGTGGTGGGGGTCATCCGTTGACCTTATTGCCCTCCAACGGGCCGCGTTGCTCTCGAGCGGGGAAATTGGTGCCGTTGCAGAGAATAGACCCGGAGGTGATGCTCCGGCTCGGTGCATGGCCCTGGCACTGGAGACTCAGGCACGATAGGCAGGGCAGGGGGTATCGGGAGGATATAACAAGGATAAAAGAGCAGGGAGTTGTCACAAGGGGGGCCGTTGTCGCTGCGCTGCCATAAATTGAGGGGGACTGGGCGTGGCCGGCGGGCGGGGAACCAGCGGGCCAGCAGGTGCCGGCCAAGCACCGGTCGGGCCGGCCGCGACGTTCGAAGAAGGCATTCGCGGAGATGCGGTGCATGCGACAGCGTGCAGTCCTCGGCGGCTAGCATTCGCCAAAATAGGTCCAGACTCCATAGGATAATTGATGGCAAGTCGGCTCGTTCGCTCTTCTTCGGCCAGTATTTAGCGCCTGAGCGCAGTGTGCAGTAGTAAGCGACCTTCGTCAGAGTTACTCTAAATGAATGCTAGTCAGACAACTGGCTTGGTAGAAGGGGCGAGGGCTAAAGCGTTGGCGCCAGAACGTGCGAGCTGCCTTCTATCGTGCTACACAGCTGCATGGGCATCGTCCGACCAAGGTAATGCAAACACAGACCGTATGCTCGACATCGAACTTCGCTGCGGACACAAGCCTTCGGTTCGATAGTGAGCGGCACCCCGTGGAGAACCGGTCAAGCATCTCGATTGCGGGCTACATCTAGCACGGACGACAAGGCAAGACGGCAGCCTTTGCCTCTGCGACCACACCACTTCCTACGGGCTCTCGACGATGAGCCCGATGCGCGCCTTCCACATCTCCTCCTTAAGCCTCGTAATCTCGGTCCACATCTTGTCCTCCCAGTTCATCTCATCACTGCCGCCCAGCAGCAGGCTGACCT
Source organism: Thecaphora thlaspeos (assembly GCA_900291925.1). Classification (NCBI taxonomy): domain Eukaryota; kingdom Fungi; phylum Basidiomycota; class Ustilaginomycetes; order Urocystidales; family Glomosporiaceae; genus Thecaphora; species Thecaphora thlaspeos. The sequence continues at coordinate 395,735 of UWYS01000004.1, read as the reverse complement.
TGGTCGCCGACGTCCGTGTCGATGTTACTGCCGAGGAGGACGCCGCCGCCGGCGAAGCTGCTGAATCGATGCGCGGCACACGACGCGGCGGCAAGGTCGGCGCCGGCGAGCTTGCGCCTGAACCCCTCGCTGCGGAGCGTCGGGGCACTGGCGGAGGTACGATGGGCTTGTCGGCCGCCGCCGCCGCCGAATCGAGCTGACTAGCGGCGTCTTTGGCGGGCGACGTAATCGCTGGTGCGTCATCTGAAGCTTCTGATGGTGCTGCGGCAGCATCCGCCGTCGATGCCTCTTTGGCCGTTGCCGTGCCCGATCCTTCTTTCAGGTCGGCGGCCGAACTCGCAAGGGGCGTCTCCGTCTCATCCTCTTCTTCTTCTTCGTCCTCCTTTGCGTTCGCCGTCGCCATAGCGTCGTCGGCCACTTCCTTGGCCTTCGTCTTCGGCGACGAGATCGCATCCGCGAAACCGCCTTCTTCGTCCGAGTCGGCAGCATCCTGTGAGGTAGTGGCCGGCGGCACCTTCGCCTCTTTGTCCTTCCTCTCACCGTGGACCTGCGATGGGTTTCCGTCGTTGGTCGCAGTGGTGTAGCTCGCCTCGACGGCCTCATCACTGACATCCTTCTTCGGCTCATCATGCACTTCCCCATTGGCATCTGCTTCCGCTCCGTCCGCCTTGGCCTCTGAAGCGGCAGCCTCGAGAGACGCAGAGACCTGAGCCGGCGCGTCGACCATCGCTGTAGGCTCGGCCGGGACGACTGCTTCCTCCCTCGGCACGGCCGGCGCGCTTGCTGCCGCAGCGGCCGATGTCGCCTTCGACGCCCGCACCGGTTCCTCCGCGGCAGGCTTCGGCACCTCGGTCGCAAACTTGCCCTCGAGAACGACGGATCTCTCCATGGTACGGATGAAGCCCCAGAACTGGCAAGCGGCGCGCATCCTCGACAGACAGTGGTGTGGGCACAGAAGGTAGCGGTTGGTGGCGCCCTCTTGGATGCGGAAGATATGCGTGGGGACTGGTAGCATCGCGTCCATCGGTGACGGCTGGGGGTGCGCGGCGGCAGGGACGGGACATGACCAGATCTGACGTCGTTAGCGAGGAAGTGTATAGCCGACACAACAGGTCGGACTAGGGGCAAAACGCAACCGTACTGCTTGTGCTCACCTCCAGGGCCGGGGCGGCGGACTCATCGCCGTTCGATTGCGGCGGCGGCTTGCTACTGCTGCTGCTGCTGTGACCGATGGGCGAGTCGGGCTCCAGGGAGATGGACCCTGTACTGGACGACTTGCTGTTGCCAGCGGCAGACCGCCGGAAGGAGCTGAAGAGGCTGGGGCGGGAGCTCTTGGTGCTCAGCGTGCCGCTCGGATCGCGGCCAACACTGGTCCCGGTGACCTCGCGAAGCGAGTTGGCCGCAGAGCTGGCCCAGCTGGTGGTGGCGGTGGCGATGCTGCTAGGCACCAAAGACTTCTGTCCGTTCTGATCCGCGCTGATCGTTCCGGTCGCACTGCCGCCGGGGAGCGGCACATTGATGATCGGGATGCCGCAGAGAGCGCACGCGGCCGGCGGGAGGTGCACGTGCTCGCGTCGCAGGGCCTCTTCATCCGGCGGCTTCCCTCCAGGGAAGATGGGCTCGATCACCAGGTTGCCCTCGAGAATCGCTGTGTTGGCCTGGCGCCTCGACAGCCAGTTGAGCCCAGGCGCAAAGTCCAGCCGCAGGCAGGGGTCCACGTCCTCCTCTTGCGAGCGTTTGATGAAGGGCAGCGACAATTGCGACGGCAGATAGACCATGTTCTCGACGGTCGAGGGCAGTTGCGGGTAGTCACGATGTCTGCTGAGGCCCGTCGCAGCAAAAGGCGAACCGGAGTTCGACGAGTTGCTGTAGCCTTGGCTATATGCGGTGACGCCGGTGTAGGTGACCATCGACGTCTGCGAGACGCCGACCTGGCTGTGCGCTGGCGACGACGGCCTCCTCGGGGACCCGTGGCTCGGGCTGGTGACGGCCTCGCCGCCGCTGGCGCCGGGCAGCGGGTAGTTGTAGAACGGCGACAGCTGCTTGCGGAGCTTCCTTAAGTGCGCAACAAACGCTCGGAACTCCTGGTATGGGACAATGTTGACCAGCACGCGGGCCTCGGCGGTCAGTGGTGTGCCAAGCACCATGTGTCTCACCTGGTTCGAGGTCCTCTGCGAGGCGGACCGGACCAGCGCGGACGCCTTGAGCCGGTGCGTGCTGGCGGCATCGCTGTCCCTGGAAATAATCGACAGCCTATCGTCGCCCTTTTCGCCCCGCATGCCGCTCTTTTCCTCGACCTGCCGCTGCAGGTCGACCAAAACCTTCTGCTGGTCGAGCATGATGCCTTCGGTGTCCTTGAGTGTCACCTCCATCTGCCTGGTCTTCTCCTCAGCCCGCGCACGCGCCAGTCGCTCCACGGCGACCATCTTGTTGGCTTCGTTGAAGAGGCTTGAGCTGAGCTCGTCAAGCTCCGACTCGATCCGCTCCTTGTCGCTCTCGGCCTTGCCCCTCTGCGCGGTCTCCTCGATGACCCGATCCATCATCCTCTGCATCTCGGAGCTAACGTGCGCCTTTTCGACCAAAAGGCCCGTGTTGAGCGCGGCGAGGTGCTCCTGTCGCTCCTTTTCCAGCTCGTCAATCTTTGCCGACATGGCCTTGACCCTCTCCTGCGAATCGGATAGGTCGTCTTCGAGGTCCGAGATGCGCTCAAAGGACTGGACGAGCTTGCCATTGAGGTCGGTCAGTTGGTTGGTGAGATCCTTGACCTGTTCCCCGAGCTGCTCGACCTTGTTTGCAGAAGCGGCGTCGGGCTGCGGGCGGAAGGATGCCTGCCAGGGCGTCTCGAGGGCGGCGGGGAAGCCATCGATACCCTGCGTGCCAATCTCGGGCGTCTTTGGCGGCTTGGTATGGTGCGTGTCGTCGTCCTTTTCAAGTTCATTGGAGAAGATGGCCGAGGCGGCCGATGTGCGCTTCGACGAGGCTCGACCAGTGGTGAGATCCTTGCTGCCCCTGTCCGGGCCGCCGCCGGCCCCGCCGGCCTCGGACTCGGAGTCATTCCCGAGCAGACCTTCGGGATCGGCTTCGTCTGCGAGGATCGAGTCGGGATCCATCCTGGTGAGCTGCGACTCGGGTATCTCTGGTGGATCGAGGCTGACGGCGGAGCCTCTGTGAGCCTGCTTGTCGTCCGACATTACTGACGAGGAAGCGGTTCGGCTGCGGCAATGCGAGTGCGTATCGCGTGGACCTCCAGGCCGGGCGCGTAGGCTCACCCCTGGCGACCAAAGAGGCTGCGAGAGTTACGCTTGTGGGTGCAGCCGTCGTACGCCCGTCGCGAGGCCGGAGAAACAGGGGAAGGACGATGCCTGGGTCTCTAGCGCAGAGCGATGCCGATGCGACGGAGGGGTGAAAGCGCGCGAGATGGAGAACGTTGGCCGCCGGCTTCGACAGGTGGTAAAGCTGATGTGGTCACCTCGGCGTCTGATGTGATGCTGTGATGCGCGGCTGATGTGGCAGAAGGGAGTATGTGGCGGCGCTGGTGGTCGCAGGTGGTGGCTGATGGAAAGGGATGGCGGGCGAAAGCGTTCTTCTGATGTTGGCCCGGGCTCTTGGGCCACCAGACCCGTACTGTTCGCTGGCTTGCTGTCACGGCGTGCAGCCTGTTCAGAGCAGCAGACGCAGAGAGGCGTTTGCGGATGTCGGGCTGCCTGTTGCACCGCTCGCAGCTCCCCGACCGCCCGCGTGCAGGCCAGCCAAAGGTCCGTGCACAAGCATCTTCTCTCGCGCGAGTAAACACGAGACCTCGCCTTCTTACCAAGGCGTGTTCCCCGTCGAGATGCCAACGCGTCTCGCCCGAGTGAACAGGCTCAGGGCCCAGCCCAGACCGCACCGAACACGGACCACCAGCACCATTTTTTGAAGTTCTGATGCGGTGGGCGCAGGCAGGGTCAGGGTGTCTTGCTCTTCCGGCCTGTTCGGGGGGCTCGCCACTCGGCGTCGACCGGGCCTCATCGGCGCTCCCGCATTGCGGCCCAAGGCTGCCTCACACCGTCGTCCGTCACCTCACTCCCTCTCTAGACAGCCATCGTCGCATCGTCATTCGAGACGCTTTGCTGCTGGAAGAAAAAAGCTGGGAAGGCAAGCAGGGAGGCTGGAAGAACGAAAGGACGAGAAATCGAAGAGCATAGAGGTAAGAGGTAGAGTGCTGCAACAGCGTCCGTGTATGGACGGGGCTGCCTGCGTGCGTACTGTATTTGCTCGCAGCGCATTAGAGGCAGGCCCGGCCGGGCAGACGAGCCCGAGCAGCGGAGGCGAAGTCGCCGAGCGAGGCGCCCGTGTGTGTGTGTGCTTTCAGAAAAAGAGGCAGAGAAACTCCTCGCTGTCCTCGTCATTTCCTCGCCGCCGTCCGCCCTTTGGCACAGCCCCTCTACTCAGTAGCCTCCTCGCCTTGCCTCGCTTCACCCCACCCTTACGGACCAGCTCGCCCACGTTCACCATCCCGTCGTCATCGCATGCTTCTTCATCCCCCTTCCGACCGCTCCTGCTGTGTACACTGGCCTTTCTTTCAGCCGCTCAGCCCATTCAAGGCTTCTCGACCCTCGCTACCACAGGCCGACCGCCGCGCCCGGACCACCCTCTTCACCCCACTTCTTCTTTGTCTGCTCCCACCATCCACCCATCACCACCGCCAATCGCCAACCGCCATCCGCCAGTACAGCAAGGGGATCAATCTCTCATCTCCGCACCCCTGTCAGTGTATCAGAGCAGCTTGGCACCACATTTGCCACCAACTGACACCGCATCCAGCCCAGCTCCAGGATCCTGCAAAGAGCCATTTCCACAAGCATTGCTGCGACCACAGCCGTCCTTTTGCTCTCCATCGCACGCTAGCATCAGGTGGGGCGCACTTCTTTGAACCATGTGAGTGTCCTCGGTCAGACCGACTCACTTCTCCACCCACTCCACCGAGCAGCAGCAGGGAGGATAGCCTAACACTGAGCCTCCGACCGCGCATATGCCCACCTACCTCCAGGTCCGGCGAACGACCTTCCACAATGCCAAAGACGGGCACCACCCTGTCAGAGAGGATTGCAGCACTACAGCGAAAGACGTCGAATCCTGTCCCTTCTCGATCCGGCGGCCTATCGCCCGACACATCGTACAGCTCGTCGTCCGGACGCCTCAGCCCAGGAGACAGTCCTTCGCGGCTGGGCGGCAACACAGCAGCCAATGCGGTCCGAGACCGCATCGCAAAGTTCCAGGGAAACGACGAGAGGCCGTTGGTACCGAGGAGCGCCTTTGGCGTGGGGGCACCAAACCCCGAGCTGCTTGGCGGAGCACGACGCGGCTACCCGGGCTCCACCTCCAAGGGTTCGGGAGCGTGGGGAGAGGGCGTGCTACGACCGCAGATGACCGGCGGCGTCTGGCTCGGCGGAGGGTCAGGAGGCGGCTGGGGAGACCCCGCAACCGCACCAATGAGACCCCAGCTTACCGGCGGCGCGTTCGGTACTAGTCCCAACGGCTACCTAAACAGCGGATACCAATCTGCTCGACCTCTCAATGGCTTGAGCTCCAGCAGCATGCACAGAGGAGGTGAGCTTACAGGATTCCTGTTGCCGTATCGATCCTTCTGTCCGCTTTCATGCTGACGAACGCTTGGTTGCTTCTACCATCTGTCTCCGGGTCGCATCAGCGTCAGCCGAAGCCATGCCCGACTCCGGACGAGACGCCTTTGCCGACCTTGCGGACAGGAGGCCGGACATTCTTCTGACGGGAAGGAACAAGCCGGACTCTGACGTGACGACACCGGTCGACTCTGCTCGGCCTCTTGCGCCGGGAACCGATGGCAGCGTCCCGCTCCCGCAGCTTCCAGACCCTCCTGCGACCGAGATCGACCCCGCCAAGGCAAGAGCAGCGCGAGATGGTCTTCCCACTTCCAGCGATGGACCCTTCCCGATCGTAAGTCAACAGCCCCAAGAACGACGACGCATTGAGCCTGCGGTGGTTCCTAAAGTGAATTGCTTGCTGACAGAGCGCCTGCTGTGTCATATGGATTCCCCTTCCTCCAGATTCCCGAGTTCCCGACCACGCCCTCGACGGTGCCCGAAACGCCCAAGAAGCTGGGCAATGGCCAGCTCGGCCTCGGACATTCGACGCCAGACACATCGATAGAGATTGGCGTACACGGCAAGTCGCCAGAGGATGTGGAGAAGCTGAGGCGGAAGGTCCGGGATCTGGAGCTGGAAGAGATCGAGGCGCTCGACGACAGGCCCCTCTCCGCCGACGCCGCCGAGCCCTGGGTGCTGCAGCCTCGCAGCGGGCCCGCCGGTCAGGTGCCGAAAGCGCTCGACTCCAACGAGGTCGCCGAAGCCTCATCCACTCCTGGCAAGAGCGACGAAGAGCCCTGGGTGCAAGGGTACGGCAAACCCGACGCTGAGCTCGACACCCTCGCCGTCTCAAAGGCGAGGGGCGCGGGTGATCCGAGAGCGCCCGGAGACCTCCCGCAACGGGCGCAGGTGGAACGCACGGCCTCCAGAAAGGCGGATCCGGCCGACCCAAATGCCCACAAAGTGATGGGCGCGGGCCTCCTGGTCCCGCGAGACGAGGTGGCTGAGGCGAAGGCTGGCCGTGGTAGCCTCTCCGCGACGTCAGAGGACGAAGGTCTGACGGGCGTCGGCGCTTCGATGGTCGCCGTCGACAGCACCACGAGCGACAACAGCGCCGTCGAGACACCAGACGCCGGCCTCAGCCTACCGTCCGCCATGTTGAAGTTCATCAGCAACAACACCATCACGGCCTCGACCGATCGAGCCACCTTCTCCAGCCCGGCCTCGGGCAAGATAAACTCTTCGTCGCTCGACAGTCCGTCCAACGGCCGTCCCTCGACGCCGGAAACACCAACGGGCAAAGGTAACGGCAACGGCAGCGGTACGGCCGGTCCCTCGTCGACGACAACCTCTCCGTCTGGGAGCAGGGTCCTCTCGCCCGCCGAGAGGGCGAGACAGGCGGTGGCAGAGGGCAGGTCGAAGAGCAAGGGACCCGCCGGCTCGTCACAGCGGTTGCGCCGGCCGCCGCCCGGTACCGTCCTGTCGGCCGCGGACCTCGACGCGAGCGACGACGATTACGAACCCGGCTGGGCCAGTGTCATTTCCAGCAGTCGCTCGTAAGGGAGCCCTGCGGGCCGGGTGCGGCGACGACGACGTGTAGCAGCATGAGAAGCTCTCTCTTCCAAGTCTGGTGGGGTTGAATAGTACAGCATGTTCAGTGTTGGCGACTGCACAATTCAAACACATGACGATAACTCTTTCACCGTCGGACCGTGACGAAACCGAGTGTTGGAAGTTCTGAGGTTTTATCTTTCTCTTAATCTCGTGCTGTTCGCCGGGGGAAAAGGGTTCATTGTAGATCGATCTCTGTCTTTGTATGTTGAGCGCGATTCCTCTCTCTGTCGTTCAGAGCTTGCTGGTAAGGTCCTGTACGTCGAAGCCCTCGTAGGCGATCGAGTAGACGGCACGGAAGAGTGGATATTCGTCGACCTTTCCCCTAGCTTTGAGGAATTCGTGCACCTCCTTGGACGTCTCTGTGCCCTGGAGTTTTTGACCGTTGAGCAGTTCCTTTTCCAGTTGGCCGAACGGTTTCCCGGTCTTGACGAAGGCTTCGGCGCATTTGCGGTTGCGTCCGCCCATGCCTGTCGAGTTGGGGGGTGATGGGAGAGGAAGGAGGAGGGTTAGGAGGTCGAGTGGGGGAGAGGGGATTGGAAGGGGCTGAGGCGATCTTACAGGTCGTGATAAGGTCGGCAATACCGGCGCTCGTCTCTGTGAACGTCTCCGGCTTGACGCCCTTGAAGAACTCCTCGCTGAATCGCTTCATCTCCATCAGACCGATACGCATCACCGCCGCTGTTTAAAAAAGGAGTGGAAATAAAACATTCCGCGCCTCAGCTTGACGCTACGATTTATTGGCGCCAAGACTGGCGCTCTAAACTCACCCTTGGCGTTGTCACCCCATCCGAGGCCGTCTGTGAAGCCCGCGGCGATGGCGACAACATTCTTGAGCGCTCCGCAGAGGCTGACGCCGGCGACGTCCTCAATCATGCCGACCTTGAAGGTGGGCGTGTCAAAGAGGTGGAAAAAGAGTTCGGCCGACTCGCGTCCCCGCTCGCCTTCGCGGTGACCGATGGTTGTCTCTGAGAACTTGTCCTGGGCCACTGTTGGGGCATCGGTGTTACAGAGAGAACAAATAGGACGGAAGAAGGGGTCAGAGACGGGAAGCTCGAGTAACTCTGAGCGTTTCGGACGACGGCCCACTCACCTTCGTTGGCGATGTTGGCTCCGCTGAGCGCCGAGCAGTCTACGCCGAGGGCCTCTTCGATAACGTCGGCAAAGATGCGGATGTCGCCGTCGCGCACATCGACGCCCTTGATCATGGAAATGGCCCGCGCTGATGGGTCGACCTTGCCCTTCAGCTCCTTGCAGACCGAGGCGATGAACTGGTGATAGGGGGGCAGCGCGAAAGGAATAGGAACCGAACAGCTTATCGGTCAGCCTTCACGCCGGCAAGTCGAGGTGGGTGCCGAGACTGTCGCATTGGTCTTCGATTCACTCACCTGATGCGGCAGCACAAAGACTAGCAGGTGAGCGCTCTGCGCCGCCTCTGTCGCCGAGGGTACGGCGCGGACGTTGGTGGGCAGCTTGACGCCGGGCAGATACTTGGGGTTTTCGTGCGTCTCGTTGATGATCTGCGTCAGTTTCTTGCCCTTGATCTGTGCGGAGCGTGGAAAAGGGGAGAGAAGTACCGCAGGATTAGCATCAGCCATATGCCGCTCGCTGCTCATGACCTGACCTCGCCCGCCTGGCGAGAAGGAAGCAGTCGGGATGGCTGCGGAGGCGCTTTGGCGCAGGCATAGAGGGAGAGCTGCGACGTACCTCTTCCTCGTAGACATACATCATGACGTCCTTTTCAAAGATGACCGAATGCCTCAGTGTGTTGATGCCGGCGATCCTTGCGATGGCGCTGCCCCAGTTGCCGGATCCGATGATGGCGACCTTCTGCTTCTTTGCCGCAGCGGGGGACGCCGACAAAGAGGAAGAAGCTGCTGCGGACGAGGAGCTCGACATGTTGCTGAGTGCTGTGAGGTAGAAACGGGAGATGGCGTTCGCTCTGTCCTGGGAGCCTTTCGTCGATGGAGCGGCGACGATTGTGGTGGTGGTGGTGGTAAAAGAGGGGCAAGAGACAGTGGTGGTGGTGGATGAAGCGGTGAATGTGCGCTTTGCGATCCGGGGGGCAGCGAGGGTGGGGTGCGAGTGGAGGAGGGTCGGCTGGATCCGGCTGGCGACTAGACAGGGACGACGACGATAAGGAGCAACGGCGCCGTGCGGGATAAGCTCGAAGGAGTAGGAGTGTGCCGGTCGGATGGGCCGGAGCGGGAAGGTGGAGGCGATGGCGCTGGTGAGAAGGGGCCGTGCGGCGAAACTTGATGGGGCAGATCGGATCGGGAGGTTGGCAAGCATCAACGAGCGGGACGGGGCGGGGAAGGAAGCGAAGTGAAAAGGCCAACGTGCTCCGACGATGGGTGGTTGTTATAGTGAGGTACTGTACTGGTAGCGGTGGGAGGATTCCTCTGCAATCGGAGAAGATCTTGTCGATAGCCGTGCGTTGCTCGACGGTACGTTCAGTCCATCAAGCTTGGAGAGCGGGCGCGCTGATGGGCCGGATAGGGGTCAGGTGTGATAGGGCTACACCAGCTGCGAAACTTTTTCTTTTCCCTCTCTTTGTTTCCTGGCCGACACCCCGTCAGGATTTTGGGCGAGGCGAGTTGGGCCGAACGAAAGCCCCACCACAGACAGCCACCCACCAGCCAGCAGGCGTCAGGCAGCGGCATCAAGAAAGCCCGACAGGCGGCCCAACTCCCCCGCGAAGCCGGATGACGCCGACGCAAAGGCATGCGCAAGCGGGCTAGGACCCTCTCCTCGCTACTTGGCAAGTAGGTAAGTACAGTAGTCTGCAACGACGATCCCCTCACGAGCGCAAGGCAGAGAGCAGCGCAGAGCAGGCAGAGGGCAAGCAAGCCATCATCATCGAACTACAACTTCTGACATCAACACCGTACTGTACCGGCATTCTCGAATGGCCGATGACCACGATCCAGGTTGAAAAGGGCCTCAAGGGTTTGCTCGTGAAATTCCGCGGCAAAGACCGGCTCGGAAGCTGGTTACATCGGGAACGCTCCGACGGCCACCCGGCAGAATTATTCAACTGCCAGACGTCTGATCGATTCGTAGGTCGACAACTCTTGTCGCTCCATCGCATCGCAGGAGCGACAGAAGGAAGCTTGGGCCGAAGATCAAAGGCTCGTCACTACTGTCTAGGGCTCGAGCGGGGCGATGTCTGCCGGTGGCGGCGTATCGCGGCTTCGTCGGACGACCTGTTGGCCCAGTCTCGTCTCTGACCCTTCGCAGTCGATCCCTGTCTTTACTACTGTAGCTTCACCCGACAAGGTGCAGACAGATACGATGGCAGGAAGACAATGTTATGACTTCATATTGCTCCGTACGAGATCGTGTTCTTACATCGTCGACAGATAAACATGTGCAAGTGGTGGTCGAGCACACAAAAGGGCAGTGAAGGGATGCGATCACTCGCTCAAGGGCTTGCCCGCGCGGCGGCAGGGTAGGGCTAGCTCAGTCCTCGTCCTGCGGAGGCTTGACGGCCAGCGCGAGCGAGTGCTGTCCCGCGGTGGCGGCGGCCATGATGCGCCACGCGCCAGCCTGGCCGGGCATCGCAATTGCCGTCGGCGTATCCTTGCTCTGGTCGCCGCCCGCATCCTCGGACGGCTGGCCCATCGCATCGTCCGACGTCGTGCCCCACGAGTACAGCGTACCGTCGGCCGCCAGCGCCAGCGTGAAGCGCATACCGGCGCTCAGCGCGACAATCTTCGTCTTGCCCTCCTCGGTCTTGGTCGCGGCCGGCGCCCACGAAGGCGGGTCGGGGAAGGGTACGTGCACCGGCTCGCGCACTACGACGGGCTCGGCTGCAGTGCTCCCCGCAAGCGCCGGGTGCGAGCTCGGCAGTCCCAGCTTGCCCTCGTCGCTGTCTCCGCAGATGTAGACCTGACCGTTCGAGAGGAGGAAGGCCGTGTGGAAATTGCCGCCGACGATCTGGACGACCTGGGCGCCGTTGTGGCGTGTCGGGCCCAACGCGGCGATCGTGTGCGGCGACGAAATCTTAGCTGCCTTTAGGCCAGTTCCGCTCTGGCCCTTGGTGTTAAGGCCCCAGCCGACCACCTTGCCGCTCTTCTCAACTGCAAAGCCGTTCGAGAGGCCGCAGAAGATACGCCTGCACTCGCCCAACCCGGTGATGACCGTCGGCGTCAGGTGGCAGTCCTTGGGCGCCTCGTCCTTGGTGAACTTTTCGGTCAGCTTGCGCGGGTTGAACGTGCGACCCAGCTGGTAGCACGTGTTGAGGCCCCACGAATAGACGCGCCCGTCGAGCGTCAGGGCAAGCGCGTGGTTCTCGCCGCAGGCGACCTGGGCGAACTGCTCCTGCTCGATGCCCGGCAGCGGGATGGGGTGCCACTGCTCGCGATTGAAGCCGTCGGCGTCCGAATCAGCGAAGCAGACCCGTCCCTCGCCATCCTTGAAGTAGCCCCAGCTCCGCAGCCTGCCGCGCTCATCGAGGACAACACCGACGGCGTCCGCCGATGCGACTCGCACTGCTCGGTATTTCTCGACGTCGCCCTCTTTGCCGCCGGCCTCGCCGGGGACGATGCCGCGTCCCGTGGGCGAGATGCCTTCGACAGGCGAAAACGAGTAGTAGCTCTCCTCGGCGTCGTCGGCAGAGCCCCTGTGCCGCCTGCCGAGCGTTCCGTAGTCGTCAGCGCCGCTGGTAAGGATCCGGCCGTTGGAGTCGATGATGACCGAATGCATGCCGCCTCCGATGACAGCCTCGATGCCGCCCTGGCCGAAGTCGCCATCGTCAATCTGGACCGAGATGTCCTTGTTGCCAAACGGCTTGGGCTTGTTGAGCTTGTGCGGCTTATCGTCCTCGGGCGGGCCGACGCCAAACTGCCCAGAGTCTCCCGAGCCCCAGACGAAGAGCTTGCGAGGGAGCACTTCGCCACGGCCGGAAGTGGGGAGCAGACCACTGGAGACCTTGACTGCGTTGCCCTCGGTCACGTCGGCGGTGTGAACGGCGCCGATGGGCTGCGGAAGCGAGTTGAGCGGGCCGGCCAGAGGCGTGGTGCCCCGTCGAGGCCGCTTTGCGATGGGTTTGCCCTCCTCGGCCTCGCTCGAAGGCTCCACCGAGGCGCGGCTTTTTGTGGTGGTCCTTTTTTTGGTCGACTTGATGTCGGGGAGCTCGGTGGCGACGTCCTCCATCTCGAGGTCGGAGAGGTCTTGCTGTGCCCTCTTCGTGCCTCGCTTCTTTGCCGGGGCATCGGCCTTGTCTGCCTTGACCTCGTCGGCCTCTGCTTCCTCCATCTCCTCCGCTTTTCCTACCTTGTCGGCCGCCTTGCTCTTGCTCTTGGCGGTGGCAACCTTGTTTGCGGGTGCAGCCTTGGCAGCCGCCTTCTTATCGGCAGCAGGTGCGGCCTTGGCCTTGGTGGTCGCGGCCTTGGTGGTCGCTGCCGCCGCGACCGCCTTTTGCTTTGCGTCACCATTTGCCTTTGTGGATGTCTTTGCCTTGACCTTGGTCTCGCCGTTGGCCTTTGCGGCCGTTGCGGATGCTGCCGCCTTCGGCTTTGTAGTGGTGGATGCTGCTGCTACTGCTGCCTTTGTGGTGGGTTTGTCGGTCTTTGCAGCGGCCTTTGTCGGCTTGACCGGCTTGGCGGCCGCCTCTACGGCCTCTGCGGATGGGTGAGGAATCGCGGGGGCACAGATGGGTGAGCAGGCCGGCTGTGTGGGTGTCGCCAGCAGCTGTGCAGGGGATGTACTCACTCTTTTCTGCCATTGTCGATGGCTGTTGTGATGTGCGTGTAAGGGAGGGTGTGGAAGGATGAGAGGATGGAAGATGGCGACCAAGGGAGGGGACAGGGCGGAAGGGGGAGATGTTGAACGGAACGCTTGGTTGTCGCTCGCACTCGCTCGCTCGCACCCGGTCGCTGCTCGCTGCTGAACGTGTGGAGCAAAATCGGCCCTTTTTCTTTTTCTCTTTTTTCTTCCCTTCTTTTTCGGAAACGACGAAGCGTTTGGCCTCGCCCCTTTTGTATGCAGCGTAGCACAAGCAGGCCTGCCTCGACAAGATTGGCACAAGCGGCACAGAAGGGCAAGATGCCGGCGGCGCCATGACGGCCACAACACCCTCGCGCGTCCACATGAAATATTGGACTACCCTGCCAACACAGCCGCCCACCGCCGATATCGCTGTCCAGCGCCAACACCATCATCACCACGAGCCACAACCTATCACGGCAAGTGCCCCCAACGACGACGACGACGACGACGACACCCTCGCTATGAACTACCGACCCCACAAGCACGTTCCCAACAAGGAGCGCGTGCTGGCCGGCTACAAGGTGGGTTGAAGAGCGAGCTTAGTGCCGAGATCTCACCGCCTTGACCGCCTCGATGCGACCGTCTGCCCATGTCTCTACCTGTCACCCCTCACCTCTATGGCTGCTCTCCGTAGTCGGCGCTCAAAAATCCTAGCACCGCGTCCGAGGGCAGAGCTCACGCCAGAAAGCAGCTCATCAAGGTGAGCGAGCGCTAGGCTAGTGGCAGCAAATATGCGCCTCTTGCGCTCTCGACTCGGCAATGACGAGGACGCTGACACCGGATCCCTGCGCGCTCGCAGAGGGGACGCATCTTTGATGCCTTCTTCTCGACCAGCTTCAACACGCGCATCCGACGCAGCCTCAGACTGCGGGTAAAGAGCCGCAAGTGATGATGCGGAGACGCTGTCGGCGAGCCAGGTCTTCCCTCCCACCGATGCGCCACTCTCTCTTACGACGACCACTCTAGCCCGGCTGTGTCTCGTCTTTTGTCTGTCCTGCGCCTGAGCAAGCTGTGAAATCACATCAAGTGAAGCAAAGCGAGGCAGAGGGGGAGAGGAGGAGTGCCGAGGTCTAGTGGCGCGCACGGGCCTTGCCTCACCTCTCGGGCTGCCTCCGTTTTGCGGAGAAACGTGCAGGGTCCACTCCACGGCAGCGGTGGCCATAGGTAGGCAGGGGCAAATTGGGGGTCCCCCGCCCCCGCCCTCGCCCTCGGCCCGTTTCATCGCCTAACCTTAACCTTCCTCCTTGACCCCATCCTCTGACTACCCTCGGACCGCTCCCGCTCACGCCAGCCTACAGACGCACACACACACACACACAAATATATATATATACACGCATACACTCGCATCCCCCTCAACGGCCTGGCCATCGCCCCCTTCCTCCCCTGCCCAGCCCGTCATCGTCACTCGCCCTTGACCTATCCACACCCAAGACAGCATATACACACTCGTTCAGACACCTCATCGCCCCAAACCTCCCCTCGACATCATGTCAGCTCGAGAGGCTATCTCGGAAGACAAGCCCGAAGAGGGTCCTGCCTACCCCGTCCTCGCCTCCGACGAGCCGAGGCCCGTCCGCGGACCCCTGCTCCGCTCAGTTACCGAGCGTCGCCTCGGCGAGTTCATTGGCGGCCAGTATGCCGACTACAACCTCGCCTCGCTCCTCTTCGAGGAGCGCACCAACGACAAGCAGTACGTCCAGCTCGAGCGCTGGTCACCGCCCGCCGGCACCAAGCCCACCTTCGACGAGGCCAAGAAGCAGAAGTACCAGCCCGCCAAAAAGGGCGACAAGTTCGGCCCCAGCTGGAGCAACCATTGGCTCAAGCTTCACCTCACCGTTCCCGAAAGGTGGCGCAAGAAGGACTGGGTCCAGCTCGAGTTCGACCCCGGCTGCGAGGCCATGATCTTTACCGAGGGCGGCAACGCCCTCCAGGGCATCACCGGCGGCTATGAAGACAATCGCCGCGTAGATTTTCCCCTCAAGGACAACATGCGCCAAGGCATCCTGTTCTACGTCGAAGTCACCGCTAACGGCATGTTCGGTCTTCCCTCGGACAACGGCGGTGACCCTGACCCCAACCGCTACTTCACGCTCGACAGCGCCGACATCGTCGTCAAGAGGCCCGAGGCCTGGAGGCTGATGTGGGATTTTCAGACGCTCCAGCAGTGCGTCCAGCAGATGCCCAAGGACAGCATCCTCCAGAACAAGGCGCTTTGGGTAGCCAACGAGATCCAAAACACCTTCCGCAAGGCCGACATCGCCAGCATTGACCGATGCCGCAAGCTGGTTGAGGAGATCTTCGGCAAAGGCTGGAGCGACAAGAAGGACAAAGTCTACCACGACGACATCGTCGAAGGCCGCGAAGACACGCGCATCTGGTGCGTCGGTCACACTCACATCGACAGCGCCTGGCTGTGGCCCTACTCTGCGACCCAGCAGAAAGGTGAGCAATGGCGCGCGCTCTCCCTGATCTGCCCTTCTGCTGTAGTTGTCATCTGAACCCGAGAGTTGTCTCTGTCGACGTTCTTCGTCTAATCTTTCCCCTTTACAGTGGCTAGATCATGGAGTACCCAGCTGGATTTGATGGATCGCTACCCGGAGCACCGCTTCACTGCTAGCACGGCCCAGCAGTATAAGTGGCTTGAGACTCTCTACCCGGAGCTCTTCAAGCGTGTCCAGGACAAGGTCAAGGAGGGCACGTTCGAGCCCATCGGCGGTATGTGGGTCGAGTGCGACGCCAATATGCCTTCCGGGGAGTCCTTTTCCCGCCAGCTCCTCTATGGCCAGCGCTATTTTCTCTCGAGGTTCGGCAAGAGATCGTCGATTGGATGGGAACCTGACACCTTTGGGTGAGCCTATTCATACGTCGTGTATCTGCGTATATGCATAAGTCACTCATTGCCCTGTCTGTCTTCCGGATTAACAGGTACAACAACCAGATGCCCCAGCTCTTCAGGCAGGCGGGCTGCGACTACTTCTTTACACAGAAGCTCTCGTGGAACAACATCAACAGGTGGGTCTGCTCGTACAGATGTCGGCAAGTTCGCACAGAAAGAGATGCTGACCGCAGCCCATGCGACGTTCATCAAACAGATTCCCGCACAACACCATGATGTGGCAGGGTCTGGACGGAACGCAGCTGCTGACGCACCTCACGCCGGTCAATAACTACGACTCCAAGTGCGGGGTCGACGAGATCGTTCGCGGCATCAAGAACAACCAGGACCTCTGGACACAGGACAGCGCGCTCATGCTGTTCGGGTTCGGCGATGGAGGCGGCGGACCGACCGAGGTGATGCTCGAACGCCTGCGACGCGCGCGCGCGGCCAACAACAACGGCTTCAAGGACATGCCGCGCGTCACCATGGGTCGGTCAGTCAAGGATTTTTTCGAGCATGTCCGCAACACGACCGACAACGGCAAGCGGCTGGCCACCTGGTCGGGCGAGCTGTACCTCGAGTTTCACCGCGGCGTCTACACGAGCCATGGTTCGATCAAGCAGTGGAATCGCTACATGGAGCACTTCCTTGCCGTGCTCGAGTGGGTCAACACGCTGGCCAGCATCAAGGTCGACGGCTTCAGCTACCCCAAGCAGGAGCTCGACGACATCTGGGAGCCCTTCCTCCTCAATCAGTTCCACGACTGCCTGACTGGTAGCGCCATCCGCAAAGTCTACGACGATCTCGAGAGGATGTACTCCGATATGCTGACGCAGGGCTCTGCGCTCTACAAGAAGGCCCTCAAGGCCCTCGGCATCGACCCCTCCTCCGGCCTCGCCTCTGCTTCTGCCTCAGCTCCCGCAGTTACTGCGGCCGACATTGCCATCATCAACACGCTCGGCATCCCGCGACGCGAGCTAGTCTCGGTCGACCTCGAGGGCGCGACACGGCCCGAGGCCGTCGCCCTCTCCCACCAGTCTGTCCAACTCTGCGATGGTGGCAAGCGAGCGCTCCTGTTGGTCGAAGATAGCCACGGAAGCGGACGCGCGCAGAGCGTCGCCAAGTCGTCCGACGTCATGCGCAAGCTTGAGGCCGTCTCGGTGTACGAGACGGAGCACAACGAGTTTGTCCTCCAGAATGGCAGCATCACGCTCAAGGTGGCTAAGGGTCGCATCGTCTCGATCTACGATCACGTTGTCGGACGCGAGCTCATCAACCGTGGACGGACCGCGGGCCTCAGCATCTCCGAGGGTGAGTCGTGAATTCACCCAACGTCGCCAACCTCTCTGCCGCTCTTCTTGCTGACCTCTTTCCGCTGTTCTTGGCGGGTGCATTCTTTGTCAGATCTGGTGCCACAGTTCGATGCTTGGGAGGTAGAGGTCTACTCGCTCGACACGGTCGAAGAGATTCTGTTCGAATCGGTCCGGATTTCCGAGAAGGGTCCCTGGCGGTCGACCCTAGCGCTGACGGCAAAGTTCGGCCAGAGCTCGGTCAGGATGAGCATCAGCCTCGATGCGGTCCCCGCTACGATTGCTGGGACGGCCGAGGAGGATGCGCGGCCGCTGCTCCGCTTCGACGTCGAGATCGACTGGTGGGAAAAGCACCGTTTCCTGCGCTTCGAGGTGCCGACGTCGCTGCGCGCCGACAACGCGTCGTACGAGACGCAGTTTGGCATCACCAAGCGACCGACGACGCGCAATACGTCGTGGGAGGCGGCCAAGTTTGAGGTCTGCGGCCACCGCTGGGCCGATCTGTCGGAACCGGAGTACGGCCTCTCGATCCTGACGCAGTCCAAGTACGGCTACTCGACGGAAGGTGGTCTGATGAGGCTCTCGCTGCTCAAAGCCGCCACGTACCCGGACGCGCACCAGGACGAGGGTAGACACGAGTTTGCGTTCGCACTCTACCCGCACGTCGGTGGGGTCGGCAGGGGACAGGTGGTGAGCGCGGCGCGGATCTTTGCGTCGCGCATGAAGCCACCCGTCGACCCGTCGTCCAAGGCGCTCGTCGGCGGCCAAACGACAGAGACGATCGAGTCGCTACCGGTCAAGCTGCCGGCGGAGCTGACGATGCCGATCAGATTGGTGCCGCAGCAGGGCGGGATGGTGGGTGCGGTGGTGTTGGACACGGTCAAGAGGGCAGAAGAGGACTTTGAGTATTACGGCAAGAAGCCTCAGAACGACAAGGCATGTACCGTCATTGTGCGACTGTACGAGTCGCTCGGTACGCATGCCAGACCCACGCTAGAGATGTACGTATCCCCCTCTCGTCCTCCTCCCCTCCCAATCTCCCCAACGACGACTCGACACTGACCTCGTCCCACCTTTCCTCCTCTACACTAACCCCCCCCCCCCCTTTTTTTTTGGGGGGAACCGACAGCTCGACGTCGGTCAAATCAATCACGCTCGCCAACATCTTGGAGGACGATCTGGAACAAGCCAGCCAGGACCTCAAGCTACACACCTACACTTCGGTACAGGACGACTCGACCCTCGTCAGTCTTGACTTCCGACCGTTTGAAGTCAAGACGGTCAAGATTCGTTTGAGGTAGAGTATCTCCCCCCCCCCTCTACTCTTTGGACCCCGAGGTCTCTTGTCATGACCAGCTTGTTCGTACATCGACTTTGAGGGCTTTTGATGTAGAAAAGAATGTGAAATCCCCCGCGGTCAAAGCGGATTGACGAGCGGGGGGGATCAAGACCAGCTTGTGGACTGAACTGCCTCAAATTAAATACGAATACAGCGGACGAGCGAGCGAGCGGATACGAGACACCTAAAGACCCAGGACATTTGACTAAGACAGAGCGGACCAGACGAGCTTCTCCCCGGACGGCCCGCATCAATCGAGCAGCTTATCCTCCTTGAGCCTCATGTCCCTTGGATTCTGCATCCTCGCCTCCATGTACATCTCGTCTCCCCCTCTGTATCCGTACTGGGCCATCCTGCTCCTGAGCAAGGACGTGTAGAACCTCTGCACGCACAGGAAGGCGTACAGCCTCGCGGCCGTGTAGATGAGCGCGACGAGCAGGAAGATGGGTACGAGCGTCGTCGTGAAGGCATCTTCGCAGTTTTCGCTGGTAAAGATGCCGTCTAGCATCGTTTCCCAGCTGGAAGGTGGCGCATCGACCTGTCCACCAGGTAGCATCGCCGCCTTTCCGGACGAAGCCGAAGAGGTCGACGAGGGCAGTGTGGAGAGTGTGTCGTCGCCAAAGAGCGAGATGGCCTGGCCGTTGCCATGTTCGTCGCAGATCTGGCTGCGGATGGTCGGGTAGGAGGCGAGTATGGCTATGGAGCCGAGCGAGAGTGTGATGAGGAGGAGGTCGAAGAAGTAGTGGATGACAAAGACGCGCGAGAGCAAGAGGCTGGGACGCAGCACGCCGACGATTCCGGCGCAGCAGCAGAGGATGCAGAGGAGCGCGTAGACGCGGAACGAGCCGATGACCAGACGCATGGCGTGCCAGTTGAGGCGCTCGGCGTCTTCGGCGCCGTCGTCGAAGAGGGCGTAGCTGTAGGCTGCGTCGTTATGGTTCGGTGGATGCGGCGGCGCGATGTCCGGGAGTGAGGGCCGGCTTGCTGATCCGACTGCCGCGAATGCTGATGACGAAGAGGGGGATTGGGCGTCGCCGTGGCCTTGTGGTGATGCGGCCCGCAGCGCGGCTTTCAGCGCATCGGAGCTGCCGATACCATCTGCCGGCACAAAGTTAAGCCCCTGCGCCTTGAGGTACGCTTTGGCCTCCGCCATCCAAGTAGGGACGCTGACCTTGGCCGCATCTACCGCGATCCCGCCGCCCACTCCTGCTCCTGCTCCTGCTCCTGCTCCTGCTCCCATCCCGGCTGCCGCTGCTAGAGCCTCTGCCTCGGCATTGAACGCAGCCAGCTGATCCAAGCTTGCGGCCGAACCGTAGGATGATGCCTGGAGCGTGCTGGCGAGTGAGTAGGGACGTTCGGGTACGTCTGGGAGGGTCTGACGTATTGTGCCGAGCCAGGTGTAGAGATTGATGTGAGCCAGGATGCCCAGCAGCGCGAGAAGGAGCGTGACGGTGCGAGGCGAGAGGATGCCAAGCGCCGAGGGAGTGACCGGTGCCATTCTGAGCGCAGAGGTACCTCGCGATGGGAACGAGGGCTGGCCTATGGAGAGCGAGTGAACCTCTTACGGGCAACCAGACGACTGCGACGGGCGGGGGACGTATGTAGGAAGGCGGTTGTGGATGAGACAGAGGCGTGAGCAAAGAGAGTCTGGTGGTAGCTAGTACGCTAGTGTGCAGGGTAGTGACTCTACATTTGGCCAAGCCGAGCAAAGGTTGGTCGTAAAGTCACAGTAAGCGTAGCCGGATCGTCGGTCGCCAGGCGCGGCGACGACGTGAGGAGCGGAAGGAGACGCCCGAGGGTCTGCCTCCCGCCAAAGCAAAATAATAATAATCAACTTTTAGACTGCCCTCTCTCCCCTTTCCTGCCTCTGGCCTCCCTAGCCTGCTTGCCGCCTTGGCACGCAAGTCCCGTCCTTTGCTTAGCCTTGCCTGTCAGCCAGCCCGCCCGCCCGCCTGCCGTCATCCGCCGGACCTCATCTACTCTGGCACTTCACTACGGCCCTCCATCTCCCCTCGCTATATGCTAACAAGGAGCGGTACGACCTCCTCTTCCCAGGCGAAAGGAGACGTCAAAGGGACCTTACTCCTTTCGCTTCTCGCCTCTTTACCGCCGGTTTGAGGGACTAAGTACATTGTATGTCAATATGGTTACTGTGCCGAACTTCTGTCACACAGCGTCGACAAGGCAGGCCCCCGCGTGGATCCGATACAAGAGAGTCTAAGAGTAGGTACTTACCACCGGACACTGCCTTCCGGCACGAAGTTGGGCTTGCGCCTTTTTCGGCACTTCCCTCCCGAATAGCTCCGTGCCACTGTCCAAGACGACTCACGCATCCACACCACCTTCCAACGATGTCAGACAAGAGACAAATTCGGCCTTTCGGCCAGGCCGACCCCCACCATAAGCAACTGTAGCAGTTGGTCGGTAGGCACATGGCGAGGTACTACGTTAGCCAGTGGGCCCGTCGTCTCGCATTTGCGTAGTGTCAATCAAGGTACCATCGTCGTGCCACAGCAGAGCGCGACCAGCCCTACTCCGGCGAAGCATCAGTACCCAGACGTTCCCGCGCTCTGGCCAGCTCGCGAGCGTGCCTGTTGTCCTCTTCGTCCCACAGAATACTGGCGTTGTCGGCCATGTAAGTAGAACAACAGCGATGTGGACGTCTTGTCGTCAGCGGTCTTCCTCACATCTCTGGGCAATTACTTCATCAGCCTCTCCTCATACTCACCACCTATCACTCGTCGCCTGCGAGGCCGGTCTCTGTCACATACCAAATCGAGGCAAAGGAGACAGAGAAAGAGAAAGAGAGAGGTGATGAGAGATATATAAAGAGACAAACAGAGAGAGAGGGAGAGAAAGAGCTTCCTCTGAGCGACCGGAAGATTCGATCCACCACCGTCGACGAGGACGGAAGCTCCTTCTCCCTACTCACTCGTTCAAAGTGAGCGTATCCAATGTTGGCGGGGATGTGCTGCTTGCAGATATAGCTGACAGGGAGACAGACGTCAACAGGAGGTCAACGAGAGCGTGTGAGCTTTGAGGCCCTGATGGGCGTCTGACGTACGGGCGGTGACACCTCTACTCACCACATGAACTGACGGCACTGGGTGCAGTAGATCTTGTTGCAGCCCTCCTGCTTGATCAGCGCCACGCCGCAGTTCTTCGTCGGACACTTGCGGATACTGCGGCACCCAAGCCGGATGAGATCGAAAGCGTTTGGTTAGCATACATGCGCCTCGCCCGAAGCCTCCACGGCGAGAAGGGCTTCACCAACATACATTGTCTTGCTCAGCATGTTCTCTGCATCGTGCCTCTTTGCTCCCTCTCGGTGCTCCTTGGCCTCTGTGAAGCACATAACATAGGAGCAGAGGGTAGGTCAGCCGCCGTGGCCTCTCCGTCACGGCCGTCGATGCCCCCTTCGTCCGTGAGCGCGGCACATACGTTCGCACGAGAGGGGAATGTGGTCTTCCGTCTTGCACAGGCGGCAGCTGCTCGAGATGAGGAAAGAGAGAGACGCCGCGTGTCAATGATTGCAGGCGCTGCAAGACTCTGAGGGGCTTTCCGCAGCAATGCTCACCTCGTCCTCTCGTACTCTTCATTGAGACAGCGAAACACCTTGTCGTCCGGGTTCTCGATGACGACGGCGTAGGGACAGTAAGGGCACTCCTCCAGCCCTTCGATTCCGGCGCGCTGCAGGGACAGCTCCTGCCTCAGCTTCTCCAGTAGCTCGTACGCCTTGTCGGGAAGGAAGCGTCGGATCTCGCTCTCGGCAAAGCCGGCCTCGCAGCCGTCTAGATGGATGCACTGCAGATCGGCGACACGGATACCGATACGCTCCTCGGCGTAGCTCCGCGCGCAGTTCTTGCAAAAGAGGTGGCCGTCGCGACACTGGACGAAGTGCTCAAAGGGTATGTCGTCCTCGCAGCAGCAGCTACACTCGATCCCAGCAGAAGGCAGCGGTATCTCCTGCGCTAGATATGCATCGCCTGAGCAAAGCAGCAGTCGCCGCGAGATGAATGTCAGAAGGTGGTCCTCGGCCTGACAACCCGCTCGCACCGGCGTACGTAGACTCACCTTCCTTGCTATAGACCCACTGCACCTCCTCTTTCAGGACAGCCGGTCCTACCTTGAACGCCCGAAGCTCCGTAAGCTTCTCGAGCACTGCTTCCGAGGATCGCCTGTGTAGATTGGTGGCAGAGCCGCTGGCCGCCGAGCTTCCGTCTGCCGCCTTCGAACGCTTGGTCGGCTTCTGAGACGTAGCGGTGAGCACCTCGGCATTCGCCTCTCGAGACAGCATAAGCAAGTGCTTTCGGGCCGGCGCGTAGAAGCCACCGACGTCCTGAAGGACACGTCTACACTCAGCCGGCGGGTAGTAAGGAAACTCGACACGCAGCAGCAGGGCGGCCGCGGTGCAATAGGAACGACTGGGAGCGGTTTGACCCTTGGTCTGGTAGAAGTTGTTCCGAGGCAGCTGCAAGACGGTCACGGGCTTGGCGGTTGGGGAGGATTCCGGCGCATCGTTGGTGGCTTTGCGCTTGCCCTTGGATGAAACGCGCGGGTACTAGGCGCCGCCTTCGATGATGTCGCCGCACATCCTCCCAACGAGCTCCTTGAGCGGACAATACTGCTCCAAGAAGAGCTGGCGCAGCTTGTCGAGGGTGTAGGCGTTGTCCATGTCCGGGAAGACCTCCAGAACATCCGGGACCACGTCGGCGAGCGGGTCTCTAGCCTGCTTGTCCGGACGCGACCCTCCGATCCGGAGGAGTGCCCGTGCCTCGGCGCATCCCGCCTCCCGTCGAGGATCGCCGCCGATCTGGCTCGACCTGGCGCCCGCCTTAACATTGCAATCTATCACGGCGAAGCCTTGCCTGTCGACCTCAGCACGTACGCTGCTCTGCTCTGTCACTGCCATGGCTAGACTTCGAACTGCGGTCGGCTTCTTGCCGGTCTGCGTCGTGATGATCGGGCCGAAGGGGTCAGTGCGGCTCGGAATCGCAAAGCAGAGTAGTCGACGAAATACACGTCAAGCGAACTGAGGCCGAGTGTCAGAGAATTCGAGACAACAGCCTACCAGATGGCGACGGCGAGGCGCGAGACGTGGTAAGGATAGAGGCAGGTCGTGTGCCTGCCGCTGAGGCGGCCTAGGGGCGGCGGCGTACGCCACGCAATAGCGCGCTGAGAGGAACGACAAGCTCGGCACGAGAGAGCGAGAAGTGAGTCGAGGTAGCTTCAAAGAGGTGTTGCTATTCGGTGTGACGAAGCAGGAGAGGTGGTAGCAGAAGGGAAAGACGGGGAAGGGGCAGACAAGCGCCGCCCACACCGTCCTGCTGGCGCGGGTCTGTGCGGGGGTGGCCCGCCTGCGCCCCGTCTGGCGCGAGCCAGCATACAGGCACACAAGCGCTTCTTCATGGCTTGCCCCTTTCGGCCCCAGGCATGCCTGCTTCCTGCTAGAGTAGTGGTGCGTACACAGCATCTCGAATGCCAACAAGGATTTAGAGTCGAGATTGGCGCGATGAAGCTGATGGGAAAGACAAAGGTGGCAGCAAGATGGGCCGGCTGGACGCTGGATCCCTTGACGTCTAGCACTCTTACTTGAGGTGGGGGCAAGGTGCTGCGGGTGCGCAAGGAAGCCGGTGTCAAGAAAGAGGCCGAATTAAATTGGTATTTGTAAGGCGTCAAGTCGAGGCAGCGCGGGGAAAGGCCGGCCGTCGTCGGGCGAGGAGCTGTCGGCTCAGGTAGGTCGCTATCGCCTTGCCATCCACATCCACCATTTGGCGCTTTATGCTGCTACCTTGGTGCGGTAAGTAACACCACCCCGTTCAAGCATTCATCCAGCCTCGACCACTACTCTCGTCTCACCGTCCGAAGTGAGCCCCGCTCCTGTCTCACGCACAGCTGTTAGACGACGATTCGCTAGCTCAGTTAGCTCCCTACGACTCTGGCTCGTTCGAAGGCTGACCTTGCTGCTTCGCCCCTGCTCAGAGGTCAACCAACCCTACTGCTCTCGCCTGACGCCACTCGCTGCAGCTTCGCACATATATAGGTAAACCTCTCAATCCACATTCCAGTCACCGTCCTCGACCTACAAGCCACGCGCTCAAAACCCTCCTCGCACAAACCTCGACCGTTCGCCGCAGACACTCCCTTCAAGATGGGCAAAGACTCCCACAGCGATGAGGACCCGGCCGCCAACCTGCTCAAGATGCTCATGGACCAGGCCGACGACATTGACCTCACCGACCCCTCGCTGCCTGCAGACGAGCAGAAGAATCCGCGCAGTCTCATGATCCCCGGTCTGCAGTGAGTGTACGAAGATCGACGACAGTGTGCCGGCCCCTAGTAGAGAAGCGACTCTCGAGACTGATCCCTACTCTCTTCGTTTTCGTTGGAGACGTCAGAATGTCCAAGCTGCTTGCTGTGGCGAGTACGGACGAAGATCTTCTACTGTTTGGGCAGTGCAGAGTAAGGTCGATCGGTATGACTGAACCGTACATCAACTGCGTGCACCCATCACCCCGACGCGTCAGATCGAGTTTGGCTCGTTACACTCTGCCGATGACGCAGGCATCCTCGACGGGCTCGACATGATCTCCAGGGAGCAGGTCATCAAGCAGGTAGTGAGTAGATGGATGGTGGCTCCACCTTCGCACAACGAGGCCGCCACTTGCTTTTTGCAGCAGCCCGCCATCGCTGACATCCGGCCTCTTGCTCTCTTGTTTCTCATCATCTGCTCTCGCCGGCGGACAGAACGGAACCTTCCAGCTCAACATCAAGCCGAGCCCCGGCTCGGGGCTGACTGAAGAGGTCTACCACTTCTACGTTGACCTGCGCAAGTCGGGCGAGATTCGTGCTGGCCCCGCCCCATGAAGCCCAAGCCGGACGTCGTGATGACGGTGAGCGACAAGGACATGATCGCCCTGAGCATGGGCAAGCTCAACCCGCAGATGGCCTTTCTCAAGGGTAAGATCAAGGTCAAGGGCAACATCATGCTCGGCCTGCGACTGTAAAGCGTCCTCCTCGCCGAGATGAACAAGCTGCAGCGGGCGTCGAAGCTGTGAAGGCAGAGACCCTCCCTCACTCCAGATCCGTCCATCCATCAACATGTCTGAGCTCGCTCCACCGGTCTGATGCTTCATTCTTATCTTATCCATCTTGTTGTTTGCTGTTGTATACGGAATACATACCCGCTGCTGATCGAAACCACGCGGAGAGGGAAGATGGCGTCCAGGTGAGGGAAACCGCCTCTGGAACGTGAACATACGAAGGCGACCGACATCGTGGAAGAGGAGGCCGGGCCGAACCTTGCGTGCGGGGTAGCGCTCGAGATCCGAAGGCATCGAGAACGAGCAGCGGCCGTCCTGGACTCGATACAGAGCGGAAGGCCTGAGCGCTAGCGTGTCGCTGTCACCGTCGCCGTCACCGTTGCCGTCACCGTTGCCGTCACCTTTTGCCTCGGATACGTGTGCAACCTCGGTCCATCGGTCGGGGCGCTCACGAGGTCCCACGTCGGCTGCCTCTTGCGTGGTCCAGGGGCCGGCTGCCTAGACGAGCGAGGAGCAACCGGCGCCGTGGAAGAAGCAAAGGTGACGGGGCGTTGCAAGGCTTACTTACTACAGGCTGTGTAGGCTCTCATGCCTTGCTCCGACAGCAGGGGAGGCCAGGTGTGTGCGTGCCCGAGGTGGTCACGAGTCCAAGAGCGAACCGTACCCGATCCCGTGGCCGCCAGCGCCTGGGCCCTTTGCCTCTCCAAGGATACACACGCACGCACGCTGGCCTTGACCTTCGGTCGATGCCGAAAAGGCGGTCACGCTCCATCCGATTGGCCCGTCACAAGCCGGCCTTATCAAGTCTACGCATTCGTGGATTCGAGTGGCGGACGCAAAGACGGCCTTCGTCTGAGCTCACCATGGCTCTCGGGTGCATGCCAGAGGGACAAAGAGGGATTGTGGGGCGTTGGGGACCACAGGGCTTTGTTAGGGTCACGCGCGAGGCTCTAGACCCTGGCCGTTTGCTGGGCGGCGTCTGCGCAGGTGGTGCGCTGCTTTCTCGCCTCGTTGCCCTCGCAGCGTGTGTGGAGAAAAGCCTGCGAGCCAGAGATCAAACAAGCAGCGAAGGTCCGCCTCGTGCAGGGCCGCACAGCAACAGTTGGTGGTGCGTCCCTTTGCTGTGCTTGGAAAAGGTGAATCTATGAGCAGCGAGTCGATATGGTGGTAAGAAAGTAGTGTGGTGCGGGCCAAGGGACGAGAAGTGAGAAGGACATGCGATTGGCCGCGCTTGCCCGTATGTATGCAGGCAAGCGGCGGAATACTTGTCCGTCCCTACTGCGACAAACAAGAAGCTGCAAAAAGTCTCGCCGACGAGAGGCCTCCTCCTCACGCTGTGTCGCGTTCCTCAGAGCGCGACCTATTTCTCTTC
This sequence comes from Thecaphora thlaspeos, assembly GCA_900291925.1. NCBI lineage: Eukaryota > Fungi > Basidiomycota > Ustilaginomycetes > Urocystidales > Glomosporiaceae > Thecaphora > Thecaphora thlaspeos. Next base: position 368,804 of record UWYS01000004.1, on the reverse strand, counting down.
TGTACGCCAGCTCAAAGGTCCGGCCGGCGTCGCTCCCTTCGGCTGGTGAAGACAGCGAGAGCGAGCTCGCGACGACGGCCACCACGACAACGAGCGCTCAGGTGGAGGGAAGAGGGGAGAGAGAGGACCCGTGCGAAAGGCGTGGAAGTCACGGGTTGGGATGGCTCTCTGCGTACATCGCCCTGGCTTCCCGCCTGACCTGAGGGCGCCCGATCGCGGAAAGGGCTGGGCGTCCGTCCGCTGAAGGGCGAGGGAGGGACGTGGTCCAAGAGCAGAGGCCATCGAGCAACAACCGAAAAAAAGACGGAGACGCGGTGTTTCTGCGTCTGCCAGACTGCCTGGCTGCCTGGCCGCCTGGCCGCTCTCTCTCTCTCTCTCGTATGGCCGTCCGGTGGTCGTGGCCTGGGCCTCGCCCTGCGCTCTCTCTGTCTCTGGTCGAGCGCCGCGGCCGTGACCCACCGTTCGCTCGCGCTCCCCCACCCGACTCGAACCCACATCCACGACCGCCCGCCCGCCGCGCCCGCCAGCCCGAGCTCAGGTCGGCACCACACGCACGCTCCCCTTCGGCTTTCCACCTACCACCATCACCATCTCCATCTCCATCGCCCGGCGCCATCGATACCGCTACCCGCCTCCACACCTTCGTCCGCACACAGCACTCAGCGTACGACACCACCACGTCGCCCTCCCTCTGCCTCGCTACAGCTTGCCCTCCTCTTTGCCGCCCCGCCCATCCGTCGCTCCTTCACGCGCCAGATCGCTTCCGGTCGCATCGCTCGCAGCCTCCAGCAATCGTCTATCTTGCTTCGACAGCAGCATCGCCTCCCTCTTCCCGCCTCGCCACGTCTCGCACCGTTCCTCACTGTCTCAGGATCGGTAGATCGCTCCCTTGTCCTCCTGTTCGACTTTGTCCGCCCCCCTGCAAGTCCACGTACGACGCGCTTCCCCTCGAGCGATTCGACACGACAAAGCGTTGCGCCTCTTCAATACACATTGGTAATCAGCAACAACACCAGACAGGATGTCTAGCGCGCCTCTCAACGGCGTCAAGCTCAACCGTGAGTGTCTTTGACACAAGGCCTACTGCTGGGCGTCTGTGTGATCTCATGACTCTCGCATTACGGCAACAGGACAACGACGCAGCCTCAGGAGCAAGCATCCGTCGCATTGCGACGGTCCGCGTCGCCATTGTTCCCTTCCCCTCTATCTTTCTCTTCGCTCCGAGGAATGCTGACATCCGCGTTATCTTGTCACCGATGCCGTTTCGCCTCCTGTTGAGCAGCGCTCGATGACCCAAACAAGGTCATCAAGGTCGTCGCGTCCGACGGCCGCAGCGGAGAGCAGAAGGAGATTTCCTACACCAACTGCAAGGTTGTCGGCAACGGAAGCTTCGGCGTCGTCTTCCAGGCCAGGCTCGTCACCGGCGGAAATGGGAACCTCGTGGAGGGAGCGGGAGCCTCACAAGATCAGGGAGCGGCCGCGGGTGCCAGCAAGGACCAGCAGGAGGATGTTGCGATCAAGAAGGTGCTGCAGGACAAGCGTTTCAAGGTGCGTCTTACCTGCATCTACAAGGCTTTGCTCCGCTTGGACCAGGCTCTCGAAAGGAAACCCTAATGAGGCCTGGAAGGCTGACACGAGGGTCAGGCTTGGGGAATTAGACTAACCAATGAAGCTCCCTATATTCCCCTCGACCTGTGTCATATACGTCCGCCCACTACAGAACCGCGAGCTCCAGATCATGCGGATTGTCAGGCACCCCAACGTCTGCGACCTGAGGGCCTTTTTCTACTCGAACGGCGACAAGGTGAGTTGCCGGTGGACGAGCAGGAACGCGCAATCGCCTTGATGATCCATGACGCTGATGCTTCGGAACATGCTCTCCCCCCTCTGCTTGCGCGGTGTCGGAACGTCCTCGCAGAAGGACGAGGTCTTCCTCAACCTCGTCCTCGAGTACGTTCCCGAGACGGTCTACCGCGCCTCGCGCCACTACGCCAAGCTCAAGCAGACGATGCCCATGCTGCTGATCAAGCTCTACATGTACCAACTTCTCCGCAGTTTGGCCTACATCCACTCGATCGGAATCTGCCACCGAGACATCAAGCCGCAGAACCTACTTCTCAACCCTACGACCGGTATCCTCAAGCTGTGCGACTTTGGTTCGGCAAAGATTCTCGTCGCTGGCGAGCCAAACGTTAGCTACATCTGCTCGAGGTACTACCGAGCCCCCGAGCTCATCTTTGGCGCGACAAACTACACCACCAACATCGACATCTGGTCAACCGGTTGTGTGATGGCTGAGCTGATGCAGGGGCAGCCTCTTTTCCCCGGCGAGAGCGGCATCGATCAGCTCGTCGAGATCATCAAGGTGCTCGGAACACCTTCGCGCGAGCAGATCAAGACGATGAACCCCAACTACATGGAGCACAAGTTCCCCCAAATCCGGCCGCATCCTTTCTCCAAGGTCTTCCGACCCCGTACGCCTCCGGATGCGATCGACCTCATCTCGAGGCTGCTCGAGTACACGCCCAGCGCGCGCCTCACCGCCGTCGAGGCGCTTTGCCACCCGTTCTTCGACGAGCTCCGAACCGGCGAGATCCGCATGCCCAACGGGCGCGAGGTCCCCGCGTTGTTCAACTGGACAAAGGAGGAGCTGTCGGTGCGCCCCGACCTCATTGCCCGCCTCGTCCCGCAACACGCAGAGGCGGAGCTTCTCTCGCGAGGTATCGATGTCCACAACTTCCAGCCGCTATCTCCAGAGTCGCTGCGAGTATCGCTCGACTAAGCGTCTGGCGGCGGACTGAGGTGTGGCAGTCAGCGGCCTGCGAGGCGGGACGGGCAGGCCGCATCGATGGCAGTGGCAAGTGACGACATGGAGCAGCGGAAGGGCTCTCGTTGCCGCTCTCGAGTATGTCCAGGCCCCGAGGTAGTCGCCAGGACGGTTTCACGCACACTTTGTGCCTTGCAAAGGACCAATACGGTACTTTCGGAGTTCACACGCGAGTGTCGGCTCTTGGGGACTGAGCAGCCTTCATTTGTTCCGCCGGCTCGTCTTACACCAAGGACCGCCGCCGCCCGGACGACGGCCCTCTCTATAGGTGTCGAGTAGTCGTCACCACCGCCGACGTCTCGATTGACGTTCGTGTCTTCGTCGAGGGGCTCTTCTCGGAGTGGACACGAGCGTATGGCCATGCCGTTGGTTCGAGGCATCGACTCCTGGCATATCATATTGAGCGTCCGCGCGGCGCGGCGCACGCACGGACGGCGGAAATGGATCTTTGCTGTCTCTACGCGTTCTTCGCAGAGCACGAGCGCCACTCCTTGGGACCCTTCCCTTTCTCTAGCAGTCACACACCTTCTTTCTTCCTGCCTTCTTCGTTGCGCCGCTCAACGTTGATGGGTTTCGTTCATTTCTTTTGCATCTCCCTTTCCCGCCTCCCATTAAATCCCCACACTTCTACATTCCCCCCCTTGCGCATACAATCCTTAACGAGCAACTCCTCGACAGACGTCTAAGTAATGTTGTATCAATGAAAACCCCATGCTACCCTCTTCAATCCCTAGCCTCTTCCTTGTTGCACGTACGGATGTCGCCTTGTCCCTCCACGCCCCTTGGCAACCAGTCCCTCTGTCGGTCACTGGTCATGCACCTGTCGTGTCGTGTCGTTCTCATATCGTATCGGCAATTCTTTTGTAGCACTCTTCCCGACTCCCGTGGCCTCTGTTGTTCACTCTCGCCCCCTCTTCCCGTTCGCTGATTCTTAAAGGTTTCTTGTCCAATAGTGTTGCCAGAGCTCTCTCACTTCTCACTTCTCACCCACCCTAGCAAAGAAGAAGTCGCTTGCACTTGTACCAGCGTCGTAGTCGGCCGAGAGCAGGAAGCCTGCCTTGGACGACGCGCGTCTGCCTGCACAGGCCAGGCCAGGCCAGGCCAAGTGTCTCGGACTTGGCCTACATCAAGGGCTGATGGAGGGCGAATCCTCCTTCCCTTCGCATCGCATCCATCTTGAACCAGAGAACCTTTTCACGCTTTGCCGTGAAGCGCTCCGCTCATGGTCGTCGACGGGCCCACGACTTGGAGACGGAGAGCAAGCACAGCGCTCTGCTTCGGTAGAAGGGGTGGAGGTGTTGGACTCGAGACATTCCTCGTAAATGGCGTCACAAGGTCGTGTCTAGGATCGGATAGCCTACTCTGAGGTTGGCCTTCGCGGACGGGGAACGATACAGTAAGTGTTTCCTAAAGTGGGACGGGACAATGGAATGGCTAAGCAGGCGGCTAACTACGGTGTCGCTGGAGCCAGAAAATGCTTCGGCTCCTCTACATGCACTGACCCTCTCCCACCCACACGGGTCCCTCTTGTTGTCGACTTTGCATTCAGCACACCACCATGGTTCCCTCACCATCCACCCTGCTCGCCCACCTGGCGCACTACGACGCAATCCTCACCCTTTATTCAGACCAAAAGGGACCTTCCAAGGACGCCTCAAACCTCGCTGACCTGGACAGATGGGCGCGTCAAGACCTACGCCCGCTCGTCATGGGTCGAAAGCAAGGCGAGACGGGGCTGACGATTCAACAGATGGAGAATGTCGTAAAGTGGAAGATGGCTGTACGTCTTCCCGAACCTCCCCCTCCTGTGCTCGAACGAGTGCGATGATGCGCGACGAAGACTGACGAGATACGGCAAAGACGACGTGCGATTACCGATGACAGCGAGGTAAATTCCGACCGACACTTCTACCACTCCTCCGCTCCAACGACGCCTCTACCGTCCTTTCGACGACATCAAAAGCGATCTCCTCTCTCTCCAACCACCTTTCCTCTTCATCGACACCTTCATACGCCGCGATCGAAGCGTCTCTGAAGGTCCTCTGCGACCTCAAAGGCATAGGAGCAGCCACGGCTTCGGCAGTCCTCTCGCTCCTCTTCCCACGCGACGTCTTCATGAGCGACGAGGTCGTAAAGGTGATCATGGGCGAGAAACCAAAGTATAGTTTGCCGTATTACAAAAAGGTCTGGGAACGGGTCAAGGCTCTAGGTGATGCGGAGGGAAACGGCAAGGAAAGGGGCATGGAACAGTGGGAGATGGCGGCTTGGGCTAGCGTCGCGGCGCCCAAGGTTGGCTACGAAGTGACAACGGAGGTCAAAGGGGAGGACGACATGGTGAAAAAGGTGGGAGAGGAAGGGAAGAAGCGAAAGGCGGTCGAGATCGACGAGCCGCAGTTCAAGAAGGCGAAAGCTACCGCTGGGGCAGAACGAAAGGCCAAGATCGAGCAGGCTGTGGTGCAGGAAGGGACACAGCGTCGCTCAACACGCATTGCGAGAACAACAACGCCGCGATGATCTTCTGATCGTCTTTCGGAAGAAGCACTGCGCTAATATCCCATATATCTTTCATTTTAGCCAGACAGAGAGAGGGACTTGCCCCTTGATCGATCCATGGCTCTAGGACTGCTGGTCGGGCCTCCACTCGCTCATCGCCGCATACTCTGCCTCTTCCGTCTCTGGCATGGCCTCGAGACTCTCGAGCAGCGCCTTCTGGCTGACCCTACCGCTACCGCCAGCTGCAACGCCTTCGATCGCCTTGCGCTTGGCGTCGCCGCCTGTCGGAGCCTCGAAGAGGTCCAGGATCTGATCCGTCTTCATGCTTTCCAGCCCGCTGTTCTGTTGAGTCACGACCGAGTTGGCGATGTTGAGCTTGAACCGTTGCAAGCTGTTGGGTGACAGGTCGAAAAGGTTAAGGTTTGTCAGCGACGGTCATTCGCTCGCTCGTCCCTATGGCGCCGCATGGCAGATTCACCCCATGATCTTGGCCTCAAGCGTGTTCCTCGTGATCAGCCTGTAGACGTTGACGACCTTCTTCTGTCCCAACCTATGCGCCCTGTCCATGGCCTGCAGGTCCTTCATCGGGTTCCAGTCGTGCTCGACAAAGATGACGGTATCGGCGCCCGTCAGCGTTAGGCCCAACCCACCGACCTGGGTGGTGAGCAGGAGCACGTCGATCGAGGGATCCGCGTTGAAAGTCTGCACGATGCCGTGGCGCTTCTCGCTCGAGACGCTGCCGTCCAGACGCATGTAGCTGACCGAAGGCATCACGGTGCGGAAGAGGTCCGTCTCGATGATGTCCATCATCTGCTTGAGCTGGCAGAAGATCAGGACGCGATGCTGCGACACAGCCGACTCCGGGGCCGAAAGGGCATTCGCGTCGCCAGTGCTTGTTGGATTGCCGATGCCGCAGTCGTTGAGAAGTTGTCTGGAAGGCGAAGAAGGATGGGAGAAAAGGAAGGACAAAGGCGGCGCGTGGTCAGCATCGCATCCGTCTCTCCTGCGTAAGGCAGACGAAACGCCGTAACACCCAACACTACTCACCTGAGGGCCTGCAGCTTGGGTGCGTTGGAGATGTCGTTGAGGTCGCCGCTCTTGACCAGCTTCTGCTTGATGGCGACGTGCTTCGGATTGTCGTCTTTGAGCACCAGCTTCGGGTGGTTGACCAGCTTGCGCATGTACTGCAGCGCTTTGAAAACGTGTTGCTTCTGCTCCGAGTTGCCGCTGCCGCCGTCGGCTCCCGACGATGAGGAAGAGGCAAACGCCGCCTCGACGTCCCCCCGGTCCTCAGACTTGCTGAAGTCGTCATAGAGCTGCTTCTGAATGTCACTGAGGTCACACTCGATGTCCTGGATGATCTTGGGCGGCAGATCGTCGAGCACATCCTGCTTCAGCCGTCGCAGCAGGAAGGGAAGCACCTGCTTGTGCAACGCCTCGAGCGCCAGTGCCGCCGCCTCCTGCTCGCGCGACGACAGCTTACCATCGCGCGACGCGAGTATTGGCTTGCCGAACTTGTCGTGGAAGGCCTTCTCGGTGCCCAAAAAGCCGGGCATCAGGAAGTCGAACAAGCTCCACAGCTCGAGCACGTTGTTCTGGATCGGCGTGCCAGAGAGGATGAGACGGTGGTGGGCGCGAATCATCTTGACCGCCTTCGTCGTCTTGGTCTTGGCGGAGCGGATGACGTGGCCTTCGTCAAGGACGCAGTAGTTCCAGCTGATCTGCGACAGCGCTGCGATGTCGTTGCGCACCACGTCGTACGACATGACGACGGCGTCGTGTTTGGCAATCTGGCTCTGCAGGCGGGCCCGGACTTCCGGTAGGCCAGAGTAGAGGAGCGGCCGGAGGTTGGTCGAGTACTGCTGAATCTCGTGGTACCAGTGGCTGGTCAGCGTCGGCGGGCAGATGATCAGGCTCGGCAGGTGCTTGGCATCGGGCGATCCCGTCGCCTTGAACCTCTCCGCTCGCTCGTGGTGCTTGCTCGACAGAATCGAGATTGACTGGAGCGTCTTGCCGAGGCCCATGTCGTCGCAGAGGATGCCGTGCAACTGGTACTTGGCGAGGAAAGCCATCCAGCTGACTCCATCCTTCTGATACTTGCGGAGCTCTGCGTTGATCTTGACGGGGATCTCGTACGTCTCGACTTTGTTGCCATCGAGCAGCTGCATAAGGAACTTGCGTTCGTCCTCTCGCCGCCGCAGCAGCTCGGGCGAGAAGCCTTCCGGATCGGGCAGACCAGCCTCCAGCGGGACCATCTTGACGAGCGAAGCGAACGTATTGGTCGCCATCAGGCGGACGCCCTCGTCGACGTCGCTCATCCGTCCCAGCACCGGCACCACCAGAAAGATGACGTAAGGAAGGATCTTTAGGTCGAGCAGCTGGACCGCGTGGTAGATCAGCTCGATGGAACCCTGCCGGCTGGTCACCGTGCCGGCGTCTCCGACGAGGGGGACGATCTGCTCGACGATGTGCTTCAACGCAACCTGGGTGAGGCAGTCGGACACCGCGGCGAAAAACTTGGCCGCCGATGAGCGGACGACGGCGTACTTGCTCTGCACCGCCATCGTCAGCGAGGGTAGCAAGTCTAGCACCCTCTCAGCCAGCCGGCCCTTGAGATTGGGCACGATCACGCGCAGTAGCGCACAGGCATCAAGCACGCCCTGGCCAACCTCGTCGCGCGCGGCGATCGCTGCATCGCCGTCGGCGGCCGTCGTGGAAAAGGTGCGGAGCAGGGCGGTGCTCATGCATTCCCACAGCATTGGCACCACGTCGAACAGCTCCAGCTCAAAGTGGTTGGCGAGCTGCGTGATGGCGGTCTCGGCACCGCGCCGAATCAGCTTTCCCTGGCGCACCTCTTCTGACTCGACCGGGTCGTCTTTGGAACGGCCCGAAGCCTTGGCCGTGCTGGTGGTCGCTGCGGTGGTTGACTCCGTCAGACTCAGGATGCCCTCCCTGGTCGCCTTGGCGTTGGCGAAGATGGCGACTTGTGTCGTGTCCTGGCAGATGAAGGCGCAGAGGTTCTTGACAATCTTGTCGCTCGGGTTCGACTTGGCGGCCGACGACGTGCAGAAAGCAACGAAGCGCGCGACCGAGCGTGCCGAGCGTTTCTGGAGGTCAACGTTCTCCTCGAACTTGACGCTGTTCATGATGCTTCGGATGACCGGGTTCAGCTTCAACGGCAGCACCTTGAGCGAGATGACGGCGCTGGCGGCCGAGGCGTAGACCTGGACGTCCTGCTTATCCTTGGTGGCCTGGTAGAAGCCGATCGCGGCAATCAGCTTACGCTGGCGGTCCTCAAGCAGCGGCAGCGCCGCCTTCTTGGCGCGAGAGCCGACCTGGAGCAGAAGCGAGCCGAAGCCTTGTTGGGCGACGTGCTTTGCCGTCTCGATTGTGAAGGCGTCGACCAGCATGCCGAGCGGATCGACCGTGGTCGGTAGCGCCGGGATTTTGGCCTTGGCCAGCTTGGCGTCGCGCCCAAAGGCGTTGTAGAGCCCCTGACACTCGACCTGGATCCGCTGCAGCATTACCGTCATCTCGGCATAGGTGGGGGGAGCAGGCGTTTCGAGAAGCGAGATGAGCCTACCGCTGACGTCGCGGGCCAGCGGGCTCTGATCCTTAAGCTCACCGCGCTCGCCCGAGGCGCGCTCGGCCCACTCCTGGATCACGGCGGCAGTCAAACACTTTTGTAGCGCCGACGTCGAGTTAAGGTAGTCGCGCAGGAGCGGGCCGAAAGAGGCCTCGTCGTCGGCCCTCGGGCAGTTGGCCAGAGCGGCACCGAGGGCCTCGGCCGCGCCCAGTCGTCCGCGTATGACGGCGTCAACGCCTACCAGCGACAAATCTTGGGCCAGAATCTTTTTGTCGACGTTGTGACGCATCGACCCGGTGGACCCGCCGCCGCCTAGGCTGGCGGACGGGTCGTAGAAGAGCGTGAAGTCGATCGGCGAGCCAAGCGGGGTCATGATGATCCGGAAGAAGTTTCCAATGTACGGCTGTAGCAGGTTGCTAAGCCTGGCGGGGTCTTGCGACACGTGCACGAGTCCGTGCGCCCATGCCTCCGCGCTGGCACGCCGGATCGGTAGGCGCTCCTCGACAACGAGGTTCTGTAGCAGCAGCCGGAGGACGCGGTCGTCGATCCACTCCTTTGGCAGCGACGGCACGGTGAGGAAGACATTCAGTGCGTTGAGCACCGAGAGGCGGACGCTGGTGATGGTGTGTCGGAAGAAGGGAAAGAGGCGCGGGATCAGGTCGGAGAGCGATCGATCGCCTTCCTCGGACTTGAGCGGCTCGATGACGGCCGGGTGCTCGACGAGCTTGGCCAGGAGGTCCATTACGCCGCCGATGCTGCTGCTGAGGTCATCCTTGAGGTCGCTCAGGCAGTCCCAGACCTGGTCCAGAAGGCGGGTGACGTAAGAGGGCGACTGCGATACAACGACGTCGATGATCGGCAGCAGGGTCGCCGCCGCCACGGCGCGAACGTCGTCGTCCTCGTCCTTGAGACCAAAGATCGCCACCTCAAGTACGTCACCGAGGATGTTGGCGGTTGGATGCGACGGCAGCTCATCCGAGGCAGTCTCCTTCTTGATACCGCCACAGGCCTCCCCACGTGCCGGCGACGCCGCCGAGCTGCCAAACAGGTCTTTCTTGACAACAACCTCGTACTTGAGGCCGAGCAATCCAGCATGTCTGACCTCCCAGACATAGCCCTTCTTGCCGCGCTTGGCGGCGAAGCCGGAGCTCGCGTCGGTGGCGTCGTCGCCAGTGATGACGTGGTCCTGGTGGATCATCTGGAGCAGCACGTTGTGTACAGAGACGACCGACGGGATCGGCATGTGCGGCATCAGGCACGCCAGCGTCTGGCTGACCGTCTCTCGGACGGGCGCGACCACCTGATCGAAGACGAAATCTCCGAGGCGGTCGAGCGCAAAGACGCAGAGCAGCTTGACGGCGAGGTCGTCGCACCAGGCCTTGTGGCTCTCGGCGTTCTGTTGGACCGAGGCGAGCTGCACCTTGCCGCCTCCCGAGCCTTGGCACTTGAGTATCTCGCGCAGACCGAGGGCGGCGCCGTGCCGCGTCTCCCACATTGGGCTAAAGAGGTCGACGCTGAGCGTGTCCACAATCAGGCGGAAGGGCCACTCGCCAGGCCTGACCTGAAAGGCGTTGGTAGCGCTGCTGTAGGTGGCCGTCGCAGCGGTCGCAGCGGTCACCGGCGAGGAAGCTGCTACCGCGGGCGAGCTTACACCTCCCTCGCCGACAGGAGTGGGCGTGGCGCGCGTGTCTGTGACCGCCGGATGCGTTCCCGGCCCGCCGGCGGGGCTCCTCGGCGTCGGTGGCGGACGTGCGTTTAGATAGTCGGAGCCGCCGCCGCCGCCATTCGCGGGCGTGGTGGGCGTCTGGGAGAAGCTCGACAGCGTCTTGACCCGCATGCCGGAAATCTGTGGTGTCGCTCCTCCCGCGGGTGACTCGCTCGTTTCGATGATCCGCGTCTTGACTTCCGGTCCAGCGCTAGGCGGCCCGCCGAACTTGCCCTCGAGCTTACGCTTTCGCTTCAGCTGGTTGCGCTCACGCGCGCTAAGCTTGCTCAGATCGACGTCGTCGGTCGGCGTCTCGGAGGGCGCAGGACTCGGCGACGGCGCAGAGGCGGAGGCGGCAGCCGTAGGAACGGCGCTGGCGAACTTTGGCGGCGGAAGGCCACCATCCGGACCGTTCGAGGCCTGTGCAGACTTTGGAGGCGGCAGCTTCGAAGAAGAGAAAGAAGCACCGTCGCCGGAAGTTGCCGCTGTCCTCCAGTCGACTGTCGCCGCCGGCGAACCGGTGCCATTGCCATTGGCGGGCGCCGACTCTCCGGTCTGAAGCTCCGCCTCGACGTCGAGCCCGAGATCCATCTCCATGCCGAAGCCGAGGCCGAGCTTGCTAACGACATCCTTTTTAGCCTGCGCTAGCCGGGTCGGGTCGACCAGGTTGGCGATGTCGTACTCCTTGCCCGCCGAAGAGAGCAGTTTGGTGCCTGTTGCAAGCACCTTAGGCAGCGAGAAGGTGTCGAAGGTCAGCAGACCCTCATTGGTAGAGCCGTTGCTTAGTCCCCAAGGCGTCGCGACGACTCCGTCGGTCGCTGGCTTCTCATCGTCGGCCGCCGAGTCCAAGAGCGTTTTGGAGTCCTTGCCCGGCTTGGTGGTCTCGATGTCCGGGTCCCAGATACCGGCGGCGTGGCAGATGCTCTCGACGGCCAGGGAGGCAGCTACCCGGGTGTCCCAGCTCTTGGAGCGCAGAAAGGGGACGACACGCGCGAGATACGAGGTGATCTCGTCCCAATCGCCCTCAGTGCCGCGGTAGATGCCGGGTTCAGCGGCAGCGGAGGGGTCCTCGAACTTTTGCTGGCGATTCCGCTGGTCGCTGGTCCCGAACTTGGCTCCATCCTCGCGCTTCACGCCGTCGGCCTCGGGATCGTAGGCCGGTGTCGAGGTGCCCGAGGTATAGGCACCATCGCGGTGTTGGCTTGACGCCGCTGGCGCTGCCGATCCTGGTGCCTTCGCAGAAGCAGATGATGACTCGCCGCCAGAAGATGATTTGAAGTGAACGACAGCCGTTTGCTGCGCGGTGCTCTGCCCACGGATGCGCACGGCGGCGATGTGGCCAAGCTGCTTGGCCGCGGTCGCCCGGATCGCCGGTGTCGACCCGGAGTCGAGCAGCGTCACCAGCCGGTCGAGCCCTGTTGAATCAAGGTAAGATTTGAGTCGGAAGCGTCTCGAACGGTCAGCTAGCAGGTCGGAGCTTGACTATGAAGCTCTTGGGATCTGGCTAGAGCCGCAGGCGCTCAGCCATTGGACATGAAAAAGTGACTCACGAGTGGCGGCCATGGCGAGATCTTGTCAGGGATCAAGGTGGTCGACCGAGAAGTGTGCCTAAGCTCGAACCGAACGTCCCCACCAGGGACCCGCTTGCTCACTAGCTGCTGCTATCGCTGCCAGGACCAGCCGGTCAAGACGCACGCAGGCAGAGACTCGAAGCGGAGATCAAGGGCGAGGCGGAAGGGAACGCCTGGTCTCGTTGTGGTGATGAGAAGCGGAAAGGCGAGCGCCGAGGCTGGGCGGGTGGTCTCCTTCTTCGAGTGGAGATGTGGAGGTCGGCGCCCGATCAGAAACCGGTTGGTCGAATCGGACGTTGGTTGCGGGACGCGCCGGGAACGAGGCGAGAAAAAAAAAAAAAGAAAGAAAAAACAAATAAGAAAAGCCCGTAAAGGGAAGCGCGGAGGAGAGAAGGGCGTGGAAAGGGTGCGTGGGGGTTGCCTGGGGCCGGCGGGGTTGTCGACGGGTCGGGCTGGATCCTTATGTATCCCGGGCCCACGGCGCAGTCAGGAAAAGGCACGCGCGCGGCGACCTACCAGCTTGCATCACCAGGCGGGCGGCGCGTCCTAAAAGCCAGCAGCAGCAAAAAATTGAAAAACCCCGTGCCCGTCCGCCTGTCGCGCCGCTCCCTTGGCCCCCTGCCCCCTGCCCCCTGTCCGCTGAGCAAGCACAGCCCTCCAGCCAAGCGCGCTCGCTCACCACATCGGGCTGAAGTCCAAGAAGAATCGGGGCTCAGCTGTCGGCACACGACACCGCGCAGATGGTCTTAAGAAGGCGGGAAGGCGATCAAACGGGAGCGCAGAATCACGACTTCTATCTTGATTTTCTGGTCTCACCTTCGGTTCACGGGACGCCACTCGGTAGTGCGCCGATTCCGCTCTGGTGCAACTTCCGCTCCTCGTTCTCCATCTTGAATGCCTCAATGGCGCCCCTGGGGTCGTCGGGGAAGCGGATGAAGAGGCCCTGGAGCTCGGCCATGCTGACACCCCCCGACGCGGCGGGTATAGGTCGTACCGTCCGCACCCCTGGAGCTCGTGACTGAGCTTCCAGACCCGCCTCAGCCCCACTCATTCGTCGTCCGCTGGGGTCGAGACCGAGTGCCCTTCTGCGATCCGCCGCTTCGGATTCGACCAGTCTGCCGAATTCTTCCGCTAGCCTGGCGATCTCCTCGTCTGCCTGCCTGGTCGCCTCTTCGACAAGACTCGCCGGAACCGGTGCCGCATCGTCGGCTTCTGACCCACTTGGATCGGCTGCGCCCTGCTTGTGTCCCACCATCACGATCCCACCTGCCTCCGCGCCGTTCGCCTCGCCGCTTTTCGCCGTGGACATCGTTGCCGCGTCGTCGCTGCTGGCTTCTGGCGCTGCCAAATCCCTGCTACTGCTGCTGCTGCTGCTGCGCCGGCGGACGATTTGGTCGCGCATCGTGTTGCGGTAGAAGCGTCGCATCAGCTCCTCGACCTGATCGCGCTCCGCATCGCCGAGCTCGGCGATCATGTCGACGCGGCCCGGTCGGATCAGAGCAGGATCGAGCTTCTCGACATGGTTTGTCGTCATAAAGATGATTCGCGACTCGCCGCTCGCCACGCCGTCGAGCGCGTTGAGCAGGCCGGAGAAGGTGACCGATGCCTGGTACCCGTCCTCGGCCTGCTGCCGGCCGAGGAAGGCGGCGTCGACGTCCTCGAGCAGCAAGATAGAGCGCTCGGGCGCATTGGAGAGGAGGTGATTCAGCTTGTCGTCGGTCAGGCCCCTCTCGGAGAGGTTGAGCAGGCAGATGTTGAAGTCGAGGTGACCCGCCAGTGCCGTGATGAACGACGACTTGCCCGACCCAGGTGCGCCGTGCAGGAGGTAGCCGCGTCGGTAGGGGATGCCGCGTTCTGCGTACCACTTGCCGCGTTCGAGGAAGCGTTTGACGTCGCCGACGATGGCCTCCTTCTTGCCCTTGCCGAGGACGACGCTGCCCAGCTCGCGGGTGCGGCGAGGTTGGCCGAACGGCCTCCACTCAGGCCCCCAGCTGGTGTAGATGACCGTCTTGCCTTCGGTCGAGGCCAGCGCTAGCTGCCGCGCCTCTTCGAGCATCTCGGCGAAGAGATGTGCCTGCGTGAAGAGGGTGGTGAGGGTGACAGTCTCCCACGGTGCGCCGGTGGAGAGGTCGACCATCTTGCCGTCGCGCTCGCGCTGTAGCCGCATCCAGGTGCCCTTGTAGCGCAGCCAGTGTGTCCCTGGACCGGGTACGAGGGAAAAGCTGGCCTGTCCTCGTTCTGCGTGACCGGCGTTCTGGGCGTTGGCCGAAGAGTGCGGCTTGTAGCTCGTCTCTACCGAGAGGTCGTGGCTGTAAATGCGGACGGGTGAGACGCTAGACCCGCCAGAGGAGAGTTTGAGCGGATCGCGAGGCTCCCCACGGCCGGCACCGCTCTTTCCCGCTCTCCCGCGTGATGGCGCCGCAGAGGACAAGGACTGCTGCTTGAGGACGCCGAGGAACTCCCTCCATCCTTCCTTGCGCTGGCCAGGGAGGAGTCCTCTCTGCCGCATGTTCTGAGCCTGCGCCTGTGCAGCCATCCAATGGAGGAACCAGAGATGTGCGCGATCCTTGGAAGGTATCTCGAGCGAGATTAGGAGCCTGCGTTGCGCCGCCGAGGCAGCGACGTTGGTGCCGCGTCGGAGGATTGCCAGGGTGCCACCGAAGACCATGAGGCCGAGACCGCCGGAGAAGATGGGGTTGTCGGCCATGAGCGAGGAGAGGATGGACTGCGATGATGACGACGATGACGGTGATGAAGAGGAAGAAGATGAGGCGGAGGTAGGGCCCTCTGGCGCGAAGGCCGACTCGCCTGCAGACGGAGGTGGCGAGCCGCCACCTGTCGTCGCATCGCTGTGCGGTAAGGAAGACTGTGACGACAACTGCTGCTCTTGCTGCTGTTTGTCCTTGACGCCTAGAATCGACCGCGGTGCGAAAATCGAGGCCATCGTGGGCGAGTCAGAAACGGGTTTGGCGTGGCTATGTATGCGGGACGATGGACGGTGGTGGTTGATCGGACGCGAGAAGGAAGCAGGAGGAAAGGTGGAGCAGCAACAGGCTGACCCGTGCAAGCCGTGCCCGTCTTCCGGATCTCGGCGGTCAGCTCGGCGACTTTTCGCTTTTTTGTTGTTATTTTTGAATTACAGTCGTGTGCAGATGAATTGAGACGCGAGGAAAAAAGAAAGGCTGAGAGAGACCCTAGGAGTAGTGATCTTGGCGATCACTCAAGATCACTACCTCCACTTACCTTGGGCGCCTTGCTCGACTACCGTACCCCTTACCGGTGCCAAGGTAAGTGGAGGTAGTGATCTTGAGTGACTGCCAAGATCACTCCTAGGGTCTCTCTCAGCCTTTCTTTTTTCCTCACATCTCAATTCATCTGCACACGACTGTAGTTACCCTTGATTTTTATTCACTTCCTTGGTTGGGCTCGCCTAATTCAAGAATTCTATTTGTCGGACCCTTTCGGCCCCATTGGCCCCACAGGCTCCTTCCACCTCGACCACCACCCTCGCCCACGTCCACGATGTCGCCCAAGCTCTGCCTCATCTGCTCCAAAGAGCGTGCGGTGCTCAAACGTCCAAAGACGGGCCAGTCCATCTGCCGCACCTGCTTCTTCTACGTCTTCGAGACCGAGGTGCACCACACCATCACCTCCTCCTCGCTCTTCCGCCGCGGCGACAAGGTCGCCATTGGCGCGTCCGGCGGCAAGGACTCGACCGTACTGGCGCACATCATGAAGACGCTCAACGAACGCTACGACTACGGACTCGAGTTCTTCCTGCTCAGCATCGACGAGGGCATCATGGGCTATCGCGACGATAGCCTCGAGACGGTCAAGAGGAATCAGCAGCAGTATCAGCTTCCGCTCAAGGTACTCGGATACGGAGAGCTATATGGTTGGACGATGGACGATATCGTAAAGAGCGTGGGGAGGAAGAACAACTGTGAGTGGTCGAGACGATACGGCCGGCGGAGGAGGTCGACAATCGTCTGATCGTCTTATTACCTGCTCTTTACGGCCACCCTGTCCACCCACTCTCTCACCCCATCAGGTACATTCTGCGGAGTGTTTAGACGACAGGCGCTAGACCGCGGCGCAGCCTCCTTGGGCGTAGACCACATCGTGACGGGCCACAACGCCGACGACATCGCCGAAACGGTGCTGATGAACGGTGAGTAGCAGGATCAGCAGCAGCAGCTCTCATCGAGAGATTGTTCAGCGACGACGTGCGATCGCCTCCACTGTCCCTAACCCGCTGTTCTTCTGTATGATTCACTCACAGTGCTGCGAGGCGACATCTCGCGGCTCCAGCGGTGCACGGAGATCGTCACAAAGGGCCCCGCCGGCAACGAAGAGTCCGGCCATGCTTCCGGCTTCGGCTGTGGCGGTGGTGGTGCCGGCGCGAGTACCGGCGGGAGCGGAATCCGACGAAGCAAGCCCTTCAAGTACGCCTATGAGAAGGAGATTGTCATGTAAGTCCATCTTTCCGTTCGACCCTTTTCAGCCTTTCCCTGTACGCTCTAACACGCCCCTTCTATACGCCCTCTTTCGCCTCTGTCGCCACCGCCGTCGTCGTACGCAGGTACGCCTACTTCAAGAAACTCGACTACTTCTCCACTGAATGCATCTACTCCCCCAACGCCTACCGCGGGTACGCCCGAACGTTCTTGAAAGATCTCGAATCGCTGCGACCTTCCTCGATCGTCGACATTATCCAATCTGGTGAAAACCTCGTCGTCTCCAGCCAGGTCAAGGCATCCAAGGGTGTCCAACTGCAGAATTGCGAGAGGTGTGGCTACATCTCGAGCAACAAGGTGTGTAAAGCCTGCGTGCTCCTTGAGGGACTCGAGAGGGGGACGCCTAGATTGGGAATCGGAAGTGAGAAGAGCAAAAAGGTGAGGGATATCAGGGCGAATGATGAGACGAAGCGGAAAGAGGAGAGAAGGATCGAAATGTGGACTGGTGTGGAACAGGGACAGGGAGAGAGGTCAGGAATGAAGGGCTATACGCTCGCCAAACCAAAGGTCGCCGTCAAAGGTGGCCATATCGATCTTTGAGGACGTACCTGCCCGTTTATCTGTACTTGTACCCTTGCTCTTCCACGGCACTCTGCAACCTTGCGCTTCCTCCCAAGTGTCATCTCGACGGCACGCTTGCAAAGCGATGGAAATGAAAGAGGCAGTAGAGGAGAGATCCATGTGACGAAACAACAAAGCGGGTAT
Source organism: Thecaphora thlaspeos (assembly GCA_900291925.1). Classification (NCBI taxonomy): domain Eukaryota; kingdom Fungi; phylum Basidiomycota; class Ustilaginomycetes; order Urocystidales; family Glomosporiaceae; genus Thecaphora; species Thecaphora thlaspeos. Next base: position 351,400 of record UWYS01000004.1, on the reverse strand, counting down.
CTACCTCGGAACCACCACCGTCTCCTCCCCTATGCCCTCCGACACCTTACCGTCAAGCGGCAACGTCCAATCTCTTCTCATCCCAGATCCACGTCTTGACCGTCCCGTCGTCTCCACAGCTGGCCAGTAAGCTCTGCGCCTTATTCCACACCGCGCCGTACGCGACGTTGTTGTTGGTCGTCGCCACGGCCGCCATGCCCGCTCTCGTCGTTGACGCCGCACCGGCGTAGCCATCCGCCGTCGTTCCACCGACTTGCCAAGCGGGCATACCGTAGCCGCCTCCATCCCCATCTCCTCTCGCCGCTACGTCCCCACCGTCGAACCCATGTCCCTCCAACGTTTGCAACACTTCTGAACTCTCCTGATCCCACATGTATATCCTCCCATCCTCGCTGCCACCCACCAGCAGACTGGTATGGGCGAAGCTGCTCCGTATAAAGTTCTTGCTTGTGTTCTGGTGGCCCTTGAACCTCTTGAGCGGCCGAAGCATGCGGACGTCCCAGAGTCGGTTCGAGTTGTCCTTTGACGAGCTGAGCAAGAGCAAGCCCGTCTCGTTCATCTCGACCGACGTCACCTCGCCCAGATGTCCTGTGATGGTGCGGATGCACAGCCCGGAGATGACATCCCAGAACCGGATCGTCGTGTCCTTTGAAGCCGTTACGATCAGATTGCCCAGCGGGTTGAAGATGGCGGACGATACACCCAACTGGTGTCCCGTGAACGTCTTGATGATCGAGCCGGTCTCGACGTCGAACATGCGGACCAGCTTGTCGTAGCCCGCAGAGACGAGGTGGCGCTACGACGCGAAGAAATGAGGGTGGGCATGCAACGATCAGCAAGCAAGCTCTCATGACGCTGCTCCCGGTCTCGATGCGGGCCGCTCGGCACACTCACCTCGTCCGGATGGAAGCGACAGCTGTAGACGTCGCCCAGGCCGGCTTTCAACGTCGTCCTGCACTGTCCATCCTCGGTGCCCCAGACCTTGACGGTCGAATCACCGGACGCCGAGGCCACCTGCGCCCCGCCCCTCGTCGAATCGACGTCCCACACCCGACTCCTATGTCCCTCGAGCACCGCCTCGCACCTGCCCGTATTTGAGTCCCACAGGCGTATTTTGTTGTCGCTGCTGCCGCTGACGAGCTTCCGCCCTTCTTCGCCGACGAAGCGCACGCTCTTCACGTTCTTGCGGTGGCCGCGCATCGTGTGCTGCACGGCGTTGGGGACAATGAAGCCCGTGTAGTCGTGCAGCAGGCTTGAGACGACGGGCGCCTTCTTGGGGTGGTATCGCGCAAACTCGACCTGGTAGGCTACCGCTTGGTGGAGCATCGTCATCAGGCGACGGGGCGGGACGTAGACGTATCCGCCTTCTGCTGCCCCGTTGCTGTTGTTTGCGCCGCTTTTGCCGGACGCGGCGCCGCCTCCGTTGCCTGCACCCGCCCCACCGTTTGCGTTCGAGCCGCCGCCGTCTACGCCGGACGATCCGTCGTCATGGCATGCTCCATCGCTTCCGTTGGCCAGATCGCCGCTGGATGCGTTGGGCCCGCCGCTGGATGTGCTGCCGCCGCCGATCGGCGCACCCCGGGGAGCAGCGGACCCGGGCATCCCGGACTCGCGATCCAGCCGATCCTGCTCCAGCATGGCAGCGAATTCAAGCACCAGCTTCTCGCGCGCCGGCTGAATACCTTCCCACGAAGCGAACGACGGCGCATCGGTCACCGCTTTCGCCGAGAGTAGGTAGCAAAGGTCGCGGAACTCGGAAGAGTGTGGCTGGTAGTGCTCGAGCGGCTTGAGGCGCTTGTTCAGGAAGGTAAAGGCCTGTGGAAACCCGCGAAGAGAGCGATGATGTCGTCAGCGAGATGGAGCCGCGAAATACTGGGTCTCGTTAGGTATCTGCTCGGCGTCCTCACCTTCTGGAACTCTCGATGCTCGATGTGCTCGAGAAACTGCTGCTTGTAGACGGCGTAGAGGAAGGCCTTGTGGTTCTTGACGAGCGGCTTGCCGAGCAGCTTGTCGACCTCTGGCCAGTCTCCCTCTAGCAAGCATCCTCTCAGCTTCCTCGCATCGAGCCCTGCCTCTTCCCTCTCGCGCTGCTTGATGCCGGCCTCGTCCATGAGAACCTGCCTTGTCGCGCCGAACCCTTCGTCGGCGAGCCACTGATCGACCATTCGAATGATGTCGTGGCGCAGCTTGGGGTCGTCTGGCCGCAGGATGGCCGTCTTGAGCGACGCTATCGTCGCCTCGTTGGCACTGGCGGCGTCGTGGCGGGACGACGACGAGTTTCCGCCCGCGATGGCGGCGTGCTGGTCGGCAAATGCACCTGGGCCGAGGATGGAAGAGTTCTGGTAGTAGGGGTAGTAGGGGTTGGGCGGGGGTCGGAGGCCGTGGAGTTGGAGGTTGGCTACGCTGTAGTTCCTCGCCTCGGCGAGCAGGGCTTGCTTGCGCTTCTTCCAAGTCTCCTTTGTTCCGCCGGTGCCTGCTGCGGCAGAGGAGGATGAGGCCGAGGCCGAGGATGCAGTTGCGGCGGCAGAAGTCGAAGGGGCCGTGCTGATCGGGGGAGTGCTATCGGCATGCTGTGCGCTGTGGCCGCCGCTGGAGACGGCGCCGTCCGAGAAGGGAGAAGAGATGTCAAGACCGTCGCTGAGGGGATTGGACATAGTGGTGAACATGTTTGGCGCCTGTGCGAGGAAGGACGAGGATGATGCGATGCCGCTTGGTGGGCTTGCGAGTCCAACTGCACCGAGGGTGGTGTTGTAGCGTTGCATGTGTGGCATGTTGGGCGATGTCGGTGCGGTCTTGGAGAGCGGAAAGAGCGACAGCGACGAGGACGAGGGTGCTAATGCGATTGAGTGCGGGAGGTTGGCATGCTGCTGGCTGTGTGTATATGAGTGGCTGGTGTAGATGGGGAGGGATTCCGTCGAGAGGTTAGGGAGTTGTGCGTTGGCAGGGCGAGGGGTGGTGGTGATGGAGCGGCTGGACGAGGTGGCGGAGAGGACGGGCAATGCGGGTGGCTTGAGAGGGTCCATGTGAGTACGGTTGCACGCCTTTGCTGAGTGGGAGGCGCTGCTGATGCTCGATGGGGCGAGATGGGGGTGCCGTGGTGAGATGGGTGGTGGGTGGTGGCTCGAGCGAGGGTCCACCGCGCAAAAGGCACAGCTGCCGTGATCGGTGGCAGTCCCCCGCGTCTCATTCAATTCAGCGGCGAGCGACAGCGCATCAACGGGAGCGAGCGGCTGCCGCCGTGGGCCGTGCACACCCCTTCCCCGCGCGAAGAAGCCCAGGCACGCTCGCTGGCTTCCTTCCTCGGCACGCATTCACTGCACCACCACCACCACCACCAGCCTCACCACCCGGTCATCCCCCCTCCTTCCCCTCGCTCTCCTCCTCGCTCCACCTCAACATGAGGCTGTTCTCACCAGCATCCCTGCTCGCCACCTCGCTGCTGGCCCTGCTCGCATCGGCCGCCAAGCCAGCCGCGCGCGATGCCCAGATCACCAAACGCCAGACCGACCTCGTCAACCAGATCGCAGCCTCACCGTCCGGCTTCATCGACGTAGACACCGCCGCGTTTCAAGCTATTGTGCACGCACCGCGCAACTTTGCCGTCACGGCGCTCCTCACAGCGACCGCTAAGGTGATCAACTGTCCGCCCTGCCTCGCCTTCCAGCCCGACTTCGAAAGCATCACCGCAAGCTGGAACAAGGACAAGGGCAGGAGGAGCAAAAACGTCTTCGTAAAGGTCGAGTTCTCAAAGGCAAGGGAGGTCTTTAAACTGGTGAGTAGGGGCGCCTTCTCGCTTTGATCCCCTGTCCAGGAAGCTAAGGGTTCACCATGAGCCACGTCGTACCCCGCCTACCGCACCGCCACAGTTCCAGCTGCAACACGCCCCGGTCCTCATGACGTTCCCCGCCTCCTCGCCATCCAACCCGACGCCGGAACCGATCAACTACGACTTTAACCGCCTCGGCTTCGAAGGCAGCGACCTTGCCGAGCACCTCTCCAAGACCTTCTCGGTCCCCTTCAAGTACAGCAAGCCGCTCAACTACAAGCTCTTCGCCGCCGTCGTCACTGCCATCATCGTCGTGGTATCGACCGTCATCTTTGTCGCGCCGAAGCTCTCGGGCATGTTCACCAGCTCCAAGCCGCTTTGGATGCTCCTCTCGCTCGTTTCGATGATCGTCTTCAACAGCGGCCAGATGTGGAACCAGATCCGCAACGCCCCTTACCTCTCGGTCGACAAGGGTGGTAAGGCGCAGTACTTTGCCAGCGGCTTCCAAAACCAGTATGGAGCAGAGACGCAGATCGTCGCGACCATCTGTGAGTCCACGATGGCGAGCGCTCCGTCTGTCCCTCGCCGTTTCACTCCGACACTGACAGCTCGATGCTCCCACCGCTTTCCGTACGTACCGCTACAGATGCCCTGCTGGCGTTCAGCTTCGTAGCGCTCACCGTGCTCGTCCCCGCCCAGCGCGATGCGGCAAGGCAACGAGCGGGCGTCTATGTGTGGTCGGCCATCATGCTCGGCACCTTTAGCGTCCTCTTTGCGATTTTCAGGATCAAGAAGTGAGTCCCCCCCCTCTTGATGTGTCCATGAACGTCGAGTCAAGGAGATAATGACGCTGATGTGACGTCGTCTTGTGTCTTGCTTTCCCCCAACGTTCGTCACGTAGTCCGAGCTACCCCTTCCGCTTGCTTCTCTAGGCTAGACGCGGCCGGCTTCTGAGGGTGGAAGAGTGCCTAGAAAAGATGGGGGAGAAGCTTCTGATCCTCATGACTTGGTATAGACGAGGAGCAGAAGAAGCATTCAAATACAGAGAAACTACAGTGCGCCTGAGATTGATTGAAGACGCAGAGCAGGATGTTATGTCGTTTCTCAGACGAGACACGTGGGGGCCAGGACGATCAGGTATACGGGGTAAAGTGGGACGTCTGGAGTGGAGATTGCTGAACGGAGCAGGCCTCAAGCAGTGGCCTTCGTGGTTTCGGCCATGACGGCAGGCTTGTTCTTTGCCGCAGCCATCTTCTTCTTGAGCATGGCTGTGAGGAGCAAGATTAGATGAGGAAATGGCGGAGGGTGTCAGTATACACACAACTCCGTGTGCAAGGCGGGAATGCAGGAGGCGGGACGGGACGAGACTCACCACTGGCCACGGCGTTCCGGACGTTTTCGACAATCTCGCGACTCTGTTCGACGTACTCGGGGTCATCGAGCCTCTCCTTTCTCTTTGACCCAGCCGTCGTCGCTGGCTGCTCGACCCTCTGCCTCGACCCGCTCGGTCCCGCTTCGGGGCTAGCGCTTCCACTGTCGAAGCTCTCGCCGGCATTTGCCATCCTCCTTGCGGCCTCCTCAAAGTCGTTCTGGCCCTTGGGCTTCCTGCCCAGCATCTTTTCCAGCTTTGCGTACTTCTTCTTCTGCGCTTCGTCGAGCTGCATCTTCCTTTCCTCTTGGCCCTCGAGGTAGGAGGCGAGCTTCTTTGCTTCCTTCATGACGCCGAGGCGGCGACCGTTGAGGTCGCGGCAGGAGTCGTTGTTGGCGTTCTTGGCGCCGGCTGACATCTTGCCTCCCGCTGCGCGCAGTTGGGAGCCAAAACCACCCTTTCCGCCGCGCAAGAGAGGGCGGATCTCGAGCATGAGTGGGAAGACGTTGGGGGCGGCGAGGGAAGAGAGGCGTGTGATGGGCGCGAGGGTGCGGCCCTTGTGGCAGACGGTAAAATCGCGAGCAAGGAGGATGGAGGTGGAGGCGGCATCGTGCTTGAAGCAGCTGAGGCCGAGCGCAAAGCCGTGGAGGATTTCGGCGACAGTGGACGAAGCGGAGAGGGAGAGGGAGAGGGAGAGGGAGCGCGGCAGAGGGTCGAAGGAGTGGACGAGGACGGGCACGGTGGCGTTTGACGGTTGCGATGCGGCCTCCGGCCCAAAGAAGGCAGTATGCTGCGTGGCTACCGCTGCGGACATGGTGGCGTTGTTGGGGTTGTGTGTCGGTCGTTTGCGAGGGACGAGGTGGCGATGGCGAGGGCGGAGGTGGTGGATGATGGTGGCCAAGAGGCAAGCAGCGAACGATGCGACGGCGCTCAACGGATGAATTCAAGTTGAAATTTGGGTCGGCGCGCCTCCACAAGCGCTCAGCGCAAAGGCGCTCCGCCGCTCTCGGTGCCGCGCCCGCGCTGCGCGTCACTGAGTACTGTAGTCGTGAGTGGTGGCTCAGCTCGACAGGCGGAGGACCCCGCCACCCACCCTGGCCCTTCCGCACACCCAGACCGCCACCGCCACTCTACCCCCTCCCCCTCCCTCGCACCAACAACACAGACAGCCACCGAGATGCCCTAAAGGAATAGCCACCGCCCATGCATCCCTACTCGCTCCCAGCAACCGCCGTCAGTGTAACGACCCGTCAAGCCAGACCGGCTTATGGATAGATCATGTACAGTACCTCCTCACCCCCCCTCCCACCCGTCATCCCGCGCTCGCTCATCCCTCCTTCTCCCTTGCACCACCTGCCGCGCAGGACCAACTCCCATGGCTACATCCTCGAGTACCCACGCATACGCGTCGACCACTTCGACCACGGTCCCATCCTGCTGCCAACGTCCATCCTCGCCCACCGCAGGGCCGTGCTCCACGACGACCGCGACGACGACCTCTTCGCCCCACAGCAGCGTCACTTCTAGAAGCCGCTCCTCTACCTCCTCACCCATATCCACACCGACCACCTCGGCGGTCTAGACCGACCCGGCATCACCGCCCCCATCTATTGCAGCTTCGCTACAAAGAACCTCCTCCGCTACGAGCGCCAGAAGGACCGCATCGGCTACGACAACGACCATGGCGCGCTCCTACGCCCCTATGCCCACCTACAGGTCTCGGGCCGCCAGGCGAGCGCACGAGGCCGCCTCTCCGGCACACGCACTTCGGCCCAGGACCTCCTTCACCCGCTGCCCTACAATCAGCCCACCGAGATCGCCTACACCCCGCGCACAAGGATCACCCTCACGCTGCTGGAGTCCAACCACATGTTTGGCGGCACCATGTTCCTGGTTCAAGGACCCAGAGGCGCCGTCCTGCATACGGGTGACCTGAGGGCCGAAGGGTGGTGGTGCGAGGCCCTCGTCCGCAATGCCGCCATCTCGCGCTACATCGCCTGGGATCGCAGCTTTGGCGCGGCCGCGCTCGACGCCTCTTGGGCCGAGGCCATGCAGCAGCGCACCTCTGCAACAAGCCTTGAGCCAGCCATAGCTGCAGCACACCGACTCACGTTGGCGAGCGTCATATCGCAGGAAATGGATCCCGCCAGCGATCCGGACACTCAAGACCTCGTCGACCGACACGACCGCGCCGCCCCGCTCCCGTCGCTCCGCCTCGAGAACATCTACTTCGACACCGAGATGCTGCTTTCCACTCATTCCGTCCCGAGCAAGGAGCGCGCACTGCAGGATATGGTCGCCCTGCTGCGCATGTACCCGCCCGACACGCGCTTCTTCCTCAACTCGTGGACGTGGGGCTACGAGGGAATGCTCAAGGCCGTGGCCAAGGCGTTCGGCTGTCGCGTCCATGCCGATCGCTTCAAGGCTGGCATGTATAAGGCGGCTAGCTGCGAAGACCCCTTCCTGGCGCAGATCATCACCTTCGACCCTGAGGAGAGCCGCTTCCACGCCTGCGAGAGAAAGGATATGTGCAGCGTGCTGCTGCGCTCCTCTGATGCCGTGGCTCGTCAAGGTGAGCTGGAACGCGGCGGTGTCGACGACACCAGCCTTTTCGACCGCAAGGACCTCCCGCAAGACCAGAGGTGGGGACCTGCCGAGGATCGCAGAGAGGATGATGCCGGCCCGCTGGTAGTCTTCGTCAATCCGGCGCAAATCTCAGACGACCGATGGTCCGACACGTTCAGGGAAGCGCAGCTACGGCTCGAGTACGCGCAGCAGGGTCGCACCTCGTGGCCTAAAGCGGTGCTGGTGCCACTGGAACGCCATTCTCCGCTGCCTGAGCTGCAGCGCTTCATCGACCTCTTCCGGCCCAAGACGGTGTCGCCCAACACCATCCTCGATACCCGCGGCGGGTTGGACTACTACCTGCTACACCACCTGTTCGGCCCTTATCTCGCCTCGGGTGGGACCAATCGTCTAGCAGCGGAAGGGCTGGCGCTGCTCAGCGATCGCCAGTGGTCGTTCTATGAACAGCAGATCCAGCTGGCCCGCCAGCAGTCCGTTCGAGGAGGTCGCGACTCAATCGAAGGACATGCGAGCGGCTCCGATCCGCCGCCGCAGCATAGCCGTCAGAGCAGCAACAATGGTGGCGTGGCCTTGGGGAATGCCGAAGTCGAAGCGCTGTCCAAGGCGCGCGGCATCAGCCTCAAGGCGAGTACGATGCAAAACATGGCCGGCAACCTCGCGGCGCTGCTCGAGATCGAACGTTGGAGGAGGCAAGAAGGTATGACGGAAGGCGTCTCACTTCCCTCGTTCTCCGCTGCCGCCGCCGCCGCCGCCGCCGCCGAAGAGAGCTCGGCAGACCTGACGGAGTCGGGCGACAAGAGCGACGTCACAGCTGGCTACGATACCGACCAGAGCCAGGCGGCCGAACTGATGCTGCGGCCACAGCCGCCTTCGCCGAGCTTCTTCCGTGAGTCTCGTGTGCCAGCGCCTTCAATTGCGGCACGAAGCGATGACAAGGTTGAAGATGCGCCACCACTGTGCGTTGGACACCGGCTGGGGAATCGCCGGTCGCCGTCCCGGAACGAAGAAGGCGCAGGCGCAGATGAGGCGCCGACGGCACGCGGCGAGGCGCCCAAGCCAGCGCCGCCCGCTGCGCCGCTTCTGGACGACAGCCTCGCCTCGAAGTACCTCAACATTCTCATCCACCACTTCGGTGTACACTATGCTCGACGCGCCGGCATTACCTACGTTGATATGTGGACGGACGTTAGGCGGCGCAACCCCATCGACGCCGAGAGGGTCGAACAGCTCTGCCTGCTGGACCAGGGCATCGTGCCGCCTCCCTTGGACACGGACGAGGCTATGGACGCAGGTGCCGACAAGCCGGTCGGGAGACAGCCGCAGCGCACCGTCGCCACCACCGCTGCACGAGAGACCGTTTCTGCCATGGACAAGGCACCACAAGATCCTGCCGGCGCTCGTCCCGTCGATGCTCTAGCAGCGCTACAGGGGTACGACGACACAAACGAGGCTGACGAGTACGGCCTCTCGTACTACGCCCTGGAGACGGTGCTTGAGCTGCTCGAACAACCCGACCGCGCTGCATCAGCAAGCAAGGACCCCTCCCATCTGGAAGACCTCGCGATGGGTTATCAAATCCTGCTCGACCGCTTCCGGACAAGCGAGATCTGTGACCTCCATCTCGTCGACTCGGCGCCCGTTTCGACCCCTCCCCGAGACCTGGAGTCACACGCATCGACGTGGCATGTCCTCGCATCCCGTCTCTTTGCCACGCTCGAGCGGGACCTCGACTGCGTTCTCTCTCTCTTCACCAAGCTTTCCTTTGAAGCATCCGCTCCGCCGTCAAGCAACGCCATCTTCCTTCTCGACGACCGGGTCATCGCCGTTTGTGCGCTCATTCTCGCCTGTCGCCAAGTCTCGGACGCCTTCACGGCCGCCCACCTGCGCATTATATGCGATCGTCTCCTCTTGCTGATCGAGACGGGTCACGTTCTCCTCGCCTCTGGCTCTGAGCCACCCACGACCTTATCGAAAGACTGCCAAATAGGAATACGGCACATCATGGCACTCTCGACTTTCGCATTGCAGAACGAAGAGTTACACCGCGAGGTGCTCGAACCGCTGGAGGAGAGGCTGTGCGAGGCGGCGGAAGGACCGACGAGGGAAATGGTCCTGTCCGTCCGACCGCAGGATACGGGGAGGCTGCTCGAAGCGGCGGCGTCTGCTACTCCCGAGGCGCCCGGGGAGCGGCGGGTGGCAGGGGCACGAGTAGTAGGACTTCGTCGTCCTGTGACGCCGACAAACGGCAAAGTACCACTGCCGGCTCCGCGCGTCTCTCTACCCGCAGCGGCGACGGTAGCAAGCGTCGCGATCCATGCCGCCGCCCCCATCGCAATTGCCGCGACAACCACAAGGACCCCACCTTCAGTCCCCTCTTCCCCTTCCTGCTCACCCTCACCCTCACCTTCGCAACCTTCGCAGTCGTCACATACACTTCGCCGCACCGTCGCGACCCACTCGACACGTCTTTCGCACCAGGGACCATGCACGTCCCCTCGCGCTCTCCCGCCCCCTGTCCCGCCTGATTCTCAACACGACTCACAAGGCACCGTCTCCTCCTCGACTCAAGCGGAAGAATCAGCGCAGGAAGAAATCCTCTTCCCCACTCTGGAGCATCTCTCCACTTCTGTCGTTGCTTTCAACCGCTCCGGTCGGGGTTCTGGTGGTACTCGAGGAGAAGGTATAGCTGTAGTCGAAGATCGCCCGACGTCGATGGCTGATCGGACAGTAAGAGGACAAAATGTCCTTCGCACTTTCTCTTCCTCTCGAGAGAAGGAAAGCGGAAATGGAAGGAGGATGAAGGCAGAAGAAATGACGGTTCAGATCGCTTCGTCGTTGGTTGATCCGTTGGGAAGGTTGAGGAGGTATGAAAGTCCCGCTGTAGCTTCGAGTCAGCGCTTCGAAGCTACGCCACAACCCTCGAGACGAGTCGCAGCGAAACGTGTCATCTTAGCCCTCGATACGCCCAATGTCGAACCGCGCAAGTCGAGACGTAAGTAGGAATGTCGATTGTTGTGATGATGAGACCGTGCACGGCGTGAGAGAAGGCGGGATAGAGCAAAAAGAGAGAGAAAGAGGGAGGGATTTAGAGAATGCTTCGGCACAGCGGACAGGTCGAGCTGCCGCTGGTGCTGATCCACTTGAAGAGGCAGCCGGCGTGGAACTTGTTCTTGCACGTCTTGCACGGTTTCGAGGGGAGTGAACGATCCATAGGGCTGATGATCGAGTAGCAGATAGCGCCTGTCGTGAAGTCGGGAGACAAGAGTAAGAGGGGTGGGGCCAAGTTTCGTCAGTACATCGTCACACACACCTTTCGCGGCAGGAGAGAATCATATCGAAGCAAGGAACGCATGGGACATTCACATTCCTCCATCCCTTCGAACTGCACCTCTGCGTTCCTCTTAAACAGGCTGAGCGCATCAAAGATTAGGCCGTTCTGGCCGGTGATGAGCTGCTGGACAGCCAACAGCCACGCCCTCCATTGAGCCTCGCTGACGCCGACGCGCTTGATGTCGCGGATCTCGACACCGTGTAACGGGAAGTCAGCGGGGATCTTTACGCCAATCTCCATGGGATGCTCGTCGACCGTGTAGGTCGCGACGACCTCGTTGGTCGAGAGGATCTTGATCGCCATCGCCTCGTCCTGCAGGCGCGAGAGCGCGTCTGGCTCCTTGAGGTGCGAGAGCTCGCGCGTCGCAATCAACGGCGTGCAGTGGCGCGTCGTGAAGGAAGAGACGAGCATCGAGAGCTGTCGATCCTTGATGTCGAGGTACCAGTTGCGGATCAGCGTGGGGATGTGAATAAGGGCACGGAAGTAGACGTGCGTCGCTAGCACCTGGACGACGGGCAGCGGCGAAGGGTCGATCGCGTCGAGGTAAAGCTCGTCCACCACCCAGCGCGCCGGGTCGAACGGCCGGCGGTCCTCGTTCATCAAGCCCGCGAGCGCGAACACCGACGGCAACAGGCTGTCCGAGACGTAGGCGCCCTTCTCCAACTCCGAAACGAACACCGCCTTAAGCTGGAGCGAGGCGTCCTCGAAGTGGTCAAAGATGGCGATCCACGAGAGGAAGTAGCCGAAGGCCGCGCGTCGTGTGCTTTCCTCATCGACCAACTGGCCGAGCTGGCCGTCGAGCAGCGCAGAGGGGAATGTCAGCTTCGCGCGCTTCTCCTCGTCCGACAGCATGCCCTTGTCGACAGCGGCTTCGACGACAAGCTCCTTGACGCGATCCTTGATCGAGTCGCTCAGAAGGCGGTAGCTGACCACTTGGACGTCGTGCACCGCGCTGTGCATCATCAACCTGCAGAGCGACGCTGAAGTCGTGTCGAGGTCGAAGCTCTTGCTCGGCACTTCGCGCACCAGCTCGACAATTAGCTCGGCGCACATCTCCTTTGGCGTCGACAACGACGACGACGAGGGGGTCGCTGTTGGCTGCGGCTCCTCCTTGCCCGCCTTGACCTCGTCGGCGAGAGAGAGGAAGAGGTTGCGCACCAGATCGAGACACGCCTCCTTTCGTTCCTTCCAGATCTCGCGTAGACCGGCGTTACGCAGGGCAAAGTCGCGCAGCGTCTCCAGCAGCCGCAGCGTGTAGAACAGCCCTGGCAAGCTCGACTCGTCCGACAGCGTCGCGACGTCGAGGTTCGACTCGACCAGGTCGAAGAAGAAGTCGACGTGGCTACCCGGCATGTCCTGTACAATCGGAATTAGGTAGACGAACAGCTGCGCCAGGCGGACGTTGATCTCCTCGACAATCTCCTCGTCACTCGCGATCCACTTCTGCAGCGCCTGCAGCAGGAAGATAGCCCTCTGCTGCGGGATCAGCGGCACGTCGGCATCGATGGCGGGCGCAGCGACCACCAGTAGCCGCAGCTGAGCGAGACCTTGTGTGCTCGCCTTCAACGGGGGAACACCGGCCAGGTTGGCGGCGAGCTCGTTGCGAAGCCGGTCGTAGGCTTGCGTCTTCTGGACGTACGGCTTGATGGTAACGATGGTGGCCTGGCCGAGGGCGGAGGCGCTGTCCGATATGGAGCGGCCCAGCTTCAGCCACCTCTCGCCTTCGCCCGGGGAAAAGGATCCGAAGCTCAGGCATCCCGATAGCAGGCGTCCGAACAGCCTGGCGATATGCGAGCTCTCCGGGTGTTCCCGCGACAGAAGCCAGACATTGGTTAGGACCTGGCCGAGGTCATCGCGCGCCGATGCCTCGCGCTTCTGCAGCGCGGCCACCAGATCGGTGTGCCACTCAGCGTCGATGCCATTGGCCTGAGCCGAGAACATCGCAGTCGCAAGCTCAACCGATTCCTGCATGATGCTTTCCAGCCGCAAGCGAGAGGCTGCGGGCCCGAAGCACTGCCTTGAGCTGCCGCGCTGCAGCAGCTCGTCTTCGGCCAGCAGTGCGAGAAAAACAGCGTGGTGTAGCAGCTGCTGCTTCCGACGTGCCAGGGCGCGGTCGTTCTTCAGGAACCTGACAAGGGTCAGCGCCGAGCGCGCATAGCTGCCCAGCCCTTCGGTGTCGTAATCGGCCAAGGCGGGTCTGCCAGCCTCTCCGGACTCCGTCTGAGGGATCGAGGGGTCGAGAACCGAAAGTTTTGGGTTTGGGTGCGGGCGTGCGCAGCGCACCAGCATGCCGTCCAGGTCCTTCGCCGAGGGCAGGAGCGCGGTTGGGTCGACCGATGATGACAGCTGCCGGCTAAGCTGCTCGAAGGCGGAGACAATAAGACCGGCGGGCACTCTGGTGTCGAGCAGCTGCTCGCTCGAGCTGGTGAGACCCGCGCGCAGCACGTGCTCGCGAAGCTCCTGGTCCGCCGAGCTGGTCATCAACCGCCAGAGGTCGAGTGCAACTGCGGAGCTGCTCTGGAACGAGGCTGTCGAGGCCGACCGGATGACGGCCTCGACGGATGTCCCCATGGAGGCGGAGCCAACAGACAGGAAGGCGAGGTCGAAAACGGCCGCAACGATGCCCGAGTATGTTGGTGACAGCATCAGCTTGCGGATGTTGTCGTCGAGACCGGCGCTGACCCAGAACCGAAGGGATTCCAGCAGATCTGGGAGGACCGTGGCCGCCCTGGACGTCTCTGCCACGGCCGTAGCCACGTCAGCCGAAGCGCCGTGGTCGATCGCCACGTGATGGAGATGCTCGATGGTCGACGTGATGATGGCAAGCATCTGCTCGGCCACCACGACCTCGACAAAAGGCTTTGGGGCAACCATCAATTTCGAGACGACATTTTTCGCCTTGGCCTTGGACAGGGCCCGGTCGGCATCGGCGTCGCAGAGGCGAGTCGTCATCGCGATCGCGACGTCGTCGAGACCCGAGGCGGACTCGGTCCCCTTGAGCTGGTCCATGCTAGTTCCTGATCTGGCAGCGTCCGCTGCGGTGATCAGCTCGTCGAGGACCTCGGCCTGGTCGGCGATGCTAGGGAGCCTCGTCACCGATCCGAGCACCTCGTTCCAGATCCGGATCCGTGTCACCGCGTCGCTGCAGACCGGCAGGTAAGAGGCCAAGAACGACGACGCCACGGACGGCGTGATGCGCTGCTGCATCGTCAGCCGGGGCAGTGACTTCGAGCCGGCCTCTTCGAGAGCCTGCAGCGCCGAGCCGTCGATCCCAACGCCGACGGTCGACAGGGCTCGGACGACGGTGGTAATCAGGGAGGCCTGGACATCAGCCTTGCCGCTCGACCTGGCCGTGTCGCTGGCGGCGCTCTCTGCGCTCCTGTTGAAGCAGGTGGCCGCCCGCGCCAGGATCTCCTGCGCGGCATCGGTCGCCTCGGTGCGAACCTTACTAGCGCGAGCGGCATCGGTCATCACCGCCGGTGTCTGCAGGAGTCCGGCGAGGATGGCAACCGCCCTGCCAAGGCCGGCCTGGGTTTCGCTCGAGCTCGACGAGGAAGAGGCGTCGAGGGCCGACATGGAGGCGGACTCTGCGATCACGAGTAAGTCGGACTTGACGGTTGCCATTATTCCCGAGCCAACCCTGCCCTCCTGGTCGATGTTGTATAGCTTCCGGACGCCCGCAACGAGCTCCGAGGCGATGCGCTGCTCGCCCATGCTCTTGATCCGCGCCTTGCGGGCTCTCCGCTCCCCCTTGGCGTCAATGGCTTCTTCCGTACTGGCGGCCTCTTGAGGTGCGAGCGCCAGGACCAGCTCCCGCCAGACTAGACCCAAATGCTGCTGCGCCAGCTTGGCGGCGTCCGACGATCGTTGCGCCTCATCGGTGCCCTCGCGGAAGACCTTCGAGCAGAGAAAGACGGTGCATTCGCAGTATGCGACGAGGAACGCCCTCGAGCCGGCCGGATCGCTGTCGAGGTCTCGGCTGTAGAGTGCCGAGTAGAGGTTCGACAGGAAGTTGGAGCTCTGCTCGAATGATGCCGCGTCGAAGGCGGCCTGCGGAAGCGTCGAGAGGAAGACGAGGACGCTTGGGTAGCCCAGGGTAGGTGCGCCGCCGCAGCCGGTCTGCAGCCATCGCAGGAACTTGACGTAGCTTCGCGGGTGGGCGGCGGCGGCGGCCGAGGTCGACCTAGACATGATACCGCCATCCATCTGCTTGCCGGACGACTCCGCGCCATCGCCGCCCTCGTTCTCGTCCTGATCCTCCTCACCCTCACCCTCATCGTCGTCGTCATCGGCATCGCTGCCGTCGCTCTCGTCGCCGTCGCTCTCGGCATCGGCGCTGCGGATCTCGGCGCCAGCCCGCTGCTGCTGACCTTGGCCGCTAAGCCAGATCGATGGCCGAGCTGTGAGGATTGGCAGTAGGGCGTCGATCATGTTGCGCTGGACCGCCGTGTCGCGCTCTTGCCACGCAGCTGAGATGGCGACCGTGCCGTAGACGTCCATGTGACGGTCGAGGACCTCTGGTATCGACTTATGAAGGTCGCGCAGCAGCGTCCATGCTCTCGCTCTGACGACGGGAGCATCGTATCCGAACGACGATGACGTAGAGGCAGCCGCCGCACCGCCCAGGGGTTTGCCGAAGGCGTTGTTGCCTGCGAAGAGGTTGGCGGGGGACAGGGATGACCAGAGCAGCTTCGAGGACAGGAGCGGCTCGAGAGCCTCGACCGGCTTTGGCTGCGGATGGTTGCTGACGATAAAGGAGAGCACCGACAGCGCACCCGCCACCAGGCGTTTGTCAAGCGCTGCCGTGTCCTCCTCAACGTTTGCGTCGTCTCGGTTCTTGGCGTCGTGCTCCCTCGCGCCGGCTGCCGCGACCGGAGTCGAGACGCCCGAGCCCGCCGCGTTCGAGACGTCGCCGGCGATGCCGGATGCGTGGGCTGAGGTCATCGCAAGCGCTGCTGAGGGCGAGGGCGACTGGAGGAGGAGGGCGAGGTGCTCGATCAAATTGTCGAGGTAGTCCCTCAACGGCAAGCGGTCCCCGCTCTCGAAAGACCCGCCGAGCTCGTCGGTCGAAGACTGCCAAGTGACGCTCTTAGTCCACGTGGCCCTTCCGACTCGCTCGATGGAGCGGTCGATGTCGTTGCTGAGGATCGCCCATGGGCCGAGGATCGATTCGATATAGGAAGGCAACTGCAAAAGTTCGCTCCGCGTCGATGATGAGGCACCTTCCGAGTCCTGCGGCGGGCTCTGGAGCAGGAGCATCTGGATCTGGTTGGTGAGCAGGCGCAGCCTACGCATTGGTGAGAGGGCAAGTCGAGGAAAGAGATTGACCCAGCAGGGTAGCATCATCACCAGCGCCTCGCGCTTCTCGTCCACGGTGATCCCCGCATCGTCGTCGCCAGCTTCTTCTCCACCGCCGGCCGGTTTGAGGACGTCTTCGACCCAGGCGAGGAGACCTTCGAGCGCCCGGCATCGGGTGACGACATCCTTCTTCGAGGCCTTGCGAAGCAGTACGACGAGGTCTGCCGGAAGCAGCGAGGCGAGGCCCATCGAGTCGAGCGGGTCCGGGAGCGGCTGGGGCGGTTTGGGTGGCGGGATGAACTGCTTTTTTCGGTCGACCTTGCCTTTACCCTTGCCCTTGCCGTCCTTTCCCTTTGTCTTGTCCTTCTTCTGGCCTCTCTGTGCGGGCTGCGAGGCCTTTTGGAGAGCCTCGTAAGCCTCGGGGTTGATGAGGTTGCCATCCGCGTCCCGCTCGAACGCGTTCCTCTTGGCCGCCTTGACGGCCTGCTTCTTGCGGGTGGCCGAAGAGGCCGAGGACTTGCCTCTGGCGCCTCCCTTTGGCATGCTGCTGACGTCGCTGTCGGTGTGGAGGGTGCGGACACGGAAAGGGGGAAGAAGCGCGCACCTGGGCAGTAAGAGACCGGAAGAGGGGTACGATGGTTGATGTTGCAGTGAGGGTGGTGGTAGTGGTGATGGCGGTGGTGGTGGCACCCGGTGGCTGCACGGTCGGGCCAGGTGGCTTTGCCTTGGGATCTTCGCAAAAAGCAAGGGCGAGCCACGCACGGCCTGGCGCATCAGCAAAAGAGGTCACCCAGCTGCGCAGCCGCCCGCACCGGCCCTCCACTTTCCAGTGGCCACGCTGGCAGGTGAGGCGTTCCTTCTCGGCGCTCCCGATGCAAAGGCCCGATCTCAGTGCACAGGGCGCGACGACCGGCCCACTCACGTCCTTCGCCGTCAGCCCGTCAGCCGTCATCACGCGGCGCGCCTCCTTTCGCACCTGGCCGCAACCCCGAAGCAGACACATATCGACACTGCTCCGCACAACACGCCACAGCGATGCTACCAGCCACTACTACGTGCAGGAGCACAGCCTTTACTTACGCGCGTTGGTCGACGCCTCTCTCTGCAGCTCAAGAGTCTGACGGCTTCTGTAAGCCTGTTATTGCGCGCGCGATCAAGGACTGTCCGTTGTTACAAATCGATCACAGATCGACGAAGGGGTACACGGGAGGGTCGAAGGAGGAGTGCGATGGAGAGAGAGGGAAAGAGGAGCTGTGGGTGCAGCGAGGGCCGGTCAGGCGTGCCGTTGGCGCAGAGCCTGGGCCACCTTATCCACCTCTGCTGCTTC
This sequence comes from Thecaphora thlaspeos, assembly GCA_900291925.1. NCBI lineage: Eukaryota > Fungi > Basidiomycota > Ustilaginomycetes > Urocystidales > Glomosporiaceae > Thecaphora > Thecaphora thlaspeos. Next base: position 333,723 of record UWYS01000004.1, on the reverse strand, counting down.
GCCGACGGCGTGCGTCGCTGCCAGCATTTCGGCAGCGTCGTCATCGCCATCATCACCGTCGAGGGGCTGCCTCCGCCTGCTGCCGCCAACGCTCGCCGCTGCCGTCGCTGCGGCTCTCCGCTTGCTCGAAGCCGGCGCCGTCAGCGCCGCCTTCTTTCGTTTCGGCGTCTTACGACCCTCCTCCGAAGCCATTACCGCATCTGCCGCCATCGACTCGTCGCCTGCAGACGCGCGAGCAGCCGCGGGGTGCGAATCCGAAGCTCCTTTGACCTTGGCCACCATCCGCTCCGCCTCCCAGTTGAGATATGCCTCACGGCCGCGTTCCCACACCCGCAGCTCGGTCCCGGCGTCCTCATCGCCCGAGTCCGACCCTTTGCGTCCTGTCTCGCGCGCACCGCCTGCTGCCGCTGCTGCTGGCAATAGCGGCTTGCCCAGGGGGTCCTCGCTGCGCAGCTGCTCGAGATTCTTGAGCAGCATCTCGGCGTCAAGGCGCAGCTTGCGCGCGTGCTGGCCCAGCACGGCCGTTACCGAGGGTCCAGCGTCCGGGTGCGGCTTGTTGTCGTCGCCGCTGCCGGTGGTCGATGAGCCCGACAGGATGGCCGAGAAGCGCTCGTGCAGTAGGGTGGTCTGCGCTAGCCGCGCTTCGGCAGCCTGCTTGCCCAGCAACAGGTCGTACCGAACGGAGCGGGCCTGCGGTACATTGCGGTCATCATCCAGATACCACATCAGCGAAAGTTAGTTTGTCTGCCAAGGCTCTATATTAGCTTAGTCTAGTACCGTGCACTCACCGCTGCCAGCTTACGCTTCAGCGTATCCTCCTCGGCACCGAGGAGGTGGCTCCGTTCATTTGCGCTCGTCATCGCGGCGATGCTCTTCCTCGACTTGTTGGTCTTCGCGGAGCCCTCTGCGGCACCTTTGCCGCGGCGGAGGTCGAGTCCGCGATGGTGTTCGAGTGTCATGAGCCTAGCTTGCCTGGCCTTTACGCCAAAGACGGAGCGAAGGCAGTAGAGCTCGAAGGTGTCGAGCGTGTGGTCGAGGGCGTTTTCGAGCAGCGTGAGGACGGCATGTACGCCCTGTTCGGCCTCGAGATCGCCGCCCTCGAGGTGTTGCAGCTGGTCCACGGCGGTGATCTCGAACTGCTCGGCGAGCTTGTAGAGGTGCTCGTTGGAGAGGTAGACGAGCGCCTCGACGAAGACCTTTGGGCTGAAGCCGAAGTGCTCGGTCAGCAGCTCGAGGTGAGCATCTGTGGATGGTTCATCTTTTTCATCGGTGGCGGCAGTAGCAGTGGCAGCCTCGGAGCGTGGACCTGCGGGAAAGGTGGAGGCCGTCGCAGTTGATCTGGACGTGGACTTGGTGGAGGCTGTTGAGGTGGCTGTCGCTGATGCTGCTGGTGGTGCTGCTTCTATGGGCGCCTCGGACGAGAGCCTTGCAGACACTCTCCTTGTAGATGGCATGGTGTCCGTTGGTTTGGGTGGTGGCGAGCAAAGAGGGGGATAGGGGGGATAGGGCGTGCTGGTGGATGTCCAGGAAGGTACGAGGCGCGGTGCAGCAAGGAACGGCCTCTGACCAACACCTTTTCTCGCTCGCCTCGCCCAAACACGCACACCCAGCGCGTCGCGTGTCGGCGACCCCAAGCCAGCTCCACTAACTCGAGCCACCGCCCTCTTCCTTGGCAGGCGGCGCTCTAGCATGGGTGGATAGCATCGGCCTCCATGATCGTCTGCTGGTGAATGGCAAGACCTCGATGTCAATGGGCTCTCCGCTGAGACAATGAGAGGGGAGTGCTCCCTCTTTGGATGTGTGTCGGGCCTGGCGCCACCAGCACCGGCGGTGAGCACCAGCCACCCCCGTGACCCGTGCCACAGCAACACGGACCGGCCTGCCGGAAGTCGGGACAGCTGGCAGGTGGAGGCGGCGCGCGGGCGGCACAGTGAGTGCGGGGCGGTTTGCCTGGCCCCGATCACCGGCCTCTTGCCGCCACGCACGCTGCGCGACAGTCCACCTTGAGGCTCGCTCGCCTTCCAACACACCACCTCCTCCACCCTTCGCCTCTACCTCCTCCCCATCCCCTCGCCCTCCAACCACCAAGCCTCCCTCGTCCTTGTCAGATCGAACAATCAGATCCATCTCGTCCATCCTCGCCCGCACCTTGCCGCCAGCCTCGGAAGCGTCACACGCTCAGAACACACACTCCGAGTCTACCCGTTTGGAAGGGCTGCACCCACCCCAGCGTCTATCTCCTCTCGCCGCCCACACAACCGCCCATCATGGAGTGCTCGTTCGGCATCACTGGCAAGGGCTACACCATTATTGCCTCGGACTCGAACGCGGCGAGGTCCATCGTCAAGATGAAGACTAACGAGGACAAGCAAAAGGTTCTCAGCGACCACCTCGTCATGACCTACTCGGGCGAGTCGGGCGACACCCTACAATTCTCCGAGTACATCGAGAGGAACCTCAGGCTCTACGGTATCCGGTGCGTCGTCGGCACAGCCATCCGACCGCGGTAGCTGGTCGGTCCCCGACACTGACCAGGATGTGCTCATGCTGACCACGTCCTCCCCCATCTTCATCTTCCTGGCCTGACGTCGACCCGCGCACAGAAACCACGTCGAACTACGACCGCGAGCGGCGGCTGCCTACGTGCGCAAGGAGCTGGCGGAGTCGCTGCGTTCGCGCAAGCCGTACCAGGTCAACCTGATGCTGGGCGGCTTCGACCTGCCGACATCGGAGCCAGCGCTCTACTGGGTCGACTACCTCGGCACGCTGGCGACGGTACCCTTTGCGGCACACGGCTACGGCGCCTACTTTGCGCTGAGCACGCTCGACCGCTACCACCGTCCGGACATGAATCTGGAAGAAGGGCTGGACCTGCTGAAGCGTTGCATCAACGAGCTCAAGACGCGGTTCATCGTCGACCTGGGCACGTTCACCGTCCGCGTCGTTGACCGCAACGGAGCGCGCACTGTCCAGCTCTAGTCTGCCGTTCGCTCTTCCCTTTACCTGACTTTCACTCCCTGCTGAGCTAGGGCCAGCCTTGTACATTACCCACCCAAGCAACCTCCCACACCGCACACCGCGCAGGCACACAAATCACGCAAATGAGAGGTCGATCTCCTCACTCGCCATCTGACGGGTCTGTGCGTGCGGCTTTGCCTGTAATGGCTCGGAGTCGCCTGCCTCTTCATCTGACGATCAAGCCGGCGCAGCGGCTCCAGCCCAGTTCCGCCCTCCCGGTGACAAGTACACCACCATACTCTACTCTAGCGGCGACAAAGCACCGCGGGCCGCATGTGAAGGAAGAGCGGGAGCGGCCCGGCCACGCTGCACAGGCAGGAGGTAGGCCGTGCGGCGTCGGGTTCCTGGGCGTCGTTCCGAAGCAATGCGACGAGTCCATTTCACTCGGATGCATGGTGACTAGAGCAGAGACGCAGGCCGCCTTACTTCGCTCTGCCAGAAAGATGCGGGCTCGGTCCGCCTAGATGAAGACGGACCGGCGAGACGCCAAATCGTGTCGGAGTGGCGACGATGGCGCCGCCGTTTTCCAACTTCCTCCCTTCTCAAGCTTCGTTAGTGACGCAGATAAGAGATAGACCGGCAGCCTGCGCAGGTCCGCCGTTAGAGTTTTGTAGGGTATTTATGGAAGGCCGGCGCTACCTGAGTTTAACAATATTTACTTCTTGCACTACCTTTACATCAGCGGATCGACGGACGTCGTTGCGGACTGGGCAGACAAGCTTTCTGACACGACGGGACGAAGAGCGGGCGCAGGCAGGCTAGGGCGCTCCGTGGTGACGAGCGTGGTGCCGCGCCTCATCCTCTACGCGGGGCGCAGCTTGTCTGGCTGCAGGCTGCGCATGGCCCGAGCTTTACATACTCTTCATGGCTACGCCTGCCTGCCTGCTTTTGCTATCTCGCGGCAATGCCGTCTCCACTCTACCCGCATCGATACGGAGCTCCCCCTCTGCCCGCCTCATCCCTCGCCCGCTCTCCCTCACATCCCTCCTCAGTTTCATCACCCTCTCTCTCTGCCCGCCTGACGCGAGAGAAGACACTCACTTAGGCAGGGGATCGAGCCAGCGCTGACCGGCCTCCGCCCATCCGCCACCAACTCATCTAACGCGTTTCCCTAGGAATTCGGCCTCCCTAGGAATCCGGCCGAAAAAAAGCAGTCTACCACCCTCACTACCACCATCACCGCCATTGTCGTCGACGGCTCTGTTGTGTATCAAGCACTGGACAAGCAATGCAATCCATTTTGACACTTGCTGCATACATTGGGCCATCAGAAACGCTCAGCCAGTCCACCACGGCTGCCGTACAGGTCACTGAAATGGAGTCAGGGGTTGTGCAAGCTTGGTCCGGCCAAAGCGGGATTGAGAGCAAGCTGAGGCAGTGGCGGCGAGCTTGACAGGCTCAGCGGGAGGTTGTGAAAGCGAGCTGGGTTGGTTGGAGTGTTGAAAAAGGGGCCCTCGACTGGCGGCAGGGTCTGATTGCGAGGCTTGAAGCCTGGCAGCTTGGCGAGGACCTTCTCTGCTGCAGCGGGCAAGGTGAGGCCAACGTCAGCAAAGGCCTTGCGGACCGACGTCTTGCTGATGCCCTTGCGCGCCTTGGCGTAGTACTTGGCAAAGTGGATCCGGTCAACCATCTTGGCGCCACCGTGCGCCGCGACTTGGCGGCCATAGGAGTGCTTGATGGGCCCAAAGATGGCCGTGTCGAGCGGCTGGATCACATGCGTGGCGTGCGCTGGGAAGCAGACGAGCACGATGCGCCGCTTCCAGCACTGGTCGCAGAACTTGACCGAGACGTGCGAGGCGTGCCCGTCAAGCAGCAGGAGCCGCCAGTCCTTCTCTCGAGCACCCGTTGGCCTCGTCTGCGGGTCAAACACCCGCTCCAGCCACTCGAGCGCCAAGTTGTTGCTTGTCCACCCCTTGGGCAAGACGGCAAAGTGCCAGCCTTTGCCTGGTCCCTCTATGCGGCGGTGCTTGCCAAGGTGGTGCCACTTGCCCTGCTAGATCACCAGCGCATCCAGAAGCTGCCCGCTTGGGCCAATACACTCCACCACTGTGGTCGACTCACGGTTTCCTGGCTGCACATGGAAGGCGTTCTTCTTGTTCTCCGGCAGGACAACCTTTTGCCTCCTTGAGAAGCCCATGATGACCCCCATCTCATCCATGTTGAAGATCTGGTCTTGGCCAATGTCGTACTCGCGCAGCATGCGGCAGAAGATGTTGAAGAAGGCGGTGAGGTTGTCGAGCAAAGCGCCGTCCATGCGCTGATTCTCGAGCGCATGGTTGTACTTGCTGCGTAGGTGAGGGTGGCATGGTGGGACGTGGGTGGTACAGCTCACATTGATGTGTCGGTGGGTGCTGAGAGAGAGCAGTGGGGGCAGTCAGGAGATGCGGTGGATAGTAGAGTGGTCGACGACAATGGCGGTGATGGTGGTAGTGAGGGTGGTAGACTGCTTTTTTTCGGCCGGATTCCTAGGGAAACGCGTCACTGCTCAGCCACCCGGCCTGCCTGCGCCCGCACCTGGCCCAAACCTCATCCGTTCACTCTGCGCCGTGCGTTGCAGCACTCCCTTTGGACACAGGCAAGCCGAGACAAGCCGAGCGAGCAGCCAGGCAAGCCAAACCGCATCAGGAAACAGAGGCCCATGGGTATATATAGGAGGCGCACTTTGCTCTCGGACCCCTCCCACCTCGCCCTCCTCGCATCCCTTCCCTCTGCCTCTTTTCCTCCCATCTTATCTTCCTCGTACGCATTCCGACCTTTCACCCTCCCTCCTCCTCAGGCGCCCGCCATCAGGAGCAACCCATCCGCCCCGTTTATTTCTGCCCGATCGTCCTCGACAACCACGATGACTACAATGGATCCCAAGACCGCCGGTGCTACCGATCCTGAGGCCATCCGTTTTCAGGCCCTGCAGAGCGCCACTCTCCTCAGTAAGTCCACCTGGTTGACGCAGGATGGCAATCCAATGAGACGGGCGCTGCTTGACCGATCCTGTGAGCTGACCGTCCGCCATTCCTTCTGATTTCTTTGTTCCCAATTGCACAGACGTTGCTAGGCGCCCTGACAAGGGAGGCACACAGGGGAGGCGTGTCAAGGTCCTCCTGAACGCCTACAAGATGACCGTCGGCACCCCGGGCAACAATGTCATCTGGCAGCTCGACGTCAAGATTGACCCCATCTACGAAGAGGGCCAAGCCCCGTGAGCATCGTCGTCATTTTCGATGGCCTGTGTCCTTGTACCTGCGGTCGAGACGCTGAGACCGACTATTGTGCCTCTACCATCCTTTCGCAGCCCCCCGAGCCGCGTCGCGGAGAAGGGCCTGCCTCCGCTTCTCCAGTTTCAGATCCTGGAGCACGGTCTCGCCGAGGCCGCCGCCGCCGGTACCAATGGCCTCACCGCCGGCATCGTTGCTGGCATTGCCTTCGACGGACGCAAGAACGCATTTGCCCAGCGTCCCCTTCCCTTCGAGGAGATGGTGCTCGAGGTCCGTCTTCCTCCTAGGCAGGCCCTCGCTGCGATCCCAGGCACGCTCGGCGCGACCGTCGGTGGCGCTGCTCCTACCAGCCGCCGCGACAGCAACCGCGCATTCAGCATGCGCATCAAGAAGGTGCGCGAGGTCGACCTCTCGCGCCTCCAGGCGTACTGCGCCGGCGACCGTCAGATTGCCATGACCTCGGGCAACGCCAACGTTCTCGGCCAGGTCTTCGATGGCCTTCAGGCGCTCGACACTCTGCTCGCGAACGAGCCCGCCAAGCGCTACCGCATTCAGGGCGCGGGCCGTCATCGCTACTTCGATGAGAACGACACCCTACCCATCTTTGGCGGCGCCGAGGTTTGGCGAGGCTTCTTCCAGTCCGTCCGCCCTACTATGAGCGGACTCGTCGTCAACATCGACGCCGCCTTCTCTGCCTTCCTCGCCGGCGGCGACCTGCTCACCGTTGCCGCCAAGATCCTCAACCTCGCCCCCAGTGGCGGCCGCGGCGGTCCCCCTGGCCGAGGCGGCTTCGCCGGTCGCGGTGGCGGACCTCCCGGCGGAGGCGGGGGAGGCGGCGGCTCGCCGATCCGCGACCTCAACCCCGGTCAGCTGCAGGAGCTACGTAAGCGACTCAAAGGTTGCCAGGTCAGGGTCACCCACCGTCCCACGAACAAGGCCGAGCGTTTCAAGGGCTTCACCCCCAGGTCGGCCGGCCAGATGTTGTTCGCTCTCAAGGACGGCACCCAGCACACCATCCCGTCCTACTTCAAACAGAAGTTCAACTACACCGTCCGCTTTCCCAACCTCCCTTGCGTGATCCTCAGCGACGGCAAGAGCTTCGTACCCATGGAGGTCTGCGCTATCGTCCCCGGCAGCGCTCCCCTCCCGCCCATGCGCCTGAACCCTATGCAGGTTCAGGACATGATCCGGGAGTGCGCTCAGCGCCCTGACGTCAAAATGCGCCGCATCGACAAAATTAGGCGCCAGCTCAACTACGAGAGCGATCAGAGGATCCGTGAGTGGGGTGTCAACATCAGTCCTCAGCTCATCCACTCCGACGCCCGCGTCCTACAGGCGCCCGACGTCGTCTACTCGCCCGGCGGCCAGCGCCCGCGCATTATGAACGGCTGTTGGAACCTCGCCAACGCCAAGTTTGTCGACGGGGGCCAGAACCTCGTCGTCTGGGCCGTCGTCAACTTCTCGCGCCAGCCCGAGCCCATGGTCAAGCGCTTCCTCGACGCCCAGATAGGCACGCTTCACAACCTCGGCGTCAGGGTTGTCAACCGACAGCCGCCTTACTTCACAGAGACGAGCACCGACCCCGGCGTCATCCGCAACACGCTCAACCAGGCCGGCCGCGCCGCCTTCCAGCAGGGCAAGGCGTTCAGCAAGGGCGGCCCCCCCATCATCCCGCAGCTGTTCTTCTGCATCATGGATCGCGTCGACACGCCCTTCTACGACGAGATCAAGCGCGTCTCGGCTCTCAAGCTTAACTCGCCCGTCGCCTCGCAGGTGGTCAACACCAAGAAGGCCTTCAACGACAGGGGCCAGCTCCAGTACACGGCCAACGTCGCGATGAAGGTGGCTATCAAGCTCGGCGGCACCACCCACACCGTTGGCGAGCGTGACCTGCCCGGCTTGGGCCCGCAGACAATGCTGATGGGTGTCGACGTGACCCACCCTGCGCCCGGCACAGACCTGCCGTCGATCGCGTGCTCGGTTGCCACCACCGACGGCAAGCGCAGCCGTTACTCTTCGCAGATCCGCCACCAGCTGAACCCCCGCACGCGCCGCAGCGGCCAGGCCCAGGAGGTGCTGATGCACGCCGAGTCGATGTTTGTCGGCCACCTGGAGCGCTGGAAAAAGCGCAACCCCCGCCTCCCGTCTTCGATCATCGTCTTCCGCGACGGAGTGTCGGAGGGACAGTACCAGAGTGTGCTGGATCACGAGGTCTACGCACTCAAGGACGCCGTGCGCCAGGTCGATCCAAAGGCGCAGGTGAAAGTAACCTACGTGATTTGCGGCAAGCGCCATCACACGCGCTTCTTCGCTGAAAGTCCCAAGGATACCGATGGCCGTTCGGGCAATTTGCCCGCCGGCGTGGTCGTCGACCGCGACATCACATCGCCGTATGCGTTCGACTTCTACCTCCAGTCGCAGGCCGGCCTGGTGGGCACGACGATTCCGGCGCACTACGTGGTGCTGATGGACGAGAACGGCTTCAGCTCCGACTCGCTGCAGAAGACAATCTATTCGCTCTGTTACTCGTACGCGCGCGCCACGAGGTCCGTCTCGCTCGTCCCGCCGGCTTACTACGCTCACCATCTCGCCACCAAGGCCAGGGCGCTCGTCTGGCCCGAGTTTAGCGACGTCTCGACCGTCGTCAGCTCCGGCAGCAGGGATGCGCGCAGCATCGAAGACTACGACCCGGAAGAGACGATGAAGTCGCTCATGAGGGCCGACATCTTTACCGAGACGATGTGGTTCATGTGAGGGCGGCCCGTTGTCAACTCTCGACGAGCTGCGCCGGTCATCTTGCGACGATTCCAAATTCCACTCGTCGAGCTCGTCGATCGGCCCGTTCGCTCGTGGCCACGCCATACTATCAAGGTCCCTTCTCTCCCGCTCCGCTCCGTACCGTACCGTACCGTACCGTTCCGTTCCAGCTTCTTCTCATTCCGATCGACTCTTGTCCGTCCCACTCATGAGCAGCAGCACATAAAACCCACAAGAAAGGTAGGATCAGACCGTTTCCTCAGCTTTTCAGACTCGAGCCTCCTATCGTCTCATCAGCCTCCAGTGACAGATCCTCCCTCAGCTCCGCCCTCCTCACTGTCAACGTCGACACTGAACCGTCCCGTTTCGCTCACGCAATACAAGCTCATTCGCTGCTGCTCCCACTTTCACCTCGTCATCCTCGTTCCATATTTGTGCAAAGATCCGCATCGTGAGTCACAACCTCACTTTCTCATCGTCGTCGTCGGTCGGTCGGTCGAGCGGGAGGGCAAAAAGATCCTCATCAACGCGGAGTAAAAACACAGATGACCTCATTCACCATGGACCGGAACAATGAAGAGGGATGAGATCGGATAAAAGTACAACAAAAACGGACCGATACAAATCGATTCGAGAACAGAGTGGAGAGGGGGAAGAAAGGGACGGGTTCTAGACGTTAAGCGATGTGGTATCTTGGAATCGGTCCAGGTCGAGGGTGGTTGTGAGTGTGTTGATATACACCGCTGGTTGCGTGCAAGATGAGAAGACGGAAGGAGTGAACCGTCAGCAACGCGGTCGATAAGAACGACGGAGAGAGGGAAAAACAAAAAAGGGAAAGGACGAGAGGGATGTTACGCACTGACGGCTTTTTCCACTGACTCCTTCTGTCTGTGCATGCGTGAGCAGTATTCGTCGTACGTCTGACGAAGTTCGTTGATCTATATCCATATTACACGATGCCGATGAAAGGCCAGGGTAGACGGGAGGCAAAAATAAATAAATGGTAAGTGACAGCGCCAAAAAAGCGACGTTAGATCGGATCTGACTTCCTCCTCGAAACGATCGAGGTCCGGACTCTCTCTCCTCTGTCTTTCTCTCACCTTGTTTTCAATCTGGTCTCCCTCATTCAACCTCAGGTCAGCAAGGACAAGCCTCTCCTGCTTGACAGCCTTGATGCGTTCCAACTCTTCTCCCAGCGTCTCCATCTTTTGCGTGTGTACCTCCATCTTTCCCTCCAACAGCTTTCGTGCCCTTTCGTTCTTCTCGATCGCCAGGCGGACCTTGCGCACCGTCTGTTGCAGTTGATGCTGCAGCTGTTCCAGTTCGTGTCGACGTGTTTCGCAGAGCGCAGACGTGTCTTCATAGTCTCGTTCTTCCGTAGACGTTCGCAGCAGTTCGGCATTCACTTGTTCCATGGCGACCAACGTTGTTTCCAGGTCCTGCGGTTGGCGGCCAAGGTGGGGGAGATTCCAGGTAAGCTTTGCGAGCAATGGCGAGGCGAAACCGAGTACCACGAAAACTCACGGCATCCAGGTTGGTCAAGACCTCCAGCCTCTCTTCGTACTCTCTCGCCTTTTTCTCGCTCTCTCCCAAACTCATGGTATCCATGTTGACCTTCTCCACCAGCTCCTGGACGTTGCTCTTCATCTTTTTGGGACTCGAGACGACGCGCGCCTTGAGATAGGTGAGCTTCTCCGAGATGCGCAGCTTTTCTTCCATCAGACCCTGCTGCTTGGTGACGAGCTGTTCGCGCTCCGACTTGAGCACGTCGACTTCCTCGATGAGCTTCTTCTGGACCTTGCGCGCCTGGAGGAGTTGGTCGGTGATGAGGGCGTTGGATTCCTTAAGCAGGGCGACCTTCGGCTCGTCGATCTGGCGTTGCAGCCTGTCGCGCGGCAGAGGGAAGCAAGGAGAAGGACGGTGTTGTCAGTACGCTGAGCCGAAGGGACGGCCGTGCTCGAGCATATCGCCGCACGACATATACTTGATCCTGTCGAGGTCCGAGCGATGCCTGTCGATCTCATCCTCGAGCTCGTTGCGTTTCGTCTCTAGATCCTCCGAGTTTGTGATGAGCTCTTCGAACTCGACGATGCGGTCGGAGCGGAAGCGGTAGAAGTTGACGAGGGCCGACATCTGACGCTTGAAGCGCTTCGGGTTGGGCCGGGTCATGTCCTGCAGGTGAAAGTCGGTGATGGTCGCTGCTGCCATCATCTCGCGGCTGGCGATGAAGGTAGGAAGAGGAACAAAAGCATGGAGCAAGAGGCCAGTTGGTGGGGTGAGTTGTGATGGGGGGGAAAGAGGGGCGAGGTGGGAAGATCGAAGCCGGCCGACTCACACTTCGCGGAAGAGCATGAGGAACTGGAGACCGTCTTCGTACATTTCCTGAACGGTGACAGAAGGTACATGGGATATCGAGGAGACAACGTCAGTCTGGTCACCTCTCGCTCTGCCGCTATTCGTCAGGCGGAGTGGTGGCTCGCATACTCACCTTGTACTCGGTCTGTGCCAAGGTCGAGTGCCTGGTCCTCTCCATGAGTTCCTGGTTTGTGCCGCTGAGACACTCGAGGAAGGCGACGAATACGCGGTGTGCTACGTGTCCCTGTGGCTTTACGATGTCCTCTGCGCCGATGGAGAGGCCCATTTCGTTGAGGACGGCGACGAGTTCCTCGGTCTTGACGGCGGGGAAGGACGAGTAGTTGTCGCCGGATGAGGCCGAGGCCACTGCGGCCGCTGCAGCTGCGGCGGAGGAAGAGGACGACGGTGGCATGGTGGTGTGCGGAGGGCAACAGTGGAGGTCGGATGGTGGTTAGGAGGAGGGAGGAAGTGGGCAGGGGGTTGGGCGGTGGTGGTGAAGGAGAAGGTTCAAGACGCGCGGACCACGAGATTTGGCGGCGAGGTGTTGATTGCGCCGAGGCGTGTTGGTCTCGGGCCCGACGCGTCTGAGCCCTCATTTGCTCGCTGCGCCCACCTCGGCCCCTCCCAAATTCGCCGCCAGCAGCACGTGATCCACCTTCTCCACATTTGGGTCGACGAGCCGAGGTGGCGGCGGCGCTTACCTCCCTTGCCTTCCAACCACCACCTCCCTCCTCCTCCTCCTTCTCTTCCTCTGCATGAAACATCGCCGCCGTCGTCGATCTTCATCGCCGAGATCCCTAGACAACGACTGTCATTCAGACGACGCACAACATGCACGCCATCCGGAAAAGCCTTGCCCGGACGGCTCCAATCGCCCCGCCCACATGACAAAGGACCTGGCGACGTTGAGCTACCACTTTCCCTCTCTCGGTACGTCTTTCCCTGCCCTCCCTCTCGCACGCAGCGACATCCTGCATCCCACACCGCTCTCCTTGATTGACACTCGAGGTCACTTTTCCTCGCCGTTCCTTTGTATCAGCAACCACATTCACCCTCTCACAGACAGACACGTCCAACTCGACCGGTTCCTCGCTCTGGCTCTCCTCGCAGCTCCTTTCCTCCCACCTTATCGCCCTATCCCATTGTCATCGCTCAACGAGACGCGACGTCCCTCACAGCCCCAAGGGACGAGCAATCGAGCTGGGATCAGGGACCGGGCTGCTCTCCTTCCTCCTGGCCCGACTCGGCTGGCAGGTCATTGCAACCGACATCGAACCAGTCCTCTCAACCGTGTTGCGCAACAACGTCAAAGCGGCGCGCTACCAGCTGGCCTTTCTAGGTTCGAGCGGAAGTGTAGAAGTGCGACACCTCGATTGGGAGAGGGAGCCTGCAGAGTGGAGTTGGAACAACGCAGAATTCATCACACCGACGACGAGCGACTCGCAAGCCACAGCGACAACCATGTCGCACTTTGACCTGATCCTAACAGCCGACACCGTCTACGAGCCGAGCCTCATCCGACCGCTCTTTCGTTCGCTATCCCATCTCTACTTCTCTCACTCCTCCTTCCATCCACCCCCAGCGATGCAAGACGTTGCCGTCCCGTCGCAACCCCCACGACAGCCCAAGCCCAACCTGCTCTTGGCGCTCGAACGTCGCGATGGCGCTACCATCGATGCAGCACTCGAGATTGCAAGGCGAGAATTCCACCTCGACTTCCAGAGAATACCGCACAGGAAGGTCAGGAAGACCTTCGAGACCTTTGGCGATGGAAGGACATGGAAGAGCGACGACTGGCAGGGTGTCGAGATCTGGCATGTATAGTCTCACGGTAGTCGTTGCAGGGTGGCGCTGCGTTTTCAGGGATGAGTCGGGAGTTTGTCTTGGTTTACCATGTCGAACCGAAAAGAGAGGGCTAGAGTACAAAAGCAAGGCGGATGGGCGGGCAGGCGGATGATCGGGCGGGCGGGCGAACAAGGGCGAGACCATGCGAGACGGATGGACGGTGGATGGAATGCGGAGGAGTGAAGACGCCACTCTCCCTAGCCCTGGAGGATCTCCTTGAACTCGCCCGACTCGATCTGCTCCTTGAGTATGTCGAGACCGCCGATGAGCTCGCCCTTGACGATGATCTGCGGGAACGTAGGCCAGTCGTTGAGTTTCTTGAGGCCTGTAAAGAGGACCGAGGCGCAAACAAGGTAAGACCGAGTCAAAAGTGTCAGTGCGGCCGTTTGCAGAGGGAGGCGAGGGAGGGTAGGGGAGCACGGTGGGACGTCGGTGCTCACCCTGCCTGACGTTCTCGTCCTTTAGAATGTCGTAATGCCCGAACTTGACGTCCTCCTGCCTAAGGAGGTTGACCGTCTTCTGACTGAATCCACATCGGGGCGTGTCAGGGTCACCCTTCATGAAGAGCATGACGTCCTCCTTTTCCATCAACTTCTTACACCTCGCGAAGATTTTCTCTTCCGTCTCCTGCCTTCCGATCTCTTCGTCGTCGTCCTCCTCGGCGCCGTGGCGTGTTGTGGTACCGTCTGCGGCGAGGTAGACGTCGGAAGCGGCACGAGGTTGGGCCGAGGTGCGGGACAGGGATTGGTGTGAGCCGGTAGAGGAGCGAGGAGGGGCGGCGTGCGAGGCGACGGCGGCAGAGAGAGCAGAGGCGTTGGCGCCTGAGATGCGCGAGAGCAGGGTGTGGCCACGTAGAAGGACAAAGGAGGGGACTGCTTCGATGTCGAACGACTCCGAGACGTCCGGGAGAGCTTCGGCTTCGATCTGTTCCGTTGTGTCGGCGGATCAGCGACAAAGGAGCAAAGTGGGATGAAGAAACGGATTAACATCGTCATCGATCCCCCTCTCCTCCCCCTATCCGCTTTCGAGCGGGGATCTTGACTCTTCGTTGGAAACGACGACGGGATCACTTACGACAAGGCAGATGATCTGCGGGTACTTCGCCGCGAGCTCCTTGACGACCTCGTTCATCTGCTTGCACGGCTCCGCCCAGGGCGCCCAGAAGTTGAGCAGCGAGACGCGCGTCAAGTCGGCCTGCATCAGCTTGGTAAAGTGCTCCGGAGACGTCACGTCAACCAGGTTGGAAGGCGTAGAGGCGGCCGAGGAGTCGCCGGTCGAAGATGCGGCGTGCGACATGGTGTGCTAGCGCTGGTAGTGGCGGGGGTGGTGAAGAAGGTGATGAGTGGTGGTATGGGCTGCGGATGACGCGAGAGAGAGAGAGAGAGAGAGAGAGAGAGAGGGGGAGGGCAAAAAGGTGGGTGAGTGGAAGGGTGGTGCTGGCGCTGGTGGTGCTGGCACTGGGAGGGAGAAGGCGAAGCTTCTACGCGTGTGGAGTTGTGGGCGCGGGCGGACTCAAAATTCCAGAACGTCGCGCGGCTGGGCGCGAGTGAGCGAGCACGGAATTGCAACATTTCCCATCCGATCACCCTCGCTTCCAGCCCGCGCACCTGCCCTTTTTCTTTTCTCCGGCCAGCTGACAATCCGATCATCCCGCGCTCCCTCCACCGCTAATCAGCGAGCGAGCGACGCTCTCCTGCCCTGCCTTCATCGCGGCGAGGCTACATCTGCCTATCTGCCTTCTTCGACGACACGCAGACACACATGCGAAACCGGCGCACGATAGCACTGCATAGCAACGCCGCAGCTCCTTTCGCTTACATAGCGTCATCGTCCGCCATCCCGCGCACACGGCCGGATCACAGGCCAGCCCGCCGCCCTCGCCGCGGCGTGGCGCCCGGCAGCGCGATCTGGGGCACCGAGGCGATCTCGTTGACCGTCGCCCCTCGCCTGTCGTCGGCCTCCCTCTGCTGCCGGTCGAGCTTAAACTGCGTCTCCATCTCCGTCTGTCGGCTCAGCTCCGTGTCGCGGCCGCGTCGCGTGGCGAGCGACGTCGAGTCGCGCTCCTTGATCGAGTAGAAGGCGCCGCCCAGCTCGGCGAGCCAGTGCGGGTCGACCTGGGTGACGTTGTTCATCATCTCCTTGCTCGTCAGCAGCACCTGGTGGTACACGACGTACTCGGGCGTGAAGCCTAGCCCGTAGAGCGCCGACGTTGGGTGTAGGTGCATCTTCATGCCCGTCCGGCAGTTGGCGTACTCTCCAATCCCCGCCGACCGCGCCGCCTGGTGGAAGTAGCCCGAGGTGATGCACTTGCGCACCACATCCCAGTCTGTCTGGCAGCTGCGCATCGCCAGCTTCTGCGTCTTCATGATGTCTTCGAGCTGCATCCGCACCTCGCGCGCCTTGCGCAGGATCTTGCCGTGCAGGAAGTGCTTGACGCACCAGCCGTCGCGGTAGTCGTTGGACCGCCACTGGTTGTAGACGTGGAGCAGCGTCAGGTGGTCGCTCTCGGCGACAAAAAACTTCTCCCTAGCCGCGTCGCTCTCCTCCTGCCGCTCTTTGGGACGGTAAAAGACCGAGGGGACGCTCAGCATGCTGACAATCGTCAGCACCTCAGTCGAGCAGCCGTAGTTGACACTCGCGATCAGGATCTTGGAGAGGCTCGGCTCCATCGGGAACTCGCTCATCTTCTTGCCCAGCGGCGTCAGGTCGCCGACGTTGTTGAGCGCGCCAAAGACCCAGAGCTGATACATGCTGTTGAGGATGTTGTCCTGCGGCGGCGGGTCCATAAAGTCGAATTCGAGCAGGTCGCGCACTCCGAGCGACTTGAGCAGCAAAACCGTGTTGGCCAGGTTGGTCCGCTGGATCTCTGGGATGGTGCTGGCAAACAGCTCGTTGCGGTATGCCATCTCGGTGTAAAGACGGTAGGCGGTGCCGCTGCCCGTACGGCCCGCCCGACCAGAGCGCTGGTTGGCATTGGCCTGACTGATCGGCGTGATCTGGAGCGAGTCCATACCGACCTTGGGGTTGTACACCTTGAGCTTGCTGAAGCCCGCGTCGACGACGTACGTGATTCCGTCGACGGTGAGCGACGTCTCGGCAATGTTAGTCGCGACGATGCACTTTCGCTCGCCGTTCTCCGACGGGTCGAAGATCTTGGCCTGGAGGTCGGCCGGCATCTGCGAGTAGATTGGGAGCACCAGCAGCGGCGGCGCCTCATCGAGTTGCGAGAGGCGCTCCTGGACCACCTCGCACGTCACCTCGATGTCCTCCTGGCCTGTCATGAAGACGAGGATGTCGCCAGCCGGCTGCGAGAGGTGAATGGAGAGCGCCTGCTTGACCGCGCCCTCGACGTAGTCGTCGCACGGCGTCTTGCTGAACATGACATCGACCGGGAACGTCCGGCCGGGGATTGTGAAGTTGGGCGCTCCGCCATAGAAGCTGGCAAACTTGTCGGCATTCATCGTGGCCGATGTGACGATCAGCTTAAGGTCGCGCCGACGAGTGAGAATCTTGCGCAGCAGGCCCATCAGAACATCGGTGCTGAGCGACCGCTCGTGCGCCTCGTCCAGAATGACGGCGCTGTAGCGGTCGAGGTCGCCCTCGTTGAGCGACTCGCGCAGCAGCACGCCGTCGGTCATGTACTTGATCCGCGTCTGGGCGCTGGTGCAATCCTCGAAACGGATCGAGTAGCCGACCAACCCGCCCAGCGGGACCTCCATTTCCTCCGAGACACGCTTCGCTACGCTCATCGCGGCGACGCGGCGCGGCTGCGTGCATCCGATCATGCCGTACTTGGTGTAGCCCTCCTCGTGGAGGAACTGGGCCACCTGCGTAGTCTTTCCACTACCCGTCTCGCCGATGACGATGACCACCTGGTTCTCGCGGATCATCTTCATGAGATCCTCGCGGCAGGCAAAAGCAGGGAGGTACTGGCGCTGCTCCTTGAGCGTCTTGCCGCGGCTGAACGCGGAGCCGCCCTTGTTCGTCTTGAGGTGGCTGGCGAACTTCGAGTCGCTCTTGCCGCCCGCATCGCCGTCACCCACGTCACCACCGTCGCCTTGACCGTGGCCGTTCTGCGATGCCTGCCCATGCCCCTTTGCGTGCGCCGCCCAGTCCGCCGCTGAAGCCGCAGCCTGCGCCTCGCTCGCCTCTTCGTCCTTGATGCCCATGATGTTGCCGAGCGTCGTGCCGCCGAGCGCAGCCACCTTGCTGGCCGCCTTGGCGCGTTCCGCCTTTTCGCGCGTCTCCTTGACCAAGCGGCTCCCCTTGCGCGAGAAGACGGCCATGTCCGAGGTGGCGTCCTTGACCGGGTTCACGGGCTCGAGCTGCTTGGTGAAGACCGTCTTGCCGTCAAGGAAGGGCGGCTTGAGGTCGTGTACCAGCAGGTGGACGCGATTCTCGCCCTCGTCATCGACGTGGTCGAGGTCGACAGTCATGCGCGGACCGACGCCGCCAGTCCGCATCCGGTTGTTCTCCCAGGCGTCGGTGTCGGCGTTGTACTGCGCCTGCCGCGCTGTCTGGCGCTGAACCTTGGCGGCGATCGGCGCCGCCACCTGGCCAACCGTGTCTTCGTACTGCGCGAAGGGGTTGTTGTCCTCGTCGCCGGCGATCCCTCCTTCTTCCATATTGTACCAGTCGCGGTCCAGCTCCCGGCCCTCCCCCTCGCCCTCCTCCCAGCTGCGGCCAGCCAGCGTCATGCGGCCGTCTTCTTCGTCGGCCGGATCCCTCTCGAATCCTGTGGTTCCACGCCCTCGGTCGCGGCCGTCGTTGTCTCTAGGCGTCGAGTCCCAAGTGCGTCGCGCAGTGATGGGGGTCTGCGAGGGGCCGCGTCCGCTGCCGTTTCGCTGCTCGCAAGGTGTCCAGCCCGGTTGGTCGGATCGGACACCAGCGGTTCCGGTCCGTGGCGTCGAGTCCCAGCTCCTCTCGGGCAGCCGAGCCTCATTGCGTGGCGTGGCCTCCCAAGCGTCTCGTCCGCTTCGCCGCGAGGATGGCGGAGCTCCCCAGCCCGAGTCCCGCTCGCGATCTCGGGATCGGTCCGCGAAGCCTCGTTGGCCCGACGCAGACGGATCGTCGGCTCGACGGTCGCTGCTGCTGCTCGGGTTGCCCTGCTCCCGGGACGGACGGTCCAGCTCGGGCTGGCGGACGTTTCGGTTGAGCCTTTGGCGGAACTCGGACATGTCGCGACTGTCGGTTCGCTCCGGTCGGGTCTCGGACTGCGCATTGGCTGTCGTCGCCGTCCTAGCTCTGCGCCGTTCTTCGAGCCGCTGCCGCGCGGTCTCGCTCAGTCCTCCGCTGTGGCTGGGCGTCTCGCTGCCTTTCTGCCGGCTCTGGGCCTGAACTGCCGAGGCGGGTCGGGTCGGAACCTTGAAACGAGGCGTCTCGGCTGTGGTGACGGCCTTGGAGGACTCCTCGGCCTCGTCATCGTCGAAGCTCATGAGCTTGGCGCGCTTCCGGAGCGGAAAGTCGTCCGCCTTTTGGGCAGCGGCGGCATTGTCGCGCCTCTTGGCCTCGGCGAGCCTGTCCAGTCCGAGCAGCGAGCCCTTTGGGGCCGCCGGTGTCTTGAACACGTGGCGCTCACCCGCGGTGACCAGACCGGCTCTCCGCGGCACCTCTGGTGCCAGGGCATCGTTGCTGACACCATCTACGATGCGCGAAGAGGGGGAAAGAGAGGCACCTTGCGACGCTTTGAAGCCGTGAGCGCTGTCGCCATTGTCGTGGCCTGATGTCGACGAGGAGGCAAAGTCCTTGCTGGATCGAATCTGCTCCCGCAGGCCGACAAGGAAGCTAGATTCAAAGCGACCAAAAGCCTTGGCCGCGTTTATGAAAGCTTCTTCGCTCGGGAGGCTCCGAGCTAGCGCAATGACGCGGCTTGCGAGCAGCCTATTGGGATTGGCGAGGCTGAGCGAGGAAGCCAGCTTGCCGGCCACCTCGGCCTCAAGATCATCGGACGAAGACATGACGCTAGCTTCGGTAAGGTGCGCTGAGACAACGAAGCGGGCGAGAGCGAAGTCGGAGGTGAGGTTGCAGGTGGCGGGTGACGGCCGCAGATCGTGGAACGGCGTCGTGGCGATGTGACCAGACGGAGAGAAGCGATGTCGATGTTTTGTGAGTGTTGGTTCGGTCCGAGGAAGCACGCGTGCTGGGTCCGCCTCCCCAGGACCAAAAAAGTGGAGCTCGAACAAGCGAGCTCAAGGGGGGAGACCTTACGCGCCAAAACGTCGGTGCCGAGCGTATGCCACATCGGGCGGGACGTGCCCGATCGTCAACTAAGCAGCTCACTTGCCCAGCTGGGAGCGGGGCTTCCTGAACCTTTCACGAGCCCGGCTGCCCAGCGTGGGGCGTGACAGAGAAAACGCCTGCGACGTCCGTCCTTTGCGTCACCAACGTTGCCAGAGAGGGGTACTGTATGTAGAGCAGGAGGATGAGAGAACCCGGTAAACAAACAAAACAAAACAAAATAAGTGCTAAGAAATCCGGGGGCAGCGCGCGAGCGCCCACCGCGATTCCTCCGTTGCCGCCTGGTGAGGGAGGACAAGGGTGGCCGCGTCGGCGAAACCACACGTAGCATCAATATCTCTTTCGGGAGTGGCACCACTCGCCACGATCGGGAAACTTTCGGTAACGACGCGCGTGTGCGGGCTCCCAGAAGCTGGAAAGCCGCGCGCATCATGCAGGTTCGACGACGGTCGAGTGCCACCCCCTCTTTCTGTGATTTTTTTTCCTTCTTGGCCGTACGTAGCGTGACAGCCATGACAGCCAGGCAGCGAGGTGCAGCAACACTCTCGAGGGGAAAGGGCAGCACTGCCACCAGCCGAAGCCAGACGGCGGCTGGTTGTGCAAACCAATCACATGGTCGATCGAGGTCCCTACATACATATTGTCGTCGGTGTTGGGCGTCAGCGTCAGGTAAGAAGGACACGCCGGCGAGCTCAGCTACAGTAAGCTCACAGGATCGAGTGAGACTCTGCGACGGTGACAGGAGCGAGGGCGAATCATATATCGCCCAATCGCAATGGCAAGCAGCTCTCTAACGTAGAGCGGAAGCACCGAGAGGCTGGACACATGACTATTGTACAGTACCGTAAAAATAGCAAGCTCGATCGCGTCTTGTCGAGCCCAGGTTCCTCGCTCAAAGGACGGCGAGAAGCAGGCCGAGCTCACTGGATATTTTTACATCCTCTCCACGGCCGTCGGTACGTATCACCGCAGCATTGGAGTCAAAGACCGCAAAGCAGCCTCGAGAATGATCGTTGCAGTGAGCATGGAAGACCGTCCTTTGCGAGCTACAGAAGCCTAAGGTCATTCCCAAACCCGCGACAGGTGTCTTTGGCGTGCAGCGGTTCTCTGCCGCTCGTTTCTGTGTCGGTCGGCACTACTCACCACGCACTTGGCGGCTACCTATGAAGCAGGTTGCAGGCTAGCCTCAGTACTGGACTTTGACTCAGGCGACACCTTGGCGACTTCATTCCGTAGCTGGCTGGCGGACGGAATCATGAAGTCTTAACTAAGTACAGTAAGTACTCAATACCTTACAGTACATAGCTGCGCGCGAGAGCAGTCGCACGCCTAGATACCTCACGGCACAAGGCTCATTGCAGAGCTCTTGGAGTGAGCGGCAAAGTTCCGGGCGGCTGATTTTGATCTTCACAGCCGACGCGAGGAGCTGGTGGCTGCGAGACGCACGACGTCTGCTGTGGCCGTCTCGAGAACCGGACGAATTGCGACTGCGGCGCACCTTGAATTAGTCCTACCTACGGGTACTTACTCGCTGGCCTTGACACCTGTCGTGGCCGATACTGAACGCCGTTGAACCCTAGCAACGGCTGCAGAGCGACCTGTGGAAAGCGCTAAAGCGGCACGACCCTGCGTTCGTCGTGTGCAGCGAGCGTCTGTACTGTACGTCGTCGTTTGATAGCCTGCTCAGCTGCCCACCACGCGATCAATGATCGGCCCTGCCTATGCCCCCGCTTCCGCAGATCTTCTTCTCGGCTGCATACAGAAGCAGCGCTCTACTCAGCAACAAGAGGCTCCCTTTCCATCATCATCCTGTTCACTGTAGCGCTTGCTCCTCTCTACAGACTGAAGCTGACCCTCTTGTTCGGCTCCAGTATGTACTGTAGCAGGTGCACGCCCTCGTACTACCTTCAAGGTCTCTGTGAGTAAAATCCCGATCCGCAAGGATGTAAAGGACGCGGTAACATTCTTTGATATACGCCAGAAAACAAAGAGGTACCGAATCGCAACCAAGCACGCGACCCGCGGATAAAGCACTCCCTGGCAGCATGCTGTGGAACCATGTCGGAGCTCCAAGGCGACTCCCGCTGCAGCGGAGCAGGCTGATCATCAGCTGCTCCGAACCGGACGGCAGAGCGTGCTCAATTCAGCTCGATTCCTTGTTCGGATTCATCTTTCATCCGTCGGCCAAGACAGACGTCACTCCACGCATCTCCGCAGCCTGCTTAAAGCTCGTCCCCTCGACAAAAGACCGTCCTGTCTGTATCTACTACTGTAGGTACCTTTGCCACAGCGACACTAGCCCATGACGTTGAAGCACTGTTCCACGCCATGACCGAAGAAGGAGTTCTACTAACTGTATTGTTCCAACTTCAGCTCCGCTTAAAAACCTTGCCTGGAGTAGGGAAAACGGCATGAATGGTGAGCAAGGACCACGCCCCTTCTGTCGACTATCAGTGTACCCTTCTATGTCCCTGCGAGCGGGGTGAAGGAGACAGCACGATGACTCGAGGGCACCAGCAGAGGCTTCTGTTTGCTTGCAGTACCGGCCCTGGCTGGCGAAGGGCGGATATGTATTGCCATAATGCTGCCGAGGATGGTCAGAGTCCAGACCTCAACCGCAGCCCAACCCTCCTCGGCTAAGTGTTCAAGATGATCATCACACTTGACTAGCTTGGCATTCTGCTTGATTTAAGAGGCGACGAGACCGAGACGGTGACTTGCAAGGCGGCGCACAGCATGAGCTTTCCTGGCCCGCGCCAGTCACATCTCGAGAGGGCGCTCCTATGAGAGACTCACTTACAAGACGGTTACGATGCATGGCGTGACAATGAGAGCACGACAAGCGTGGACGAAGAGTATCGTTCGGTCGACCAGCCATAGGCCTACCTTCGGCATCATTTTGGTAACCTACACGTCGGACGTCGACGGCCGAGTTCAGTGTACAAGAGTAGCATACGTACGTAGCGATGAGACGAGCAGGCACGCCACATCGTCGGTCCATCCATCTCCGGAAACCACGCTTTCTTAATTCATCGTATGAGCCAAAACAGGGAGCGTGCGAAAGAGGCATACGGGTGGCTCCCGATCTAAAGGTGGCAGGGGGACCAAGAGGGAGCGAGGCTGTGCCGGATGAGAGCAAGCAAGGCAGGACAGCGATTTATGTACACCAAGTTTGAGCGCGGCAACGAGGTGTGAAACAAAGTGGCCTGTCAGCACAGTCGCCTGCGTGCTGGCGGGGCGGGGCAGAGATGGTCCAGCAGGCCGGAGAAGCCATAAGGCGTCAGTCCCCTACTGTACAGTCACAGTCAGACGCACAGAAACTTGTTTGTATGAAACATCCATAATTTCTCCTTGCTTTTTTGGCATGCTCTGGCTTGCGTGCCCTTATGTAGCTTGGTCGCAAAGTCATCCTGCCTGACCTCTCGGCCGTCGGGCGAAAGCGCCCTTTTGGCCTTGAGCAGGCTCGTACGTACGGCCCGTTCAGCCTCTGTTGGACCTGGCTTGCGCGCGCAAGCAAGACGACAACCAACGGTCACCCTACAGAGTAAGTACTGTACAGCATGTTCTCGTAAGATGCACGCATCCTCCCGACAGCGGGCGAGCGGCGCGTGTTGAGCGGGACATGCTGGAAGCAGCTGCCTTTGCTGCGCATCTTCGCCCACGGTCGAATTTCAAACAACGTCGACGTGGAACCCCACCAGCCTGGCCGCTCAGTTCCGTCCTGTTCGTTCCTCGGACTCCATCAGCTAAGTAGCGCTCTCGATGGTGATGGTCGTTGACCTCGTTCGGCCCCTCCCCGGATGGCGTGCGACCGCTGCTCCAACGCCCGGACATGAAGATCGGAGATGGATGTAGGCTAAGTTACCGACAATTTGTCACGACGCCACAAGGAGGCGCTGTTCTCACCTTACTATTCGAGCATATGAAGCTACCGATCGTGATTGTCTGTCGTCAGGGGCTCGCTCGCTCGAAAGGGGCGGACGCTGCCGGCTTGGCGAAGTTTAGGGGTGGGAGATCTGTATCTGTCCCGTCTAGTTTTGTTTTCCTCGGGAAGACGCCAGGACAAGGTATGACAACAAAGGAAATGGGAGATTCATGCCCGCGATACGTACTGTACATACGTGAGTCGGCGCTGGGCGGTCGCAGCGGCTGCTGGCCGCGAGGAGGGGCTTGTCTCACCACTCAGACAAAGAGCGCGCGCACAACAACCTTTTCCGGGAGTCGCCGTTCACTGCTTGGGCAGAGAGAAGGCGATGGAGCCAGCAGCGTCGGCAGCCGTAGCCTCGGTGCGCGAGAGGGTGTGGCGGCACCTGTAGGCACCACCCGCTCCAGCACCGTCTTGGTGGGGGCCCGCCACCATGCCCCTCTTCTGGCGCAGTCAGGCCAACCTTCGAGCTGCGCCACGGTAGCACCCCAAGAGCTGGCAGTGACCCGGTTACATTGTGGCACAGTACGCTCCTGTTCAGCTTGACATCCTCACTTGACTTCTCTCTATCCCTGCAGCTGGGGACCCTCGTCGATGAAATGTCGCAGACCGCGCCCAGCCATGCTGTAGAGTACGACGTAGGCCACACACGACCTAGGGCATCTTATTCCCCGAGCCCAGCTTGGCTGGCGGGCCGTCCCGTCGGGTCCTCGCCTTCATGCCATCCCATCCGTCACGCCTCTCTCGAATCGCTCATGCTCGCTCGCTCGCTCGCTCGCCGGCCGGCTGTCTTGCTGGCTGGCGCCAAGCGGTTCGAGACAGGTCTAGGGTGAGCCTAATTGTCTCTCGATGGTCCGAGACACACCCACCCTCCCCCTCTGCACCCCATCCTCCGCTGCGCTCGCACCTCCGCCCTCTCATCTCTGTCCCTCCCCCTTCCATCAAGCCTGCTCGCAGGGCCTAAACAGTCACTCAGCCAGCCCACCCGTCCGCCCGCCCGGAACGTCCAGCCGTCCAACCGTCCAACCGTCCGGCCTTTCCGCTGCTCATCCATCGCCCTTTGTTCCGCAGTGCCCGTGGAGCGATGTTCTGCTGCGAGTCAATCCGCTGCCCTAGCAAGACCACACCACTACCAGTGTACGGCATCGCCGGTCCGTGTCGAGCGCAGCAGCTCACTGCACGCTGGCCAGCTCTTCCGTCCCCTTCGCAGGCTCCTGCTCTGGGCTGGAGTCGACCAGACAGTCGACGAGCCCACAGCTTCGACGCTCTCCTCGACCGCTCGACGACCTTGTCAATCACCATGAGCCATCGCACCTCTATCCTCCTCCCCACCATCAGCCTCTCCCCTTGAGCGTCTTCCTCCCGCTCTGTCCCTTATCGCTACAAGGAAACGCTGTACTCGATATCATCACACCCATCTGATACCCAGCGATTCCGTTGCCCGTCCAACTCGCCCACGTCTGCACCGACAACCCAGCCTCCGGCCCTTCGCCACAGGGTTGCACCGTCCCCTGCGCTGCTCGACATCGACTCTGGGACCACGTGTCCGCCCTTCTGGCTTGTCGTGACACTCGAAGTGGCGGATTTTGACAGCGCTGCGCCTTGCTGTGCCTCACTAGACCAGAGACCGTTCCTGGAACCGTCACGGCAGCATACATAGTCAACGGATCGAGAAACGATACGTCAACAAAAGCCTTCATCCTTTTCGAGTCTGACTTCGTTAGCTTCACCACCTTGGCCACCCTCCCGCTGCTCCTGTTGACGCGATCTACTCGTCTCTGGCGCAGCCCTCCGCTCTTCTCGGCAGTCCCTTTCATTCATACAAAGGTTGGCCGGTCCCAGCTCCGACAACCAGCGCAAGGTTCTCTCGAGGTATCCGCGCCCATCGCCCTTTTCTGCCGGTCTTTGCCGCTACTCAACAGTCGGCAGTCGAACATCGAGGGAGTGGTCGCAAGTTCGAACGGCATCTAAATCCTGGAGGCGGAGGACTGCCAATGGTCCCAAGATACGACCGTGGGAAAAGATGAGCTCTCCACCCGCGGTCCCCTCGCAGACTCCTGCAAAGAGAGCCTCGGTCGACCAGGCGGTCGCAGTCGCTGTCGGGAATAGCCCGGCGCTCGGAACAGTTCCGGCCGCCAATCCGGTTGACGCCCCGGAGACGACCCCGCTCGCGGTGGCCCCGAAGCGCAGGAAGAGTGTCGGCGTCGCGGTAGCGACTTTGACCTCGGACGAGCCTGTGGACGAGCCTGTGGAAGTGCCGCCTTCGGCATCGACGATGCGACCGCGAGAATCGGCAGTGGCACCGTCGGCGTCGTCGGACGCCGCAAGTGGGCATAATGACGTCCCGCAGCTCGGCGAGGCTTCGAGACGGGCAGGAAAGGCTCGAGCCGTGGACACCGACAGCGCTCCAGACATAGTGTGAGTCCCATGGTCTGGCCTCAAAGGTTCTTCAGCCTTGCCTTGGGAATCTCCGCCCGTGGACCGCCCCGTTTCCCAACTCGGATTTTGGCAGACTTGCCGGTGGAGTAGAAGGGGTGGCTGCCAGCAGCAGCATGGGTCTAGGGCGGGAGTAGACGTGTGGCGCAGGTACGACCGGTTGGGCTAGCCTGACCAGGGCTGAAACAAGAGGTGGTAGACCAGGGCGCAGATGACATCGGCCGAGAACGTCAAGGATTACGCTTGATCAAGGAAAAGCAGCGTCATGAAACTAACGCGGATTTGATCCTCGTCTCCTCGCTTGCTCCATCTTCTTTTCCCTCTTCTTTAGACAATACCGGCTTAAGGTTGCCCAGCAACCAACAATTGGGTGTGCTTTTGGCGATGCGCTACTATCGAGGCTCGCCATCGCGCCGCCTCTGATTTTGGAGCTCGACGCTGTTGACAGCAACGGCAAGGAGGTCGATATGTGAGCCGTCTCCGCGCGTTCTCGGTGGCGAGTCTGCAAAGTGGAGGCTTGAAACTGACATCGCTACGACTGCCTTCCTCTCCGGCCTACTTCAAACGCGCTTCCTACTTCAGCTCTGGCGAAGCGCCGTTCCTTGTCTGCCAGTGCGCTCTCACGCTGGAAAACGGCGCGAGCGCCGATCTCTTTTCCCCGTCGCCGTTCCGGTCTTCGGCAAGTTCGACACAGCCATCGCCGACTCCCCCGACGTCAAAAGGCGGCAAGGTTCAACCTCCTTCGGGTTCGGGGACACCTTCTTCCGGCTCGCTCGAGCTTATCGGCGGATCTGGCTCCCGCGGCGGAGCTCTCTCCCCAGCGCGCGGCGTCGCAGGCAAGAGAAGAGGTCGCCGACGCAGCGGACTGAACCTTTCGCCCGCCACGCCGCCTCCTGCATCGCCGCTGCGCGAAATGGCACCGCCGGCGCGCATGCTGTATGGAACGCTTGCCGCCAATCCGATCCCCTACAATTCGCCGGAGGGACCGGAGAAGATGTATCTGCTCTTTCCTGAGATAAGCATCCGGGCGACCGGTCGCTTCAGGCTCCGGTGCTTCTTGATCAGGCTGCCAATGTGAGTCAGCCCGCTCAGGTGTGCACGGTCTCATGGCCGATCTCGTGACGACCCTGGCGATGTTTGTTGACGTGCCGTGCTGACGTCGTTCACTGATATTTTTGGCTTTGCCCGGCTCGATTGCAATAGGCCTGGAGGCGCCCCACCGTCGCCTGGAGCCCTGGAAGAGGTCGTGACCGAGGCGTTCGAGGTGGTCGCCCCCTCAGATTACGTCGCACCATGTGAGCAACAAGCAACCGAGCTTCTGGGAGCAGAGCGAGCCGCCAGGGACTGGTACTGACTGACCTTTGTGGAATCTTCCACCTTTGCCGCTGCGAAAACTGCCTTCAGACCTCACCGACCTCACGCGGCATATTGCACGTCAAGGCGCCGGCCTTCTCTTGCCTCCTGGCCAGGCCGCCGATTAGGCGTCCACCATCACCACGCCTTGACGACGGCATGATTAGATGGCCCCTCTCAGTCGAACCCCCCCACACACCCACCGGACCCGTTAGTTGCCCCGTCAAGTCGTCCACTTTCGCTTTCATCACACGCACGTTCTTCTCGTCACCGCCCTTCGATCGTTTTTCCGAGCCCGCACGCCAGCCCAAGGAGAGTCACGCGCTAATGGAACTCCACGTCTGGAGACGAGGGCAATGTTCTTTCGCAAAAGAGTGCGAGTTCTTGTATAACGGAGGAGCTCATTTTGTTTTCTCGCCACCGAGGGCCGCACGGTTCAAAGGACAAAGATCTCGCCTCGATTCTGCTTATATCTCCTGTAATGACCTCATTCGGAAGGCGGCTCTCTTTGTCTCCGTTCCCATATTTGCCTTGTTGTCCTTCTTGTTGTTCTTGCTCTTTTCGTTGTTGTCGTCGTTTAGCTGTTGTTGTACTTTTTGTGGCCTCATAACTTATCTCGCTAGCCCTGATTTCCCGTTGCGAGTCCCGGTCCCGTATAGTTGTACAATTGGTCGGTCGGACCTGGTCGTCGTGGTATATTATCTTTTAGAGTAGAGCGAGCGCTCGCAACCTGACGTTCCCTTGTGAGTGAGAGAATAAGGAAGAGGGAGGGAATCGTTCGATGCTTGTGTGACTAGCGGCGGTCTGGCGGTCATACGAAAGGCACGGCGGCGAGCTACTGTTCGTGCTTGCGCCTGACATCATTTCGGATGGGAATCTGTACACCCTGCCTCGCAAGCGCCTTTGCCAGTTCGGTGCTCTCCGTCATACCGGGGAAGCGACGCGGGCTGTAGATGGTGAACACGTTGGTTTCGATGCTAGCCACGACGTTGTTGCCCGTCCCTGCGCTGTCGGTCAACAAAGGTGGTGGACCGAGGAGGATGAGCTGGAAGTGGAGTCGAAATAGACCCTGCAGGCGGACGCTAAGGTCGGTAAAGACGAAGAAGCACGCCTTACTACCGTCCAGGTCGCGGACGACGTGCGGGCTAACTGCCAGCCTGCCTTCCAGCATGCGCGTCCATGGGAACGTCGTGTCCGAAGGCTGGCCGACTAGCGTAGATTCTTGACCGGCCCCCGTAGCGGCGTCGACTCGTTGCAGCGAGACCTGCATCAGGAGCTTGGGACTGTTCGTGGCTCTGCAGACGCCGTCATGGACACGTACGGACGGAGAGAGATCAGACGGTCAGTCAGCATTGTCGCGGAGCATCAATGAATGAGGGGCGCCGAAGAATTAGCACTCACTCCTCGTCGATCGAGTTGTCCTCTCGGTAGATCTTCAGCTGGACGATGGGCAGAGGGTCGAGCGGCCGCTTGTCCTTGACGCCGAAGCCGCACTGCCTCCCTTGTTTCGGGTGCTGGCGAACCATGAGGACGAAGCGATTGGTCCTGCGAAGCGGCGAAGAGGTGGACAAAAGGAAATGCCGTCAGGATGGCGGTACCATCTCTCTGTTCACGGCCATCTAGCCACGACTGGCCACGTCCGATCATCGGCCAACTCACCCTGGTTCTGACCCGGATAGCGGCAGACCCTTCAGTCGAGGCGGTGGAGCCGCGATCGTCACTCCAGGCGGGACGACGGTGTTTGCCAGGGGAGGGCCCGAGGGGTTCGATGAAGTTTCGGTGCTCCTAGACCGCGACTCTGACATAGCCGGGTGACCATCGATGAGAGCGAAGGGCGTGCCGGCTTCGCGATCGCCTGCCGGCGCTCGAGGGCCCCTTCTGTCACCAGCCAGTCCGTCCTGGTCCTGTACGCCGTCGATAGAGGAGCGAGAAAAGGCATAGCTCGTCGAACCATCGGCAGGCGACTCCTTCAGTCCGTCGGGCGAAGGGTCCCAGGTGCTGTCTCCACCCTGGCTGCGAGAAAGGCTCGAGCCGCTCCTCCGACCGCCGTCGTGCTGCGCATATGTGTGGCTATGCCCATCGGGGCCTCCCGCCAGACTGCGGCTGCTTCGGCTGCCTCGGCTGCTTCCCAACGAGCCCCTTCGCGGGGCGGCGGGCCTCTCGAAACCGTCAAAACGTCCACCGGCGAGGCCGTCGCGGTCGCCTACCGGAGGCGGGATGACAAAAGGCGAGCCCTCGACTGTGCCGCCGTCTCGGAGTCTTCCGTCGGCATGAGGCCGGTCATGCTGGAGGGTCGTCGCACTCTGCTCGAGCTCGCGCTCGCTCGGGGCCGACGAAACGCCGGAGGGATTGTTGTGGGGGGTGGGTCGAACCATGTCAGATGGAAGCCTTCCAATGCGGTGCGTCCGTCCCTGTGCAGCGTCCCAAATGCCCGTCGTCGAGCGCCTCTCGGCGGGGTTTCAGGGGGACTTGAGAACGGCGACCAGACGTCAGGCGTGTCGCAGTCAGGTACGAAAGGATTTGAGGTAACAGATCTTGCGACCGGCAAGGGGTGTGGGTAAGCCCGTCGACTGGAGCTCCAAAGGCCAAAGAGTGTATTCGTGTATGTGTACTCTCTGGCAGAACCGTTTGTGGTATCGGAAGAGCCAGGCGGAGGTGATCTGGGTCGTTGCTGCCCAAGGCTGCCTTTCCGTGTCGAAGATTGCTCGAGCCAGAGGGGGACCAGGCGTGTGGACCCAGCTATGGCGTGCACAAACGGTGGCGTGCGGAACGGAAGGTACCGCTGAAGAGGGCCGGGACACGCTAAAGCTTCACCGTTGGTGGAGGCCAGTAGCAGACAGATGGCGTCGCTATTCGGCTTGGGAAACGGGTAGGATGCCTGTACGAGCTCAGATGGGCGCCGAGTACGAGGCAGCGGGTGATCCGAGATGTCGGGCTGCGAAGACGAACCTGAGGTGTGGACGATGAGGGGAGAGCGAAAGCGTGAACAGGACCACCTTGACGGCTTCTGTCGAGAGGCGAGAGGCGAGCGGGGCCGCTAAAGGCCGTGGGTTGCTCCGAGGGGAGCGCGTGTCGTCGTCGGCAACGTCATTCGCCCGGGGTTCACCGTCGAGCAAAAGAGACGGACAGGCCGAAATGCTTTCCTGGACGAAGATCTTAGAGATGAGAGACGAGGAGGGGCGATCGCTGGCCACGAAAGAGGCGAGGGTTGGGAGCGGGGCGTAAGATGGGGGATGGCTTAGCGGGCCAAGAGTGAGTACCGAGGATGGTGACGCGTGATGATGGTGACGGACGTGAAGGGGCCTTCGCTGCTACACTCTGTTGTGTAGAAAAGTCTCCGTCCTGCCTGTTGAGAAGGGCATCAGAGTCCCCAGCATACAGTCGTCCCTACTTCCGTTGGGATAGTAGGAGAGTGCTTGCTGAGGCACAGACGAGTGTCCAGCCCGTAGGCTAGGCAATGAGAGAGAGGCGGGTCGTGAATGCGAGCATCGGTCGGCATCCCGTCGCTCCGTCGAGAAATAAGTAGGTGCCAAAAGGGCCTGCCTAGCTCATGTAGGCAGGAAATAATCCCCCCCCTCCAACGCCACCTCGCCCTCGCCCTCGCCCTCGCCTTTGCCTCGGATCTGTACGTACAGAGTGTACTGTATGTAACTGAGTGCTCGCCCTTCGTGCTGGGCATTCTGGTCTGATACTCTCTGTGTGTAGAAGTCCTCTCCCAGCTCTGACTTGACTTACTGCTAACTTGCTAGCTGCTTACTTTTGCCAGCATGACGACGATGCGCATGGATCAATATCTTGAATGGTGCGCCGCCGCCGCCGCCGCCGCCGCTTAGCCTCGCTCTCTGCCTCGTCGTGCGTGCGGGCGTGTTCCGTGCTCGCTACACCGTGTGCGAGGCTTGATCTCGAGCATTCCACTGCCTCGGTCTCGGCCGAAACCCACCCCGGCATCAGGTGGATCTCGCGCGAGCTCATCCTCCGCCTAGCCTGCCATCTGCTTGCGACCTTCCGTAGCAGCAGGCGGCGTTGTCGCAAAGACAGGGAGAAAGACAATTCTCTGCCACTCTGACGGAGCAGACCGCAGACATAGTTTGTCTCTTTCCTTTCCTAGCTGGCGTCCACTGCTGTAAGAGAAAAACTTCGCAGGCTAAGGTCCCGACGACGAGACGCTGTCGGAGACCAGAGGCAAGGTGCTGCCGCGCGCCTGTTCAGGATTGCTTTACCGGTCCTCACCAGACACTTGATTCCATCAGCATACATATGTACTACTTAATGCTTGCATGTCGGTTCGCTCTTGCTGCAGGCTTCGGAGACGCACGCGGGCGGGATCCTGTACCAGTATTTGGACAATGCAGCGGGGGGGAGGCGGTATACAGGGTAGGGCTGGGTAGGGCGTGGCAGGGCAGGTCTAGGTGCACAGGGATGGCCGTAAAGCTTGCTCAGTCTGCTTTTTGACCAATCGAGTATCGATACATGCCTGCGACGTTTCTCCCTTCATGTCCCACTTACTAGCTCTCCTTTCGATACTTCATTTATTGTAACGTGCGTTGTTGCTGCTGCTATCTCTATACGATGGCATCTGACTCGAGACGTAGTCAAACGACGCCGGCGTCGAAGGGGGACGTCTTCTTCCGTCCGTTTACCTGAATTGCGCGATTCATGGGCTGTTAGTCTGCTTCGGGCGAGCCGACGCTGCTCAGCGTGCTTCGAGGCGAGCCCGGCTCGGCGCCTTCTTCGCTCGAGGCGGCGTGCGGGCTGGCCGGCTTGAACATGTCGAAGTCATCGTCCTCGAGGTCCCTCGTCGTCGTCCCTGTGGTCCCGTGGAAACTGGGCAGCCAGCCGGACGGGTGCGGCTCCTCGAGGTCACGCGACGACAGACGGAAGCTGGGACCGGGCCATTGCGGCTCGGCACCGTCAAAAGTTCCGGCCACGACGCTGTCGCCTTCGGTGTCGTCGACGCCGTTACCGAC
Organism: Thecaphora thlaspeos; assembly: GCA_900291925.1. NCBI lineage: Eukaryota > Fungi > Basidiomycota > Ustilaginomycetes > Urocystidales > Glomosporiaceae > Thecaphora > Thecaphora thlaspeos. The sequence goes on along the minus strand of UWYS01000004.1, from coordinate 301,618 downwards.
AGACTCGCCCAGCTCGACCGACGGGGCGGACGAGGCGGCCGCCTGCTCGCTGACGGCCTTTTGGAACTTTTGCCTCGACTTGCCCCCAATCGGTCGCGTCGTCCTGCGGCGGTAGAAGAGCAGGTAGGCAGACGAGCTCTTAACTGTCTCCGGGTCAGCCACGGGGCGCACGCTTGAGTCGTCGAACTCGTACCACTTGCCGTCGGCGGGACTCTTGGCATAGGCAGTGTAGTGACCTCCTCCCAGTCCGCCAAAGTGGTTGTCGACGCCGTAGAGGTCGTAGATGGGCGCATCGACGGCGACGGCGTCGTCGTTGTCGTTCTCTGGCTGCAGGATGCCCGAGCCATACATACTCTGATCAAGCTCCTCGCCGCTAAGGGCGGCGGCCGCCTGGATGCGCTTGGCGGCCTTCGCGCCCTCCACCCTCGCGCTGAGGTCAAGCCCTTCGAGCGGGAAGTCGATGTTGACGTTGAGCTTGTCACGCGAGTGCCGACCGGCGCTGAAGCGCTTCAGGTGGACGACGAGGATGTCGGGCGCCTTCCACAGGTCGAACTTCTTGGTTGCCTGGCGGAAGTCCTTGCACGACGGGCAGTACCACGGGTCGTCTTCGCCCAGCTTCTCCTCGCGCGTGAACTCGTCCATGCAGTCCTCGATCGACAGCATCTTGGGTTTGGCGGCAGCGGCAGCGGCACCATTGCTGGCCGCGCTTTCCCTGGCGATCTCTTCGTCGACGGCCTCGGCATACTTCCCCCAATGGTGGCCGTTGTCGGAGCTGAAGAGGAACCGGTCAAAAGCAGCTGCGCCCCAGGTGCAAATGAGGGCGCCTGACGTGTAGACGAGGGGCAGCGAGCTTTCTGCCGCTGCGGCTGCAGAGGTCGTCGCGCGCTTGGCTCCCAGTTCAGGCGTTTTAGGAGGCGACGGCATCGCCGTCGCCGCAGGTTCGTCGCCGTCCGGGATGGTGACCATGCCGTCGACTGCAGAGATGTCGCTGTCCTCGGCAGAAGGCATGTTGATGGAGGCCTGCTGACCGAGGCGGGCCAGCCTCTCGTACAGCTCTTCGGCCATGTGCTCGGTCGAGTCGTTGTTGCCGCCCTTGGGGAAAGGGTTGCCCGCCTCGGTCACCGTGGTGAACTTGATCGACTGGATCGGCTTGAACGGTGCCAGCCGCGCCAGCTTGGGGACCGAGTCTGCCGCCGGCATCGTCTCGCTCGGCATCTCGACTATGACCGGGGCCTCGTCAGCCCTCTGGTCCGGCACCTCGATCGCGACGCCATCCTCCCGAATCTCGGTGACAATGCCAGGAGAGGTCGACGGCTGGATCGGCTCGACCACAGCATCGACGACGGTGTCGTGATGGCTGCTGCTGCTGCCGTCGTCGACCAGCTCCCAATCTTGCATCACGCTGCTGCCAGCCTGCGCCGTCGCCGATGACGCCGACGACAAAGGTGCAGCCTTCCCATCGAGCTGATCCGGTATCGGGGAGAAGCGCTTGTACTGTTCCAGGATGATTTGCTGAATTCTCTCTGGGTCGTTGACGTGCTTCCTCGGCACGGCGACAAAGAACGGAAGGCCAACCGCGCTGTTGTCGTTCTGGCGACTTGTAAAGGCGCGCGACGTGCTGGTGCCGGCGCCGGACTCGAGGCTGGTGAAGACCGGTAGGATGGCCGCCTTCTCCCTGGGAATGACGAGCCCTTTCTCGGCATCGGCCAGCGTGCTGTGGTAGCGGTAGCCCTTGAAAGTCCGCTTCGGCGATCGCAGGTCGGATGGCAGCTCCCAGAAGTAGATGTAATCCTGCGACTTGATGTCAATAACCGGCTCGTAGTCTTGCAGCCATTTGAACATGCGGTGCGACCAGACCTCGCCGGCGACCAACTAGCGTGCACGTGCACGTGAGGGGGAAAATCCAGTCAGCACCCGAAGCCAGCAGCGGACACGGGACGCACCTTCCAGCAGTGGCGGCCGCGAGACGGCACTCACTTTCTTCGTGTCGACGCCAAAGTGCGATGACACCTTCTGCCGGAGCTGGCCGACATTGGAGCCGGCAGGCAGCTGGACCTCGAACGAAGAGATCTTCTCGGCAGTATTGTAGGGGACGAAGTAGACAGTGCAGCGCCACTTCTTCTTGTTGGGAATCGGCAGCGTGAGGTACATGAACGGGTCGAACTTGATCGAAACCTGTTCGCAGTCGGGGCAGACAAGCGTGCTCTTGTACTGGCCCTGGAAGAGGTCGACGATGACCGAGTCGTTGCGCGCCTTGTAGATGTCCCACTGCTTCTTAGCGAACGCGACCAGCTCGCGCTCGCCACCCCCGGTCCAATCGGGCGCCTCGATGTAGGGCTTCTTAATGATCCGGTTGAGGTCCTCGTGAAGGCCATCGAGGAGGAAAGCGAGCAGCTCCTGGCTATCGTGCTGGGCGTATCCGCTAAATTGAGGCGCGAAGCGGGCCAGGGCGTGCTTGAACTCACGCGGCCAGAAGGATCCGCCCTGGCCGTCCCATAGCTGCTTAATCAGATTGCCGAACGCCTCGGCGATGGCGCCGCCCATGCCGAGCGGGTTGTCGGCGTTGAGCTCGTCTTTGTAGACGCCCGAGACAAAGTACCGCTGCAGCTCGAAAGTGTTGCTGAGGCACTGCAGCGCGCTGTTCATGAAGCAGGTATTGCCGAGATTGTTCAGGCCGCGCAAGCCTCGCGTCCGGCCCGTCGCACGATCGCGCGCTGTGGCCGAGCGGGTCACCCTGCCGTCTGCCAGCGAAGAGGAGCCGGAAGCACCCAACGGCGCCATCGTCGACGATGACAGCGGGATCGGAGCCGCCGTCTTCTGCTGCTGCCCTTGCTGGAGGTTGGCAAAGAAGTCGCCCCCGGTCTGGGCAAAGATGCTCTTGTTGGTCGAGGAGGATGCGGCGGCAGCGGGGGCGGGATCCGAGAGCCACCTGCCCTGCAATTTGGTCTCAACCGCGAGCGTCAGCTCGACTTCGGTTAGGCCAAGCTCCTTGAGGCTAGCATGAGGGCGGTAGAGAAGCGCGTTGTCCTCGTGCGCATCGATGACCTCGACACCTTCATCGACGCTTCGCAGACAATCGACTGTGCCGGTCTCCACCTCGTTGGCCTCGGGCTCGGGGAGGTGCCAGAAGCGGATGCTGGCGTCCTCGAGCTCGCCGAGCGCCAACAGCTGACGCGCTTGCGCTTTGAGGTCGCTCAGCGGTTGGCTGGCCGAGATTGTGAGGATGGGGGCGCAAAGGATGGGCACCCCGTACCTCTCGGCCACCATCTTGATGAGGCGGATGCGCGGCGGGTAGAACTCGACGCTCTCCTGGCCCGGGTTGATACCTTCGACGACCTTCCTCGCAAAGACCGGGCCGTCCACGCCATACCACGACGCCAACAGCGTCCAGCCTGGCTCGGGCAGCATCTCGAAGTCGATGCCTTCGTTGATGTGGGTCTTAAGGAAGCCCTGCTGATCGGTCGAGTCTTCCTCGAGCAGCGGTCGATTATCGATCGGACCGACGCCAGTCGGAGCATCGCCGTCGTCACCATCGGCGGCTTCCTGTGCCGCGGCCGTGGACCAGCGCTTGTACCAGCTCCTCTCGATCAAGTACCACGTCTCGCCGACGACCATCGGCTGCGTCTTCATCGGTCGGATGACCTTGAGCTGTCCGGCGCCCGAGGGCCTGGAGGCAACGGCGGTGTGGCCGGGCTGAGCCGGATCGACCGATGCTTTCGAGGACGGCGGTAGCCCGTCGGTCTGCGCAGCAGCAATGGTGGCGGCGGCGGCAGTAGCAGTGGGCTCCTGCGGCCTCGCAAGGGGCTCGTCCAGGCGGAGCGACTTTCCCGTCATGAGACCCTCGATAGTCATATCGGATGCGTCCGATTTCGGGTCCGCCATAGCTACGGCGTGCAATAGCGAGGAGGGGGGGAGGACGGATTGGCTCTCGCGAAGCGGCGTGGATTGCAAAGGCGCTGCCGACGAATGCGAGATCTGCTGCTGCTGGAGCTGCTGTAGAGAGGCGTCGCCGTCGTAGTCGACGTCGCTGTTGGCCTGGGAGTGGTCTACGTCGCTGCTGTACTCGTCAATGATGGGTCTGACCTTCCTGGCTCTCTTGTAGGCGCTGGCGGGATGGTGCACGGAGAGCGAGGTGAAGGCCAAAGCGCCGATGTTTCCGGGGCTGGTGGCTGGCGAAGGTGGTGGTCTACGGCTTCCCGCTTTCGGCGAGGCGAGCGTACGGGAAGGATCGACCTTGATCTCGATGGGCTCTGCCGCGGCTGGACGGTGCGGCGGTGCGGTCGTCGACGTGGAGCTGCTCGCGGGAGCGGTGATGGAGGGTTTGGCGGAAGGAGAGGAGAGGGTGTGCAGTGTATGCTGATGGCTACCAGTGATGGTGTTTGCGTTGTCCTCTTGCGACGGAAGCATCGGCTGCTGCTGTCCTGTGGCACCTCTTGCCGCGCTGGTGAGGGAGGGTCGAGGGCAGGCGATCAGTTGAGCACGGCCGGAAGCGTGTCGAAAGAGCGAGCGAGGCAGATGGGCGTGGGTGAAAACTAAGCGGGAAAGCAAGGGCCGATGGCGCAGTCCCGGGTCAGCCGAAGGGTGGTCAGACTACGTGTTCAAGCGGCTCCAGCGGAAGCTACGGGAGAGCATCCAGCGTGCGTGTCGCTGCTAATGCTGCTAGCCTGTGCAAGGTGCAGGGCGTCGGCGCAGGGACGGACCGGTACGTTGGCCCCGGTTCGTGAAGCAGAGGAGATTGTGGTGACGATGGTGGTGGCTGTGAGCAGCTTAGCTCAAACAGCGGGAGACGTCGCGCGTCGGCACGCCTCGTCGAGCAGCAGGACGGCCATGAGACGAGGGTCTTTGATTTGATTTGATTTTTCCCTGCCGTTGGTGACGAGTAGTTTGTCGAGAGGGCGGGCAGGCAGTTGGCAGCTCGGGCAGGCCGATGACGGGGGGTTAAAATTAAAAAACAGAAAAAGCCTAGACGCACCTCGTTCGCCAGAAGAGCGGGCTCGACTGCGTCGGCGATGATGAGCAGCAAGCGACAACGACTGGTCCAGCGGCATAGCACAGCGCCACTCAGAGTACATGGGAATGTCGTGCCAAGAAGGGAAGAGGGGCTCTGCTGGGGGCAGAGACACGAGTGGAAGCGGTCTTAGCGTAGCCCGCTGGCGCCTCGTCGCCGAGTTGGATGGAGAAGTTTGAAGCGTGCATTTCCTCGACCGGAACTGAACCAGCAAGAGGGCAGGATACAATAGGATCGAAGATTGGGCGCCGGCCTATGACGATGCACTCTGCTGCTTCTTGATAGCGTGCCTCTTTTCCAGGTAGCCGCGCTTGCTTGGCGAAGAGTAGTAGACTGACGTCGGGCGCAAAGTTGGGGAAGGGAGCAGGGTAGAGTGGCGTGAAGCGCAGAGGGGAACAAGCAAGGTTAGCTGCCGGCTCGTGTCGCGCTACCGTATCGCAGACGTTGATGATCGCCCGTAGGTCGCCAGAATGGCAAGGCAAGACACTCACGAATGTCCTTCTTGCTGACGGGGTCCGCCGGTCTGGGCATCAGTTTGCCAGCAAACTTGTGCGGCTTGACGAGCGCCCTCAGGCTGAGCTTGTTGTAGTACCGACACTCGACGCTTCCGCCGAGCGCCTCGATCGCCTCGATCGCCGACTTCGAAGCGCGGTTTACGACCACATTGATGGAAGTGTCGAGGTGCTGAGAGCCTTCGCCGAGGATCTTGACGCCGTCGCGGAGACTGTGAATGCAGCGGGTCTCGTAGAGCTCCTTGGCGGTGATAGGCGCGCTCGGGTCGAGCAGGCCGCGGTCGATCCAGTGCTGGATCTTGTCGAGGTTGACAGGAACGTACTTCTGACCGTGCCTGCAAGCGGGAGAGGAGCGATGCGCGACGATACAAGCGTGAGTCAGCCGGGTAAGCCCTCACACAGCTTGGCTCGACCTGCCGACGTAGTCCCACGGTGATACTCACACATTTGTGAACCCCCTCTTGGGGAAGCGCCTTGTCAATGGCGACTGACCACCTTCAAATCCGGGGACCGGCTTCCCGTTGCCGGCGCGGGCCTTCTGACCCTTCTGACCCCTGGTCGAGGTACCACCTCTGCCGGACGACGAACCGCGACCGAGACGTTTCCTCTATCGTGGGTTGGATGGGCGAAGCGAGTCAAGAAATTGTCAGCGGCGAACACGGCGGCCAAGCTGTTTTCGGACGCCCAAGGGCCCTCTTGCGCAGACACTCACGTTCTTGGAGGGCTGCCCTGGCTTGAGGTTGCTGAGCGAGATGCTCCCTTGCGCCTCCGATGCGTAGTCTCTGCGTCCGAGCTTGGCGACGGAACGAGCGGCTGTCGACCCTGCGAGGACCGAGGTTGCCGTTGAAAGCGATGCAAAGGTGCGGAAAGAGGTCGCGGTGGTGGGACAGACCGCCAGCCGGACTGCTGCCGAAGAGGACGACGGAGGAGCGGCGAGGGCCAGTCGGGCCATGGACCGAGAGAGCGAGGCGGCCGACATGGTGTGCGGGGTGTGTATGCAGTGAGACCTAGTGAGCAATTGGCGACTTGAGCTCTAGGAGGTGCGAGCTGTCGGACGAGTCGCTGTGGCTGTCGATGTCGATGTTGATGCCTGGTGATGTGAATGAGAACGACGATTGGAGCAAGATGGTCGGGGTGATGGCAGCAAGATCTTCTTGCCGCCGCCGCCTGCGCGCCGGCCCGCCACTTATTCTCGCAGCTCGACACGGCACTCGCGCGACAGAGATGACAGGGAAGCGTGGCTGGCCGGGAAGAAAAAGCGGCCCTCGCTCCGCTGACGGCGGGTGGGCGCCTCTCTGGCTGTGGCTGTGGCTCTGGCTCTGGCTCTGGCTCTGGCTCTTTTGACTTTTGGCTGGCCGCCTTTGCGGGCTCGAGACAGCAGAGTTGGTGTGGCCTCTCCACCTTACCTCACCTCCCCTTCCTTCCCACCTTGTCCCACCCCGCCCCTCTTACCACCCCTCTCCGAGCAGGCAACAGCAGGCACCCACCAATCATGCCGACCGTCAACGTAGACAAGGAGCACTTCTACAAGGCGCTGGGCCGCACCTATACCACGCACGAGTTCGACGAGCTCTGCTTCCAGTTTGGCATCGAGCTCGACGATGACACCACAGAAGAGGTCCAGAAGGCCGGCCTCGGCGAGCGCCCACAGCTCAAGATCGATATCCCCGCAAACCGATACGACCTCCTCTGCCACGAGGGCATCTCGCAGGCGCTCAACGTCTTCCTCGGCAAGATCCCCCAGCCAAAGCTCAAGCTGGTCCAGCCGGCGGAGATGATCCAGGTCAAGCTGAGCAAGGACGTAAGTTTGCCCCTGCCTCCGCTCTCTATCCCTCTCCTCGCCTAGCTCGCTCAGCCGCGCCTCGTTGCTTGCTCTAGCAACTGCTGCTGACTCGTCCTTTTCCTGCCTCTTTCGCTCTGTGCCCCCCCAAAAGGTCTCTCGCATCCGACCCTACTTTGCCGGTGCCGTGCTGCGCGACATCAAGTTTACGCCAGAAAGCTACGCCAACTTCATTGATCTCCAGGACAAGCTCCACCAGAACCTCGCCAGGCGGAGGACGCTCGTTGCTATCGGCACCCACGATCTCGACACTATCAAGGCCCCCTTCAGCTACGAGGCGCTGCCGCCCAAGGAGATCAGGTTCGCGCCTCTCAACAAGGAGACAGAGTACGACGCCTCGCAGCTCATGGAGCTCTACGAGTCGGACAAGCACCTCAGCCGATACCTGCACATCATCCGAGACAGCCCCGTCTACCCGATCATCTACGACCAGAACCGCCAAGTGCTCTCGATGCCGCCCATCATCAACTCGAACCACTCCAAGATCACGCTCGAGACCAAGAACGTCTTCATCGACACCACCGCCACCGACGAGACCAAGCTCGGCATCGTCATCAACATCATCGTCGCCATGTTCAGCCAGTACTGCGCCGAACCCTTCACCGTCGAGCCGGTCCAGGTGATCCACGCCGACGGCACCCAGAAGGTCACGCCCGACCTCAGCGCGACACGGATGCCCGCGTCCGTCGACTACATCAACCGATGCACCGGCCTCCAGCTCAGCGCCGACGAGATGATTCAGCTACTCCAGAAGATGGGCCACGAGGCCGTCAGGTCCGCCGACCAGCCCGACCAGCTTGTCGTCGACATCCCGCCCACGCGTCCCGATATCCTGCACGAGTGCGATCTGATGGAGGACGTTGCGGTCGCCTACGGCTTCGACAACCTGCCCAAGACCTTACCTAGCACAAACACCGTCGCCGCACCGCTGCCCATCAACAAGCTGGCCGACCTCGTGCGCAAGGAGTGCGCCTACTCGGGATGGGTCGAGGTGCTCCCGCTGATCCTGGTGAGCTGACGGAGCTCGCTCCTCCGTCACACTCTTCGCGAGAAAGGACGGGGAAGATAGAATGGATGCCCGGTTGGATGAGGATCCGATGGACTGACAATTTCCCCTCTTTCGCCTTATATGTCTCCTCCGCATCGCCTTGCGTGAATAGTGCTCGCACGACGAGAACTTCGCCTTCCTCAACCGCAAGGATGACGGCAAGAGCGCCATTGTCCTCGAGAACCCCAAGACAGCCGAGTTCCAGGTGGTGCGAACGTCGCTGCTCCCCGGCCTGCTCAAGACGATCCGCGAGAACCGCAAGCATGCGCTGCCCCTCCGAACTTTTGAGGTCTCGGACATTGCCTTCAAGGACGCTACCGAGAGGGAGCGGATGTCGCGCAACCAGAGGAGGGTTGGTGCCGTATACTGCGACAAGACGGCCAGCTTCGAGGTGGTCCATGGCCTGCTGGACCGGCTAATGGCCTCGCTCGCCATCCCGCGGATCGAGAGGGGCGACAAGACCGAGTCGACCGGCTACTGGATCTCGGAGACCGAGGACAGCACCTTCTTCCCCGGACGAGCGGCGACGATCCACTTCCGACCCTCCTCCACCGCTACCGCGTCTTCAACGACGCAAGCGGTTCCGGCGGAGGAGGAGGAGAAGGACGCGTCGGCGACGTCTGCGACCAAGGATGGCTCTGCGCTGGACACGATGAAGGAGAAGCTGGGCAAGGCGCTGCACGAGGTGGGGGACAAGATTCGCGGGGCGACCGAGCGCGATGCGACCGAGACGGCAGCGGCGTCGATGGCGATGGCCGGAGGCGACCTCGAGATCGGCAAGGTCGGCGTGATCCACCCGGAGGTCCTCAAGAGCTTCGGCATCGACTACCCGTGCTCGTCGCTTGAGTTCAACCTGGAGCCTTTCCTGTAGGGTCGGATGGTTGCCTTGTCAAATAGAAGCGGTCCTGAAAGAATCCCGAAGCCAGACTGACGCAAGGCTGGGCAGTGGCCTCAACTCTACGTGTGGATGAGCACGAATGCCAAGAAGGCATGGGTATAGGTGCGTGCGTGATGCGGCAGTAGGCGGCTGTCATGGTCGACATTGAGGAGTATTTACTCTAGAGTGGTGGTCCGTGTGCCGCCGACGAAGTAGCTGCTGCTGCTGCTGCTATGGTGCCTCCGGGCGGTGTGCATCTTTTTCTCCACTTCTTTCTCTGCGAGACGTGCAAGCGGGTGTGTGGACAGTGCGTGCGCGTGTGTTGGTTTCATGTTGCTCGGAAGCTTGCGCCGCTTTCCTCCCTTCCTCGCCCTCGATCGTCCCCTCCGCCACGCTTTCGATCTCCTGTCCTGTCGAGCAGACATATTCTCTAGCCGTCGGCAGCAGGACTCGGTATCCTTTTGCCGTCCGCCGCGGGGGGACGCCATGTCGTTCCTACCTGCCTCGCTCAATCCGTACGCCTCAACCTCGGCCGCCACCTCCTCGTCGCCGTCGTCTCCCGCCTACAAACCCGCATCGCTCGCCTACTTCACCATCTTCGCACCAGCGCTGCGTCCATCTGGTGCAGGTTCCGAGGATGCTGCCGCCGATGCGGCCCAGATCCTCTTCTACACCTCGCGAGAACGCGCCGTCTCGCAGGATCGCATGCTCCGCCAGATCGGGATCGCAAAGGGCCTTGTCGAGTTTGGCGCCATGGTCACCGACAAGAGCCATCGAAGCGACGGCGATAAGCGGCAACGCATCGCCTCATCGTCCAAGACCGCTCGCTGCTGGAACATTCACTCAAGCAAGCGCCGGCTCGTGCTGGTCGAGGTCCAGCAGGGCCTCTGGATTCACGCCAGCATAGATCTGCCCAGCACCGCCCGCACATTGACGCCATCCGCCAATAGCCCTGCAGATGCCGCCGCTGCTGTTTCCGCTGCAGCTTCCACAAGACCCCAGAAAGAGTCGCGCGACTACCACGACGCCTGGCTGTCGGACGAGTGGATCGAGGAGTACATCCTCTGCGCCTGGAGGGACTGGCGCTTGCTTAACGGCCCACTCGCCCGTATGCTGAAAGACGATGGAGGGCGAAGGATGCTCGAGCGGGCGCTTGAGCGGTACTTTTCCGTTTGGACGTGGAGCTGGAACCTGGAATCATCAGTGCAGGCCTCTGCGAGCGAGATTCAAGAGCTCGGCCAGAGCATCTTCACCGAGGCGCTCGGAGGCATCTCGATGGTGCCTAGCGCTCCGCGGTCGAAGCTGGCCCGGCTGATGAAAGGCTTCGCCGAGAAGCACTTCGATGGCGTTGCCATCCAGACGTGGGGAGGCAGAGACGAGGTGCAGCAGGAGGGGACGGAGCTGCCAACGCAGCAGCAGCAACAGCGGCAAAGGGAGCTCGTGGTGCTATCAGACACCTTGGTCCTCTGGCCGCCGACCGATGCGGGCTGCTTCGACGAAGATGCCTCAGCCGGGACCTCCGAGGTAGCTGATGCACAAGGGTCGCTGCCGTGCTTCCTCGACGCCAGCGATCGAGTGGACATCCTGAAACGGGTCATCAGCCACCTGACCGGACTGGAGCGAGAACGAGCTCTAATCCGCGCCGCCGCCGCGGCCGGCGTCAGTGACAGCAAGCGCAAGAGCGTCACTGGAGCTGTCCGCGAAAAAAGCAGCAGGAGCCGGCAGTCGACGGCCACGGCGCTCAAGATCCGGACGGCCTCATCGCCCAAGACCAAGGGCCGGGGCAAGGCTGATAGCAAGAGGGACGACGAGAACGCCGGCAGCACGCCCTCGTCGCTCCACGACGCCGGGAAGTGGTCAGCTTGGGGAGGGATGTGTGCCACCATCGGCAAAGGCCTCATCTTCAAGGGAGCCGACACAGTTTCGGCGTCGGATCGAAGCGCCCCGTCAGAGCCTGCAAGTCCCAAGCAGCTTCCCGTGGCAAAGGATGCAGTCGCCCTCGCCGCCGGAACCGACAAGCCGTCAACCGCCAAGGCCAAGTCACGGCTATCATCGGCTCCGGTCGCCGCTGCCACCGGTGCTGAGAACGGCCCTAGTATGGCCGGACAGGAAGCGTCTGCGGTGGACGCGGTCAAGGACGCCGCGCCGGTCAGCGTCAACGAGACCGATCGGAGCGAGGCGAAAGAGGCTTTCGGGCCGTTTCAGGCGCTGCATCAGCGTCTGGCGGATGCCATGCCCATTCAGGATGCGGGCAAGATGTGGACCGGCGCCGAGAATGCCTGGAAAGGGCTAGGCGCCTCGCTCGGGCTGGGGACAAGCGCCTCCAGCGCCAACGACGCCACAATCGAGAAAGCTCAGAAGAAGGGCCAAGGTGGACTGGCAGCAGATCCGGAAGATACAAACCTGGCACCGCACACAGCGGCTCAGGTAAATGACCCGATCGACCCTTGGGCCCCGGCCCCGGTTAGCAGCAATCACGCTACTGCCGTCAGCGACGCCGAGGTCAGCTGCGACCGGCGGGAATCGCTCACACAGTCCGAGGTCGACATCGCCGAGCTGGCCGAAGCCCTCGACGAAGGCGGCTTGAGCCTCCGACCCAAAACGGCGACGAGGGAGCCCAGCACCGCCACAGTTCGCGCCCGCGACTTTGGGACCGCCGAGGCCAGCGGCGACGCGGATGTGTCGTTCACCTCGATTGACGACGTCTTCCAGCCGAGTGCTGCAGCTGACGACGATGCAGCGGCCGCTGTCGGAGAAGAGAGCGACCGATCCGTGGATCTCACCAGGTCGTCTTCCACCTCTACCACCGAATCGTCGTCCAAGGCGTTTCCATCGATCTCGGTTACCTCGGCGGCTTGGTACTCCTCCAAGCCTTCGAAGGCGAAGGTAGCGCCAGCCGCAGCGAAGACTTCGACTGCGTCCGTCGAGACTGGCTCCAGAAGTGGCCCTGCCGAAGCGGTAGATCGGGGGGAAAGGCCAGGAAAGACGCCTTCTGTTCGATCCGAAGGCACAGAAGTGTCGCTCGGCATAGCACCACCTTCGGAAGCCCCGTCCGAGACGTGGATACCAGCTGAGAGGGAGAAGCTCGCGTCGATCCACCACGACTTTGAGCTCGATGGGTGGGGCGATGAAGTGCCGTCGCCTTTCCAGTCTTTTCGATGTTTCCTCAAGGGCAGCGACGGGCCGCTGTCTGCCAACCTAATAGGAAGCGCGGCTATCGCGGAGACGGAAGGACGAAAGGACAGCGTTGATGGCGTTGACGGCGTCGACGTCGACGGCCTTGTAGAGCTGCAGGTCTCTTTCACCAGCGTAAGTGTTTGGTCCCATTGTGTCTCGCACCGTTCAGTTCTGGTGACTTTCGCTGACTTCAACGCTCGACCACGACGGCCTATGCCGTGCCCCTGCAGCGGAGACTGCTGACGATCATCTTGATCGATCGGCTAGACCCGAGTCAGCAGCGGCACGGCTCGACGGTCTCGTTCTCGTCGTCCTCTTCGTCCAGAAGCGGACTGACCGGCCATCTCGATGTCGACTCGCTCCTCTCGCCCGCCTGGGAGGTGCTTCGGCGTGCCCAGCGGATGCTCAACGACCATGAGCGCGCGCAAAAGGCCAAAGTGTCGGGAGAAGACGAACGACCTTCGCGCTTCCTACATCTCGACGGCCCGACGCTGACGCTACACAATCGGCTCCACGACGAGACGGCGCAGAAGCTGGAAGAGGGAAGTGAGGCGTGTGCGCTTGGACACTGTCTGGCGGCCAAGTCAGTCATCGAGAGGTGAGTGGAAGGTTTGATGCGGTCGTCGTTGGTGCTGCACGTTGACGATTGAGAAGTTTGAACATCTTTACTGACCTGCTGTCCCTGCTGTCCGTCCCATCGACGCCTGGGACCACTCAGGCACGGCGTACGAGAGACGTTTGCACGATCGAACAACGGCAAGACCTGGGTAGCCAGTCGGGTCGGCCAAGCCGCCTCGTCCTCCACAGCGACCTCGACACTGCAGGCGAGAGGAGAGATGACGGCCTCGAGCGCTAGCGGGAGCTGGAACGCGACCTACATGCTGATAGGCGGTCGGAGCGTTAGCATCGTCGACTGCGACAATGAGCTGAGGAGGGTGGCCAACGAGTTCCCCAGCTTCGGCATCTAGTCGGACTCGAAGAGGTGGTTGCGATGCAGTGGCTCTACGCCGATGTAGGGTCAGTGAGGATACATATCGGGCAGGTACGGCGGGGGAAACGGCCAGGAGCGGAAACGGACCAAACGGACTGACCCACTCGTGTCGCCGCCCGGGTAGCACCAGGAGAAAGAAGAAAAAACGCTCGCTTGAGCCTTCGCTTGTCGTGTGTGGTTCGGGAAGGCGCGTCCTACTGTATTACAGGGCGCTGAGGAAAAGCGGCGAAGATGCCGGTCAGCCCTCTCGCGGACCCCTTGGGACCTGTCTGAGGATTCATTTGTTTTCCAACGCTCATGATTCGCACGATTCCATCCTCCCTCGCCGGCCGTCATCGTGTCGAGTAGGGTACAGTAACCAACGTCAACTTCGTCAGCCAGCACCAGCAAGTGGACTAATCTGAGGACGAGCGCCGGCGACAGCAAGAGAGGGAACAAAAGGTTGGGAGGTGCAAGATCGTATGACTCGACAGCTTGGCCAGCGTCTTGAGCGTCCGTCTGGCACGACGAGAACAAGCAACGAAGAGCTCCGTAGAGCAAGGCGGCGTAACGTCCGGCGTGGCGAGTGATGGCGGTTACCATAAGAGGCAGGTGGCGTTGGGCGGGTGCGCGAGGGTGCGCGCTCGTTGGAGCGCCCCGCCCCCTCCACGCTCGTCGCCGCCTGCCTTATTGCGACGGATGCCTCTGGGCAGGGCGCGAGGGGCACCGACCAAACTCTGCGCCGGGCCAGCCGGCCCACTCTCCTGCCTCCAAAGGTAATTTCTCCAAGGGTCGATGCAGAGAGCCGTGTCGGAACCTACCTACATATCAGGCGTCGGCCTGCCTTTCAGCGGCAGAAGGAGCGCGCTGCGTCGAGGGGCACGCGGGGAGACCTGTGTCAAGGAAGCCGCCGACACCCGCTCGCTCTCGTTTTATTTTTTTGGACTTATTGGCCCGCGCTCGTACGCTGCCGGCGTATCGGAAGCTGGGCCGGTGGCCCCCCACCCCACCCTCGCCGCTTTCATCTCTTTGTCCCTCTCAGCTCAGCCAAGGAAGCACCTCGCAGGGCCACCAGGCTGCCTCGCTACATACACTCTGAGGTCCTCCCTTCCGTCTCCTCCCTCTTCGCCTCTCCTCACCACCACCACCCACACTCTCGTTTCAGCCTCGCCACGACTCCGGTCGACCCCCCTGTTCCCTCGTCATCTCTGGCCCTCGGCGGACCCCTCAGCGCCTCCCCCTCTCCCAGCAACGGTGTAGCCGCCTTCCCTCTTCTTCCACGGCCCTCTGCTGAGCGCAATCTTGCCTCCGCCGCCGCCTCCACTGTCTTTGACGCCCTTGCAACGTAACTCACGCCTCATATTTCCGCACCGGGATGTCGCCCCTCAGCGCATCGCTCGTGGCTCGTTCACGGCTGGCAGCCCCCGGCGCATCGCGAGGCTTCTGCTCGGCCGTCGCTTCCAGCTCCAGGGTGGTCGTCGCTCAGCCCGCCAGGACGAGCGCCGCATTCTCGCCCCGGAGCAAGCTTCCCTCGTCCCTCCGCCTCCTCGCCACCCAGAGCTCCACCGAAAACGCTCCGGAGCTGGGCTCCACACACGTCGCCAAGTCGCTCTTTGCTCCTCTAGACACATTTGAGCCGAGGCACCTCGGACCTCGAGCCAAGGACCTCGAAAAGATGCTCGGCTCGATTGGTTACAGCAACATGGAGGATTTTATCGCAGACACGGTGCCCCAGCCGGTCCGCCTTAAGGAGGACGCTGCGCACTCGGAGTCGATCAAGCCTCTCGCGGAGAGCGAGCTCGCGAGGCGCGGCGAGGAGATTGCCAAGATGAACAAGCCCTTCAAGAGTCTCATCGGAATGGGCTACCAGAACACCCTCGTCCCGCCCGTCATCCTCCGGAACGTCCTCGAAAACCCGGCATGGTACACCAGCTATACCCCGTACCAGCCCGAGATCTCGCAGGGCCGCCTGGAGTCCCTCATCAACTACCAGACCATGGTCAAGTCGCTCACCGGGCTCGACATCGCCAACGCCTCGCTCCTCGACGAAGGTACCGCCGCCGCCGAGGCCATGATCCTCGCCTATGGTCAGACTCGCAGCAAGCGCAAGACGTTCCTCGTCGACCGAGGCGTCCTGCCCCAGACGCTCGCGGTGCTGCGCCAGAGGGCAAAGGGCTTCAACATCAAGGTCGTTCAGACCGACCTACGCACCCCCGATGGCCACCGACTTCCACCGGCCGAGCAGGTGCCCCGCGACGACATCATCGGCGTCCTGGTGCAGTACCCTGACGTCGACGGCCGCATCACCGACTGGGAGGGGCTGGCAAAGGAAGTCAAGTCGTTCGGAGGCATGGTCATCGCGGCGACCGATCTCCTTGCGTTGACGATGCTCAAGCCGCCGGGCGAGTGGGGCGCTGACATCGCCCTCGGGAATGCGGCGCGCTTCGGTGTCCCGCCCGGCTACGGCGGACCCCACGCCGCCTTCTTTACGGTGACCGATTCGATCAAGAGGAAGATCCCAGGACGTCTGGTCGGTCTCAGCAAGGATGCCCGCGGCCAGCCTGCCTACCGCCTGGCCCTCCAGACCCGGGAGCAGCACATCCGACGCGAGAAGGCCACCTCCAACATCTGCACGGCTCAGGCCCTGCTTGCCAACATGAGTGCCATGTACGCCGTCTACCACGGCCCCGACGGCCTCCGCCGGATCGCCGCTAAGATCCATGGCCTGACGCGCCTCCTCAAGCACGAGCTAACCGAGCTCGGTGTCCGCGTCATCAACCGCGACGGCGCATTTTTCGACACGCTGACCATCGACCTGGCAAAGGCCGGCGTTGGGGCGGTCCGCGTGCACCAGGAGGCCAAGCAGGCCGGCATCAACCTGCGACGCATCTCGGACACGCGCGTCGGCATCACACTTGACGAGACCGTCTCGGTCGAGGAGCTGACCGACGTCCTCAACATCTTTGCCTACGCGCTCAAGCACACCAAGACCGGCGAAGTCCCCTACAAGCCCGAGGACCTGATCAGCCGAGCACACAGCCTCGGCTTCGACTCGTCGTCGGTCGACACGCTTACCCTCTCGACGCCCAACAAGGTCCAGCCCGCCAACGCCGCCGAGTCCGAGGCGCAGCAGAAGGACCTGCCGCCGGTGCCTAACTTTGACCGAGCCTCCAAGTTCCTCACCCAGCCTGTCTTCTCGACCTACCGCTCCGAGACGCAGATGCTGCGCTACATCCACTCGCTCCAGGCCAAGGACCTGTCGCTCGTCCACGCCATGATCCCGCTTGGCTCGTGCACGATGAAGCTCAACTCGACCTCGAGCATGATGCTGCTGTCGAAGCCCGAGTTCGGCTCGATCCACCCCTTTGCGCCCGAGGAGCAAGCGCAGGGCTACGATGTGCTGATCCGCGAGCTGGAGCGCGACTTATGCACGCTGACCGGCTTCCCCGCCGTCTCGCTGCAGCCCAACTCGGGCGCCCAGGGCGAATTTGCCGGCCTCTCGGTGATCCGGGCTTACCTCGAGAGCAAGGGCGAGGGCAAGCGCGACGTCTGCCTGATCCCCACTTCGGCCCACGGCACCAACCCGGCCTCGGCCATCATGGCTGGCATGCGTGTCGTCGCCGTCAAGACCAAGGCCGACGGAGCCATCGACCTCGACGACCTCCGCGCCAAGGCCGAGAAGCACAAGCACGAGCTGGCCGCCACCATGATCACCGAGCCTGCCACCACCGGTTGCTACTTTTCCGGCATCCAAGAGGCCTTCAACATCGTCCACAGCAACGGCGGACAGGTCTACCTCGACGGCGCTAACCTCCAGGCGCAGGTGGCCCTGACCAACCCGGCCATCATGGGCGCCGATGTGACCCACCTCAACCTCCACAAGACCTTTAGCATCCCGCACGGAGGCGGAGGCCCCGGCGTCGGGCCTATCTGCGTCGCCGAGCACCTGGCACCCTTCCTGCCTGGCCACCCGCTCGCCTCGACCGGCGGCGAGCAGGCCATCGATCCCATCTCGGCCGCCCCCTGGGGCTCGGCGTCGATCCTGACGATCGCCTGGGCCTACATCAAGATGCTTGGCTGGGACGGCCTCCGCAAGTCGACCGAGACGGCGCTCCTCTCGGCCAACTACGTCGCCCACCGCCTCAAGGACCACTACAAACTCAAGTACACTGGCGACCAGGGCCGCGTGGCGCACGAGCTGCTGATTGACGTGGCCGAGTTCCAGGACCTGGGCCTCAATGTGATGGACTTTGCCAAGCGCCTGATCGACTACGGCTTCCACCCGCCGACGTGCTCGTGGCCCATCTCGACTGGCCTGCTGATCGAGATCACCGAGAGCGAGAGCCTCGATGAGATTGAGAGGCTGATTGATGCGTTCATCGCGATCCGCCACGAAGTCGAGGAGATCCGCCAGGGTAAGGCCAGCAAGGAGGGCAACGTCCTCAAGCACGCGCCCCACACCATCGACGTCCTGACGCGCGAGTGGACGCGCGAGTACAGCAGGGAGAAGGCCGTTTACCCCGTTGCCGGGCTCAGGCAGAACAAGTTCTGGCCCAGTGTCGCAAGGATCGACGACGCCCACGGCGACAGGGTCCTCGTCTGCGAGTGCGGCGACGTCGAGCAGTACGCCGAGTAGTCGACGGTCTCTCATCCCCGCACTCCTTCGGCTTATTCCGCTTATCACCCCGTGATTGACCAAAAGGTTCCTCCGCTTGTTTCTTTGATCCAGCAGTTTTTTTTTCCCTTCCCAGTCTCCGTCACGTCATTGTCCTTGTTTCCTGCCCATGTCTAATCATCTCCCTCGTCACCCCGTCCGCTCAACACACCACCCAGCATGTCAAGTTACCATTCAACTGTACTTTTGCCCCCCCCCCCTGCCCGCCCCAATCCACTCTCTCATCTATCTACACATAAGCCATGAACAATGCAATCACGCATATCACTCAAACCACTTCAACGTGGTGTCTCTATAATATCGACTTGTGCCCTGGCATAGAGAGCACTATGAAAATGCCGGATGCGATGGGCATAGGTGGAGAGTAGGCTCGCTCGCTCGCTCAACGTGATCCCGCTCTCCTCGCTGATCTGCAGTGCCGATCGAAGGCGGCCAGGCGCTGAGTCGGCCCAGGCCCGACCGATATGATTTGATTGATTCAACTCACTGCTGATCCCGCCCGATCTGGCCGCCATCGCCGCCCGTGCGTTGGACCCTGTGCACAGCCACGCGCTCAGCATCAGAAAAGACGACAGCGCCCGCCGAATGCCGAACACCGCGACTCGACCCCACGAGCGAGCCCTTCGACCACCACGAGCCCATCTAGACCCTGTCATCCTCTTCTCGTCCCGGCACCATCCTCCCAGCTCAGAACATATAACAGCATCATCCTTGCAAACGAGTCCGCCAACGAGGGAGAGAATTTGCCGCCAGCAAGGTCGACGGCCATGCGCATCCCATTGCTGCCACTTTGAGGCTCAGGGACGGCCTAGCAACACGGCCGACGGCGCAACGAAACGCTCCTCTACCGTCTGAGCGGAGACAAAGTTTGGCGCCCCATGACCAGCAGAAGCGAGGCTCCAACTCGAGATGTCGAACGAAGCTTCTGATGCTGCTGCGCAGATCTCTAAGGCTAGAAAGAGTTCAAGCAGGTCATTGCCAAGGACTGGATCATAGGCACGGCGAGAAGCCTCGTCAACGGTGCAGGGCGAGACGGCGGCTCTGTGCCACGGTACAGCGAGCAAGCGCGCTTCTCGTCGGCCGCCTCGATACCGAGCAGGGCGGTGTCGTCCTACTCCGGGGTTGATGGTATTATCATTGTTCCTACGAAATGCCCGTCCGTAGGTACCTTTGTTGCGGCGGCGGCGGATGGAAGCCAAACCGCCTTAATAAGACGGCGGCGTGCTAAAAGCGAAGGAGCGAGGGACCATGACGCGAACACGTCACGCGAGCCCCAGGTGGGCGTCGGACGCCCTATGTGCAGGGACGCCAAAGAGCAAGACACGCCACCATGCAAGGCGAATGTGATGAAATGTCGAAGGACGTACATACGTGGCGTGCTGCTATTGCTCCTGCGCCACGGCAAGCGAGTGACGGATGCACGAGCGCAAGGACAGGACCAGCACCCGTCCTTTTCACGTGTGCGGATGTGGACAGGGAGCCCACGGTGGCGAAGACGAAGGAGCACCTCATCTTCCATGAAACTGGCGAGCCACTGCATGAAGGCGCAGGGTACCTTTGTACAGCAGACGAGAAATCGCGGACGGTGACGAGCATGGGCTGTTAAACAGGGTACTTAGCAGACTCTATACTTAAGTTAGCTGGCTCGCGATGAGACGATCATTTTTGCTTAGCAGGAGCGCTGGGCGATTTGGCTGCGTGGGGGTAAACAGGGTGTAACGACGGGGGGCGCTGGGCGGGCGGCGTTTTCGCTGAGCGCGCGAGTGAGGGCCACGACAGAAAAAGGTTGCTACGCGCTACTGCAGGCGTCCGGGGATTTCTGTTGGATTTTCTCCTCTTTTTATTTTTATTTTCTGTTTCTGACATGTCCTGTCAGCTTCCGAACCACGGGCATCGCCCACGCACGGCGATGGCGCCATCGTCGCGCACGGCCGTGCCAAGACTCTCGACGAATCACCTTGCCCATAGGTACCGCCAAACGACATCAAACCCCACGATGCCACCGAGGGCAGCACGCTCGTGGCTTTGCCATGCAGCCCACGAGCCCTGTACTGTAGTTGAGTTAGGAGCAAGAGGACTTGGCGTCGGTGGCGTGCTCGTGGTTCCACCGACCCCACCTCATCCTCGCCCCGGTCATGGGGGGGATTGCGCCATCGTCGTCCATTCATATCCTCGCCATCCATCCCCATCGTCCTCGCCGAGGATTCGCCTCCCCCTCGCTACGGTCATGAACCGTAGCCGACCATGGCCTCGAGCAGGGAGGCTCATCCAAGGATCTTCAAATATATACAGGCGGTCGCCTCCATTTTCTGTCTATCCGGCTCACGCCTGCCATCCTTCTCCGTGCTGACAACGTCGACCCACCTCTGCAGCTCGTGTCTCTCCATATACCCCGCCCTCTCCCATTCCCGCCCAGGCCCGACGTGGTCCCAAAGGTACCCAGCCACCACCCTTATGACGGTCGACCAGGAATGCTCCCTCTCGCCCTCGGATGCCTCGCAGAAGTCGCTGTCCGACTCGCCGGGACGTCTGAACAAGGCACCCGACGCCGAGGACTCGCGCCACAACGAAAATGACGCCGGCGCCGCCGACCAGGGCCAGCTCCCACAGGGGAGGCAGCTCGGGCTCGTCTCGGCAAGCTTCCTCATCGTCAACCGGATCGTCGGTACAGGTGTCTTTGCCACCACATCGACCATCCTCGAGCAGAGCGGCTCCGTAGGGATGAGCCTCATCTACTGGGCCATCGGCGCCGTCATTGCCATGACGGGATACATGGTCTACGCAGAACTCGCCTCAGTCATGCCTCAGAATGGTGGCGAGCTCAACTATATCGAACGCCTCTATCGGAAACCAAAGTACCTAGTCGCCAGCATGTACGCCGCCCAGGCGCTGCTCCTCGGCCAAGCCGCCAGCAACTCGTATGTCGCCGGCCGATACCTGCTCATCGCTGGAGGCGCGAGCACCGAGTGGGGCGCTCGCGGAATTGGCGCGGGCGTCCTCGTCCTAGCCCTCATCGTGCACGGAACTATGATCAGGTGGGGATTGCGCTTCCAGAACGCAGTCGGCCTGCTCAAGCTCGTCGTCCTGGTGTTCATCGCGTTCTCAGGGTTCGCCACCCTGGCCGGCCACACAAAGATCCAGCCGCCACCCCGCAACTTTGACAACGCGTTCGCCGGGACCCGATCTGACGTCTACGGCACAGTCTCGTGCATCTACAACGCAGTCTGGTCCTACGTCGGTGAGTTGAGAACTGCCGCTGTCGCGACTACGAATGGCAGATTCTACACTCCCTGGCCCAGCTGCTGACCGCTCTACCCAACTTTTTGCTTTTCCCTGGCGCCGCAGGCTTCAGCAACATCTTCTACGCGATGAGCGAGGTCAAGCGCCCCATCAGGACCATGAAGATCGCCGGTCCCCTTGCCATCACCACCGTCGCGGTCCTGTATATCCTCACACAGATCGCCTACTTTGCCGCCGTCCCGCGGCAGGAGATCCTCGACTCGACCCAGGTCATCGCCGCGCTCTTCTTCCGCAACATGTTCGGCCGCAAGTCGGAGCAGGCGCTCAATGTGCTCGTCGCTCTGTCCGCTATTGCGAACGTCTTTTCTGTCGTCTTTTCGCAGGGGCGTCTAGTCCAGGCGCTTGGACGGGATGGGCTGGTCCCCCTCGGCATGGTGTTGGCCAGCAACCGACCGGCCAAGGCGCCACTGGCGGGAGTTAGCTGGCACGTTTTGGTCACACTCATCATACTGCTGGCGCCGCCGGCTGGAGACGCCTACGACTTT
The DNA here is from genome assembly GCA_900291925.1 of Thecaphora thlaspeos. NCBI lineage: Eukaryota > Fungi > Basidiomycota > Ustilaginomycetes > Urocystidales > Glomosporiaceae > Thecaphora > Thecaphora thlaspeos. The sequence goes on along the minus strand of UWYS01000004.1, from coordinate 279,726 downwards.
GTGCTCAACCTCTCGTCATACCCGTTAAACGTCGTCAACGCCGCCGTCGCCTTTGGACTGCTGGGCGCCTATCTCCCGACTAAGTACCGACCCGCCTGGGCCAAGGATTGGACGCCACCGTTCCGCGCCTCGTCGCCCGTCGTGCTCTTCTTTACGCTGGTGTCGTTCTTCCTCGTCGCGGCACCGTGGATCCCGCCAAAGCAGGCCAGCGACTCGGTCTACAGCTCGATGTGGTACGGCATGGCCCCGGCCGTGTCGATCGGCATCTTTGCACTCGGCGCCGCCTACTGGGCACTGACGTACCACGTCCTTCCCCACATCGGCGGATACACGCTCAAGGAGAGCGACGGTGTCCTCTCTGACGACACGCCGATCCGCTTCTTTGTCAAGCACCGCAGCTAGTCGCTGTCCCGATACTTGTAACGATCAAACAAAACCGAAAGGGAACAATGGATGAGATGGGCGGGTCTTCTCTTTGTCACGACTTTGTACGATGCATCAATGATAACCCTTCACCGGGGCCAAAAGAGGATATGAGCGACCGGAACATGTACGAGCAACTTAACCCCGTCGCTTTCCTCGCTGGTGGCGGGACTCCGTCATCCAAGCCACCCTGGGGATGTTTGAGGTCCGCTCCGAGGAAGCCTCGCCCCTGGATCATCTGCCTCCATCCCTGAGCCCTTGCTGAATGGCCAAGTACAGCGCAAGAAGTCGTTCGCACCTTGAATCGTGTCGATCCTCTCTCTTCCTCTGTCAGAGCGAATCTCGGAGCTTCCTTGGTACAGCGGTGTCCTTATTCCTGCGTTGCTTGAGTGGTGGGTATGCAGCTCGCCATGCCAGCTCGAGCGGAGGGTAGCGGTGAGCAGACGCGCAATGACTCGACCTGTCATCAGAGTTGGCCCGTCCGGCGGCGGAAGGCGATTTCGCAAAGACGGCCGAGGATTCGACGCGACGCGGCCAATATTGACGTTCAAATCTCAGTCGGCCTGCTGCTGTATCTAAGTTACCAGATAACAGGCAGGCGCTGCTATCTCGCTACCACGTAGGGATGCGCAACTTGGCGGGCGAAACTCGGCGGGACTATGCATCATGTACTTTGACTGATAAGAAGAACGGCCACTCTGGTTATCTCTCCTCGTCCTGCGGCCCCCTCGCCCCCCGGCCAAACCTTCGCGAGGCCTGTGTAGCTCCCTCGCCGCTTTGACTGGTGTCCTTCTCCCATACATATACATGAACAGCCGACGAACATCGCAGCCGAAGTCTGTGCCCGCCCCCTTCGACCACTCTGCCCAATTTCTCTCCAAGATCCTCACTACGTACGACGCCGGCGACCATAATGTCACTCAAAGAGGACCAGATCGACACAGACATGCCTGCTTACGACGGCGCACTAGATGCCAAGCCACACGCTCTTCTGGTTGTACCCCTCGACGATCAACAGGCGGAGGAAGAGTTCCACATCGACCCTGAATTCGAGAAGCGGCTGGTGCGAAAGATCGACCTGCACATCTTGCCGTGAATCTGCGTGGTACGTACCTTGAGCCCGGGCTCGCGCGCGGACGAAGCGAGCTCGGAGCGGGCTTCACCTCTTGATCCACTGAACCTAACACGGCCCTGCTCCACCGTCTCTACCCTGACAAACAGTCATATCTCTGGAACTACATCGACCGTGCAAACCTCGGCAACGCCAAGACGCTAAACAGCGACGTCCCCGGCGCGTCGCTCTCTTCTTCGTCCCGTACGTGCTGATGAAGGCACCGTCCAACTTTCTCCTGAAAAAGTACACGCCGTCAAAGTGGATTGACGCGCATCATGGTCAGCTGGTGCATCATCACGGCCTGTCAGGCTGCCGTTGTCAACTACGAAGGGCTCGTCGCCTGCCGCATCTTCATGGGCCTGGTCGAGGCTGGATTCTTCCCAGGCTGCATCTACTACCTCACCTTCTGGTACAAGCCGCAAGAGCGAGCGCAGCGGATGGCCGTCTTTGCCGCCTCGGTGGCCGTCTCGGGTGCCTTTAGCGGGCTGTTGGCTACGGGCATCTCCTCTCTCAACGGCAAAGGCGGTCTTTTCGGCTGGCAATGGCTCTTCGTCCTCGAGGCGATCCCCGCTATCGTCACGGGCGTCTTGGTTTTCTTCTGGATGCCCGACTACCCCGTCCACGGCTAGGTTCCTCTCGGAGGAACGCGACGTTGCGACGCGTCGTCTCGGGTGACATGCGCCAAAGGGGTCCGACAAGACGGTCGACTGGTCGGAACTGCGCCAGACGCTGGGCAACCTCGACTTTTGGTTGTTCGCCATCGCCTACTTCTGCATGACGAATTCGCTCAACGCCGTCGGCTTCTTCCTGCCCAGCCTCGTCAGCAGCTTCGCCTCGGCTTTGAAGGGTAGCGCAGCCAGGCTTTGATGGTGCCGCCCAATGTCTTTGGCGCCCTCGTCATCGTCGCCAACGCCGTCTGGTCCGACCGACGCAACGAATGCTGCCTCCACGCCCTGGACGGTCTGCTTCTCATCGGCATCGGGTACATCCTGCTCGCAGCCACTTCCACCGTGGGGCCGCGCATGGTCGGCGTCTTTTTCATCGCCTCGACAAACGCCGCCGTCATTCCCTTCCTGGCTTTCCGCCTTTCCACCGTCAGCGGCAGCACGGTCACCGCCGTCGCGTCCGGCGCCACCATCGCCTTTGCCAACATCGGCGGCGTCACGGCGCCCTACCTGTTCAAATCAGACGAGGCCCCTCTCTATTATACGGCCAACTACGTCATCTTTGGCATCCAGGTCCTCGCCGGCCTCATCATCCTCCTGCTGTGGTACAGGCTCGGCAGCTCCGCCCTCTACAAAATCAAGAGCGGCGGGCGGATCGTACAGCAAGATCACGAGGCAGTGGGCGACGCGGAAGAGAGCACCAACGCCAAGGCGGGCAAGGCCAGCACCGACTTGTAACGCGCTCAATCTAACATCGCCACACCTTTGCCCACTCCCTTACTGGGACCATGACCACGACGGCTTATACCCCTTATTTGAGTGGGAGCGTCAATGCCTGGCTGTCGATGTTTGCTCCGCCCCGCCATAACCCTAACCCTTATCTTACAGAAGCTAACTAAATAATCAGAGTGAAAAAGAAAGCCTAAACGAAATCTTCGATGTAGAAAAGGCTCCTACGGGAATTGAACCCGCGACCTACAGGATACAATACCAGGCCGAACTAAACCAAGTTTCATCGGGACCTGTCGCTCTACTACTGAGCTAAGAAGCCTAAACATAACAGAGTTGCTGATTTAACTATATATATATATATATCAAGCTACAAATTGACCATCGCACTCGTTGAATTCATTGAAGCCTCGGCCCATGCCGATGGCTAAGCTCGGCCTGAGCTGGCCAGACGGTGTGACGGCAGCATCGCGGCGCACCCGACGCGGCCGCGGCCGCCTTTGCTTGACTCCTCTATCTCTCCACATCCACCCTCCCGTCCTCTCCCCTCGCCACCACCCACCACCCACCATCCCATCCCCCCGCCTCCACCGCGCACTCGTCCATCAAGCCCCCATCCACATCCGCACCCACATCTCACCACGGTGCCCTCCTCTAGGATCGACCGCAATTTCTCTCGGCGAGGCGGGAAACAAAGCCCCTCACATCCACATACCCCAGCTCCCCGCCCCGCCACCCCTCCCGGCCGGTCCACAGCCCCACCATGGCCATATCAAAAAGGGCAGGCGCCAAAAAGGGCGCCGCAAAGGCCCCGCCACCCTCAAGAATGGCCGCCGGTGCCGCCTCAAAGGGCGGCGTCGCAAAGGCTGACTGGAGGGAAGGCTTCAAAAAGCCACAGGCAGGCGTATCCGACATGACGCTCCTCTCAAAGGTGTCAAACGAAGAGATCAACTCCAACCTACAAAAGCGCTTCCAAAACGCAGAGATCTACGTGAGTGCAGCAGCGACCGGCCTCGGCAGCCCTCGCAGGCCTCGTTGCTGACAGGCCTCGCCTCATCATGACCCTCCTGCCTATCCGCCCGCCCGTTAGACCTACATCGGCAATGTGCTCATCTCGGTCAACCCGTTCAGAGATCTCGGCATCTACACCAACGACATCCTCCAATCCTACCGCGGCAAGAACCGTCTCGAAATGACGCCCCACGTCTACGCCATCGCAGAGGGCGCCTACTACAACATGAGCGCCTACAAGGAGAACCAGTGCGTCATCATCTCGGGCGAGTCCGGCGCCGGAAAGACCGAGGCGGCAAAGCGCATCATGCAGTACATCGCCTCTGTCAGCGGCAGCGGTGGCAGCGGGATCCAGGACATCAAGGACATGGTGCTCGCCACCAACCCGCTCCTCGAGAGCTTCGGCTGCGCAAAGACGCTCCGCAACAACAACTCGTCGCGCCACGGCAAGTACCTCGAAATCATGTTCAACCCGCAGGGCGAGCCCGTCGGCGCCAGCATTACAAACTACCTTCTCGAAAAAAATCGCGTCGTCCAGCAGATCCGCGATGAGCGCAACTTCCACATCTTCTACCAATTCACAAAGTCGGCTTCACCCGCCCATCGCGACGCGTACGGCATCCAGGGGCCCAAGGCCTACGCCTACACCGCCAACAGCCAGTGTCTCGATGTCGATGGCATCGACGACAGCGCCGACTATCGCGAGACGCTCGCCGCCATGAACACCATCGGCCTCACCGCAGACGAGCAGGACAACATCTTCCGCATGATTGCCGCCATTCTGTGGATCGGTAACGTCCAGTACGTCGAGAACGCCGAGGGCAACGCAGAGATCTCGGATCCGGCTGTCCCTGACTTTGTCGCCTACCTGCTCGAGGTCGACGCTGGCAACGTCACAAAGGCCCTAACGCAGCGGATCATGGAGACTCAACGTGGCGGACGCCGAGGCTCGGTCTACGAGGTTCCCCTCAATCCGGCCCAGGCGGCGTCGACCCGCGACGCGCTCGCCAAGGCCATCTACAACAATATGTTCGACTGGATCGTCGAGCGGATCAACCAGTCGATGCGTCCGCGCGCCGCCAGCTCCAACGTCATCGGCGTCCTCGACATCTACGGCTTCGAGATCTTCGAGAACAACTCGTTCGAGCAGCTCTGCATCAACTACGTGAACGAGAAGCTCCAGCAGATCTTCATCGAGCTGACGCTCAAGAAGGAGCAGGAGGAGTACGCTTACGAGCAGATCAAGTGGACGCCGATCAACTACTTCAACAACAAGATCGTTTGCGACCTGATCGAGGAGCGTCGGCCGCCGGGCATCTTTTCGGCGCTCAACGACGCCTGCGCCACCGCCCACGCCGACCCGACGGCGGCCGACAATTCGTTCATCCAGCGAACGGGGATGCTCGTGTCGAACCCGCACTTCGACTCGCGCGGGACAAAGTTCCTCGTCAAGCACTACGCCGGCGACGTGATGTACAACGTACAGGGCATGACGGACAAGAACAAGGACGCCCTGCTCAAGGACATCCTCGACCTCGTCGACTCATCGGCCAATGGCTACCTGCAGAAGCTGTTCCCGGTCCGTCCCGACCCCAACAGCAAGAAGCGTCCGCCCACCGCCGGCGACAGGATCAAGGCCAGCGCCAACGCGCTCGTCGACAACCTGATGAAGGCGCAGCCGTCCTACATCCGCACCATCAAGTCCAACCAGAACAAGAGCCCGACTGAGTATGACGTCCAGGCCATCCTCCATCAGATCAAGTACCTCGGCCTGCAGGAAAACATCCGCGTCCGCCGCGCCGGCTTCGCGTACCGTAACACGTTTGAGAAGATGGTGGAGCGCTTCTACCTCCTCTCGCCGAACACGTCCTACGCCGGAGAGTACATCTGGCAGGGCGATGCGCGGTCCGGCTGCGAGCGCATCCTGACCGACACCGGCATCGCCAAGGAGGAGTGGCAGATGGGCGTGACCAAGGCGTTCATCAAGAATCCCGAGACGCTGTTCGCGCTCGAGACGATGCGCGATCGCTACTGGCACAACATGGCGATGCGCATCCAGCGCGCCTATCGCAACTACCTCCGCTACAAGGAGGAGTGCGCGCGGAGGATTCAGCGGATGTGGAAGAACAACAAGGAGGGCCTCGCCTACGTCCAGCTGCGCGATTACGGGCATCAGGTGCTGGCGGGGCGCAAGGAGCGCAGACGGTTCAGCCTGCTCGGCATGCGCCGCTTCATGGGCGACTACCTCGATGTCGGCGGCAAGGGGAGCGCCGAGGGCCAGATGCTCCGCCAGGCGGCCGGGCTGGGCCCGGGCGAGGACGTCGCGTTCAGCGGCCGCGTGCAGCTGCTCGTGTCGCGCCTCGGACGGTCGAGCAAGCCTAGCCCGCGCTTCCTTGTCCTGACCTACAAGGCCGTCTACATCCTCGTCACACAGCTCGTCAACAACCAGGCGCAGACGAGCTGCGAGCGCAAGATCAACCTCAGCACGCTCACCGCGGTCGGCCTCTCGAACCTGCGCGACGACTGGGTCGTCCTCAACGTCAGCAACTCGATCGAGCCCGACCCCGTCTTCCACTGCTACTTCAAGACGGAGCTGGTCACGCACCTCCTCCAGCGCACCAGCGGCGGTGTCAACGTCAACGTCTCCGACACGCTCGAGTACAGCAAAAAGAAGGACAAGAAGGCCCAGATCACCTTCAAGAAGGACGAGACCGTGCGCAAGGATGACGTCTACAAGAGCGCTACGGTGTCGGTCCCCACCGGCGAGCCGGCCAACAGCCAGTCGCGGCCGGCGCCTAAGAAGAAGCCGGGCCTGGTCCGTCCCATTACGTCCGGAAAGCTACTCAAGGCCGGCAGACCGTCCAACCCCAACAGCCGCGCCAAGCCTCGGACCGTCCCGCGCCCGACGCCGACGCCGGCCAAGCTGCCTGGCGGCGGTGTAAGCGCGGTCGCCGCGCCGCCCATTGCGGCTGCCGCGACCGGAGGAGGGGCGACGGCGGCCAGAGGAGCAGGAGGGATGGGAGCAGCTGCGAGTGCGGCCACGCGGGCCTCGGGTGCTCCGCCGCCTTCGCCCCCCGCCGCTGCACCGGCCGAACCCGAGACGCCAAAGTACAAGGCCCTTTACGCATTCGCCACCGACCAGTCGGGCGAGATGGCGCTCGAAAAGGACGACGTCGTCGAAGTGACGCAGAAGGACGAGACTGGTAAGTTGCAATGGTCCACTTTCACCGCTTCGTTGCCAAGACACACCCACCTATCCTCACTTGCATCCATGCTGACGATCTTCTGCCTCTCTGCCCTACCGCCACGCCCCCGCAGGCTCCGGCTGGTGGCTAGTCAAGAAGAACGGCATCGAGGGCTGGGCACCCTCCAACTACCTCGAGCTCATCCCACAAGCTCCGCCCAAGCCTAAGCCCGCCCCGGCTCCTCCGGTCAAACGAGCCCCGCCACCTGCCCCCACCAACGGCAACGGTACCTCGACGCCTCCTATCGCCGCCAAGCCGACATTTGGAGCGGCCAAACCCGCCCTCGGCGGCGGCGGCGCGTCTTCGCGACCCACGTCGCAGTTCGGTGCACCTGCGCCGGCCGTCAAGCCCAAGCCTCCTGTGGCGGTCGCGACGAAACCTAGCGAGAGGGCCACTGCCGTCCAGGCTGAAGTCTCCGCCGCGCCCGTGGCCGTCATGCCCGGCATGGGTGCGCCCGGCGGTTTTGCGGCGCTCCTGGCGAAAAAGAGAGCAGAGAACGAGGCCGCCAGTGGCGGCGGCGGCGGCGGTGGAAGGGCGTCGCCGGCTCCTGCACCGGCTGCTGCAGGTGGAGCGAGACCGCCTCCGGTCGCCCCCAAGCCGCTGGCTGGAGCAGGAGGTGCTGCTGCGGGTAGAAGAGCCGTGCCGCCCCCGCCTCCCCGTCGATGAGCGAGAGAGGGCGTTGCCGCGTTCGTGCGTCCGAGTGGATAAACATCGAACGCTCTGCTTCTGTCACGCCCTTTTCCGGCTCAGGGCTGCTCGAGAAATAGAGAGACTGCTTTGTGGGACTGAACACTTCGCATTGGGTTGAGCTTCGAAAGGAGGGCGGGTTGCGTGTGTCGATATGCGCGTGCACGGTAAAGGCAGGCTGCAGAGTGTTGGTGATACAACAGTAGTTGATCATGGACGGGACAAGCGGGATAGGGGTGCCAAGGTGTTTTGAGCAAAGAGCGAGCGACGAGGTCAAGAGACAGGGAGAAAGGATGCAAGAGCCCGACAATCTTTTCGGACCGAGGATCTTGCGGACTAGATTGATGTGGTGTGTCGACGGCCGTAGACGTCCGGAAGCTCGACTGCCAGGAGTCACTGGCTACGCTACCGGCTGTCTATTGGGCAGGCCTGCTGGTGTCGACAGGAGGCGCGACCAGCGGAGCACCGCCCGTCTCTGTCGCCTTCTCTCCCTCGCCGGCTCAGGGCAGGTTGCCTGTCGCAGCGGCGGCCTCGGCGGTGCCGGGCTGCCCCCTGGCGTCTTGAGGCGCGTCGGCACCGGGTTGGGGGCCACCAACGCCGGCGCCCGTGCTGAGCATTCCAGCGTCGCTCCCCGACCTTTTTCCCGATCGCAAGTCCATCGCGTCATATTCGCACCTGCTGAGCAGTAAGAGATGGAAGACGCAGAAGGCTGGCTTCGTCAAGAGGTCGAGGATGCCATAGAAGACCATCTGGTGTGTCGGCGAAGGAGCAGAGGTCAAGAGGCGAAGGAGGGCGGTCAGCGGGCGGAGCGAGGAAAGTGCAAGCGTAAGCCTCGCGGTCGTCAATGAAAAGGAAGCGGCGTGAAACTCACCTCCGAGTTGACGCTGATGACGTTGCCACCTTCAGCGAGGCCCCAGCTGATGGGGTACAGAAGCCACAGGAAGGTGAGGTACGAGAGGCCGGCGATGTAGGCGGTCCGGAAGGAACCTCCGTAGCGGCCCGAGGAGCGGAGGGCGGGGACGTAGAGGATGTACAGGACATACAAGAGGGCGGCACACCCCATCGTCTGCGGATTGAGGATGGGCAGAGGCGGAAAACAAGCGGCGGTCAGTCGACCGTGTCCTGGCATGAGGCGGGGGCAGCGGCGTCGTGGGATGATGACGCTGCAGGTACCGGAGACACCTACAAAATAGCCCCACTTGTACGAAGTGCGCACCAAGGCTCCGATCAGACCGCAGATGATCATCAGGATGTCGAAGAAGAGGACGATAAAGATCGTCGAGAGCGGCATGGGCGTCATGAGGAGGAGGCTGAGCAGCAGCAGCGGCGTGGTGATGGTCCAGTCGATGTACCTGGCGTACCAGATCTGACGCGTGGGCAGGCCGCCAATGCCGGTGCCTGGCCTCGAGTTGTACAGGAATCCTACCGTAATGGGAACGGCGCCGAGGTCCGAGGCCATCGAGAAGTAGGCGAGCGAGGCTGTGGCTAGCACGGCTGCGAAGAGGTAGTGGAATGCCCTGTGCCGTCGCGACAGGGTCATCGACCAGGCCAAGATGGCGATACCGGCGGTGACCATTATGGTAAAGACAACCCACAGCCAATTGCTACCCCAGCGGGTCAGGCTCAGGTCGGCATTGGGCGGGTTGACGCGGAGCGCCTGATTGCCACTGGCCCTCTTGACAAGGCGGAGGGCGTCGTCGGGGTCCAGGAAGCTGCTGTGTTGGTAGGACCCCATCGCAAAGCATTCGGCTGGTGTGGCAGCTAGCAAGGCAAGAAATTGACGGGCGAAAGATGAGGTGATGGTGTATGCCAGAGGAGGTCAGGTCGGACGGATGGTGACGCGGCGAAGCATATAAGGCAACTCACCTGCCAAGGGGAAGCGCAGCGGAGCGGGAACGCAGGTAACCTGGACGGTCCAGCGGGCTTCGGAGCGGTCGGTCGTGGGATGGTGAAGTCGGGTCGAGACGGGCAATACGAACCGAGACGGTGGTAGAGGTGGTGGTCGCCAGGAGGCTACGGCGGGCGGACCGACGGACGGGGCCCTTTATATGCCTGCCCGCGGTCCAGCCGCGAGCAGGCGGGGTGTGAGGCGGGCTGCCATCTCCGCCCTGTTTGTCATCTAGTCTCTCGCCAGGCGGCAGGAGGAGGTAGATCGAGGCGTGCTTCCTTAGCGGCATCACCCCGGCCTCGACAGGCGGGCAGAGGAGGCGGCGCAGCCGTGCGTGTGTACGTGCTGACTCACAAGATGAAAGGACGCGAGGCTTGGCTTTGCCTCGTCCGTCTCAAAGCCCTGGCCTGAATGCCTGCCTGCTGTGCTGGCTGCGCCCCCAATTACTTCCCCACGTCGCTCCAGCGGGCGCCTCGTCGGGCCTGAGGCTCTCACGCCGCTGTTCGGAAGAGCCGAAGAGGACGAGGTGAGCCTGCGGCCGACCTCGTCACGACCCTCGACCTAGTCCAGCGCACGTCAGCAGGCGGGACAACGATCAATGATCGGGCCGGGGGCCGTCACAGGCAGGTCTCGTGTTCCTCGGCCTAGAAGTCCGCTGCCGAGGTCTCTCGCTGGCTGGCTTGCAGGGTTGCCTCAACTTCATTGCTTTCATGCCCACCCTGGACCTATCGATAGCGCAACCAGGGCCCCCAGAGGTAGGGGAAGAGATAGAGCGAGGATCGAGGAGAACAACGTCGGGATCGAGCGGCGCCACGCGCGATGGGCGCTCTGGCTTCTGTAAGGCTGCCGCTAAGCCACACCCCGGCCCGCTCCGACTCACGTACTCACACACAGCTAGATCGCCCTCGCCAATGCCATCTGTGGCGCTACGACAAGAAAAATAGACCGAACGCTTCGCATCGCCACAAGCCGGCTCGAAGGATCGATGGCAAGATCCGTCGTGGTTATCAGAGGGTAGCAGCGCAGTCGCAAAGTCGTATGTAGATAACGGTGTTTCAGGAATTCGTGTGTGGGTACCGAGAAATCCGACCCGAAACGCCGTGACAAAGATTGCGCGATGACTTTTTCTGTAGGGATCGTAGAGAGTAGAGAAAACGCCGAGACCGAGAGGAGTGGAAGAAGCTAACATGATCGAGAAGACGGGGGCAGGGGTGGAAAGGAGATCATGCTTTGACAGGGAAAGAAATGCGACGCAGGGAAAGGAACCTGACCGGCTCCATCTGGTCGCCAGGCAGAACATGGCGCACCGCGGGAAACAAGTAAAGAGTAAGAGAGTGTGTAAGTGAAACGCTCTGTTCCGAGGTCTTCACGCCTACGCAAGATGACACCCTCAACAGCCGCAATGTTGCGCTCAGAGTGAGACGGCGACGACGGGTGTGTGACCAGCGGCCATCAAGAAGTCAAGCCGGCCCAGGCCGAGGGAGAAACGTGGCTTCACACCGACGGTGCAGCCTTGGCTTTCATCTCGGCCCTCTCGATGGCCTCCTTGAGCTCCTTTGGGCCTGGCTTCGCGGCGACCGCATCGGGCTCGACGCCAAGGTTCTCGACGATCCAGCTGCGCGTCGTCGGCCCGATGACGGCAATCTTGGGATACCGGCGGCGCGACCCAAGGCTATTGCTGCTGCTACGCGGCGGGACTGGATCAGCGGAAGGTTGGTACGACGTCGGGTTGGCCTTCGCGCCGCCGTTGCTCTGGACCAGCGCGTCGGCCCCGGAGCACGCTTTGTCCTGTGGTGCATCAGTCTTCGCGTCGGCCCCCGTCGCCGGCTTCGCTGGCTGCTCTTGCGACGGCGTAGGCACGAGGGGAGGCGCCGGTGCTGGCGGGAGCCACTTGCGGCGGCGGAACTCATCGAGCGCATAGCCGACGCCGCTGGGCGAGAAAAAGACGATCCAGTCAGGCTTTGCCTCGGCCATTCTGCTGGTGCTCTTTGCAGCTTCGTGCGATGACGAGGAGGATCTAGCCTGAGTTTTGCTGCGAAGCGCCTTAAGGATTGAGTCCTCCTCTAGGGGATTTAGCGGTTCTGGATTGAGCGTGGCAGGCGACATTATTTGAGCGGCAGAGGGCACAAGCGTCGGAGCGCTGTTGTTGCCGTTGCCGTTGCTTTGCGCGGTTGGCGCCGACGATGCTGCTGTCGCCGCTGCCGGCCCCCCAGGCAAGTCTCCTGAGCCTTTGCAGTCGGTCGAGCTGCCATGCGAGGGGACCGATGGGGTCATTGTGCTGACGCCCAAAGGTGTCCCGACAGACGGCACGAAGCCCTGCGAAGCGGTCCTCCTCGATTCACCTAAGGCCGATGTCGATCCTGATGCTGATGCTGCCGCTGACATTGCATTTTCACCATCGATCACCGCGTTGGGCGTGCGCGAACCGCTTCCGCTCGGCCTACGACTGTTGGGGCGGGAGCTGGTGCTGCCCGTGCTAGGCCGCCGGCTGACGGGCCGCGAGAGGACCGCCGGGAGCGACTTTGCGAGCGCGGCGCAGCTCTCGTGAAAGTGCGGGTCAGGCCCTGTCACGTAGACTTGGAGCTCCTCGAACGCGATGGGCCCAGCGGGCTCAGGTGCCGACGAGAGGAGTGTGGGGATCGTCGGGGCGTTTTTGTCGCCAACCAGGTAGAGCAGAGGCTCCGGCTCGGCGCGAGAGGCAGATTCGTTGGCCGAGAGTGGCTTGGGGATTACCGACACCAGCGGGTCTTGGAAGCTCTTCCGATCGATGAGAGTCGGGCTAGAGAAGTGGCGGATCACGTAATTGGCCAGCGTCTCGCCGGTGCCGGTGGGCTCACCGCCCATGACCAGGCGCGGTTTGAGCCAGGGCGCGAGGGGGACCGATCGCAGCGCCGTCGCCGTCGCCGATCCCACGGCGAAAAAGGGGATCCGGTCCCACTGCGTGGGCGAGTCGGAGGTGGAGCGTCCCTGCGAGCGCAGCGTTTGGTGGGCTCGCTGCCCGGCGGCGATGTAGGCCTCGACAGCTCTCTGGCTGGTGACGATGGCGCCGCGGTACAGACCACGGAGATCGGATTCCGAGGCGAGAGGATGGCCCTTAAGGAGGCGGTCGGCGAGGGCGTCCGTGTTGACGAGGTCGTGAGCAAGGATGGGAAACGAGGTGACGCAGTACTCGAGCTCGTGCTCTTCGCCGCGTTCGTCGAGCGGGTAGGCGAGGTGGTGCGTCATGAGGCGAGGCTGGTCCTGGATGAACTTGCCCTTGCGCCTGCCCGTGGGTAAGGTGGGCAACGCTGCTGACGTTGTTGATGCTATCGCTACCGCTGCTGCTGTTGCGCCAGGCTGGGTGAGGGCGGTGCGAATGAGGTCGACCGCGCGCGGATCGGCGGCGGTGCTCAGGGGGCCGAGGCTGGAAGAGCCGGGCAGGGGGGTGGAGGCGCCTGACTCGAGGGCCGAGTCTGCAAACGAGGGCAGGCAGAAGGAGCCAAAGGCATCGTGGTAGGGATCGGTTCCCTGCGAAGTGGGTACGGGGGTGCGCAGGAGGAGGACCGAGACGAGCTGGGTGACGTCCTCGATGTCGTTGGCTACAGACATCGTGCCGATACCTCGCTGTACTGCTGCGGAGGTACGGCGAGGTGTACACGGCTAGGAGCGACGGCGTGTGTGGGTGCGAAGGCGAGAGGGCAAGGAGGAAGCCGTGGAGAAGCGAGTGGAGAAAGCCACGTACGTTCGAAGAGCGGTCAGATCGCGCGTGTAGAGTCCTCCTAGCCCAAGCGCAGATGAGCAGGTTAATTGGCGGTCTTACAAGCCAGAGCCTGAGTAGTGTCTACAAGGGAAGGAGGGAGAGGTGGTGGGCCTTGCGTTGGGCGAGAGGCAAGCAGGGGTAGCAGCGATGCAAGCAGGCTGGTCGGATGCAGAAAGCGGAACGTTACCGTTAGCCTCCTGGTCGAGCGTGATCGTGTCGAGGTTGATGGGGGTTGACGGTGGCGATGGGAAGCGGTGGTGGTGGTGGTGGTGGTGGTGGAGATGGGGCGGAGAGAGAGAAGAGAGGAAAGCAGCAACGTCTCGCTCAACTGCAGCGCATCGGAAGAAGCCGAACGGCGGGATGGGGGGTGCCGCTTCCACCTCGACGCTTTTCTCTCGCCGCTCAAAGCTGCTCGCGCCTGGTTTGCCATGGCCCATCGACTCGAAGGGCCAGGCACCAGGGGTGCCTTGCCGTCCTCATCGAAGTGGCAGGAATCGCGGCCACCGTGCCATGTCGGCGAGTCCCAAGCATCACACCAGATAACTAGATCGATCCCGTATCGTGTATGCCTTGTATCTATTAACTATTTGAGGTTTTTAGGACTCGAGGCGAGAGGCGGCCGCCGCCGCCGATGCCCTGTGACATAGCCGCACTCCTTCTGCCGCCTGCATCTCTCGTACATATGTATAGAGGCGCCGCGCCGGGGCCACCGGCCACTTGTGCGTGTTGGTCGTCGAGACGCGGCGGCACATGGTGGCCCGGGCTCGGCCTGACGCTGGGCGCCCACCGGGTACGGCTCCGCTGCCCCACGTCCCCCCAAGCCAGGCGCGTCTCGTCCGTCTCGGCGGTGCACTTTGAGCGACAGGCACCGACGCGTCCCGAACAACAGCAGCAGGGGAGAAAGGAAGAAAAAAAGAGGTGGCAGGCGGGACCCTCGTCGGATGGACCGATGGATGACAGATGTGGACGAGGGCGGGCGCGAGCCTGTGGGGCTGACGTGAAACACATCCACGATAATAAATAAGGTGGCGTCGACCTTTGAGCTTCTTCGGCCCTCGCCACCTCTTACAGCCACCAGCCCCTGCCTCAGCGCCTCGCTCGCCTTCCCTTCCGCACCACCTTCTGCGTCCCTTCGCCCTGCCTTTTCTTCTTCCTCAGCATTCCATCTCCATTCCCTGCCGCGCTGTTCCCTCCTTCCCTTCCTACATCTCCCTTTCACCTCGCCGCCGTATCTTCTTGCTTGCAGCCTGCCTCCGTCTCGTCCACGGTGAACTGGAGCACTCCGTTTCTTCCTGGTGCCACCATCTACTCAACGGCCACCCCCGCCTGTGTCCATACCGTCCTTGCCGCTCACCCTCACCCCGCCTTTCTCGGAACGGAGTCGTGCACCAGAGCCCTCTCCCGCTCGACATGGCGCCCACAGCCACCCAGCACGACACGGAGCTCCTCCAGGCGGCCGCGCACGCCGATCGCACGGCCGACGCTCCCTCTGCCGCAACCATTCCGTGCCGTCGAGGCCCCAAGCCCAAGTCCGCGCAGCCACCGCCAGAAGAGGATCCGGCGGTACACGAAGAGCGCCTCAAGAAGCTCAAGTTCCTGCTGAAACGCAGCGGCGTCTACTCGAGGATCATGGGCGAAAAGATGGAAAAGGAACGCAAGGCGAGAGCGGAGGCCGCCGCCAGGGAAGCAGCGAGGGAGGCGGCAAAGCAGAAACAGCCACAGGGCGAGACCAAAGACGCGGCCGGACAGCAGGAGACCACGACGAGGAGATCCACACGACACGGTGACGCCGACGCCAAGCCCGAAGAGGCCGCTGACACCAAGCAAAATACGCGCGCTCGGAGGGTAGGCGAGAGCGGCAAGAAGCGCAAGGCCGAGGACTACGCCGTCAGCAGCTACCTCGACCAGGTCGACCTCGAGCAGGCAGGCGCAGAGGACAGCACAAAGAAGCAAAAGGCCAATGACGGCAGTGCCAACGGCAACAGAAGCGGCAAGCACACGCCAAAGGAGGAGGAGGAGGAGGCTGCAGAAGCCGGGAAGACCCAGGATCAAGAGGCGGAGGATGCCAAGCCGAGGGAAAAGGATCACCGGACCCAGCCCAAGCTCGTCACCGGCGCTACCATGCGCGACTACCAGCTCGACGGGCTAGAGTGGCTCGTCAGTCTCTACGAAAACGGCCTCAACGGCATCCTCGCAGATGAGATGGGCCTCGGCAAGACGCTTCAGACAATCTCGTTCCTGGCGCACCTCCGAGGCAAGAACGTCTGGGGCCCCTTCCTGATTGTTGCGCCTCTGTCGACCATCAACAACTGGGTCTTAGAGTTTAAGCGCTTCACGCCCGAAATCCCCGTGCTTATGTACCACGGCTCGGGCGAGGAGCGCAAGGAAATGCGCCGTACCCACCTCCATCCCCCAACCATCCGCAGCGAGCAGCTCCTTTTCCCCGTTGTCGTCACCAGCTACGAGGTCATCATTCGCGACCGCGCCTACCTCGCCCACCACCCGTGGAAGTTTATCGTCGTCGACGAGGGCCACCGCCTTAAGAACCTCAACTGCAAGCTGATGCGCGAGCTCAAGACCTACAAGAGTGCTAACCGCCTCATTCTGACCGGGACGCCGCTGCACAACAACCTCGCCGAGCTGTGGTCGCTGCTCAACTTCATTTTGCCCGACATCTTTGACGACTTAGCGACATTCGAGGCGTGGTTCGACTTTAGCGACATCCACGAGGAGGGCGCCAACCGCATTCTCTCCAAGGGCGACTCGGCTAACATCATCACGCAGCTCCACGAGATCCTCAAGCCCTTTCTGCTGCGCAGGCTCAAGGCCGATGTCGAGGCCAACCTGCCGCCCAAGAAGGAGTACCTCCTCTACGCGCCGCTGACCCGGACGCAGAAGGACCTCTACGACTCGATCGTCAGCCGCGACATCCGTAAGGCGCTGATGATACGCAAGACGGGCATGGAGTGGGACGACATTCAGGAGATCCTCGATGATTCGGACGGCACCGAGGTCGGCAGCGACGATTTGTCCGCCGTCAGCACGCGGACCAACAGACGGGCCGTTTCGCCTAAGGCGAACAGCAAGGGCGGCCTTCAGCGGGCGGCGAAGGCGAAGGCGAAGGCGAAAGGGTCGCGAGCGGCGGGTTCCATCGGCACGCCCGCGTCGCTCGAGAGCGGGGCAGACTCGCGCTCCTCCACGCCGCGCC
The DNA here is from genome assembly GCA_900291925.1 of Thecaphora thlaspeos. Taxonomy (NCBI): domain Eukaryota; kingdom Fungi; phylum Basidiomycota; class Ustilaginomycetes; order Urocystidales; family Glomosporiaceae; genus Thecaphora; species Thecaphora thlaspeos. The sequence continues at coordinate 263,017 of UWYS01000004.1, read as the reverse complement.
GCTCGACCCGGCGTGCCGGCCGAGCCGGCCGGGCCGGCTACAGCCTCAACGAGGACGAGGACGAGGACGACGTGGCCTACTTTGACCGGCTTGAGTCGGAGTCGAATCGCGCGCCGCCCGCGCTGACGCCGGCCGAGGCCGAGAGGCAGGGCAAGCTCTACGCGATCAAAGAGGCGCAAAAGGCGATCAACAACATGCACCTCGAGAACATGGTGATGCAGGCCCGCAAGGTGTGCAACCACCCGTTCCTCTTCGACTGGCCGATCCACCCTGACACGGGCAGCTTTGTCGTCAACAAGGACCTGATCAACGCGAGCGGCAAGATGCTTATGCTCAACCGGCTGCTCGACGCGCTGTTCGAACGCGGTCACAAGGTGCTCATCTTCAGCCAATTTACCACGATGCTTGACATCATTGAGGAGTGGGCCAACGAGTTCAAGGAGCTGCGGACGTGCCGGATCGACGGGTCCACGTCGCAGGTCGACCGGCGCGAGCAGATGCGCAGCTTCAACGAGGACAAGGGTCCGGATGCATGCAACCTCTTCATGCTCAGCACCCGCGCCGGAGGCCTCGGCATCAATCTGGTGGCCGCCGACACCGTCATCTTCTTTGACTCGGACTGGAACCCGCAGATGGACCTCCAGGCGCAGGATCGCGTCCATCGGATCGGACAGACGCGTCCCTGCCTCATCTTCCGGCTTGTCAGCGCCAACACGGTCGAGCAGCGCATCCTCAAGCGCGCCGGCAACAAGCGCAAGCTCGAGGCGCTCGTCATCCAGCAAGGCAAGTTCCGGCTGCCGGCAGGCTACAACGCCTCTTCGGGTGGCGGCATCGGCGGGGCGAAAAGGAGGCGAGAGGAAGAGATGGCCGAAATGGCGAGCAACCTGCTCAAGCTTGAGGGCGAGCAGGTTCAGCTGGCGGGCGAAGACGACGAGATCATCAGCGAGGCTAACCTGGCCAAACTGCTCGACCGCAGCCCGGCCGCGTACGACAGGAGAACGGGATGGGTGACGAGCAGGACGGGCACAGAGGGCGACGAAGGCCAGGCGGCGTTCGAAGTCACAGAGACGGTGGCCGACGAGGCCAACGAGGAGATTGCAAAGCTTCTGGCCGGGAGCAGCTGAAGGGATTCGCCCCCCCAAAAAGTGGCATATCTGTCTGGTAAGATTACCCGTTCCGTTGCCCTTCGTGTCGCTGCTACATGTCGCACTCAGTCTTTGGCCGCTCCAGAGACATCAGAGGCTCTCTTGCCATTGCATACCCATTCTCGAGTCGAACAGCTCTACAGCGCGGCTTTCGGGTAACCGCCACCGTCTTTGTGTTTGGCCCACCCCTCGATCTGGACTGTGTCGATGATGCGGTCGGCCAGCCATTCAAAGTCGCTCTCCTCGAGCCACACCTGGCCGCTTGCCCTAATCCAGATCTGGCCGTCGTGGACAAAGAACGGGACGAAGGTGGGGAAGCGCTCGGCGAGCGTCGTTTGCAGGCGTGCGGCGACAAAGGAGACGGATGGGTACAGCTCCTTGTCGACCTTGTCGAGGTCGAGCGGGATCGAGACGTTGACCATGGACGCCGTCAGCTCGCCGCCGGGTAGATCCATGACACGCGATCCGTTGCCTAAACGCTGCGCCAGGATTTGACCCCCCTTGTGAGCCAGGGCGGATGTGTAGGCCATGATCTTGGCCTCGCCGCCTAGCCATCGGCGGAACTCGAGGGCGGCGGGCAGGCTGAGGAAGTTGGAAAGGTCCTGCGTTCCGTTGCTCTCCCAGACGGCGACGTAGTTCGATAGCGCCGTTGTCGGGATCAACTGCGGCCCAGTCGGGGGAACAGAGGGCGAGACGTAGTAGTGCGAGGTCGGCATACCAGGCACCAGATGTTGCGTGCTGCAAACGGAGGATTTGGGGGAGGTTCAAGCGGATTCAAGGTCAAGCTAAAACGGTCGCTACCGGCAGCACGATGGGACAGGCGCGGCGGGAAAGAGGTTCGGCGCGCGTAGGGCCCGGCGAGCGAGGGGCACTGCGGCAGTGCTACTACTCACCGTTTCGGGGCGTACAAGAAGGCGCAGCCGCGGTGTGCGCTAAGCCATTTCTGTGCAGCAGGCATACCCCATGGAGAGGAGCAAGCGGGCAAAAGTAGTGACCGCCCTTAGTCACTGTCTCGTGCGTTGGAGGACGAGAAAGAGGAAAAGCTGGCCGGTCTATGATGGTCTAACTTACGTGGCAGTTGGATATAAAGAAATCTGGGTCTGCTTCCTGTAGGCTGAGCTCGATCTGGCCGACGGCATGGGCGCCATCGACGAGCGAGAGGACGTCGTATTTCTTGAAAAGCTTGACGGCCGCCTGCCAAGGTACGACTACGCCGGGCAGCGACGAGATGGCGTCGAGGATGGCCACGCGGACCTTTATGCTATCGTTCTTGGCCTGCTTGAGGACATCTTCGGTGCGGCGGAGGAAGTCGTCGTGGGCGATGGGGTAGCTGATGGGGACCTCGATGACACTGAGATTGAGGGAGGGGTGCGAGTCGACAATGTACTGTGCCGTCTTTCCACAGGCGCCGTAGACGGTGCCGTAGACGAGGATGGCCTCACGGTTGTGGGCGGACCAGGTGCCGGCGAGGCCCCTCATTACAGCATTGACGCCAGTGGTGGCATTTGTCAGGAGGACCAGGTCTTCGGTGGGGCAATTTACGAGCTCTGCCACCTCCTTGCGCGATCGGATGAGGAGCGGCCTGAATGTCTGGCGCAACCAGATGTCGGGCCTTCGCTCGGACTCGGTGAGGTAGAGGCTGTGGGCTGCGATGACGTGTTTCGGGCAGGTCCCAAATGAGCCGTTGTTCTGAAGAGCGGGAGGAGGGCAGGGAAGAGGGGATCGAGCGAGGCGATGAGTGCAACTCTCGTCAGCCAGGGTACTGCAGCCTCGAGGTCCTTGCGGCATGGTGGCGGCGCTGCCTACTGACGAGGTTGACGTAGTTATCATCGAATGCGTAGAGCTTCTTGCAAGTGTGTCCAAAGGGCGGTGGCGAGGCGCTTGCGAGCTCCTGACTGAGCTGCTGCAGCTTTGCGGGCAGTGTTTGTGGTGCCATCGGGGTTCCGATGAGCGTTCCGTCAGTGCACCGTCCTGTTGAGGAAAGTGGTGGTTGGTTGCTGGTCGCTTTGTACCGCTGCCTAGTCACGCCTATCTCGACAGCTTGTCAACTCCAGAAAATCAGAAAAAGGAATTAAAAGAAAATGCCCCCATCCAGAGTTGAACTAGAGATCTTCTCATAAGGCTTGCGCGACCAACTGCTACGAGCTAGTCGGTAATGTACAAGTGAGACGCCTTAAACCACTTAGCTATAGGGGCAGAGCTATTAGCGTATTAAATAGTAAGTTATAATACAATTTCGCATAAAGAAAGAACCACTCGCATCTTGGAGGAGCCGCGCCGCGTTGCCCCCGCAATCGGGAACCGCTTGCAAGTACAGAATTGGGAGCTGCACGCGTTGCCCCTCCATATACCGGAGCCGCAGATACAAAATCGGCAACGATAGAAGCGGGGTCCCGATATGTCCGGGTGCCACTCCGGGTGCCGATGTTTGTCAACGACGCATTTTCATGGGTGGTGTGCACTCGCGCGACGCGACTGGATGTGATGGTGTTCACTCGCGCGATACGCGTCTGGTTGACGCGCCTTGATGTGGAGGTGTGTACTCGCGCGAGACGCGCCTTGGCAACGCGACTGGCTCCCAACAAATGGGAGCTACAAGTTCAATCGCGCGACGCCAGCGTTGCTCCGAAAACAAAGAGAGCAGAAAATGGAGACCACACACGGCCAAAACAAATACAAAAACAAAAGAGGCCAAAATGAATGAGGCTCGTGCGCGGGGCGTGTGTGAAGTAGTTCTAAGCTGGTGCTGTGTTAGTTTTAGTGCGGCTCTCCACCACTTCGAGCTGGCGAGACGGCGCCAGCTCAGCTCTTGGACATACGCTCGTCTCTCGGCTCTCCCTTTCCTTGTCGCTGCCATCACCACCCTCTACTGCCACCAGCAGTCAGCCGCTTCGTCGTTCGGCCTTTGCTTCACGCACCACGCCGCGCCGCGGCAAGCCGGTCCAGCCTGCAAGCGCCATGTGGAAGCTTATCTCGCTCCCCCTGGCCTTTGTCCACCTCTCGCTCTCGCTCGACCTCCTCACCGCTGTCTCCGCTTGCTCCGACCATCCCTATCACATCTCCAATCTACGGCTCTCTCTCGATGACGATACCAGCCCGCCTCTCTGGTACGCCGCCGACGGCAGCCGCAGCACCGCTTCGGAGCTAGCGCGCAAGCGCGAGCAGCTCGAAGGCTTCGCGCGCTGGAGCCAGGAGCGCGGCCGCCTCCCACGCTCCGATGACGAGCTGCGCGAGCTCGAGTGGGGCGACCTCAATATCCTCCACACCACCGATATACACGGCTGGTACCAGGGTCACAAGAAGCTTACGCCGCCGGAGCCCAACTACAGCGGCGACTGGGGCGACTGGGCTTCGTTCGCCAGCAAGATGCGCGACAAGGCCCACGCTGAAGGGCAAGATCTACTCCTCGTCGACACCGGCGACCTCCATGACGGCAACGGACTCTCCGATGGGTTTCCCGCCTACGCCAACGACGAACCAGGCGGCAAGGATGCGGTGGACGGGCACGTCAGCAACAAGGTCTTTTCGATGGTCGACTATGACCTCCTCACCATCGGCAACCACGAGCTCTACAACTACACCGTTGCGAGAGACGTCTTCGAGAACTTCCGGCCGCGCTGGACCGACAGGTACATGACTTCCAACGTCAAGATTGTCATCCCGGACCCCAAAGATCCCAGCCGCAACCGCACCGAGCCGATCGGCTCGCTCGCCGTCAGCCTGATCACGCCAAGGCAAGGGATCAAGATCATCTCGTATGGCATCCTTTTTGACTTCAAGCTGGCCGCGCCCGGAATCATCGTGCAGCCGCCTGAGGAGATGATCGAGGAGCCGTGGTTCGAGGCCAGCCTCGACTCGGCTGAGCGGAACGGCGTAGACATGTTTGTCATCCTCGGGCACATGCCCGTCAGCGGCGACCCGGCGTGGCAGGCGGTCAAGAACAAGATCCGAGCGAGGTTCCCCGACACGCCCATCTCGATATTAGGTGAGTCGAAGAGCGACTGTGCTATCTGACGGGGTGTTGCAAGGTCAAGCTGCTGAGCGCATTCTCCCCTCTACCTTCCGCCTGAAACGTTCCGAACCCGACCGTCCGCAGGTGGCCACACGCACGTCCGAGACTGCCGCATGCTAGATGACCAGACCATGGCGATGGAGAGCGGCCGCTATCTTGAGACTATCGGCTTCATGGGCGTCCAGAACCTCAAGAAGCGCATGCAGGGCCTTGTCGATAAGGTCCGCTTCACGCGACGCTATATCGACCCGAACCCGCGGAACCTCGTGAGTGTGCCCGCCTCACCCGCCCCTCCATCTTGCCATACCGAGCGAAGCTGAAAACTTCGTCTTCGACCTTTTCGCAGGCGCATCACCTCAGCCTTTCCAGCCCTACCCAGCTGCTCACCACAAAGGGACGCTTCATCCGCTTCCTGATGGACGCCATCTCCGACGCCTGGGATCTCACGCGTCTACATGGCGTGGCTCCGCAAGACTATTACCTCGACCGTCTTCCTTATGGTCACAACCACAGCCTCCTCACCCTGCTCTCCTCGGAAGTGCTACCGAAGGTTGTCCGTCCTTCCGAGGCCTCGCGACGTGATCGTCCCAGTCTGGTGCTGATCAACAGCGGCAGTCAGCGCTTCGACGTCTTTCGAGGTCCGTTCACGCGAAACGACCAGTACATCGTCAGTCCGTTCAGAGATGACTTCCTCTACATGCCTGACGTGCCCTGGGACGTGGCGAAGAGGCTGTTGGGAGGGCTGATGGACAAGAAGCCGCCGTCAGTCGTCGAGGTTGCCCAGGGAGAGCTGGAGAGGACGGGCGAGGAGGGTAGGCGATACGGTGCGGGGTTCATCGGTGAGTAAAGGCATCCCTCCATGCCTGTATGCTACACAGTGCTAGCTGACACGCGCTCGCGCTACATCTCTTCCCTCTTTGGTGCGCTTGTCGAGCAGAGGACATCTTCGTCCGGTGGCAGAAATCGCAATGGGTCGGCTTCCTTTCGTCGCGCTCCGCCTCTCCTTCCCCACAGGACGAAGTCGACCTCAAAGGCGCACCCGGCGGGACGGAAGCGATCCAGAAAGCGAAAAAGATGCTCGAGGCCGAAGCCATTAAGTACGAGACGGCCGAGCTGGGCGGGAAAGCCGAGGGTCCGAGCCTCGGATACCGAACGATAGACGGCTGCGAGGGCGAGGGGGACGACACGGTCCATTCGCCTCTGCCGTTCTCGCCTGACCAGCCCGACTATGTTGCTGCGAACCCCTCGCCGCTGCCCAAATCGGAGGAGCTGGTGGATGTCGTCTTGTGAGTCAGTCCCTCCAGCCTCGTCGCGTTGAGAGTGTAGTGCGGTCTGACCCGCATCGTGCTGACACTAAACGGCCGCTTTGATGGGTATTGACGACTCGCAGCGTCGATTTCATCATGCCGCCGCTGCTGGATCTGATGAACAGCTTCGACACCTCGAACCGCACCTACACGGCCGACCAGGTCAAGGTGTGGGGCGACGTCACTACCCAGCTGCTTTACCCGGTACGTCCACCCGCCCGCACTCCCTCTTTATCCTTCTACGATGCTTTGTCTTCTTTCGCTGACGCCACGCTCCCCACTTTGTATCTGGCTCACCGGGCTTTCGTAGAGGTACGCCGAATTGGAATGGCAACCGCCACAAGGCGCACATGCCGCTATCCGTCAACAAGATCTAGATGCCGCAGCACAGGGATACGCTGCTTTTACAGATGATCTCCTTTCCCCCTCATCCCTCTCGGCACAAGCAGAGGGGGAACAACAGCAGGGGAACGGGTTCTTCATACAGAATGACGAGCTCTGACGCGCACGACGTAGAAGACTAAACAGGACATAGAACAACGGTGAGCGAACCGAATTGCGGGCTTCTGCTGATAGATTCGACCGCCCTCGCTCGACACGGCAACAGAGCGACACGACAACAGAGCAACATGGCACACGAAACACTTTGACACCGACCTCACGGCGTTGCGCCTGGGCATTACCTCGCATTGCGGTTTCGACAAGCGAATCGTGTCACAGGTCCCAGTCGAGCTCGTCGTCCTCTTCCTGCTGCGTCTTTCCTCGGATGCCCTTGCCCTGGATACCTCGCCGTGTCCCGCCGAAACCTTCATCCGAGTCTTCTCCATCGTCTTGACGGTTCTGCCGCGCAAAATTGACACCGCTCGAGGCATCTCCGAACGTCGCTGTTCCGGGTACCTGGGAGCGGTCTAGAACTCCTACTGCCGTTAGGAGGAGCTCGATGTCTACAGGACGATAGAGGAAGAGCGGCAAGTCCGTCAGCAGGCTGGAGAAAAGACGCTTGGGAGGGCAGAGATGAGAGAGGACAGGAGCGAGGGAATGAGTCGGCTTACCTTCGCATTTCGTTTTCATCCCGTCCAGCCCGATCTCGGGTCGCAGGCCTACAATCTGCCTGTGCAGCTCGCCGTTGCGGTAGACGAGGAGGGTCGGCAGGTTCTTGTCCGGGTAGTCGGGGATGCACTGCGGGCAGAAACAGGGAGCAGATCAGGAGGTCGGTATCTTCCTTTTCACTTGTTCAGCGACTTGTCCGACTCACCTTATCTCCGACGATGCTGACGAACTTGGTGCCCGGGTACTTGGCGGCTAATGTGTCCAGGTAGCCGGCGAGGAGCCTGCAAGTGTCGATGCTGTTTGTATGCGTGCGAACCGGTCCGCGAGAGGGATCGCGTTAAGTCTCTTTTCTCTTGCTTCGACGCAGTGCGTCCTTCTCGCGGGAGAGCCTTCCCGCTTCTACTCACGAGTCCTTGTAGAGGAAGCAGACGATGCCTGTGCCCTTCTTCTTCTCCGGCTGGTTCGCCCCCACCGATCCGGCTCCCGTCTCTGCTCTGCCATCGTCGTCTTCGTCGTCGTGTCCTTCGGCCTTGCCGTCGGGATCCTCTTTGCTGGCGTCGGTTACCTCCCTCTGGTAGTCTGGCCGAGTGATCGGGTAGACCCTACCGAACCTATGCCGTTTGGACTCTGTGGCCATCTGTGCCATCCTCTGCCTTCTTAGACGAAGGAGGATGTGCTCCTCCTCGCCCGTCTGGTCGAAGCCATCGCGCTCGAGCGCCAGGTCGATGTCCTCTACCGTTGCCTGCTTGAGCGCCTGTGAACGGAGCTCGGAAGCAGTGGGGAGCGAGGGCGAGGGCGAGCGGGATGGCCGCTTCTCTGGGATAATTCCGCGTGCCCGAAGGGCGTCGTGACTGTGAGTGGTAGCGGCGGAGCGGTACCGGGAGGGATAAGACAGGAGCATTAGTGCGAGGTGCTCGGTATATGCGGAGGGGCCCCGGGTGACGTACAATTCTGTATCTTCGTTGGGATTGATATCCATCTGCATGCCGTATGGTGCGGCCATCTTTGCGGTGTCGGCGTGGTGGTGGGTGTCGGTGGGTGACGGCTAGGGGGTGGTGGTGGTGGTGGTGGCGGTGGCGGTGGCGGTGATGCTCTGTGCGAGGGGTGCTTCGAAGGAGCGAGGTGGACCGGGCGCCCCGCCTTTCCGCGTTCTTCCAAAGAGAAGGGATCGGGAATCCTGCAGGAGCGCATGCCGTTCCCCGATATGCTCGCGGGGGCGATCGGCTGTTGCCGCGGCGAGGCGCGGGCGCTGGGGCGGGCGCAGGCGTTTAGCGGCGGTGCTTTGCGATTGTTTCGGCTACCCGCCGCGCCGCAGACAGCGCAGCGTGTGCGCTAGCGTCAAGGGGTCCGCTCCCCCTCCCCCTCTAGCCACCATCCCCGCCAAAGCTTTGATCCGTTAAAAGCTGGCTAGACGATATCGATGCGTTCTTGACCCTTCAGGCATCTCGTCGAAGATGGCGCGAGGCGAGTGCGTCGCTCCCACATGATGCCCGACCGTCCTCCGGCTTGTCTACGCTAGTCGGCTGTTCCGAGCGAGCTGCAGCGGGTGAACCCTGGATGGGCCCCTGTCGAGGCGTGTTCGGCCACAGCTTTCTGACTCAGCTCCGCTCACACACGCGCTCCTTCGGACAGTCAGCATGCACCTTAACTTCACCTGCCCATGTCGGTCTCGACCGTGTGCAAGCTCCTCCCGCCCGTCGCCCAGCGTCAGTCCGAGCTAGCGATCGGAACGGCCGCTCACCTCGTCTGGCCATCAGGCCAGAGTGCAAGACCGTGTGCAAAAGCGTACAGGCGCAAGCGGGTGCCGCAAGCGAGCATCAAGCGAGCCAGGCCAGCCAGGCATGGTGTGATGCGACGCCTCCTAAGGGCGCAAGCCGCCTGCAGGAGCAGACGTGACGGGGTCAGCGTCGTGCTCCTTGCTCCGTTACCACATCTTGCATCTGCCTTTCCCCCATCCTCCTCGACAGCATCCTGGCCCTGGCCCCATTCCCCTTCGGCACGCCACTGGGGCTATAAACCTGATAGGTATCTCCCGGTCCACCCCGCGAGCGTGTCCATCTGAGCGTCAACGATCTACCATCATCACCATTCCGCTCGCCCCATTCCCCGAACGCCCCGCCGTCATCCGACCTTTGACCCGTCGCCTGCCCTTTACATCACACGAGTCCCGTCACTTCGCCGAACTCATACCGCTCCGACGCCCACCCCACCCGGCCTCACGACAGAAAAGCAAACCTCCAGCGCACTCGCTCGGGCGCTCTCCTCGGCCCAAGGCTTTGACCCTCTCCCTCAGCCGGCCTGACGTGAGGGTCGTCTCCTTCTGATCTCGTCGACTAACGATGCCGTCCCTTGCGGCAAAGCAGACAGCGGCGTCCAAGGCGGGCCCGTTTCCCAACACGTCCACCTCTTCCGGCATCCCGAGCGACCCTCGCAACCTCACCGTCGAATCCTTGGAGGTGCTGCATCGCTTTCTCGTCTTCGCCGACCCCGATGCGGCCGATCTCTTGCCGCTAGCCGCCAACGAACTGGACGCTCAACGGGATGCTGGTGGCAAGCCGCATGCAACCCGAGAAGTAGCCATTGCCGACTGGAACGTCCTCTACTCGTCGGCTTCGGCGTCCGCCTCCAACGACAGCCATGCCGCGCAGCATTTCACCCCCACCCTGTCGGTACGAGCGCACCCGGATCCCAACCGCAACCTCTTCAGCGTCCGGTCCACCATCCCCGGTGTCTCGGCACGCCAGTTCTGGTCGCTGATGTCGACCGCCGAAAACAGAAAACTTTGGGACAGCACGGTCGAGGAGGGTACCGTTCACCGGTGGCTCGCCCAGGAGCTGCACCAACAACCGGGCGAAGATGCAGCACGCCTGCGAGACATCGCCGAGGCAACGGCGGCCCGCGTAGAGCTCTTCCGCTTCGGCAGCATCTTCATGGTGGCCAAGGCCAGGGACATGGTCCTGCTCAGCGTCGATGCTCGCCTGCCTTCCGCCGGGCTCTCGGGGCCAACGCAGGCCGATGCCCCTCTGAGGCTCGTCTCGACGTCCTGCTACACCGTTGACCCAAGCCTCCCACCGCGCAAAGGCTACACCCGTTTCCCGCTTCAGGTGGGAGGCTTCATGGTCGAGGACCTCGGCGACGACGGGCTCTCTGACGTCGCAGATACATCTACCACTCGCAAAGCCGGCCCCCAGTACATCAACAACAAGAGGGGCATCAGGCCATTGGGACAGCGCAGGACGTCAAGCTCATCTACCTCGGGCCGGCCGTCCCCGGCAGGCCTCAGCCAAGATGCGAGCGCGGATCCCAGCATTCACCGACGCCACGATCCGCGCGGCCCGGCGGTGCTCATCACCCAGGTGTCGGACCTTGGTGAGATGGCGGCCTGGGTGCCGGCTTCAGTCGTCAAGATGGTCGCCTCCACCCTGGTTCCGCGCAGCATCGCATCGATCGGCAAGGTAGCCAAGACGATGCAGGTCCACCACTGCCTCTACGAGTCGGCACGGGTCGTCCCTGAAGGTTTGCGCACGTCGCAGGTATACACAGTCCGCGAGAAGCTCTCGGGAGGCGGCGAATGGTACTCTCACCGGCGATTTCCGACGATGATCGGTACCGGCTGCCTGCGTCGGCCTCAGGCAGCTGCTCCGGCTGACGCTACGGACGGAGCGGCTGAGGAGTTCGAGGCCAAGGAGGAGACGGCGGAAGAGGCGCGAACGGAGGGGCCGTCAACGACATCCAGCCTCGAAGCAGAGTCTCGTCCGACGACGAGCCCGAGCAACTCGAGCGCCCAGCTTCGTCCGGCTGAGGCCATCGGAGCAGGGGAGGCCACTTTGGAAGACAGAAGCCCTGTCCCGACCCCCTCACTGGTGCCTGCCTTTACAACTCCTCCGCCGCGGACGTCCTCGCTGCCCGGAACGCCATCGGGGGCATCCAACCCACAGCTGCCGACGTCGCCGTTGCGCTCGCCTCGAACGCCCCATTCGCCCAGCAAGTCGAAGCCGGGCTTGTCGATCGACCTGCTCGGCCTCAATCCTCTTTCCTTTACCAAACTGTCGGTTGCGGCCTCGCCCTACGTCCCCGGACGTTCGCCGGGCATGTACAGCGACTCGGACGCTGGCCTAGACGACATGATGTCATCGATATCGGGCTTGTCGACGCCGGGGCGCATCGGCGGCAAGGCCGGACGTCGCTTCGACCTTGCCTTTTCCATCTCGCCGTCCGACGGCGGGACAGAGACCGTCCCGGGATCGGTGGCGGCGAGCGAGCTGGAGGAGTTTGGCATGGGCGACTACCTCTCGAAGGGCAAGCGGGCGCGCGATCTCAGTCACTCCAAGCAGCTCTACGGCCTGACGAACGGACAGCTGGCGCGCTCCGACCTCGCTCTGACACCGCGCAGCGCCGGACAGGGGGAAGAGCCCATGGAAGAGCTGCAGTCGCAGTCGGACGTGACCGTGCTACCTTCTGGCGCAGGTCCGAGCGGCAGGCACAGCAGATCCTACTCAACGTCCAGGAGGGAGGCAGGCAGCGAGCCCCTGCCCTTTGTCGGCAGCTTCTCTCCGTCTGAGTGCTATCGCGAGAGGGCGCTGTCCCTCAGTCCAGCGGCGAGGCGGGCCAACTTGCACTCGCAGGAGCTTCTGGCCTCGGAGCCGCGCTCGGCTGCGGACAAGCAGGGAGCCAAGGAGCTCGACCGCCATCTCAGGCGGGTGTCGCGAGCGCTTGTCGCAGAGATGGAGAAGAGGCACAGGCGGCAGCTCTTCGGGTCTGCCGACGGATCCTCTGCGTCCGAGACACACCCGGCCAACTTCGGCACCCTGTACGGTCGACGCGTTCCCTCAGAAGACACGGAGCGGCCCGAGCCGAAGGACGACATTATCGATCTGCTGGCAGAGACGCTCAGCCAAAGCCTGCCCATGGCCCAGATCATGGAGCAGGCCAGTGGCCATGGGTCCCGCCACCCGCAGGCTGGGACGGCCGAGCAAGAGCGTCTCGTCAAGGAGACGGCCCGGTCTGTCAGCGCCATGGTGCTGGCGGGATCCAACGCCTTTGCCATGGCGCTCGCCCCGGGAGCGCGCGAGAGCCTAGCGTTAGGCTTCGACGGGCTCAGCACCACCTCTGATGCGTCCGAGCCCCGGACTCCGGCTATGGAGGACCAATCGCCGGTCAACAGCGTCATGGAGACGCGGCAGGCAGGCTCGAGCAATGCCAAGCGCTTCCCGATCGGGCTGGGCCCGCAGCTTAGCGAGTCATCGTCGGTCGGAGGACGCCCGCCGCTCCGAAGGCGGAAGCCATCCGTCAACTCGACGTCGCGCTCTATCTCGGTCTCCAACGCCTTCGCCAAGCCAGAGACTACCACCACGGTGACCCACGCCATGTCGCGATCCTACATGTCTAGAACGTCGACCTTCTCCTCGAACGAACGGGACAGCAGCAGTCTCGCCGGCGACGCTGCCATCGCTAGCTCCAGCTCGCTCACGCCGCCGAGCGGACATTCGCAGGGACCGAGCACCGATACGACGGCGAGCCGGTCGGACGCTGCGACCGACGAGCACCTCGCCGTCGAGAAGCTGAAGGCGCTCAAGGCCAAGCACGTCGGAACGCGGAGATCGGTACATCTTCAGAGGATCGCCTCCCGGCCTGGCGGAGGAAGCATCGCGCATCGGAAGAGCACCTCTGCGACGCGACCAGGCGCCTATGCCATGGTCAGCGGGCTATTGGGCATGGCGTGGTCCAGTCGAGCCCCCGCCGGCTCTGCTGCTACTGCTGCAGTCCCAGCTGGCGGCTCGCAGTCCGGCGTGCAGATCCAACCAACCGCGCGCGCCCTCACACCGGTGACGCAGCCTCAATCCGTCCCCTGCAAACCACCGACACCTCTCCGCGCCTCATACCTCTCCACCTCGTCCGCCTCACCGTCCAACGTCACCGGCCGTCCTGGGATCCCCGCCAAAGGCTCGGTCGGCCGGCTCAAGTCGCGCCAGAACTATCGCATCGACAACAATGTCAAGCTCCATCCTTTCCCCGGGTCGCTGGGACAGGCGCAGGGGCGCAACCTCCCTCCCATCCACGCGAGCGATGAGCAGGCGAGACGAGCCCAGCATATCCTCGCGAGGAGCTCGAGGTGTGGCGCCGAAGAGGTCGAGGGCGATGAGAGCGAAGAGTGGATCGAGGAGACGAAACCTGTCGTTCCAGCGCGGCAGACACGGCAGGCAGGCGATATCAACAGGGCGTCCGCCGCTGCGCCGCCACCATCTGCGAGGGGCTGGCTCGGCGGGTACTGGTCCAGCGCAGCTCCGCCCGCCGCTTCGACAGACTCGCCGCTGACGTCGGGAAGGAGTAAAGGCGTTGCCGTCTGAGACTGACGCCCTACGTCCACTAAAGGTTTCCCACACACACAACTGAGACTTGACTCTATACCACCACAGGTATATACTCTCGCTTAATCGACGTAAGGACCCGGCCGCAGGTTTCGTTGCATGCCTCCGCCTCGATGCCCGCATGGCAAGGTGCTAGCCTCGACGTGTTCGCTCGTCTGCGATACCAGTCGCGTGGCATCCATCGGTCGTCCTCGGTTCCGAAGGAGGTCGACTGTTGACCTTGTTCTCGATTCGTTCGTCCGTTTCAGCCCCATGCTTGGGAGGACACGGAGGATCGACTTTGCGCCTATCGACCAGCAGTCGCTTCGACCAGTGCCATCGCTCCACCACGAGAGCACCACGTAACGCCGAAGTGCCGTTCAATGAGCAACGACAGCCTCTGAAAAGGCGGGCGCCTTTCCACCGCTAAGGATACCCTTACCGCGAGCCACCTCCTTCTGATAATCAGCCACCTCGACCTGCTTCCTCTCTGGGTCCACAACGTCCTTCTCCATCTCCCATCCCAGAAAGTCGTTGGTCATGTTGGGCTCGAACTCCTGCGGCACGACACCGAGACGCTTGCAGTAGTTGGTCACCTTGGCCCAATCGCGCGCGACATTGGCACAGTCGCGCGACATGTAGACAAAACTGCGTTCGTAGATCTTGGCGTTGAGGTCGCTCTTCATGCTCTTCTTGAAAAGCTGGTAGTCGCTCCAAGCCTGTTGAGGAGAGGCAAAGAGGTCGTCGGTCGCACGTTTGATGGCCTTCATAAAGGACCGGACCTTGGACGAGTTCGAGGAGAGGAAGGTCTCGTTAGCGATGTAGAGGATAGAGCAGAAGCAGCAGCACCCCAGCTCGGCGAGCTCGTCAATGCGTAGCATCTTAACGTCTGAAGTGGGGCGGTTCTGCGTCTTGCACCACTCTTCGAGCTCGACCATCTGGACGTTCTCGAGGCTGTTAGCGCGCGTGGCGATGATTACGTTGGAATAAAGGGTGAGGAACGGCGTGTTAGGAGATGGTGTTAGGAGATGGCGATCCGGATGTCGAAGAGACGGCTTTCGCAGGAAAACGACAGCACTCACCCGATGCCGGCGTCGATGTCGCCACGGATGATGGCGTCGCTGACATTCATGCCGACCCTGACGGCAGTGTAGTCCTCGGGACCCATGCCAAAATGAGCCGTCAGCTCGTCGATCTGCGTTGGACGCGAGGTGAGGCAAGAAATACGAAGACGAGAGCGTAACAACCGTCAGACTCTTTCCACCACGCCAAACACTGCGGCGGGGAGGGAGCGATGAGGGCCGGGACTCACCTGGATCTTGCCAAACTCGCCGACGTAACCGATTTTCTTGCCCTTGAGCGACCTAAAGTCAGACGTGATACCGCTCGAACCTTCGAGATAGACGACGCCGGTGAAGGGCTCGTCCATCAGGGTGCCAAAGGCCTGGATGGGGAAGCCGCGAGCCTTGCCGGCGATGGTGTGGATCATGGCCTTGCATCCCATATCGACCTTACCGCTGCCGATAATCTCGGTCTGCAACAGTGGCAGCGGCGAGACAAGAGGTGGGAAGATGACGGTGTGAGCGGCCAGCCCGACCGAGTTGCGAGGTAGAGCAGAGAGGACAGAGACGGAACACTCACGACGTCAGAGGGGTCGTTGGGCTCGAGGATGGCGACCTTGACGCCTTCATCGGCGAAGTAGCCCTGCGTGGCGAGACGTGCAGTCAACATGAAAATAAAAAATGGTCGGTCAAGGATCAGGGGCAGGCACATACATCGACAGAGACGACGACAGGATCGACTCACCTTGGCCTGGGCCAGGAAGATGGGGGCATGGTAGGGCGTAGCATGCCAGTTGAGCACTGCAATGAGCCATTGTCATAAGAAAGGCAGTGGTGAGCCACCTGCTTCCCCTCAATTAAATCGTCGACGTCGCCTCGACAGAACATTTCGGCACGCCGAGGTGCTCGACTTACGGAAGGTGATCTTGTCAGTCGACATGGTGACGTGATGGTGGAGCTTTTCGTTTGAAAGAGCTGAAGAAAGACGATATGGTGGTGGTGGTGGTGGTGGTAAGAGGCAAGGTCGACTCTCCCATCCGGCCTGGACTGTCTTATTAAGAGGGAACGGCAAGGCCGTCGCCACAGCGCCGCTAAAGCTGGGTTAGCTTGCCCCGTGCCCTCGTTCGCAGAGAGCGAAGCAAAGTTGGCACACGGATCTTTCCGGCCTAGCAAGCTGGAGGAGAGAAGGCAGAGGGACGGCAGAGCCTGGCCTGTGCGTGGGCAAAAGCTTGGTGAGGGAGTTGGGATCGAGCTCGAGCTTGTGCAGGCGCCGGCCTCCCCTTGAAGTTAAGCGGGAAAGGCGCCGACAAGAGGCTTCATAATCCAGGGTTCAAAGAGACCGGGCGGTCCGCTGGCTATCTCTCCGAGTAGTGGGTGAGGCAGCGTCAAAAGGACGGGGAAGGGCGCAGCTGGTCACCTGTTCTCCCGGCTAGAGAGTAGTCTTGAGAGCAGAGTGTATGCTCGCCTGGTCGTCATGAGAGCGGGGAACAACGACGGGGTTCACCTACATAGCAGCGCGCTCGCAAGGCAGAGCAACGCACGCACGCCTTCCGAAATGAGGGGTCGAAAAATAAAATAAAATAAAATTAGAGAATAAGAAATGAATATTCTTTTATTTAAAAAAAAAAAAAAAAAAAAACACACTGACACACATCGATACGAGCCAGACTAGCTCGGATCGTTTGGGGTCTACGCCTGGCCCGTCCGTCTCTTTTTGCGAAGCGATGGCCAACCGCCCTCTCAAACGCAGTGTGAGGGCGCTCAGACCACCTTTGCTGACACCTGTGCGGGCTGGGCTACATAGGTCACCGCTTTTAAGCCACGACGGGCCAAGGAAGCCAAGCTTCTAGCCAGCCTGCCCGCCTTTGTCTCCCAGGCCGCGGCAGCTTCCGGCCAGGCTCGGCCGGTCGCTGCCTGCTGGCCACCCATCCTGCCTAAAATCTTCCGTCGTATGTGCTATCAAGAAACAGCGGCAGCTAGCAATTCAGTGGCTGTATGCTGGCCGGAGAGAGTGGGGGAACAAGAAGGGCGCGCGTTGTCACATTGGCCGCACCGAAACACGGTGTTCCATCGAACGGACGATCCGAAAGCTCGCCATCGTCGGTAATCCTATCCATGACTCGACCTACTGCCGACGCTCCTCTCTGATGCTTACCTACATACAGATACAAGTCGGCTGACGGTACAGTTAGCCGGCTAACGTTCCGAAGAGATTTCGTTGTTGAGGGTAACCCTTGCTATGTTACCCTGGTCTGCCTTGCACGTTCTGACATCTTTCCGAGAGCGCCAGAATGGCCAGGCGAACCCTAGCCTGCCTGCCTGCCTGCCTGCCTGCCTGCCTGTTTCTGCATAAAACCCAGCGCGTCAGGTTCATGCTTCTTCGGATCATTCCGAAAGATCAAAATGAAATCCCAAGAGAGATCTCTCTCGATATGACGAAAAGGCATGGTGACGGCATCGGCCTCGGCGTCATTATCCCGTCTCGATTCGTGGACCGTCGTGGTCACGCTGGCAGACCTGCTCGGCCAAAGACGTGGGTGGCACCCTCCTTTCCCGTGAGCGTCTGCCTAGCGTGGCAGGCTGACCACCACCCCGACGCCAGGTTTCTCTTCGTCCATGTCATCCACACAGACGCACCCGAAGAACCGGAGATCTGGCAGGAACAGAGGAGCAAGGATCGATTCTGATTGTGTACTTCTATGGGGAGATGGATTGGTAGGTAGGTGACATTGCGAAGGGGGGCGGAGACGGGATGCAGATAACGAGAAAGGAGAGGGGTGGGAAGGTGAAGGGTGGGGGGGCGGCGCGGGGGAGAGGCCGTCATGACCGAAGCCCTGTGACCCGGGCGACCTCCCGTCTGCTGTTTTGGGGGTCAGTCTCGAGATAGTGACCGTCGGAGAAGCGTCCGCTGATCGGCGCCTTCGGAGAGAGGTCGATGGCGGCCGAGGGTTAAGGCGAGATGCGACTCTGAGGGGACAGATGGAGAAGATGAGGGAAGTGAAAGCGTCCACATCGCGGCGGCAGAAAGGCGTGGTGAGGACGAGGGAAATCATAGAAACGTCGACGACGACTCTAGGGCGAGCCAGCGAGGACGTCTGTGACAGCAGGACGCCTCTCCACGGAGCCCAGCGGCAGGCATGCGCGGGCTCAGGCCGCGGCCGCCTCGGCGCCGCTCGAGGGAGCGACGTGGGGATGGGAAGCGGAAGCTCCAAGGCCGCCGTGGCCTTCCGTCCCCGCCTCGGCCTCGTCCAGCAGCCGCTCGATGGCGGTCAAGTGCTTGGCGTAGCCGTTCGAGAAGCGCTTCATGCTCTGCAGCTGCGGCCGGATCGCCAGCACTAGCCGCGCCTTCTGCTCGCCTCTGGCATTCTCGAGGAAGCGCTGCAAGACGTAGTTGGCAAACTGGTCCTTCATCATGATCACGGCCGGAGCGATCCTTTGCTGCGACGCGTTGGCGTTGGCGTCCGTAGTCGTCGCCATCGCCGCCGTCGACGGAGGGGTGGCAGGAGGTAAAGACGCGACGACGGGAGCCGCCCCCGCCACGGCATCGGCGATCGGCCGCGGCGTGAGGGTCTCTTCGATCAGCTCGACCTTGTCCTCGGGCGAGGCGGATCGGATCACCTCCTCGATGACATTGCTGGCAAACTTGTGCCTCGACAGCGGCAGCACCTGGCCCTTGATCTTGGCGATCACCTGGGCCTGGTCGGTTGAGCGGCCCCTGTGCAGGACCCACTGGATCACGTAGTTGCCGTACTGGTCCTGCATCAGGCGGAACGCCTCGGCGTGGAGCTCGTCAAGCAGTGGGCGACTCTGCTCCTCGTGGCAGTGCTCAAAGATGCGCTGCAGAACGCGGCACGAGTAGCAGTGGGCCGCCAGCGCTAGGACCTGACCCTGGAATGCCTGCGGCACAAAATCGATCTTGGACGGGTCGACCTTCTCGATGACCTTTTGCACCACGTGGTTGGCGTTCTGGTCCTTGACGCACTGCAGAATGTGGCCGTCGAGCTCGCGGGCGAGGCGAATGCGCTGCTCCTCGTCGGTATGGTCGAAGGCCTTCTGGACGACGCGGCAACCGTACGTTCCGAGGGAGAGCGCCAGGACGTGGCCCTCCATCTCCTTGGCCAGCGACGAACGCTGGGTGTCGTTGCCGTGCTCGAGCATCTTTTGGATGACCTGCCGGGCGTTGTCAAGGGAAAGCCAGAGGAAAGAACACAACATCACGTGTCAGCGGGCATGCGTTCAGGGTGAAAGTGTGCGCCGAGAGAGCGGGGAGCGGTATGCTGTTTGCCTCGGCGCGTCACTCACGTAGTTCCCAAAGACGTCTGTCATCAGCTGCCTTGCGCTCGCGATCAGCTCTTCAAACACCTTGGCCTTTTCATCATCGGCTGCCGTGTCGAGCTTCTCTTGGATGAAGCGGCTGCCGTGCTGGTCGCCGCTAAACTCAACGACGCTGCCAAAGATGTCGCGCAGCTCAAACTTGCGATTCTTGGCGTGTCGGCTACGGAACTCTTCAAGCAGCGGGCTCCGCGTGCTGTTGGTTCCCGGTGGCACCATCATCCCGGCAGGACCGCCTCGGCCACCGTTGTACATGGCGGAGTGGCCGACGGGACCGCCAAGAGGTCGGACGCACCCGCCAATCGCGCCACCGTGCGGATGCATCGGGCCGTTGAAACCCGTCGGCGGCGTCATGACGCCTCCCGGCCCGGTCGGGACCCTGCGGTGGTCCGGGAAGCGGCCGTTCCAGCCGGACGACATCGGAGCACCCGAGTAGTTTAACTGGCTGGGCATCGGCGGGCCGTGACGCGCACCGCCGCCGCCCATCGGATACGGCGGCCTGCCCGACAACATGTTTGAGGGGCCGTGGCCATCGGCGTTCGAGGACGTCCTGCGGTAAGCTCCCGGATTGTACTGGTGGGGCGGACCCTGCGGCGAATACTGGTGGTCTAGGCCGGCCGGACTGAGCTGACCCTGTAGCAGCGGGCTCTGCGGCGGATAGATGCCCTGGCCCGGCTGCGGCATCGCCATCGACGAGCGATCGGCTCCGATCGAGCCCAGCGAGACGCTTTGCGGCATGCCCCGCGAGCCGGCCGCCGTCGCGTACCCGAACTGCGGCGTGCCCGGCTGCATTCCGTGCCTGCCGACGGGCGACATCAAACCAGAAGAGCCCATCCCTCCTCCCGGGCCGCCGTAGGGGCCTCCAGGACCAGGGTAGAAGACGGCATCGTTGGGCCGCATCGGTCCGCCCGGGCCCGCTCCCATCGGCATCGGCGAAGGACCGAACGACGGGCTCTGCGGCGTCGAGCCCTGCGATCCGGGCCCGCTGGGCGTCATAAACACCGGCCTGCCGGGCACTGGCGGCGCATACGGGTCCGGTGTTGTTCGATACGACTCGTAGCCGGACATGTCGATGGCCGGACCGCCTCCCATGCTGGGCATCAGGTGGCCAAGGCCGGAGATGCCGCCGTACGCATCGGGGCTGCGGTTGGCGATGCCGCTGTAGTAAGGCATCGACTGGGGAGGGAAGCCCTCGACGTGGTCGGGGACCGGCGAGAATGAGCCGTACGATGCCGACA
The DNA here is from genome assembly GCA_900291925.1 of Thecaphora thlaspeos. Taxonomy (NCBI): domain Eukaryota; kingdom Fungi; phylum Basidiomycota; class Ustilaginomycetes; order Urocystidales; family Glomosporiaceae; genus Thecaphora; species Thecaphora thlaspeos. The sequence goes on along the minus strand of UWYS01000004.1, from coordinate 242,525 downwards.
GGCGCTGGGCGTGGCCAAACTGCGGCGTGGACTGATAAGGCGGCTGCGGCTGCCGGTGATGCGGACGCTGGTGCTGGTACGGCACAGGCTGGTTCGGCATCTGCTGGAGCGACAGCTCGTTGTTGGAGGGGCTGAGCACGGCCTGGCCCGAATGTGGTGTATGCTCTCCGCCCGGTGGCGGCGGTGGCGGCGCTTGATCGTTCCTCGCCGGCACCAGCGACATCTGTCGAAGGCCGTCGCTCAGATTGGCCTGACCGATGGTATTACCGTCGCCCGGGCCGTCCGCTCCGTCGTCCTCGGCGCTATGCCTCCTCTGACTCGGCAGGTGGTGGCTGGGGTCCAGTGTCGTCGATCGGACGGGCGGCATCTTAGGCATGGCCCGGGCGCTGCCGCCGGTAGCGGCAGTCCTGGCACCGTTGCTGTTCTCGGCGGTGTTGTTTGACGTGCTGATGTCGCGGTCCCGAGCGACGATGTTCTGGCCGGCGCCGAGTTCGGCGCTGGCATCGCTCTGACGCTGCGGCGACACCGTGCGGACAATGGCCTGTCGTCGCCTCTCGTCGCTCGGCGACAGGCGCTGCTTAGCGGCCGTAGGGCTGGTGCTGAGATCCAGCGCGCCGCTCGAGAGATCTTTATTCCATCCGAGCGGAGAGGCACCGCTCGCAACGGTGGGCCAGGCGCTGCTTCCTCCCTCGCCGCTGCCGCTGCCGCCGCCGGACGACAGTGGCGATCGAGAAAACTCACCTGGCCCCATGGTGTTGACGCGTCCGGGCGTGCTGACGTTCGAGGTGATGGCGGTGTTGATCGCATCGCCGTCGAGCGAGCCCGATGCGAATCCCGATCGACCGTTCCAGACGCTCGAAGCGCCTGATGGCGTCTGGCCGGACGAGTCGGACCATCCGCCGCTGTGGGTGGGCAGCGTGCCGACACCAAAGACGGTGGGGCTCCCCGTCACGGCCCGCTTGCTGCTGCGGGCGTTACTGGTGCTGCTGTTGGTCAAGTGCAAGACGGTGACGGGGTCCTCCTGCGCGAGCTCGCCCGGCGTCGCGAGGGGGCTGGCCATGGTGGAGAAGCCGGAAAAGTGCTGCGACGTCTCGACGTGGCCGCTGACACTTCGTTGCGGGGCGGGGCGCACCGAGGGGACCGAGTTGGTCGACGTCGAGCGCGAAAGCTGGCCCAGACCGTTGAGGTTAGCCACCGAGGGGTGCTTGTAGGGTCCCGCTTTGCTGGCTTCGTGAGGAGTCATGATGGAGTCGACGGCAACGTTTGGCTTCGTGGTGGAGATTAGAGACGCAAGCGAGGGCCAATTTCGGGACAAGGACGGAGATGAGGTGCGTCAGGCGCTGCTCTTGGCCCTTTGCGCTAATCCGAGTGGTCCGCTAGCCGGTCGATGAAAAGATGCCGTGAGGATCAGTGCGCTCGGCGGGGCATCAGCTCGTGCCGATGAACAGCGGAGCGTGAAGAAAGAGAGCGAGCCGCAGCGTTTCGACGAGGTCACCGTGCAGCGCGTGCAACGTGAGTCAAGGAGACAGTCGGCCAGAGATCAAGAGACCGGAGGAAGGGGAGGCGGCTCTTGGTTGAAGGCGTAGCTAGACGTTGCTCCGCTCTGCTGCGTTGCGTTCGCGGACGTAGCGTGGGTGTGATATGTACAGGGGGGTGGCAGACGCTCTGATCGATCCGCGGACGGACTGGCGAAGATGGTCTGAGGGCGGCGCGACCTTGTGAGGCGCCGGGAGCAGCCACGAGCCAGAGCGTGATGGGTTGGGCGAGTGTAGGTCGAAGCCGTGTCTAGGCGAAGAAGAAGAGGGAGCAGCGCTCCGTTCTATGGGTCGGCGTAGGTGGGGGCGAGGTGCAGCTGTCCCTGAAGCAATCAGCAGTCGACCAAGGGTCAGCCCAGACAGGAGCAGTGGGCGTACAGACCGACGCTCTGCGACGATGTCTGCTGGCGGGCGGTATCGGCGATGGGAGCGATCGTGATGGTGGCGGTGATGCCGCTACAGCTGTTGCTGCTGCTGTACGAGATCGGGACGACCAGCGACGGGGCGGGAGGACGTCGTCAAGGGAGAGGTGGTGGAGCGGCACGACGACGAGGGGGAAACAATGACGGTGAGAGGGGTTAGGGGACGGAACAAGATAGGATTACGGGAAGGGAAGAAGAGGAGGAGGAGCGAAGGAACAACCGGCTGGGCTGCCAAGGGGTTGATTGAGAGAGAGCGGCAGGCCAGGCCAGGCCGGGGCTGTGTGGGCTGAGTCGGCCAAGCCGGGCCAGCGCCAGGGTCATCAGCGCGGCAGGGACGGCCTGCTTGGGACGCACTGATCTGGCGGGCGAAATTCAGGGCGAGGCTGAGGGCGCTGATGACCCTGGCGCTGACGCCGGCGCCTGTAAGAGGTGGCTTGAGCGCCCGTCTGCGAGAGCCGCACCCGCTGCCCGCTGCCCGCTGCCCGCGGCCTCGCCCGCACCCGTCCCTCTGGCCGCAAGAGGCCGAGGCGGACACCTTGGACCCACGCACGCTTGTCCAACCCGGCATAAAGCAAGCGCGCCGGGGCCCACCGAACAGAGGGGGACACGGCTTTCAGCCCCTCTAACCCTCTCCCTCTCCCTCTCCCTCGCCCTCGCCCTCGCTCAGCAGCAGCAGCAGCAGCAAGCCCGTTGCCAAGGAAACCGAGGTCAGCGTTCGACGAGCCACGACGACGGCGTACACCGAGCGCTGGAGCGGTCCGGGCAAGCGGTGATGGCTGTGTCCTTGCTTTAGTAAGCTCTTGCGCAACGTACCTTGTCGCCTGGCCTAGTCGCGCTCTCGGCCCGCCGCCAACGCCCCGAAGAGGGCAAAAGGCGCCGACGCAGCGCTCTGAGCTCGATCATCTCGGCTTCTCTCGGAACAAGGCATCAGGCACAGGGCAGGGACGCTCTGCGAGCTAGCTCGTCTCAGCTAGAGGCTAGGGCTGAGGCTGTCCGTCCTTCGACGCGGTGCGCTGTGTATCGCTGAGCGGCGCCAACGGCGAGACGCACGCCCACCGTGGCACGGGCCAGGCGGTCATGGCGTCCGGCGGAAGGGTCGGAAAATGCTGATCCCGCACGGGCCTCGTGGTAGAGGCACCCCAACCGCCACGATCACCTCACCTGCCACCTTCCTCTCTTCCTCCTCGAGAGGAGACACCGCTAGCCATGTGTACAACCCATGTGTACTCGTTGGAAACATTGCAGGTCTTGCTGCTACTCTTACGAGGAATAGACAGAGAGACAAACGCCAGCGGTCCGAAGCATCCTAGTACTGCGTAGCGAGGTAGAGCGATGAGGCTCTCAGCCAGGCCCAGACGACCCCGACAGAACAGTAGACGCTCACCATCATTAGCGGCAGGAACTCCATCGACGTGTGGGGCGGAACGGAGGCATAGGGCCCGTTCTTGCCTGTCGTGGCACCGGGCAGCGGCGCTGATGGCGGCGTTGATGATGGAGCCGCCGCGACCGTTGCTCGTGGGGGCTGAAGCAGGTCCGAGGATGCCGCCAGCTTCTGCGGTGCTGTAGTCGAAGTCATCGACGCTGCCAGCGCATCGCCAATCGAGACGGCCTCGGCCTCCATCGATGGCGCTAATGTTGAGGCGACCTCTGGGGCACCATCGTCGGAGGGGGAGACTATTGATGCTGCTTCCGGCGCATCGACAGCAAGGACGGCTGTCGGTTCGGGTGCGGCGAGGGCTGGCGAGGCCGTCGACATCTCCGCCGCAACGTCGAGCGAGGTCGCTATTAAGCCGTCGAGGGTTGCGGGCTGCCCTGTCGCAGATGCCAGCAACGCTTCAGCGTAGGCCGCCGATGACGAAGTGGTCTCTGCTGCTTCGGCCAAGGTCGAAGCCATGACAGACATCAGCGCCGCTGGAGCAGCGACGGCAGAAGAGACCGGCGATGGCGCACCCGTCACCACCGCCGCCGACTCCGCCGCGGGAAAGAGCAACGGGTGGAACACCGAGACGTATGTCTGCAGCGCGACGAAGCCGTACAGGTAGGCCGTCTCGAGCGCATGGACCGCGATGCCGAGGTTGGACGTGACGGGCCGGTTGAGGCGCTTTGAGAGCGAGCCAAAGACGAGCATCGCCCATACAAGCGTCAGGGCGAGCTTGATCGGCGTCTCGGCCGCCGCATACAGCAGCGGGAAGAGCGACACTGTGCCCGCCGTGCTCAGGATGACAAAGGTCCGGAAGTGGGCGTAGTCCTCGGCGGCGAGAAAGGTGTAGGGAATCAGCACGAGCATGATGGCCTTCTCGTGGACGTGCCAGCCAAACAGGAACGAGGCGAAGCCGCACAGGCTGATCGACGCCAAAAAGGAGCGGTAGGTCGGCGCCTGCCACAGCTTGACGAGGTAGACGAGCATGCAGGTCAGCGTGAGGAGGAAACAGGTGGACGGCAGGATGTCGGGCAGCACGGCAAAGGAGACGTGGCCCACCAAGCCACGGCTGGCCGCGGCGAAGCCAGTGGCTGCTGACGCTTGGAACTTGGTTGCAGTACGGTGCGGGAGGAATCTGATCACGTCGGGCTTCCGCTGGATGAGCTTGACCAGCGCCCGATCGGCAAAGGTCCACAGCGCCCACGCGTTGGGCGCCCAGTAGGCGTGGATCAGGCCGCGGCTGAAGGGAAAGAGCCGCGAGAGCACCTGCGACAGGACGCCAAGCGATCCCACTTCGCTGCCAGCGCCGGCCACCATCAGAGGCAGCAGGCTAGCGAGGAAGGGCGCCACGGTGACGGCGCCGAGGATGATGAGCCTCTCAAGCGACTTGGCCAGATTGGACGTCTGGCTGCCCGGCAGGTAGATGTAGGAGCGCAGCAGGTAAACGACAAACGGCGGGGCGATGTAGACGTAGATGTGCTTGAGGTTGAGCAGCGACGAGAAGAGGAAGGCGCACAGCAGCGGGCGATCCTCTCTCGCGGCCCAGAGAGACCAGAGCAGCACGCCGAAGAGGAAGCCGTTATATTGGAAGTGGATGTGGTCGATGATGATGAGGCCCGGGTGCAGGAAGAGGCTGGCGGCCAGCAGCGAGACCGCCTCGGTTCCCACCGCGGTCCCGCCTTCCTCTTCGCTGCTGTCAGCACCGCCGCCTCTGCCCGACAGCCTCGACGGCCACTGAGCTCCGATGCGGCTGTGTGCGACGAGGGCGGCGCCGAGGACGAGCTCGGTGACCATGACGGTGGCGCGCATATAGGCCTTTGCGGACCAGGCGGCGTGCTCGAGCCCCTCGTCGAGGCTGACTATTAGCGGATCGAAGAGGGGCGCGGGCTGCGCGAGGATCCAGGACAAGTAGGCGAAAAAGGGCGGATAGTCGAGCGTCCACTGCGAGGCGGCCTCAAAGTACCACTGGCGGATGGGCAGGGTGTATGCGATGGCGAGCCAGTTGCGGTGCACCTCGAAGTCGGTCGAGTGGTAGCAGGGCCACAAGAGGAGCTTGATGACGATGCTGATGGCGAGGACGTCGCGCTCCGAGCGGGTCAGCCACGAAGATGGCAGCCAGCTACCGCCGCCGTCGCCATCACCGCCGGCCGTAGGATCTGCTTTGCCGGAGGAGGCGTCGGTGCGCGGTGGTGTTGGCGCTGGCGCTGCCGACGCTTTCCGCATCGCGCTTGTCGGCCATGGAGGCGGTAATGGGTTTGCGCGACGGATTGCGGAGCGTAGCAAGGGACGAGAACGAGGTCGAAGCGGGAGATGGGAGATGGGAGGGCGTGAGTGTGAGCGTGAGCGTGAGCGTGGGGAGGGCAAGGAGGTAGGGAGGCAGACAAGGAGGAGGTGGAGGAAGACGTGTTGTTGGCGCTTCGAGCATCTTCTGGTGCGCTCGCGCCTCCTCGACGCTGGCTGGCTCGATGCGCGTGGCTGCGTCCGTGCGTGCGCTCGGCCGGCGCTGCGCCCGCGCGATCCCAATATGTGAGTGCTCGGGCCGCTTGCCCGCTTGCCCGCTTGCCTCCACCTGAGAACGCGCCTCGCCGCGTGGTGCAGACTGTGAGAGGCCCTCGAAAGCGTCCCTTTCTCGGCTCCGTCAATTACAGTACACCTCCAGCTCCAGCTCCAGCCCGCCTTCACCACTCACCCTCAAACCATCCCACTCTTCGCCATGTCGAGACCACGGTATGTACACGCTGTCTGCAAGCTCACATCCCCTTGGGGCGGGCGCTCGTTACTCACGCTGCTGTGGCTTCCCTCTCTCTCCCTCTCCCTCTCCCTCTCTCTCTTTCGTGCCCCCGCGCCTCCGCATACAGCTTCGACTTCTACCAGACTGACACCTCGCTCACCGTCTCTGTCTTCATCAAGCACGCCAAGGAGGAAGATGTCAACGTTGCAATCGGCGAGAGATCTGTGGGTACCTCAGCCACCGCCCTTGCCATTCTCTTTCTCCCATCACTATCTCCTCCGTCCTCGACGACAATTGACCCTCTCTCACGCCCGCACTGCACCTCTCCTCCGAGCATAGCTGGGCGTCCAGGTCAAGCTCCCTTCCACCGGCGCCGAGACGGCTCTGCTGATCGATCCGCTCTTCTCGAGTGTCAACAAGGAGGCTTCCTCGTACAAGGTCTATTCGACCAAGATTGACGTCGTCCTCAACAAGGCCATGCCCGGTCTGCAGTGGAAGAAGCTCGAGGCCGACAGCAGCAGCATAGACGCCGCAACCAGTGAGTAGAGTTGGGCGGTCGTGCTACCGCAAAGAGGAACGCACGCTGACTCAGCAATACGAATCGACCTCCACCCTTGGACCGGCCTATAGCACCAGCGTACACCCCCGTAGCCATTACCTCAACCGCCCCAGTCACTCCCGCCTCTGCCCCAGCCCCCTCGACGGGCTCGGGCTCGGGCTCGGGCTCGACGACCCGTCCTCGCTCCAAATGGGACACCCTGAAGCTCGACGACGATGACGCTGCCGACAGTGCAGACGGCGAGGGCGAGGCGGATATCAACACGTTCTTCCAGAAGCTCTACGCCGACGCCAACGAGGACACCAAGCGCGCCATGCTCAAGAGCTACCAGGAGTCGGGCGGGACCTCGCTCAGCACCGACTGGTCCACGGTCAGCAAGGGAAGGGTCGAGACGAGACCGCCTGAGGGTATGGTTGCGAAAAAGTGGAACGAGTGAAGGGGCGACGGACGGCTTCGGCGCAATGCCAAAGCGTTTCGCGTTGCTCTCCAGGCGTCGTGGCTGTAGTCGTCGTAACTGTGGATTCCGGTCAGAGACGAAGGGACTGGATCGTCTTGACTTCCGCCGAGCTGAGACGCCACGATATGCCCGAGGCGATGGCATTCTGGTAGATGTCGCCTTCGTCTTCCGTCTACACAAACGGCAGGTCAGGTCAGGTCGAGAGCGAAAGGGAGAAAGAGTCAGTCCACACCTGCGTTTCTACCTCGGAAGGTCGACGCCACCATGCTACTCACGCCGTCCAGATTGAGAATGTAGGATATCTGCTGGAGTCGCGTAAACTTGTCCCTGACGGGCAGGGAGGTCTGTGAAGCGAGGAAGGTAGAGATGCCACGTATGTCTTTGTCGAAGCGAAGGGCACCAAGCTTTCATGGCGGGCGCAACAGTCGAAACCGTGTATCAACCTAGGCTGCCAAGATGGGAATGAAAGGGAGAGAAGAAAGTGTAGACTCACCTCGCTAAAGCGCATCCCAACCACCAGACCCTCCCAGGGTCTCACGAGCGCATCCAGCGCCATATTGACGTAAGCGTTGTGGTTCGACTCGGTAAAGATGCCCTGCGCATATCCACCATCGTCACGCATGACCCAGCACGTCAGCTTCCCATGTTCCATGTTCAGACTCTCAGAACGGCCGGGTCGGAGCGAGGCGAAACGTACCTTGAAAGCGTGGAAGACGTGTTCCCATCCTTTGACGAAGCGTCGTCGCACCAGGTCCTTGTTCTCGGCATCCGCATAGCCTTCGTTGTCCAGAACGTAGCTCGTCTCCCGGTAGGCTTCCGTGATGATCGCTCGCAGACGGGGACGCGTGATTTGTGTAAAGAGCTGGTCGATCTCCGTCTGTCCCGCCCAGTCAAAGGGATAGGGAAAAGGTATCAGCAATCCAGGCGCCGTCGACCAGGAGGATAAACGAAAGGGGGGAAGCGACTCACCCTCAGACCAGACTTGAACCGGTTGACGAGCGTGCTGAGGCTCTGGACGATGACCAGCACCTGGTCCAGCTCGTCGTCGCCGTAGATGCGTGCCAGGCTCTGCTCGTGCCCTACGTCGGTGAGAACCCGCTCCATGTACGACGCAGAGATGTCGAGGACGTTGAGGTATGTCTGACTCGACGTCGTACCATATCGCGTCGGCGTCACACAGGGGTCAGGGCTGAAATGCAGAGGTCAACCGAAGCAGAAAGACAGGGCCATGGACTCACCACAAACACGGTTCTCATCTCCCTCGTCGCGGCCTCTTTTCTCGGTCCGTCGACCGTCATGCTCCCACTGACGCTGCGCCAGCAATTCTCCATCTTACGCACTATCACCTCGATAAAGTCTTCCTCGATCACGTTGCGGATCGTCCGGAACATATCGCTGACGGTCCGCAACGAAGATGTCGACACCACCCGCCCCAGCACGGTCCGGAGGACATAGAAGGCGTCGTCGAGGATCGACGAGGTGTAGGGGCGCGACTGGGTGTCGGGCTGGTCGATGCGGAAGGCCTAGTCGATGTCGAGGCAGAACGGTCAAGGAGACGTGAGCGTGGAGGCATGGGGACATGTCGATGGTCACTGCTGTGCGAGGGAGGAAAAGAGGCTCACCTTTTCGAGGCTGTTGCGGAGGTACCACGTCTCCATCGCCGTGTAGACAGTAGCTAGCGCCTCGTCAGTCTGTTTCCCAAGCTGCGATTTTGCGGCTATGTCACGAACCTCCATCGACGCCGTCAGCTGCTCTTCGCCAGCCTGCCTCGGAGCTTGATCGAGAGAGTGTCTGCTCGTCGCTGCCGCCGCCGACGAGACCGAGGCGCGTCGAAAGTCTTTGAGCGGCTCTGATGCCTGTGCCTCTCGCTCCTCGGCGAGAGTCTGCCGGTGGCTAGCCCCCTGTGATGGATCATGTGTCTGTGCGTGCGGATGACGAAGGGTGGCAGGCGACAAGATCTTGTATCAGCTCGAGCTGCAATTCCGCCTCGTCTGAAAGCCTCTGCACTCACCTGCAGCCGGTTCTTGAGAAACCTCTGGTACAGTCCCCACCTCGACCCTATCGCCGCCGTTTCGTTGAGGATGCGGTCGATCTCCCTCCCATCCGGGCCGGAAGGATCATCGATCGAGCTGTTTGCCGTCCTGCCGCCTGCCGGACTTGATGTCCTTCCTGGTGCGCCAAAACCCGGTCGGAAGGCCTGAAGCGGCGATTTGATCGACGAGACAACGGCGAAGCGGTGATTGTGGATCTCGTCGAGCTTCCGCTTGATGCCGCGGTCCTCTTGCCAGGCATCGAGGACGCGGGTGCCGAGGCGGTCGCACTCTTCTTGCAGGCCCGGCATTACGCCGTGGCTGAAGTTGCCGAGGCCGTAGTGCCGGTCGACCACTGGCTGGTGCATGTCGATCAGCGAGGCCAGATGCTCGAAGAGGCCGGTCAGCAGGAAGGCAAAGTGGCTTGGCGATTGGGCTGTCGTCGGAGAGGAGAGCATCGAGGGGGTCAACAAGTCGGATCCTCCTCGATCAGGGTAGATCGGTCAGGCTTGGGCTCGCTGAGCCGCACTCACCTTTGCCAGTTCCCAAGCTCTCGCCGATGGCTCTTCCTCTCTCCCTCACCATTGTCTTGGCGAAGGAGCTGTATACCTCAAGGCCCTCCTGCTTCCAGCCGACCTGAGGGAATAGCTTGAAAAAGCGACTCGCCTCTGCCTGGTCCTTTGACTCGATGGCTCGTTGAAAATACTGCGTAAATGCCAGCAGCATAGTCCTGCGGAGCGACAGCAGCGTTGCGCCGGGCGCCTCTGGGAGTTCTGCCGTGGGCTGTGGGGCGGCAAGCAGATTGCGAGACACGTTCAGTCAGTGACAGACTGAAGCGGACGATGCCGGAGGATGGAGCTCGAGTCGACGGGTGGCGGGGGTGACACTCACGACAACGGCGGCGGCAAACTTGGACGACGTGATTGCCGGGTCGATCGACATGGCCTTTATGCAGTGATTGGTCGCCTGGTCCCAGTCTCTCCTCTCGACGGCAGTCGCCAAAGACAGCAGTGCATCCTGCTCCGGTATTCGATTGTAAGAGGGTGGACGGCAAGGAACATTGAGCGACAAGTTCCGTCGGGATGCATGCTACAGGACGCCTATTCCAAATACCCACTCACCTTGAGCTCGGCCACCTTGACGGCCCACTCTGTTGCGAGCGTGATCCTCTTTCGCTCCTCATCGAGGAGGCGCACGCGCTCGCTGATCCTCTTTGCTACGCTCGCAGACTGCTGCAGGCGGCTGTTAAGCACAAAAGCTTCCTCCTTGACAAGCTCGACCTGCGGTGCCAGGCTGGCGACATTGCGTTTTGCCTCGTCGATGATGGGAGCCGACTGCTGGAAGAGCTGGACGAGCTCGTCTTCGAGGGAGGCGGAGTAGGTGGAGAGTTCCGCAAGAGCGTCTAGTACCGAGGAGCGTGTTGTGAGCGTGGCTGGGTCAACGAGTTCGCGTGGATCCTCGTCGTCGTCGTCGTCGCTGTGATCTGGTGGTGGTAATGAGGGGCTGCAGCCGCGGTCGTCAGGTCTGGAAGGCGACGATGTGGGCAGAGCAGCGGCCGAGGTGGCGGCTGTTGCTACCGCCGCTGCCGACATGGAGGCTCGGCGCGGGTGCCGGTTCGCGTGGTGACGGTGTTGCGGCAGACGGGAGATACGGAAGGAGGAGGGGGAGGAGGGGAGGAGGGTAATGGCACACGAGAGAGAGAGAGAGAGAGAGAGAGAGAGAGAGAGAGGGTGCGGCCGGCGGGCGGGCGGGCGAGCGGTTGGGCCACTGTTTCTTCTGGTCGTTGGCTCGAGCGGAGGGCTGGCTTGGCTGCGCTTGTTCCGGACGGGAGCGCTCTCTCGCGGAGGTCGCCGCTCGTGGAAAATCCAACCGAAAATCGCTTGCAAAATCGCACGGCGGCCACGCAGCCGCAGCAGCCGCAGCAGCAGCACCTCGGCCACTCGACGCCCCTTCTCTTCTTGCATTCATCACCACCCCTTCCTCCCCTCCCTCTGCCGACCGACCAACCCCCCCTTCCCCCCCACCGTCTTCGCAACCTGTCCATCATGGCGCAGATCTCCACCACCTCCGAAAGCACCATCCAGACGCTCGAACGCATCGGTGCCCACTCCCACGTCAAGGGTCTCGGCCTCGATGACCAGCTCGAGCCGCGTCCCAACTCGCAGGGCATGGTCGGACAGCGCCCCGCACGCAAGGCCGCCGGCGTCATCGTAAAGATGGTCCAGCAGGGCCGCATCGCCGGCCGCGCCATCCTCATGGCCGGACCGCCCAGCACGGGAAAGACGGCCATCGCAATGGGCATGGCCCAGACGCTCGGCAGCGATGTCCCCTTCACCATGCTCTCGGCCTCCGAGGTCTTTTCCCTCGAAATGTCAAAGACCGAGGCGCTGATGCAGGCCTTCCGACGCTCCATCGGCGTCAGGATCCGCGAAGAGGCAGAGGTCGTCGAGGGCGAGGTCGTCGAGATCCAGATCGACCGCAGCCTCACCGGCGCCACAAAGACAGGCAAGCTCACCGTAAAGACGACCGACATGGAGACCATCTACGAGCTCGGCAACAAGATGATCGACTCGCTGCAGAAGGAAAAGATCATAGCGGGAGACGTCATCGCCATCGACAAGGCGAGCGGGCGCATCACTAAGCTCGGGCGCAGCTTCACCCGCGCCCGTGACTACGACGCCATGGGCAGCGACGTGAGTCAGGACCAGCATCGAGCGAGGCTCGGTCGCAGCAGGTATATAGCATCGTCACTCACTGACAGCCTGTCGATCCGATTTCCCCTGTCTTGGCCGTGCCACGCCCCATCTTACGCAGACCAAGTTCGTGCAGTGCCCCGAGGGCGAGCTGCAGAGGCGCAAGGAGCTGGTCCACACCGTCTCTCTGCACGAGATCGACGTCATCAACTCGCGCACCCAGGGCTTCCTCGCGCTGTTCGCGGGCGACACTGGCGAGATCAAGCCGGAGCTGCGCGATCAGATCAACACCAAGGTGGGCGAGTGGCGCGAGGAGGGCAAGGCCGAGATTGTCCCCGGCGTCCTCTTCATCGACGAGGTGCACATGCTCGACATCGAGTGCTTCTCCTTCCTCAACCGCGCGCTTGAGTCGGAGCTGGCGCCGCTCGTCATCATGGCATCGAACCGCGGCATCTGCCGCATCCGCGGGACGCGCTTCCGCTCGCCGCACGGAATGCCCATTGACTTGCTGGACCGTCTGCTGATCGTCAGCACGAAGCCCTACGAGCTCGAGGACATCAAGCAGATCCTCTCGATCCGCGCCGCCGAGGAGGAGGTCACGCTCAAGCCCGAGGCGCTCGAGGTGCTCACCCGGATGGGCGCCGAGACGTCGTTGCGGTACGCCATCAACCTCATCAGCACCGCCAACCTCGCGGCGCGCCGGAGGAAGGCCGAGGCAGTCGAGGTGGCCGACGTCAGGAGGGTTTACAACCTCTTTGTCGACGAGAAGCGGAGCGTCCAGTACCTCAAGGAGCACGCCGAGCAATTTATGAACGAGACCGACGACTTTGAGGACAGCGACGGCCTCGCGGCCAATGCGCCCATCATCGGAGTCGGCACCGCGGTCGCCTCGACCCTCGCATCGGCGGCGTAGTAGGGTGCTTGACCGCGCCTGGCTCTTTGTCGCCCAGCTCTGCCCTTCGTCGGCCTACGCTTGTATTTGTACTTTCCATCGTCAACCAAACGCAAAAGATGCCAAGACTGCCTGATTCAGCCCCCCGAGACCTTCCTGCCTCTGTACCGCCGTACTCGACGGCCTACTTCCTCCTAGCCGTCCAGAACTTGGCCCGGTACGCATGGCGGAAGAGCTTCCTTCGACTCTCCCCGTACAGCGTCTCGACCTCTTGCACCTTGTTCTCGTCAACGACTAGACCGAGGACGTTGGAGAGGTCCACCACTTCTCTGTACGAGAGGGGGGATGAGGCTATCTGGGCCGTACTTGAACGCTGCCGTGTGGATAGCGGTGAAATGGCCAGAAGGACGCTGCTGGTCAGTTCTCGAGAACCGTCAGGAGGACAGCCAGGAATGAACAGCGAGCTGGGACTCACGATCTAGATTCACCCACGTTCCGCCACTTTTTAATACCCTCTTGATCGTGCTCAGCGCCCGAGGCAGGTCCGGTACGATGTCGATAAAGAATAACGTCACCACCGCATCGTACTTTCCCTCTATGTCTTGGAACTTGTCGAAGAAACTCCCCTCTACCAACTCGACCGACGAACAGTTCAGGGGAAAGTGACGGGCTGTTGGAGAGAGCAGAGTCAGTGTACCACCATCAGGGAGGCGGGATCGAGCTCGTTCATCTCGACCTGGAAGCCGTGCGATGAGAGGTGATGGGCCAGTCGTCCCAGCCCGGCTCCTGGGACGAGGATCCGAGGTGGCGTTTGAGAGGAGGAGGGCGAGGCGAGTGGATCGCCCAGTTCTCGCTTGAGAGCCGGCGTGATCAGGTCGAACTGAATCTTCCTGTCGGCCGCTCCTTCCTCGCTCCAGTCCCGTACGAGGTAGCTGAACTCTTCCTGGAAGGGTTGAGCCGTGTATCGTCCTGCCCCGCCCTTCATTGTCGATGTCGACGACGAGCTCTGCTCTCTTTGTCCAAGCTGCTTGCCGTATACCTCCCGCGCTATGGTGGCAATCTGCCTTCCCACCTCTTCGTTCCGCGACACCGCCGTGTCCGAGCGGGCGAAGTGGGAGGAGAACCGCAGCGTCTCCTTGAGAGCTGCCTTCTCCTCGGTCGAGGCCTGGTGCTGCCAGCGTGCGTAGGCGCGTTCTTTCTGTTGGATCGCATGGCGCTGGTGCGGGCCTAGCCGTTCGAACGAGTCGAGAGCGGTAGAAAAATAGGGGATTCCGCTGAGATGGAAGGAAGGCGATGTAGATGAGCTGCTTCGAAAGGAAGGGAGGAGGAAGCGGTTGTAGCCGTGCAGCGCCAGTAGACCGAGCAGCGCTGCAACGAACGAGACGGCGAAGCGGTGTAGCAGAGGGGGAGATGACGATGCCATCGCGGCTGCTCCATTGTCGGACGCTGGAGGAGCAGCTCGCAGTGCAGAGGCAGTCGCCGCCGCGGAACGTTGACTACGTTTTGATCTGGGCACGGTGGGCATGGTGGGTTCCTGTCGCTGACGGTGGTGGACATCAAATCACCAACGACGTCCCTGTCTCGGGCATTCTCGAGGGTGGCTCAAACATCTTCTTCTCTGCCTGATCACGCCAAGAAACGTCCTGTGTGGAGCGTAACCGTCAGGGTACACGTTTTGCCGCAGTGGTCCGCATACATGCTGTCCCTATCACAGTCAGACCGTGGCGTGCTACGTGGCTGAGCTGAGACCTAGACTGAGTGTCAGTGAATGCAGAGGGACGCTCAACATTGAGTGCAGAGAAGCGCGGAGATGAGGACAGAGTGCCGCGGTCCTGCTGGGACCGGGAGCATCTTCAGGCCGCAGGAGAAATGCTAGGCCGAGCTAGATACCAGGCTGCCCGAGTTGCGATGGATCAGACGAACAAAAGACATGGGATCATCGAGAGGCCACGGGTTTGATCGCCGTCGATGGATGAATGAGAGTGCGGAGGGCGTGTCGGACGGCAAAGAGATGGTGGTGGTTAGGTGCGGCGGCCAACCCACGCTCACTCTTCTGGTGTTTGCGCCGACACTTGGCACCATGGTGGCTCCGAATTTGAACACTCTACTGTAGTTGTGGCTGCCAAATGGATTTTGATTGCGGCTTCCGGACGTAGCTTTTGTAAGTCTCGCGGTTGAAATGTAGTTGCAGTGTTTTGGGGCAACGCGGTGCGGCTGCCATTTCGTGTGTTCAGCTCCGATTTGTTGGGACAACGCTACCAACTGGGGAGGTGTTTACTCGCGCGAAATACGTCTGGGCAGCAAGACCAGATGAGGAGGGGAATACTCGCGCGAGACGCGTCCGGACGATGTGACCGGATAGGGAGCTGTTTACTTGGCACCGATTTTATTACCGAAGCTCCCGATTGATTTAGCAATGCTTAGCGACTCCCGATCTTGTATCTGCGGCTCCAAAATATGATTGGGCAGGCGCCAAGTTTGTTTTTGCGGCTCCGAGAGATTCTGGGCAAAGCGCCCGTATTGAGGTTGCGGCTCCGATAATATTTGGGGTCACGCGCCGATTTTTTATCCCTATTGTTGGAGCAGCCCGATCCTAAAATTCTGGCTTCTGGCGTATCGCGTCGATCTTACTTCTGTCCCGCTGTTTGCTGCAGCCCGATTAGTACATGCGGCTCCGGCTTTTTTTGTTTGGGCAACGCACCGATTTGTAATTGGCGCTTCCGATCGAGCCTTAGTTGCCCCTTCCGATTGAAGAAATGTTCAGGTCGCCTGCACTCGAGCAGAGACCAGCCATACACCACCTTGCACCAACGCACTAGAGCAACACTACTGCGACGGCTAAGCAGGCGCTTCAAAGGCGACGATCAGGCCGAAGACGACCGACGATCAGGACAACGACGACGATTCAGAGGAATTGGGCCACCTTAAAGAAAGTGTTGTAAGAGCGAACGGCGGTCGTCGACAGAGGCGTAAGCACAATAGGTAGTGTGATAGAGGAGGGGACCCAGGCCTGGTTCCGCTTTCGGAAAGGCGAGCTAAAAGAGGAGCGGATGGCGGTGGATGGTGTATTTACATGCGGCTGAAAGGTATACGTTAGACACGGTGGCACGGAGGGGCTGGGTGGCTGCACGGTTGTCCAGGAGCTCAGAGAAGGGGGCGAAAGGCTGCGATAACAAGGGTCGGTGAAGCGAAGAGGGAGCGAAGGCGAGGCAGCGAGGAAGGATGGGGAGTACGGGGGGGTATCATAGACGTAGCCTGTGTCTAAGTCCCTTGCGCGTACGGGCGCGCGGAGAAGAGATCTTCTACAGCGAGCGTCGCCTTCGCCGGCAGCCGCCGCCACTGCATCCTCCTCGATCCGTCAGGTGACGCTGCTCGTTGCTGCTGTCGCCATCTCCTCTGTCCTACCTTCCGTGACATGCCATGCTTCCGTTGTCGTTGTCGCTCTAGCACTTGCCCTTCTGCGAGCAGATCGACGCAGCGACGGCGACGGCGGCGATGATGATGATGGCAATCAGGATCCAGAAGCAGATCCACCTCTTCTTCCTTGCCTTCCTTGCCGAGTCGACGGCCTTATTGGTGTGCTGCATGCCCTGCTGCATGTCGGTCTCGACCTGAGCGCCCTGCTCCTGGATCACGTTGAGCGCGTCGTCCTGCTCGTCGACAAGGATCGACATCTCGTTGAACAGCTGCGCCAGCTCGGTGATCGTCCGCTCGATACGTTTGATGTCCTCGTGACGCTCCTGGACCTCACGCAGCGCGCCGCGCGCCTCCCCGTGGCGGTTCGAGTTGAGCAGCGCCTGGGAAAAGATCTGACCATTGGAGTCGTCGTCGAGCGCCGCCTTGACCTCCTGCGGCGTGGCGTCAGGCTTGACAATCTTGAACTGGCGCTCGGCACGCGCGCGGTACTTTTGGCGGTAGCTCTGCTCGACCTGTTGGTACTTTTGGATTGTCTCCTTGAAGCGGTTCTTGACGGCGCCGATTTGAGTGTTGCGGACATTCTTGTCGCCGCCAGCAGGAACGCGCTTCGTCTGGCTCTCGAGCGTCTTGACCTTGTTCTTGACGCCGTTGGTCAGCCGGCTAGTCTCCTGCTGGATGCTGGAAAGCTGCTGCTCGGCCTGCTGTGCCGACGCCCCATCCATGTTGTTGAGGCTCCTCGAGTGAAGGTCCGAGATCCTATTGATATTTTCCTCAATCATCCTGATAGTGTCCTGGATGTCGCTGATGTCGCCAAAGAAGGCGTTCATGTCGCCGCCGGCCTTTTCCGTCATCACGCCCTGCATCTCGTAGGCGTTGTCCTGCTGCCCACCGTAGCCACCTTGCGCCTGTCCGTAGGCCTGGTGCTGCTGCGGCGGTGGCGGCGCGTTGGGGTACTGCTGCTGCTGGTCGTAGCCCTGCGGCTGCTGACCGTAGCCCGCCTGCTGTGCGTAACCCGGCTGAGCGGGTGCGGCGTAGGCGTCATTGTAGGTGGCGCCGCCGGTCTGCTGCGTGGGGTAAGAATGGTCGCCGTACCCGTTGTTGCCCCCTCCGTAGCCTCCGTAGCCACCTCCACCTGATTGTTGCGCCTGTGGTGGTTGCGCAGTCACAACGCGAGGAGGATGAGGTGAGCAAAACAAGTACGAAGCGTGCCGCGGCCGCTGCAACTGTGACGAGTCGGCCGCGTGCAGCGAGAGGGCCGTTCCTCGTCCTAGCCATCGCCTGTTTAGACCCGAGGCGTGATCGACGGTAGACCAAGGGCGACAGCGCAAAGCGGATTGCGGTGCGCTCGAGACACTGCACGACGAAGCATGTAGACTTACCCTCATGGCGGCGAGACGATCCCTAGCCATACTGAATCACAGGTTGCTGCTCGTCGTAGCAGCGAAATGTACGGTTATGATAGTGTTGTCAAAGAGAGTACAACAGAGGCTGGATGGAGGTGAGTGGCGCCGTCAAGGTCGGCGAGAAAAGGCCTCTTGTGCGACGGCGACGGATGGGACGAGGTTGCGGTGTTTGTGCGACACAAGGTGCGCTGATCGTCGTCGGTGATGCTGCAAGGTATAGACGGTGTGTGTGGCAGCGGTGATGGAAGAGCGAGCGATAAAAGGGACAGGTGAAGACCGGAGCCAAGCCAAGGAGCGTGAGCGGATGGAGAGGAGGGAAGAGAAGACGGGACGAGTCGAGAGGGCGTGGACGGAACGATGAGTTGCGAGGGCGGATGGTGCGGCCGGAATGCCAAAGGCGAGGGGCGAGGGGCGAGCGCGCGGGCAGAGGGGCGGCCCCCTCCCCTCGCGCTGGCTGGCCGGTTGGCACAGACCAGCCCATGCCGCCCTCGCCCCCTAACGCGCTGGCCGGCCTCGGACTTTGGGCCGACCTGAATAATCGAAATGATCACCCCATCGTCGATGGCGTCGCTGAGTAATGCTCGTCCACTGACGCCCAAGGCCACCCCATTATTATGTACCACCCTGTATGCGCATACATTTTGCTGCGGCCGCCGCTGATAGCCAGATCCGAATACTTAGGTCACGCTGGGCAGTGGGATGTCGCCTCGGTCGGTCAGCGGCGAGAATTTCATCATCAGGGAAAGAAGGGAGGACCGATGGGAGGAACGTAGATGCAGGCTGCACCGAGCAGCCGCCTCAGCCGCAATCCTCGTTCGTCGGTTCCGAGTCGCACGAAACAACCCAGGCGTGCGGCCAGCTGGTGGCCAGGTGGCCAGGTGGTTAGGGTCCGCCGGTCAGGAAAAGGATGGAAAGCAGGACGGACGAGTCGCCGCGCAATGCTCAGGGCCGGTCTTCTCAACGCCTCGTCGATCGAGCAGCACAGTGAATGGTGCCATCTTAGCCCTTCAGCGTCCCTCAAGGTCAATGCAGGGTGGCAGATGGTCTCCTTCTCAGAGGGAAGTTGCCGGACGTCGATCCCGGGCACAGGAAGGGCTCATCTCGGGAGAGATACAGCGACTAGTCTATAACTGTTGGGAGATGGCTAGAGAGGCGTTGTTGCGCTGGTAGAGAACAGGATACATGCCGCTTCTATTACCAGACACTACTTCTTCATCCTCTGTCGCTCGGCACGCTGCTCCTTGCGAAGCTTCTTGTACCTGTCAAACAAGGGCGAGGGCGAGGCCGGTGCAAAGGGTCGAGGAGCGAGACGTCAGCGGCCGGAATCACAGTACAGCGCATGGTCAAAGGAAGTGGCGTTGGTCGTCGATTGTTCGCGGGAAAGAGTCTTGCGAACTTACTTGTGCTTCCTGATCTTCTTCCTCCTCTTCCTTCGCACGCTGTCCATCTTGATATCGTGGGCCTCGAGCTCGGAGCGCGGCTCCGACACCTCAGGGATCCTGGCGTTGAGCTTGGTTAGGTCGATGCCCTCAAGGGCCCTCAAGGGCTTGCCTAGCGCCACGGCGTCCATCTGCGACACCAGCCTGTCCCACTTGAGAGCGAGCGGCAGCGTGGTCTGGACCATGGCGTGCGAGAGGATGAGGTTCGCGTCGTCGTCGGTAAAGAAAACGCTCTTCGAGACGTGTGGGATCATCTGGGCATCCTCGCCCTCCATTAGCTGCTGCTGCTGCGCCTCGCCCGATGCCTCAATCTCCTCAGCGGCCTGCTGACGGGGAGCCGGCGGCGCCTCATAGGCCCGGCCCTTCTCGGCGAGGTAGGTAGCGACGCCGCGCGACCAGTCGGGCGATGGTCCGTTGGGCTCACCGAGAACGACCAGGTCAGCCTCAGCGCCGAGCTTGCGGGCGACGTCCGGATCCTCGCCTCGCTCCAGTGCGCTCTCGACCGCCTCGTCCTCTTCTTCCTTCAGCCTTTCCTCCTCTTCGAGCTTGGCTGACTCGAGCGCGACCTGGTCCGACTGAGGGTTGAACGACGAGATCAGCCACCTCGGCTCTGTCGCACCCTCAACGACGGAGGCGTCCTTTGCTGCTTGGCTCTCGATACCCGCCAGCTCGTCTACCAGCTCCGCGAACCTCTCCGGCGAGATAGCACGGATCCGTCTCCTCCACTGCGGCGGCGTGTCGAACGAGTTCGTCGAGCCGAACGCGGCCAGGGTCCCGTCTCCGACGAAGAAAGCGGTAAGGCTGCCGCTAGCGCCGCTGCTCTGGCTTGCACCTGTTGAGCCGGACTTGGCGGAAGCAGAGGCAAAGAGGGCAGCGCTGGGGTGTTTGGGTCTTGGAGGCAGCATCTCGTGCTGCAGCAGCGGGCGGCCGTTGGAGAAGAAGGCCTCGTAGGCGACGCTGGCCAGCGAGGAAGGCGGCGGATTGGCCGACTTTACGCTCGACTTGGACGACGCGGCCTTGCCACCCTTGGCGTGGCTGGCGGCGACGAGGTCGACCTTGCCCTCCTGAGCCGCAAGCGTGGTAGACATGGAAGCCGAGCCATTTCCGCTGCTGCCGGACGAGGACGAGCCGCTGCTGTTGCTGCCGTTGTTGTTACCGTCGTTGTTCGACGAAGAGGCTGAGGACGAGGAAGGCGAAGATTTTGAGCCGGAGTTGTTGCTGCTACCGGACGGGGATGCTACGACCGACGAGGCGCTTGGGAGCTTCGAGACCGAGTGGGCAGTGGAGAGGTAGGATCCGCATCGCGGCACGGCCCTTTTCTTGAGCGCCGAAGCCGCGATGGACAGCGATGGCGCGGGCATCGTGATGGTAGTGGAGGTGGTGCGCACTCGAGGCGGGCGGTAGGCCTCAGAGCTGTCTGGCTGGCCCGAGGCCGGGTCCAAGAGGGTGGAGGGTCGAGCCGGCTCTTTGCCGTGCGTGCGCTAGAGCGGGCCCCTGGCGTCGAAGCTGGGGTAAGAGATGTAAAGTGGCAAGCGTCAGTGCGCTGCTAAAGTGTTGGCGTGGTCGTCGTCGCCGTAAAATGAGGTGGCGGAGAAGGGGGGGAGGGTAGATGGTGGTGCAGCCGCTTGAAGAGATAGCGCGAGTGCTGAGCGCGAAAAAGAAAGGGCCGCCGCCCGCGAGCCCTGCAAAAGCGAGAGAGCCGCCCAACGAGCGCCGGGCCCAGCTGCCCAGCGAATATATGCGGAATCGATCACCCTCGGCTCCGACCCGAGCTTTGGTCGTCCGGAACTCGGCGGAAGGCGAGCGCCTGCTCCCGAGCCAGAAGGGTCCTTTCGTGTCCCCTGGTGCCTGCTACTGTGCGGGCCGCCACAGGTGGGTGGAAATTCTGAGGCGCTCCCAGTCGAGCCTGGCGTTGGCCCACCACCACCGTCGCCTCGCCACACGCTTCACCATCACCGTCGGCCGCCTTCAAAGACGCTCTGCGTAACACTAGCACCGGCACAACGCCATTGAGGCACTACTTCTTCGACCAGTGGTATATTCTCGCCCTTGGACCGACACTCACACACGCTTGCGATACACCCACGCATACACCCACGCAAACACACACCTGCGCGGGCGTCAGTCGGCCAATCACCATGACCAAGATCAAGAAGATCAAGAAGTTTGGCGAGACCAAGCGCCTCCTATCGCCCAACGATGCAAGACTGTACGTCCCCTCGCCGTCCCTCGTCCGGACGTCCATCCTTACCGCCCCGCTTGAGCCTGCTCGAAGCTGACCTTTGCTCCACTTGCATCTCGCGCTGAAACAGGAAGCAAAAGCAGGTCAAGGAAGCAGCCAAGAAGGCGTCTACGTCCAGGGACCAGGACAAGCCGCAGGTCCGCCACATCGATACGCCCGCCTCTTCGATGTTCTTCGAACACAACACACAGCTCAGACCGCCGTACCGTGTCCTGGTGGATACCAACTTTATCAACTTTAGCCTGCAGAACAAGATTGAGCTCGTCCAAGGAATGATGGACTGTCTGTTTGCCAAGAGTACGTTCGCCTGCCTCCGTCATCTTCCCGTTGGCGCCTGCTACGAGATCGCACCCACTGACCATCTGTCGCCTGTCCGCTCCTGACCCACCCGTCTCGCCGCCAGGCATTCCATGCATCTCGACCTGCGTCCTCTCCGAGATCGAAAAGCTTGGACCCAAATACCGCATGGCGCTACGTGTTGCGCGCGATCCGCGCTTCGAACGCCTCGAGTGCTCGCACAAGGGCACTTACGCCGACGACTGCATCATCGAGCGCATCCAGTCGCACAAATGCTACATCGTCGCGACGTGCGATCGCGAGCTGAGGAGAAGGGTCAGAAAGGTCCCCGGCATCCCGCTCATGTACATCGCAAAGCACCAGTACAGGATCGAAAGGCTGCCTGATCAGGGTATGGCCAACTAGGGGAGGGGTGGATGTTTCGTTCCGTTTTGTTTCTTGCCTCGCATATCTTGTACACTAGGCTCTTCGTCCCCGCTTTCAGAAAAGCATCAGTACCAACACATTCCCAAACGCAGAGGGATCGCGAGTGCTGGCTGCCAGAGAGCGCTGAGGCCTTTGCGCTCAGGCGCAGCGCTCTCTGGCAAGTCCAGACACACCGCGCCGTCTAGAGTAAGGAACACGAACGGACCTTTGGTCGAGAAGGTGCACGAACGAGGTTTGAGAACAGCAACTTGGCCAGCACTGTGGCCATCTCACGTCACGCCTTTGCCATCAGGCCTCGATGATCATCTTGAACCTCGGCCACTCTACCGTCCCCTTTGAGTTGCGTTGTCGACCAGAGACCTCTGGGCGCCCGAGTAACCAATTGGGATAGAAGCCAGCGAGGGTGTGCTCGATCGACCGCGCGAGGATGGGACAGAGGAACGTGGGGTTGTGGGTCAGGAAGAGAGAAGGGAAAGAAGGAGGAAAAAGGGAAGGAAAGGGTTGGCGTGCGCGCATGCTCGCTGACCCCTGCCCTCGTGCGTGAGGGACGACAAATAAACACATATTTCTCCATGTGGAGAAAAAAATGGAAGTACCCTCAACCTGGGTCGAACAGGTGACCTTGCGAAGACAATTCGGTCAGACTCGATCCATCCTAGGATTAAATACCGAAGAACCTTCAGTCGCACGCTCGTACCAACTGAGCTATAAGAGCTAGCTAAGATAAAGAGTTTTTTTTAATAACTATAACCCCAAAATGTTTACTGCCAAGATATCTCCGTCATCTGTCCTTATTTTCAAAGCGCCGAAGCAACGAGCAGAAGCATGGAGGTGATAGAGCATGGCAGGCCTGAGATGAAAAGCTTGCCGACTGGTTCGGGTCTCGCAGCGTAGACATGATAGCTTATAGGCCGGTTGTAAGACATTGCAGCGCCCGATCTCATGTTCCCCGGACGCTGCTGTCGAGAACACAGGCGTGATACAGACAAGCGGCAGATAGGCAGATGCAAGACGGGAAGGGTGTAGCGGTGGGCATTTTCTACATTGCAACGAGAAAGGAGAACACGATCCTCGACACCGATATCAGCAAGGAAAGAGGGGTAAGGGGTGGTCGGTGTTTGTTACAAGGTGCGAGAGAGGGAAAGTCGAGACACCAACCGTGTCTGTTTTTGTCTTTGTTTGGGCGTTCTGCGCTGCTCGACGTCGTTTACATGGGTACCGTCGGCGGAGCGGGCGGGGGAGCGTTGGGGTCCATCTCTCCGCCGCTCTCGATCGAAATGCCAAAGCCAAACTTGCTGGCGCCCTGGAGGTGGTCAATCTCCCCGCTAAACGTCAGGCCAAAGGCGGGCGAGAGTCGCGTCTCGTAGACCGACGAGATCTTGCCCATCGAGTTGACGGCGGCGCGGAGAGTGGCCATGCAGAAGGCGTAGCGTGCGCCGAGCGTCGCCTGAGCCTCGCGCTTGGCGCCCATGGCCACCACCTGGAGGTCGGCCGCGACGTCGACCTGCTCGCTCAGCTTCTGGTAGTAGGTGCACTGCGCCACGCCCTGTGGCTGCACCTGGGCCGTGACGATCCAGTCCTTCTGGTCGCCTGTCAGCTTGGCGAGGTAGCCGGTCGAAGCCTCCTCCATGTCGGCCGAGGGGCGCTGGTAGACGGTCTCGACGCCGACGGCAAAGTTGCGCGTCA
Organism: Thecaphora thlaspeos; assembly: GCA_900291925.1. Classification (NCBI taxonomy): domain Eukaryota; kingdom Fungi; phylum Basidiomycota; class Ustilaginomycetes; order Urocystidales; family Glomosporiaceae; genus Thecaphora; species Thecaphora thlaspeos. The sequence goes on along the minus strand of UWYS01000004.1, from coordinate 218,876 downwards.
GCGACTGGAGGTAGTTGACGATGTAGATGCCGGTGAAGTCGGCAGGCGAAGGGTTAAGCGCCTTGATGTTGGCGCTATGGTCGGCGCCCTGGTAGTCGTGCTCCATCTGAACAAAGCTCTGGCCGGCCGTTGCGCTGAGCTGCGCCTGAACCTTGGTTGTATGTCCGGGAACCCAGCCGCGGTTGGCCCGCATGGTGACATTGAGGCCGTCATCGAGACCCGCCTGGAAGAAGGACTGCGAGAGGGGCCAATGGAAAAGAGGCAGAAGCAGAAGAGACGGCGCCAAGGACTGTCAGTGTCGAGCACCGAAACGTCGCAGAAGAACACGGGTTGATCCTCGGGCGGGAATGGCCACGCCACGCACCTTGGAGTCGCCATAGACGGCGCCAAAGTTGTAGGAACCAGGGGCACCAGGCTGACCGAGGGAAAAGGCGTGTGTGACTTGGAAGATGGGGTTCATGCTGAGCGCCTTTGTAAGGTCCGCTCTTGCGCCCTCAAACATGAAGTTGGTCGGGTGGACGGCTGCAGAGGTCGAGCGCGGGAAGATGCAGGGGGAGAGCGAGGTACCGAGTCGAGTCAGCTTCCCTAAATCTGAGAGCACGCAGGCGGGCCTAGGGGGGGTCCTTTGATGGACATGCGCTGCGCCCTGCCAGCTGAGCTAGTGCGCCGGCCACTCACCCTTGACCTCCCTCTGAAGTCCCTCGACAGTGCCTGGGTTCGAGAGCTGGAGCCTCTGGCGGACATCCTGGATGGACTGGATGGCGTTGTTGATGGGGGTTACGACGGGGTCGAGAAAGCCAAAGAGAGACGACGAAGGTTGGGCGGAGCAGGGTGGTGTGAGGCCGCTGCGGTAGGCGTTGATCTTTTCGTCGACAAAAGGGGCCGCGTGGGCGGCTCCGATGTGTTCTGCGCCCGAAGGCGCAGGCGGCGGAACGCCCGCCGCAGCGTAGGGGAAGGTTTGAGGCGGTGCTGTTGAGGTCATCTTGGGCGGTGTGGCGAGCGTCGAGATCGGAGCGCTTTCCGAAACAAGTGACGATTACGCTAGATGAGGTTCGCTGGAGCTTCGAGGGCTGTGGCGGGTCGCGAACGTGCAGCGGGAGGGCGGCCGAGGGCGTGTGCGATGTCTCGAAGAGAGAAGAGCGTACGGGGCACTGGAGATGTTGGGGCGGGAGGGATCCGAGCGAAGAGAAGGCACTGTGCGAAAGGGTGGATGTGACAGCCAGAAGGGTGGTGACGGGGGCGAGGGGTGGAGTTGCTCTTTCCCGTAAGCTGGCGAGGTGAGCTGCCCGCCCTCGTCGGTCAGCCGGAGCAGGGGCTTGCAGCCCAGCCTCGGCCTCACCCGATCAGAAGAAGGAAGCAAGAAAATGAAAAACCCGACGGCCAGCTTGAATACAGAACAGTCGGAGGCTGCCTGGCCAAAACTTTTCCCTAAGTTACTGCAACGAGGCCGCTTCCGATCGACTCTCCTCCAACGCGTCGCCTTGGCGTCCGTCTCACGTCATGCACCCAGGGGTCCTGCAGCGCGATCCCTGCCTGCAGGCCAGCGTCTGGCCCGGCTCAGCAATTCAAGCGGGCTCCATCCTTGAGATATCTCCCAGGCGGCTGTATGGCTTCGGGATTCGAAGAGGTCACAGTAGCAGGCATTTGATGGGTAGAATTACAACTACATACGGTGAGACAGATCGAGGGAGAGAGGGACAGAGGAAGAGAGAAGGAGAGAGAGAGGATGAGAGGAGGCCGTAACGCTGTGACTGGTCTAGGGCGCATAAGGGAGTTTCAGGTCTCCTCAAGCGTGGGTAATGCTCTCGAAAAGAAGCTGGAACAACCGCGGCGGGGATGGATGGGCGATAGGTGGCAGCGGTGGCGGCCGTGCAATGGACTCGTCGGTATCGTCTCATCGGCAAGGCAATTTCGTTGTGTTTGCCGTCCCTTCAATCGAGCCGACTCGACTCGTTGATCTTGTGGGGAAGGAGTCTCCTCGAAGATCACCTAACAACGACCGCGCCCGCGACCCCAACCATGATCTCCTCGACCGCCGCCTGCCCTTCCGCCTCGAGGCGGGCCGGGATGATGCTGAGGTGGGTGACTTCCGATATCGTGCTGCGCAGCGCGATCATCCCAGCCATGGTGCGCGTAGGGCGGACCGCTGTTGTGCGGACGCTCGCCCCACTCGGAACCACCGTAGGGCGGATCCGAGCGGGCAGGGGGGCTGCGCGAGTCCCAGCCGTGGTCGCTGCCACGTCCCTCCCCGACGTGATAGGGCGACCCTTGAGCTGCGCTGGGCGGAAAGGCCGAGGGAGGGCGTCCGTGACCAGGAGGGTAGCCAGCACCGGCGGGTGGCTGCGGCTGTGGCGGCGGAGGTCCAGGGCCCCAGCGTGGAGGAGGTCCACCTCCGCGATGGTCGTGACCGCCTCCGCCGTAGTCATGCAGCGGCGTGGCCGACGCTGGTGGCTCGGGCCATCCGCGCGGGGCTGGTTGTGTACCTGTACTAGGAGCGCCGCGAGGTGGAGGCCGCTCGGCATCCCACGCTGCGAAGCCGCCCGCTCCGCCTGCTACATCCTGGGCGGCGGTTCCACTGCCTGCGCCACTGCTGGAAGTCAAAAAGGTCGGAGGGCGCGGCGCGGGTCCGGGAGGGGGCGGGTGCATTGGAGACCAGGACGAGGGCGAGGCGCTCGTCGGACGCGGCTGCTGCGGCGGCATCGGGGACCACGGGGTCGCCTCGGAGGTCGTCGGCAGGTTGGGATAGGGAGGCGTCGCCTGCTGGTCCAAGAGGCTCGACGTCGACTTGCCAATCGATCGGAGCAGATCCTGGAGAGCAGTCGTTGTAATGCCATTTCTGTTCACAGCAGCAGCCTGTGCCGCTGCCGTCTCGGCGGCGATGCTGGACGGTGTCGGCGTCGGCCCAGAGGCAGGCACAGGCGCAGGCGCGCGTGTTACGCTGCTGACTTCAAAGTGGACCGGCTGCAAAGTGGCGTTGGCGCTGCGCTTGACACCGGCAGATGGCGGCGTCTTTCGTTTGCTCTTTGACAGCCGCTTGGCCTCAGCCTCAATTGCGCCGCTGTAGATGACCATGGGAATGAGGAAGAGGTCGCGGTCGCGTCGCAAGGACCACTCCTGGCCCAGTGCGTCGGGCTCGACGACGTCGAGCCACACGGGCACCGGGTCGTCTTTCCTCAACGGGACCAGGTACATATCCTTGAGGATGCCGCTGTCGCGACCTCGCGTCGACTTGTGCAGCACGCCCCAGCGGTCGAGCGAACGGAAGTGCTCGACCATCTTGGCAAACGCGCTCGTATTGGCGGCGTCATCCCTGACCGGCTCGCAGTCCGCCGGGGCCACCGCAATCGGATCGAAGCGTGCCTCGAGGGTAAAGACGACGAGCTTGGTCTTGGGTGAGTTGCGCACCTGCAGGAGGTAGTCGGTCGCCGGCTTCGAGGGTAGACGGCCCTCGATGATGCTTTGGCTGGTAGGGAAGAAGTAGGGCCAGACCCACGGCTGGTTCGTCACGTCCTGCCCGGCAATCTGGCGAGAGACGGTCATGAAGTAGCCGACATCGGGGAGGACCAGCGCACCCGTCCAAAGGACGGGTCGGTAGCGGTGAAGCCATGCGCTTGGCGGATCCGGCTCGGGTGTCCTGGCCTCTGGGACCTGCAAGGTGCTCGCGCTGGGATCGTGGTCCTGTCCATCCCCAACAGCGCCGCCGAGGAAGGTGTCGATGAAATCGTCTGCATCTCCCGCGGCAGCGGTATTCGCGAATGGCGAGCCGTTGCCCTGGGAGCCGCCCACGTCGGACGGAAAGTCCGGCTGGAAGACGTCGATGCCGCCGCTTTCGTCTTCGTCGAGGCCAAATCGCTCTGCGACATGAGCTTCGCCTCTCTTGACGCCTCCATCTATGCCAGAGGAGGGTAGGGCGTTAGGGCCGCTCCAAACGCTCGAAAAGTCGAATTTGGTCGCCGGCGACTGGAGCAGCGTCGAGCTCAGCACTTTGAACGTGGGAGGGGAGCGCGAATCGGCGTATCCCTCGACATCTACCTCGATGGCGGCCTCTGCGCCATCCCCCTGCCTAGTGGACGGCGGTGCAGAGGTGGCATCACTCGGTCCGCTAGAAGCTGAGGGCGGGTCGAGGCGAGACATGCTGGAAGGACGCCTTGGCATCTTGAAAGAGTCGTCCGCCGTCTGGTCGCTAGCCTTAGCCTTTGGTGAAGTATCGGACTTGGTGTCGGCGGCGTCATCGGCGGCGGCCCTGGTAAACTTTCCGCCCTGGTCCTTGACGGAAAAACTGTCGCTGTCGATTTCGATCTCGCCCTTATGGGTGATCTTGCGGTGCGGCCCGTCCTCGGTCTTGAGCAACGTGATGCGGTGCAGCGCCTCCTGTTTGGCCTTTTCCGTTGCCAGGCGGATGCTCTCGTTTGCCAGCTCGTCCTTCGACATGTGGGCCAGGTCCTTGGCCCGCAGTTGGCCGCTGGCGATGCGCAGGTGGAGGCCCTGGTTGTGCTTGTCCTTGAGGCTGAAGAGGAAGGTCCGGAACTTTTCGCGATACTTCTGGCCGACAGCTTTGGCCGACCTGGAATGGCTCTGCTCGGCCGTCAGGTTGAACATTTCCTGCTCGAAGGCCTCGGCGTAATCGCTCGCCCTCTCCTGCGGCGCCTTGGACTGCTCGACCAGATCGAGGCTGATGGTGCCGCCGGCGTTCTCGATCGGCGCAAGCGACGTCGACGTAAAGATGGTTGCGAGGACGGCAGCGATGACGCGGCGAGCCGGTGCCCTGGCCGCTTCGACCTCGCCGAGGTCCGCCTCTCGGGATCGCGAAGGTCCGGCGGCGGTACCGGAGACGCTCCACTTTCGGGGCCCCGATGCCTTGCCGTCTTTAGATGCGGAGAGCGACGTGCGTCGGGACGGACTGCTTCGGCTGGCCGTGCCTGAAGTATTCGCCTTCTTAGACTGTGCGGCCAGGTCGCGGCCTTCGGCCTTCGTACGAGAGACCTTTGCCGCAGGCTGGCCGCCTTGGTGCTTCGATCGAGTAGGCGAAGATGTGGAGACAGAAGAGCGGCGGGCCGACTTGGTAGCGTCAACTTCACTGGCGCCAGCGCCGCTAGAACGCCTACGCTTCAGGGCCCTGTAAGAGTCGCGAATGGGACGCTTCCAGCTCGCCTGCGCCGAGCCACGGCGTATGTCCTCGTCCTCGTCCTCGTCCTTATCCGCCTCTTGGCCATCTTCGACGTGCTCCGAGCCGCCCTCGCTGTCCGTCTCGGTCGCTGCTGATTCGGGAGGAGAGGTTTTCTCACTTCGATCCTCGTCGTCGTTGGTTGCCGGCTCTGACCCTGCGTTCTTGCTTGCGGTTTTGCCTGTGAGAGCATTGGAGAGAAGAACATAGATAGGATACGTAATGGCTTGTCGGTCAGTTTACTATCCTGGTTTGTGCGTGCTGCGAGATAATTGCTCATAGCAACATCAATCAAAGGCCAGAAACATCGTTGCCTTCCCCTCCCCCAGAGCCGTCGCAAGCTGTGGACGGGATGGGAACCACACCACGTCCTGGACGAGGCCCGGCATGGTTCGCCTTCCAGCAGCCCATTCATCTCAATCCGTCTTCGACGCAACCTCCCCGCTGCGCGAGGGATCGATGAAACGCCTGTGCGTGCTTTGAAGCGCCTCGAACCCTCCGCCAGTCGCTGTTGCCCACCTCAGGGCGGCAGAGGTCCAGCGGCGGTGATCGCATCGGAGCATGTCGCAGGGACCGGATCGGGTCGAACGTAGCTTGGCCTAGCCTGGTCTGGCCTCCCTGTCTGGCCTACGCTACCCGGCGCACTCGAGCCTCGCTCCACGTCTGGCGTGCGGAGCTCGACAAATCGGCTGCGCATCAGTCGAGCGGCCAGATCGGCGGGCAAAAGCACGCATGACGGGGCGCAGGCGGCCCACTGGGGACGCCACGAGACATCATACGCTGGGCGGAGAATCGGCTAGAGAACTGCTCTATCATAGTGGTAGTCTTTCGGTTTGGGTGGAAAGGTTTCTCTTCTTTGATTCGCGACAATTGGCAAGCATGTACGAGAAAGAAGCGGCGCAGGCCTTGGCGGATGGGGTGTCCGGTGGGGGGCGGGGTAGCGACAACGCCGCCATAGAGTCGCATGGATCAGATACTTACGTGTCTTTTTGTCGTCGTCTTTGGACTGCTCGGCCGCCTCCTTGCACGAGGGGCAAAGGTATTCGGATAGCTTTCGGGCCGCTGCCTTGGTGAGCGAGACGCAGCTGAAGTGGAACCTGAATTTCGCAGGACGATTGCAATAGGAAGCGGGAAGAGGATGATGGGTCCAATTGCGGTCAGCTTGGTCGTCCTTCTCTGGCTTGCAGCCGTTCTCGCCCTGCTCTTGTCCGAACTCACCAGTCATGGCATGCTTCGCACGAGATCATGGGCGTGCCATCGTCTCTACCTCTGCAGATGCAGTACTCGTTGTCATCGTCGGTGTCGCTTGCGTCTTGATGCGGATCCTCAATCGTCGATCTCAAAGCAGCGTCCAATGATCCTCGAGCGGGTCTTGCTGGTATCTTACCTCTTCCATCCGGGTCGCTCTGTTGCTGCAGCTGCGACGGCTGCATTTCAGGCTTGGTGGTCCTGGAGCTTCGGCGGGTAGCCCTGCCTTTCGAAGATTTGCTGTCGGGAAATTCTTCGGCGGATGTGGCGAGAATGACAGCAGCGGGCTCCTCGCCCAAAGCCTTGCGCGTAGGCTTCTTGACGCGGCTGCCCCTCCTCGGGGCTTCCGAATGTTGTGGTGGCGGTGGGTCCATGCTGTCGTCGACGTCAACGAGTGGAGCAGGTGCTGCAGCCATCTCTGCCTGCATTGATGTAAGACCCTCGACTGTCGATGATGCGATAAACCGAAGGGCTGTGGAAGGCGATGATAGTGATAGTGGTGGTGGGGACGGAGATGGTGGGGCCAGTGGCGGCTTGGCAAAGCGCGAATTTCGAGCGCGGGGCCAGGCTGCCGGCGCGGAGCCGACCGTACGCTAAAAAAAGCCCCGAGCCTCAGCGCCTTCGTGTGGAGGCGAGGCTAGAGCATACTCGCCCGAAAGACGTGGGCGCCAGCCCAGTCGAGTCGCCTTGCGATTGTGTTCACTCGCGCGAGACGCGTCTTCTTGTGCTCAGGTGGACGCGACTTGGGCGGCATGTTTACTCGCGCGGGATACCTGACCGCCTGCCTGCTCGACGCGACTTGGACGCTTGTTTACCGAAGGCGTCCCCATCGGGGGCTGCAGCGCTACGCCCGATAAGCGCTCTGACGCCGCGACCTTATCCGCATCGGGCGCTCAAATGCATCCCCCGATAAGGGCGTAAGCTGCAGCGCGTCGCGATCGGAAGCCGCAATGCAAAGACCTCCCGACGCGTCTCGCACGAGTAAATTCCAAGATCACGTGGGCCGGACGGCGCTGACCCGTCTCGCCCGGGTACACACATAATTTCGCTACCTCCAAATCCAAGCGCGTCCGTGCCGCCAGGCGCGTCTCGGCCGAGTAAACATCTGCCCTCGCAAATGAGAGCGCACTGACACAAATGGGGATCGCGAGTCCGGTGGACGGCCAGCCTCACCGCGTCTTGCCCCAACCGCAAGTAGAATCGGGAGCCGCATCACGTTGTCCTAACAATCGGAAGCCGTAGATTTTATATCGGGAACCGCCTCGCGTCGCCCAAAAACCCCGGAGGCTCTGAGTGAATCGGGAGCTGCCCCGCGCTGGGCCCTAGTCGACGCTACTAGGGCGCCCGTTTACCCGGGCGAGACGTGTTTTCGCCTGCCCGGGCAGCTGGCAGCAGGCGGGGAAAAAAGGCTCGAAATTAGAGCCTTAAATGGAGGAAGAGAGAACGCACAGATCTCTCCGCCGTCCCACCCTCGCCCGTGTCACCACGAACACCATCTTCCACCTCCTTCCCCAACCGCCTTCCTTACTCATCGCCCACACGCCATGTTGCGATCAGATCCAGTCGTCTCACAGTAACGACGAGTTCCTCTCATAGTCTTGTCGACCGATCGCCCGATCGACAGCGCTAGCGCTTCCCTCAGCCGTCGGCCAGTGCAGGATTCACCGTCCCCGCCCAACCCCCATCGGTGACAGGGGATCCCCCTTTCGCCTCCCATCTAGCCGCTCTCGAGATGGCCGTCGCCGCCGCCGCTCATCAGCGCGATGCAAAGGCAGCCAATCTGCGCGCTCAGGCTAGATCGCAGAAGCTCGAGCTCGAGGCTCTCATCAAGCGCTCGCTGAGCGTCGCCGTCACCGGGCGCAGCGGTACCGCTGCTGGTCGAGGTGCCGGTCGTGGCCGCAGGGGAAACGGACCACAGCATGCTAGGCCGCTCAAGCTGCTCGATTCCGACGTCGAGTTCACCCGCAAGAACCTGCGTAACACATACCTGACCCTCCTCTTCTCCTTCACGTTCAACCGGCTGGCGCACGGCGTCGACAACCTCCTTTGGACCGACACCTCCTACTGCCTCATCTCCGCCTTCCGCACCCTCATCTCCAACCAGCAAAATGCCCTCTCTACCGCAGCAGGCGCCAACAACGGGGGCGCCGCGGCCAGCGGCAACTCCAACGGCCGCGGCAAGGCGGCCAACGACGTGGCTCGCACCCAAAACGAGCTGCGCAAGCTGCTGCAGGACGAGGAGACCTTCTGGCGCGAGCTGGCCGCCAGCATCGTCCGCATCTTTTCAGTCGACGAGGCAAGGTCCAACCTTGAGGCGCTTGGCATCGCCTGCGATAGCGACGGTGACACGACTGTCAGCAGCGTCTCGCAGAACTCGGACTCCCTCGTCTCGTCGCTCGGCAGGCACCAGACCCAGCCGAGCGAAACCCTCTCCCAGGCCGCTCTGCTGCCCGCCAATCGCTCGCACCTCCTCGAGATCATCCAAAAGGCCCTCATCTTCTGCGGAGACCTCGCCAGGTACCGCGAGCTCCACTGTCCGCCCAGCGACGCCGCCGCTGCTACCACAACAGAGGCAGACGACCGCGGCTCGACGGCACAGAGGGCGGGTGGCCGGGGAGGCGGCTCACGTCGCGGTGGGGCGGCCAACGCTGCCGCGGCTTCATCTTCGCTCAAGACGGCCGCCGCGTCAGCAGCATACAAGCAGGACTTTGGCCGGGCGCTGGCCTTCTACGAGCAGGCCCGCCTTCTGCTGCCCGACAACGGAAACCCGTCCAACCAGCTGGCCGTCATCGCGACCTACAACGTGGATCCGCTGCTCTCCATCTACCACTGCTACCGCGCCCTCTGCGTCCGGCTGCCGTTCGAAAAGGCCAAGGTCAACCTCGACAAGACGCTCGCCAAACCGATCGAGACGTGGCTCGATGCTGGTATGGACCAGACCAGGACCTGGGACGACGAGCAGGAGCGCCAGGCGCGCTCGCCCGAGGCGGTCGAGCTGCTCTCGATCGACCTGGGCGAGAGCGAGCAGCGGACGGATCGCTGGATCGGCGACGTTGTCGTGCTGCACGGCCTTTTCTTCCAGCGTGTCCAGTGAGTTTCGCCCCCTTGATGTTCTTCCTCTCCGTCCCGCATCAGCGTGTCGTGATTGCCGCAGGGCCGCCCTGAACACTGCTCATCGTCCTTCATCTCCCCTTTCTTGCCCTTGCTGCGGTATCTGCCTCTTTTTTTTTTTTTTTTTTTTTTTTGCTTCCGTATGCTGCAGCCTGGACTGCATTATGCCGCTCTCGCACTCGGTGCTGGCCAGCTTCGCCTCGCTCGTGCGCGCGCGCGCGCTGCCTGCCGACCTGATTGTTCGGGTTGTCGTGACCGGGCTCTGTGCATCGTGGACGACCCGGCTGTGGCACAACACGCCTTCCTCCACGACCGCCAGCAGGCAGCGAGCCAGTCGAGACGCAGCGCGCTCCCGCTCCGACACCATCCGCTCGTCAGCGAGGTCTTCCGTCGTGTGCGGCCTCGACCCGGCCAGCCGGCTCTGCATCGAGCACCAGATCCTCGCACACGTGCTTGGCATCTTCCGCGAGCTGGCCGACATCGTCCTTGACGAGACGCAGCAGGCTATCCAGGCGGTCCGGGCGAACCCGCTCTCGGAGCTGGCCGGGGCTGCGGCCAGCTCAGCCGCCGTGCGCCATCTGACCGCCGTGGTGCGACGTACGCTCCCGGCGCTCCGCGTGGCCACCAAGTGGATGAAGACGCACCTCGAGTACATCCAGCGCTCGGGCGAGCGTGCGACCGCCTCGAGCCAGAACTCCGACGGCTCGTCACTGCTGCAGCCATCGCTCAACCAGACGCTGGAGGCGATCCCCAACGAGGAGGAGTTGCGCGAGGTCAAGGTCCGCGCCCAGGCCGACGGCGACGCGGTCAAGGCGATCGACGGCTTCTGGCGCCGCTACGTCGCGATGATCAACGTGCTGCGCTACGCCTTCCCCTTCGAGACGCTGCCCAACATTGGCAAGGCGGGCCCCGTCGGCGCGCCCACACTCTGCCTCGAGGAGGACTCGGACATGCGCGGCCTCACGCCGACAAAGAAGGCGATGCAGCTGACCGCCCCGGGTCCAGGCGGCGGCACCGTCGTCAGCGTCGGCATAGGCGAGGCCTGCGCCAACGCCAACGCCGTCCGCCCCAGCCAGGTGCACCCGAACGAGGAGCAGCTCATGCGCGTCGCAGATTTGCTGATCGACGCCAAGGTCGTTGCGGAGTCCGACGCTAGCCCTATCCGCTACGACGACGGTCAGAACCTCTTCGTCTACGACGGCGAGGCCGTCTTTGGGGCCGCTTCGCAGACCCAGCCACGAGCACCGTTGCAGTTCGAGGCGAGCGGCTCGCCAGCGACCGTCACGCCGCCGTCGCTGAAACCTGCGCCATCTGCGCTGCCGAAAACGACGGCGACGGAGGGTGGCGGCGCAGGTGTTGGAATTGGCGCGGGCGTAGGCATGGGCATCGGCGGCGCCCTGAAAGGCAAGAGCGACAAGCAGGACGAGGCGTCATCCGAGGGGTTTTCCGAGATGACTGATGACCCGGTCGAGCTGGCAATGCGCGCCGTCGATGGCCGCAGGACGGGCGATGGCATCGTGATGGACGGCCTCGAGGAGTCGGTGCGCAACGTCCGCGTCGACGACCGCGACCGAGACGACCAAGACGACGACGACAGCGGAGAGCAGATCCTGGTGCCCTCGCAGATCCGGAGGTTCGGCGACCGCGCCCACAACGCCGAGGCCGCCCGGCTGTTTGCTCAAGCTACCACCACCGCTAACGCAGGGATGAGCGCATACCCGAGCCAGACCATCAGGCCGACGTCGATGTTGACGCCCGGATGCGACGTGCCGCGCGGTCCTGCTACAGCACAGGACCTGTTGTTGCAGATGCTGCAAGGACGGTCAAGCGGTCCTGCCCAGACGACGCCGCCGGGCTACACTGTCCCGGGCAAGGCACCGACCAGCGCCAACGCTCAGCCGCACCTGCTGTTCGGCGGCGTGATTGGCGCCAACGGCTCACCGGACGGCCACGGCAACAGTGGCCGGTCGATCTGGAGCCCCGGTCCCGCCGATGCCCAACTCCCCGTCGGTTCGCCTCCGCAGGCTGGCCCGTCCTTTGGCTCAGCCTTGCCTCCGGCCGCCAGCTACGGCTGGGGTAGAATGCCGTCGGACCCCGCCTTGCAGCAGCTGGGCAGCCACGATCCTTCGTCGACGGCACAGGAAGGCTTTGGCGGCCACTCGATGACGCCAAGCGGTTCGTACGGCTTCGGCGCTGGTGTGGGGCTGCCGCAGGGTCAGGCCCAGCTGTCGTCTTCGTATGGCATGCACGGCGACGTCGGTGGCGGTCTGTTCGGCAACGGCGGCGAAGCGCACTTTGGCGATTCTCCGTTCGGTCAGCAGCTTGCCTCCCACGGCCACGGCCACAGCTACGAGTCGCCGTTCGGAAGCGGCGTTAGCGGCGGCATGACGGGTGGACGCGATGCTCAGGCTCGCTTCCCCTCTGCCGACGGCGTGCACGGCTACCACCAGCAGCAGGGCTATTCTAGCGGCGGCGGGTACGGAGGAGCCGCGCAGGACTTCTACGACCCGCACCCGCGCTGATGGCCGCACCGTCTAGCGATGTCCCGGCCCAGGTGCATCGCTTCCTGTCGTCCCGCCTCCTCTATTCGCCCCGTCGCGAGGCATTCAACAGCCCCGGCGCTTGCCCAGGAAGTGAGGTCCTGCACGGGCTCCCACAAGGTAGCGACGTCGACTCGTCCGCACGCCCCCCAGCAGGCGAGCAAAGCAGCTGCAACAGGCGAAAACACGGACCTCGTTGCTCCGCCGTGGCGGGCTCCATGGTAGCAGGCTCCACTCGCGCCTGGCGAGCAACCGACCAACCAACGCTAGCCTGCTGAGCTCTGTCCACCTCGACGCATGTCCCCCATCTCACCGCAGAGGAAGCGGCCAAGCCCAATTCGACCTGACGGCGGTCACAGGGCTGCGGCCACCTCCGTCGCGCTGAACGTGGTCAGCCTAGACTCGGATGAAGACCTTCTATCTCGCCGTCGGACAGACGTGCGAACATCGCCAGGCAGCGGAACGTAGCATCGCCTCTCTCGGGAGCTACGAAGCCACACCTGGCGGTCCCCTCTACTCTTACTCTCTATACTACCTCGTTCCAGGATCCACCCCCAAGCTTGTTCCGAGCCGCTCCTCTTGATCTCCTCTGTATGCAGTCGGTACTACACTCACGTGGCGTCTGCAGTTGAATGGTGATGCCTGTTGGCATGACGCCCTGTGTCAATCGAGATCTGGTTGCTGCCTCATCACGCGCAAAGCCTGACGTGCATCGTCTTGGAGAGCGAAGGCGCCGCTTTGCAATGCGGCCCTCGGCCCTCGGTCACTCGGACGGCGACATGACGGTGCGACGCGAGTACGCTCCTCGTTGCCAGCCTGCCTATCTGCATCAGCCGGCCAGGCCCCCAGCCAGCCCGTCTCCGTGTGGTTTACCATAGCTCCTCGATCTCCTAGCTCGTCCAAGCACCTCTCTCCGACCAGGCCTCGACAGACCGCCTCATCTTCAGGAAGGGCACGCACCAACCATGTCGCAACCCTCCGAGAAGCCGTTCCTGCCGCGGGCCCGAACTGCCGCGTCGCCCGCCTCGATGCTGGTACGCCGCCGACAGATGGGTCGTCACCTCGTCGTATTGTCCTTGCTGCTCACAGGTCTCTACTGGCTCAACGCGTCATGGACCGACCTCCCGCTCACCACGTCCCACGGCGTCCCGACATGTGCCATCCAACCGCCGCCTCTGGCACCTTCGGTCGAGTGGTACCCAGAGACCAACACATCCTGGCTGAGGGACAGCGCGCAACGCCTCGGCGAGTCGGTGCGCATCCCCACGGTGAGCTACGATGACATGGCGCTCGATCCGCTGCTCGATGATCGCTTCAAGGTGTTCAACACCCTACACGCCTACCTCGCCGCAGCGTTCCCTCTCTTCCACTCCGTCTCGAGCCTGATAAAGGTGGACGCATCCGCCATTCGATGGGGTCTACGACGAAACGACAGGTCTCGTGTGGGGACGCGGAAGCAGCGACGACAAGAACATGCTCGTCGCCTTGTTCGAGACGCTAGAGCAGCTGGCGCACGAGGGGTTCCGACCGCATCGTACCATCCTGCTCGCATCCGGCTTCGACGAAGAGGTCGGCGGACGTCGTGGCGCCTCCTCCCTCGCGGCCGAGCTGTCCCGTCGTTATCCGGACGACGACCCGATCGAATTCATCCTCGACGAGGGAGGTCTGGGAATCGGTACGACGCAACGTGGTAGGATCGACGTGGCCATGCCGGCAGTGGGGGAGAAGGGTTACGCCGACGTGGAGATAGAGGTGACGGCAAAGGGAGGTCATTCGAGCGTCCCGCCCGACCACACCGCGATCGGCATCCTCTCTTCCATCCTAGTCCAACTCGAGCGGGAACCTGTTGAGCCCGTCCTGTCTCGCCACAACCCGATATTGACGCATCTGCTCTGTCTCGCCGACGAGCTGGACCGACAGGATCGAGAAGGTCTCTCCGCGAAGCCACCCTCCCACCACGACGGACAAGATTTCGAGCTGGACCGTCATCTTCGTTCTCAACTTCGCTCACCGCGACAATGGCCTCGGGCGGCCCGTCGTATAGAGAGGCAAGGCACAAGGCCCGAACGCTACGTCATCCAGACTTCGCAGGCGATCGACGTAATTTCTGGTGGCGCTAAAGCCAACGCCCTGCCCGAGTCGGCACGAGCGGTGAACCATCGCATCTCTGTCGATTCGTCTGTGCGCGAAGTAACGCAAGGTATGGAACGACTGATCCTTCCGATCGCCAAGAGGTGGTACGACATGGACTTCATCTCCTTTTCGAACGACACCTCCCTCGCCATCGCACCGTCGACGAGCGAGGGAAGGATAACGGTGCGACTTTCGCAATCTTCCGAACCGACTCGAATGTCATCTGCGACGTCGAGGCAGTTTGGACGACTGGCAGCGACGATCAAGCACGTCTTCCCCGCTGCGCAGGAGGGGAGGGAGAGGTTGGTGACGCCCGTCATCATGACGGGCAATGCGAATATGAGGTGGTACCTCGCGCTTTCCCGCAACGTCTGGCCGTTCCATCCGAACACGTACATGATGGATAGCGGTAAACACGCCGTCGACGAGAGGATGGACGTGCGTTCGCATGCGAAGACGTCGAGGTTCCTACATGCCCTCATGCGCAACACCGACGCACCGATGTGACGGGCCAAAGGCAGAACGGCAGAAGGCGGAACGACGTCGTTCGGTGGTCGTATTGCAAGGTCGTTGTAGCTCGAATCGTCGATGGGGTAGCAATGCCAAAGGAATGGAATGATCTCTCGCAAACGAACCAAGTGTGAAAGCAAAGAAACGAAAATGTCTCCCAACACTATGACCGATTTGTCCTGAACCTCTTGACGTCGAGGAGAAAAGAAAAGGTGGCAACGGATCGGTGTCTGTGAGGGACGAAAGACAGCTACGACGGACCACAAGATCGCCTCTCTACCCCACATGAGGCAGAGAGAGGAGCACGTGGATCCACCCGTCGAGATGACGTATCGTGTGATCGGTTCTACCCGCCATTAAAAATTGGTAACGACCATGGAGAAGGGTCGAAAACAGAGTGTTGGGCGGGAGGAAGCACGGAAGGTTGGACGGACGGGGTGAAAGGGCGGCAGGCGGGGCGAAACACAGTCGTAGAGACGGGATGGAGTGGTTCAGATGCGGTGATGGTGTGCGTAAAGGTGTGGCGTTATTCTGCGATGTCAAAGTCAAGTGCAAGGTGGTGGTGGTGGTGGTGGTGCGTCGAGAAGAGCAAGAGTGGAGAAATGGAGAAAGAAATGGAGAAAAAGGAAAAAAGAAGGCGTTCCCTCGCTCGCTCGCGGTGAGAGGTCCGCGCGGAAAGGAAAAAAAAGAAAAACAAAAACAAAGAGAGAATGTGGTGGCCAGACCGCAGCACAGCACACGCTCAGGCGACCCATGGCGACCCGCACGAGAGGTGGGGCTCGCCTTGCACACACCTCTCACACTCTGGGACGACTGCAGAGGTTTCCCTTTGTCGTTGGCGTGAAATCGGTGCCATGTATGCGCCTCTCGGCCATGCGAAGAGGAACAGCAAAGACGCTACCGCCCGCCCTCACCGTCGCGGCTGTGTCGTTACATATTTCATGCTGGTGGCGACACGGCACAGCCTCCGTACAATCGAGAACATATTAACTATATGTATGTAGCTCGCTCCCCCGTCTAGCCAGCAGCCTCTCTCTCTCTCTCTGCCGCCGTCACACTTCGCATCTCCTGCTCGCTGCTCGCTCCTCGTTCCCTTCCACCGTCGCTCGCAGGCATTCCCACCTCGTCCCTACCCACGCGCTCAAGGCGTATCACCACACCGACATCCACGCCAAACACGTATCGACGACGGCGGCCTGACTGGATCTCGCAACGACCCACCGCCCTTGCCTGGTGGAAACCTGTACATGCTCAGCAGCACGGACGACGCTGCACTTCCGCGTCCCTCTATACCCATACCTCGTGGCCTCTCGCACCTCGCGCCTCGCAGCCAGCTTGTCACCTGTCGCCGCACGTCGCAGATATCTTTGCATACACGCCGCGTCCATCCTGCCACTCTAACTCTACCCGACGAACTTGGTATGGCTTCCAGTGACGACGATTCTCTCTTCTTCGCCGTCCTGCTTCTTTGCCTTGATCTCTACATTGACGAATGCCAGGCGTGCACCAACCTTGGATGCGGTGCCGGTGATGACGAGCACCTCGCCCTCTTTCGCTGCGCCGGCGTACGAGACGTGGATGTCTACGGACACGCCGCGCTTTGCGAAACGATCTGACGACGTAGATGCGATGACGATGCCGCCGATCCAGTCAATGATGGTGGCTGACGTGCAGCCGTGTAGAATGTTGTGACTGTTCATCAGGTTACGCGTCACCGGCAGCTCGGCCTTGACGTTGCCGGGAGAGACGGAGATGAGCTCCAGCTAAAGGACGGGCCCAGGCGCCGGGAGCGACGTGGTAGGTTTCAGAAGACTTGTTCGAGAGAGACGGGGAGGAAGACGAAGGGAGAGAGAGGAGGTGCGCATACACTATACTCACGTCTTTCAGCAAAAACGTGTAGACGGGGTTGGCGTCGAGCACCTTTTCGTGCAGGCCGTTGAGCATGTCGAGCGTGACGGGCTGCTGTTGTGGTATCGACATGGTGGCGGGCGTGGGCGATGCTGCAAAAGAAGGGGGGGGGGGGGTTAGTGGAGGGAGGGAAGGGAGAAAGGCAAGGGAACAAGGCAAGGGAACAAGGCAAGGGAACAAGGGAAAAACGCGCCCTGTTGGGCGGGGAGCGCGTGGGGCGGGCGCGTCCAGAGAGTGTGCGGGCCCGTGCGCGAGGCAGAGTGAAAAGTGGAGTTGATTAGTAATAAGAATGGGTGGAGGGCGCGCCTGCTTTGGCCCCGCTTCGCCGCCTTTGCCGCCTTCCTTCGTCCCACCGTATCCCTTGCCTCTGCTCCACCATCGTACAGTCGCACGCGCTGCCTTGCACAGCATGGCACGCCCGCACCTTGCACCACCGACCACATAGCACACCTCCCATCGCCCACCATGGACCAAGAGCTAGCCCGCGAACTCCAGCTGGCTACATCCGACCTCCTCGACCTCGCCTCGCTCCGCATCAGCCACGCCGCTGGCAGCGCCACCGCGAGCGAGCTGCCAGCAACACACCATGCACCCCCGCCCGTCTCAATACCCTGCGCGCCCCTCTTTTCTCCCGGCTCGAAGCTGGAGCGCATCTACTCGCCCTTGGACGTCCGCCCATTCTCGTTCAACCTCCCGGCGCGCCATACTGGCAGAAGCCGTGGCAGCGACGTTTTGCCAAAAGAGCGAAACGACGACGCAGAACAGGATCACCTCCCCACCGGTGGCTTGTCCTCAAAGATGGGCTCGGTCCGCGGCGATCAACAGGCTCAGCAGAGCATTATCCTCACCGGACCAGTACAGACACATCAGCATGGCTCCTTGGACGATCCAGCAGCCGTACAGCAACGCCCCGCCTCCCGACTGCGTGAACGACTCGCGCTAGACGACGCTTACCTCAACGAGTACGGCGAGCGCGTACTCAATGGCAACGTCGTTGGACGGCTAAAGGGCGGCAGGAGGCGCACCCACGAGTCCCCCTCTTGCTTCGAATCGCAGCAGCAGCAGCAGCATCAACGCGATCGAGAGGCTTCCAACGACCGCGGACCTGGCAGCGCAAATCCCTCGCTAGACTCGTCCATCTCGAGGACACTGGCAAGCTCGACGACGCCCTTGGCCTCACCGATGCAGCAGCGGTACGACGACAAGGCTCGAACGCGCACGCCGCCCGCCTTCTTCCTCCAGTCGTTCCCCGACGCATTGGAGCCGGGTAGGCGAACACCTTCCTCTTCGACTCCGCTCGCAACAGACAAGCTAGCCATACCTCATCGCGGCAAAAGGGCGAGCATCGCAGAGCGCGACGAGGGTGGAGGCGGAGGGAGTCTACAGCTCAGAGCGCCACGACCGACGGCCAGAGCGCTCAACTTTGGCGGCGACGATGATGAGGAGGCGTTAGACTCGGACAACGACGACGACATGGTCAGTGTCTCTTCGGACGCTGCGTCGTCCTCGTGCGAGTACCTCGCCAAGCCGCCACGGCAAGCAGGCAGTACGAACGATCCAGCCTTCGCCACCTTGACGACATCCTCCCTCGTCACCGCCACATCCAGCGTGGAACGACGCACGAGCCGCGCCGGCTCTTTGAGCTCTTCGAAGCGAAGCTCCATCGTCACGACGACAAGGACCGAGAGGCTGGAGCTGCCGTCGGTCTCACGACGCGCGACGCCGACGATCGAAGTGAGCGCGACGCAGACGGAACATCTGACGCTGCACGGCAACAAGCTACAAGCTCTGCGGTCCGATGCGGGCACTCATCAGCAGCACAGCGGCGAAGCGGGCTCGTCAAGAGGGACTGCTGTGAGACTGTCGACGATTGGGAGTAGGATCGAAGAGTTGTTCCACACGCCTCTCGTTCCCGCTCCTCCACGCTCTGACCAGCCGACGAAGGACGAATCTGAGGCAGATTTGAACTGGACCTGTCGTGCTGCTCGAGGTATCAGCGCATCGGTACCATCCAGTCCGACGTTCGCGCACACCTCGCTGATGGAGACGGATCGAACTTCTCTCGACTCTCTACCTACCTCTCTCCTCTCCCTGCCCGTATCCACCGTCACGTGTTCCTCTAGCGGTGCGACTTCGTTGGAACGTCGTAGGAGCGGCGCAAGTTGCGACGTAGCTCGAAGAAGACGCGCTAGAAGATCAGGAGAGTCGGAGGAAGGAGGAATGACGCAGGGTGAAAGGTTCGCAAGGGAGGTAAAGATAAGAGGGTGGAAAGAGGTAGGTGCACAGGCGAGAGGGTGGGTCGTGTTTGAAGTTAGGATTATCAGTAAACAGGTGAGCTGCCCGTTTCCTTCATCGTCTTGCGCCTGTGGATGCGTAAGAAGGCAGGTGGGAGGGATTGCTAAACCCCGTTGACTGCTTGCGTGCGAAATATGGTTAGGGAACCGTCATCACCATCTTTAGACGCTTCTCTTCCTTTGTCCGGTTGAGACAAGTCTTGTCGACAGAATTCAAGGTACGCTTCCATTCCTTTCCTCGACCTTGCTATCACCTCTGACCGTTTCGTCGTTTCGCTGTTGTTGTTGTCGTTGTCATGTTTTACTGACCTGGTCGTTCTTCCGTTGCGCTGCGGAACTCGCTCAGGACCAAGCGAAATACCTCCCTCCCCTCCCATCGAGACGCACAGGCCTGCTGCACAAGTACGACGCAAAATACCTAGAGACTCGACGAAAGTCGCTCCAGACTTGGTTAGAGGTCGTCATGCTCGATCGAGTGTGGGGCGCCAGTGAAGGGTTGCAGAGGTGGGTGCTGGATGGCGATTGATATGTCCGTACAGCGAGACGATACCGGCGGGCGGGCGGGCGGGAGGGCGCGAAGAAGTGTGGGTTGGGTTGTATCTTTCAAGTGCTGTTGATTGTTGCGAGGCCGTAGCAACTCACGAGAGGGCGGCCCTCGAGTGACCTTGTCGCCTTGCATTACACTGTACCCGTTCCGGACACCGCGCCGACTAGCCGGCCAGAACGACCTTGAGCATCTCTGCACCGACGACCGAGGCCTCGTCGAATCTATTTTCGAAAAACTTCCTCGTCTCCTCGAACCTGCGTCGGTAGTTGTCGAAGCTGCCGAACTGCACCGCCTGCGCCCATCCTCTCGAGGCGATGACAAACTCGGTGTCGTCGGCGCGGAACTCGTGGTCCCTCGCTGCAGCCCGGCACGCCTGGCGCAGCCGAACGGGCGAGCGGAAGAGGTACTCGCACACGCCGATCCACATGCGGAAGACTGGCGTCGCGGCCAGGTCGAGGTGGTCGTACGGGTTGATGCCGAGCGAGTGCCAGCAGTCGACAATGGCGAGGAGGGAGAGGTGCGAGTTCGGCGGTGAGGTCGTCTGGGAGGACGGCAGGGAGGAAGAGGTGGGAGGAGAGGCGGCGGCCGCGGCGGCTCGGCGCGCCGCAATGTGGAAGCGGTCGAGCATCGTGTCGCTCATCAGGATCGGCTTCCTTTCGACGCGCGACCCGCTCTTGGTCTTGATGCTGTTGCTGTCCTTGTCGTCGTCCCAGCCGAACACACCGCGGCGCGCCGCGAAAACACGGTTCGCCAGCTCGTCTTCGCGCTCGGCGACCATCAGCTTGAACAGCTCGGTGCAGCTTTTGGCGTACTGCGTCACCTGCGTCTTGGCCGACGGGTTGAGCAGCGCCAGGCCGGCATAGACGTGCCACTTGGCAGAGTAGATGCGCAGGCAGATGTTGATCTTGACCGTCTCGATGCCGCCCGGGTAGCGCTCGTTCTCCCACGGGTATTGATTCGAGCAACCCCACGCAGTGCCCATGCTGGACGGAGGGAAAGGGAGCAAAGGAGACAAGGGCAGGGACGCGTTCAGCCGGCTGAGCTCAGAACGAATCGGTTTCGAGGGGAATCCTGCGCTCGCCAACGACTTACGAGAGGAAGGCCGCGTGCGTCACCGCCTGGGTGTTAGCAGTGACCGTGTCGTGCTCTTCGTACGAGAGGTAGACAAAGTTGGACTTGAACGCCGCCATGATCCGCTCGACGAGCCGCAGCTTCTCGTCCGGCGCTCGGTGCTGGATCAAGATCTGAGTGTCGAGTCACGAGAGAGGTAGAGATGAGAGACGTGAGCAGGGGCAGGGCCAAGCCACCGCGCGTCAGCCAAGGCCGTCGCCGGACGGACGTCAGCCTTCGATGGTGATCATTTCGAGAGAAGGATTGTACGCACCAGCGGCTGCCCCGTCGGGTCGACCTTGGGACCGTGCATCGAGTGGCACGAGATGATGTAGACGTCGTCGGGCAGGTGCTTTTCAAACGCCTCCCTTTCCGGCGCCTTGACCGACGTCTGACCGGCGACGATGGACCCGATCCTTGAGGCTGGCGCAGCGCACGGACGGCAGAGAGCAAGCAAGGAGAGCGAAGGTCAGCGTCTGCGAGGTTCTTTCAAGCTCGCCTCGAGGCCCGCTCGATACTCACAAGGGCCGTACTGAGCAACGACAGCATCGATGTAGGCGGCCTCGACCGAGTAGATGATGTAGTCACTCCTCCTCGATACGTAGTGGCCGTCCTTGAGGACGGTGATACCCGAGTCTGTGCGTGCGTCGGAACACACTGAAGGTCAACACCTCATCCGGGCGCGCAGAGGGAGAGAGCGCGGTACCGCCTGCCCTGGCCTACCTTTGAACTCGGCGCTGAGCTTGTCGTAGTTCTCTGGTCGGTCGCAGACATTGATCCTTCCGGTGGCAAGAGAAGCAGTGGATACGGCGGTCAGTCTGTGCGACTCGTCGGGGACATGAATGATCGCACCGGGTCCGCCGAGGGGCGGGTGCCGCGCAGCACACTCACCTCTTCCAGCCTGCATCTCGCAAGACTCGGGCGTACAGGCGGCCCATGTCGCCCATGCCAATGATGCCGATCTCGACATGGTCCTTTTCGTTGTCCGAAGCCGACATGTTCGCGGCGCTCGTTGGCATCTGTGTTGCTTTGCTTGCTCGCTCGTCCGCTGTTTGGTTCCGCTTGGTCACTATACTGCCCATCCGTTGCGATGCCTCGCTGAGCTCTGCTGTGCTGTTCCTAGAAGGACTCAATTCTGCGTGCGATTCGGTTGCTCTGCGTCGTCGATGGCGTCTGCCCTTTAGCGAGGGTATGAGAGGGAGACAGTGAAAGCGGTTTCCCTGCAGAAAGGTGGATGGATAAGCGCGCTGCGGCGGGGAGCGGAGGCTGATGGGAGAGGCCGTATATATAGGACCAAGGGGCGTAAGGTGATAAGAGCAGGAGGAAGGGGAGGCAAGGCAAAGCAAGATAAGAGGCATGTTGGGAGAACGAAAGGGAAAGGAAGGGTGACGGCGTCAGCACGGGCACGTCCGGCCCACAGGCCGTCTACTACTGTATGCGGGAGGCCTGCTGCTGGTGTGGAGGTGCGGACCTCTTCCTGATATATATATATATATATATAAATCAGGAAGAAGCTCCGAGCTGGGGGCGGAGACCGCCAGACTGAGCCCCAACGCCCCACACGGGCGAGCGAGGGCGAGAGAGCAACACCTCGCCAACTTAACGCCTCACCGCAACCCGTACCTGCCTCGGTCTCTCCCTCCGTCAAGGGTCGGCTCTCTTTCTCTCGCTCCGCTTCCCTTGCCTCTCGACAACCGACCGCCTGCTGCGGAGCACTACTCACGACCGCCCAACGCCGCGCTACGGCTCCTCCCACCTCGTGCTCTTCTCGAGTCGCCTCTCGACGACTCGTCCCAGACCAGCTCTCCTCGCGCACCTTTGGTCTCTACCTCTGCCCGTCGCCCTTACTTTTCACCCTTCGCCTCCGGCAACGCATCGGACCCTTTCCGACGAGCTTGCTTGCCTGCCTTCCTGGCGGCAGAGCTACCCTTCGCCGGAGGGTTCCGAGGCCCGGCCTATCCGCCTTCTTCCGCCCTCGCTCCCACGCTCCCACGCTCCCACGCTCCCACGCTCCCACGCTCCCACGCTCCCACGCTCCCATGCTCCCTTGCTCCTGATCTCGGCTACGCCGTCTCGCTGTGGCCACAGCCGCGATAGCCATCGTGACTACACAAACGCTACTGTCACGGCCACCACGATCTCATCGGACAGCTAGGCTGGGCTCTCCGCCCCTGCGAGAGAGTGGCCATCGGCCGACGAGGGGCAGCCGGAGACGCGCTTCTGCTTTCTTCACGCTTCACCAGCACCAGCAGCAGCGCACCGGTGTGCGCGTTGTCGGGTCCCTGGAAGGCGAACGGCTGCTCCGAAGCGCTGAATGGTAGCGCTGTCTTGCCGTTTGTGAGGCGTGGCCTTTGTAGAGCCACCCGGTCGCCAGGGAGGAGCCCAATCGGCGCCAAGACGCTCGACCACTCGCGACAACATCTCTGATCTGCGTCTTCCGCATCGTCGCTCACTCCAACGTCCTACCGCATCGCCTCGCCGGCAGTCATGGCGGTATCGCTCCAGTCGGCGCTCGACCAGCTGCGCTCCGAGAGAATCAAGGATAGGCAGGACGGTCTCGCGCTCGTCGTCCAGATCTTTGGCGACCCGCTCAATGTCGCCAACCTCGATCGAAAGGGCGACGGCAAGGCGTGGCTCAAGACCTTCCAGTCGCTCTTCACATGCGTATTGCTCGAAAAGTCGGTATGCCTCAAGAAGGCCTCGATCAAGGCGGCGCAGCCGGTCGCTCTGGCGAGGCTGCGCGACAGCTCCTACGCCGTCCGCCAGCTGGTCGAGCGCGCTGTGCTCCACCTCAACCGCCGCGTCATCAAGGCCATCGTCTCGCACCTGGTCCAGATGTTCAGCCACCTGGGCGCCGTCTTTCAGCCCGTCTCGATGTCCTATCTCAAGGCACTTTCGGCCATCCTCCAATTCAGACCCCACGTTGACCAACTCGAGGTCGACGAGTGGACCGCGATCGCCGAGCTCTGTTTCAACGTGCTGCTCGACGAAGACCTGACCAAGACCTTGGACGAGGAGGAGGAAGAGTGGGACGCGCACGGGCAGGGAGATGCAGCGGAAGCGACTAGGTCGCATCGCGCGCAACCACCACTGCGGGCACTAGGCCTCGAAGACGTCGAACATATGGTCTGCCTTCAGCACCTCGTCAGTTCGTCGATGGCCCCGCTGCTGACCGAGCAGCACTACGGTCTGCGCTTTCTCGGCCGGTACGCCGCCTTTCTTGAACGCTACCCGGTCGAGTGTTCGAGCCACCTGCCGGCGCTGTTCGGCCTCAACAAGCTGCTGCGCGAGCTCGAGCTAAACCAGACGGTCGAGGTGATCAGGTTCGCCGTCAGGACGTGGCGGACGCTGTCGTCGCTTTGGCCGACCAAGAACAAGCAGCTCAAGGAGCAGCTCGTCGTCTGCTGGCGGATCCTGGTGCCGCTAGTCTCAAGCTGCCTGGCGCCAACTTTCGACGGTTGGACGAACCCCCACCTAACGCTGCCGGCGGTGCAGGTCGAAGTGCGGATGATGCTGATCGACCTGCATCGCGCCATTCTTCACGACCAGGAGAGCCGCTGGGGCTCACGGCCGGTGTCACTGGCCAGCGTCCGCCTGCGCACGTCGGATCAAGCGCCTACGGGACGCTCTCGCCGGGCCTTTGAGCTGGTCACTGCGAGACAGGGCGCCGCCTTCAGCGAGGCGGATGCCGTAGCTTGGGCTATTCTCGAGCTCAACGCGACGACCCTGGTTGGCCTGCTGTCGCCTCCGGCGACCCAGCTTCAGCCATGCCGAGGCACCACGGCGACCCAGGCTGAGCCGACATCGCGAGCGGCCTCGGTGGTCGACGATGCGGAGACGCTGGCGATGTCCATGGCGATTTCCCCGTCGAAGCGGACGCGTTCCGGTGCTGCGGACCTTCCTGCGGCAAAAAGGCGTCGGACCGGGACGGATGCGGCCCTCAGCCAGACAGGCTCCGCTCTAATTGCGAGCCTCGTGGGCGACCTTCAGCAGTCCGCCTCGCGGCGGACTGCGACGAGAACAGCCCCCGGACAGGCAGACCGACTTTGGAGATTGCAGCTCGCCCTCTTTTTGGCCGGCCACTGGGCGGAATTGGACGGCGCGACACAGGACAGCCTTGTAGGCACAATCGTCGGACTTGCCGGCGAATCGGACGCCGAGATACAGTCCTGGGCCTTTGTCTGCCTCGCGGAGATGGCCAAACGCAGCACGCTGCCAAGCAGCAGAACGCACGGCGACGGTGCCGTCGCCGCCGCCGCCTTTTCGCAGGCGTGGACGCTAGCTTGTCGACGTTTACCCTCGGCCTCGGTCTCGCGCGCGGCTGCACACTTGTCCTCGACCCTGCTCCGCTGCGCCTTCTTGCCCCAGTCGACGGTCCTCGCGGATCTACGACCGATCCTCGTCGAGATCGACATCCAGGGCCCGACGTTGCTGTGCGACTCCAGCGCGGGCTTCGTGGTGGCGGCGCTCGACTGCGCAAGCAAGGACTCGCAGCTGTTCTCGCTCAACTGCCGATCGCGGGCATTGTCATGGCTGCTGTCCGTCTGGCAGCCCGGCGTCGCCTTCGGGATGGGGCAGGTGCCGCCGCGAAGCTGCGATATCGAATGGTCTGATGTCCTCGCTCTCCTTTCGTCATGCATCGGCGACTCGGCCATCATCCTTAGCCCGCCATCTCTCAATGTCAACGTCAAGCACACGGCCATATCTTCCTGCATCGACGACGAGCTGCAGTTCGTCAAGCTGCGTGCCTACCTCTTGTTCCAGGACGTCAATCAGCATCGATCTGCGTCGTCGAATGCGGCGGCATCTTCCGCGTGGTCTCCAGCCTCCGTTCAGCAAGACAACACTCTGCCTCAGTCCGTTCCCGGTTCGACACCCCTCGGCCCGGACGAACGACGCATCTGCAGCATTCTGGAGCGCAGCGTGTTGAGCGCCAACGCGCTGTGGGCATCGGGACCGAATGCAGCGACTTTGAGCGAGAAGAGCTTCGCAAAGACGTGCAGCCCGGAACAGGCCAGCACCCTACTGGAACTCGCCCTGCTCGCCGTGGCCGTACTTGTTACGCTTGCTGAAAAAGGCTTCCTAACTCCCAGCGCGCTGGCGGACGCTGCGGCCAAGCTCCTCAACCACTCGGTCAGCTTCGCTCTTTTCCGGCACGACTGGACGCAGGCCGAGCGTCTGGAAGTATTGCGGGCTTTCTCTTCCCTGTTGCCCCCGGGCTACCTCGATAGCGATCCGCAGCAGGGAAGCGACGACGAGCTGGACGAGGGGGAGGAGCTCATTGTCCGAGCTGGGCCCAGGTCAGGGGTCCGAGAAACCGGGGCGGTGACGATGCGCCAGAGCTTGCGGCTGTCGACCGGGCGCGTCAGTAAGACGCATATGTTTCTGACGAGCTTCTGGCAGGCCCTGATGACAGCTCAGGGCCTCAAGCCGCTGCTGGACACGCTCTACGCTGCCCTGCAAAAGGAGATTGGCGGCGCTGCGCATCACGAGGCCTCGCAGGGCGGTAGCTCACTCAGCGCAAGTCTCGACCGGCGAGAGACGTGCTACGACAATGACGACGAAGATGACGACGAAGATGGCTTCATCGGCAGGGCCAGAGTCGCCTCGCAAAAGGACACGCGGGCACAACGCGGAGACAGCGGCGCGGTCCTGATCTACTCGCAGCAGTTGGTGGCGCTCTGCGTGTCGCTCTCGGCCGAGGCGCCGAAGCTGGCCGCGGCTTCCGACGAGGCAACGCACGACGAGCGCCTCGTCAATCTGATGTTCGAGGGGACCCTGGACTCGCTCGTCAAGGTCGGGCCCAGCCTGGTGCAGACGGTCGGCAACGGCTCGCTCTGGCTGACGCAGCGCGACCTCGGCGACCTGCTCGACCAGATCGGCTCGGACCTGCTAACGTCGTACCACTTCGCCCGCGACCAGGAGGCGCGATGCCTCGCCATCGACCTGGTGGTGGCGATGATGCCGACGTGGCTCGGCGCCAAGCGGGTCAGCGCCGATCTGCTCGACAAGCTGCGCAAGCTCTGCACTTTCTTCACCGAGCAGGTCACCAAGCAGAAGTGGCGCTCGCCCTGGAAGGTCCGTCTTAGAGTGGCCCACTTCCTCGCCCTCTACCTCCGCGCCGACCCGCAGGAGCGGCTGTGGACGGACGAAGACGACGAGCTGCTCACGCGCTGCCCGGCCTCAGAGGCGGTGCTGTACCTCAATGGCGACCGCGACGTCCGCATTCGTGCGGCCGGCGCAGTCGCCTCGGCGCACCTCTTCGATCACCTCGAGATTGACGACGACGGATTCGCCGCCCTCTACGAGAAGCTCAAGCTCCGGCTGCCCGTCGACCACGCCGGGCGCGAGAGCGTGGCTACGCGGCTGCTCTGCCTGACTAACGTGACGATCGCCAGCTCTTTGGTGCGCCGTATCGCGTTGTTCCACCTGCTCGAGGTCTACATCGCCACGGGCCTGCTCGAGGCGACGCTCAAAGCGGCGTTCGAGGGGATCTCGGCGAGGCTCGGCTTTTCCGGGCCGCGCGACCTCTATCGCAGCTTCGCCGGACAGCTCACCTGGTTCTCTCTCAAGAATTCGTACGATCCGCTCAAGATCCCGCATAAGGTGCTCGGCTTTCGCTCGCGCAAGGAATGCATCGAGCACACATTCCGGGAGATTGGCTCCATTCTGCTAGCCGCCAACAGCGAATCCGGAAGGACATTCTTCGCCACGCTGACCCGGATGGCCCGCAAGACGCTCAAGGAGGGCGTCCGCGAGTGCCTCCCCTTCCTCGCCGCGAGCGAGCTCGGGTTCGCCGCGAGTGAGATCGAGGCGTCGGTGCCGAGTCCGCGCACACCGCCTTGGCAACAGGTGCTCGACTCGATCGCGCAGTGGTATCCGGACGCAGAACCGTCCCAGACGCTCGAGATGTTGACGTCTATCGCTGACCAGCTGGTAACGGTGCTGTTGACCATGTTCTTCGAGCCGGCGTCGTCGACCTCGTTTCCCGAGAATCTGCAGCAGAGGGACGGCAAAGCCTACGCGACCTTCCTTCAGCTGTCGCAGCAGCCGGCCGGCGCGGTCAAGGCCGCCGGTCGCTGCATCGTAATCCACGAGCCGAACCGGCCCTTCTTCTCGGCGACGACCATCTACGAGGCGATCCTCATCCTCCGAGGGTCCGGGGTCGATACCCTCGCCGCCGACGTCGCCTACCACGTGCTCCGGCAGATGCTCTTCAGGATCGGTAACGCGCCCTTCGTCAACGACCAGCACCGCTACTTTGAAGCGACCAAGCTGTACATCTCGATGTGCGCCGACACGATCGCCTCGAGCCCGCTCCTCTTGGATGTCGTGCTCCAAGGGGTCGCCTTCCTCGTCGAGCAGCCGCACGTCCAAGGGCCCGCCTGCTCACTGGCCAGCTGGGCAATCGCCGCCTGCGCACAGATCAACTGCCTTCCAACTCGCCTGGCGTCTACGCTAACAGCCTTTGCGGTCCAGACGACGTCGACGACGGCGACGCCGGACGGAGTGGGGGTCGACCATCGCCGCCATCCTACGTCTACGGGCTTGGACGTCCCGGCCTCGGGAGGTCTAGGCTCGGCCCATCTTGGGGTCAACCTGCGCACCTGGGCCGAAAGCGTGGTGGCCCAGCTGCCGCCATCGTCCGACGCCGTGCAGTTGACCTTGCTCTTGTGGCCTGACGCCATCCCCGACAGTCTGGCAGGCCTGGCCTCTCCGAACGCGACGCCGAAGAACATTGCGTCCGCCCTTCAGCGATGCCCCGACGCCGTTGTGACGGCCGCTGTGCTGGAACGGATGCGTGCCAGCCTGAAGGCTGCCTCCGCCGACGAGCGCAACGATTTTGCCCGGTCGACCATTTGGCTGCTCTTCGACCGTCTCAAACCGCCGGACGGCGGACGTCAGCCTGTCGACGACCTGGCTCGTAATGGGAAGGCCCTCTCTGAGATCCTCAGCATTTGCGAAGGGCGCCTCCGTACGCCGGACCTTGACGCTTTGCAAGACCTTTCGTCGTCCGAATTACACGGCGTTCTGCGGACGGTGTCGCGCCTCAAGGAGCAGAGCCGCGGCATACAGGCTGTGGCGATCCTTGTCATACTCCAGCACCTCCAGGGTCGGTCGATTTTCCAGTCCGAGAACGCCTATATGGCGCTGAGGGGCATCCTGTCCGCCGCCAAGACGACCACCTCTGCACTGGCCAAGTGGCCCGGCCATGCTTACGAGGAGCTCAGCGTGTTGGCCGAGTTTGAAGCCTTCGAGCCCTCTGCAACGATCCGCTCCGCCAAGGAGCTCGAAGATGTGACGCTCCTGTCCTCAGCCTCAGACTTCGAGGTCTGGATCCGCAGGGTCACAGGGATCATCAGCCACCTGTTGATCAAGACGTCCTCTGGCGGCGCCTTCTACCACCACCTTCAGAGCCTCGTCGAGGGCGAAGTGGAAATCGCAGCCCGACTCCTCCCCGCGCTGATGCACCTTTACACCGCTGACGACGGCTTCGAGGGTGTTGACGAGATGGTCAAGTACCTCGACGGCAGGAGGGAGGCGATCGCGCTGCACTTCCAAGATGTGCTGACGAGCGACGGCAGCGACTCGCGCGCCTGGGCCGCCATCATCGAGGGCCTCTTGCACGTCCGGCGATGGCGGGTGCCGGACAACGATCCCACCTACTCCGACCTCTGGTACAGCATCGACTTTCTCCTCTTGGCCCGCCGCAGCCTCGACTGCAAGATGTACACGGCGGCGCTGCTTTTCATCGAACTCTTCTTTGAGCATTCGACCGACTCCAAAGACGCCGAGAGCAAGCAGGGCGCCATCTCGGCGCTCCTCTACGAGGTCTACAGCAATGTCGAGGATCCCGACGGCTTCTACGGTATCGTGAACGCCGACGTGTACGAGTCGCTTACGCGTCGGCTCCACCACGA
Source organism: Thecaphora thlaspeos (assembly GCA_900291925.1). NCBI lineage: Eukaryota > Fungi > Basidiomycota > Ustilaginomycetes > Urocystidales > Glomosporiaceae > Thecaphora > Thecaphora thlaspeos. The sequence goes on along the minus strand of UWYS01000004.1, from coordinate 189,390 downwards.
GGGCCAATGGCATCGGGCTCTGCAGCTCCACGCCGCGGAGTACGAGACGTCAGTGGCTGCGATCGGCTCGAAAAATGACCAGAGCGGCGCGATGATCGGCACCGCCTTCCACATGCTCGGCTTTAACCGCCTCGCCTCGACGATTGACGGCCGGAACCGCAGCCGCGCTGGCCACGGGAATGCGAATTCGACGTCGATGGCGGGAGTGGCGGCCGGGGACGACGACTTCGACATGGCCTGGAGGACGGGAGCGTGGGATCTGCCCTGCAGCGCACCCTACCAGCCGGGCACGAGCCGCGGTACTTTTGCGACGCTGCGCGCCCTCCACCGCGACCGTTCCGGCGCATCCATCGACCAAGAAGGGTCGCGGTGCTTCGCTCGAGAGCTCGGAGGCCTTGCGGGCGCCAAGCCAGAGGCCATCAACGAGGTGAGGAAGGTCCAGCTTGACCTCCTCAGCCTGCACGAGGTGCAGAGTTGGCGGCAGCTCGTGTCGCAGCTCGGAGTGGAAGAGGCCATCGTCCACGTCGGCGCATTCTGGGTCGAGCCGCGGCCCAAGTTTGACATCGAATGCTACGAGCGGGTGCTCTCGGTCCGCCAGTCGATGCTTCAGGCCGAGCGCACCAAGGATCAGCTCAACGAGATCGGAAACATGCTGTCGCCCATCGCCGAGGAGTCGATGAAGCTCGAGAGGGCCATGATGATCCAGCTGAGCGCCGCTGCCAGGAAGCAGGGTCGTCTGCAGACCTCGATCAACGCCATCGCCAAGGCGCAGAAGCTGCACTCGTGCCTGGTCGACACGTCGAACCACACAGATGAAGAGTTTGCCTCGGTCCTCTGGGCACAGGACGAGCACGCCTTCGCGCTAGAGGCGCTCACCGCAATCATCGAGGCGTTCCAAGTCGGTGAGAGCTCTGCCAGCCGCCTGAGGTATCGCAAAGCCGTGCTGATGGCCAGACTCGTGAGTACACGTTCTTCCGGGACCGTTAGGAATCAGGCTAGACGCATTCGATGTCGCTGGTTGATCCCACTGGCTGGCCCACCTCATCCCCCCTCCACACCATCGGTGGCCCCCGCAGGGAGAATGGCGAGCAACCGCGAGGTCCCAGCAACCGCGGATGATCGACACCACGCTATTCAAGCCGGCGCTCGAGCTAATGGTGGCGCAGAACATTCAGACTCAAGGCACCGAGGAGCAGGCCAAGGTTGCCTACAAGTGGGCCAAATTCGCCGACGAACAGTACCGCGGCGTCGACGTCGAGGAGATCGACCGGCTCAAGGTCTACATCGACCGACGGAAAGAAGAGATCCGCCAGAACCAGGTCGAGAGCGACAAGACCGGCTCGCGCAGCCTCAAGCAGCGGCTGATGCAGTTCCAACGGCAAGCGGAAAAGATTCTGCGGCAGGATGAGAGCCATCTCAGGGAGCTCGAGTCCGCGCGCACGCTCTTTCTGCAGAGGGCTATCGCGATGTACTCGCGGTCGCTGACAATGTCGGATCGCTACGATGACGCCGTGGGCCGGCTGACGTCGTTGTGGTTCGACAATTCGTTCGACGAAAACGCCAACATGCCGCTGTCGGCGGCCCTGACGCAAATACCTTCGCACAAGTTCATCCCGCTGACGCACCAGCTCTCGGCGCGTCTCTCGAGCTCGCCCAAGGGCGCGACGAAGGGCATGTCGATGTTCCAGCAGAACCTCGCCAACCTGGTCCTCCGCATCTGCAAGGACCACCCCTTCCACACCTGCTACGCCCTCTTTGCCCTCTTGAAGGCGGGAAAGGACGCCAAGGCGAGCGAAACGTCGACGTCTTCGCGCGACGGCGACCTCTCGGCCTCGCAGGTCGGTGTCGAGTCTTCGCAGCGACAGCGATCCGTGGCGGCCGAGTTCATCTGGGCGCGAGTCAAGGCGACCGACCGCCTCAAGCGGCGCTTCCAGCTGTTCGAGGAGGTCTGCCAGGCGTACGTCGAGTGGGCGGAAGTGAACCTGGCGCAGCGCTTCAGCACCTACTTCACGCCGAACGGCACCATCAAGAAAGGCCCGCTCCGCATGCCTCCGGCGAGCGAACTTCGGATCGCCCGGCTGCGAGACGTCGACATCCCCGTCGCGACGGCCAATGTCCCGATCGACAGGACGTGCGAGTATCAGGACGTCGTCAGCATCGTGAGATACAGCGAGACGTTCACCACGGCCGGCGGGATCCACCTTCCCAAGATCAACGAGTGCATCGGCAGCGACGGGAAGCGCTATAAGCAGCTAGTAAGTGCGGAGCGTGTCTCGGTTGGCTCTGCTTTGAGAGGGAGCCGCCTCGTCTCAAGGATGACCGTCGTCGAATCGGCGCTGACACTATTGCTTCTGGATCCACCCTCGACTGCCTCGCCCCGCGACGCAGTTTAAGCGCGACGACGACCTGCGGCAGGATGCGGTGATGCAGCAGGTATTCCGGCTGGTCAACGGCCTCCTCGACAAGGATCGCCGCGCCAGCCAGCGACAGCTGACGGTGCGGACCTACGCGGTAATCCCGCTGGGGCCGCAGTGCGGCCTGCTCGAGTTCGTCACCAACACGGTACCGATCGGCGAGATCCTGATCCGAATGCACGGCCAGTATGGACCTAACGACATGTCGCCGATCGAAGCGAGGACGCGGATCCGCGAGGCTCAGGGCCTGACGGCGAGCCAGAAGCTCGACGTCTTCCTGAACGTCTGCGAGCGCATGCCGCCGGCCTTTCGCTTCTTCTTCACCGAGAGGCGGAAGGATCCACCCAGCTGGTTTGCGATGCGTCTCAACTACACGCGGAGCGCCGCGACGACGTCGATTGTCGGCCACATCCTCGGCCTCGGCGATCGCCATGTCTCCAACATCCTCCTCGACAAGCAAAGCGGCGAGCTGGTTCACATTGACTTTGGCGTGGCCTTCGACCAGGTGAGCACCGGCCGCGTCGACAGCGAGAGGACGTGCTGCAAGGCCACAGCTGACCGATGACACGACCCTACCCTTGCCTGAGCCCTTCTTTTGTCATCTGCGTCCAGGGCAAGCTCCTTCCCATCCCAGAGTTGGTCCCCTTCCGGCTGACGCGCGACCTAGTCGACGGGATGGGCCTCTCGGGGATCGAAGGCACCTATCGGCGCTGCTGCGAGGAGACCTTGCGGGTCCTGCGAGACGGACGCGACGTCGTCAAGACCGTATTGGAGGTGTTTAAGCACGACCCGCTCTTTGCCTGGACGTCGAACCCGATCAAGGTACTCAAGGCCCAAGGCGCGGCGGGCGGTGAGGAGGAAACGTCGAGCGAGAGCATCAGCAGCAGCGGCCACGGCCACGGTCGACACGGTCGACAGGGACGCGTCTCTGCGCCGAGTGTCGAGCCCCAAGCCGCCGCTGCTGCCGCCGTGACCTCGCTGATGACGATCGACACGGCCGAGCTGAGCGCGGACCGGGCCGTCTCGTCGGTGATGAAGAAGCTGTCGTCGAGCCTGAGCATCGAGTATACCGTCAACGAGCTGATCCAGCAGGCGATGGACGCAGGCAATCTGTCGAGCATCTTTCAGGGCTGGCAGGCGGCGCTGTAGGGGGGGGGGATGGAGCATAGGCGGACGGAACGAGGAGGACAGTGGGCAGGAAGGGGGTTCATCCGCCCGCACAGGCTCAGCAATCACGTACGGTGATGCAGAAGTTACAAGACAAAGGTATGACACCATCTTCGATGCTCTCGGGGTAGGGACAGCGGTATAATATGATACAAGTTCTGAACCACCTCGAAGCTATCGTTCAGGAGGAGGGGAACGGAATGGGAAACCGGCCAATCTGTAGGATCTCTTCAACAAAGCATCATCTCAACCTTGACGGGCGAGGGGGGTAGGAGTCTGCGCATCCTCTCGTCTCTCTACCACTCTAATACCGCCTACACCGCCATCTCTTTCCCGTTGTTTTGTATCTTCAAACATATTCCTCAACCCACTCCCACCACCAGCGCCGCTGTTTAGCGTGGTTGTGGTTCCTTTCTTGATCATCTTTCTCAAGTTTCTCAAGAACTACGTGGTGTCAATGTAGGTCCTCTCCCCTCACCCCTGCCCCCCGTTGGAGGAGGTTTTGTGGGTGAATTACGTAGTAGTGTATACCGATTTTGTGCCGTTATACCACCCGATATCGTTGATGACGTCAAAGAGGAAGAGGCGGTGGCAGGGGGAGGTTTGACAGGTAAAGGAGAGGTTCTTCCGAGTCCGATACCAGCTTCGGTGGCGCGGTTGCGAGCTTTTAGTTCAGCTAGACGTGCAGCTCGCATCGTTTCTGCTAGACTCTGCGTCGGACCTTTGGACGTTGCACCGTGCACGTTTGAAAGTGAGACGTTCGACGGAGTACGTGATGAGATCTTGTGCGATACCGTCGTCGTAGCACCGGCGACGGCGGCGGCGGTGGATGGTTGCGTTAATTTGTTGGATGGTCCGTGCGCGTTCGATCCGATGATCTGTCTTGTGAACCCCGCTGCACTTGCGCTGCTTGGAAACGTCACTCCCCTCCTACTTGCCTCGTCTGTCGTCGCAGCCGCTGCTGCTGCCGCTGCCATCTTGCGAGCGATGTCCATCGAACTCGAACTGGCCAACATCGTGGTGCGCACAGCGGCTTGGGCGATGGCTTCCTTTTTGCGCTGCAGCAGACGATCGGGCTGGATGCGTGGTCGTTTCACACCGCCCGTCACGGGTTTTCCCACTTTGAGCAGCGTCTTCTTCTGGCCGCCCTTGGTGCCAAGGCTGGTGGTGCTTGCGCTGCTCGTCAGACCTTTGGTCGCGCACGTGGCGGTGCCGGCGGCAGGAGCGACGCTGGTGGTTGCGTTGGTGCGGACGCTGCCGAATTCGCGCGCGGTCGAAGGATGTTGGCCGGTCGAGGTGGCAGGTCGGCTGCTGGTGGAGCTGGAGCCCGTCCAACCCTGTGTGCGCAGACGATTGGCCACCGCTGCTGCTGCTGCTGGCTTCGAGGAGTCGATGCAGCCCGCCGCAGAGGTGGGGCGGGATGTCGACGGCTTCCTGGACAGGCTGGCCTTGAGGTCGAAGACGGCCTTCCGCTTCACCAGCGAAGAAGGCGCCTTGGCGGACGACGACGACGACGACGACAACGCCGCGCTGGCGGCAGAGACGGCCGACTTTGTACTGCCGATGCTGCCGTCGTTGACCTTTTTCGCCTCCGTCGGTCGTTCCGCCTTGGCAGCCGCGCCCGTAGCCGCCTGGCTGGTGCTGGCGCTGCTGCTGCCGGAGGCGCTGTTGAGCATGCCCTTGATGCCCATCTTGATCCGCTCGAGGCGCCCGCGGTCCTTTGCCTTTGCGCTGGCCATTCCCGAAGCGGCCGAAGTGCCGACGGCGCCGCCGCCCTTGCTGAGCCTGCGCTGTCGGGCGAGCTCGAGCCTCTTCCTTTGCAGCTCGCGCTGGGCGACAGAGGTGAGCGAGGTGGCCGTCGTGCTTCGCTTCATGCCGGGCGGTGCGACGGAGCGGGCTGAAGCCGAGGTGCTGAGCCCCGGCCTGTTCGGGTCCTCTGAGACGCGGATGCGCTTCGAGGAGACGGCGGTGCTCATGCCGCCCGCTCCTCCTCGCTGCGTGCCCGCGGCGGCGAGGCTAGACGATGACGCGCCCGTCGCCATCCTCGACATCGGCCGCACGGATTGCGGCCGGTCAGAGACCCGGCCGTTGACGCTAGAGGACAGCGCCTTGTTCGGGCTGGCGTCATTGGGCCGGGACCGCTTGGCCGCGTAGTGGTTGGCGATCGAGTCCATCTGGCCGAACTGCTTCTCGTGGTCGCTGTCGAAGCGGCCGCCTTTGCCCTTGTTCAGGCCAAGATCCCGCAGCGACGTCGTCGAGTCGCCCCACTGTCCACCGCCACCCAGGGTGGAGAGGGACGTCGTCGACACGCCCTTGGCCGCCAGCCGGGCGTTGAGGTCGGCCAAGATGGACTCTGTCGCAGTCTGGAACTGCTGGTTGGAGATCGAAGGCATCGAGGGAAGAGGTGGGGGAGCAGGCCGACGTTCTGCCGGGCTCGTCAAGCTTGCCCCGAGCTTGGCAAGATCAGGGTATAGCCTCGAGGGCGAGGCAGACAACAGCATGGCAGGACCCAACGAGGCGCGCGAGCGAGAGGACCGAGGCTTGATGATGCGCAGCGGCTCGGTCTGGGCCTGGTCGAGGACGTTGGCCTGGCCCTGGCTCTGGCTCGGAGGACTGGGCCGATTCTCAATCTGGGCGGCTTCAGCCATCGAGTCCTGAGCTCCGAAGAGCATCGAGCCGTCAAAGGAGCCGGGCATCGACTGATCTCCCGCCATCTCCGCACCGTCCAGTTGCGCCTCGGCGTCCTGGTCCTTGTGGCCGACGTCGGCATCTTCCCTTGGCCTCTTTCCTCCAGCCGCCTTTTTCGGCCGTCCCTTTGAGAGTGAGCCCATCCTCTGCAGTCCGTTCTTGAGGCCCTTGAGGCTTCCGCCGAGCACCTTCCAGGGCGACGAGCTGGACGACGACGACTTGCTCTCGAGCGAGGCCGATGGAGGGCGGGAAGCATCGGCGTGGATGTCCATTGCGGCCATCGACCCGAACTCGGTCATGAAGGGCTCGAGCGGCTGCACGGCGTCGATTGCGGCCTGTGCACCATGCTCTGGCGATGCGCCCTGCTCCTCGACCATGGAGATGTCTTGGATGTCGACATCGGCTGGCTCTGGGCTGTGAATGTCGCGCAGCATGCGGTCGATGTCGAGAGAGAGGTCAGCGACCTGTGCCTGTGCCGAGGTAGGCCTGTGCTGATGCTTGGATCCAGAGGCAGCTGCATCCTGGAGGAGCGCGCGAGGACGCTTTGTCGACTGTCGAAGAGGCTGTGTCGTCTGGTAGCATGTCGAGTGCGTCGGGACGCTGCTGACGTTTCCTTTTCGGGGTGAGCGCCGCAGGCTCTGCGCTGGTTGTGGAAGAGTCGAGTCGGCACAGATCATCTCGCCCGCGGCATCGGGAGGCGGGTGATCGTCTCGGTCGTCATCGCTGCCTGCCTCATGGTAGCTGGGTCTGGGGCGCTTGACGTGTCGGAGGAGGGCGAGGTTGCCTCTGGTGGGGCTGTTTGGAGCGATGTTTGCGCCGGCGAACGCCTGGAGCCTGGCGATGAGGTCTGCGCTCTTTCCGTTTGCCTTTATGTCGAGCCTCCTGCAGAGGCTGACGAGCTGCTTGCGCTTGAGGCAGTGGAGGGCATCCGGATGGAGGAGGATGCTGTCCTCGTCGGACGCCGCCATGGTGAGGTGGAGCGGTGGGTCTGGCAATGGCGAGGTGGAGGCGGTTGTTGGCGAGACAGAAGGCAGACGGTGCGGTGCGGTGCGGTGGTGCCTGCTGTGGTGCTTGCTGTAGTGTGGAGGGTTGTTGGTGATGGTGGTGGTGGTGGAGAGGGTGACGAGGAGGGGGGTTGGCTGTTTGTGTGCGTTGTTGAACGACGTTCCAAGATGAGCGGCGCTGCAAAGTGTCAATGCAGACCAATAGAAGAGAATAAAACATAAATCCAATCCAATCCAATCCACTAAATATAAAGCCTCGGCAGCAGCGCGGCACTCGGCACCCGGCACTCGGCACCCGGTACTCGGTACTCGGCACTCGGTACGCGCTGGTGCGACGTGGTACGTGCGACGTGGTAGTGTACGGGCACGGAGCAAAAGGCGCAACAGCAACAGACTCAGCGTTCGTCGTTGCCTCTTCTTGACTCTCTTCTTCCACACCACGCCACCCAGCCACTCCACTCGAGTCCGCCCCCACCGCCTTGCTCCTTGTCATCCCCGTGCCAGCGACAGCGACGGTGCGTCGTTGAGCCATGTTGACGCATGCCGGCCCACGCCCACGCCCACGCCCCGCCTTACACATGGACTACGACTGTGCCCCGACGCTCATATACGACAGCTCGTCCGCCTCTGCTCACGGTCATCACCACCACCACCACCGCCGCCGCCGCCGCCGCCGCCACTTTCTGTTCCTCCTCCTCTTACCGCGTCCTATCCAATGCCAACAAGCGTCGCTCGCCGCACCAGACGACGTCGCTCGATGACTCTCCCGACTCGAACGGGGGCGATTCTCCCGGTAAAAGGATCCGTCCCCTCAACGAAAAAACCTGCCCGGCCGAACCCACCTCGCCCACCGCACGGCGCAGCGTTGCCTCTCGCATCTTCCCATCTGTCGGATCTTTTGCTGCTCGCGGCCTCCAGCGGCGCCCTCAGACAGACGGGCCGGCTAGGCCGAGGTCCCCAGATCCCGTCCACGACGCTCTTAGCGGCGTCGTGGCACAACTTTCACTGGCATCTCCCAGCCGCAGGATGAGCCCCGTCCTCATCAGCTCAAGCTCGAGCTGCTCTTCGGGCATCGAGACGCCCGAGCTTCGGCCGTCAGTCGCTGCTGCGCCGAAGCACACGCCCATAGTCGTCGCCCAGACGTCGCACAGGGCGAGTACGCGTCAGGTTCCCGCACTATCCTCGACCTCCCATGCCTCAGTGTACGACAAAGGCTGCAACGACGTCGCCCCAGCACACCTGCGACTTGGCATCATGCAGAAGAAAGAGGGCGCTAAGCCCGGGGTGCCCTGGGGAATGCAATACTACCTCGCCTCGCTCGTCACCTGCGGGGCAATCAGCTGGGATGACCTCAATGTCGTCAACGGCATCAATGCGCTTCGGTCCGACAGCAGTCTTGAGTCGATGCGGAGCTTCTTCTAGCGCGAAGTCCAGGAGGAGCTGTGGGAAGTCCCTATGGGCATGACGCGCTCCATCATGGCCTCAGAGGTCGCCACCTTTGCGGAGCTCGACCGCGAGAACCAGGCGCTCGCTGAAGATCGCTTCGCCGGCATCGGCTCCAGCAGGGACCCGGCCGACGATGTCTACGGCGGCAAGGTCTTCTTCGAGGGCGAGATCGGCCTCCACGACCGTGCATCTGGCAGCGCGGCCGTCGCCGGCAGCAAGTATCGTGTCCGCCTGTCTCCGCCTCGCCTCGGAGGCAGCTGTCAGATCACGCGGCGCTTTGGCAGCGAGCGCTTCGTTCGGCTCAAGGTCGCTCCCGCCTTGCTCAAGTCGCTGCAGAAGTACGACAGGGGCGACATGACCAAGCAGGGCTCGGCCTGGCAAGACTTCGAAGACTTTCTCGTCCGACCCTTCCGCATCCTGGGGCGCGTCTACCGTCCGTTCAAGGAAAAGGATGGTACGATCTGGCTCTTTCAGATCGGCGAGGAACATCATTCGTCTTACCCGCTCGAGCTCGACTCAATCTTTGTCCTCTACCATCACCACGGACCGTGGCGGGAGAATTGCCGCAGCAAGATGGGCAAGTTCCTGCAGAGAATGGCGCTGGCACTGTCGACTTCGACTCCGGCCGCCCTCGTCGATAAGATCGTCTACGAGCCCGACCTGCTTGGCACGACCTACGATCGCGAGGGCTCTCAACGCGTCATGACCGACGGTGCAGCGGCGGCCTCGCACGCTGTGTTCAAAGCCATCGCCGACCGTATGGGATATGCTACGCTCCCCTCGGCTTTTCAGGCCCGCGTCGCCGGTGCAAAGGGCGTCTGGTTCCTGCAGGCAGACACGCTGACCAAGTACGACGTCAAAGCACCTCGGATAGTGCGCGTCAGGGACAGCCAGAAGAAGCTAGACTATCCCAAGGACAAGCGGCCCGACCCCAGCCATCTCGTCGTCGACCTCTCGACGAAAGCCAAGGCGACCGTCCCGTCGACTCTCAGCCGACAGATTCTCCTGGTGCTGAGCCACGGCGGCGTCCCGACCGACGTGTTTGCGGCGCTCCAACGCGAGCAGCTCTCGGCCATCGTCGATCGCCTCACCGACTGGGGCGACGACGTGGATGAGGACTGCCTCGACCTCGCCCGGATCGTCGATGAGTACGGCGGCGTCGAGCAGGTAAGAGCAAAGCGGTCGATGGAGGTGTCGGAGCAACGCGCCCATGGGCTGCTTTCGCGCCTTCAAGAGAGCTCGAGCGACCTTGCTGGCGACGAGCACGACCGCCTGTTCTCGGCCGACGGGCGACACATTTGGTCGGGGAAACCGCGCCAACGCGCCGAGTGCGCCTACGAGATGTTGGTTCGCGGCTTCCATCCTTCCGAGAACAGGTACCTCGTCGACGAGATCGGCTATCTCGGCCAGCAGGCAATGGAGCGCATCCTCAAGAAGTTTGCCTGTCCCGTCAACCACAGCGCAGAAGTGATGTGCATTCCCGACCCCACGAGCACGCTCGAGGAAGGGACGATTCAGCTGCGCTTCTCCGAGGCCATCGTCGACCCGGACACCAAGATGACGTACCACCACGTGCCCGAGGGCGACGTTGTCGTCTGCAGGCATCCGATCCTGCTGCCGAGCGACGCCCGCAAGGTCCGGGCGGTCGTCAGCCCGGCGCTGGCGAGCTACACGGACGTCGTCGTCTTCTCGACTAGGGGAAAGAGACCGCTGGCAGACTTTCTCAGCGGCGGCGACTACGACGGCGACACGATCCGCTGCTTCTGGGACCGACAGATCGTCGAGCCGTTCCGCAACGCGCCGGAGCACTTTGCCGATTGTCCCTTTGAGATCGACGTTGTGTTCGAGAGGGACGAGGAGATGGTCGAGGACTTTCTGCGCGAGACGGAGGGCCTCTCTGCGACGGCGCGGGACGATGCTCTGATCTCGCGGCTGATGAGGTCGCTCTTCTCCCGACAGCTCCAGGGCATCTACGGCAAGATGCACCTCGCCGCGTCGTACCAGTGGGGCCCCGCTAGCGACGAGGCCGTCGCGTTGGCTCACAAGCTCAACCAGTGCATGGACTCGGTCAAGACGGGTCTCAAGCTCAAGGAGTCGGTGCGGCTCGCAGATCAGAAACAGTACAACCTCAGCCTGCCCAAGTGGGATAACAAGGACGACGGGCTGGACGACTTCCGCAAGGAGCACGCCTTCATGGTGGAAGAGCGCATCTACCACGTCGGCAAGGCGAGGTGCCTCAAGGGGCAGTGCGTGCTCGATGTTCTCTACGCCATGGGCGAGGAGCAGGGCAAGCAGCTCAAGAACGAGCTCGACCATCGCCTCCGCAACCAGAGCGACCGGGAAGACAAAGCGCTGACGCGCATCTGGAACGAGGCGATCGAGAAGGATCGCCTGACGCAGCACGAACTCAAAACGATCACCGAACACGTCTACACGATGCTCGATTGCGTTACGCTCACCAGCTCGCAGATCATCCGGGAGATTGATGCGCGCAAGAAGGGCATCATCACGGGCAGCACGAGCGCCGAGGAGCGACGCCAGACCAAGTTCAGAAGGATTCCGACCGCTCCGATCCAGAAGACCGTATCTGCGCCGTCGGTCAACCTGTCGCAGGGAAGGGGCGGTCTGACGAGGTCCCAGACGGACGCGACGACGCTGGGCGAGAGCGAACCGGAAGGAGTCGAAGTGGACGACGAGTGGCTGGCCAAATTCATCAACAATGGAGGCAACGAGATCCTCGAGCGAATCGAGGCGAGAGGCGGTGCCAACGCAAACGGCGCCAATGATGGCGACGAGGAAGATGATTCGTTCGTCGACGCACCTACATCCACGCCTCCACGCTCTACACACGACGATACACCAAGCTCTTCCTGCTGCGGCACGATGGGCACGAGCAGCAGCGCCAATACATCAATCACCTCACCGCCCGACACCTCCCCCCCTTCCCGTCTCTCCATCAGACACAAACCCGACCCTCTCACATCCGCCCAGCAAACCCTGCGCCTACTCGTCGCATTCTGAACTCGCACGACACTTCAACACATGGCCCTCTCACTTCCAACGCTACATCGACTCATTCGACAGATCAGAAGTGACGCGTCTCGAACCACTCCGAGCATCGTACGCCTACAAGCAATGGCAACGAAAGACGAAAACCTCCCGAGCCCCAACCAAGAAAAAGTACGTCTTTGAACTGGCTTGGGATGTACTGTTGGAGATGAAGGCTAAACAGAGGGAAAAGTCACCCTGTCGAGAAGTGCCTATGAAAGGTGTAGGATTAGGAAGAAAGCTGCAAGTTTCTAGATGCACTTGGAGCGGGCCGAGTGTTGGCTTCGTTCCAGTAGTAAAGGAAACGATGATGCTGTACCGACAGGGTGAAAGGGAGATGATAGGTACATACAGTATCTAGAAACAGCGAAGATCAAGCGCCGGCTGCGCTCACAAACATCCATTAAACACACCTTTTCTTGGCTTTTCCCGCTGGCATTCGATGATTTTCTGGGAAAAGGGACGCTGCAACCTCGGTTTTCCTGATCCCCTCTTGCCTGGCCAAACCGTCGTCACTGGCGACACGGTCGACAGCCACCCATGCAGACCGCAGCGCAGGTCTGTCATGTCCGGCTCGCCGCAATCCCTCTTCGCAATGCCTTGCTCTCCCGTTTCATCGCGCCTTTCAGCAGCAAAATAGCTTAGCCTGCCCGCCCCATCCCGCATACAGCCACCATACCTCCCTGGCCAGACCTGCGACCCGTTGCTCAGCAGTGAACCGGCCCCCGAGCTTTACACCTCTTCCTATGGGCCGTGCATTGGGTAGCGCGGTGGCAGATTTACCTTTACCCAAGGGTGAGCATTAACTCTGTCGCTGCGCCAGAGAGTCGCTTCGCAGAGACAGTTGCTGCTGAGAGCGAAGACGATCGTGCTGACAAGACCGCTCCGCCGCGCCACGCCCCATCGGACAAAGCTTCGCACTGCTGCGCCAGTAAGCAGGCCATGAGTGGCCTGCCCGCTACATCAAGCCTTGCAAACCAAGGAACCGAGACTACCCTTGAGGCAGACAATCAGCGGCTTTCTCGTGTGCGGCAGCACTCTGCAATAGCAGGGAACGCCACGAGCATGCCAATCTTCAGCGAGGTCTGTCGAGGGAGGGCAACCACAACTAAATCACCGCACTCTTCTATTCCTTCCTTGTCGAGTGTCCGCGACTCTCACAGCTGACGAGCGCCTAAATGGGCAAGAAGTGATCGTTGCAAAGAGACGAGGAGCCGCGCCAAAGCCGCAGGTACGATGTGCTCGTCCCGCATATCGTGTCCCGGCAGCGCCATTCCGCATCTGCCCCTGACCCGATAAGTTGCCGTACTGCACCACTGGGTTCCACCTGAACAGCTAGCTAGGTCGGCATCCGCAGAACACCTTTGAAGGGTTGACTGCTGACGCAGAGCGGAACGGGGGGGGGGGACAGTCCAGGCCGCATACAAGGCTAAACATGCGTTTGCGACACCTCACATCCTCCCTCCTTGTTCTCAGCCCGTTCTCCTCCTCTCCGCTCCTCACTTTTCTCTCTGTTCCTCCATCCTTCTCTCGACCCTTCCTCAGGCCTTCCTCCATCTTGTTGCACCAGTCTTCGACACATCCCTAGCCGATTCCACCCCCCTTCCCATCAATCGCCTTCCCTCCTCTCCGTTGCTCGCCTCGCATCCACCACCACCTCCTAGCAAATCGCTTTCTGCCATCGCATCGCATCGCCCTGCTCCTGCTGGCTCTCTCTCCTCTTTCTCTCAATCCTCACCGATCTGGTAAGCTGGACTTTGCTCAACTGTTTCTTGCTTCCTAGGCCGCGACAACTGTCCGCAGCAGTGCCTAGGCTTGGCATCCAGCTCGACATTGCTATACGGCTTTCGCCACCTAGCATACAAGCATCCATCCAGCGGGAAAAAGGCACAATGCAAGCAGCAAAGAGCCCGCTCGATTTCTCGTCGAGCCCTCCTCGACAGCCTGTTAGGCCCACTATCTCTGCCCTCGGGGGCCATCTTATCCTACCGCCGAGTGCTGCGAGCAAGTCGACGCATCCAATCAGCTCGAGTCCCCTTCGCCACCCGGCCGTCAGCCCTGGACGGCGGGCCCGGCTCGACGAACACTTCGACGCCGGGCACAACAACCCCGTCAGAGGCATGGGTGGAGCCTATACTCCCGTGCGACCGCCCAAGCGCCGTCCGACGCTTGCCAAAACGCTCGCCGGGCCTGGCACCTCGAGTCCAGCCACCACCCAGGTCGTGCCCTCGCCGTCTTCGGCCGCAGTAGGAAGGTATGCCGGCCCGCAAATGCCGCCTCGGGCCAGGTTCAACGTTAGGCCACCTCCGACCGGCGTCAAACTCTCTCGGCTCACCACTCCCAGCCACGCAAGCAGGAGGCCGATCCCTCCGCCGTTCTTCTGCGGCAAAAACGACGACGCCCTCGGCGAGACTCCGAAGGTCGGACTGCCTGTCGATCAACAAGTGGCACCTTGGCGTTACGATCCATTGCGAAGAAACCCGACGGTAAGCACGTCTGTAGCTGACACCGCGGCCTTCGTAGCCCCCAGGCCTGCCTCCGGCTTCCCCGTCTTCGGTGGCTGGCTGCAGTTGGCGAAGAACGACGGGATCGACCCAGAGCCGATGGCGGTTGACGGTTCGGAGCTCGTTGACGGACTCCAGAGCACAGCCGCTCCTCTCCAGATCGAAGCTCCCTCCGGCGTCGCCACGTCCAGGGCACGTCCGACGAAAGTCAGCCTGCCAGCCTCGAGCCTTCCCAACACACCGCTCGTCGTCGAGCTCAACATTCCCAGGGCCAAAGCCATCGCCGAGATCGATACCCCCTCGGTGACCGCCGAGAAGAGGGAGACGCCCGCGACGCCAGCCATCAGCGCCTTGTCCGAGGTCCTGCAGGCCTTCGACCACGACGGAATGCCCGAGGTGCCGACGATCCGCAACGCACTGGAGGACGGCGGCGACGACATCAAAGACGGCAGCAACGGCAGTGGCGATGAGACGAAGGGGCCGCGCTCCAAAAGTCCACTGCTCCAGGTCCTCTCGAACATGGACTCTGACGACATTTCCACCGACCCGGAGCTGCTCTCGTTCTCCTCGGATTCTGACGACTCCGACCTTCAACACGTCAACGGTGAGGCGCGAGGGTACATCGCCCCCTTCTGGCCGGACAACGACTTCAGAATGTGGGTGTGCTCATCAATCGTGCCGTTGTCTACCTTTGAAGCGAAGGATCCCATGCCAGGACACGACGCCTCGGCAGCGACATCGCCCACCTCCGGCCGCGAGCCTGTCAGATCAAGGGAGCCGCTCACCGGCAGTGGTATGGATGAAGGCGAGCCGAAGGTGTTGAACGGTAAGGGCAGCATCTACGTCTCGCTGCCGGACGCTTCTGGCGGTCTTAGGGGGACCAAGGATGCCGCTCGCAGCCAAAGCTGCACCTGCCAGCCTGTCATCAAGTTCGCCTTCGGAGGTTCCATCGCATCGCGGCCGTGCACCTGCTCCGAGGTTGCAGCGGCCCCCACCATCTCGACCACCCAACGTCTACCTCCCAGCAACTTTGCTTCCTCTCCGCGGTGTGATATAGGCCTGCGCAGCGGTCATCGCCTGGTCCGAACAAACACCCTCGACGGCAATATCCCCAGCATCACTATCACTCACGCGCCCCTTTGTATCTCAAGCTCGTATCCCGAACTACCGCTGCTCTCGCGGGCCCTGTTCAACTTCAGGCCGGAGCTGCTCGAGGATCGCGCCGACGAAGCTCGCCTCGGCATCGCAACGCCCCGGCCGACGTCGTTTGAGGAGGTCGCCAAGCCGTCGGCCAGAGGCGACGAGGATGAAGCAGTCGCTTCGGGCTTCGCCGCTACGCAGCTATCTGTCAGCACGAGCGTCGACACAGAGACGAACGGCTCATCTGACCACGCGGCCGCCCATGGCTCGCCGTCGATCGGCCTGACAGATGTCCAGACCAGATGGGACGAGGCCCTCGCCAAGCTGATCCGCATCCGGAATCTGCAGGACGCCCGGGCCTTCTTCGAGTTGTCGAAGCACATCGACGACTTCCTCAGCGACTTCCTCAACTTCAAGCACCTCAAGCACGTCGAGGCGACCTTCAACCAACTGAGCGCGCTACTCTACATGGCGGCGCACCCGGCCCGCCGGCTCGAGGCTATCGGCGCCGCCTCTCCCCGTCTGCGTGAGATCGAGATCGACGCCGTCTCGCCGCCAAGCCTTCGGGCCGAAGCGCTCGTCCTGCCCGATTCTTTGAGGGGCATCCTGCCGGCCCAGGAGCAGAACATGCGCCGGTCGCTGGCTGGGGCGTTTTTGCACCTCCAGTCAATGGAGAGGCTTTTTGACATCATCGTCAGCGGCTTCAGCTGCCTCCTAGCCGAGTGAGTACACGATGAGCTTGGACTCGTCGATGGACGATCAGTAGCGTCATCATCAGGACCGAACGGAGGACTGACCTCATCCCCCCATATCCCTGTCTATTCGCACAACTTCTTGCAGCGCTCGTATGCCCCATAACGGTCCCTTGGCACTGGCACTGTTCTGCGGTACGCTGCATCGCAGGCTCAACTGGGCAATCGGCATCTATCCGAGCTTCTACGTCGCCTCTGCCTCTACCAGGCAAGTCTTTTCGGCGTCTGGCAGCTCGGCCTCGGGCTCAGGCCCTAGCCAAGGCAGGGACCGGCAGCAGCAGCCGCCTTCGATGCTGCCCGAGCCAGCGTCGGTCTTCATCCACGCCCTGCAGAAGGAGTACAAGAGCGCGCTGCAACGAGGCTACCTCGTCCGCGATCAGATCAGCCGCCTCACCGCCATCGCCAGCCCCCGGCGCAAGTCGCCCTTCGGCGGCGGCGGCGCCAAGCCGACACGAGAGCAGCAAAAGCTCGAGGAGCTGCAGAGCATCGCGCGCGGCGAGGTGACCGAGGAGGAGTTGAGGGACAAGCAGCGCAAGCTGGCCGTGCGCGGCAGCCCGCGCCACGTCTTTGTGTCGATTGGCGCGGTGCGCTTCCTCGGCGAGCTGTACAAGGCTAGGCTCCTGCCGCTCAGCGCCGTCAGGGACTGGCTGAGGCGCCTGCTCTTCGACACGACCCGGCCCGAGATCCCCTCGGTGTGGGAGCTCGAGTGCGCCTGTGCGCTCCTCATCACCTGCGGCGAATTCCTGGAGAAGGACGTCCAGCCCTGTCGCTGCGCGTCGTCATCGCCGGCTTCGGCGTCTGCACATCCCGGTCTTAGTCGGCCGTCCCTGGATGCTTGCAGGCTTGCTCCACCAACCACACCCAGCCTCGAGCTCCGCTGCGACCCCACGGTCGCATCGACAGCTGGTGCTGCTCGTAAAGACGGCGCCCCGGCCTCGCACTGGATCCACTGCGCCCCTCCCGCCAGCCCAGGCCGAAAGGCAAGCCACTTCAGTCCACGCCAGAGCCGATGCTACCTCACCTCGCCGCTGCCGGACCAGGTCGGCCACGACCTCTCGACACCGCTCTACACGCCCTCTTCTCCCCTCTACGGTCCGACCGAGACGGAGCCGCTCACCTCAAAGGGAAGCGGAGGATGTACGTGCGACGGCGTGCGCACCCTCGACAGGGCACTGGAGAAGCTGGTACGCGTCTGCAGCTTCAAGGAGTTCGACGTTGCGGTGAAAGAGTGGGTGCAGGCGGTGATTGATCTGAGAGAGCAGAAGTGGCACCCGCTCGCCACAAAAGTCGCAGCTCAAGAGGCGTTTGTCTACAGGCCAAAGGAGTTGCAGGCCGCTCGCGCGCAGATGCAGAGCGAGAGGAGGGCACAGTAGACGATGTTGCCCCTGCGTCCCCAGACCGATTTCTTGAGATCTCAACGACGATACCTACGCCCTTTCCCCGCTGACACATCAGACAGACGTTTTTCTATAGTACGACATGCGACACCTTCACCCTTGGCCGCTTGTTACGATGAGCGGAAAGACCTTTCTAAGCGCTACCCATTCCTCGACGCGGATATATATATATATATATATATATATATAGCTCTCTCCGGATCCTGCCTTGTCTCCCGAACCATGGCATAGTAGCCTGCTGGATCCTCTCTGCTCTCCGTTTTCTCTCGATTCTCCGTCTCTTCTGATCTCGTTTGAATGGTAGAGTATTCTCGAGGTCTCACCAGAGGTCGCTCGTGACTTGGTGGTTTGGTGTGCGCATTGCTCAGTCAAGTCTTGAAACCGAGGGTGGGAGGAGGAATGTTACGTGGGTACGTTACAACGTCTCTCTTGGGGGCCACGGTTTGCAAAAAGGGTAGGACCCGCGTTCCACGCGCAAGGAAGGTCCAGAGTGCGACAACCACAGGATTCGAACCTGTGCAGGCAGAGCCTATAAGTTTGGCAGCGTGGCAATGGCGCACGCTCGAATCGAATTCGAGACTTACTCCTTGACCACTCGGACAGATTGCCTGTTGACAGGATAGGACGGAAAAGTTAATATATAGTACCCAAATTCAAGTCAAAGGCTTATCCCCATCAACTCGTGCGCCGCGTTTTTGGGGCTCGAAAGAGAGAAAGGGACGTGCGCGGGTGTGTCTGTCGGAGGTGGGGCGGGCAGGCGCGGGCGCAGAGAGCAACACGCGCGGCGGGCCCGCCCGCATCTTTGCTCTGCTCCCTCAACCACCTACAGTACCACTCTCACAACGCCACACCACGCCACGCCGCGACTCGACACGGCACGACACGACCAACGCACATCCGAGCCACCGACCGTACAGTCAGCCGGCGATGACCTTCACACCCGACCCCAGCTTTGACCGCGAGACGTCCAACGCAAAGGACTGGGCTTTCCAGCTCGGTAAGCACGTTGGCCCTGGACCTGCTTGCATGCTGCTGGAGCGTCTTCCGCCCTGACTGCGTTCCCCTCTGGCGCCCGTTCGCCTGCGTACCCGCTCCCGCCCCTTTGCTTTCCTTGTCGGCCAGGCAACCTGCCTCAGAACCACCACATCGTCTTCACCAAGGCGGAACTCGTCGACTTCCTCAAGCAGCTCAATGTCCACGTCGGCCCCAACTTTACCGAGCTCGTCAGGCTCCCAAGGTGAGTCAAGGATGGTGCTTGAGCAGGTGGCAGGCTGCATCTACTGTGCTCGTTCATGCGATCGCACCAGGCCCAGTTTAGTGACAGCCCGGCTGATGCGATGTCACTCCCCTCTTTTTGCTCCTTCCCGCATCTTGCCACCTCCCAGGTACGCCACCATCGGCAGGCTGAGCGACGATGGAGCTGCACCATCGCAGGCTGCCTCCTCCGCCTCCGCTGCCGCTTCTCACACCGCTGCGCAGGAGTCTAGCACCGCAAGGACGGCGTCTGCGGCCCGGGCGAGCGAAGAGGCTAGGCAGGCCAACGTCGTCTACACCAGCTCCGGCGAGGTCTTCCGCCCGACGCGAAAGGTGCGCGAGCTTCCGGGAGGAGGCTCGGCGCAGATCACGTCCCTCTTTGGCAACGTCGACGAGGCGGGCGAGAGGCCCATCAAGCCCCCGGCATCGCGCCAGGCTCCAGCCGAGCTCGACGCCCGTCGCGAGGACGCCGAAAACATCCCGCCACCCGCTGGAAGATGGACGCAGCCGCAATCTCAGATCTTTGCCGGTGCCGCTGCTCCTGCTGCTCGAGAGTCGGACGACGCCATCGCTCCGGCCGCAAAGTACGAGGGCGTCCCGAACGACGCAAAGAGCCACAACGGCTTCAGGCCGACACGCCGGGTGCGGTGAGTAGCACAAGGGCGACACCGTCCCATACCTTCAGAGGACGATGCACAGCCGGCCGTACTGTCGCTGACCCTGTCCAGCGTCTGCCGTTGCCTCTACCTTTGCCGGTTCAACAGCGTTCCCGGAGGTACGGGCGGCGCATCAAGCATCTTCTTTGACTAGAACCCGCGACGATTTGCGAGTACAGACGGATCTCGATGAGAGCTCGACAGTAGACGTTGTAACGGCCGTCGCGCAAGACAGACACGCGCATACACGCACGCATACAATCAAGATACCACCTTGACAAGCGCTTATCTGCTCTTGTCCTTGGCCTTGCTGTGCGGGCGAAAGACGTGCCGCTCTCCATCAGCAGGCCAGCGCGCGCTTCCATGGGTCTTCGTCGAACCGTTCGCCTTCAGATCGCGCCAGGCAAGTCATTCCTTGACGCTCAGAGCGCGCCGTCGCCAGCTTTATTATTATTTATTATTATTATTATTTGTTTTTTTTTTGCCTTGTGAGGCGTGCTGGGAGTTGCTCGTCCTGGCGCTCTTGTTGAACCTCGCCGACGACGACGACGCTGCGCCGTGTCTGGGCCGAGTGAGCTTCGAAAGGGCGCGGCAATTCTGCAGACGGACGAGCGGGCGGCCTGGTGGCCTGGTGGCCTGGTGGCCTACGTCCGTGCGCCTGCCACACGCTCGTCTCGTCTCATCGGTGGCGCCCGCTCAGCAGCGCTCTTTGTCTTTGCACCGGGCAGAGGGGCAGGGATGTATGCCCTTTGCCCTCCCACCATCACCACCCAATCATCCGTCCATCCGTCCATCCGTCCGTCCACACATCCTTCCATCATCACTCATCGCCATCGACATCTGCCCATCGCCAATACCAGCTCGAACCAGCACCATCAGTACAGCTCATCAAAAATATATCCGCTTCACCATGCTCGAAGCTGTTCAAGGCCTCCTCCCCTCTCTGCCCCGCATCTCCCTCTTCACGTCTCTCTCCGGGGTGTCGGACGCAAGTGGCCCACCCGTGGTCCCGATCCAGTTTCGGTCAGGTGTCCTTCCGCCTCATCGCTGTTTCTATTGCATTCATTGAGGGAGCCGCACCATGCTGACCCCTGATCTTCTCGTTCTCCGACTTCTCGGCCGCCGCCCCCCACAGCACGACGCCCGACATAGCGATCTTGATGCTCGTCCTCCTCACCTACGCTCTAGCGCGCTACTTTGTGCTGCTGCACTGCCTCCTCCAGTCTTTCCCTTCGCACTCTGCCACATCGAGCGCTTCGATGCAAGAGGCCAGCGTCACCCCGCCTGCGCACTCAAAGGTCAAGGACGAACCACAGCACCCGCCTATCGCGGCTGACGACCGAAAGGTCACCGACCCCTGTGCGGACGAATGGATCTGCAAGACGCTGCAGGAGAAGCATGCGGTCAGGTCGGAGGACAATCATAGGCTCCCCAAAGAGCAGGGTAGACATCCAATCACGCCGCCAGTGTCGCCCGACAGGCGAATGGTGCAGAGGAGCGAGAGCGCTCAGCTGGCGGACGAGGTCATCAGCGGAACCGACTCGGCGGCAGGGTCCGAGGTCGTTGCGCAGGGTGTGGAGTCGAAGCTCGCGAACAAGTAGCCTACGCTCGGACGGTTGTCGCATCGCCAACGATGGTCCCTTGGCCATCGTCACAACGTCGCCGCGCTCCGTTCGGTTTCAGTCGTTGCCGTGTGTTTGGCCCTCTTCCCAGTCGCACGCAGACAAGCACACAGCACACACGAAAATCCCTTTGCTACGCACAGCTCGTCGACGCGCCTCCGTTGCATGAAGGTATCGCTACGCATCGTCCTTCCTCAAGCGGCTCTAGCGAACCAAGGAACCCATCCCCCTCGTCTCCCCGTCGCCGCGCATCAAAGAACCAACAGCCTATCCACCAAGTTCTTCTCAACCTGTACCGCGTCCTGTCTAAGCCACAGTAAGCCCATCCCTCCCTCCTCTGGCGTCTTTGACGACTGCGAGGGAAAGGCAGAAGACAGGACCAACCAGGTAGCATCCCAATTCCTGCTTGCCAAGCTGCGATACAACCTTTGCGCCTGTCTCGTCACTTTGCTCGGCTGTCTGCTATCCAACGTCGCGAGGATGTTCGGATCAGTAGCGATAGACCAAGCTACCTTCTCCGACATCCTTACGCCCAGATGTGTCGTGACGGTCGAGAGGACGGATAGGATGGAGATGGTTAGATCCGTTTGGAGACTTGAAGAGGATGGAAGGATGAACGGTGTTGTAGCATGGTGTGTCTTTGTGGTTGTTAGCGAGGTGGAGACGGGTAGGAGGTGGTTGGTGGACCGAGGAGCGTATCGAGTCGAGTGGAGGTGTAGCAGATGTTGGAGACGAGGCCACGCTTCCCTCTCGACTTTGCGCGATACAAATTCGCCTACGTGCTCGACGCACGTTTCCACAAGTCGTACAGCTTCGATCCATACGAACGGTTCCGTCTCTGTTGAACCTTTCCCTTCCACCATTCCTCTCGTCTCCCGTGTCGTCGTGTCGCACGACGTAAGTATGCCAGCTTCCTTCCTCACCCCGCCTGAAGATGAGGTGGTGGATCGACCAAGACGAGCCATGAGGAAAGGCCAGAAGGCGTTAATGATGGGCAGCAGCTGACCTTGCCTCTTTTGAGAACCTAGGATGCAAACGCCGTGCTGCAAAAGTTGAAGAACGGACAAACGAAAGTGCGACGAGGCGTGAGAGAGGAAGGGTACCGACTTGGACATGATAGTCTCGACGACTTTTTGCGTTTGCGTCGCCTCCTCGTCGGCGGCGGTGGTGGAGGAGACGGGAGGGTCGTCGGTTGTTTGAGGTGTCGTTTCGTCTTGATCGTCCGAAGAGCAAGGTTCGACAGTGCGACGATACCACTTTTCAAACTCGTCGATCGTATCGCCGGATCGATGCGTCGCGATGGGTGAACGATCGAGACGGATCTGTTTCTCCTCTGATGCCAACACTTCCAACGTCCCCTCGAGCACGCCCAACAGGCCCGTGCAAACATCTCGATAGGCATGGAACCTATCCAGAGCATCCAAGATCTCGTCGACGGCATCCTCTACCAGCGGAACCACTTCTGATCCCAACATCCTTATCATCTCCACCAGCACGAACGGTGCCCTCTGCGCCGATAGGAAGGGCATGACCGTCGTGTTGCCGTCCTCGGATGGATGGGAGGGTGAGAGGCAGGTGGCTCGCAACTCCTCGTCCAACCCCGATACGAGACGCTGACAGGCCGCACCGAGCAGGTAGTCGGCATGGTCCAGTACGCAGCTCTCGACGCTCGCGTAGTTGGAGGCGTGCGCCACGTCCCGGAACGCTAGGTCGGCAGACGTGCGCACGAGCTGGTCAGACGACGCCAGACCGGCCGTGAGTGGATACATGCCCTGCAGGAGCAGCGGGCGGAAGGAGGTGCCGAGCAGGAGAGAGGATGAGGAGAGAAGCGACAGCAGGTAGCTGTTGGAGATGAGCAGCGACGAGGTGGCACGTGTGAGGCGAGAGGCGAGCGTGGCGGGACCGGAGGAGGAGCGGTTGGCGGTGGAGAGGGCGCTGCTGTTGATGGTCGCTGGCCCAACAAAGGCGAGGTCGAGAGCGGGGCCGAAGCGTTCTGGACGCTGGACGCTGGTGGGCGAGAGGGAAAGCCCTTTAACTCGTTCGACCAGCTGACCGCCGTCGTCGCCGTCGTGCGCTAGTCCGATGACGTCTCTCGCATCTCCACCACGCCCTCCTCGGCTGTCGCCACCACCGTCGAGCTGGTGCTCCGTGCTAGGGCGGAAGGTCAAGTCGGAATCGATGACCTCCTCCCAGTCCCCCTCCCACATCTCCATGACCAGCTCAAACACCTGCTTGCCGAGCTTGTGCGCCGTCCTCCTCAATCTCTTGCCCACATCCCGTCCGAGCGTCGCGAGCTTGGCATCGTCAAGCTCCTCTGCGACGCCGCGTACCAGCTCGGACGCGATCATCAGCGCTGTCAACGAGCGCGTGCGCTGCGCTTCGAGGTCGCCGTTGCCGCCGCCGTCGCTGGCGCTGACGCAGCAGGTGCGATACCTCCGTCCTTGACGGATGAAGAAGAGGACGAGGTGGAACGTCGCCAGATCCGTCTTGGCTTTGCCGATGCCGAAGGTGGGAGGGGAGGAGGATGAGGTCTGCTGCCGCAGTTGCTCCGCCGCGACACAGGCGGCCGCGCGGCCAAACGTGCGCAACATGTCCATGATGCTCCGGCTCGATGCGGTCTCGAGCCCTTGGAGAGCGGGACGAGGCGGCCAGGCGGTTCCTAGATCCTGCGAGGCGGTGACGTGGGAAGCGTTGATGCGCAGTGCGTCGGCCAGACCCGTGCCCCACTGTTCGACGCCGCCGGCGGGACCAAGCAGCTGCGCGAGGGCTGCCACGGCCTCGGGCGATTGTATGCAGCCCGTCTCCGTTTTGAGCGTCCCGCTGGCGAGGCTAGCAGCCGTTTTGAGCCGGTTCGCCAGCCGCTCCACCTTGCCGTCGTCCTGGGCTCGTACCGCCTTGGGTAGTTCCGCGAGCGCCCGGGCCGTCATCGCCGACAAGGCAGCCAGTGTCCGCGCCCGAGGCGAAGTCGGCTCCGTATCGTCGCCGTCGTCGTCGTCGTCGCCGCTGGTCGCGGCGAAGATGACTTCAAGCGCCCCCCGAGCGTCCCGGGCGACAGTCTCGATGTCATTGTCGCCACTAGAGTCGACGAGCCAGGAGAAGAGCATCTCGAGCGCACTCTCGCGCGACACTGCGGACAGGACCGCCGCCTCGTGCCGGAGCCGGGCGTCGAACCAGGCCAGTGTGCCGCCCATGTGCACAAAGAGCGAGGCTGCCAAGGCGACGAGAGCGCGGCGGGTCGCCGTGTGCGTCGGAGGCGAGGAGACCGACCGCGTGGAAAAGGGAGCAGCGAGCGGGGCAAAGGAGCGCAGCGCAATCTGGATGCGGGCCAGCGTCGAGAGAAGGTACTTGGGCGCTGTATCGGCTTCGTCTGCGCCGCCTTCGGTTGGCGGCAGCTCGGACGTGACCTCGGCGTCATCGTCGGTCGCTTGCGACTGGTCGGACTGCGCTTCGACAGGGCCTTGCGCGGCTGCTGGATCATCTCCAGTCATCTGCTGTGCAGCCGCAGCAAAGTCGTCGAGCGTCCGGATGCTGGGCGTGATATCACCCAGCATCCGCTCTCGGTCCTCTTCCGCCAGTCTTGCCTTGACCTCGGTGCTGTCACTCTTCTCGCGAAAGGCCCTCGTCGTCACGTCGCCGAGGCTGAGGAGGATGAGGTCGCGCAACATCGACAGTGCGATAGAGGAGAGCAAAGCTGGAGTCTCCCTCTGCGCCGCGCTCGAAGGGTGCTTCTTGAGCCGACTCGAGATCAGCCGCGTCAAGGAGCTGGTGATGCCGGGCAGCAGGGGCCGGACGCGGGTGGCGGCACGCTCAGCGAGGCCGCTGCGAGTCTCATCGGACAGCGGCGCGGATGCAGAATCGCTGCCCACCCGTACGAAGGCCAAGGCTGGCAGCTGAAAGACGGCGTTGTCGTCGCCTCCATCTGTGGGGCCACACGTCGGTTTGCTGACGTCGGTGGCGGTGGCAAACCAGGTGGTGAGGATGACGTGGGCGGCACGCAAGCTTGCCACGCGCAGCTCCACCATGCGGTCGCTCTGGCACGACAGCTCGAGGCAAGAGGCGAGGGCGTGCCCAAGCGCCCCCCTTGCGGTCGTATTGCTGAGGAAGAAGTCGAGGTGTGCTGTCGAGGGGTAGATCTGCTGTCTGACGGAGCTTGCGTTGTTGTACGCCTTGCCCTGGTCTGCTGCCGTCGGAGCGGCTGCTGCTGCCCCTGCCTCCTCGTCCGCTTCTTCTCGTTCGAGTTCGTCCAGCGCGGGGAGGTCGGACACGCCGTCCCATTCCCAGTCCTTTTGCTGTTGCCGCCGCTGCTTTCCCTTTGGCAGCTGCGTTGCCGCTCGCGGCGACTCGAAGCGTGGCTGGAGGAGCTGCAGGAGGAATTCGAGGGCGGCGCAACGTGCCTCGTCGCTGAAGCTCGACGATGGCGGCGGCGGCGATGGTGCTGACGAGGAAGCGGCCGGGGTATGGACGCTTGGCGATCCGCCTATGGCGACGGATGCGAGAATGACGAGCTGCTGCCATACGGCCCATTGCGGCTGGGCTGGAGGCTTGGCGCTGGCTGAGGTGGCACCTTGTGCCCAGGCGCGCCACCAGTGGGAGACGAGCAGGGAGAGGCACTCGAAGACGAGCTGGCGCGCCTGATCGGGCAGGTCTGCTGCGCCGTCTCGCGATGATCTGAGCAGCTGTGCGATGGGGAAGAAGACGTAGTGTATGAGGGCGGGTGTGAGGAGCGGCACGTCGTCGTCGGCATTGCGCTGCGATGCCAGGTCTGCGAGAAGGTGTTTGAGACGCTGGAGTGCGAAGGTGAGCGTCTTTGCCTGTTGCTTGGAGAAGGCCGTCGTGGAGGTGAGGCCGAGGAGCTGTACGCAGATGGGTTTGAGGCGCAGAAAGGGTGTGTTGGACGACGAGGGCGAGGGCGCGGCGGGAGCAGCGGCGGTGCTGGAGGATGGCATCATGCTGGGCGGAGGGTAGCTTCCTCCGCCGGGGAAACGGTGTGCAAACATTGCGAGTGTGCTGTCGAGAGGCGGCAGTGGCCCAGCGAAGTGGTGTTGTTGGCTGTGTGGGAAGAAGAGAAGAGAGGAAGGGATTGCAGGGATTGCAGGGATTGCAGGGATTGCAGGGATTGCAGGGATTGCAGGGATTGCAGGGATTGCAGGGATTACAGGGATTGCAGGGATTACAGGGATTGCAGGGATTACAGGGATTACAGGGATTGCAGAGTAAGCAACACACCGAACCGGCGGAAGTGAAAGGTGAAAGGGTCCGCTGCACTCACAACTGTGGCTGTGGCCGTGACTGTGACTGTGGCCGTGACTGTGGCCGTGACTGTGGCCGTGACTGTGACTGTGACTGTGGCCGTGACTGTGGCCGTGACTGTGACTGTGACTGTGGCCGTGACTGTGACTGTGGCCGTGACTACATACCTGCTACCGGCTGGCCCGCTATGTGTGTTTTTTGCGCTTCGGCGCTTGCCGCCTTGGCGCCTTGGCGAGCGGCCGCGGCTGACTAAAGGGTCGCCTTTGGCCCGGCTACGCTCCGCCTCCCGCCCCTCCCCGCATTCGTCGTCGTCGTCGTCGTCGTCTTTGCGCGCTCCACTCACTACGCCGCCCTCCTCCGGCTTCCTTCCGACCTCCACCATCCTCTTGACGGCTGGCCTGCGTGCCTCTCTCCCTTTATCCTGCTTACCCAGGCTCACCCCTCCGTTCGCTCGCCACCGCAATGACGCTCCACGCCTCGCTCTCCTCGCGGCTCGACGTTGCCTTCCTCTCGTCCCTCGTCCACGCCCACCCTTTGCTCGCTCTCGGCGCCAAGCAGCGGCAGCAGGGACGTCATCAACCATTCGTTCCAGCAGCTCATGAAGGCCATGTCGCAGATCGGCTTTGTACGCTTCATGCAGCTCTATCTCTCCAACCTCCCCGCGTTGGGATGGGTGCGCAACTTCCCGACAAAAAGGCAAAAGGCAATGGACAGCACCTACGCCGCGCTCGAGCGCGTCTCGATCGCCATTGTCGAGCAGAAGAAGGAGATCCAGGGCGAGATGCTTGCCGGGTCGGAACAACGCAGTCGCGATGGTGCCGCCACCACCGCGCTCGGCGCAGGGGGAGGAGGCGAGAAGATGACGAAAGCCGATTTCGACGAGCGCCTCGACGACGCCGCCGCGACGGTGCGCGAGGACGGAACGACGATCTCGGCGGGCAAGGACCTACTGCACCTCATGATGCGCGCCAACATGGCCGCCGACGTTTCGCCACGCGAAAAGCTGAGCGACAGCGAGCTGATCGGGCAGATCACGACACTCCTGCTAGCAGGCAACGAGACGACCTCTACACAGACCAGCTGGGCTCTGCACGTGCTGGGCGACCACCTGGATGTCCAGGCGAAGCTTCGCGCCGAGATCCACGACCACTTTGGCGCAAAGATGGAACGGAGCGAAGTAGGCTACGACGAACTGATGACGATGCCGTACCTGGATCGATTCGCCAAGGAGATGATGCGCTACGTCTCTCCTGTGCCCTCTACGATCCGCACCTGTACACGGTCGGACGTCATACCGCTCTCGCAGGCCTACCTCGATCGAAACGGCAACGAAAGCATCACGTCCATCCCCATCTTCGAAGGACAAGACCTCATCATCCCCATCCAAGCCATGAATCTCTCAGAGGCAATCTGGGGACCAACGGCATCTTCCTTTGATCCCGATAGGTGGTTGGACGATTCGCTACCTGAATCCGCCAAGAAGAGCGGGTTGCCCATGCATCTCATGACCTTCATCGCCGGTCCGCGTGGATGCATTGGAAATCGTTTCGCCATTGCAGAGTTCAAGGCTTTGCTCTGCTCGCTCGTAGGCAGGTTCCAGTTCGAAAACGTACAGCGTTGGAAGGTAGAGAGGAAACAGGCCATCACGCTACGCAGCAGGATCGAGGGGCAGGAGGACCTCGGTCCCCAGATGCCCCTGAGGATCACGAGGATCGACGCTTAGCAGCTGCCTTGCGCAGTGCTGCCGTACGTACATACATCTTGCTTGAATCGCTCGGATGCTTGCATCGTCGTCTTGTTGCTAGCTCAGTGATTGACCAAGGCTTGCCCCTCGTTTCTACAGCGTTGCGCCGACCGACCGATCGGGCGACGCGCTGCCGAAGACGCGTTGCGGCGACCTTTTTCCACGGTCCACCCTTATCGACTTCGATGTGTCACTATCATCTTCGAGCGATTGCTTCAACGGTGGGATGAAAGGGGGTGGGGGGGATAGCGGTATATCAATGGTAAACACGGGACGGAACACAAGGACAAGCGGACATGCGGCCGGGGAAAGTTAGAGAAGGGTCAAGGGGACATGTCTAGTAAAAGAGGGGTGAAGAACAGGATAGGGAACAAGTGACGGGACGCGGCTGTTGGACGAAAAGGACCCTAGCTGGAGGCGTTGGGAGAGGGCTTCTCTTCTGTTGTCGTCGTCGAGGTGGTCGTGGTGCTGGCGGACGATGTGGAAGAAGGATGGAGGATTGCCTTCTGCAGGGCGGGGAGCGACTGCTCGCGGACAAACTTCAGCACGTTGACGAACCGCGTCGTCGCGGGCAATTCCGGGTTGCGGGCCTCCTTCGAGAGGCGCTCGTATGTCTCGGTGAACGTCTCAAGGACGGGTCCGACGCGCTTGCGTCCCTCCTCGGGCAGGTTCGAGGCAAAGGATCGGACACGGTCGAGCTGCAGGCGGAAAGACGGGTGAGATGCGGAGGCAAGATGGAAGCCATGGGTTTAAAGATTTGCGCACGAGCGGGACGCTATATCGGGATCGCTGCGACACTGGATAGGCGTACTCACCTCGGCAAAGAGGGCGTTGGAGAGCCGCTGAGCCTTCTGCGTGGCCTGGTCGCCCTCCTGCTTGCCGCGTGAAGAGATGTTGTCGACCGTCTTTGCGAGGTTGGCCTGGAGGTCCTTGACGACATCGGTGGCGCGCTGGAGGTAGGCGTTCTGGCTCTTGATCTCGTCAAACTTGGTGTGGGCGCTGTCGTAGGCGGGAACGACGTGGGCATCGTAGGCGGCCTTTGCGGGCGTGTAGACGCGCTCGCCGTAGGCCTGCTGGATGGCGGCGGCGTAGGCCTGGACGAAGCTACGAGCCTGGTCAGCAGGGACCTTTGCAGCGTCGATGAGCTCGTTGGTGTTGGCGTGGAAGGGGTAGCTCCACCTGCTCTCGGCAAAGTTGAGCGACTTGAGGGCGAGGCTGTCTACGTAGGCCAGCTGCGGGTGGAGGCGGCTCGTGATGGGCGAGGCGGCCTTGAGCGACGAGTTGAACGCGCTCTCGCCAAAGTGGTAGGTGTGGGCGAGCAGCGGGTGGGCGTTGATGGTCGACTGGGCGAACGAGAGCGAGTCCGAGACGAGCGGGACGGCGACGATGCGCTGGAGCGCCTCACTGTGCACAAAGGCGTCCTTGGCCGGGGTGGCGCGGGAGGCGACTGGGGCGCTCTCGGTGGCAGCGGACATGATGTGGTGAACTGGTGGCGTGGTGTGGTGTAGTACGCGGGACGCGATGAAGCAATCTAGCTAGTGGTTGCGGTGGGTAGGGTGGTGGTGGTGGTGGCGAAGAGGCAAGCCAAAGGGGCGGAAGGAAGCCCAAAGTCGTCCTCTGATAAGGGGCGCGAAGGGCTGACGGAGGGCGGCATACAGTCAGAGCACTTCGGCGGGCGCGCGCACTACTACTTAGGCCTTCTTCCTGTGCAATCACGAGCCAAGGCCACAATAGCGTCGTATCACCGTTTCGCTCTTCCCGTTGGCCCGTGCTTCGAGACGACGGAGCGTTGGCTGGACGGCCGATCGACTTTCACACGGAATGGCCGCCATGATACAGTACCGGGCGAACTCAGCCGCAGTGGAGTGCATCGCCAGGGGCACTCGGCGACCCAGCGAATGATGCAAACACGCCGTGAGGACGGGCGTTCCCGAAGAGCGCAAAGGCATCGATTCGAGGTGGCGGGTACATATGCTCGTGAAAGGCAGGTCGCTGCACGCCACACAGCTCCCAAGTCTCGCCGCCGAGGCGCGCTCGGTGGGCGTGTGATAATAAAAAGCAGGCCTGGCCCAGGGCATCCAGACAGGCACCGGGAAGACGTGATGTATGTCTGCGCTTCTGCTGAAGTCGCTACGCTGGCCCCCTTCTGCACACCGACGCGGCCTGCGTGCTGGTCACCCTTGCGTGCGTCGAGGCCCCGCTCCCCGGCGCGGGCCCCCCTTGGAGGGTGATTAGGTGATCTCATCGCAGTTTCGAGCTCGAGCGGCCGTGATCTCATCGGGGACTTTTTGTTTTACCGCTGCGCTCGACCGTCTTTGTTTTTGTGCTTCATAGATGAATGGCCCTTTCTCGCCACCGCCCTCCTCCATGCCATCGTCGTCAAGGTAGCGCTAAAGAACGAACCAACTCTCTCATTTCGCCGTTCCGTTCCGTCCATGCCAGGGCTGGAAGCGCACTGACGAACCTCTTTGCCAAAGGGATCGGTAGCGGAACGACCGGAGCGATATCGCCTTTCGTCTCCGATAACAGCCATCGGACCTTGCGCAGCTGCGCTGGCAGGAAGGCCGGGAAATGCAGCTGGTCCAGCGGTCCTCTGCGAATGCCGACAGACGGACAAGCGTGGGCAAGACGGTGACGGCGGCACGGCAGCTTCCGATCCCATACAGTACAGCAGGAGGCCAGGCCGGGCTGCTTCTTATCGATCGGCCCGATCCGTCCGAGCGATTTTACTGTTCATACAACAGGCGGTGGTGTCGATCTAGCCAATGACCTCCTTTCACAACCCTAACCTTGGCCTCCCTCTGCACCGAGAATGCTGCGGAGCATCAGCATATACGCAACCAACCATCAAGCAAGGTGCAGCAGAGCCGCACACCGCGGGAGAGACCGCTCAGATGCCGAGGCATGTGTTTGTTTCCCGTCGTTGCGAGAATGCTTCGACGACACCTCTCCCGACAAGGATGATTCGAGCTCGAGAGTAGTACTTGGCATTGCAACACCTTCCCTCCTCTTCCGTCTACATAAGGCTGCTCCTAGCACCCACCTGGTCGCTCGCCTCTCCATCTGGGAAGTGCGCATCCCTCTCCCCGGCGAAAGCCTTGTAGATGCTCTTGAGCCTCTTCTGCTCTTCGATGGGGACACTCCGTCTCGTCGCCTTCAATGACGTCTCGAGGTGGGCATCCGTGACCAGCACCTTCTTCTTTGTGGTCGTCGAGGATGATGAGGAGTCGGTAGAAGGGGTGGTGGTGGAGACCCTGTTGCTCCGACGTTGGTTCGACAGGACCAGTTCGAGTTTGCGAGAGAGAGCTTGTTGTTCCGCCCCGCTCATCGTCTTGCCCTTTGTCGACGCCCTCCCGCCGCCACCAAAGGAGATGAATCTCGTAGGTTTACCGCCTTCCTTCTTCCCGTCTTTCTCCATCCCCTCTCCTCCTCCCGCAGCCGTGGCCGTGGCGGCGCTGATCGACTCGTGGATCGTCTCGAGGTGAGCATTGTAGAGCAGCGCCTGGAGATCCGCGCCGCTGTACCCCTCCGTCCTTCCCGCCCACTTCTCTAGATCGATGGTCGGGTCCAGATGCACCTTTGTCGCAATGGCCTTTATGATGTCGACCCGATACTCAAACGTCGGCATGTCGCAAAGGAGCGACTTGTCCAGACGTCCGGGGCGCAACAGGGCGGAGTCGATCAGGTCGGGGCGAGAGGTGGCGGCGAGGACGTAGACGCCAGCGAGACCCTCAGCACCGTCCATCTGAGTGAGCATCTGGTTGACAACGCGGTCGGTCACGCCGGTGCTGTCGTGGCCTCTGCGCGGCGGTCGCGCGGCGGGTACAAGGGGATGAGCGAAGAGAAAGGGGCGTCAGCATCCAGCCGGACTTTCTTCAGCGCAGCAGGCGGGGCCCAGACTTACCGTTTCGGCACGATCGAATCAAACTCGTCAAAGAAGAGCACGCAAGGCTTGGCCGCTTGTGCCCTGTCGAAGAGATCCCTGACCGACTTCTCAGAAGCTCCGATGTACTTGTTGAGAATCTCGGGACCTTTGACGCTGATAAAGTTCAAGCCGCACTCCTTTGCCACCGCGCTCGCCAGAAGCGTCTTACCGCATCCCGGGTAGCCGTAGAGGAGCAGGCCGGAGCGCAGCCGGAGTGGACAGCTGGCAAAGATGGCGGCATACTTGGTCGGCCACTCGAGCGTCTCGCGGAGGACCCGACGCGTTTCCACCAGCCCGCCGATATCCGACCAGGCGACGCTGGACTTCTCCAGCTTGACATCGCGCAGCGAGAGAGGGGTGAAGCCGTCCTGCGCCTTGACAAAGTCGGACATCGTCAGCTGGAAGGTGGGCGCAGCCGGGGCCGCGGCGATGGCGTTGGCGAGTGCTGCGCCGGTGGCGTCGCCGTTTGCAAGGGAGCCTGGCATCGTCGATGCAGCAACGGCGGCGCTATTCCCGTCTCCTCCTTCTGATGCAGCGCGGATCGCAGACTGATGGACGGCTCGCTCGACGAGGTCCTTGAGGTCGGCAGGGAGGTACCCCTCGGTCTGCGTGGCGAGCGTGACGAGGTTGAGGTCTCCCTCCGACTCCTCCAGCGCCTGCTGCTGGCCCACGGACGACTCGCGAGAGGTCTTTTGGCGGACGAGGTGGGCAAGAATCTCGCGCCTGCCCTCCTTGCTCGGCGGCTTGAGCTGAACATTGTCGATCCACAGGTGGCTCGAGCTGAGCAACGAGTGGACCCCCGTGGTGCTTTGCGCCGTCGCCACAACAAAGACCTCGTAGTCCTTGACGCAGTCGCGCATTCGCGCCACAAAAGCCTCGGCTAGCTGCCTCGAGCGCTGCGAGTCGACGTGCTCAAGCTCGGCCGGGATGATACGGTCGATGTTGTCGAGGACCAGCAGGCCGGGCGCTTTCCAGGCGGCCTCGTTGAGCCACTCGAAGAACTTGGCGCGCAGGACGGGCACCCGCTCCTCGGAAAAGGGCGAACAGTCGAAGCGCGATGTCGACATCCGTAGGCCCAGGTCGGACGAGAGCCGCGAGGCGAGCTCCTCGGCTACCGCCGTCTTGCCCGACCCTGGACCGCCAGTCAGCAGCAGGCCGCTGGAGCCGGCAAACGGCTTGGTCGATCCGGACGCGGCAGCGTGCAGCCTTCGCGACCGCAGCGTCCCCGAGACCGTGTCAAGGCACGTGGAGAGAATCGCATCGACGCCAGCCAGCGTCTGAGTCGAATCTGGCGTGGCACTCTTGCCGTCAGAGGATTCTAGCTCGCCGTTCACGGTGCCGTTTGCGCCGCTAACGTTCCGCACGGCCGAGCCGGGCGGGGCGGAGGTGAAGCGGACCAGATCGTAATCCTCGAGGCCGAGCTGCTGCCGCAGCACCGGGCCGACTAGGACGTGCCGTTCCGGCCATGCCGCCCCCGCTTCCTTGGAACCGCCCGTACGAAGGTAGCCCTGGCCGGATACGTAGAAGGCGCTGGCCGTCGGTCTAGCGGGCAAATCCCGGCTCGCCGGACGGGCTTCATTGCCCTCCTGGCCGTCGTGGCCGTCAGCGCGCGCGACGCTGGCATTCGGCTGGGCCTCGCTGCTGCTGGCCTTTGTCCCGTTGCTGCTGGGGCAGGAGACCTTTGTGATGGAAATCCTGCCTTTTGCAAAGAGCTCTTCCATCTCCCAGAAGCTGGGAACGGAAGAAGAAGGGTAGCCGTCGGGGGGCAGGAAGACCGCATTCCGCAGCCAGTCTTCCGAGGCCGGAAGCCGGGCGAAGCGATCGGGAAGCACCCTCCACAGCAGCTTGGAGATCGCCTCGCGCCGCTCCGTGTGGTCCTTTGCCGGGCCATGGTTGGTCTTTGCGGCCGTCCGGCCGGCGTTGAGGTCGTGGCGCTCCTCTGCTGCTGGATCCTCGACCTTGGCTCGGAGCCGCGGCGCGATGATGACTTCGGAATCGGTCGAGAGGCGGACAGCGATGTCGGTCGAGGCTTCTGCATGATCGGAGTCGTCTACGACAGAGGCAGTGGATTCCGATGCGGCCGAAGTAGGCGGCGTTGTGGCATCGACGCGGAAACGAACGACCGTCTTACCTGCCCTGCCGACGTGTACGCCAATCACCTGGCCGCTCCTGGCCGCTCGGACCTGGCCGAGCATGTTAGTCTCTACCTCTTCTGCATGGATGCTGAGGATCTCCCAGTCGTCTGGGGTAAGAGGCGTCACTTCGATCTTTCCTGCGGTAGGGAGGGGCGGGGAGCGAAGGAGGCGGACCGAGGCGACTGCGCCTTCGGCCAGCGGCGGGCGAAAGGATGCGGCGAGCGAAGGCGAGATGGAGATGACGTCGGAGATGGAAGCAGAGGACGAGTGCGAGGCTGAGCCGAACGAGGAGGCGCCGGTGAGGGGCGCAGCGCTCATGCCTGTCCATCCGGCGTAGTAAGGCTGTCGATGCTGCAATGCACCGCCCGGAAAGGACGAGGACGAGGTGGTGTCATCATTGTGCGGGTCGATCTCTACAACGAGAGACTGGGGCGACACATGGCGATCTACGAGGGGCGCATATAGACAGACGGGGAGGTGTACGAGCGATGACTTGAGGGTAGGGTCGAACTGGACGCGGACCAGGGTGGCCTTTGCGGAGCACGGTTTGAGCTTGGGTCTGCTCATGGATGCTGGAGGCGGGGTGGGACGAAAGCGACAAGCGTCTGGATTTGGTGGGAGTCGAGGCAAAGAGACTCTGTTTGCAGGATGAAGGAAAGCGGTGGATTGAAGCGATGGACGGAGAGGAGAGGGCGGGGCGAGGAAGGAAGAGAGAAGGACGAAGCGTGGTTGGTATGACGGAGAGCTGCCCACCGGCCCGGCAGCAACCTTGCCGAGCCATAGAGCCAGCCGGCTTCGCACCTTTCAACGCGCGCCCGGCCGGCACCGACGCTCTCGCACGACTTGTGACGCGTCCACAGGGCGCAAATTGAACGCGACGCTGAATAATCACTTAACTCGGAAGTCGGAGCGCGCCGTGCTACCGTATCTGTACGTCACAGCAGTAGCTTCTGCCCTGGTGGCCTAGCCGATCACAGGCGTGAGGCGCGAGGCCTGCGCGCTGGCGGGCTCTGGCAAATATTTTCGATTTCAACGAGCTGAGCAGCAAGAAAGAAGGGCACCCTTTGAAATGCAATACGTTAATCAGCTCACCATTTGTATCTTGGAAATCTTGAATGGGAACGCCTCGCGCCTTTGAAGGCGTTCCGGCCGAGTGGCGAGGAGCGCTGTGGCGTGGTGTGGCGTGGCGCAGGCAGCTGGAGAGGTCGACTTTCACCTCGACATCCAACCCAACGCCTCGAGCTCTCCCACCACCCCTCTCTCTCCACGCACCCTACCGCTCTCCCGCTCCCCGACTTCGACCCCACTAGCTCTCCACCACAGCCACCGCCGCTTGCCACCATGGCTACCGCAGCAGAAGCCGCGGCAGACGCCAACATCCAGATATGGAAGGTCAAGAAGCTCGTCAAGCAGCTCGATGCCGCTCGCGGCGCAGGCACTTCGATGATCTCGCTCATCCTCCCGCCGCGCTCCCAGGTCTCCCAGGCCACAAACATGCTCACCCAGGAGTACGGCACCGCGTCCAACATCAAGTCGCGCGTCAACCGTCTCTCGGTCCTCTCGGCCATCACCTCGACACAGCAGAGGCTCAAGATGTACAACCGCGTCCCCGACAACGGCCTCGTCGTCTACTGCGGCACCATTCTCACCGGCGAGGGCAAGGAGAAGAAGGTCAACTTCTCTTTTGAGCCCTTCAAGGCCATCAACACATCGCTCTACCTCTGCGACAACAAATTCCACACAGAAGCGCTCAGCGAGCTCCTCGAGGCCGACTCCAAGTTTGGCTTCATCATCATGGACGGCAACGGCGCCCTCTTTGGCACCCTTTCGGGCAACACAAGAACAGTGCTCCAGAAGTTCTCGGTCGATCTCCCTAAGAAGCACGGTGAGTGGCGCCGGTTCAGGCATCGTCAATTCCATTGCTAGACCTCCGCGGCTTTGTTTCCTTGGACACGCTGCTGACCCCTTTCCTGGCCCCCCCGTTCAACAATGACTCCCTTGCCATCGCCCCCCCCCCCGCGCAGGACGTGGTGGTCAGTCGGCGCTGCGTTTCGCCCGTCTGCGAGAGGAGGCACGCCACAACTATGTGCGCAAAGTGGCCGAGATGTCGACGACGCACTTCATCACAGATAACAAGTGCAACTGCGTCGGCCTCGTGCTGGCGGGCTCGGCCGACTTCAAGACGGAGCTGGGACAGTCGGACATGTTCGACTTCCGGTTGGCACCCAAGATTATCCGCACCGTCGACGTCTCTTACGGCGGTGAGAACGGCTTCAACCAGGCCATCGAGCTCTCGGCAGAGTCGCTCGCCAACGTCAAGTTCGTCCAGGAGAAGAAGCTCATTCAGAAGTACTTTGACGAGATCTCGCTCGAGACGGGCAAGTACTGCTTCGGCCTCGATGACACGTTCAAGGCGCTCGAGATGGGCGCGGTCGAGACGCTCATCGTCTGGGAGAACCTCGAGGTGATGCGCTACGTGCTCAAGGACAGCGAGGGAAACCAAAACGTCCTCATGCTCACAAAGGAGCAGGAGAAGGACAAGACGCACTTCCAGGACCGGGCGACGGGCGAGGCCATGGAGCAGGTCGAGGAGCCCATGCCGCTGCTCGAGTGGCTCGCGGAAAACTACCGCACGTTCGGCACCAACCTCGAATTCGTCACGGACCGATCACAAGAGGGCATGCAGTTCTGCAAGGGCTTTGGTGGCATCGGCGGCATCCTCAGGTACAAGGTCGCCTTCGAGGACCTGGCCGTCTACGAGGACGATGACGAGTTCATGAGCGATGATTCGGACGACTAGATTCCTGGTCGCTGCTGTCGTCTGCGGGGCGCGTCCCTACCTCTCTTCGCGCCGGCTTCCTTGCTTGTCCTTGTCGTGTCGCCACCTTCCGGTTCCGTTCTGCTCACAAAACAGTATCGTACTTGCTAAGGAAGCGGCAGGCAGGCTGATGCTTTGCATTGCCTGGAACCGTACTAGAGCGCGCATCATGGCCCTGCGTATGTGTACGTCCGCGGGCGCTGGATTCATGCATCCGATAGACAAAAGGCCGAAGACCGCTACCGCTGCTCACTCCCGAAAGCGAAACTTGGCCTGCATCCAGACCCTATACATTCTCTTTCTCTCCTTCCTGTTGACGAGGAGACGTCTATCGATCGTCATTTGAACCGTCTCGAATGTCTTGTCCTCGTCGTCTCGTTTCTCCTGCTCGACTTTGTTCGACGTTGGTGCGGATGTAGGATCGATGGTCTCTTCGACGATGGCTTGTTCGGTGGTGGGATCAGGGAGCAACACTTCGACACCTCGTTCGGGAGGAGGAGGGGTGGCGTCAAAGATGGAGATGAGCTCTTCTGGCGTGAAGAAGTACACTCGTGTACCATCACCGCGCACTGTGGTGGTGGTGGTGTTGTCCCCCCCCCCCGACGTCGTAGAAGGGTACAAAATGGACCAAGTCAAAACCTTGTAAGTTGGTTTCTCGGAGGGAGAAGAGACGCTCGCGGGGATGGGGCGGGGCAACTCACGGTAAAAGTTATCCTCCAACATCCTCCTCTTCTTGAACCTGAGCTGAGGTAAATCGTGTCTTCCATAATCCCTCAACAGGACCAAACCCGTCTTGGGCTTCAAGAAGGCTTGGATGTTTCGCACGGCCTGCTTCCACTCCCTCGGATGAAGGGCGGAAAAGACAAAGATGAGAACGGCAATGTCCACGCTTCCCTCTTCGACCTGCGGAGGTAGGTTGGGAGCGTCGCACGACGACGAGGATGAGAGGTCCCACACGTTGGCGTGACACGTCGCTCCGCTCGGCGGGGAAGAGCAGAGAGCGTTGGACCGAACGATCGATACCGCTTCAGAGGAGTAGTCGCAGGCGTGGATGGTCAGGTGAGGGTTGCGGTTCATCTCGAGAAGGGGGAACACGGTGTTGCCTGCTCCGCAGCCCACTTCGAGGATCGTCGTGGGTGCCGCCTGCGTCGTTCGGTGCGGTCGGAACGAGTCTCGTGAGTCATCAGTGGGCATGGCCTTCCTCTATACAACGGAGACGCAGGACGAGACCGCCAGCAATGGCCACTCACCCCTTCGAGCGTCGCCTCGACCAGCTCGGGGAACTCGAGATGCAACCACTTCCTATCCTTGAAGAACCTGTTCTCGTGGGCGCTGTAGAAGGTATCCCAGTACGACGCCGGCTTGTCGTGGTACTCCTGCTGCTCCTGGAGCGTCAGCTTCGTCTCGGCCTGCTTGGCAAGCAAGCTCTCGACCATCTCGAGGTGTTCCGGCGGTGGCGTGACGTGGTCCCATGCGTTGTGCGCCCAGACGGCATCGTTGTCGGTCACGTCTTTCAACAGGCGCGCACCGAAAAAGGTAGGTTCGCAGGGGTCGATCGGAGCGTCGGCGGAGGAGGAGCGAGCGGCTAGCATTGCCTCGGCTTCGGCGGCTGTCTTGGGTCGAAGAGCCCGCTGGGCGTAGGGGGCCGAGGAGGAGACCTGCTTCTTTTGGCTCGAAGGGGCGGCAGCGATGGAACCGGAGGCGGAGGCATCAGGAGCAGTGTCGCTGTCGTAGAGTCCAAGAGCGGAGAAGGAAACAAAACGCGCGGATGGCGAGGGATATCAGGATCGAGATGCGTACGCAGCCCCACATGCGTGGCTTTGCACGGCCATGGTATGCGGCTTCCATTGAGAAGGCGGCCTTTCCGAGTGCGCTAAGGAAAGGGCAAGGAACAGACCTGCGAGCCCGAACCAGCGCTACGCTAGGCGGGACAAAGATGGAGGCAGTGGTAGCCAGGGGTATCGACGCGGCCTGCTCACCCTTCAGCCGTCTCATTCTCGAGCGGTGCAATGGCCTTCTTGATCAGGATATCCAGACCCTTGGGCATGCTCAAGCTCAGAGCCTCCGCCCTGCCCAGCGGCGAGAGCTTCCTCCAAGTCTTTGTGATGATGTCGATCAACTTCTGCTCGGTGTAGTCGCCGTGCTGGGCGGCAAAGAGGGAGAGCTCGTGCTCGAGGAAGACGAGAACGGCGGCGTCCTCGAGCAGCTAAGGCGTTGGTACGAAGCGCAGTGATGAACAAGGTGCGTCAGGGCCATGCCCGCGTTGTCCACATTCCGGGAGAGAGAAGAGGGCCGCTGCTCACCTGTGTCCCGACGTCGCCCTCTTCCTTGCCCGGCCTGAGGTCAGCCTTGCTGACCCACCTCCTGACCCAGTCCGCCTCGCTCTGCTCGACACCGGCCTGTAGCAGGAGCTGTTTGGCCCTACCAGCCTGGATTACGTAGAGATCCCTCCTCCATCTGAGATAGCCAGCCTTGCCGTCAGGGTAGCCGGTGCGCGGCGTGAGGAAGCGCTCGAGATGCTGGCACCTCGATGCGAGGACGAGCAGGTCTTGAACCTTCTTGCGCGCATCGTGCGTCTGGGACGGGAAGATCTGCGAGACAAGGGCGTTGAAGCGGTCGGTGCCTTTGATCGAAGAGAGGAGACGGTACGTCCATTGCTCCATGGCATCGGCATAGGCGAGCTCATCCTTCTTTGCCTGCTGTGGGGCGACATCGTCTGAAGAGGCGGTGGCAGCGTTGCGGGAGAGGTAGGCAGGGTCGCGCTTGTGCGATTCGTCCACCAGGTGGCGAGCCACGTCGATCGGATTCGACATGGCGGCGATGCGTTGGGTTTGGGGGGATGCTAGGGAGAGGCAGAGGGTGGGAGGGCGAGTGAGAGGGTGAGTGGGTGAGTGGGTGAGTGGGAGAGGTTGGGGATGCGCTGCGAGCAGTGAGTCGAGGTCGGACCGAGACGAGCTGACGAGGCTGAGAGGCCCGTGTCCTCCTCCACTTTTCTCAGTCGTTTTCTTCTTCAACGCCCCGATGAGCTAATCGGGGTGCCGCTAGCGCGACTCCATCGGGAGCCGCATTCCGTCTCAAAGGACCACACTGCTGAGTCCTCCGCCTCGCTGCCGGCCTCCGAAGAGTCGCAGTGAGAATCAAGAATCCCAATGCTCCCCTGGCCTCAGCCGGCACTCCTCGCTCGCACCATGGCAGCGACAACACGGCAACAGCCTCTCGGCCTGCGCTGAATCGGTAGATGCCATTTCGTAGAGCATGCAGCATCGCCGACGGGCGACACAAAGGGAGAGACACGACAAGCGATGGGCGACGGGACGATGGACTTGGCGAGGCCGCTGTTAGCCCGGTCCCACCTTGGGGATGTCGTGGTGCTCGGAGAGCGAGGCAAGGTACTCGTTGAACGCGTCGACCTTTTCCTTGTGAGACAGCTTAGCCTCCTGGCGGATACGGTCGTGCATCTGCGAGTGGTAGAATCAGAGGAGGGTCGACGACGGCATGGCGTCAGCCTCACCTGATGCTGGCAATTGCACGCGCGCCACCTTCCGAGAGGGGCCGGTCGCCCGACGTCGACGACGCCCTGCTCACCCTCTTCTTTCGCATCTCGTCGAACTTCTTCTCTGCCTCGGTCTGCTTGCGGCCAGAGGCAACAATCTCTGCCTCCTTTTCCTCGATCTGGGCCATTAGCTTGGCCTCGATGGAGCCTTTGTCGTCTTCGGGATGGCGGGCTTGGCTGGCGCCGCTGCCACTGCCGCTGCCGCTCGACTTTTTGAGATCGCTCGACGTGGACGACTTCGACTTCCTTCTCCTGTGTGGAGAAAGGACGTAGAACGTCATCAGCTTGGTGGCGAGGGCGTTGTTGCGCACTGCCTTGGGCCAGCCAACTCACTGTTTCTTGTCCTTCTTGTCGTCACCGGTGGAGCCCTTGAACCTGAGCGATCCGCCGGGCCGGTAGGAGTAGGCCGATGACGACGACGACGACATGGTTGCTGCGTGGTCGCGCACAGGCGTAGACCGCAGGCGTAGACCGCAGGCGTGGACGGCCCGGGATGATGTTGAGCTGCGATGCAAGTGGTGGTGTTAAGGTCGCGGGTGTCTGGTGGTGATGGTGGGTGGGATGACGGTAGGCGCGAGTTGTGCGAGGAGAGCAAAGAGGCCGAGGTGGAGGGCGAGCGTTGCAGAAAGACGGGGGGGCGCCAGAGGTGTGCAGATGCTGCTGCTGCTGCATTCGCACGAGAGAGACCGAGGCGCAGAGAGCCGCGGGGACGGCCTGGTGGGAGACAAGGATGCTCGCCGCAAAGGGACAGAAGGCACGTGCTGCCCGCCTCACACAGCCTGCCCTCTCTCTGCCCCTTCCTCTTTCGCCACTCGACCTCGCGCTCCTCTCCTCTCCTCTCCTCTCCTCTCCTCACCGCTACCACCGCCCTCCCTTGGGACAATCACCGCTCGCATACACCCCTCCTATGCCAGCGCTCGGCCGTACCACTGCTGCAGCCTTCATCGCCAGGTCCACCACCACCGTCACCACCACCGTCACCACCACCGTCATCCCCGCCGCTCGCACCCCTTCACCTGCAGTCCAGCGTCAGATCAACCGCCGCGGCTACTCGAACAAGCCAGCCAAGCCCGGCTCAAACCACCCAAGCCCCCTAGGCTTCGCCGCTCTAGTCCTCTTTGCCTTTGGCACTTTTGCCTGCATCGTGCAGAGGCGCCACACTGACCCGGAAAAGCACCTCCGAGAGAAGCGCATCCCGCACCCGAATCCCCTCATCCCGCCCAGGTCCCAGGAGCCCCAGTAGAGACGAGGCTTTCTTCGTCACCGCCACTAGGACCTACTCCGCCCCCGTCCGCTCCTCTCTTCTTCGTAGTCGAAGAAGACAGTCGGCCGGCGCACCCCTACATCGCCCAAGCTGGACTGGTCAAACACCCTCATCGGCAGAATGGGACTCATTGGCAAGTTTAGCAAGAAGAAATCCGAGGAGCCCGGCGCAAGCGAACCCTACAAGGTCCTCGCATCCGCCCCCATGGATCCTTCGCACGTCGAGGCTCGAGAGCAGAGTGCCGAGGCCCGTGAGCAGCACGTCGCCGACCAGATCGCGGCCTCTCAGCCGGCCTTTGACCCAAAGAAGGTCGCCGTCATCTTTTTTCTCGGAGGACCCGGCTCCGGCAAGGGTACCCAGTGCGCGAGCCTCGTCCGTGATTACGGCTTCGTCCACCTCAGTGGTGAGTGTTCCAGAAAGCTGCGATGCGTTGCCTTGCCCCGAGACTGTCGCGACAAGACAGATCCCTCAAACTCATCGCTTCCCCTCTCTCACCTCGTGACAAATGCACAGCGGGCGACCTGCTCCGCGCCGAACAGCAGCGCGAGGGCTCGCAGTACGGCGCCATGATTGCCGACTACATCAAGGAGGGCAAGATCGTGCCTATGGAGGTGACCGTCGCGCTGCTGCAGAACGCCATCGGCGAGGCGCTGGCCAAGCAGGGCGCCACCGCCACGGGCGACGCTGTCCCTGATCAGCACAAGGACAAGTGGGTCGATGGCAAGGGGCGCTTCCTCGTCGACGGCTTCCCGCGCAAGATGGACCAGGCGCTCAAGTTTGACGACACCGTCTGCCCATCGCGCTTTGTCCTCTTCCTCCACTGCACCGAGGAGGTGATGCTGGCGCGGCTGCTGGAGCGCGGCAAGACGAGCGGGCGCACCGACGATAACGTCGAGTCGATCAAGAAGCGCTTCCAGACCTTTGTCGACACCTCGATGCCCGTTGTCGACTACTACCGCAAGCAGGACCGCGTCGTCCAGGTCGATTCGATCGCCGCCGTCGACGACGTCTACGCGCAGATCAAGCGCGCCTTGCACGACCCCAAGTACGGCGTCTAAATGTCGTCCGTGCACCAGACTCGCCGCCGTCTCTGCGGTACAAGCAGGAGCGTAGACCTAACATCTTGCCAAACTAACCTCATCTCCCCGGCGGACGGCCTTGCAGAAGCTATGCGCGCATCCCGCGTCGCCCCTGGAATGCATGTATGCGGTCGGTCTGTATGCGTGCGTGTTGAACGAGGGTGGTGATGGCAGCGAAGGATGCGGGAGAGGTTGATAAGAAGGACATCTCTGTCGTTTGGGCCTTGTACCCATCTATCTCCCAGGCAGCCTGTGCGAACTCGGCCGGGTGGAGAGGAAAAGACCAACACTCTCGCCCGCCCCACGCTCGGCCCCGGCGCGCGAGAATTTGGGGGCCCGAGCGGCAATTCTGAGCGCGCACACCGCTCCACGCGCATGCTCACTGCGCCACTGATGCCATCCTCCATCGCCACCTACTACCACCCAAACCACCCCCTTCTTCCCTCCTGGCAACGGAACTCCAGCGTTCGACCATTCCATCGCATCTCCCGACCTACCCCACTTGTGCGCGCAATCGCCGCCGACTTCGACCGCCAGCCATCATGTCGTCCTTCGATCGAGCAGCCTCCACCTCGTCGATACCGCCCTCGGCGCTGCCGGCACGCCATAAGTACGCCAACCTGCCTGACGTCGACATCACCGCACCTGACGTCTACGAGACCCCGTGTGTCGTCAAAGCGCGCCGCCGGAAGATCAAGCCTAGCAGAAAGGGCGACTACGACAACGAAGGACGCAAGACGGCCGGTGCAGCCGACGCCGACGATGACGAAGAAGAGGACGACGACGGCGGCTACTCGTTCGAGTCGCAGTCGGACGAATCGTTCGAGTCTTCCGACGACGATACACCCTACAAGATCCGTAAGGTGCCGCGTGGGTGGACGAAAGCGGCGCCGCGCATCGAGATCCAGTCAGCCGAGATCGAGAGGGCATCACTGAAGCAGTTTGAGGCGGACAAGAAGTTCCGGAATGCCGTCGAGCTCGATGGTAGCTCTGCCGACTTCTCGGACAAGCTGAAGAGGAACGTCAGAAGGTGCGAGGCGGGAAACCTTAGTAGCGGCGTCAGACGCGGTCGTGATGCCGGCATCTCTACAAGCACGTACCAGCTCGGCGGGGGCGCCAGCACGGAGCGGAATGACCACGCTTGCGAGAGCCTGGCGGACCGAGTGAGGAGGCTCAAGTTCGAAGCAAGCTTGCTGGAGGACGAGATCGCCCAAGCGTCAGAGAGCAGCGACGCTGCCGTCGCTGGGGGAGGCCAAAAGGACGGCGCGGTGGCGGGCGAGCCCCCGCAGGCGGATGCCGCCGCCGCCTCCGGGAGCAAAGCGGACGAGGAAGTACCGCTGTCGGAGCTCCTCTCTCAGCTCAGGATCCTTCGATCGCAATTGGCGCAGCTTGACTCCTCGGGCTCGAACGCTGCAGACGCCGCCTCGACGACCAAGACCAGGGCGGCGTGGGAGGCGCAGACAAAGAGCCTGCTACAGAAGCTGACCGATCCG
The DNA here is from genome assembly GCA_900291925.1 of Thecaphora thlaspeos. Classification (NCBI taxonomy): domain Eukaryota; kingdom Fungi; phylum Basidiomycota; class Ustilaginomycetes; order Urocystidales; family Glomosporiaceae; genus Thecaphora; species Thecaphora thlaspeos. The sequence continues at coordinate 145,037 of UWYS01000004.1, read as the reverse complement.
GCTGCCGCGATGAGGGCCTCGGCCTCTGGCACAACAGCGGATGGACCCGCGGAAGCTGCCGAGCAGCCAGCCTCGACTCACTATGACAACAAGCCGTCCACCTCGGCGTCCGACATCGGCGCACTGGACCGCCGACTGGCGGAGCTAGAGGAAGCGCTGGGCGTCAACGAGGCGATGCTGGACGAGGTGAGTGTGCCCTGCGGGCGCTCGACAGAGACGACCCGACGACAGAATATCAGAAGAGAGGCGATGCTGACGCCTCGACCCTCGACGCCTGACCGACGCAGAGCAAAGCCGCCCCCAAGCCGATCCTGCCGACGCTGAGCAGGCTGGAGCAGCAGCTGCAGCTGCTCAGCCAGCCGCGTCACCTCGACGCCATCAGCCGACGGGTCAAGGTGCTGGTGACCGAGCTGGACCGCGTGCAGGACTCAAAGCAGAAGCTGCTCGGGAGCGGCAACGGCGGCACTCTACCGCTGAGCCTTGGCAGCGGCAGTGACCACAAGCACGGCATCTTTTCATCCTCGGCGACAACGACAGCGGCAGGTGGCGCGGGCGGTGGCGGCAACAGCGATCACCGCGGTCTGACGCCCGACGAAGTGACGAAGCTCAACCAGCTCTTTACCGTCTCTCAACGCTTGGATCTGCTTCTGCCTCTGATCCCCACGCTACTCGGACGGATGATGTCGCTGTCGGACCTGCACGCGTCGTCTGTCCACTTTGCAAAGACGCTCGACGAGCTAGAGAAGCGCAAGCAGCTGCACGACAAAGAGGACAAGGAGGCGAGCGAGATGATGGACAGTCTTGAGAAGAGCATGGGAGAGAACAGCGAGAGAATGCAGACCAACCTGGCTAGCCTCGAGGAGAGGATCGCGAGTCTGACGGGACGGATGGAGAAGCTGTCGTCGTCGTCGTCATCACCATCATCGTAGACGGAGGGGAAACGGTATGTATCTCTTCGGGCGAGCGTCGAGGAGCTAGCTATAGCGTATTCCTGTATACCTGAGCCGATCCGACGACTACATTTACGCCCAGCGTCAATCCTCCATGGCTCTCTCGAGTGACAGCAAAGGCGCGATTGGGTTGCAGAGTGGCCGTTTGGCTGTCGTCGTGGAGATGTCGAAGAGATGGCCTGAGCCTCAAAGAGCCGGCAAACGCAACCATGGGAAAAGCCTGGCCAGACTATGACTCCGGACCCTGCAAAATGGGCCGAAAGCTACGTTGATAGAACAAAACCAAACTTGATGCGGAGAAGACCTATTGTGGCATAGTTACGGAGCAGAGGGATGGGACGGGACGGGACGGGACGGGATCGGATGGGGATGGGGATGGGGATGAGGATGAGGATGAGGATGAGGATGGAAGGGAGCCTTCCGGGGATCGCATCAACTGAGGGCCGACGTCGTCCCGCCGCGCAGAGATGGTGGGGGACGCGGGCATCCCTGTCGGCGAAGGAGAGTCTTCGAGAGAGATCTCATCTGTGACTCGTCCGTCTGAGCAAGCCTTGTGGCGTAAGACCCGTGGCAGGCGGCACTCTCCCGGCCAGCTCGGACGCTTCCTTTGATCTCTTCTTCGGCAAAGGACTCGTTGCTGCACTACTTCGACCGCCTCTCTCTCACCCTCAGCAAGGCGAACGTCGAGAGCATAGGCATCCGCCCGCTCCAGCCAGAGGAGAGGAACAGCGAGGCCTGGTCGGCGCCAGCATCATCTGCCTCCTCCATGCCGCCTCGATGCTGGGCTACTGTATCCTCAACACCATCTCTGGCCGCTCTTTGCGACGGCCATCTTCTTGCCGCTGGCGATTGTCGGGGCGTCGCGCTTCTACACGACGCTCTCGAACTTTACCGCGGTGCTGGGTTACTGGTCGTCGCTGTACGTCTCGGTGGTGCTGACCGACCACCTGGTCGTCCGGAGGGGGCGGTGGGAGAGCTACGATCTCAGCCTCTGGAACAGGCTCGACCTGCTACCGCTCGGCGTGTCGGCGATCGCAGCGAGCGTGCTGACGTTGGGGCTGGTGGTGCCGTGCCTCGACCAGGTGTGGTTCATCAGGCCGATCGCCGAAAAGGTAGGCGGCCTCAGCTTCGAGGCCGGCCTGGGCCTCGCTGCGCTGCTCTACCCGGCGCTGCGACTGATTGAGAGGAGGCTAGTTGGACGGTGAGGCTCCGCCTCGACAAACTGTGCCTCAGCTGCGTCTTGACCCGGAAAGAAGCGTAGAAGTCCTCACCAGATAGGCAAGATACCTCGGAAGGATGTGGCTACAACCGTAAAGGGCTCTTGGATGATACTCTCTCTCTCTCTCTCGTGCTCGCCGCTCGCGGCACCCGCAGAGCCTGGCGCAGATGTCTGCTAGCATCACTAGAGCCATTGGACCCTACGTGGCCTCGACGCTGTTCGTCCTTAGTGTTGCGCAGAACCTGCTCGGCGGCCAGTTGATCTGGGTTGTCCTCTTTGCCGCCGGCCTGCTCGGATCGCTCAGCTGCCTGTTGATTCGCGATCTCGAATGAGAGCGGCGACAAGAGGCGGCTTTGACGGCATCGACGTCGTGGCCACTCTCGCTCCATTACGAAGATAGATAGACGTCTGTAGATGGTTACTCTCCATTACAACGACGAACTCACGTACAATGACAGATAACGAAGCCGCTTCAGCATCATCTACTAGACAAAACCGCCTTCACCCTCGTCGACTGCCATCCTGGCGGCCTGCTCGCTGACTTCGAGGTCCCACTCCTCGCCTCCTACGAGCTCCTTTGACAAGCTGCCGCCGTTGAGCAGCCCCTGGACGCGGTCAGCAAGCGCCACGAGGGCGCCGTCATCGTCGAGGGCGGCAACTGTCTGGGAGAGCGGGCGGATCCAGACGTCGTCCAGCCTGGACAGCACGGCGGTGCCGACGGGTTCAGAAGCAAAGAGATCCGAAATGGATGCTAGGACGGGCAAGACGGCCGCCCTGCCGCCTCTGAGGGTGTTGACCAGCTCGGAGAGGACGACCAGGCTAAGCTGCCAGTGACGGTAGAGCGGTACGACGAGCGCTCTGCGCAGGATTGCACGTAGTGTCGCATGCAGGCCCACCTGCGTCCCCGCTTCCTCCGAGTCGGTCGACAGAGGCGGCGGAAAGGAGAAGGAGCAGAGCGTACGCGACAGCTTTGCAATCGTCCAGCTGGATTCGACCGTCGTTTCGCCGTGATTCGTCTGAAGCTCGTAGAGGAAGCCAAACAGGAGCTGAAGGAGGAGGGAGGTCGCCTCGCCGTCCAGCTTGTCGCTCTGCCCTCCTGACGTTGACCTGCTCGCCACGGCGGCGGGAGGGCGACGGGAGGAGACCAGAGCGGCTAGCTCGCCGTCAAAGTCGAGGAAGTTATCGAGATAGATGCCCTCGTCCCACCGGTCATTTTCCCATGCCTCTGCCTGCGCGGAGCGTACGTCGGGCGCAAGGCTGGACGGAGCGGCGACTTCGAGGATGTTGCGGACGTCGATCTCTGCGCCGCCGAGGAAGGGTCCCGAGAAGCGGTTCCCGAATCCATAGCTGTACCTTGCTGGCTGAACTTCCATAGAGGGTAGCGCTGGCACGGATGTTGACAATGCAGGAGGGACGACCGAAGATGCAGCGGATAGAGGCGCGGGGGCGTCGAGGTCGATCAAGCCTGCGCTCTTGAGGCTCTTGTTAAGCATGCCCTGCACACCTTGATGCACAGCCTCGGTCGAAGCTGATGCAGACGACGGGGCAAACATGCCGCAATTTGCCTCGATATCACTCTCCATGACGCCGAGCACTTCTTCGGGCATCAGCTGGGGTTGAAGCGCATCAAGCCCTTGCCACATGCCTTGCGACCCTTTGAGCAGGGTGAGGATGTATATGGCTCGGTCATCAGTGGTAGATGCTGGCTCGACGTCGGTGCAGGAAGGAGTGACAAGGGCAGATGGGAAGACGAGGGGAAGGTAGTGGTCATCGCAGTGGAAGGCAAAGATAGGGGACGAAACTGCCATCTTCCCGGGCGACGGTGGTGGTGCAGAGGCGGTGCGAGGGAGGGTGATGGTGATGGAGACCGAGGTCTCTGTCTGCTCGAGGGTGTAAGGCGGGACCTGGAAGCCGTCCATGTTGACTGCCAGCAGGGAGCGATGGAGAGATGAGAGATGATGGATGATGGATGATGGTGTGAGGTCGAAACAGACAAGAATCTGCCGCCGCCAGTGTGAGTGCGCAGCGCTGAAGAAATAAAATGCCCATCCAAAAAGTGGAGCAAAGAGGCTTGCATCCGACTTCCGAGGCCGCTCGTCGCCGCATCGCCACGCAGAGCGTCGAGGCTCCCCTCACTCACGCCATCTCGGCGCACGCACACTGACAGAAGGCCAAGGACCCCAACAGCCTGTCGGGAGCTGGAGCAGCCGGACACGTGCGCGCCATGGCCTGGTCTTCCTTTCCTTCAACGGCCGTGCATGGACCAGTGCCTTGGGATGACGAAAGAGATTGCTAGTGAGGCGGAGCTTACTTGGCTGTACCGCTTCACAGCCTGAGCAAGCCACGCACCTAAGAGAGCGAAATGTAGCTACTGATTGCTACGTACAGGCTAAGCGACCGGCCCGCAAAATTCGCTGTGGCGGGCTTGGGAAGGCTGCCGGCGAAAGACGACGTACAGCGAGGCGGAAGCGCGCAGAGAGCAGGCAGCGGAGCGAGACGACGGCCGCAGGCCGAAAGGAGATATGGAAGGCGGACGTGGGCCGGGTGGGCGTGAGAGGAGGGATGAGCGGTGCAACGCGGTAAAAGCGTTCTTGAACTATGAAAGCATTCGTGAACGGCCGAGAGGCAAGGGAGAGGTAGAGAGCTAGGGATGAAGGAGGAAGCGAGATAGGGAGGGGAGGGGAATGAGAAAACTGGTCGTGCAAAATGAAGCAGATATGGCGGAAGAACAAGACTAAGGAGGAACAAATGTGGTAGGTCGGCATGGCTTTGGTGGAAGGCAATGGTGAAGACTGGGATGCTCGTCGTGCTACGGGACGGTAGCAGTGCCTTGACCAGGGGTTCGTCACTGTCACTCAGGCGCCTCTTCAACGAAGTAGTGAGTTTTGGAAACCGTCGTTGTTGTTGGTGGTCGAGGAACGGATTTCCAGGAGTAATGGGGGATCGTGGTGGAATGTTCTTCCAAAGGCGGACGCATGGTCCCATCCCTAGATCCGCCTGGAGGGGTGGGCAGTGGGTAACTGTGCCATGTTGGGTGCAGGGAAGATTCGGCTGGAGGAGTCGGCAGAGGATATGCGTCTTCAGTTGTTTAGCCCCGCCGGGGAGTTGGTCCGGATGGCGGCAGTGGCAAAGGCTGGGCCCCAGTGGGGGGTCGATAAGGACGCCGATAAGGGGACTCATAGCCCAGCTGGGAGGCCGTCCTCTCTTTGCTAGACCTCGATGATTCAAAACAACTGAAGAATCCTCGTCGACAGAGCATCTTGGGGGACCAGGTGTTGCCTGACCCATCCTTGTCGAGTTTTGACACGTTTTCGGCGAGCTTGCCAGCCTGAGCCATACCTTCGTCGAAGATGCCCAGGGAAAAGGGAAGCGGGGCGCAAGAAGCGCCCGTCGCGGCGATTACAGCGACTATGAAAGCGGCGAGCAAGCAAGCACTGCCGAGCCTCATGTTGCTGTTTGATGTAGAAGGGAATTGGGACGTTCGTCACGCTGTCAGAGAAAGGTACTGGCTGGGCCCAGAAGAGGTCGACATGGCGACGCCTTGCACTTACTCGGATGTCGAGCTCTCAATGACCTGCTCTGTATGTGACAGATTTGCGAGTAATGCGGATGTGGGCCTTTGAAAAGTTAAAGGGAGCGTGGGCGAAAAGTTCTGGAGGGACGACTTAGGCGCGGGATGGTGGTGGAAAAGAGGGCAGCGAGGAGGGCGGAATGGGTGGGAGGTGTTATCAGAGAAGTGAAAGGTATGTAGGTTGAAGGTGTTGGCGATCGGCCGCATCGGATCTGAGCCCGATGCAATCGGACCGATCGGGCTGCGGTCAGTCGCCGACTCGCCGTGGGAGCTGCTACCACCAGGCCTAGACCACCTTGGCCTAGGCCTTACGGGTAGAAGCCTTCCGGGATGCCGACGGCGTCCTAAGAGCATCTCAGAGACCCAAGGCATGCTTGTGGGATTGCTGGGGACCGTCTAATGTACAAATAGAGGCTCCTGGGCACCATCGTCGAGCTGGAACCCATCATCCTTGACATCTATCTTCTATAGGAGCGAGTGTGCTTGCGTGCGTGCATGCGGTGGGCGATCAGTTGCAGCGAAGGCGGTCCGGTAAAGTGTTGCAGGGGGGGGGGATTCGATATCAAAAGGTCCGTACATCGAACGTACTTGGCGCGCACTTCGATGGGGCCGAGTGGCAGCAGAAGGGGCAAAAGGTGGCCGTCGCGTAGAGATGGGTAAAGGTCAAAGGACGACTGGCGAGCCTCGGGCACACCGGGACACACACCGATCCATACGGCGACTGTCCAGACGCCGCTGGCGCTTGCGTCTATATGTTGTTGAGCTCCCCGATGACCTGTGGCGACCAAGGCGTTAGTCGGAATGGAGTCGAAGAGGAAGAGGACAGCGACGTGCAAGCTGAGATAGCGGCAAGGCGCCCTGAGCAAGGCTACCTGGTCCAAAGTGCGCCAGATGAGCGCTCTGCGGTTGCACTCACAGTCTGGTGGAGTTGCTCGGTGGGCAGCATCTGCGGGGGATTGTAGACCTGCCACATGATGGGCTTGGGCGTACCGTCAAACTCATAGAGCTTGAGGTAGTGGGCCGGCTGCCCGTAGTGGGTGTCGAGGTGGATCTCGAAGCCGCTCATGTCTTCCCTTTGGTTGTACGGCTGCACGACATTGGAGATCTGCGCGCAGTAATCGGAGATCTGCTGCCGTCCATCGCCTTTGAATACGTTGAGCGTGAGAGTGTTGTTGCTGTTCAGAGTGTAGGTGCCGTGCTGCCAAACGAGTTGCGCCGAGACGCAATTCGGCTTGGCCGCTGGTTGGCGTTGGGAGCGAAGGAGGAGGGAAGAGGGAGGAGAGGGAGGGCAGGATCAGTACGAGGTTCGGCGGGCGACGACGTCGTCCCAACGCGCGAGAAGGGCGGGGAGAGAGGGGCCAAGGATGCCGGCCGTCGAGGCACGCGCACGTTGGAGATGGGCGGGACTCACGGTTGGTGCTGTAGAGGTACAGGGCCTGCTCCCAGTGGCCGTCATCGGTGAAGCTGTAGGACTGGCCAGCGGAGAGGGGATAAGCAAAGGTCTCGGAAATGGGGTTGTAGAACTCAAGGCCGGTAACGACGTGGCAGCTGCCAGTGCACCACGTCCCTTCGAGCGAAGTGACGTTGTTGGGCTCGCCGATGCCGTAGGTCTGAGCGCGTGCGGAGGGCAAGGAAGCGAGGGTGACGACGAGAGCGCCAAGGCTGGCGAGTGCAAAGAAAGACCTCATCTGTCGGTGCAAAGGATGCCGGGCGAGGGTAGAGGAGCGGGTCGAGTTTGCAGGTGGGCCGCAGGATGCAAAGCGGAAGGGAGGTTGGGGAGACGATCAATGATGGTGGCAGCGGTGGCGGTGGTGGTGGCGGACGAGCAGAGGGGAAGAGTGGCGTCGAGGAGAGGAGGAGAGGAGGAGAGGAGGAGAGGAGGAGTGAAGGTCGAGGCGGCGAGGGACGCTCACGAGCGACTGCGGATACAGAGGTAGCTAGTATGGACGGGCAGCAGGCAGCAGGCAGTAGGGCGTCCATATCGAGGACCGCCTTGCCCGCCTTGCCCGCCTTGCCCGCGTCGCCCGCGTCGCCCGCCTAGCCTCACCCAAAGCCGTCTAGGTACGCTACTGTACGCTACTGTACAAGTGGCAGTGTAGCTGCACGCCAGCCGCGCCGCCCATCCGGCCGATCGCTAGCAGAACCCGATCCCAACCACCAAGAGCCGAGTCCCGATCTAGGGTACGCTGGTGATCGAGCGCGCGAGGCGGCTCGAGGAGCCAGCGAGGCAGCGCCAAGCGCACCAGCCAGCTTAGCTTGCATCAGTGCCAGTGCCAGGTCAAGCCCCCCCGCGCCGCCCCACAAGATCCTCTCTCTGCCAGCAGCGCGCGTGTAGGCGCCCGGGCTCGCTCTCCCAACGTGCACACTTACCGCCATCCTCTCGCTCACCTTCACTCTACCTCACCCTCTCCGCACTCGCAGCACCACTTCAGGCCCTTCAACGGGTTGCAAAGGCCTCCCCGTCTCGCCCCTGTTTGACGGCTGGCGACCGCGCTTCGTCGCACTCCTCTTCCCCGTTCGTCCATCCATCTGGTGCTGCAGCGCCGGCTCTCCTTCTCCCCATCAGCCGCTGTGCTCAACGTTGAAGCACCATGCAGATGCTAACAAAGGTGCGACCGAGATGCGCGCCATCCCTTATGGCCCTCCTCTGCGCTGCGCGCACTGTTTCCACATTCGTCGCCGCCTTCGCGCGCGTTCGGTGCTGACTGCTGAGCCTCTTGATCTCTCCTCCCTGCTGCTACACGCTCTCTCACCCCTGCCGCTCTTGCTCATAGTTCGAGTCTAAGTCCAACAGGGTCAAAGGCATCGCCTTCCATCCCAAGCTGCCCTTGCTCGCCTCCTCGCTCCACAATGGTTCGATCCAGCTGTGGAACTACCAGACCGGCACCATCTACGACCGGCTAGAGGAGCACGACGGCCCCGTCCGTGGCATCTGCTTTCACCCCAGCCAGCCACTACTTGTCAGCGGCGGCGACGACTACAAGATCAAGGTCTGGAACCACAAGACCCGCAAGTGCCTTTTCACGCTCAACGGCCACCTCGACTACGTCCGCACCGTCTTCTTCCACAATGAACACCCCTGGATCCTCAGCGCCTCGGACGACCAGACCATCCGCATCTGGAACTGGCAGAGCCGCACCTGCATCGCCATCCTCACTGGGCACAACCACTACATCATGTGCGCCCAGTTCCACCCAAAGGAGGACCTCATCGTCTCGGCCTCGATGGACCAGACCGTGCGCGTCTGGGACATCAGCGGCCTCCGCAAGAAGAACACTTCGGCGCAGCCGATGAGCATCGAGGAGCAGATCGCCCGGGCCAACAGCGGCCAGGCCGACCTCTTTGGCAACACCGACGTCGTGGTCAAATACGTGCTCGAGGGTCACGACAGAGGAGTGAAGTGAGTCCAAAAGGGCCTGCAATGTTCAACATCGGGTGCTAGGCGACGAGGGAAGAGAAATGTCGACAGAGAGCGGCAGGTTTGGGGGAGCGCCTGCCATGGACTTTGCTGACCGGCCTTTGGTGCATACTTTTCCCGTTTATCCCCCTCGCCCCCCGGGCCTTTTCCTCCGTCACAGCTGGGCCTCGTTCCACCCGACGCTGCCTCTGATCGTCTCTGCCGGCGACGATCGGCAGATTAAGCTCTGGAGGATGTCGGACACCAAGGCGTGGGAGGTCGACACCTGCCGCGGCCATTTCAACAACGTCTCCTGCGCCCTCTTCCACCCACGGCACGAGCTCATCATCTCCGATGCCGAGGACAAGACGATTCGCGTCTGGGACATGGGCAAGCGTACGGCCGTCCAGACGTTCCGCCGCGAGTCGGACCGCTTCTGGGTGCTGACGGCCCACCCGACGTTGAACTTGTTTGCCGCCGGCCACGACAACGGCCTGATCGTCTTTAAGCTGGAGCGCGAGAGGCCGGCGTTTGCCCTGCACCAGAACAGCCTCTTCTACGTCCGCAACAAGCAGGTCCGCTCGCTCGACTACAGCACGGGCGTCGACCAGCCCCTTCTTTCCGTCAAGCGGCTTGGTAACCAGTACGTCCAGCCGCGAACGCTCAGCTACAATCCGGCGGAGCGCTCCGTCATCGTCACGTCGGTCAACGGTGAGCAGGGCGTCTTCGATGTGGCGCCGCTGCCTCGCGACACAACCGGCGACCTGGCCGATTCGTCGAGCGTCGGCAAGCGCGGGCAGGGATCGAGTGTCATCTTTGTGGCCCGCAACCGCTTCGCCGTACTTGACAAGGCCGCGCAGACGATCGAGATCCGCGACCTCAACAACGCCGTCACCAAGACCATCACTCCGCCCCAGCCCACCAATGAGATTTTCTTTGGCGGCACCGCGAGCCTCATCCTCAGCACTGCGACCGGCGTCATCCTCTACGACATCCAGCAGCAGAAGACGCTTGCCGAGCTTTCGAGTCCCGCCGTCAAGTACGTCGTCTGGAGCCTCGACGGCAGCATGGTGGCGCTGCTCAGCAAGCACTCCATCACGCTCGCCAGCAAGACGCTCGGCCAGAGCAACCTGATCCACGAGACGATCCGGATCAAGAGCGCCTCCTGGGACGAGAGCGGCGTGCTGATCTACAGCACCCTCAACCACATCAAGTACGCCCTGCCGCAGGGCGACAACGGCATCATCAAGACGCTCGAGCAGCCCATCTATCTGACCCGTGTCAAGGGAAAGACGGTCTCCTGCCTCGACCGCTCGGCCCGTCCGCACAACATCACGATCGATCCGACCGAGTTCCGCTTCAAGCTGGCCCTGGTGCGCGGCCAGTACGATGAGGTGCTAAGTATCATCAAGAACAGCAACCTCGTTGGGCAGGCTATCATTGCTTTCCTCCAGAAGAAAGGCTACCCCGAGATTGCGCTTCACTTTGTGCAGGACAAGAGCACGCGCTTCGACCTCGCGATCGAGTGCGGCAACCTCGAGGTGGCCCTCGAGACTGCCGAGGCCATCAACGCTCCCGAGGTGTGGGACAGGCTCGGCGCGGCCGCGCTGCGTCAGGGTAACCACAAGATCGTCGAGCGGGCCTACCAACGCACCAAGAATTTCGAGAAGCTCAGCTTCCTCTATCTGATCACCGGCAACGCCGAGAAGCTGGCCAAGATGGCCGTCATCGCCGAAAAGCGGGGCGACCACCTGAGCCGCTTCCACAACTCGCTCTACCTCGGCAACGCCGAGGCCCGCGCCACGGTTCTGCAAGGTGTCGGGCTACCGGCCCTCGCCTACGCTGCCGCCAAGACCAGCGGCCAGAACGATCGCGCCGCCGCCATCGCAGCGCAGAGCGGCTCGCCCGAGGCCGCCGCGGAACTGGACCGTCAGCTCGATCTCGGCGAGGGCACATCGAAGCTGGCCCCTCCGGCCACTGTCTCGAGCGCCTACCTGTACAATTGGCCCTCGGTCGCGGCGCAGCAGAGCTTCTTTGATAAGGCGCTTGTGGCCGACAACGAGGGCGGTCCTATCTTCAAGGACAACCTCGTCAACGGGGCCAAGGCGCACGACATGGACTCGTGGCTCGACGGCGACGCCCTCGAGGAGGCGGCTGATGATGACGACGACGACGACGCGCTCGGCGCTGCCAACTCAGTGAGCGATTTCGGGGAAGCTGAGGAAGCCTGGGACCTGGCGGGCGAGGAGGACGTCATGCCAGAGGCCGAGGAGGCAGTCGTTGCGCCGCTCGAACAGCCGCCGGTGGATGGCCTTGGGGCCGGGAGCTCCGAAGCCGAACACTGGCTGCGAAACTCTCCCGTTGCCGCCGATCACGCTGCCGCGGGCTCGATAGAGACCGCAATGACGCTTCTCTCGCGGCAAGCGGGCATCGTTGACTTTGCACCGCTCAAGCCTCTCTTCCTGGCTTCGTACCTCGGCGCGCGAAGCTACCTCCCCGCCGCGCCCTCAGTGGGACCGATTGAGGTGCTGCTGCGTCGCAACAACGAGGAGACCGAGGGCAAGGTCTCTAAGGCTCTGCCGGCCTCGCCTCGGACGGTCCAGCAGCTGACGTCAAACGAGCTGCAGGAGGGCTACAAGGCGGTCAGCACGAACAAACTGGCGGATGCAGAGGACATCTTCCGATCGCTACTGCATCAGCTCGTCCTGACGCCCGCCAAGACTGAGGCCGAGGCCAACGAGGTAAGTTTTGCGCGGACATTCACCTGCTCTCGTTGGGTACCGTGGGCGTGCTGACCGCGATCCTCTGACCTTGCTCCCCACCGATGCTCGGCCGGCAGATCCAAGACCTCATTGTGCTGTGCCGCGAGTACATTCTGGGTGTCTCGATTGAGCTGGGTCGCAGGCGGCTGGTTGCGACAGAGCCGACCAACGTGGCGCGCAACCTGGAGCTCGCGGCGTTGTTCACGCACGCGCAGCTGCAGCCGCCGCATCAGAGCCTGGCGCTGCGCAGTGCCATGACTGAGGCGAGGAAGGTCAACAACTATACGATGGCGGCGAGCTTTGCGCGACGGCTGCTCGAGCTGTCGCCTGCTCCGGCGATTGCGCAGAAGGCGCAGCAGATCATCTCGCTGGCCGAGCGAAGCCCGAAGGACGCGGTCGACGTGTCGGGCTACGACCCGCTGGAGCGAACGTTTGTCATTTGCGCGGGAAGCCATGTGTTGATCCCGGCCGGCGGTGCGGGATCGGTGCAGGATGCGCTGACGGGCACGCGATACCTGCCCGAGTTCAAGGGGACGCTATGCAAGGTGACACAGATCAGCGAGGTTGGCAAGCTGGGCGGCGGCCTTCGAAGCTTTGCGGCCTAAGAGGGGGGGGGGTAAGAGAAAGGATGTCTCAAGAGATGGCGAACTGTTCTTTTGGCCTGTACAGAAGATCGGAAAGACTGCGCAGCCGGTGACGGGATCGGCCATGAGAATTCGAGATGACTGAGAATCAACTGAGGGCGAACGCAACAAGACTCGAATGCCGCATCGTCGCATGCTGATGTTGTGGCGGTCGTAGCGAGACGCTGATGTGACACGCTATCGGTTGGCATTGCGGGCACTCTGGATTGAGGAGCGTTTTTGTCTGGGGAGTGGCTTCGACGACACCCACCACCCTCGATCTCGGAGCCAGACTACTTTCCGAGTGCCGAGGAACGACACGAGAATATCGGGCGTCGAGCGCAGGCAAAGAGGAAATTTTCCTTCGCGGGTGCGAGCCGCCAGTTGCGAGCCGCCAGCTGCGAGTCGCCAGCTGCGAGCCGCCAGCCGCCAGCCGCGAGCTGCTGGCACTCGCCACTGCTCGGGCGGCCGGTGCCGTCTGGCCCACCTCGCTCGCTCCTCGTCAGCTACGACCATCATCCCTACCGACCCATCCCCCTCCCCTACACACACACACACACACACACACACACACCCGCCGCCGCAGAGATGGCGACAGACGCCGCTGCCCCCGCCGACCTCGACGGCCTCCACACCGCCCTCTCCAAGATCCGCCACCACACCTCGTCGAAGCTGGACAACCAACGAGCCCCCGCGCAGCTGCTCGTCGCCATCGAGTCTACGCTCAACGAACAGGATGCCGCATCCAGCTCAAAGCCAAGCGGCCTCCAGCCCGGCAAACACGCAGTCACCCAGCGCCAGCCCGCAGAGTACTTCCTCGCTCTAGACAGCATGCTTGGGATAGCATTGAGCAGACAGGTGAGCACAGGCTTCTCAACTCCCCATCCTCATCTATCCTCGGCCGCCTTTCCTCCATCACCGACCCGTGCTGACCGCGCTGACCGCTGAGCAACGCCGTGTTTTCTTTACTTGTCTTCCTCTACCATCTGTCCCGCCAGGCGCTTCCAACGTTGCTCCCGTGTGTCGTCTACCTCCTCTCCATCGTCGCACCGTACGTCAGTGCCGGTGTCCTCCGAGCTCGCCTGACCTCGGTGGTCCCCCCTATCGGCGCCATCCTCTCCAAACCCCATCTGGACGCCCACGACGCAGCCGCAGCCCAAGACTACCCGGCCACTTTGCGAGCGGCCCTGGGCGTGCTCCAGGCCATCCTGGCCTCCTTCAGCTCCGACCTGACGGCGCTCCAGAAGGACACGCCACTTGGCGCATGCTGGAACGCCGCGCTCAGTCTCTGCGCCGACATTCGGCCCAAGGTGCGCAGACGGGCGCAGGGGCTCGTCTGCAGCATCCTCCCCACCTCGTCGCCCGCCTTCACCTCCACAAAGCCAAAGCACCCGCTGGCGATCCCGACATTTGATTGGTGCACCCGCACCCTCTCCACCGTCGCCGACGCCGGTGCCGTCGTTCCCTCCAAAAAGGGGCAGCGGAAGACTGCTCGGTACGACAAAAAGTCCGGCAAGGCCAGGGAGGCCTCGGTCGCCGCAGCGCTCCGCCAGCAATGGGTCACGGAAGGCGACAACGCGAGCGTCGGCATCTGGATCTGCGGCTTCGTCAAGCAGATCATCAACGTGCTCCCCGTCAGCTTCGTCGACTCACTCTGCGGCGTGCTGCTACGCCTTCCCGAGCTTCAGAACCCCTTCCTCAGTGTCGCCGCCCTCGACGTGTTTGAGGCCATCTTCAAAAACTGCCGCTCTCCCGCGCTCACCGGCTCCACTTCTGTCCTCCTGGCCCCGACGCATCCCTCGTCAGAACCCTTGTCGATCGGCCAAAAGACGCTGGTCCACCTCATCGGCTCGCTGCGGTCGCCCGGTGTCATGCCCTCGACGACCGATGTGCAGCTCATCCCCTCGTACCTCGGCGCTCTCGAGCACGCCTTGGTGGCCTATTCGCAATTCGACGAGGGCCGCGCAGCCTGGGCGATCGTCCCGGACGTGTGGACCGAGGTGTTTGCCATGTCGCTCTCCACCAAGTCGGACGCCAGCAGGACCTCGCCACTGGTGCGCGTGGCCGGACGCGATGCGCTCTGCGCGTTGGTCCGATACTGCGTGCCGGATGCCGCCATCGCCGAGGCTGTCCGGGCCCACAGCGCAAAGGAGGAAGGGTCCGCCTTTTTGCAGATGGTCCGGTCGCTCGACGACGCGCTGGGCCGTCAGTCGCTCCAGTACGTTCAGTCGCGACCCGAGATACTTAGCATCCTCGCGGCCATCATCGCCCGCTTGCGACACAAGTACACAGACGGCCGCGATGGAGAGAGGGGCAGGGAGGCCGCAGCCGGTCCTCTGACCTTCCACCTAGTCAAGCAAGTTGCTGACATGCGTTCGCAGCCCACTTTCGAACACCGCGAGTACGCCGATGCCGTCATCAGCACCGCCGTAGAGGTGTGCGGTCCGCGCATGCTCCTGGAAGCGCTACCGCTCAACTTGTTTGGCGAGAACGGCGGGAACGGACGGGCATGGCTGCTGCCCCTGATGCGCAACAAGATCACAAACGCCGAGCTCTCGCACTTTACCGAATATTTTGTCCCGCTCAGCGAGAGTCTCTTCGACAAGCGGGCCGAAGCTCAGCAGGGTGGTGCGGATGGCGTCGCACGACCGGTCGAGGCCAAGATGTGGGAGGCGCTGACCGAGCAAGTGTGGGCCTGCTTCCCCTCGTACTGCGACATGCCGGTCGACCTCACCGAGGCCTTGACCCGACAGTTCGCCGAGCTTCTGACCAATGTCCTTTACACCCAGCCCGGCCTTAGACCGAGCGTCTGCCGTGGCCTTCAGGCGCTCGTGGAGCGCAGCGAAGCGCTCGTCAACTCCGGGGCCTCTGCGGAAACGCTCAAGGCGGCCTTTGCTCTGGATCAGGCCGACGGCAAGGCCAACATTGCCCACCTCTCGGCACTCGCGCCCAACCTGCTGGCTGTCTTGTTCAACGTCTTCTCCCAATCGTCCAGCTCATCTCGAGGCTACATTTACGAGTGTATCTGCACCTACCTCTCGATCATGAAGGACTCTGACATTGTCGGCACGTACACCAAGGTCAAGGGGACGCTCGAGCAGTCGCTCGGCGCATTGCCAAGAGGCAGGGCGGTCAAGGAAGGAGTCGGCGCCATTCCGCCCGTGCCGCACACCATGCTGGATCTCCTTGTGGCCCTGGTGCCCTTCCTTGCCAAGGCCGACGTCGACGGTGCTGCCGACCTCTTCAGCTTCGCCTGCGAAGGCCGCCTCCTTCGCAGCCACGACTCTGGCGTGCAGAAGAAGACGTACAAGATCCTGAGCCGGCTCGTAGACGGCCCTACTGGCAACCAGGTGCTCCGCCTAGACTCGGCCAAAGACGGGCAGGGCAACAGGGTCGGCGAGCTGCTCTCGAAGCTGCGAGACAGCACGGCAGACATTGCCTCGGGAGCCAAGCGAGATCGTATCCTCCTACTGGCTACACTCGTGCCCAACATTCCGGCCAACGAGCTCCACTTCCTGCCGTCCATCATCCCAGAGGCCGTCTTGGCGACCAAGGAGGCCAATCAGGCCACCCGCGATCACGCCTACGAGCTCCTGGTTCAGATGGGCAACAAGATGGCCGCCGGCGGCTCGATCAATCGCGGGCTCGTCGATGGCGCCAAGAGCTCCGGAGCCGGCGACGATGGCGAGGAACCCCAAGGTGAAGACGATAACACCGACATGCAGGACGCAGCCACCGTCCAGGCCAGCGTTGGCGAGTACCTGACCATGGTGGCGGCGGGAATGGCCGGAGCCACGCCGCACATGATCAGTGCCTCCATTACCGCCATCTCGCGGCTGGTGTACGAGTTCAAAGAGGACCTTCCGGCGGACATGCTCGACGAGATGCTCTCCACGATCGAAGTGTTCCTCCAAAGCGCCAACCGCGAGATCGTCAAGGGCGCCTTGGGTTTTGTCAAAGTCGCCATTGTTGGCTACCCTTCCTCGTTGCTCGACAAGCACCTCGCTGCGCTGATCCCGGCGCTGCTGGGATGGAGCTCGGAGCACACGATGCACTTCAAACCCAAGATCCGACACATGTTCGAGCGACTGCTGCGTCGCTTCGGATACGACAGAATCCACGACCTCTGTCCCGAGGAGAACCGTAAGGTCGTTGTCAACATCAAGAAGCGCAAGGAGCGGGCCAAGCGTCAGAAGAACCAGGACGGAGGCGAGGGCGAGGAGTTTTCGGACGACGAGGCTGGGCCCAGGGCGCCTAAGCGCTCGACGGGCAACGATGCCTTCGAAGAGGTGATCTACGGCAGTGAGAGCGAGCTGTCGGGCGACGAAGACTCGGACGAGAAAGGCAGCGGCGCCCGCACCGCCGGTGCTCGCAAGAACGGAAAGGGATCGGAAGCCCTCGCTGGACAGCGCAAGACGAGGAACCGTCGCCAACACGAGGACCAGGCCTACATTATGGAGGACGACGACGACGAGCCGATGGACCTCCTGGACAGGTCGGCGGCCGTGCGCATTACCGCCAGCAACCCAAACGCAAAGGCGGATCGCCGCAGGAAGCCGGGCCAGGACGCTGCCAAGTTCTCGTTGGACGAGGCGACCGGACGTCTGCTGATCAACGAGCCGGATAGGGAAGAAGAGGGTGGACCTTCGGCCACAGACATGTTAGCCGCCGCAGATGGCGGAGCGGCCGACGTGGACGGCGCCGGACGAGCCTACCTCGACAAGGACCGGGGTCGTGACGGATTCACGCTCTCGCGTGGAGGTGCGGTCAAGTTCAACAAGAACAACAAGAGGTCTCGTGAGCAGGAACGCCAGCTGGACGAGGAGCAGATGGCCGCTGAGGAGGCCGCCGAGTGCGCCGCCGCAGGTGGACCGCCGGCCGCCAAGGTCAAGGTCAAGAAGCGTAGGAAGGAAAAGGAGCGCATCGGCGCCGAGTTCCGCGCCCGCAAGGCCGATGGAGACATCACCAAGGACGGCAAGAGCCCGTACGCCTACGTCCCCCTCTCGCAAGTCGCAGGCAAGAGGGCCAAGGACAAGGGCCAGGACATCAGCTTCACGGGCAAGAGCAACAAGCACAGACAGTAAGCGGAATCCTCTTGCTCCGCTTTCTCCTTCGGCTCTTTGTCAAGTCGTTCATCTCCGTTTGCTAATCACACCTTCTCGTCCGCCGGCGCACTCTTTCGAGAGCCTGTGTGAGAGCCCGTGTGAGCCTGTGTGCGCGTGTGTTCCTAGCCGGGCAAAGATGGCATGGTCAGCGGTTCCGCCTGTCCCCGCATTGAGCCTTGCAAGCCTCTTTCACTGTCTAGCCAAGAGCGCTTGCACCGTTGGGTTCGTCGCCGTCGGTGTGGGTGAGGTAGATGGACGCGATGAAACCATCGACTCATCGCCGCCGCCGCCCACCCCTTGCTGATCGGCCCCTTCTTCGCTCTCCTCGTCTCGAGCATATCTGCTCCAGAAACCTTTGCCGTAGTTGACAGTGAGCTCCGTGCCAGCACGGATGAGTTTGGAACCGGCAAAGATGCCCATCCCTTTGCGCTCTGTCCCATCGACGCTATCGACGAGGGACCAGTCGTCCAGCTGGCAGTTGTTACGAGCCATGATGGAGCGATAGTCGTTCACGACTGCAGAAAGAGTGGCACCACCGACGGATTCGCAAAGAGGGGAGGAGGAAGGTTAGGCCCTCGATCAAGCGTTCTCGTGTCGGGAAGCCGTTCGGTACGGGTCTCGACTGACATCTCGCCTCATTGCCACACCTTGTCGCATCAATTGCTATGGAGCCAGATACATCGATATGGTCCACTTTCATGTCGTATTCGCTGTGTGGGTCCGTCTCGTCCTCCGTGTGCACCGATCCAAAGTAAGGACGGATGAAGGTGTAAGGTGGAATGCCGTGCAGCGCAAACAGACCACGCTGCCCCAGCGCTGGATGTTGTGTCGGTGTCGTCGAGAGTGAGGAGGACGAAGCGAAGAAGCGGGGCAAGTAGGACGTGCTCGCATCAATCTTACGGATCTCGACCTGTACTTTCTTGTACCGCGACGGATGGAACTCGCTGCTACGGTCTTCGATCGCTGAGCAGTATCGTGCTTTGAGACCATGTGGAAGTCGGGGCGACGGGATCGAGGATGTGGAAAGATACGTGATGTCGGAGGGCCAGTTCAAAGGTCGGGCGTCTGGCGAACTCATCTGAGCAGGTAGCGATGCGGTTGTGCTCTGACATCGGTGCAGGTGGTGGTGAGACGGGAAGAATGCAACGATTCTCCGAACAGGGTCCTGGCTGCGGGAATTGCGTTGGAGCATCCCATCATGATTCCAGCAGTCTCCCACAGGGGCAGTTCTCTGTATCCACGATTGACAAATGTTTGCCAGATTCACAGAGCTCATGGTGAGTTTGGCAAATAAACATTAGTGCGTGACTTTCCACACCACTTCTGGTTGTTGCCAAACAAGCACAGCCATGCCATGTTAGTTTTTAGAGTTGGAATACAGGGTACAGATGGGGTGCAGGTGCAAGGGACTGTCAGCAAAGCAAGTGGGATGTACCAACCTCCTCTTCTTGTATATCAGCCAGTTCCTAGCAGCTGAGTGACCTCAATAGGAACAGGAGGTCCAGGTTGCCCTGGGAGAACATCTGGTGCTTGTCAACCTCAAGTTTATCCTGTGCTTTCACAAATGCTTTAGACAAAACAGGGGCTGACAAGATGACACTATATTAGGCAGTTCCTTTGCTCTCTCTCTCTCTCTCCCTCTAGAATATCACCAACAATCATGAAAACTTGGAATGAGAGGTGCAACTTGTCATGGCCAGCCAGCACAGACAGCAACTTGCTCTTGGGCAAGCAAGTCTCTCATCAGAATACAGAGACCTACTGCCACAAGACCAAGTTGCTGGGGAACAGCTGGCATAAGGTGACAGCAAAGACAACTATGCATAGTGGACAAATGGCATGGCCAGAGCTGGGCACAGGACAGGCATTGGGAAGGACCATTGGGGCAAGGTACATCAAGCTGGTGTGCCAGATGGTTTTGGGACAAGTGGGGCAAGGGCTATTGTTACAAGGGTGCAACCTCCAGGCAGCAGGATATGAAGGCAAGGTGGCCACTTGTTTATATAGCTGAGCCAATCTAGGGACAAGGACTGGATCTGGCATCCAGTCTAGTCAATACACAGTTGTTATAAGCTTGCCACATTGCCAGTGGAGCTTGACAACGCATTGCTAGCATCCCCATATCTGTCAACACACATTGTCAAAAACCATAATGCCTAACACCACTCCCATGTATCCCAGACACTCGCAAACGGTGCCCACAAGCATCCCCCACTGGACCCATGCACAACCAAGTATTGCTCTGCCCTCTGACATGGGCACCAAAGTGGCAACGGCCCTCGAGCGAGAATGACTCCCTTAGCAGAAATCAAGTTGGCCCATAGACTTCCTCCCAGTCAAGCAAGTTGCTGTGCCCAACAACTGCCAAGTTGGAGAGTCAGATTACAGAGCTTGGAGGAGCTGGAACCCCAGGAGATGGGCCACACATTTTTCCCCACATTGGAGCCAACATGCCGGCTTGCTAGCTGGCACTCCTTAATCAACCCACTTGTCTGCTCCTCTCTGTATATATAGCCAGTTCCTTGATCACACTCTCTCTTTACAAATCAACAACCATCATCAGCATCAACAAAGTCACACCTCTCATCTCAATTTGCTGCTGTTACACAACTATGTTGATGCAATTGTGGTGAAGGGAGCTGGAAGGACAAACAATGAGGGAAAGGAAAGATGTTTGGCAAACAAAGAGGGCAAGGAAGAAAGGACTTTTGGTTGCAATGTCGGTACCTAGCCTGGACAGACAGCAGCATCTTTTGTTCCATGAATGCAACATGCACCTGCTGACCCCTGCCAAGAAGGGAGAAGGCAGCCATTTGCATCATGTGGCATTGTCCTTGCCAAAAGTTGAAGGCAATTGCTGTAGCAATGCCGTCTGTCATTCCTTTGTGGCCTATATTTGGGCTGCAAGACCAGTAGAGCCTTTTGCGATACAAAGAGGTTGCTGTGCTGGTCAAATATGTTGGGGAGAATGACCCAAGAGACAGAGGCTTGGGCTCAAAGCCACTGTATTTGGGAGTTGCAGGTGTCTTGGGTGTTGTTGTTGGCTCCAAATCCTGGCGCTTGTACCTGGGCAAGTGTGAAGGCAACTGAGGCCCTCAAGCCACCTCACATTGCACATCCATCTCCTTGAAACCTATTGTTTCTCCCATTGCTCCTCACAAGCTTTTTTTTTGCCACCTCCAGGTTTCTCTCCAGACCAGCTGCCTCCTTCTTGGGCTTAAGATTGTTGCTGCAAGTCATGTTCCCCCTAGTTGGCTGCATTGATTGTTGATACATCTTAAGGCTTCAAGGCCTGAGTTGGAAAGTGGGGTATGGATCCAAGCTGGAAGGTGGGGACAGCAGATCCAAGAGGCTGCCAGCAAAGCATGTGGGGTGTAACAGCCTTCTCTTCTTGTATATTAGCCAGTTCCTTGCTCGCTCTTTCCCTTTTTGATACCACCAATGTAGTCACACCTCTCATTCCAACTGAATAAGAGTCTGAGTTGCTCTTTTGAGCTAGACTTCTTCTTCACCCAACATGTCACAAACATCACCTCACTCAGCACAGCCAACAAATGGCTGACACCACTCAGCACCAGGACCCAGTGGCCGTCATATCCCAGCTCAAGGCCACCCAGAAAGCCAAAGACAACGAAGAAGCAGCCAGCCCAGCAGCCTCAGCATCAAGACCAAGACAAACATCAAGAAAGTTGGAAGGTGATGGTGCAACTATGTCAGTGGCAATGATGGTTGATGAGATTGCTAAGGTAGGGAGCAAGCAAGGAACTGACTATATGTACAGAGGGGAGTGGACAAGTGGGTTGACAGAGTGCCAGCTAGCAAGCCAGCATGTTGGCTCCAATGTGGGGAAAAATGTGTGGCCCATCTCCTGGGGCTCCAGCTCCTCCAAGCTCTGTGACCCAATATTACAACTCTCCTCAGGTCCTTGATTGCAACAAAGAGGGTGCACGTCCGAAGCAAAAAGGTTATTGGCTTCTAGGTGGATGTAACCATCAGTGTGGCAATGCAGCCAAGAATTCAAATCTCAGATTTCACTCCAGGTCCCTGCTCCTGAGCACCAAGTGCCTGGGCCCTCTAATTACCTCCTGTTTGAGGTGTCACTAGAGCCAGTGCTGCTGCACTCTGGATTAGATTCACAAGTAGTGTGGCACTCACTTGTCTGATCCCATGCCACCCCTGAAATGGATTTACAGGTGGGGTGGCACTCAAAAAAGTGTTGACCAAGGAGGGGTTTGAACCCATAATCTTTGTAAATTCCTGTTGTGTCCACCCTTTTTTTTATGGAATATTGCTCTCTGGACCACTGGGCTACATTGTCCCCATGTGCAGAAGGAGGCCTGTGCCTCCAGCACTATCTTGCAGGTGGACTCCTCCTGATTGCTGTGCACTGTGGTTGTTGGAGTTATTGATTGCCGCACTGGAGACCAAACCGCTTGCATGCCAAAGTCAGCATCTTCTTGGTCCCCTTCTTGGTGAGGGTGTTGGTGGCATTGAACTTGGTGCAGACATCCTGGATGATGACTCAGCGCTGCTTGCACACCTTGCAGATGTAGTGGTAGCGGATGTCAATGTGCTTGAGCTTCTGGTGGTGCTGCGGGTCCTTGGTGGCGCATGTTGCTGCCTGGTTGTTCAAGAGATGCTGCGCCGCTCCAGCTTGCTGTCACTGCCGTAGTTGGCATCGCAGTAGCCCTTGACCAGCTCCTCCTGACATTGTGCTCTGTAGACCAGGATGAAGTTCTTGGTCTGGTTAATGTACTTGAGGGCCTGCTTGATAGCTGTCAGGTGTTCTGGGCCAAGGTTGCTGGAGAAGCAACCAAGGTACGTGGCGGTGAAGGCTAGGTCTGGGCATGTGCAGCCTGCCAGCCACATGAGCACACCATTGATGGCCAGGTAGCGCTCCCTCAATTGAGGGTCAACCGGGCCCTTGTACTTCTCCATGGTGGCAGTTGGCAGGGGTTGTGCAGCACTTTGACATGCTGCTCTGGAGGTGTTTGTCGCAGATGGCCTGGGCATAGCTGGTCTGGTCCAGTGTGATTGTGCCATCCTCCCAGTTGCAGGTGATCTTGATGCCAAGGAAGTGCTGGGTTGGGCCGTTGTCCGTGATCTCAAATTTGCTGCCAATCTCCTTCTTGGCTTGAGTGATGGTGGCTGCGCTTGGGGAGGTTTAGAGGAAGTCATCAACATAGACCATAATGATGACCAGCTTGCTGCCTTTGCTGTTGATGAAGATGCAGGGAGAGATGATGAGTTGCTGGAAGCCAAGTGCCTTGAGCATTGCCTGTACCATCTCTTCACATTCCTGTGGAGACTGCTTGAGGTTGTAGAGCGTCTTGAGGAGCTTGACAAAGGTGCCTGGTTGCTCAGGATTGGTCATTTAAGCCTCTTCCTTGAGGACAGCATTGAGGAAGGCGGTGACAGCATCGGCGGTGTCAAATTGCCAGCCCAGTTGCGCTGCGATTGAGATGATGAGGTGGACTTGCTCCATGTGTGCTACCAATGACTTGGTCTCTGTGAAGTTGACACCTTTGATCTGGGAGAAACCCTTGGCCATAATGCAACACTTGTACTTGCCCAGCTTGAAGTCCTTGTCCATCTTGTGGATGAGGATCTCCTTTTGCTTGACCAGCTTGACACCAGGCAGCAGCTCCTTGACGGGTATCCAGGTCTTGTTGCAGCGGTGTGAGTCAAACTCCTTCTTGCATGCTGCAGCCCAGTGGGCACCGTGCTCCTTGCTGGCAAGCGCCTTGTCTACTGAGACAGGCAGGCCATCCTCTCCACCATTGCTGGAGCTCATCTGGACCATCTTGATGAGGTGTGCCATCTCCCTGTGCAGCTTCTTGTCCAGTGTGGCCTTCTTGTTCTGCTTCTCCTGCTCCCTGTAGTTGTACTGGTAGGCTTGTGCCAGAGACTGTAGCTGCACTCATGCTCCTTGTTGGCAGCTTGCTCCTCTGCTGCCTTCTCCCTCCTATCCCGCATCTGCTTTGCATAGACCTGACTCTGCTGCTGGGTGGCTGGGTTGGTTGGTGCTGCTGGCGGAGGTGGGAAGTGTGAGGGGCAAGCTGGGATCTCAATGTAGACCTCTGGCACAGTGGTGACTGATGCCTTGGGTGCTTGAGGTGGTGGAGTTGGTGTCGGCAAGGGTGGCAGAATTGCAGTGGCTGAGCTGGTGCCATTGTCTGAAGGTGGTCCAGACTGGTCGTTGCTGTTGGCATCTGCTTGATCTCCTGTGGCCAGCAGAGTTGCTTGTTCAGCTGAAGCAGGAGTGGTGGTTGCACTGATGGGTGTCTGCTGTTGCTCTTGCGGCTGGGCTGGAGCGGTGACAGCTGTCTCATCATTGGTGCTGGAGAGGGCAGAAAGGTCAGTACTGTGGCTGCTGCTGTTGTGACTGCTGATGCTGCTTGACTTCCTTGGTGGTGGTGCCATTCTTGCTCTCGTCGAAGATGACATTGCGGCTCCAGTGTAGCTGAGGACAGGGCTCCAGGGTGAGGACATGATAGGACTTCCTTCCCTCATCGTATGTCAGGAAGGTGCCAGGGATGCTGCGGTCGGAGAATTTGCCACAGGGAGACTCCACCTGGACAAAGGCAAGGCAGCCAAAGCAGCAGAGCCAACTCAAGTTGGGCTTCTTCCCAAACCACTGCTGGAAGGGCAGCTTGTTGCTGATGTGCTTGGCGGGGAGGTGGTTGATCAGGTAGGCAGCTGAGGTGACTGCCTCCTTTCAGTGTCTGGGATAGGCTGTGTGGTGCCACTAGATGCCCTTCTCCTGCATCCAGCGCTGGCATGCCTGCTTCAGCCACTTCTGCCTGTTGTCAGCCATGAAGGTGCTGGCCTTGCGGCTGGTGTGCGCCTCTGCTGCTGCCAGCTACGTCTTGGGCTTGTTGCTGGTGGCTGTCTTGGACTCAATCAGGATGGCCCAGACATAGCAGCTAGCATTGTCAACAATGCAGAGGATATAGCCCTTGGGGTAGTGGCTCATTCCTTGCACCGGCCCCATCAGGTCAATGTGGACAAGCTGGAGGCAGTGTTTGCTGAGTGGTGTGGTGCTCTTGGGGAAGGGCTTGGCAGCATGCTTTGACCTGACACACATATCACAGACCTCAGACATGCCCTTGCCAATGCTGGTGGGGACACTGCTGGCCAGGTCAGGGAGGTGGTGGAGCCTATGATTGCTTGGGTGGCCCATACAGGCATGCCAGAGGGCAGTGATATCAGGGGCAGAGGCGGCAGAAAGTGCTGTAGCATCAGCTGCAGCTGCTGGCAGCACCTCAATCTGCCAGGTGTCCTTGAGCTTTGGGAAGCTTTAGATGCCATGCTTGGGATGGCTGAGGGTGGCTTCAGCATCCATGAGCAGGACTCAATAGCCGGCACCTGTGAGCTGGATGCCCGAGATGAGGTTGTCCTTCAGCCCTGGGACATAGAGGCAGTGGTGGAGAGCAAGATGTTTGGTCAGCCCTGATTTCTGTTTGACAGGGAGGTAGACTGTGCTGATGCCCTTGATGCTGGTGCGGCTGCTGTCAGCCAGGGTGACGGAGCCCTGGATGCTGCGCAGCTTGAGGAAGCTCGACTCTTGGTGGCTCGTGTGAGCAGTGGCACCAGAGTCAAGGATCCAGGCATCAGTCTTGGCATTGCTGAGGGTGGAGCACATGGTCTGGTGGTTGTGGAGACTCACAGAGTCCTCGGAGCTGGTGCTGCCCTTGGTGCTGGAGTCGCTGTCCTCAGTGGTGGTCGAGGCCCAGTTGGCCTTGCTGCTCTTGCTGCCCTTGCTCTTGATGTCATTCTTGCTGTCCTTCTGCTGACATTGCTCCCACTCCTTGTGCTTGGCCTTGGCCTTGTTAAAGGTGTCAATGTTGAACTTGGGGTTGTCGCAGTCCCTAGTGTGGTGGCCACACTGACAGCAGAAGCTGCAGAATAAGTTCTTGTTGTGCTGCTGGCCATGGTTGGTGCACTTGCTGCTGGAACTGCCAGCAGGAGCCCTGCCACAGCTGAGGCGGGTGCTGGAGTCCTGGGCATACTTGCTGTCCTGGGCTGTGAGGAAGCTGAGGGTGCTGTGGTAAGACTGGTGAGCAGGGTTGTTGCCAGCCTCGATGGTGCAGACTGTGATGGCAAGTTTGGGGTCCTCTTCACAGGCAGAGAGGAGCGCCTCCTTCTGGTCCTGCTCGGTGATGGTGATGCTGGCATGCTTGCCTGTGATGGCAAGCTTGTTGATCCACCTGCCAAGGGCCTTGACAGTCAACTCAAGCTTGAGCTGCATGAGCTCCTTCTTGATCTGGTGGGCCATAGCAGCATCACAAATTGTGAGGGTCTCCTTGAGCATCCTGTAGAGGATGCTGCCTAGGCGGTGTTGCTTGCTGGGGACCTGCTCAATGATGTCCTTGATGTTGCCCTCATTGTTGCTGGTGTCAGCCATGAAGCAGATGATGATGATGCTGAGGAAGGTGTCAATCTCTGCATCATAGCTGGGGCTTCCATGCTGAAAGGAGGGGTCCTGCTGGGTGAGGATGGTGTAGCCATTGGGAATGTTGTTGAGGGCATCCTGGAGCATCTTGCTCCAGGTGTTGAAGGCCAAGCTGGAGCACTTGAGCTTCTCAATGGTGCCAGCAATCTTCTTGACATTGGTCTTGGTCTTGATGCTGAGGCTGCTGAAGTTGGCAGTCTCTTCCTTGTCCTTGAGCTTCTGGGTGGCTTTGACTTGGTGAAGCTCCATCTCAAGGTGGGAGATGATGGCAGCCAGGTCTGATTCCTGGAAGCTGTTATCAGCCATGTTGGCTGTGCTGAGGGGGTAGTGATGCTGCTGCAATGTGTCTGACTGGGAGAGAGGTCTAACTCAAAAGAGCCACTCAGACTCTTAATCAGTTGTAATGTGAGGTGCAACTATGTCAATAGTGATGGTTGATAGTATTGCTTAGGTAGGAAGCAAGCAAGGAACTGACTATATGTACAGAGGGGAGTGGACAAGTGGGTTGACAGAGTGCCAGCTAGCAAGCTGGTGTGTCATGGCTCCAATGTGGGGAAAAATGTGTGGTCCATCTCCTGGGGCTCCAGCTCCTCCAAGCTCCATGACCCAATATTACAACTCTCTTTCCCTTCTTGATACCACCAACCATCTTCAGCATCAATGTAGTCAAACCTTTCATCCCAATTTGCTGGACTCAATGCACTCAATGATGGCAGTTGACTTGCAATTGCTGGGTTGCATGTGGAAGGTATTCTTGTCCTCTGGAACAATGACCTTCTGCCTCCCCAAGAAGCCCATGATGATGCCGGTGTTGTTCATGTTGAATATCTGGTTGCACTGGATGTTGTACTCCTCCAGAGTGCAGCAGAATACTCTGACAAAGGCAGTCAGGTTCTTGAGAGAGGCACCATTCATGCACTGGTTCTCCAGAGCACAATCATACTTGCTCCAGAGGTGCAAGTGGTGGGAGTGGAACTGCTGCAGCCAGTTTTTGCCAAGCAGGCAGATCTGCCTGCGGCGGTCAGGCTGGACAGGGGACTGCACTGTCTTGGCATACTTGCGGACCATCATTGGCGTGAGTGGGAAGCCCTGGTTGGCACAGCGCTCGATGTGTGTGGCAAGGGCAGCCTCAGCAGCTGGCAGGAGTGCCTGCTACAAGCCATGAGCGGCGGCCTTGGGCAGGACACCACTCTGACAGTCTTGCAAGGTGGACTTGTCCAAGCCATCCGCTCTGGCTGCCGCTGCCAGGCTCTGGTGACTGCCCTTTGACAGCTCTCGCAGCGCCTTTGCCATGGCAGCCTCCCTCTTCTGTGCAAGGCCAAGAGACACAAACAAGTGAGATGAGTGAAGATGATGACGAGAGAGGGAAGTCAGGGACAGAGAGGAAAAAGGAGGAAAGGGGCCGCGCAGCGAGCAGAGGCAGCTCGAAGCCGACGCGACATCTTCTCGCTCTGCTTGGCTGCTTCCTCCTTCACAGCCTTGCGATGGGCCAGAAGTGTTGTCTTTGGCAGCATGGTGGTGGAAGAGGCAGCAAGGATCACAGCCATATGTGGTAGGTGTTGGCGGAAGAGGTTGGGGGTGGTAGAGGTGTCGAAGGAAGGGGGTGGTGTGGCAACGAGGAAGATGGTGGTGGTAGCGAGGACGGAACATGACTGCAGCCAAGAGCCGCGTTTGTATCTCGTGGCTGTCAGATTATGAGACCCAACCCTCCTCGTCGTACGCCATCGAATCAGCTAGCGCCTAACCGCCAAGACGCCTTCGACGCCAAAGACAAGGAAGCCCAAGCCAAGTACTCACCATGTCGGACCGTGACTCCGTGCCGAAGTTCCCAAAGCTCTTGGGCCAAGAGGACTATCACGAATGGGCAAAGACGTTCAAGAGAAAGGTCAACGCTCGCAACCCGAAGGTGTGGATGGTCATCAGCGGCACTTACCCTGCCTCAACCACGCCGACGAAAGAGCAGCTGATTGCCCACGCAGTCCTACGAGAGCAAGCAAAGGCGTGGATAGAGGAAGCATGTCAGCAAGACCCGCTCCGGCACATCGAGGACATCGAGGCACCGTTGGACGCCTGGCGGAAGCTCGAAGAGCCCTATGAAGGACACCACTTCATGTCCTGGATGGCGGTGTCCAACGAGCTCAACGAGCTCCGCCAGGCCGGGACCTTAGATGCCTTCGTTGAGGAAATCAATAGACTTGCAGCTGAACTCACGCGTATGGGCAAGACACC
The DNA here is from genome assembly GCA_900291925.1 of Thecaphora thlaspeos. Taxonomy (NCBI): domain Eukaryota; kingdom Fungi; phylum Basidiomycota; class Ustilaginomycetes; order Urocystidales; family Glomosporiaceae; genus Thecaphora; species Thecaphora thlaspeos. The sequence continues at coordinate 116,726 of UWYS01000004.1, read as the reverse complement.
GCCTGCCGAGAGGAAGCTTGAGGTCTTGATGCGCGGCATCGATACTGAACTGCTACAGTATACCATGAGCTTCCACCGTGAGTGGGAGACGATCATGAGGATGAAGAGGGAGGCAGGGGATGGTCAGCAAGCGCTAGTCGACTTCGACAAACGCACCACCATCCTCTACAACAACACCGTGAGCAGCCTGAAGACCTACGCTCGCACCCTCGACATTTGCGAGGGCACGGCGAAGGTCTCCGACAAGGCGCTCGCCTTCAGAGCCGCATCCGCTGGCTACGGAGCCCGAGGCGGACGAGGCGGCGGTGGCGGTGGGCCCCGACGCCAGGCCGGACACCGCCAGCAGCAAGCAGGGCTCGACGGGCGCTCCTGCTGGAACTGCGGCAAGCAGGGACACCTCTGTGCCGCCTGCCCAAAGACCGGAAGACCCAACGGAGCCTTCGGCGCTGGCGCAAGAAGCGCCAGGAGCCATGCCACGGCCGCACTCACCTATGATGTCGCCCTGGCAACGACTGTGGCGCTCGGCGTTGGCCGGAACGCCAGATCCCAATGGATCTGGGATGGCGGCGCCTCTGCACATGTGTGCAACGACGCCACAATGTTTGCGACGATGCGCAAACAAAAGGGGACGGTGACGGGTCAGTTCGGTGCTGCCGCCCACTACAACACCGTGGGAGACGTCAGGCTGCGAGCCCAACGTCCAGACGGCACCACGGCAACGAACCTACTCACCGACGTCCGATATGCTCCGAAAGGCAACTTCAACATGTTCTCAGTCAAAACGGCAAAGAAGAATGTCAGTGGAAAGCTCGTAGTGCTCCAGGACGAACGACAAGCCATCCTAGGCACGGACGGCACCATCCTGGCCTGCACCCACCCGTCACCGGACGACGTACTGGACTACCTCGACGCTGAGCCGATCAAAAGGCTCGGCGCCGAGATGTACGCCGCCCTGGCAACATCCCGGGAGCAGGAATGCAAGTGGACGACGTGGCACCAGAGGCTGGTCATGTCGCCCTCGACCGAATGGCCAAGCTAGACTTACCTGGCCTTGGGCCAAGGCCCGCAACACTCCGCTGCCACAAATGCAGCAGCAGACCACGGCGCCATACTCACCGCAATCGAATGGCATCGCAGAGCGGATGAACCGCACGCTAGGCGACATGGTGTCGCCGATGCTGGCCACCGCCGGCGACAAGCAGCTTTGGGCCGAGGCGTACAACTACGCCACGTACCTCCGCAACCGCTTGCCGATGTTGGCGACGGCCTCCACGCCATTCGAGCTGTGGCACGAGAGGAAAGAAAACCTGTCAATGGTCAGGACGTGCGGTTCCATCGCATACATCCACATCCCGCGCCAGGCGCGCTGCGGAGGCAAACTCACCGAGCAAGCGACAAAATTGTTGAAACGTTCCTCCAACTATACGCACTGAAGCATGCACGACCGCAGCAGGACACCGGCTGTTCCTGCAGAGTCGACGCCGACTCCGGACCTGGTATCTCGGCCCTAAGTCGAGACCTATTGGGGACCCGGGAGTCGGAGTCGATATGCGGTGGGACGCATCGGACCCCAACGGATCGCCGTCGAGTTCGTCCGAACTGGCGAAGTGCGACCACTGGTGACGGAAGACATCCCTCCGTAGCCACTCACGTCTTCCCTTCACCTTTCCCCTTAGATAGACGTCGAGTATGACCCGTAGCTGACTGTCGTGGACGACGAAGTCCCGACTCTCCGTATAGCGGGACCACGCTATACGAGGACTAAGGTCCACCTTGGGAGGACGACAAGTTGTATATATAGTCAGCGACTCGTGGACTTGGTCGACGTCTCTTTCCTTATCGAATCATCATCTCTTCATCCCACTTCCAAGAGGTTCGGCTTCTTCTCTTCTTTCTTCCCTTCGACTCGACTCGAGTTGACACCTACTTTACCCTCTCGACAGCTGTCCGTGCTGTGCACCCAACCTACCACAAAGACGTCCTTTATCCACGGAATAGCAACGAGGATAATTGGACGACTTCAACCTAGTCTTTGTGAGTAGATGACTACATCAGTTGTGTCGTTGGCTAACCGCAGCTTCCCATTTACTCCTTTCAATAAAAATGCCTCTTCGTTGGCATCTCGCCGACGGCGCAGACCTCCTGGCGCTGCCTTGACCTGCAGGACAGAAGCAGAGTGTATGTCACAAGGGACGTAAGGTTTCAAGAAGGTCAGCAAGCGCCCAGTGACAGCGGGGACAACGACGGAGACGAGGGGGTGGCGTGGCAGGCCGACGTCATCCCCGTCGACGGCCCCCGAAGACGAGGAGCCGCGCTCGATGAGCATCACTCACCTTTTGAACCCAAGCGTGCAGCAGAGGGAGCCGGCAAACCGCGCCGATGCCACCGGAGAGTCCTGCGCAACAGAGGGAGCAAGGAAAAGACCGGGTCAGCGTCAGCCAACGCCTGCAGTCGGCAAGCCCATCGCTGGAAGAACCAGGGTAGCCCTTCCAACAACGCCGGAGGAAGCCAGTAACGACGGCAACGAGCAGGATGCCGGCGCGGTCATGATAGACCACGCCCTCGCGCTGTCCACCAGCGACGTCGAGGACCAGGTGGCAGCAGCAATGCTGACCGCCGAAAACCCTGACCTCGACCCGCTGACGCTCGCGGGAGCGCGCTGTTCGCACGTCGCTGCCCAGTGGGAAGAGGCGATGCGAGCAGGGCTTGCACCGCACGCCGAGAACAAGACACGGAGCATCGTCGACTTACCTCCAGGACGCTCGCCCGTTGGCGCGAAGTGGGTCTACAAGACCAAACGCGACCAGCACGGCCAACCGATCAAGAGGAAGGCAAGGTTAGTGGCAAGAGGATTCAGTCAGCAAGAAGGCATAGACTACTTCGAGACGTACAGCCCGGCAGCAAGCTACGCCGCGCTGCGAGTGCTTCTAGTCTGGGCACTCACCTTTGGCTTCACGCCGGTCCAAGCCGACTTCGTCACGGCGTACTTGGACGCCCTCTTGAAGATCTCGATCTAAATGGTCTTGCCGCCTGGATTCAAGGAAGAGTATGGCAATGGAAATCAAAAGGTCTGTCAGCTCAACAAGACGCTCTACGGGTTGAAGCAGTCGGGCGGCGAATGGTACTCACTCCTCGCCAAGGCCCTCGCCGAACTCGGCCTAGTCCGGCTCGAGACCAATATGGCCCTGTTCAAGAACAAGGAGGAAGACATGATGGTGTTAGTCTACGTCGACGACCTCGTCATCGCAGGCCCGCCGAAGAAGCGAGTCAAACTTCTGGACTCACTGAGGGACCGCTTCAAGCTGACCGGCGGCGAGCCTCTTGCATGGTGCCTTGGCGTCCAGGTCCTGATGGATGAGCAGAAGAAGAGCATCAGCATTGGCCAGCAAGCGTACATTAAGTCAGTGCTCGAACGCTTTGGCATGCAGCACGCCAACGTGGCGGCGACGCCTCTGCCGTCAGGCTGGAACAACTCACCTCCTGGGACCGACGACGACAACAAGCTGCTGGACGAGAACGGAAAGGAGTGGTACAAAAAGGTGCTAGGGTCAGTAATGTTCGCCATGGTCGCGACACGGCCCGACATCACCCACGCCATGTCGGCGTTGTCAAAACACGTAGCAGCGCCGGCAGAAAGGCACCGCAAAGCCATCAAGCACGTCCTCCGCTACCTTAGCGGCACAAAGAGCATGATGCTGGTCTACACAGCGCCCTCTGCCGACGCCGCGCTGACCCTAGAGGGGTACAGCGACGCCGACCACGCCGGAGACTGGAAAATTGACTCACCCCGCTCGACAAGCGCCTTCGTTGCGATGGCGTTGGGCGCCGCGGTCCACTGGCGAGCAAAGAAGCAAGGGTTAGTGACGATGTCGTCAGTCAAGGCCGAGTACGTCGCCCCCAGCGACGCCACCAAGGAACTCACCTGGCTGCAGCAGCTGTTGCTCGAGATGGGCGTCGAGAGTCGACCCACGACGTTGTACGCCGACAACCAAACTGCCAACAGGATCGCAAGTGGAACGGCAGAAGCAAAGAGGACAAGGCACATCAGCGTCCGGTACCAAGACATATGAGAGGCGGTGGAGAGCGGCTCCATCGCCGTCGTCTGGATTGGCACTCACGAACAGATCGCGGACGCACTCACCAAACGGCACGACCGCACCAAGCACGAGGCCTTCGTTGAGCTCCTGGGCCTGCGGCGCAAACGAGACAAGTCAAAAGAAAGAGGAGAAGAAGAAGAGGAGGATACCCTGCCGAGCAGGGGTCAGCGTTAGAGAGGGAGGGCATTGACGGCGAATCGGCAGCGGTGTTAAAACGGCGGCGCCTTTTCGGGATGCCGCCGTCTCGCCACAACGCCGCCGATGCCCTGAGGCCTGGCATCACGAGGCCAGGCCCTCGCCATCATCCGGACCAGACGCCGTCGCTCCGTAGGACGACGACGACGCCTGCCGTCAGGCGGATAGTAGCCACGCTGGTGGGCTGCGGGCCAGCGTCACGAGGCCGAGCCCGCCCAAAGCCCTACTCACCTTACACTGCTCAAACCCTTATCCACCAGGCTATCCGCAAGCAGCCTTCCGGCACCATGTGCAGGGGTCCGGCCGTCCAAAAGGCGAGGACTTGAAGTTGGAGGCGCCCCGAAGCTGCCTCGTTCGACCAGACGGCATCACTGCGCCGGGTCGCTGCTGACACCGCCGGCGCTTGACAATGCCGGTCGGCTTCGATCCTGGGGAAGAGGGGCGCAAGGTGAGAAAAGGGGGCCACGACGGACGACCAGGGGTCACGGCCTGGCGACGTCGGAAGGTAGAGCGGGGGGAGGGATGGATGGGGTGATGGTGGTCGACGATGAAAAGCAGCAAGGCATCGAGACGCGCCTGAAGGCGCGGGCACCCGGGTGCTCGGGCCACGACGCCTCGGCTCCGATCGAGAGGGAGTATCGGCGATCGGGCCAAATACCAGGCATCGGGCCGATCGGGCTGCGGTCTGTCCCCGAGTCGCCGTCGGAGTACTCATATCCGACATCGAGGTCTAGGCCTTACGGGGCCTAGGCCTTCTGGGAAGTCGACGGCTTCCCAGGAGGCGTCTAAGGAACCGGGGGAGGAGTGCTAGGATTGCTAGGGGTCTGCTAATGTACAAATAGAGGCCTTTGGGCGCCATCGTCGAGGAGGAATCCATCATCTTTGACTGTCCACTTCATCAGTGGCAAGTCCGGCGACAGAGATGTCGACCGGCATTGTTGACGACAGCAATAAAGTAATAAATTACAGAGGGGGGAAGACGGACGGAGAGGACGTCGTCTCATACGGGCTTGATCTCGTGGACAATGAGGGCCTCCGTGCTGCTTGACATCCATCCTCTATCGCCGCTGGCTGTCAGCAAAAAGGAGCACGTGGGATCGACGACGATCTGAGAGATGGCCGCTCCGTGGTGGCCTGCGACGATTCGGAAGGGTACCTTGGACGCTGCCGAGTCTCCCGGCTCTGTGTACGTGTTCCAAAGCCGAACGTTGTCATATGATCCACTGCGTTGGTGGGAACGACGCACGCGCGAGGGCGATCGGTAAGAGACAGAGTCAGCAGGCGAGCGACAGGAAGGTCGGCCAGGCAACGGCAGCGACTTAATGTGCAGGACAAACGATGACCTACCAGATGATGTGTCGGCCATTTGGCATAGCCGCTACCGCCGTCACCGGTCCGCTGTTTGTGGGCAGCTTGAGGCTGCGGTAAAATCTTGGATTGGCGATGCCGAGTCCATCGGCAGACGTCGTGGCGGTGTCGGGAAGCATGCGCATGTCCCACTCATCAACGCTCTCATTCCTTCTTCCCACGAATATCCTATCCCCCGTCGCATTGAAGCAGGCCGAGGCGCACCATGGCGGTGTCTTGTCGGGCAGACCTAACGCCCTCACGCCTTTTGCTGTCCCTTCGCCGGTGGTGATGGACTTGACACGTGAATCCCATAGCAGTACCTGGCCGGCTAGCGTAGAGGTCAGCATGACGTCACTGCTAAACGTCGACACATCATCATCGAAGCCAGAGTGGGCAGAGAATCCGCCGAACGACGGCTTCGGCAGCGTCCTCTGTCTAGACGCGCCGTTCACCTTGACTGGCGTCGGCAAGGGGGCTGGCGATTGGTGACTTCCGGATCGCGATGTTCCGAAAGGCAAGGCGACTCCAGACCCGCCGCCCGGCGCCTTGGTCGGCGTGGAGGATGATGACGGATCAGGCGTCTCAGTTGCTCGGCCGGGAAGTGCGAAGTTATGGGTACCGAAGCCGAGCGACCTCCCCGCCAGGGGCATATCCTCGTCCGATGACGGGTCGTCATCGTCTCTCTCTGCGTACCTGTCTGCGTCTTCGTCGGCATCGGCATCGGCGTCGGCGTCCATCTCGCCGTCGGCCTCTTCGTCGCCATCATCGCCGAAGAGAGAATCGTCACCGTCCGAATCGTCCTTGGACCCTTTCGGAGTGGTGATCTCTTCCTGTTCTGCATCGTCTCGGTCAGCCGGCTTCTTTTCCGGTCCTCCGACATCGCCTGCTGCGGCTGTCGAGGGCGGCGTATCGCCTCCGAACAGATCCTCGTCCGCACCTGCTCCTGCGCCTGTTCCTGCTCCGGCACTTGCTGCTGCACTATCTCCTGCACCCTCGCCTGCACCGTCACCGTTCCCTCTGCCTTCGGCCGGCGATGGCTCCTTCCGAGCCAGGGGAAATCTTGGCTTTACCTCATCTTCCATTGACACGGGCTCAGCCGCTCTCTTGTCGCCCGGCGCGAGACCGAGGCTGGCGTTGAGCTCGGCCTCAAAGATCAGTTCCTCCTCGGTCGGGTCCTCTTCGGCCTTTCTTGCCCTCGGAGCGACGGGTGGGACGGGGTCGACCGCGTCGCCGTCGACTTTTTCTGCCCGCGAGACGGCTAATGGGAAGGATCGGGTCGGCTCGTCGTCGGCCCTTATTGAGCCTGCGCCGATGGGTCGGAAGGATATCGACGAGACCTGACCGGCATGCCCCGGGTACGACCGGGCGATCTGGCCCGTGTGGAGGTCCCACTGGTGTACGCCGAGATCCCATCCGCCACTGACGAGCTCGGTATCGTCGCTGGCCAGCGTCAGCACCGAGACAGCGCCTTTGTGCTTGCGGAAGACGTGTCGTGTCTCTCCCACGTCGTGACGGATACCCCACAGGTGAATGTTGCCAGACTCACTGCCGCTGACACCCCACAGGGCGTCGCTTTGGCAGGCGAGGCTATGCACGACGCCGAGGGGCCTGTCGCGGTCGTGGATGGAGTTGACACTGAAGGGAGGAACCTCCTGGTTGGGCCACCAAGCTGAGAGAACGCCGCCCCGGGTGATGCCTTCGACGAAGCCGTGACGCACGTTCTGAGTGAGCATGCTCTTGCCGTTCATGGTGGCGTGGAGGTCATAGCGGCGTATGAAGCCGTCGCTACCGGCGGAGAGGAGGCAGTTGCTGTCTCGGCTGAGGGCCATCGCGTGGACCTGGCAGCCGTGCGGCGCTGCGGCCATTGGCTCGATCTGGTACGCCTTGGAGGAGATGCAGCTCGGCGGTGGATGGAAAAGGCGGCGCCGAGCGTGGGCTTTAGCGAGGTAGTTGGATGGCGAAGGCGTTGCGGTAGCCGCGGCTGTGCGTAATGCGCGACGACGTCCGCGCGCCAATGCGCCGAGTGAGCCGGTATCGTCTTCGTCTTCGTCTTCATCATCCTCGTCATCTTCGTCATCTTCTTCTTCGTCGTCTTCGTCGTCGTCTTCGTCGTCGTCGTCGTCGTCGTCGTCGTCATCGTTGTCGTTGTCATCGTCTTCGTCATCGCCGCCGTCCGGATCGCCGTCGCCGTCCGGCCCGCCATCGCCATCGCCATCGGCGTCGATGTCAATGTCGTTGTCGTGTTCGTGTTCGTGTTGGTAGTGGGCGTCGTCGAGCTCGACGTCGTCGCCCATGGCTGGCCAGGCACGGGACACGACGGGGGGCGGCGCGGGGCGCGATGAGGGAACGCGGACGGACGTGCTTGTGCGTGTGTGTGTGATGGTGCGACGGTGCGACGGTGCGACGGGGAGGGTGGATGTGTGGAAGGAGGGTGTTGGGAAGAAGGAAAGTAACGTGGTCGGACGCACGGGGACGCGGGATGCTCGAGCCAAGCAAGGTCCAGAGCCAGGGACTCGGCAAACGGGCCCTCCCCCGATGGGCTGTCCCCGATGGGCTGCCCCCATCGCCACTCTCGTCCCTGTCTCCCGATGACGCGGTGGCCCATGCTCGCCAGATGTGAGAGGCCACGCTCGCGTCGGTCTCGCGGCCCCATCGACCCCTGACTCCACATCCCGCCACCGCCACCACCACCACCACCACCACCACTGCAACACCGCTGCAACAGGCCCAGCATCCCCCACTCTTGCATCGCATTCATCCTGACCGACACCATCTTCCACCTTCCACCTTCCACCCTCCAGCCGCCTCACAGACTCCCCTCTGCTCCCTTCCTCCGACCCCGCCCCACGCTCCTCTCACAATGGCTAGCGCAGGCCTGCGCGAGTCGGTCTTCCCCACTCGCATGGCTCTGACCAACACAAAGACCCGCCTCAAGGGCGCGCAGACCGGCCACTCGCTCCTTAAACGCAAGGCAGACGCCCTCTCCAAGCGTTTCCGCACCATCACCGCAAAGATTGACGAGGCAAAGCGAAAGATGGGCAAGGTCATGCAGGCCGCCTCCTTCAGCCTCGCAGAGGTCCAGTACGCTACCGGGGACATCGGTTTCATCGTACAGGAAAGCGTAAAGAGCGCCAGCTTCCGCGTGAAGACAAAGCAGGAGAATGTTAGCGGAGTCGTCCTCCCCGCTTTTGAGGCAGACGCAAAGGACAAGGGCCGAGCCGCCGGTGAGTGACACGCATGCGACACCGGGTCACCAAAACCCAGCTGCAGCGTGGCACCCTCTAACAGCACTGAGCCCCCCCCCCTGGCCCCCTCTATCTCCACATCTTCACGCCTCCCGCGCCTCTTCCCCTGCTTCGCGACAGAGTTCTCGCTCACCGGTCTCTCGAGAGGTGGTCAGCAGGTGGCAAAGGCGCGCGACACCTACACAAAGGCCCTACAGGTCCTCGTGGAGCTGGCCAGCCTCCAGGTGCGTTGCAGCACTGCCAGATCCCCTTTCTCCCTTCATGCCTGCCCGCCGCACGTCTATTCGAAAGTAAAACCCACCATCGTCCTGCCTCGCCTCCTCTTCGGCTTCTGCGCAGACTGCCTTTGTCATCCTCGATGAGGTCATCCGAATGACCAACCGACGAGTCAACGCCATCGAGCACGTCATCATTCCCCGTCTCGAAAACACCATTTCTGTGAGTTTGGCCCCGCCCCTTTGAGGTCCCACCGCTTGTCTGCTTTTCGTCAGTCTTACCATTGCCAACGTCTGGCCGCTCTGCACCGATCTTCCGGCGATGCAGTACATCATTTCGGAACTCGACGAAATGGACCGTGAGGAATTCTTCCGCCTGAAAAAGGTTCAGGCCAAGAAGAAGGAGAAGGCGGGCGCCGCGGATCGCGAGAGGCAAGAGAAGCAGGACGCCAAGGACCGCGAGGACACACCAGGCGACGCCCAGGGCGGCGGGGACGGCGGCCAAGATCTGCTGAGCGGCGGCAAGGACGAGGACGTCATCTTTTAGAATGGTATGCCGTCCCTTCTACGCACCCAGCCGCATCCATGTCTCTGCCGTTTTCCTTGTTCCCCTTGTCTCTAGTTTGACTTCTCTTCGTCTCGTGGGGTGACGCACGCGGAACGCAGCACCCCACGTTCGACAAACGCAGCAGGCACACATCAGTCTACCGACCTTTAGCCCCGAGGGAGCGTGTCGCGGTTTCCGAGAGGGCCGCTCTGGTTCTATGATTGTTCTATGCTGATCCGCCCCAACAAGCTCCCAGTACCATGGACAACAGGGCACCCGCGACCACGCCGGCAGTCGAGGCGGCGACAAGCTCTGTCTGTCTTTGCCGTTCTCCCTGCGGCTGTCTCGTAGGCGCGTCCGTCATCAGCGAGGAGTCGACCTCCGGGGGAGGCAGCAGCGCGAGGTCGGCAGCGACGACGTCTTCAAGCTGCTTTGCGACCTCGTCCTGCTGGGCCTGCCATGCCGAGCCGAGCTCCTCCTCGTCCACCATCATCGCGGGCGCCGCGGGTGCCGTCGTCGTTGCGATCGACGGGCTGTCAGCGGGGCCGATGCCGATGCCGGCGCCTCCCAGACCTCCCAGTTCGGCCGCGAGATAGGGCGCGTGGGCGCCGCCCTTGACGGCCGCCGCCAGCTGGTCGACGAGCCGCTCGACTTTGGCGTCGAAAGCATGGATCGTCTGCTGGACCAGCTGCCGTCCTTGCTCCTCGCCCTGCAGCAGGCGCGTCTCAAAGGTCTGGGCCAGCCTCTTCCGCTTGTACGGCTCGACAACAAAGATGGCGAGAATGAAGAGGAGAGCTGGTAGTTGTGGCGTCGGTTTGCACAAACAGAGAGGCGGCGGCTTCCGGGGCGTCAGCGCTCTAAAGCGCTCGACAGGAGGGCGGATCTGGGCGAGAGACTGCAAACGTACCGTTGAGGCCGACGACGGCGATGCTGCCATAGGTGCTCACGCTCCTCACGCGGTCGCTCCAGACCTGTTCCTCGTGATACCGCGTCATGACGCCCTTCATGAGGTCGTCGAAGCGAGTCTGCACGAGCCGCTCCTTCTCCTCGAGGTACTTTTCCGCCTGGTCTTCCTCCTTGGCCTGCTGGTGCTCGCTCCTCAGGAGACGGGTGTATTCGGAGAGATCCTGCTCTGACCAACTGGCGCGGCGGGAGAGGAGATCGTTTGTCGCTCTCTGAGATGCCGAGCGTGTCGAGACGGCGGCGAGGTAGCGCGCCTTGGCGTCGGAGAGCTCGCGGCGTGATGAGGCGAGGGATGCCTCCAGCTCGCCCACGGTCGACTTGAGCGCGCTGATGGACTCGTAGCCAGTGTAGGCATTCCAGCGCTGATTGAGGTCGGAGAGCTTGGTGGAGATGCGCGGCTGCAGCGTGTCGAGCTTCTGCTGCACTGCCTGGCGGGCCGAGAGGATGATGGGAAGGAGCGTCGCACCAGATTGCTGCAAGGACCGAAGCGGCAGCGAGGACCAGGGCGACCTGTCGGCGGCACGGGACAGAGATGGTGCTTGGGTCGAGCCATGCGACTCTGTGCGAGGCGGCGTTGGCGCTGCCGGGCGAGGACGGGGTTCGTCGTGCTGTGGAAGGTCATGCTTGTGGTGCGGCCCGCTGACATCGCTGGCGTTGGAAGAGTTGGCTCTTGGGCGAGCGCCCCTCTGCAGTTGTCGGTTGCGCCATTGTGCAGCGGGCTGTGGCCTGATGGCCAAGGCCGACAAAGGTGGCAGGCGGTGATGACGGAGCTGCCTTGCGAACGCCGAGGTTGCCGATGCCATGCTGTCCGTCCAGGCGATGGCGAGCAGCGTTGGCTGGCTTGTGAAGGAGGAGGAGGAGGAGGAGGTGCGTAGGACTGGCGTGGGCGCTGCGGTTGATGAGGATGAGGGTGGACGAGGGACGGGGGCGTCGAGAGCCTCAAGAAGTGCAAGCGCAAGCACCGACACGAGTGCCCCGTGCCTCACTGCCTGCTGCCTTGCGCTGCGGATTACTGGCCCGGCACTCGGCACTCGGCACTCGGCACTCGGGCACGCCGCCAGGGCTGTTCCGACCGGCGGAGCGCGGCACCTCGCGTGTCAGGTGTGGTAGCGCACCTCACTCACCACAGCTCGCGCGCGGCGCACTCAACGCGTCACGCAGCACCCACGACCAGGCACACAGGTCAAGCGCGCGGCAATCGGGGTTGGTCTCGGCCCCGGGCGACTGGATCCATCCTTCCACGCCTTCCTCGTTCCTTTTGGCGATCACCACCACCACCGCCAAACACACTACTCGACGCCTCCTTCCTCCTCCTTGTGCTCCCGCGGCCTCGCAACGTCATCTCTTCACCGCCTCCCGTCAGAATATCGAGCATCGAACACCGAGCATCCCAACCATGGAAAAGCCAACGCCCCTCATCAACTCGGCCATGCTTCCGCAGTATCGCGGCAAGACTGCCAGGGTGATTGGCAAAATCACAAAAGTGAGTCGTCGTCGCTGTCGGCGGTCCGGCCACGCAGCCAAGCCATGCGCTCTGCGACGTGGATGGAAGCTCATGCCGTCCGCGTCCCTGTCCTCCTGCTCGGCCTCCGACCCATCTTCCAGCTCCAAGGTCACAGCCTGCTCCTGCAGACATCTGACTTGGGCATTGTCGAGGTCGCCCTGAACCAGGTGGGTCTGCGCATTTTGTTCGCAACACCTCGCTGCCGCTCTTGGCAAGGCCGTCGTCGATGCTGAAAATTGCGTCTGCTTGCTCGCACAGGACACCAACTTGACCGGGAGCGGATATGTCGAGGTGATTGGTAGGGTGTCGGAGAAGGCAAGCGGCGAAACGACGATCAAAGAGTTTACCACAACGGCGTTCGGCGAAAGTCTCGGTAGGTGCCAGATGGTCGATCGTTTCGCCTCGTCGCTAACCCGTGCAAGTCAAAACACTGATGCCAGACGATGCGCCGTACTGTGGCTACTTGCAACGCCATCAGATCTCGAGCTGGTGGAAAAGGTCATCCAGGTCTCGCAGCATGTGCCGCAGCTCTTTATGGAAGCGTAGAGACGCCTTGTGTTGGCATTGGGCCGACTGGGCGTACGGTCGTGTGGCGTGTCGAGTTGCTGCGCTCTGCAGCGCTTCACTGACACTGGCTGCGCCTTGTTTGCTCTTGTACCACTACTCCTCTTGATGGCGGCGCCTCGTGCGCGTTGCGGTGGCACGTCAAGTCATCTTTCTGCTGATTGTACAGCACGGTGTGGCCATCCATGGCCATGAGCGACCGTCTTGGGTGCCAGCACGCTGCACGACAGCGCAACACGCAAAGTGCAGCTGCCACAAACGCGCATCGACTCAGCCCGTCGCGTCGCGCATCGACTCTGCCCGTCGCGTCGCGCATCGACTCTGCCCGTCGCGTCGCGCATCGACTCAGCCCGTCGCGTCGCGCATCGACTTAGCCCGTCGCGTCGCGCATCGACTCAGCCCGTCGCGCGCTCCTTGGCCTCTTGCTGTCGCCACTTCGTCCTGTCCGGCCTGCTGCGGGCCTTTCTCGTCGGCCCTTCTACCATCCTTGCATCCATTTGACGGCCAGCGCTCCCTCCGCCAGCCCACACCCTTGCCCTCGCTCGCAGACGTCGCCCTCTCCCATCGGGCGCTCCTCGCCAGCTGCCCAATGTCAGGAGGGCGCCTTTGCCCTCCGCCTGACGCCTCCGAACGCCTCCGGTCCGGCTGGTCCCGCCTCGTCGTGCAGGCACGCGCGCCACAATGAACGCCGTCATCTCGAGCTCCAACATCAAACCCTTCTCCAGCGCACTCCAATGCCTCGCCCGCTTCTCCGAGACCTTCTCGCTCCGGGCCTCGCCTACCGCCGAGCGCGGCGCCGCCCAGCTCCGCCTCTCGGCCATCAACCACACCCACTCGGCCTTTTGCATGTTCCTCTTTGACACCGACTTCTTCCTCCGCGTCACCCTTGCCGTCGCAGACGGGCGCATAGAGTGCCAGCTCGCCATCCGTCCCGTCCTCGCCATCCTCCGCACCCGCGCAACGTCCGTAGAGCGCTGCGAGCTCGACCTCGCCGACCACGCCGAACAGTGCCGCTTCTCCATCAAGCTCCACTGCAACCACGGCGTCCTCAAGATCCACAGGCTCACCTACGAGCCCAAAAAGGGGCTCCTCCCCACCGCAGATCCCAACCCGCCCCACAGCTTTGCCCTGCACGCCCAGACTGCACACGAGTGGACCGAGCACTTTCTCGGCACCAGCAAAGGCGGCGAAATCACCTTCTGGTGCGGCCCCGACTTCTGCATCGTGCAAAGTAAGGAGGATGAGGTGCCCGAGGTCCGAGGCCAGATGCGCAAGGCCATCCACACCCAAGTCAAGATCGACCCCGCCGAGCTCAGCGACTACAGCGTCAATCACGAGGCGCTACTGACCTTTTCGCTGCGCGAGTTCAAGGCCACCGTCACCCTCGCTGAGACGCTCCAGGTGCCCCTCGAGATTAGCTTCAGCAACGGCGACGATCCGCTCTTCATCCGCCTCAACATTGACTCTGTCGTCGCCGAGTTTGTCCTCGCCACCAGCAGAGGCCAAGATCTAGCCGAGACGGGCCAGGCCGGACAATCCAGCGAGGCGTCATCGCGTACGCAGGCATCCCACGGATCAAAGCCGTCAACAACGCCAGCCTCGCAAGGCGGCCAAAGGCAAGCGCAAGGTGCCAAGGGTAGCCGCAACGCTCCTGGCGGCACGTTGGCTGACAGCCAGCAGCAGCGCTCTACGAATGGCGGCAACGCAGCGCAGATGGACGCTTCTTCGGCCCGTTGGATGCCATCCACCAGCCGGCTTCGGCGGAGCCCGTCACAGGCAGATATGCCCATGGAGTCGACCCCGCACCCGGCCGCTCTGCAGGGAGAAGGCAGGCAGGCCGCCGCCGCCACTCCTCGGCCGCTCTTTTTGCCCGGCGCATCCCAAGACTCGGCTGTAGACGCACCTTTGCACGAAGCTAATCGCACCGTGTACGAAGGTAAGGACAAACAAGAAGACGACGGCTACGGCGAGCTGGACGATGCCGACCTCATGGCCTTCGACGAGGTCGAAAGGTCAATACGGCGTGGCGAGACTGAGCTGATTGGGTCGCAGCTCGTCATAAGGAGCTCAAGCGGGAATGCCGGCGGCGCCGGTCGAGCCACTGATCGGCACGAGTCGGCACTAGACGACCGCGGGGCCCCCTACAGGCACGACTCGACGGATTTCCCGCTGCACAGGCCGCAGAGGAGCGCTGCGGATAGGAGGATCCGTCTGGCCCGCATCGAGGAGCGCGAGAGGGCGGCCGCGCACGGAGAAGGTGAAGTGGAGCAGGAGGATCTCGCGGGCGCAGGATACGGGGAGGAAAGGTCGCGAGGGAATGCCGCCATGGGCGACGAGGACGACGGGAGCGAGAGCGAAGATGGAGAGACTGCATCGCCAGAGCGCAAGAGATTCAAACCACTCTTCGGCTGAAGCAGCCGTTCCTTAGCTGTTTGGCGAGCGCAATGCCCTCTCTTCCCCGCTTAGCCCTACTGTATGTATGTACGCGTGCCTCGTAACAGGCGGCGAGCCCTTTATCTCACATTGCATGCCAACCCATCACATACATCAAGGCGGACGTCGCCAACCTCTGAGCCCCGAGCGGCTTGGGTTAGAGGCTGCAAGCAAGCATTCGGGGCGGCAGAGCTGGTTTCCGATAGCAACCGCTTCTAAGGCACGCAGTCGTCGGGCCTGGCGACGGGTGGGGATTCCTGCTCCGTGCTCAAGATCCATACTAACCCCCCCCACGAGGGCAACAATCATGAATCCTCTCAAAGTGCTACCGGGTCGTGCCGCGCTGTGTTGTACTGTTTTGCTGCGCGAATAGACCGCGGCAAAGGGGTGGACAGGTAGCTCACGTACATATGTTCCGACCGCTCCCTTCCCGCTACAGTGTACGACAACGCCGATGTCAGTCTGTCATCCCCGCACTAGTCTCTCCTCGCGCTTCCGAGCCTTGTGTTCCATGCAGGGGCCTGCGCTCGACCGTTCCTGAGGAGCTTGATGCCCCTCTCCAACTCGAGCCAAGGTTCCGTACCTCTGACGTATCTGGCCCCGAGGTAGTGGAACGCACGCTCCTCCGCCACGGCAAGGATGTAGGCGAGCGCGACGGTCGAGATGACCGCAAAGGACGGGGCTTCCCCGTCCAGCGGACTGCTGTGGCCGATCGCGCCTCGCTCCGGCAGGGCCTTGTGCATCGTTTGCTCCGCCTCGGACACGTTGCGGCCGACGGTCGGGTCGGAAGCAATCGTTCGCCCGAGCAACCAGAAGAGGTGCCACCGTCTAAACTTATTCGTCCACCTCACCCGCCAGCCACCCTTGCTGTCGGACGTCGTATCTCGGTCGACATCGAAGAAGCGTTCGAACAGCTCGACGTCGCTGACGCCCCACCTCCTACCGACCAGCGAACCCACAAGCCGAGCGATCCGCGAGTCGCCAAACTGAAGCAGGTCGGTGTAGAGGGAACCAGATCGCGTGTACAACACCAGCTCCTTCTGCGTGTGCTCACTTTCGACCTCGGCGTTGACGGGAGCGATGACGATTCCCGCATCGGCCGGATCGGCACTGACCACTCTGAATGACCACGTCGCTTCGCTCTCTTGGTCATGCAGCTGTGCGACACGCTTCCGCGCAAACTGCTCTAGCTGCCGTTTCGCAATCGTCTCCGCAGTCGTGTGGGCGGGATAGACGAGTCCGCCTGTCGGCTTAGTTGCAAGCGCCAGATCCTGACTTTTGGCGTTGTCGGCGACCCGCGTACGATGCGGCTGAATGCGGTTGATGGGCGGCGGCAGCCCCCTTCCGTCCCACTCTTCCGCTGAAGACGAGCCCGGCTCTTGCCAAGTCTGGACCATGTCCGGGCGGCCGAAGGCGTCTAGCTTCTTGGCAAAGTGGAGCTTGCCGGCCTGGAGGAGAATCCTGCCGAACGTCAGGAAGAGGTCGAGAGGCTGACGTAGGAGCGCCATGTAGAGGTGCAAGGCGGTCAGTGGCAGGACCCTCCGATCGTGCGCGGGAGGGTAGGACTCGAGAGAGGCCATCAGCTTCTTCTCCAGGCGAGCCGGGACCGCTGGGTCTGATGCGGGAACCGAGTCGCCTTCGCCATCGGCTTCGACGAGGAGCAAGAGCCGGATCGCCAGCACAAACGGCACCGCCGTCGTCCCGTCTGAGAAGGGCTCGCGGAGAAAGAGCCGGTAGTAGCCGCCGCGGTCGTTGAAAGGCGAGACGTGGAACGACCTCGGGAAGGTCCATTGGTGATCGTAGCCGTCCCGCTTGGGCGCGCTGCGTGCGGCGACGTCTGGCGAGTACGAAAGGGAACCATCAAGCTTGTCCTCGGCTACTCCCGACTCGAGGATGTAGACATGCCTCTCGCCGAACGTGTTGTGCACCTCGAGCACGACGAGCCAGAAGTCACCTCGAGCACCGTCGGCGCCGCCGTGTGCGGGCGCGGCGTTGCCAGGCGACGATGGCTGCGCGACGGCTACATGATTCGAGGGCCGGTAGCAGTAGTGGACCGTGAGTGGGTTGATGCCCTTGAGACCGAAGACGGCCGGCATGGTGACGGTCCACACCTGACGCAGCTGGTGAGACCACTTTGGCTCGGTGGCTGCAAAGCCGATCTCGTCTTGGGGGCCGTGGGTGAGATAGCCGCGCTCGCGAAGCTCGTATGCGAGCTTGAGCAGGATGGACCCCTTGAGCCAGTCTGCCTTTGTCGCGGCGCTCGATGCGGGCCTTGAGGCCGACTGTGCGTAGTGTGGTGGAACGGCATCGTTTGGTGCGAGTGCAAAGTCGTTTCGAAGAAACGAGTCTGGGTGGAGGGCGGTGATGGCCCAGGTGGTGGCCCAGGTGGTGGCACGGACCTTTCTGCGCTTCTCCTGCTTGGCGCGCCTCTCCCTTTCCTCTGAGCGCCTGATGCTGACCTTGCACTCTTCGAGGCCGGCGTTGCGTGTGCGATTGAGGCTGGCTTGTGGTTGCTCTTGATCGTGTTGCCCTGTCTGTGAGGCATCTGGGTCGTAGTGGGAGCCACGCCAAGCAAAGGCGTGTCCGGTGTCGAGTGCGTGGCGTTCGAGATGGTCGAGGCGGGTGGCGAGGTAGAGGGTGTTGTATCTGAAGCGGTGCTTTGAG
Organism: Thecaphora thlaspeos; assembly: GCA_900291925.1. NCBI lineage: Eukaryota > Fungi > Basidiomycota > Ustilaginomycetes > Urocystidales > Glomosporiaceae > Thecaphora > Thecaphora thlaspeos. The sequence continues at coordinate 98,949 of UWYS01000004.1, read as the reverse complement.
GTGCGTGGAAGGAAGCGAGCGTGGCGAGTGAGGGCGGAGACGACGTAGGCGGCGGGTGGCGGGTCGGTAGAGAGACGGTGGGAGCGGCCTGGCTTGTGTGCAAAGAGGGAGAGCAGGGCTGGGAGGGTGATGAAGAGGGAGAGGAGCGCGAGGGGCGGGATGAGGAGCAAGTCGAGTGCCCACGGGGCGGCCCAAGGGCCCGCCTGGGTGGAGGTGGGGCTGGCTGGCTGCGTGGTGGCGTTGAGCGTGAGGGTGGTGAGCAGCAGCAGCATGGTTGTGGAGGGTCAGTGAGGGAGGAAGGGAGGAAGGGAGGAAGGGAGGAGGGTGCAGGTGGCTGCGCACTTGGACGTTGGATGGCCTTTGCCGTGCTAGGCGAATCAAGAAATGTAGTTACTGCACGGCCCACCCTCACGTACCGGCCGAGCGAGGCACAGATGCTGTCCTCGAGAAGCTTCTCGCTATACGTACCGGCCGAGCGAGGCATAGACGCTGTCCTCGAGAAGCTTCTCGCTACACTGCGCCTCGTTACATTCCGACGCCCATGCCTCTTTGTCGGCGTCAACGGTAGGCTGGCGAGGGAACCTTGATGGCTCCAGCGGGCCAATCCAGGCCAGACATGGGGCGGTACAGACTGCGAGCCGGGACGCTGGGTCTCGGCCAATGCTCCGGCTTGGCGAGCGAGTCCTCGAAGCGTCTTTCCCAGGCAATACGGGCGTCTATGCGGTCCTGCCGGGTCGCAACGCGTGACGACGCAGGATCGGTCGCGTTCCATCGTCGCGGCGCGCTCATTCGTGATGCGCCGGTGCGACAACGGCCGACTCGTTGAGGACAGGTATTCCGTCCGAGTGGCAGAGGGCGGCAGGGGTAAGACGTCGGATGTCGTAAGCTTCAAGACGGAGAACCGCTTGAGCCGCATCACAAGGTCGAAGAGGGATCGCCTTCAGGCGTCCAAAAGGGGAGTCGTCGGCGGTGTGGGCTTCACTGAGCGCCCGGTCCAGCTTGGCTGCGAGTTCGAGCTCGGGCTCGTGACCCACCTCGGCCCCGGTCCCAGCCTGGAGATCGAAGGCCAAGCAGCTATCCCGCGACTCGGTTCCAAAGGGGGAACCGTCGGCAGCGTCCAACCAAACTGACCGGCACCGAGTCAAGCGAGCGAGGAGCCACGTATCCGATTCCGAGGATTCGTCCGACAGCGACGAACAGTCAAGTATCTCGGTGTGGTTGCTTGAGCAAGTGCTTTGTTTTACCTTGCCGATTGAGCTTGTGGCACTCTTGGTCGTCTCCTCACTCAGCGAGGTTCAGTGTGTCAGGATGGGTGGGATTCAAAAGGAGGGAGGAGGAAGGTTGCGAGCTACATGTATAGGCCATCTACCCGGCCAGCTGGCGCAGCGCTCGAGAGCTGACGAAAGCTGACGTCTCCTCGAGGCATCTGGAGTGATCGCTACTTTGCCGGCCGGGTGAGACGGCAACATCACAGCGCAGAGCGCGCGCACACACGCACACGCACCACGACAACTCGGCACTGACTTGCCTTGGTCATCCTAGCCATGAACTGATGGCTTCCGTCTGATGCGTTGCCACTGGTGTGCATGCCTCTGTTCGCAAATGGATCGCTCCCGCTTTCGTAGACGTAGCAGAGACACGTCTGTCTACGTGGTCGTCTATCCACCAAGTTGGCCTCAGCGAAGCGATCTGCCAATAAACCAGGCCAGACCCCCCGTGACTGGAGTGGTCGCGAGGTGCCCTTGGCCGAGGTTGAGCCAAACACACCTTCGCTTCAAAGCTCCCTTTAGTAAGCAGCAGAGGCCAGGTGTCAGTTCCGATCGACGGTCTCGGGAACATATTCGTCCTCCAGCGACGCCTTGCCGTGCTGACTCTGCCCCCTTTCGTAGCCCTGCACCACGCCTTTGGTGGCTGAGAGCATCCTAGCGTCTGACGCCGTCCGAGCGTGCGCGGGTCCGCGCGATGGAGCGCCGCCGCCGAGAGTGTGGTGCCGTGTATCGCCGAGCTCCGATGCGGCCTCGACGTCGTCGTCGTCGTAGTCGGCGCCCGAGTGCCGTGCGTTCGCCATGCCTTCGTGCGGGATGCGCGGGCTGTAGGGCTTATGGGACTGCGGATGGTTAAGGGGCGGGTAGTAGAGCCGGTAGACGCAATAGGCCATCGCGATCCCGAGCAGGCCGCCGGCGATGATGTCGGTGGCGTGGTGTCGGTAGTCCATGGTGCGCGAAATGGCGATGAGCGCAGCGCCCAGCATGGGCGTGACGGCGAGCCAGGCCGAGATGGCGTGGCCACGCCGGTCAAAGAGGTGCATCTTGCCAGCCAGGTAGAGGGTGAGGAAGGTGAGGCCTGCAAAGGCCGACGACGAGTGGCCAGAGGGGAAGCTGCGGAAGCCGTCGCGCAGCCTCGAGTCGTCAGCGCCGACGCTGCAGATGGCGTCGGTGACGAGACCATAGGGCGTCGCATCGACCGACCCAGCGCGAGGCTGGCAGCGATCGACGAGGTCGGGCCTGGGCCGGCCGACGCAGACCTTTATGATGGTGGTGATGGTTACGTCGAGGCAGTGTGCGAGGACAAAACCGAGCAGGCCGTTGTGAAGGTCCCATACCGAGCGCGAAACGCCGAGCGATACGGCGACGATGAGGAGGGCGGGGATGATGACGACGGTGAGGCCGAGGAGCCACATGGGAACGCGCTCTTCGAGAGCATACGTGTGCTGAATGCTGGTATCGGTGAGGCTGAATTCACGGCGGAAGCCGTGCACCTTGTTGATCAGGACGAGGAGGCCGGCGAGGACGAGGGTGATGACCCAGTCGGGGAGGTAGCTGCGGAGGAACATGATCTTACGCTCCTTTGACATGGGCGGCCGCTGGCTGGACCATCGGAGCGAGCGATAGAGGTCGGCGCCGGGAAGCGTGGTGCTGGCGCTGCTGAGCGTCGGTGGCGCGCCATTTGATGTAGCGCCGATGCCGCCGCGGCTGGCGGTGTTGGTTGGGTACATGTTGCAACTGAACTCGGAAGCTCTGTCTATGAACATGTGGAAGAGGCGCACGGGTGCGTTTGAGTGGCCGTGCGGGTGGCCGCTGTCGCTGAAGATTTCAAAGGGATGCGCGATGGAGCGGTAGCTGTCGTAGTTGCGCGGGAGAGTCTTGCGAAAGGGTCTAGAAGCCCAGCTGTATTGCGTATGGTCAGGTGGCTGTGATGGCTGTGGATTGTGGTGGCTGAAGGAGTGATGTTCTACGGGGTAGTAGTATCGCCGGTGGCGCTCTGCCTCTGCGTGTATGTCGCGGATGGAGGGGTATGCGGCGTCGGCGTCGGCGTCGGCGTGGTGGTGGTGGTGGTGGTGGTGGGAGGCCCAAACGGCAGGCGGGACGCGTCCGCCTTGTACATGCATCCGGGCACCACATCGATCACGTTACTCGTTTGCCCCAAAAAGACACCACTGCGCAGGGACGCGGAGAGGGAGCCGGGTCTGTGCGAGCGAGAGGTGTCGAGGCGCTGCTGTGGCCGCTGGTGTGTGGTGCCTCAGGCAGGCGCTCGCGCTGGCCCGAGCGGGCGGGAGGCAGGGAAGGACTACAAATCCACGACTCGGACCCGGCGCGGCTTTGCCTCTCCTTGAGCTTCATCCACCACCGTCCGGGCGTCTCTGACCCTTATCCACCTCACGCTCCGCGACCAGCATCCATCATTCAGCATCTGACAGGTCTTCTGTCCAGCATAATCCTCTACAGAGGCTTCTCGCAATGGGTAAGATCACAGAGATATCGTCTCAAGACGTCCCTCACGTCGCTACGGCGAGCAACGGCGGCGCTTGGACGGCAGGGAGAGACTCGGAAGACTCGGAAGACGACAGGTACGGCGAGCCGTCGGACATTGCGTATTCGTCGGACGACAGTGCGGAAAAGCTGATGCGGGAACAGGAGGCGACCGGGATGTCGCCCGCCGTCGAGACAACGCTGGACGTCATCATCTGGACGATGCCGTTCGGCTTCCTCTATACGCTGCTCGACGTGCTGGTGCGCCAGCAGTATGGCGAGACGGTCGGCTTCACGGACGAACTGGGACGGCTGCTGGGCTCGATGCCGTGTGAGTAGCGCGCGTGGGTTGCTGGGGATGTAGGCAAGGGACCCGCCACTGACCCGCTGCACCCTGCGCTGCTTTTGATGGATGGATGGATGGTCCAGTGCTGGCTGTGTTTGTCTGGTACAGTGAGTAGTGACTTGTAGGCGGGGCGCACCGCCGTTATGTTGGTCCGGCACTCGAGCTGACAGCGGCCTACTTTTTGTTTTTATGCCTCGGATGGCAACCCTGCCTGACAGACCTGACGTCGAAGCGCAAGGTGTTTCTGCAGGTGATGCTGTTCCTCATCTTTACCACGTGCACGCCGGCACTGATCTACATTGTCAACAAGGTGAGTGTGCCGCCTTTGAGGTCTCTGTGCACGGCTGTACGGCTGGTCATGTGAAGAAGGGATGGGGGGGGGATGAATGCTGACTCGATGCTGGGACATGCCACCACTCTGTCGTCGCTGCGGCGTTTGGCAGTCTGCGTACGAGGTGGTGATGCGGCGTGCGCCGCCGCTGGGGACGCTGTGCATCTTTGCGGCGGTGCGGCTGGACCTGTTGCCGACGTGCGTGGGCGTGGCGATGGTTGCGGGCTATGTCGAGTGGTACGACATGAAGATGATTGTATTCGACTGAGACGAAGGCGGTGCCACCTGGCAGCTGGTGTGCATGGACCCTGAATAACGTCGAATTCGCATGGCTTTTGTTGGGCCGTTTTTTTGGGGCGCTGATGAGTGAGTGGGGGTGGTGGGAGGAACGTGTGAGCGCGCCAGTCAGAGTCGGCTGGTCGCGAGTCGCGGGTCGCTGGCAGCTGAAATATATAACCTTGGCGACGTTGTTTGGCGGCAGCGCGTTGGTTGTCCCCCCCCCCATATTGAGCACGCTCCTTTGTGCTCAACCTTGGCTCACCATCTGATATCCACCACCTACCCTCTCGCCTCTTGACACTCCATCGCGGCGCTTGGCTTGATTTCGTCACGGCAATGCTGCTTGCTGCTGCCCGCCCTCAACCTGCCTTGATCTCATACGACTCCTACTCTCTTCTCGGCCTCCTCGTCTTGGTAGATTTCTCTTTGTCCAGCCCCTCGCCGAGCACATCCTACTACCCGCGCCACAGTCGCCAGCATCGCACCCTCTCTCGCCACCGCCAACATGAAGTTTGCACGCTACCTAGAAGAAAACACCGTGGAAGAGTGGAAGAGGGTCTACATCAACTATCGTGGCCTCAAGAAGCTCATCAAGCGCGTCGCAGAGCACAGAGAGGCCAGGCTTAGCTACGAGGCACAGCTGCTACAGCACCCCCCTCCCTCCAGCGCCAAGGCCTCCGTGTTATCCCTGTTCCACGCTCAGTCAGACGTACGCAGGCGCAACAACAGTCACGCAAACGGCGTTTCCACCCCTGCTGCTGCCGCCGCCGTCGCCGATGATGATGAGTGCCAAACATCCGGGCCTCACCAGGGCAGCAGCCTCGCAAAGAGCGACGGCAGCAGGCAGAGGGCCGACTACGGTGGTATCAGCAACAGGCCACCCACACCATCGTCTTCAAGCATCCGAATACCGCCCGTCCGCCTCGAGGGCACCGGCCTCCAACTAGCCCGAGAGCAGCCAGACGTGGTCGAGGCAGCCATCCTGTCCGGTAAGGACGACGAGGTTTCCGACCTCGAGGCCCAGGTACCCAAGGGAGGCATCGTTGCAAAGGGTGCCACAAACGTGAAGCGCCAGCCTTCCGGCTACGGCTTCGCACGCGATTCCGTCACCGTCTTGGACAGAAACGCAGGGGAAGGCCACACGCTTGCCGGACATCGCCCGCAGCAACAGCCCCACACGCCGCCGCGCAAGCAACCGCAGGGCGATTCGAAGCAGAAGCAGGACCAGCACCAGAAGCCGCGAAAGAGCCCCTCCACCGCCCAGATCAAGCTGAAAAAAGTCAAGGACCAGTACCCGACCAGCCTCGACGAGCTCATCGAGAGCGCCTTTGACGACGAGGAGCGCAAGATGTTCAGGGCCTGCGATGCGGAGCTCGAGAAGGTCTCCGTCTTCTACGCCGCTCGCGAGCTCGATGCCGCGCACAAGTACGTCCAGCTGGCCAGGCAGCTCCAGGAGCTCGCCGATCACCGCAGAGAGTACCGCGCCCTGCACAAGATTAGCAAGGTCGACCACCCCATCGCCGAACGCGCCAAAAACCGGCTCAGCCAGCTCTTTGGCACCCTGCCGTCGACCATCGATGCCAAGGCGACGGACAAGCCCAACGGCAGCGGACGTCGAGCTGGCCAAGCAGCGTCCGACTTACAGCCGCCGCACGAGCAAACCTACGCCGCGCAGGCCGATCGCGCAGACACGTCCGACTACAGCGTCACTGAACTCAAGCAAGAGCCGTCGAACGGCAAAGCAAAGCAGGAGGAAGACATTGGCGACAAGCGTCGGGCCGAGGCGCTGGCCAAGATGCAAAAGAGCCTGCGCGGCTGGGATGACGAGACCGACCGCGCGATCCGGCTCGAGAACCGGGCCGCGGCGATGAGCCACAACCCCGAGGCCTACTACGCCGCGAGGAAGAAGCTCAAGGCCGCCGTGCTCGAGTACTACAAGTTCCTCGAGACGCTGACCAATTACAAGATGTAGGTCAATGTTGTCGATCGAAGACGTTCCCCGAGCCTCTCCCCTCGGCGTCCGCCCAGATCGCTGACGCTCGAGTTCGCAAACGTTTCCACCGGTGCACGCCGCGCACCACCGAAACAGTCTCAATCGCACCGGCTTCGCCAAGATCTTGAAAAAGTTCAGCAAGACGGTCGGCGTGCCGTGCGCCGACGCCTACTACGACGCGAGGGTGGGCCCGAGCGTGCTGGTCAGCTCGAAGCGGGTCGACAACCTGATGAAGAGCACCGAAGAAATCTACACGGCCTACTTCGAGCACGGCAACCGCAAGGAGGCGCTCAACCGGTTGCGCACGCGCGAGGACACGACGACGCACCACTTCAGCGTGTTTCGCAGCGGCCTCTACCTCGGCGTCGCCCTTTGCGCCACGGTGGCCGCGCTGGTCGAGGCGATCAAGCCCGAGACGCAGCGGCAGATCCCCCAGTGGGCACCGCTCCTGAGGGTCTACGGGGCAGAGTTCATCCCTACGGCGTTTGCGCTGCTCTTTGGCCTCAATCTGGCCTGGTGGCACGAGGTGCGGATCAATACCGTCTTCATCTTCGAGTGGGACGTCCGCCACACGCTCGACCACCGCCAATATTTCGAGATCCCGGCGCTCCTGATGCTGCTCCTCTCGCTGTGCTTCTGGGTCTTGTTCCTTGACCCATTCCCCGGCGCCATCGCGCCGACGACGTGGCCCACAGTCTGGCTCGTCATCTTAGTCGTCGTTCTACTCAACCCGCTGCCGGTACTGCACCGCCAGAGCCGGATCTGGCTCGTCAGATCGTTCCTGCGCGTCTTCAGCGCCGGCTACAAGCAGGTGGAATTCCGCGACTTCTTCCTCGGCGACGAGCTCAACAGCATCGCCTGGACGATTTCGAACCTGTGGTACTTTGGTTGCGAGTGGAAGCACGACTGGGCCGTCCCTGACCAGTGTGCGCCCAACTCAACCTACTGGACCGCGGCGCTGCTGAGCGTCCCGGCGCTGCTGCGGCTGGGCCAATGCATCCGGCGTTGGGTCGACAGCGACTACCACACCCACCTGCACCTCGTCAACGGCGGCAAGTACGCCAGCGCGGTGGTCAACAACTTCGTCTACATCCACTATCGCCGCAACGGATCGAACAGGGGTGGCGACCTGGCGCTGTGGCTCGTGTTTGCCTGCATCTACTCGATCTTCCACATCAGCTGGGACATGGTCATGGACTGGTCGCTGTTCAAGTGGCGGTCGAAGCACTTCCTGCTGCGCGACGAGATTTCGTTCCCGCAGCCCGTCTACTACCTCTGTATGGTGTTGGACGTTGTGGTGCGGTGCAACTGGATCATCTACCTGTTCCCCGGCTCGGCCTCGGTGACGCTTCGCAGCTTCCTGGCGGCGCTGCTCGAGATGCTGCGGCGTGTGTGCTGGAACGTCATCAGGGTGGAGAACGAGCAGATCGGCAACACGGATTCGTTCAAGATCATCCGCGACCTGCCGCTGCCCTACCAGCAGCGGAAGCGGAGCGACGAGGACGGCGATGCGACACTGATGGGCGACGACGGCCCCGGCGGCAGCCACAAGGAGGGCATCTTTGCGAGCATCCGCCTGGCCAGCCTGGGTCGCAAGAAGGCCGGCATTGCGCCGACGCACCGCCCTTGGCTCCACACGGAGCACGTCGAGGGCGAAGTCTCGCCACCGCCGGCGCATGCGCCGGGTGGCATGGGAGGGATGGGAAGGGCGAGGTCGAGGAGCCAGACGATCCTCGACAGTCTGAGGGACAAGCTGGTCCCTGATGCGCAGGGACAGGGTGATCGGCTCGACGATTGGGCAGCCACAAAGGGGAGGACGGGCAGAGACTATGTACCGCGGGACGTGGTGGACAGCGAGAGCGAGAGCGAGCTGGGCGGAACTGAGGAGGACGTCACGCTCGACGGCGGAGAGCATGCTGTGAACGGCCAGGCGGCTGCGGAGGGGCAAAGTGAAGTGGGAGACAGTGGACGAGCATAAAGCTGTTGCGGCAGCATGAATGACCCATCGAAATCATAGAAAGCCCATGATTACTTACAGGCAGCACGACGACCTCACCATCCTCACGTACCCCGCTTGGAGTGACACGGGGCGCAAGAGAGATGCGGCACAGCGACGTCGATGCGATGCGATGCGAGAACCCGGGGTAAATTGAGCGCGAATGTACGTAGAAAGAGCGGCAAATTGTCGTTGATTGACGTCTTACATCTCCGACAACTTTACCGTTCTCCGCATAGGGAGGACGGGGGGTATGGTGCTGTGTTGCGCGGTGTAGTCGTGTAGAGTGGGGGTGAAAGCGGCACGGCGTGACGCATCGCCGAGAAGGGTTACTGCGTTTCGCTCTGGAAAAGAAAAGATTCGCTGCTTTCGTCAAAGAAGTACTCTCTCACGCAGTGCAAAGCGTACCGTCGTCCTTGTCGACGATCTGTGCCAGGCGCAAATGATCGCAGACATGGCCAAGGGAGGATCGACAGGGTTGCGCGAACTCTGGGTTGTCGTCCGAACTTTGCTCTCGCAGTCGGTAAGTACGGTGGGTGTGTTGCGCCTCCTTACCGTCGATGGAGTTGCGTGAATAAAACGACATTTGCCCAGAAGACCGTACTGACGATTTCTGCTTTGCCAGGTCGGGAGGAACTACGCCGTAGGTACTGTACTGTATGTAGCACGGGCGACGCTTGAAGCCGTCAAACAGACGGTCCGCAGTAGGCTGGAAGTGCGCAGCGAATCTGCGCAACCCGGAGAAAGAAGGCTTGCGGCGTACATAGCGGCACAGCCTAAGAGAGGCGCGGCCTCCTTTGGCCTGAGCGTCCGAGTGTTGCTGTTCAACACTGTAGTACAGTATAGACAGTAGCGTCCAGGGCGCAGCGATCGCAGGTCGCGCCGGAAGTGGCCATTGGTCAACGCTAGTCGAGCGAGGGTCGGTGACAGCTTGGAGGCCGAGGTTGCTTCTTCCAGGCGAGACGAGAACAAGGGAGACGCTAACTTACGTAGTACAGTACTGTACGGCACGGAAAGCGGCCTGCTAGAGACCTCGTCCTTGACGTCTGTCCCAGTGTCAAGCACAGAGCGAGCTTCACCTAGCGAAACGCACACGCTTTGCGCGGAAGTCAGAGGCGACATCTGATCGCTTGCAGAGCGTGTTTTCGCAACTCACCGACTGTACTCCTCCGCTGTTCGTGGGGAAACCTGTCTGTAGCAGAACGAGTCCTCGGAACGTCTCTGAGTCGTTGTCAGCGCTGTATGTACTGCACATAGCACCAAGTACATATTTGGACATGTGATGGCAAACTGCGGCCAAGAATTGCGGTGTGCCGTGACTTGCTCGCTGCGGCACAGCCTTACTTAGTGTACGTGCGGCACCGATGCCAGAGGCTGGCGTTCCGGCCTCGCTGAGGTGTTGTGGCGAGCTTGGCCGACGTTGGTCGTGCTCACCTGTTACTTACATACAGTGTACAGTGGCATGCAGATGACGGCGGTTGCACTCGTCGCACTGTACCGTACCTTCTGTACGTACTGTATGTCCAGCATCGCGCCCCTACCTTGGCAGACAAGCAAGGCGATGACTTCGCCTCACTGCGAGGAAAGAGAGCATGGCGGGGGGATCTGTACAGTACATACATACTGCCATAAAAAAGCAAGAGTCGGCTTTGCTCGGTGGCGAAGTGTTGGAGGAGAGGCGGGACAAGAGGAAGCACAATACAAGGGAAACGGGAGGAGAGGCGCACGACCAAAGCCAAGCGGCGCCGCCGAGGGTTCTTTCTTCCTTGCCCCCACGCCTGAGGTACTCCTCTAGGGACCTCGGCTCGCCCGCGCCCCCTTCCTGAGAGCAACACACGTTGGACCTTCGCTTAGGCACCTTGGCGACCTGCAAGGGTCGAGATTGATTGCGTCCAAGCAAAACAGGAAGAGACGGTGCTCGACCAAGGTAAACTTACACCCCACCGAGATTGGTGAGGCTGAAGCCAACCTGTTTCATCGTTGCGCCACCTCCTTCTTCTGACTGTCTCAAACTCTCGTCCGTGGGAGAATGAGCGGCTCCCATCGCAAAATCTTGCAGACTTGTATCACGTCGTCTGGCTGGCTGGCTTGCTTGCTGGCCAGTGCCAGACAAAGAATCGATCTTTGACCTCATCCGTCCTGAACGCACTCAGCCCGGACGCAAAATCCTCTCTGGCCTTGTCTGCCTGTCTCGTCGTCTTGCTGTACCTGCTCACAAAGGTCACAACGCGGCAGGCCTCGCTCCGACCGGCTGCACCGCCGTCTCTTCATGCAAATGGGCTTGACGCTCAACCTACAGAGTAGTCCGAGTTTCCTTGTGCCAGCGCAAGGCTCAACCCACGTTCTGTACACGCTACAGTATCCCTGCGCTTCTTCTTGCTGATGTTGTTGTTGCTCCGTTCTGCGTTGCCAACACGAGCCAAATATGCTCTTTTCCCCGATACAGTATTAACCTCGACGCACCACGGCGACAGCTCATCTTCCGGTGGGTGGATGACGGAGTCGATTGCGGAACCCAGCGAAGGGCGTCATCGATCCTCGTGTACAGCAGCGGGAACGCGACAGCATGTGCAAGTTTCCGCGGCGGGCCAACTCTCCGCTATCACGTCGTCCCGGCTCCTCCGACGAGAAGGACGCGCAAGCGGACAGCCAGGACGGAAAACGCAGGCAGATCGGGCGGCGCCTCTGTCGGGTCGGGGCGTGCGCGTGGGCGCATGGCGTTGGGCAGGCGGGTAAATATTTATTTCATTTACTCGGCTTCATCGAGGCGCGCATAGAGCCCGCCTGAACCCTTGATGAAGGAGCAATCTTCCCAAGAATAGAAGGAAAAGCCTCATCGAATGAGTCCCAGTCCCGCCCTCACCGAGTTGGGAGTCTTCAAGTGAACGGCGATGAGCAGCCAGGACCACATTGCGGCTTCCATACCCCTCTCAAGATGCTTCCGCGCGTGAGCGCGCCCCTCGTATGATTTTCACGGCGACCGGTGGCCACGCCGCTCAATGCTGACCAACCCTTTGAGCCAGAGCAAGAATCAGAGCAGAATGAAAAGAGAGCGCATATCGCCAAGCGTCGAGGGCGTAAGTCGCGATACAGTCACAGAGCTGAGGCCGTTGGCCAAGCAGGAAGCAAGGTGATGAGCCGAATGATAGAATGGTCTGTTTCGGATGCCGGTCCGAAGAGCCTGCTCCGCCGTCTGCCTAGGATGTTGGCCTTGTGCCGGCCTGAGTCAGTGTCGTCGGCCGTCGGCGCAAGATCCCACGCTTACAGCCGTCGCACAATGAATCAAGAATGATGCCGGGGGTCCATCCGTCGGGAGCGGTGCGGATGTGATATGTAACGACCCTTCCCGTGTTTCTGTCAGGTAAGTTGCAAGCAACCACCGCTGCTGCGGATGGCGAGCGAGACATGTGCCGAAGCCTGTTTCTGAAAATTGACCTGTTACATCCCTGTCTCAGCGTATAGTGCGATACCGTGTGTACAGCGCAGCCATACAGTGTCGTATCGCAAGTGTACCGGTGACACCCTTCTCCATCAGGCCGACAGTTAGCTTGTCTCAAAAGGTGACGCCAGAAGCCAAGTAAAGAGGTAACTTAGTGGCGGATTTTGCCCTCTCCGAGTCTGAGTCTCAGTCTCAAATTCCCAGCCTACCCTCCGCCCAAGCATCAACCCTTACTCTGCCGCACGGTGTGGGTGTGTTGTTCTTCAAAGTGATCTCGCCTGAATTCAAATCTTAGAAGAAGAGCTAAAGTGCTCCAACAAGCAAGGCGACAGATGACAACGCCGACCAGGCCAAGCTGTCGACGATAGGATCATGTCGTTGCGGACTACAAACGGTTTGGCCTACATACGAGAATCACAGCTGAGCGAAACCTGCGATGGTTGCCGTCATCGTGTGACTTACAGTACAAGAGGTCATACTGTTCAGAGTATTGAGATGCGACTGCGGCAGACGGTCTGAAGCCTCGATTAACTACTTTCCACCCCGGTCAACCTTTCAGATCTCGCTCGCATCGTAAGCCCGCGCTGAACGCTTCTTCAAGCGACTGCGATCCCTTGCTTGCCTATCAGATTTCTCGAGGTTACGACTTGTGGTCGTCGATGACTCGGACAACACATCGAGAGAGGGTCGAGACGATCTGCGTGCACGCTGTGCACATGCTGTACGGGTCCTTCCGTCCTTGCCTCTTGCGCTATCACGGCGCCCTGCGAAGCTCCCCTGCGGTCGCTTGTCGTGTTCTCATGTACGGTAGGCCCAAGCTAAGGCGTCTGCCGCACACAGATCCGCTCCATGCAGAGCGGCCACCAACCGTTGGCGACGGTTGTCCAGAATCGACGGGCCTCAAATCTCCCCGCCGTATTTTACGTACAGTACACCACACAACTAGCATCAAGCCGCCATGCCATGATTTGGCCTTGAGTAGTAGACCGTCCTTGGTGGTCGATCGAAGGACTGGAACCATCAGCCCTCTTGAGGCGGCCAAGAGATAAGGTCACCTGGTGTTGCGGGAGGGGCCGATAGGGTTTGGCGTCGGGGGCCAGGCGAGTCAAGGGTAGTTAGCCCAGACTCGGAACAGCGTTTGATTAAGCAAGCGCAGCGGGCACAGTACATACAGTAGTCAAAGGGCAGGACTTCGGGCGGGACGCAGGTGTCGGAAAAAGGAAGCGTGGCAGCGTGACTCCTGGTTCGCTGCCGTTCCCTCAAGCTGCCTCCCCGTGGCTCTCTCAAGAGCAAGCAGCCGCGAGGTGAGACGTTTGCATGGGCTGAGGGGGCGGGGGATCGGTCTCTGCTGCAGCAGGCAAGTTGTTGCTGAGTTGATGCGTGCGCCGCCGTCAAAGTGCGGAGGGTGCGTTGGTGCGCGCGCGGTGGGCGTTGGCGACAGGATCCTTCCTTTGACCGGCAAGCAAGGTAGTGGGGCTGGGGGGAAAGAGCCTTTCCTTTTCTGGCGGCGCCTCCAACCCCTTCTCTGCGCCCCCATCTCCTGCCTCGCTCCTGGTGTCGCTAGAGATCTGCAGGCCCGCTCGTCTTTCGCCCTCGTTGCTGGCTGCGGGCCTCGAGGACCCCACATACAGTACAGAGAGAGAGAGAGAGAGAGAGAGTCAAAGTCCTCACTTTATCTGTGCCTGGCCGCCCCAGGCCTCGCCTCGTCCAGGTCTCCCTGCCGCTACTGTATGTACAGTACAGTAGTTGAGTGCTGCCTGACAGTACATACGAGCTTCTCCACGTATATTCACCCATAAAAGCGAAGAGCGTCGCTGCGAAGCCGACCGTGACAGATGTAATCGTCTTTGGGCTGCTCATGCAAAGCAAACCTACGACGTACATACATACTCTGCACCGGCACTCAGACAGTCAAGTGCTGGCTTCTTGGGTGGCACTGTACTGTACTGTAAGTTACCTGGCTGTACATACATTACAAGTGCTGGTTGCCCCGCCTCCGTCGGCGACCTTGTCACTCGGCCCGTTCCGTCGAGAGCGTGATGAGGCTGAATGTACTGTATGTAGCCCTGAGCCCTCCTTGCGCCTCTTGCCTCTTGCCTCTTGCCTCGCTCCCTCTGGGTGGCGTCACGCATCTCGGCCACTTCAGAGCACCCTCGTCACGCCCGTCGGCCTGTGTGTGTTGGAGAGAGCGCAGGGAGGGTGTGCCTCTCTCCCATATTACGTCCGATCCGCTGACGTCGCCGTCTCCGGATCGCCCCCCCCTCCCCTTCCCCTTCACCGTGTCTTTTCCATCGCCGCCTACTACGAACCCGCGGCACTCTCGCCACGCCATCGCCACCGACCCTCACCACACCGTCGTCCTGCTTCGCACCGCTGCCACCCGCTCTTGCCAACCCGAGTCTTGCCCTCGTGCTTGTCTCTATCGGCTGCTTAGCACCTGCACATACGACAACATCATCGTCGATCGGGGACTCCTCCTCGTGGTGCCTCAGAACCTAGACCGCAGTGCTCGGTATCGCCGTCAGATATCGTTCGACGCGCTCGCAGCAACATTTTCTTCGCCAACGACGACGACGACGACGACGCGACGACGGCAATGAATGCTCTGGCGACCTCGCTCGGCCGGCTGCCGACGATCCGCAAGCGCGAGAGCAAGAAGCACATCAAGCCCATCAATGTCGACGCCGCGCAGAAGTTCGTCCCGGCAGCCGGCCCGTCGTCATCCTCCACCCTGACGACGCCTCGGCCCACTGACTTTCTCCATGCCTCGTCCTCGTCCTCCCTCACACCGCCTCACAGCCCCTATTATGCGGCGGAGCAGCCACAGTCGTCGTCGTCTGCTGCCGCGGCCCCGCACCGGTCGCCGCTCCGACGCGCCTTCTCTCGCACCTTCCGCTTCGGCGTCGGCAGCACCTCGAGCAACAGCAGCACAAACTACAACAGCAATGGCGGCAGGGCCGACTCGAGCTGCCGCTCCTCGACGCCCTTGCAGATCTCGGCCCCGCTGATGGAGCCACAATTGCTCCTCTCGTCGCCCGACTCTTTCGACATGGACGGTCCGCGCACCTCGGTAGCTCTCCGTCGACGGAGCAAGACTCTCCTCTCTTCGCTACCCGTCGACGACACCCGCAGCAGCGACATCGCCCTGACGCGCAGCACGCGGCGCCCGGCATCGTCCTCGTCGCGCATCCGCTCCTTTTGGGGCGGCGACAGCAGCTCTTCGGCCGAATTGTTGCCGGCCATCTCGGTGACGCCGTCGATGCGCCAGAGCTCGCTCCGGTCAATCCGCCAGCTCCACCAGCACGCCATGTCGTCGATGGCCACGCCCTCGACGCCCGAGCCGTCCGAGCCTTGCACCAAGCCCCGCCCGCCGCCCGCTCCAGTCGCCGCGATCAACTCACGCCGGCTGCTACGACGGGCCAGCGAAGAATCGTTCTTCTGCCGCGGCCTCGGCTATGACGGCGTCGACGCCTCCGAGATCCCTGACGTGCCCCTCACCGCGCCGCTACCAAGAATGGCGGCTCACAGGATGAGCAACTTTACAAACGACGCCCACGGACTCTTTGAGCCTGAGATCTCGACCAACGAGTCCGGCCGATCGCTGTTTGGAAACGTCGCTAGCGAGGGCCGTCGAAGCGGGCCTCCATCGTCGCTGGCCGGGCTCGGCTTCACCGACTGCTCGCCCTCTGCCCCGCGGCCAAAGACGAAACGCCTCTCAGTCGCATCGCAGGTGTCGGACGTGTCGAGCCTCGAGAGTTTCTACTCGTCCACCTCGTCGCTGCACAGTCACGCCGCCACTTCCGAGACGACGACATCGTCGCCTCGCTCTTCCTGGCCCGAGGTCCCCGCGCAGTGGTTCTCCTCGTGCCCGCCGACGCCACCTTCGGCGATCCGTCTCCGCCTTCAGTTCCTCTCCCTGCCGTGCAAGGCCGGCCACCTCGGAACCACCTCGCCTGCGGCCATCGAACAGAGCAAGGACACCGATGCCAACAGCGACGACGACCAACCCTTCGACGCTCTCTTTGTCTCGAGCAACAACTCGGTCCTGGATCTCAAGGAGATCCTAGCCGAGCGACTGCGCTCCAAAGGCTACCTGATCTTCCCCAAGGAACTCAGCACTAGCCTAAACCTTGCCGACTCGCTGTACCACCTTTCGTTGACGCCCGGCAAGTCTCACAAAGCCAGCTCGTCCTTGTCGTCGACGTCGCCTTCGTCGGCGCTCGGTCTGGCGTTTAACGAGGAAGGACGCAGCCCCATCAAGCACCTCGCCAACAACTTGCGTCTTCTCTTCGAGGAAGGCGCACAGGAGGACGATACCATCGTCATTCGATACCTCTCCCACGAGGTATCTGCCAAGTTTTTCTAGTCGACCAGCCGGAACACATACCTATCATCGCTGAATTTTAGCCGAAATTTCCAAGGTCACACACACACACATGCACACACACACTCTCTCTCTCTTCCCTCACTAGCATTTCCTCATCGGTCGTACAACTCACCACGCCGCATCTACACTCACTCAAGACTGTTTCCATAGCAACACATTCTCGAACTCGCGTCACCGTTCCGTTCCGTTCCACCAATCCGCCGTACCGGTTGGGCCTCCTTGTTCTAGTTAGGAGTCGAAGAGCCCTTCCCCGACAAGCAACCATTCTTTATCCGTCTATTCATCTCGTTGCGTTAATCGCCCGTTTCTCTCTCTCTCTCTCTCTCTCTCTCTGTGGCCCTTCTAGTCTTGCGATCTTCATTGTCTTTATATCCCCCCCCACCTTGACCCCGCTCTCAACTCGTCAGAGAAAGATATGAGCCTGAAGCTCTAATTTTTTTCACCTTGATCTTTTTTGTTTCAATCCCATATCTTTTCTATAGCTGTTTCAATACCGTTTCATACCTCGTTCGCGATCGTGAATGCAATACTATTGTCCACAGCGCAATTGAGATCGGTCTGGTCTTACGTCGCCCGGTTCTTGCTCAACCAGGAGAACAAGACACACACAAGTGCCCAGATGTAGCGTTGTACAGTATGGACGGTATGTTCGTCGTCGTTGAACTATCAACGAGGCGTCCAGGAACAACTTGAGGAGCGTACACAGGTGGTGACGAGCGAGATGCACCAAGGGGCAGACAAATCTATACGGTGGACAAAGACATCGTTATGCGGCCGCAGTGGCTGAGGCGGCACCCAGCGCCGAGCTCGCTAGGATCATCTCGAGCGAGCCGCGTACCTGCATCAGCTCGCGCTGTAGACGGATCTCGTCTGATACCTTGGCCCAGATTCGTCCGAACAGATCGTCGACCAGCGGTGATTGGCCGAGCACGGAGGCGTACGTGTCTGTGCGTGGTCCGGTCGTGGAGGAGTAAAGTAGGGAAGAGAAAACGGGATCAGCGAGCGACACATTGAGGTGAAGAAGAAATTGAGGAAAAAAGGTGGAAAGCGAAATGGGACTGCCACTCACCAACGACGACATTGAGGGTATCGCAGACGAGGTCGGTATAGGCCGGGTTCGCAGCGTGCTTGAGCAGGAAGCGCAGCAGCGGCTCGAGCGTCACGTCGTCGCGGCCAGCAACCGCCCTCCGCAGGCCCTCGGCGCCGCCTTTTGGCGACCGGTGGATCAGCTCGAGCAGCAATCCGAACGTCACCGTTGGCTGGACACCCTTGCGTAGCGCCGCATCCAGCGCGTCCGAGTACCGGAACGCCTTGAGCAGCTTGTCGTAATCGGCCAGCTTGCGCTTCCGCACGCTCTCCACCCTAAAGTCGTCCTGCGCCGACCTCGCGCCCGCCGCCGACTGTGCCTTGCCGCCCGAAGATGCCCCTCCTGCAGACGGCGGCTGGCCTACTTGGCCTGCCATAAAGTACTCGTAGGCACCGGCGTTCATGGCGGCGCGCTCCATCTCTCGCTGCTCGACCTCGGACGCCTTGACGTCGCGCTTGCGTATGCACAACGTGCCGTCGGCCATGCCGGTGGCAATGTGGCTCTCGTCCGGGCTGACGGCGAGCGAGAGGACGGCGGCCGGGTAGCGCATCGTGTGCGTCACCTTCCAGTCCTTGGCCGGGTCGTAGACCTTGACCAGCTGGTCGAGGCCGGCCGAGAGGACTCGCATCCCGCCGAGACCGCCGGTGTACGTGGTGTCGGCGCCCGAGTTGACCGAGAGGGCGAGCGAGGTGATCGTCTTTTGGTGGTTGGAGATCGAGGCCATGCAGCGGCCTCCCATCATGAGGTCCCACACCTTCATCTGCGGGCCGCCGACGCTGAGCGCAACGCCACCGCCGCCCGTCGGGTAGATGAGGACGTCTTCTACGGGCGCTCCGTGGTCCATGAGCATGGCCTGTCCGCCGCCCTCGGGCATGCGTGCATCCCAGAGACGGACGGTGCTGTCGTAAGAGCCGGTGAGCATGAGCAAAGGATTGTCGGACGAGACGACCCCGGAGCGGACGTAGTCGTCGTGGCCCTCGAAGGTGTGGAGGCACTTTTGCTCGGGCATGTCCCAGAGCCGAACGGTGCGATCGTCGGAGGCGGTGAGGATCTGGGTCGAGTTGGGCGAGAACTTGGAGACATGGACGGGGCTGGCGTGGCCGCGGAGCGTCCTGAGAATCATACGCGAGTTGACGTCAAAAACCTGGACGACGCCGCTGTCATCGCCGGCGACCACGAGCCTGCCGTCGGAGCGGAAGCTGGCGCTGCGTGCGACGTCTGAGAAGCGCGAGACGGTCTTGATGACGCGCGAGGTGCGCATGCTGTAGATCTGCACGCGCGTCCCCGTCGTCACGGCAAACCTCTGGCGTGCACTGGCCGAGGCGGGCTGGGACGAGGTAGACACGGCGACGCGCGAGGAAGATGGGTCATCGTGCTGCTGCAGCTGGTCGTCGTCGGCAGCGGCGACGTCACCCGCAGCGACAGGAGCGTTTGAGAAGGTGGAGACGTTTGGGACAAAGTGAATCGAGGTGACGGGGGCGAACTCCTTGACAAAGACGGGCGACTTGAATTTGCGCCAGTAGTGCGACTCGCCAGACTTTGACGACGAGGCGCGCGCGCTGGCGGTGGCCACCGGGCCGAGTCGCTGGAAGTCCATCGTCGGTCGGGTCGGCGGTCTGCGAGTGGACGAAGATAAGGCTGGCTGGCTGGCTGAGACGAGGGGTGCGCCCGATGGAAGCGGGTGCGCCCGTCGCTGGGGCGGTGGCGTCGATGTCAGGAGGAGGTTTTCCGAGGGCGTAGCCAGGATGCCTAAACTCTGAGCTGCGCCCCTATGTCTGCCGGTCCGGTGGGTAGCAAAGGCAAGGAGAGTTTCGGCAGGAGGTTGCAAGGTGGGGACGCAAGCGGTCTGTCTGGCTAGTTGGCTGGCCAAGACGAGGGATGGGTGGGCCGATGGTCGGGGAAGCCGATGGTCGGGGAAGCCGAAGGCAGTGCGCAACGGAGGAGCCGGGCAAATCTAGACGCCGAGGGTTGGGGAAGAACGAGGGCGGTTGGGGAGGTCAAGATGCGGGCGTGTGTTTGCCTGCTGGCTGGCGGGAGACAAAGGAGCAAGGCGTGGTGGTCGGACGTCGGGCCGATGCACAAGAGGGATGGGTAGGAGGAAGCCGGAGTTGGCTGCTGATGGCCAGATACAGGTATATGTGTATAGAGAGAGGTGAGGTCCGTCCTGGAGCGTGGCACAAGGCAAATCAGAACAAGTTGGCGAGAAGAAAAAAGTTTCGCTGTGTTGCGCTCGTGTGGAGCTCCCCTTCTTGGCTGCGCCGCGACGAGGCACGGCAGGAGGCACGGCAGGAGGCAGGCCAGGCGGTTGCCTCTCGCCCGAGTCAAAGGCTGATCCAAGGTGTGAGAGCCGCTCTTCCTCTCCACGACCTCCTCTCTTTGCTCGTTCTGCATCGCACATACAGGGCAGGGCGCTTGCACGAGGGCCGCCGGCGTCGCCGGCGTCTACCAGACTCGCAGCCTGATCAACGGCGCCATCTGCCAGAACAGCATCTCGTGCCTGTCAGGCGTTCGACAGCACGCCCCCTCTGCGGCCCCCTGGGCGACTCAGTGGCGTCTCGTGCTACAAGGCCACAGATTGCATCTCCATCTCGGGCGTCTGCCAGAGCGGCAAAGGCGCGGCAAAGGCGCGACAAAGGCGCGGCAAAGGCGACGCCACCGCCGCTGAGCTCGACCCCCGGCGACTGCTGCGGCGACAGGCAGTGCACCGTGTAGCGCGCCTCCGCCGAGAGCGCCACCGTCACCTAGACGGCCTCTTGCGAAACCGTCCGCACCTGTCCACCTCTCCTCCTCGCCATGTTGTCCCAGTCCGCGCTTGCTGTTTCGCAGCTTTTCGTCCATTTATGGTCTTGGTCGTCAAGTAGTAGCTTTGGATCGGCATTCCATTTGGCGCCACCCATGTCTTGATTGGCCGGCTGGAGAGGAGCGAGGGCACGGCGGCACCTTGGCTCGGGGCCACGACGCCTTCTCGCCGTCATTGCGCAATGACTCTTTCCAAGGGCCTGCGGTCAGCTTCCCTCTCATTTTCCGCGCATTACACAGCCCCTCTGGTCTGTGGCTTGTCTGACTGCCTCAATCTGAGGCCGAGCGGCGACAGCGACGGCAAAGAGGAAGCGGCTCGGGGAGGTCAATGGTCAAAGATCGGGTGAAGCTTGCATTAGGGTAACCATCGGTGGAAAAGGGAGCAGAGACACGCCGCTCGAAACGACGTAGCGCAACAGAAGAGAAGGGACGCGCCGTCCGAGGCAACCGTGCCCGCCAGGCATTGCCCGCCAGACATTGGCCCTAGGTTTGGGCTCGGGCTCGGGCTTGGACGTGGCCCAAGGGCACGCCTTTTCATTTCTTGTTCCCTCCAGAGGGCAGCAACACAGCGCGTCGCGTCTGGAGTAGAGTAGAGTACCCACCCGAGACGCCGATGTACGATTGCAATCGGGCCGAATGTGCTTGCGCTAGCGTCGGCAGAGATCGACCATGCGGTGCGCTCTACAGGCCTGACGCCAAGTAGCGTTGGGGCCGCTCGGCACCACCAACTGTACAACAGCGCAGCTTGATGGTGTTCTCGGCAAGAGGGACCTCTCTGTTGCAGCGACGGGCTGGTCGTCGTATTCTACTGTTCCCTGTTTCTTCCTAGTCTCTCCGTCGTTGACCAGGATGTCGTACGCCGATTTGATGATGGACTCTCCTTTTGAGATAGAGACACAACTTACACAGATGGCGGTAAATGAGAACCACAAAGACGGAGCCGTCTATCAGCACAGGTCGCTTATCGATGAGATTTCGTGTGCATGCCCCGACGATCCGTGTCGACACTCCCACTCTTCAAGGCAGGATAGGCCGGCGAGGCACACGACGCGGCACACGACGCGGCACACGACGCGGCACACAACGCGGCACATACATCCACATGCCAGCCTTGAGCTTGCTCTTCCAGTCTGGGCAAGTGGCGACAGGTACAGCGTCATCTGGCATCCACCACGCCGAGCTTGCACAGGAATGATCACACATCGTGATCGCCGTCTGGAGTGGCCGAAGGGGAACGGGATGACAAGCGCAATCTCCCGTCGACAGTCGGGAATGCAGAGCGGCTCCAATCCTGGCGACATGAACGGCCACCGAACTACGGACCTCGACATTGTGCGGCGTCCACTGCTGTCGTTGGCGACATGTGCGCGCGCGCGCTCTAGCTCGTCGCCGCCACCTACGCCGTAGCAAGCCGACGGTTGCGATCGTTTGTTACATACGTCGTTGCCAACGCCGCCGCGCCCTCGGTTCCCCTGTTCGCTAGGCAGCCATGGTTCGGCAGCTGCTTTGACCCTAGCCTATTCTCCCCATCCCCACACTACCGCCGCTATCGCCACCACCACCACCATCTCCTCCCCCCCTCCCACCTTGCGACTCACGCCTGTACTGCCAGACGGCCAACTACACTCACTCGACATTGGATACCAGTCTCTTTTCGACAACCTTGCCCTTTTCCAGCAAGGTCGACCTCCTTAATACTGGATCGCGACGATGAAGTTCCCGCTCTCTCCGCCGGGCCTCGTGATCTCTGCGCTACTGCTCGCCGCCCTCTCGTCGCTCCCCTCACGCGCCTTTGCCAAGAAAAAGGTCCTGATCTACTCGTACACCGAGGGCTTCCACCACGACAGCATCCCGACGGCCGTCGAGACGATCAAGTCGCTCGGCATCAGCAACGAACCCGGCTACACCTCCGTCCACTCCGACGACCCGGACGACTTCAACGACGGTGACTTCCTCGACCAGTTTGACGCCCTCGTCTTTGTCAGCGTCAGTGGCAAGGCCCTATCAACAAAGGGCGCCGCCAACATGCGCACCTACATCGAGAACGGCGGCGGCTACATGGGCATTCACGAGGCGTGCGACGCACTCTACCAGCACGAGTGGTACGGCCGTCTGGTAGGCGCTTTCTTCGGTTACCACCCGGAGGCATGTCGAGCTACGCTGGTGGTCGAGGAAAAGTCGCACCCGTCCGTGGCGCACCTGGGCAAGACGTGGAAGGTGAGCGAGGCGCCGTCACCTTTAGATATGCCAGCACCATCGCCTCGTGTGCTTCGAATGCTGACGCCCGCCCGAACATCTTCCCCCCTGTCCTCGTTGT
This sequence comes from Thecaphora thlaspeos, assembly GCA_900291925.1. Lineage (NCBI taxonomy): Eukaryota > Fungi > Basidiomycota > Ustilaginomycetes > Urocystidales > Glomosporiaceae > Thecaphora > Thecaphora thlaspeos. The sequence goes on along the minus strand of UWYS01000004.1, from coordinate 76,226 downwards.
ACCTGCTGCTGCCGCGATGACCAACGACCAGGTCCACGACGAGATGTACAACTACAATTCCGATCCGCGGTCGTACGGCCGGACGCTGGTGCTCTCGGTGGACGACGACAGCTACCCAGATCCGGTCACCTCAAAGGCGGACAAGGCGGCGATCCAGGGCTCGCCGCACCCGATCGCTTGGTACAAGGAAGGTGGACGCACCTCGAGGTGGGCGGCGGAACGGACCCAAGCAAGCACGACCGCAAGAAGAAGATCGAGGGCAAGGGGGGCGACGGCCGGTCGTTCTACACCAGCCTTGGACACAGCAACGAGACGTGGGCCGAGGACGACTTCCAGGAGCACATTCTGGGCGCGCTCCAGTGGGTGCTAGAGAGCGGCTCGTTGCGGAGCTCCAAGGAGCACGCCGAGAGCTTCAGGCCGGGCAGCAAATACAAAGCGGAGAGCAACACCACCGCCTCGTCCGCCCGGAAGAAGACGCGCGTCAACAGCAGCGGTAACGCGATCCCCAGCAGCAACGACAACACGGACCTCGATGCGAGCGCGTCGGGCCCGGTCGTCGTCAACGGTCACCGGATGCCTTACTCGAGCGGCAAGGTGACAATGTCTTCTGCGGCGCTCGGGACGGCCTCGTCGTTCGCCTCGCGGAGCGTGGCGGGCCTGTCGTTGGCGGTGACGGTGGGCTGCATACTGCTGGCCCTCATTTAGCGAGGAGCAGAAAGAGAGAGAAGCGAACCCGGTCGACGCCGTACACGATGCGTCGCTGCCCTCACCTCAGCCTTGGCCTCGTCTCACACGTCTTCGCGCGGACTGGCTCCGTATACGCTCCTTGATCCACAATGCACCTGCTCAGTGTCGTGGTGTCGTGGTGTCGTGTCCGTTGGCCCCCTCTGTATTCCATGTTTGTTTTGCCGCCACCGGCGCTGCTCCTGGGACTCCTTTGCAGTCTTCTGCTTGCCTGGCGCCCGGTAAGCCCGGCTGGCGTCGGCTCTGTATGTCCTATACATGGATTGCCTTGCGGACCTGTAGTTCTACAACTCTATGTCTGTGGAGAAGAGAAGCAAACGATGCTGTTTCGGCGTGCTTGGATGGTGATGCTGCGGTTCGAGTGAACTGCAGGATGTGCCTGTAGGTATGAGGATGTGGATGGGTGCCGATGCTGGCGCCTTTTGGGGGGGGGGCGGCCCGCTGTTGAAGGGTGGTAATGGACGGAGGCGGGCCGAGCCGGGCCAAAAAGCGAAGCGAGTGCACAGGCGTCTCGCCCGCGGCGCAGTCAAGTGTGGCGAGTAAGCAGCAGCGCAGCAGCGAGGCTGCCCTCGCGCCTTCGGACAGCAACCGCATCGCCCCCGCCCTTTCCCCCCCCCCCCCCCTTCCTCCTCCTCCTCCTCCTTCTCCTCCTTCTCCTCCTTCTCCTCCTTCTCCTCCTCCTCCTCCTCCTCCTACACGGCCCTTTCTTTCTCGCCCTGCGACGCAGGTGGCCCCTGCAATCAGGCTGTTCGCCCGCCTCCCGACTCGCTCGCATTGGCGTCTCAGCCTACCATACCACCTCATCCTTGAACCTGCCGCCGCCCTTCACATCCTGCTACACGCTTGCTCTGCCAATTGCTCGCTTCACGCCAACGACCAGCCTCATCACGCCGCCTACGACATAATCTACCGCCCACAAAAGACTCCCCCAATCTCCGCTATACCTCCATCTTACCCAACTGCCTTCACCCTGTCTGCCAGCAATACACACCTCTTCTCCACCACACGACCAGCTCTTCACACTCACATCCGCTCCACGAACCCCTAGCGAGCAGAGCCGGCACAGAGCGCACAAAAGCATGCGCGTCTCTCGCTCTCACATCCGCCGCTATTCACGATCAAGCTGAACGCTGACGGCAGCGAAACGCGGCTCCAGACATCCACCCTCTCCCGAGTCGAGCCGGCGTCCAACCTTTGACACTGCTACAACCCAGTATGAGCGCGGCTACTCCCACCAGCCCCGGCTTTCCGCTCGGTGTAGGATCCAGCACAATGATGGCCCTCGCCGGCGGGCCATCTTCCGTTGCTGGCAGTCCAAGAAGTAGACCGACAACTCCCCTCTCGGCGAGCATGTCTTCCTTGGGACCTACGTACGACGATGGTGAGATGAGGGCACATCGCCCCTCCCCTTCACTAGAGCTCTCGGATGAGCAGGACTGACCGGTCTCTTTGCCCTTTCTCATCCTCAACCTCTTACCAATCCTGCCGACGTGTCCCCGCCCCTTGTCCTGCGCTGTCCAACCCTGGCCCCCTCTTGCCCTGGCCGCCCCGCAGTGCGAAAGTGGGAGGACGCCGACATCGCCGCCTGGCTTCAGTCGGCGCGCCTGGGCGCACACGCCGCCACCTTTGTCGAAAACGACATCCGCGGCTCCGTCGTTCTCGACGTCGATCAGGCCGCCCTCAAGGAGATGGGCATCTTCAGCGTCGGCGACCGTGTCCGCATCTTTGCCGCCATCAAGGCGCTCAACAAGCGCTGCGCCGATACGGCCGCCCTCGAGAGGAGGCGGCGAGGCAGCGTTTCTTTGCTCACGGCCACATCGCCGCGCCGCATCCATATCTCGCTGCCACGTTCCACCGACAACTACCACCAGCAGCACCAGAACGGCAATGGCAATGCCCTCTTGCACCAGGACGGCGAGATGGAGTACCTGGAGTACGACAACGCCGACCTCGACAGGACAGACGAGTCGGGCGACCCGACCGGCGCCTGCCCGTCGCGCGGATCCCTCGGCGGTCGAGGCAGGCCAATCCGACCGCCGCCGCTGTTACTCAAGCAGTCGGCGTCAAGGGGTCTGCCAGGACACAATTCGCCCTCGTCGATCAACAATGGCCAGGGCTTCGGTCTGAGCGCCGCCAGAGGCCTCACGCCGGGCGCGGCTAGGGGAAGCATCAGCTCCCGCGCCCTTTCCCCTGCCACCAACAAGGCTGTCCTATCTAAGCCGGGCGACGGCAGCAGCGGCGGCGTGGGTGGGCTCAGCCTCCATCGCAAGGGCAATTCTATTGGCTCATCGACGCTGCAAGGGATGGGCGGCGCCGCACCGGCGATTGCGCAGCAGCAGCAGCAACTGGGCAAAGGGATTAGCAGCAGCGCTCCAGCTGGCACTCGTGGCGGTGGCGGCGGCGGCCAGCCCAGTCGTCCGAGTACCTCGACGGGGGCGGGAGCGTACGGCTCAATACTTTCGCAGGGACCGGGCCGCAGTCTGATGGGCTCGCTCTCGACCAACGCATCGAGCCCCACCGCGGCAGGCTTCGGACAGTCGGCCAGGCCCTCGACGGCCGGAGGCGTGACCTCGTACGGCAGCATGGGCGGGATGTCGTCTTCCTCGGGCAGCCAGGGCTACGCGCCGCTGACGCCCATCACCGAGAGCAGCAGCACCTTCCACTCGACGCCAGCGACGGGCTCGACCGCAATGCACAGGGCGGACTCCTCCTCGTCGTCGGGCGGCTACACCGTCGGACGCGGTCCTTTTGCCATGTCATCGTCATCGGCGGCAACGGCAGTGAGGCCGATTACCCCAGGGCGCGAGTGGATCGGTGCGGGCTTGCAGCACTCGAGCTCGCTGCGGCGTCCGGAGACGGCCGATGGCTACGGCTCCAACATCGCGCCACCGCCGACGCTCGAGGACCTCAAGCGGCGGACGATCAAGTTTATCAGCGAGGAGGACAAGACGATGCGTACCGTCAACGTGAGCGACTGCCGGGACGCCTACGACGTCATGTCGCGCGTCCTCAAGAAGTTTGGAAAGCCGGCCAGCGGCAACAGCTACCGCCCGACAGCCGACCAGGGCCCGATGGGCGACGACTTGGGCGCGACCGAGACGTGGGGCATCTTTGCGACGAGCGCCGACGGCCAGAACACAAAGGCGCTTTCGGACAACGAGCTGCTGGCCATCTGTCACGCGCCGCAGGTCCACGATCCGCTGCGTGAGCGCGGCCTGACGCTCCGCCGCATCCCCAACCATCTCCCTGGCGAAGACATCAAGTGCGCCCCGACGCGATCCGGCAGGCACAAGCTCGAGGCCTTCTTTGGCGAGCGCATGCCCGTTAACCAGATGAGCCTCGCGCCGCCGGCACCCGGCAGCCCGCGCGACGCCGACGGAGACGCCGGCAGCGTTACGATCAGCGGCAAGAAGATGCGCAGGGCCAGCACGGTCAGCATCATGTCCGGTCTCGGCGTCGGAAATCTCGCCAGTGGCGGCCATCACCACCACAATGGCGGCGATGGCGGGAAAGACCGTGGCGGGACGCTCCGTCAGAAGCATGCCGGCGGCACGATCCGCGGCGGTAGCGGCAGCAACCATTCGGCGGCACCTGCAGCGCCGGCCAAGCCGAGCAAGATCCGCAACTTCTTCGGCCAGCGCCCGCCGTCGGAGCTGATCAACACTAACCTGGCGGACTTCTTCCCGTCGACTGATTCCAAGGCGCTGCAGCGGACAGCGCGGCGGTCGATCTACGGCCGCGCCTCGGCGAGCACGCGGTCGAAGCGCAACAGCACCTGGTCCTTTTCTGCCGACCCGGACGCACCGCTGCTGCCTGGCAAGGAATCGTTCGACGCGCCACGGACGTCGATGCCGGATGGTCACAACACGGATCGCTCCGCCTCGGTCACCACGCCGATGTCGAACGCCGACCGCGACGGGATGCCGATCATCCAGATTGGCTACGACTCGTCGCGGCCGGAGGAGATTGTCGGGAGGCGCAACACGAGTCGAGAAGGCCCGCCAACGCTTCCGCCGATCGTTGGACGGTCGTCGCTCGAGGACTGGTCAAAGGGCCTCCAGGCCGTCGGGACGCCCGTCGCGGAGCTGAGCTCGTTCCCCACCACGGCGCACAGCCACAAGCCGGCCAGCATTCGCCCCAACGTGTCGCGCAGGACGTCGATGGAGAGCTCGAGGAGCCGCCGGAGCCTCGCGTCACAGGTCCGCCAGGGCCTGTCGGCCGCACGCGACCGGAGCGATGCCGTCAGCCTCCTGACGGTCGACGAGATCACGCAGGAGGTCGAACAGCGACGCGAGAGCATGAGCCTGGCCGGGACCGCAGGCGAGCGAGGCGCTGAAGGAGGATGGGTGGTGGACGAGGATGGCGTGCCGATTCCGATTCCCGGTGGGGGCAGGGCGATGCGGTCGTACCGCTCAAGCTCGAGGACGGCTAGTAGCACGCGGCCGTCGAGCGGGATCAGCTCGAGCGTCGAGGAGGACGAGCAGACACGGCCAGACTCTGGCCTCGACGAGACAATCAGCTCGCTCGTACGCCATCGTCCGTCGGCCGATGCGCCGCGTCCGTCGCTCGACGAAGGATCGGCGGCGGCGACGGATGGAGCTGCTGTCGGCGCCGCCGCCACCGCCGCTGCACCGGCCATCGTCTCGACAGAGCACCACAAGACGCTCTCCGGCTCTGCCGACAACTCGGGCTCCGACCTCCATTCTTCCGAGTTTGACGATGATGAGGATGACGACGACTACAGCGACGACGACCTGGACGACGACGAAGGCTCCGGCTCAGCGGTCGAGTCGGACTCGAACATTTACCGCTCGCAGTCTGCGCCGATCAAGTGGCACAAGGGCGCGCTGATCGGCGCGGGATCGTTCGGCAACGTCTTCCTCGGCATGAACGCCAAGACGGGCCTGCTGATGGCGGTGAAGCAGGTCGAGCTACCCTCTGGCGACTCGCACCTGGACCAGCGGAAAAAGGGGATGCTGGAAGCGCTAGAACGCGAGATCAAGCTGCTCAAGACGCTGCAACACGAAAACATCGTGCAGTACCTCGACTCGTTTGGCGACGGAACGCACCTCAACATTTTCCTAGAGTACGTTCCTGGCGGCTCGATTGTCGCTCTGTTGCGCAACTACGGAGCGTTCGAAGAGCCGTTGGTGCGCAACTTTGTCGGACAGATCTTAAAGGGACTCGAGTTCCTGCACAATCGAGATATAGTGCATCGAGATATTAAAGGAGCCAACATCTTGGTCGACAATAAGGGAGGCATCAAGATTAGCGATTTCGGTATCAGCAAAAAGGTGGAGAGCGATCTGTTGGTGTGCGCGCGAACGCAACGACCTAGTTTGCAGGGAAGCGTTTTTTGGTGAGTAGCTCGGCGGGACCGACTGGATGTGGCGATGGGGTGGCGATGGAGAAAGAGAGCGAGAAGCAGACGGCTGACACGACGTTGACTCTTTGCTTGTTTTGTTGGGGGGGGGATGATGTGCGGTCGCTTCGGTACGACAGGATGGCACCAGAGGTAGTTAAACAGACATCGTACACGCGCAAGGCAGACATCTGGTCCCTCGGCTGTTTGGTAGTCGAGATGATCTCTGGTACCCATCCATGGGCCGAACTCAACCAGATGTACGTTTCCATCACCCCTTCGTTTCTGTCCTGTCCTTGCTTGCTTGCTTGTTGCCGACGCTCCTCTCTTACTGACACGTTTTTGTTTTGTTTTGTTTTGTTTTTTCCCTCCACTCTCTATGGCAAAACGACCGAAAAACAGGCAAGCCCTCTTCCAAATCGGCATGTCGAAAAAACCAACCCTACCCGACGAAATATCGGAACAAGCTATCGATTTCTTGAACAAGACCTTCGAATTGGACCATACTCATCGACCCTCGGCGGACGAATTGCTGAAACATGGTTTCATCACGGATGATTTTAAAGTCGATGGTGAAACGACGGAGGAGACAGAGGAGACGGTCACCACCGCCACGACCACGACGGCGACTGCGACGAATGGGAATGCGAATGGGAACGGTACGACGACCGTTAGGGTTAGTAAGAGTAGAGGGACGTTGAAGAGGAGAGAGAAAAAGGAGGAGAAAAGTGAAAAGAAAGAGGAGAAGAAGGAGAGTGAGGAGAAGGGGGAGGCGAGGGAGGAAAAGGAGTAGTGCCGCCGATGCGGAGAAGGAGGGATGCCGAGGGAAGGGATGAGATGTGGTGCTCGAGACACTATCATGACTCACCGCCCTGAATCCCATGCGCCGTGTGCGTGTGCGAAGGACGCCATCGTCAAGCTACGTCTACCATCCGCTCTCGCAGGTAGTCACAGATGCCCAATCTCATACCCTGTCCATCTAGCCTTTCCTCCAACCATTCAATCTCGCCCTTGTAACGTAGAAGGACGAGATGGGAGAGTTGTGCCCTATTGACGAACGACGCGTCTCAGTAACGACGCTTGGTCGTAGTTTTGGTGGGGCAAGAAGAGACGGACTCACCTCATTTCACTCTTCTGTTCTTCAGACATACATCGCTCGGCGTCGAGTGAGCGAAGAAGGTGTAGACATTTAGATTGATCTTGGTGTGAGAGTGGCGTTAGACCCCTCCTTGTTCTATCGTTGTTCTGTCGCTCGTCGATGGGCAGAGCAAGGAGGGTAGATCGAAAGTCGACCGGTTTCACACCTAGCCAGGTGATCGATATCGGTTGGTCGGGAGGAGAGGGGGAGAGGAGACGTTGGTATGTTCTTTGTTATCGCATCGTCGGCAGGGAGCGAAGAGGTGCAGGTGAGAAGGGACGAAAGCTCGAGAAAGCGAGGGTGGAACCCTGGAGAGGCGGATTGAACGTACCGCCATATGTCGAGGCCGAATGGATCTGCGCGTCCGGTCGCGTGCGGGTGAAAGTGGAAGGTCAGTTCCAGCAGCAGCCGGTGAAGAGAGGAAAATAGTGGGGCTCACCGCCGTCTACTAGAACGTAGATTCGCAACCTAGGCGCGCGCGAGAGAGAGAGAGGAACAGAGATCGACATCGTCAGTCGCCAATGTGTCGCTGTCACCGACGGATATCGTCTCTCTTGACGTACAGAGGATATCGTCGTGCCAGCGCAGATATGAACGCAGTGGTTGCGTAGTCCGGATATCCCTTAGCCTGTCACCGGGGAAGACATTTCTCGCTGTCGTCAATCATGAATATAGATTCCGTATTGCGCTGAAGAAACTCGTCGACGTCAGAAAAGACCTCGAAAGCTCACCGTAACGATCAGCCCGCTCTTGAGCCACTCTGGCCCCTCCCGTCTACCCTGCTCGTCACATACCCTTCTGAAACTCGCCTCCTTTTCGACGATGAGCAACCACGTGGCGTTCGTTTCGACGTCATACCTCTGATTCCCCTGGACAGGTACCAGTTTCGCCGTGCCGACGGTGAAAACCTCCCTCCTCCCTTCTGTCGGGTAGGTTATGATAACGTCGCCGCTAAACAAACCGCGCGGAGAGGCTACGACGCCGAGATGGTATCGGTCGACGCAGAGCGAAGAGGAGAGGTGCGAGACGAGACGATCGACAACGGGTTGAGAGGCGAAGAGGGGCGGATCGCGGTAGTAGATGTCCCTATCCGGCGGGGCTCGCACGAGGTAGAGCGAGAGAGGGTGAGCTGGGGTGCGATCGTGTTGGCAGAACGAAAGGCAAAGGGGGGCCATCCTACCGTTTCGTTACTACCACATTGTCCCTCAGAGCCTCGAGGAGGATCTCGATGATACGGAACAGTTGCGCTGCACGATCAGGTTCAGGTCAGAGACTTGCACAAAGCCTCCTTCCACCGACTGGGTGTCTGACTCACCGACCACCCTATTCCTCGCTGCAGACCTTGCGGGAAAGACAAAGGACATCACCCTCACCCTCCTCGCCAGCCTCTGCGCATCTTGAGGCTGTCTTTTTCCGCGTCGACGCCAAACGACGTGAGTCTAATCAGCATCCCACCTTGAGCCTGGAGCGGTGGTTGGATGAATCCTTACTGTACGGCATAAGCGTTTAGATCTACCTCGATCCGTTCAGTCGGCTCGGCACGGAGAGCTTGGAGAAAGTCACGTGCTATCTGTTCGAGTGTTTCGATCACACGTCTTCCTAGTCTGGAGAAAGGCCGGGAAAAGGTTAGCCGAACGATGGAGAGACAGGGTCAGGGGGAAGCCTGGCCTACACTTGTGTAGAGTCGTGGTGGAGATGGAATGTTGCATCCTGTGACATGGCGGTCATGCTGCATTTGAGTGAGGTTCTGGGAAAAGAAAGGTGGTGGCGACGAAGAGAGAGGTGGCAGACATGAGGCTGTGCAAAGGGCAAAGGACTGGAGCGCGCTGGCTAGTGGCAATGGAGCCTTTTGAGTTGCCCTTGCCAACATCACCCGAAGGGAAGGGGGGGGGGGCGTCGGGACATCCGACAACGACGGTGCCTGCCCTCGCTCGGATCACATCCGACGCGGCTGTGCCGTGCACACGGCGTGACTGTGTGAGAAAGGGCATCTGAGTGTATTTCCCTTGCATTTAAAATCTCTGCCAGCACCACGTCTCTATGAAGAAGGGTCAATCTTGAGGCTGAGGTCGACGTGCTTGGTCGACTGGTGGATCGAGCTTGTACTGATAATGTCGATCGCTGCAATCGACGACGGCCCGGAGGGCAGGGCAGGGCAGCATCCGTGCAAAGTGGAGGGGCTCTCATGTCAGCAACAGCCACACCTAGCATCACACACGCCGTGGCATGACGTACAGTTGTCAACGTGCTTGCCCTCTGCGACGTTGTCGATATCGATTCCGCCGCTGCTCTCGAGCAGGAACTTGTGCGTGCCGCCCAGCTCGGCCTTGAGCTTCTGAGCGCATGCGATCAGCGCGTCGCCCTCGAGGTTGTCGAGCATCACGACGTCGGCGCCCGCCTCGATGGCTTCGACCGCCTCGGCGTGCGATTGCACCTCGACGTCGATCCGCAGCGAGAAGCCGCAAACCGAACGAGCCGCCTTGACCGCACTGCTCACCGAGCCTGGCCAGGGGCAAGATTTGTGGGCGAGGGGAGAAGTTTGGCCGTCAGGGTCAGGCTTAGGGATCACGCCACCACGCCGGCACGCTCGAACCTACCCGTGCTCCAGATGTGGTTGTCCTTGAGCATGACCATGCTGCTGAGGTCGTACCGATGCATGTCGACGCCGCCGACAATCATGCCGTACTTTTCGACGTCGCGGAAGCCAGGCGTCGTCTTGCGTGTCCCCGCGACGATGCCCTGGAAGCCGGCGGCGCGGCTCTTTTCGAGGAACTTGCGCGATGCCGTGGCGATCCCTGAGCAGCGTGCGAGCGTGTTGAGCGCCACGCGCTCGCCCAGCAAGATCTTGCGCGAAGGGCCGCGGACCTCTGCGACGGCCACCTTGAGCTTGGTTCCGTCGGACGACGAGAGGTAGTCGCCTTCTCTGTACTTCCACTCGACGCTGTGCGGGGGAAAAGGGGGCGCGCGGAGGTCAGAGGGGGGGCTCAGCCAGAGCATAGGTCAGGCACTGTAGGCTGTGGTAACGTCGTGCTTGTCAAGCGAGCTCACTCGATTACCAACGTACGTGCAGTCGAGCTGCTTGAAGACCTCGTTAAAGAAAGGGACACCGGCGAGGACGCCCTGCGAGACGATAGGATGAGAGGGGAGGGGAAGACGGAGGGGCGAGTGAGCTTGCGCTACGCTAACGAGCTACGTCTGACCCAAAGAAAGCGTCTACGCACCTCGCTCTTGCACCAGAGCGTTGCCCTCTTTGCGTCTTCGCCGACAACGTAACCGCCCCAGTCGAATGAGGGGCAGTCTTCCTTGAGCCACTCTGCGATCTTGCCCTTCCAGGAGGGCGGGAGGAGGTGTGCACAGGCGTGCGTCTGTGTTTGAGCGTGTGCGGCCATCCTGTCGTGGGTGCTTGTGTTTTTGGTTAGACGTACAGTGCGAGGAGTCAGGTGCTCCGCTGTGCGTTGGATGGTGGAAGGGGCACAAAGGTGGCATCCAGGGTGCAGCGTAGCGTGGAGCAGGGCCATCTGCTCGCCCGGAGCTGGCCGGCAAAACGCGGAGGCAAAGAAACGGAGGAGCAAGCGAGCGGGCGCGCGGGCCCAAGGTGGCAAGTTGCCAGCAGGAGAGGGAAAAAGAGCCGGCCGAGAGAAACGGCGCACGACCCTCGGGGTCGTTCCAGCTGGCTGGGTGGGCTGTGCGAGGGAGAGCACAAGGGAAAGGGCCGGTCTAGGAAGGTGCGCCCGCGTGTGCAAGTGGAGGGCGGGACGCGCCGAGCTAAGATAAGCTCGACCAAACCAAAACACAAGCAACCTCCATCGCCGCCTCGAAGCGACGCCCCTTTTTCGAGGCGCCGCTCGATCGCCGCTCGATCGCCGCTCGATGGACCCGCTCTACGCCCTCAAGCCACCGCAAGCGTCGTCGGAGTCTGCAGCGTCAATCCGCCCTCCTCTCCTGCATACAATCTTGAATGTCCGCTCGACGGCGTGCCTGCGCACCGTTACGCGGCCAGGCCAGCTCAGCGCCCCAAGCGGCTCCAGCGCACCGCACCGCACCGCACCGCACCGCACCGCACCGCCAAGCCAAAAGACGCCGGGCGATCGGAGGGCAGACCGATGGTACATGGTCCTCCTGCGCCATCGTATCACCTCGCTTTGGACCCTGCCACCGCCGTCTGCTTGCGGCGCCACGCTTCACCCCTATGTATGCAGCTCTGAATATGTTGCTCACTCGCCTGCTCAACGAGCAGCCAGGAGTCACCGCAGCTGGCTTGGAAACGCAGCGTGTGTACCCCTAAGATGGTTGGGGGGGTGGAACAGGGAAGCCTCAACGTAGCTCTACGTGGCCGAACCTTGGCATGGTGCGTGCTGGTCTGCTCTCTGCGTGTGTGTCGCGCTGTTGGCGTGCCGTTGACGGTTGAAAGGTAAAGGTATAGCCTGTCAGAAACAAGCAAGCAAGCTTGTATGCTGAGGAAAGCTTGGTCGGCGGAGCTTCCCGACGACATCATCCGCCGCGGCAGGCAAAGGCAGCCAGGCACCACACCCACGCCGCCCCTCGCTCACTGCGACGGCAGAGGTGCATGGCCGGCGACGAGCAGCTCCGAACAACTCTACCGTGCACGCCCTATATAAGGCCTGCCCCTGCCTCGCTCTCTCCCTTGCTCTCCTCTTCCCTCTACCTCGCCCTCCTCCGACTTCAAGCCTCGCTCTCTGTCGGTGACGTACACCTCGAAGCTTCCACGCCCACGACCCATTGCGCAGACATAGATCTGCTCCGCCTTGACAGCTTAGCGGGCCCAACATACGCCCCCGCAACAGCAGCCCCACGACCCGCCACCACCACGCTCATCAGACACATACACGATGCCGCACCTCTTTCAGAGTGAGTTCCCACCCATTTCCCCTTCCCACGGCGCCCCGTCCCTCCCGCTTCTTGCTGAAGCATGCATACACGACTGCATCAGGCGTGACGGCTAAAAGACATTCTTACCTCGCCCTGGCCTTCCTCATTGCCGTCTCGTCCCTTCTTCTTCTCCGCATTGATCGTCAAATCATTCGGATAGATCTCAAGAAGGCGTTCGGAGATAAGCACGGCGATGCCGCCAGCACGGGCAGCGCTAGCGCCAGCGTAGACGCCGCTGCGCCTAGCAGCTCGGCCTCGAGCCAGTCTAGCGCCGCAGCCCCCGCTCCTGCCCCTTCGACACCGACGACGACCCCGGCTACAGCAGCGCCTGTCGAACCCGCTCAACCGCAGGACGACGCCGCCGAGGATGAAGAAGAGGGTGACGAGGAGGACACACAGGCGCTCGCGCTGCCCAAGGTCAACGGAGCATAGTAAGTCGGCGTGGCGTGACGACGGCGGCTATTTGACGGGAAACTTGTTACTGACCAGGTACACGCATCATCCCCCTACCCCCTCTTCCGTCTCGATCCGTTCCTGCTCTCCGCCAAAGCTTCGCCAACTGGGGAATCTACGCTCGCAACTACAAGCCGCAGCAGGTCCCCGCCTCTCAACTCTCGCACATCTACTACGCCTTTGCCGACGTCAAGCCGGATACAGGCGAAGTCTTCCTGACGGACACTTGGGCCGACGAGCAGATCCACTACGAGGGTGACAGCTGGAACGACGTTGGGACCAACCTCTACGGCAACTTTAAGCAGTTCCTCATGCTCAAGAAGCAGTACCGCCATCTCAAGCTTCTCCTCTCGATCGGCGGGTGGACCTTTGCGCCGCACTTTGCCCCTATGGCCAAGGACCCGGCTCGACGCGCCAAGTTTGTCTCGAGCGCCATCACGATCCTCGAGAACAGCGGACTGGATGGTCTCGACATCGACTGGGAGTACCCGGACAACGACGCTCAGGCGCAGAACTATGTTTCGCTTCTCAAGGAGTTGAGGGTGGGCCTGACGGCACACCAGACGAAAAAGAAAGAGACGAACCCGTACCTGCTCACCATTGCCGCTCCGTGTGGCTCCGACCACTACAAGAAGCTACGCATCGCCGAGATGAACACATACCTCGACTGGATCAACCTGATGGCGTACGACTACGCCGGAAGCTGGAGCACTGTGGCGAATCACCAGGCCAACCTCTTTGGTCCCGATCCCTCGACAAAGACGGCCGTCGACTACTACGTCTCGCAAAAGGCACCACCGCACAAGCTCGTGCTCGGCATGCCGCTCTACGGCCGCTGCTTCCAGAACACCGACGGTCCCGGCAAGCCCTACTCTGGCGTCGGTCAGGGATCCTGGGAGGCTGGAATGTACGATTATAAGGTGCGTTCTATCTTCCCGTCCCCGTGCTCCGGCTGTTCGATCCTTACCGTCCCACAGTGGCGCTGTCCTTGATCTTGTCTCATCCGACCCTCTTCTGACCGTCACCTTGCGCTTCTCCCCCACAGTTCCTGCCCTTGAAAGGCGCAGTGGAGAAGTACAACGCAACGATTGGCGCCTCGTGGTCTTACGACTCTGGCAAGCGCGAATTCGTGACGTACGACAGTCCGCAGATGGTGCGACGAAAGTGTCTGTACATCAAGCGACGACGTCTTCGCGGGGCGATGTTCTGGGAGCTTTCGGGAGATGCCGATGCCAAGAACGGTGGTGTAGAGAGATCGCTCATCAAGATTGTCGCCAAGGAGTTGGGAAGTCTGGATCAGACGCTGAACCATCTGTCCTACCCTGGTAGCAAGTGGGATAACGTCAGAAAGGGGATCTAAGAAAGGACGACGCGGTAGCGAGGGACGGGATGGCTCTTTCCTTGGCGCTAGCTTCTTGACTGGGCCTCTTTTCTTACGATGGACTTTCCAGCGCAATGTCGACAAACGGTTACGTTTGCTCCTGTATGTACTTCTCTCGGCCTGTAACGACACCGATACGACGCGACCCCCCTTGCCTTGTAGTCTGTCGCTCAGACTCCCCGACCGTCGACGGCTGCACCGATCGTGTCTGTGTCTCGTGCGGTCCCGCCCTTGCTGGGCGTAGGAAGCTCGGACGCGAGAAACGCCTAGCCAGGCGCAGGAGGGAATGCCTGCACGCCGTGAAGCCACGCCGTGAAGCCACGCCCTTGCGCTGGCGGCGGGGGATTTAACGCGACGCGCATGCGCCTTGCGTGAGAAAGCAGCAACTGAACGCCCTCGGCACCCGGCCGGACGCGACGCGCGCTCACGTCAGCAAGGTCAGCGCGGCCAAGGCAGGCTAGGGGCGTGCTGGTTGGCCTCGCCGGCTGGTCCGCTCGCCTGCTCGTCTGCCAGACGGAGATAGAGGGAGAGTCTAACTTAGTCGAGGGTCTTGTGGGAGAGAGAGAGAGAGAGGCACAGGGCCAGAGTGAGTGTGAGCCACGCTCCCCCCTCACATCCCCCTTCTCTCTCTCTCTCTCTCTCTCTCTCTCTCCATTCTCGCTCCTTCGATCTCTTGGCCTCCCTCCTCCCCTTCTCTCTTCTTCCCCAGCAGGATAGGGAGACCCGCCACCCAGCGACACCTCGGCCCTTTGCCATAGACCCTCCCACTCACGCTTCTCCACCGACCCCTCCTGCCTCCTCTCTCCCTCGCATTCCCCATCCCCCGTTCTCTCTCCCTCTTGGAACCTCTCAACGACGCCGGCGACAGCTACCTAGCTCGTCGTCCACGCCGTCCGCAATGCCTCTTCCACGCTCCTCGTCGCGCGTCTTGTACACCTCCCTCGTCGACTCGAGCACAGAGGGCGACGACGAAGATCAGGGCGTCAGGCCGCTCGCTCGCTCGCGTACAGCCAGCAGGGCCGGCAAGGCCTCCTCAAAGTCGCCCGTCAAGAGCAAGAGGCGGAGGATAGTGGACGACAACGATGAGAGCGACGCCTTCGTCCCGCCGAGCGCAGAGAGCGAGAGCGACGACCAAAGCCTAGCCGACAAGGGCACACCCAGCATGGAGGAAAACAGCGCGGAAAGCGATGACGTCGAAGCCGACGACGACAGCAGCCCTGCTCCCGAGACACCCGCCAACGGTGCCCCCCCCGGCCCGGTCGCGGCCGCGTTTAAGGCCATGGGATACTTTGCCGGCAAAGAGCCGTTCGTCGACCTGACAAACGCCGCCGCCGTCGCAGCTTCCGGCAAGGGCAAGGGCAAGGGCAAAGCGGCGGCGGCCTCCCAGACGCCCAGGAAGAGCGCCGGCTTTGCGTCCCTCTTCTCCACGCCATTGTCCAGCAGCAGCGCCTCTGGCAGCGCCAAGAAGCGGCAGGCGACGCTCTCGGACATGTTTGGCGTCAAAACCAAGTCGTCGCCCAAGCCGAAGCCGCCGCCGACGGCGACAAAGCAGCACGAAGCTTACGAGGAGCTCTCCGACTTTTTCGATGACGACGACAATGTCTCTCCGGCCAAGAAGAAGGCGCGGAAGAGCGGCGCGGCGGGCGCCTCCTCGGCCAAGCTTAACATGTCGCAGTCGAGCTGCAAGGACTGGAAGTCGAGATTCGCGCGCAACCGCAAGTTCGTCAGGATGGACTTTGTCCCGACGGCGCAGAAGGTCAAGAACCACCTCGCCGACGCGAGCAGCACGCTCGCCCAGGGCAAGTTTCCGCCCATCCACGACCTCAACGACATCTTCGCCGACATGATCGCGCGGGCCCCGGGTGTGCTAGAACTGGCCAAGTCGCTCCAGGACCGGCCGCTGCGCGTCGCCACCATGTGCAGCGGGACCGAGTCGCCGCTGCTCGCGCTCGAGCTGATGGCGCGTGCCATCAAGGAGCAACACGGGATCCGCATCAAGATCGAGCACGTCTTCAGCTGCGAGATCGAGTCCTTCAAGCAGGCCTACATCGAGCGCAACTTTTCCCCTCCGATCCTCTTCCGCGACGTCACCGAGCTCGGCGGCGACCGTGCCCACACGGCCTACGGCGCGCTGGTCGACGTACCGGGTAACGTCGACATCCTCGTTGCGGGGACGTCGTGCGTCGACTACTCGCATCTCAACAACAAGAAAAAGGGCCTCAACGACGGCGGCGAGAGTGGGCGCACTTTCCACGGCATGCTCGGCTGGGTGAAGCGCCACAAGCCGGCGCTCGTGGTTCTCGAGAACGTCAAGAACGCGCCGTGGCTCGGCGTAGCCGAGGCCATCGTCCAAGAGGCCGGCTACGACGTCAACTTCAGCAACACGTTCGACACCAAAAACTACTACATCCCGCATACGCGCCAGCGCGGCTACCTGCTGGCGACGCGCAACACGACCGACTGCCTCCCGGAGAACTGGGACCTGCTCGTCAACTGGCTGGTGCGCCCCGCCTCGAGCCCGCTCGACGCTTTCCTCCTGCCCTCGGACGACCCGCGCATCCAAAAGGTGCGCCAGCAGTTTGCCCACGGCGAAGGGCTCTCCAAGGGCCGCTCGACGATCGACTGGAGCAAGTGCCAGAATAGGCACGAGCGGGCGCGCGACGAGGAAGATCTCGGCAAGACGCGGCCCCTGACCGCCTGGGAGGAGGGCGGGACGTGCAAGATGTCGCACGACGGCTGGAACGAGTGGGCCATCCGCCAGCCGGAGCGAGTGACCGATCTGCTCGACATCACCACGCTCCGCTTCGCCGCGCTCGACCAGGACCCGCTCTACAAGTCCAAGATCTGGGAGCTCTCGCAGAACGTCGACCGGAACGTCGCCTCGTCGCGACCCGGCATCGCCCCTTGCCTGACGCCCTCGGGCATCCCCTTTCTGCCCGCCCGCGGCGCGCCGATGATCGGCCTAGAGGCGCTGTCGTTGCAGGGCTTGCCTCTCGACGAGCTCCTCCTCACCCGCGAGACCGACGATCAGCTCCAGGACCTGGCCGGCAACGCGATGAGCTCGACCGTCGTCGGCGCGTGCGTCCTCTCGGCGCTGATCGTGGCGAGCAAGGACTTCGCACGCGAGGCCGCCGAGTGCGGCAAGGCCAAGCGGACGTGGGAGTCGAGCCGCGAGAGCAAGGAGGCGATCGCCGAGTCGAGCGACGTCGTCGACACGGTCCCCGAGGACGGCGACGCGATCGTCGACGCCAACCGCCTCGAGACGCGCACACTCAATCTGACGAGCAGCGTCGACGTCTCGATGCCGGCGCTGCTGAAGGAGGCCGTCGACAGCTCGCAGCTCTGCATCTGCGAGGGGCGCACCATGACGACCGAGCGCGCCATCTACCGATGCGCCAGCTGCGACCACACCGCCTGCGAGAGCTGCAAGGGCCGGCCCGTTCACGACTTTGAGCTCGACCCGCGGCCGCGGACGCTGCCGGACGACTTTGCCGAGCACCTCAAGCGCTCGCTCCCGATGCGTCTCCAGACGGCCGTCATCACGATGGACGACATCGCCGCGCTCTCGGCCGATCTGCCGAGCCGCGACCGGATCCTTGCGCTTGAGTGGAGTCAACGAGTGAGCGAGGCGTTGAGCGAGACGGAGTTCCGCTTCCAGGACCTGCTGCGCCAGAAGGCGTGGCAGGCGCGCTTCGCCGCGCCGGGGGCCCGCCTCGACCTCAGTCTCGATCGAGCGGCGCCGCACTGGCGCATCTTTGTTGACGCGCTGCCGACCGAGCCAGCGGGGAGCAAGCTGCGCGCGACGCTGATGCAGCCCGTCGCCCGGATGGCGCTCGACCCGAAGGCGACCGACGTCGGGCTGTTCCACGGCCGCTGGGAGCTCAACCTGCCGACCGAAAACGTCTTCAAGATCAGCATCACGTCGACGGGTGACCAGGTCCCGACGTGGCAGAGCGCACTCGGGCTCGGCGGCAAGTACGCCGACACCAAACGCTTCTCGGAGATGCGCGTCGCTGTCCCCGATGAGGCCCGGGCGCACCTCGACAGCGACATCGAGGGGACCTACGATCTGCTCGCGCAGTGCGGGACCGCCAACTGCGCGCTCCATCTGCGCCGCAGCGGCAGCACCAGCGGCGACGCGGCCGGGCCCGACTCGCGCAAGCTGTACCTCTTCCTCGACGCCGACCGGTACAAGGACGCGGGCGGCGACCGCTTCGTCTTTTCGACCGACATCGGACGCCTCCCCTACCCCTTGGAGCGCACCGCCCTCGGACGGCTGCCCGCCGGCTGGAAGCCCAAGCTGCCAAAGGGCAAGCAGACCGAGATCGTCGAGCAGGTCCCGCTCCAGATCGACGGGACGTGGACGCTGGCGCCGGGCTTTGCGGTCCAGGCGGGCGTGGACGTCGACGGCGAGATCAACGTCGCCAGCACTCCGGTTGAGCTCGACCTGCGCCGCCAGGGCTGCGAGTGCGCTCTGGCCGTACTCGAGTGCTCGGCGCCCGTGCGGACGGCCGAGGACAACCGCATCTGGCCCGTTGGCGGGGCGTGGGGCCAGGTCGACTTGCTGCATAAGACCAACATGACCTTTAGCCACCTCGCCTGGCTCGTCGAGCGTGTCCCGGACATCACGGCGTTCCAAGGCTGGATGGAGGCCAAGCACGACACGCTCGACCTCGCCACCGCGACGTGCAAACGGTGCGCGCCGGCCGAGCCCGACATCCAGTGGCTCGCGGTCCCCGGCCGCCCCGTGGTCCCCATCGAAAACACCCAGCAGGCCGGCCCTTACGAGCAGGCGCTCAAGAACCGCCCGGCGCCGTTCGTGATGCACCTCCGCCTCAAGGACGGCCTGGCGCAGACGCGATTCGGCATCAATGCGGCGACGCTGATGCATCGCGCCCTCTCGCGCCTTCCCGCGACGCCGCACGCGGGCGACGTTGAGCTGTCGTGGCGCCTGACTAGGCTCGACCGCTCGCTGACGATGTTTGGCCTGCCCCAGTACACAATCAAGAGCAACCGACAGGATGGCGAGGCGGCCAACCCGAGCATCTTTGCGCTCGAGCTGCGCAAGGAGCAGAAGCGCTCGCTCACCTGGATGCTCGCGCAGGAGCGCGATGACGCCAAGCCCTTTTACGAGGAGGAGATCTCCGAGGGCCTGCTGACGCCGTTCGGCTGGCGCGCCGAGGGCCGCGCGACGCGCCCCGTCACGGTTCGCGGCGGCGTACTGGCCGATGCCGTCGGCTACGGCAAGACGGCCATCTCGCTCGCCCTGATCGCCGCCTCGCCCAATCGCAACAAGCTCCCCGAGCTGCCCGAGAGCGACACGCACGCCTTCGTCCCGACCAAGGCGACGCTCGTCATCGTCCCGGGTCACCTGTGCAAGCAGTGGGAGAAGGAGGTGGGCAAGTTCTGCGGTAACAAGCTCGCCGTACCCGTCATCACCTCGAAGCTCGAGCTCAACAAGCTCTCCGTCCGCGACGTCCTCGAGGCCGACATCATCATCATGTCGGTCACCGTCTACAAGAGCGACACGTACTGGGAGGCGCTCGCGCGCGTCGCCGCCGTCAACCCGCTGCCGAACCGGCCCGGCCGCTTCTTCAACGCGGCGCTCAAGCGCTCGCTCGCGGCGCTGCGCAACCGCGTCAAGGATCTGACCGCCACCAACGATGGCGAGGGAGAAGGCAGCGGCGTCCGAAAGCTGGCCGAGTCGATCCGCAACCGGGCTGACTTTGACAACTCCCACATGACGAGCCACAAGGCGCGCGGCCGACTGATCGGCCAGGCGTACGCCGACGCCCACGGCGGCAAGGCCAAGAAGGAGGCGGGCAGCGACGACGATGACGACGACGCCGCTTTCAAACTGCACAAGGACTTCCAGACCAAGGGTAAGGCCGAGCCCGATCCGTGGGGGCTGGGATCGGCGTCGGTGCGCAAGGACTGGCGCCGGATGAAGTGCCCGCCGCTCGAGATGTTCATGTGGAACCGCGTCGTCGTCGACGAGTTCCACTACATCGCCGAGGCGGCCGACCGGACGCTCTCGGGCGTCACCAGTCTCCAGGCGCGCGCCAAGTGGATCCTCTCCGGCACGCCGCCGACGGCCGACTTTAGCGACGTCAAGAGCATCGCCGTCTTCCTCAATCTTCACCTCGGTGTCGACGACGACGCCGACACGCTCAAGGACTCGGTGCGCCGCGCGCGCGAAAAGAACCGAACTGCGGCCGAGAAGTTCAACAACTTCCGCGAGATGCACTCTCCCGCCTGGCACCATCGTCGCCAGCAGGTGGCGCAGCGTTTCCTCGACGCCTACGTCCGCAGCAACGAGCCCGAGATCGGCGAGCTGCCGAGTGAGCAGCTGATCAAGCCCATACGCCTGCCCGCCGCCGAGTCGGCCCTCTACCTCGAGCTGGCGCACGCCATCGAGAACCTGGACCTGCGCCACCAGCGCAAGATGTTCAAGGGCAAGGGCAAGGCGCGCGGCACCTCGACAATCGCCGCCGCCGCCGCCGCATCAGCAGCAGCAGCGACGAAGAAGAAGGCCACCACCGACGATTTCTTGGACGACGACGAGGAGGAGAATTCGGACGACATCGGCGGCACGAAGCAGAAGAAGGGCAAGGCTGCCGCCGCCACTGCCGCCAAGAAGGTTGGCAGCAAAAAGGGCGATCCTAACCTCGAGATGAGCCACCGCGACCGTAGGCTGATCGAGACGCTCGGCAACAGCGCGTCGCCCGAGGAGGCGCTGCTGAAGCGGGCCTCGGTGTACGACGACTTTGCCGGCGTCGACCTGACCAAGATCAAGGGCGTCAACAATGCGATCAAGGCGTGTGAGTACATCGTGCGCGAGCGCAAGAAGCAGCTGCAGGACTGCAAGCTCCAACTGGAGCGCGAGCTGCCGCTGGCGCTCGAGCAGCACCTCCTCGTCCTACACCACTTTGGCTTCCGCGACGAGAACCGCCAATTCTTCCGCGACTTTGTCCGTAACGCGCTCAATGCGTCGTGGGGCGACGGCGAGTCCAAGGAGATGGTGCGCGAGATCCTCCAGAAGGCCGACTGCACGATGGCGAGCATCACGAGCGGGGCGGCCAAACGCCGTTTCGGTGGGCATGGGGCGCCCAAGGCCGCGCTCCAGGCTGCGCTCAAGCGGCGCGAAAAGGAGCGCGCGGCTGCCGAGAAGGGCGGCGACGACGGCGAGGGCAAGAAGAAGCTCAGCGCCAAGGACCTGGCATGGGGCGAGGAGTACCACCTGCGCGCCATGGTGCACCAGCTGACGCGGCTGCGCAACGAGCTCGTGGGACGCATCAATGCGCTGCGCTTCTTTACGGCGATCCGCGACTGCCAGCGCGCCCACCTCGAGGGCGTCGAGGTCAACGTCGTCTGTCCCTCGTCGGCGTGCGCGCACCGGGGGCAGCGACTGCCGCTCGAGGCGATCGCGATCAGCTCGACGTGCGGCCACAGCGGCTGTCGGGAGTGCATCGTGCGCGAAGCCTACATCGGCCAGTGTCCGACGGGAGGATGCGCGGCGCTGGCAAAACCGACGTCGGTGGTGCATGCGTCTTCGCTGGGCGCCGAGGACGACGGCGCGGCGACGCGGTACGGGACGAAGCTGGCGCTGCTGTGCAGCCTGGTGAAGCGGCTGCCCAAGGAGGAACGCGCGCTCGTCTTTGTTCAATTCGAGACGCTGACAGCGACGGTGGCCGAGGCGCTGGCGGCGTACGGGGTGAGCTTCGTACAGCTGACGGGAACGGCGTCACGACGCAGCTCGCTCCTCGAAGCGTACCAAGACGAGCATGGAGCTCGGGTGTTGCTGCTCAACGTCGACGACGAGAGCGCGGCAGGAAGCAACTTGACGGTAGCAAACCACGTCATCTTTGTCGGACCGTTGCTCAAGCAGGAGCAGCAGCAGTACGACGCGACGATGACGCAGGCTATCGGAAGGTGCGTTCGATACGGACAGACGAAGAAGGTGTACGTGTGGCGATTCATTGCGATGGAGACAATCGATCAGGAGACGATAGAGCGGCGGGAGAAGATTACACTCGCCGTCGACGAGCTTCATGCGCGTTTCGACGAGGCGGCCGGCGGAACGCTCGTGCTGCGCGACGTCAACGCGGCAAGCAAGGCGAAGCGCTCGAGAGACGACGGGAGCGACGAGCGAGAGGAGGAGGAGGAGGAGGAGACCAAGCCGCGCAGCAAGCCACGCCGCAAGGTAGCCCGGGCAACGAAAGGACGTGGTTCGGCCGTCGAGCCGATCGCACTCGACGACGACGAGTAGCGTCAGGGAGGACAAGGCCGAGGCAGGGAGAGGAGTAGCAACTCACCGGCCATTAACATTGCTTAGCGTTTTGAAATGACACTTTGCAGATCCTCGAATTCTAGCTAGCTACTTGGCCAGAACCCGTATTTGAGGGTTGGCGTACGTTGCAGCCACCCGCTCAGGGTGCCCGAGACTGGACGGCCAGACGCAGCGCACCCCGCAAACGAAGCCGGACGAGCTGGAGGGACGGAGGGTGCTCCTTGTGCCATCCCGTCTTGCGCAGGCGAAAGCTTTGACACGCGTGTGATTTGATTGGCCCGGCCAGTCTTGCCCGTACGAGGTGCCGCACGTACAGTAATGTACACACCGTAGGCTATCGTACGGTAGGCAGTTTGTCACGCCACTGTACGCTAAGTTCCAGGTACTGTACTCTCGTTGCAGCTCCTGAGCCGTGCGGATGCGCCGGCGGCGGGAGATGTCCGGGGGCGTACGGCGCGGTGCGGTACATAGGGTACGGTCAAGAGTTACGCACGGTGCGCCGTCTGCTCTCGGGGCTAGGCGCTTGTGGCCTCACGCGCAGCAGGACGAGCGCGCCTTTGTGTTGACAAAGGTCCCCAGGCCCGCGCTCACGGCCGGTAGTGGCACTGTAGCGCTGCAGCGGGCCCGCGGCGACGCGGCGACGCGGCCGAGACGGAAGCTTCCGTGGTTGCAGGGCGGAGCAAACCGAAGCGCCGGCAGAATGCAGAAAGTTGTATCTGTTGTAACGCATTTCCCTGGCAATCCGGCGGAAAAATTTACTCGTCGGCCTTCCTCACCACCACCACCCTTGCTGTCACTGCTACACCATCTGCACTCTGTCAAGCACACCAGACAAGCACTGCAATCAGTTCAACACTTGCTCCAAATAGTACATGCTCAGCTTTGCTTGTCTGGTCCAGAACTGCTGCCAGATGGGTTGGGGAAGAGGAGCCAGGGGTCATACAAGGCAAGAGAGCTTGGTCCAGCAGAAGCAGGATCAACAGCAAGTTGAGGTGGTGCTGGCAGTGGCTCTGCAGGCTCAGCAGGTGCTAGAGGGGGTGGTTGCGCAACATCAGCCGCTTTGCCTTTGCCCTTTGCCTTGCTTGATGCTGCCTTCCTTGCCGTCTTCTTTGTTGGTGTTGCAGCATCTGCCTTGCTGGCCTTCTTGGTGGCTGCTCACTCTTGTTCCTCCTTCCTCTGCTGCTCTGCAATGTCCATTGCAACCCTCTCTTCCCACAGGTGCTCTCCTGTTGCTCAGCTGATCATGGTGTCCTTGCTGATGTAGCAATGGTTGCCCACCTCAAAGGTTGTCTTGAGTGGTGACTTGCTGCATTGCTCCTTCTCTTGGACTAGCTTGCAGCCATGGAACAACTTGTCAAACCCCTTCTGCAGCTTGCAGCAAATGCAGCTCCTCTCTCTCTTGTTTGTGCTGTGCTTATAGTTGTTGAGGAGGGCTTCAAAGCGCTGTGGCTTCCTTGGAGTATTGAAGAAGGGCTCCTGAGCAGGCAGCAGCATCTCTTGGCAAGGTGGCTTGTAGCCAGAGAGCATCAAGAGGACCTTCTCAGGGGAGGGTGGCACCATCAGACCCACATCTGAAAAGGCCTTGCATACTGCAGCATCCTTGATCTTGCTGTGGGCCTCAGCATAGAACCAAGCAAAGTAGATGCAGTCAACCTTCTTTGTGCTACCAAGAGCAGCAACCTGACAGCCATAGCTGTCCTTGATGGGGCCAAAGATGCTGGTATCAAGAGGCTGGATAATGTGGGTGGTGTGAGCCAGAAAGCAGACTGGCACAATGTGGTGCTTCCAGCACTGGTTGCAGAAGTCAACAGAGACATGCAAGATATGCCTATCAAGGAGCAGCAGCCACCAATCACCCTCTTGAGCCCCAGTTGGCTTGGTTTGTGGCTCAAAGACCTGTTGAAGCCACTCAAGCACCAAGTCATTGCTTGTCCAGCCCTTTGGCAAGATGGCAAAGTGCCAGTTGGGGCCTGGTCCTTCCATCCCCCCCCCCCCCCGTGATCTCCAAGCTGGTGCTATGTGCCTTTCCAGATCATGAGCAGGTCAAGAAAGAGGCTGCTAGAGCCAATGCACTCAACAACAGTGGTGGACTCATGGTTGCCTGGATGGACATGGAAGGCATTCTTCTTCTTCTTAACTGGGACAATGACCTTCTGATGTCTGCTGAACCCCATGATGATGCCAGTCTTGTCCATGTTGTAGATCTGGTCTTGTGCAATGTTGTACTGGCTGATGGTGCAGGAAAAGTTGGCATAGAAGCAGTTGAGGTTGTTGAATGAGGCACCATCCATGTGCTGATTCTCTAGAGCTTGGTTGTACTTGATCCAGAGCTGTGGGTGGTGCTCAAGGTAGTGCTGCACCCAGTTCTTGCCCAGCTCCCTTACCTGACAGTGGCCACCAGTTTCTACAGGCAATTGCAGTGTTCCAGCATAATTCTGGACCATTGCTGGGGTGAGGGGGAAGCCTTGATTGGTGCAGTGCTCAATGTGGGTGGCAAGAGCAGCCTTGGTGGCTGGTGAGAGGGCCTGCTGTGCTGCATGGGCAGCAGTCTTTGGCAGGGTGCCATGCTGGCAGTCTTGCAGTGTTTACTTTGGCATGCCAATGGCCTTGGCTGCTGCAGACAAGCTCTTGTACACTGCTTTGGACAGATGTC
Organism: Thecaphora thlaspeos; assembly: GCA_900291925.1. Lineage (NCBI taxonomy): Eukaryota > Fungi > Basidiomycota > Ustilaginomycetes > Urocystidales > Glomosporiaceae > Thecaphora > Thecaphora thlaspeos. Next base: position 51,315 of record UWYS01000004.1, on the reverse strand, counting down.
AAAGCACCTGAGCCATGGCAATGTTGCTTGCCTGGCAATTCTTGACCACCTTGTTCCTGACTGCTTGTTGGTATGCTGGCAGGACCATCTGCAGCATCATGGCCTATGATGGAGAGCAAGAGGTGCATAGACAGGGTGGTGCTGGCAGTAGAGAGGTGCTGCTGTGCTGTTCCAGAGAGCAAGATTTAATGCAGGTGGTGTAGCAGTGACAGCAAGGGTGGTGGTGGTGGTGGTGGTGAGCAAGGCCGACGAGTAGATTGCGAGGCCGGATTCCCAGGGAAAGGCGTTGTGTGCGGCCCTACCGGTGACTGACCTGTGACCTGTGACCTGCTGCTTCAGTGTACCAAGTCCTCTCCTCGCTGGCAATGTCGCCCCGCGTGCCGCCGTTGCCCCGCCATGTCGAGCTCCCTGTAAATACCCCGCTCCCTTCCCGCTCCCCTTTGCCCTCCCCCATGCTTGAGTTTGCCTCGTACAGCCTCGTTGCTCCCTCGTACCATCTCCCTTCACGGCGCAACGCAGCGTCGCCTCTACAGCGGCCTCGTCCACCCACGCTTCTTTAGCTGGCACCGCCCACCTCACTCGCACTCACAGCCGCCCGCCATGCCCACGCTCCTCAACGCCCGGGGCCCTGCCCTCCAGAATCTCCAGACCTTCCTCATCCTCGGATGCTCCTTTGTCTCCTTCGGATACAATCAGGCCGGGTGGGTGGCAGCGCATCGCATCTCAGCCTTCTCCCGCATCTTCTAGGGCAACGGTGGTCTGACGTTGCGCTCATCTTTTCTCTGCAGCGTCGGCTCTCTCACGTCGGACAGCTCGTGGATGCGCACCTTCCCCGAGATCGATACGGTCCACGTCACGGGCGAGCTCAAGTCCCACCACGCCACGCTCCAGGGCCTCACCATCGCCGTCTTCACGCTGGGCGCCCTCGTCACCACCCTCCTTACATCCGTCATCAACGACACCATCTCGCGCAAGGCCTTCATCTACGTCGGCGCCGCCACTTCCATCGTCGGCGGGATTATCCAGTGCACCGCCTTCACCTGGGCGCACTTTCTCGTCGGCCGCGTCGTGCTAGGCATGGGCATCGGCTTCTACAGCGCCACCGTCCCCACCTGGCAGGCAGAGTGCTCGGCCACAAGGAACCGCGGTCAGCTCGTCATCACCACGGGCGTCTTTATGGCGCTTGGCTACGCGCTAGCCGCCTGGATCGACTTTGGCTTCCACCACATCCAGAACAGCACCGCCACATGGCGCGTCCCCGTTGCCCTGCCCATCCTGCTCTCGGTCGCCGTCGCCGCGCTGCTCCCCTTCTTCCCCGAGTCGCCGCGCTGGCTCATGCTCAAGGGACGCGACCACGAGGCCGCCCGCGAGCTCTCGCGCCTCCGAGACCTGCCCGAGGCGGACGCGCGCCTGATCGAGGAGCTCGAGGGCATCTACCAGTCCATCCACCATCAGGCCTCCAACCGCGGCAGCGGGCCTAAGAACGAAAAGGCCGGCACCGCCGACGGCGAAAACCTCTACATCTCGGAAAACGACGCATCCAGCTCGCGCGACGACAGCAGCTTGGCCGCCACCGCCACCGCCACCGCCACCGCCCCTCCGCAGCATCGCCATGCCAACCGCGCCATCTACCGCCTTTTTCTATGCCTCCTCGTCCAGTTTTACCAGCAGTCCTGCGGTGGGAACGTGCTAAGTGTATTCTCAACGAGCCTCTTTACAAACTACATGCACGAGAGCGACAGTGTTTCGCGCATTCTGGCTGCCTCTGCCCTGACCTGGAAGGTTTTTGCGAGTTTCGTCGGTTATCTGACCATCGACCGCTTCGGACGACGGCCCATCATGATGTTCAGCGGCGCCGGCATGGCCGTCTGCATGTTTGCGCTCGCCGGAACCGCCAGCCTGCCGGACAACACGACGGCCAACGCCTTCACGGCGCTCTTGCTGTTCCTGTTCAACTTTGTCTATCCCATCGGCTTCCTGGGCGCCAACTTTGTCTACGTCACCGAGCTCTCGCCCAACCACCTGCGCTCCGTCTTCACGCCGCTCTCGGTGGCCAACCACTGGGTCTTCCAGTTCCTCGTTCAGATGGTCACGCCGCTGGCCATCGAGACGATCGAGTGGAGGTACTTCCTCGTCTTCGGATCGGTGTCGGCTTGCATTCCTATCTCGATCTTCTTCCTCTACCCGGAAACGACGGAGATGTCCCTGGAACTGATCGACGAGTGCTTTGCGGCACCCACGGTCCTACATGTCCCCCGCTACGCCGCCAAGATGAGGAAGGATGTGGTCCGCAGCGGTGCGACTCAGCAGAACGACGCATGATCCCCCCTCCCGCCTTGTTTTCCCCATACAACAACAACAACCCTGTAACAGTACGAACACTTAGACCGAACATCAGAACTACAGACCTGCCGATCTCGCGAGCACGAGCAAGGCACATGCATACATGACGACGATGGTGCGATCAGAGGAGCCAAGGGGTCGCGAGCTACGCCGAGATGCCAGCGGGCCCTTGCTCGGCGTCTGTGTCGTCACGCAAGCACCTCCACGCGCCCGGCCTCTGCCTCTCTGGCTTTGCTTCCGAGAGGTCGGATGAGGTCAAATGCTGCGCACCGCTGCGCACCGCTGCACTCCCCCTCGACACTGTCGACTCCCTGCACGACCCCAAGATTCTCGCCGCCGCCGCCGCCGGCGGAGGTCGCGGTGAAGGAGGTGGCAGCAGCGGTGGCGGCGGTGGCTGCGGTGGCTCAAAGTCGTCAGGCAGCAGCGATGGCGGGCTGGGCCTGCTACCTTAGAGAGAACAGAGACAGAACCGGAACCTCATGTATATACACACTGCTGTGGCGGATGGATGCTGCTGACGACAGTAACGATACCCCGACGAACGGAAGGGCGGAATGTAATTGCTGATTTCCCTCGACGTAGAGCGTGCGGCGCGGTGAAGCGTAGTGGGCGAGACGCACGGGTGGCGAGACGCACGGGTGGCGAGGCGCACGGGTGGCGTGGAGCTGAGGTGGTGGCGCGTACGCACGGGCCGCCATCAATTACACAGAGGGGCGCAGGGCGGGCCAGCAAGCGAGCGACCTCTCTCTCTCTCTCTCTCTCTCTCTCCCTCCCTCTCTCTCTCCCTCTCTCTCTCTCTCCCTCTCCCTCTCCCATCCTTCTTCCCCTCGCTACTGCCGCTGTCTGTGCCGCCACCGCCGCAGCCGCATGGCATGACGCGCCATGCCGACCCCATCACCGACTATGCCTCGCCCACGCCCAGCCCCACCGGTGGCTCCAGTTTCACCGACGCAGCAAAGATCCGCATCCTCCTCACGCCCGTAGGCGATGTCTCCCAGTCCGACTTTGCCCTGTGGTCGCAGCACATGCGCAACTTTGACACCGTCCGCCTCAAGCAGCTCCCCGGCGCCACCAGCCGCAAGTGGCCCGCACACGACTCGCCTCTCAGGCAGGTGGGCGAGGTTCACCTCTCATTCGTCACCGCCACCGACCCGGCGCACTCCTTCCTCGCACCATTTAACCTCCATAGGCAGGTGCTCGGCGTGCTTGGCCTCACCACCTATGGCGCCCACGCAGACGGGGATGCGCTCGAACGTGCGCCTGGCGCCCTTAGGGAGCTCCACCCCAACGCAATCGTCCACCGCGTCTTTGGCTTCGACAACGGCGCCACCAGGCCACCGACTGTCGACCTCTCGTCGGTGCAGGAAGTTGCGGCAATGATGGAGGCAGCAGAAGGTGCAGCATCCTCCAGCGGTCCGACGCCCGACGCTATGACGCTTCAGGATGCACCCACGCTGGGAGCCGGAGCGGCGGGGGAAGGGCCGGGCGCCGGCACGATGCCTAGGTCGACCTCAGCCAACTCGATGGCGTCCGAGGCGACGAGCAAAGGCGGCTTCTCCGGCCGCAACGCAGGTGGCCTCGTCGTCTTCCCCGCGGTCCGCAAGGACGCCAAGGATGTTCACTTCTACCTCCGCACGCTCGTCGCCGAGCTCGTCGCCTCAATTCTCGACGGCCTCGACGCCATCGTATCGACGCTCGAAGGTACGCCGCTCGAGACGCCGCGCGAGACGCTCGACGGTATCGTCTCGCCCGGCCACGCCAGCTCCACCGCCGGCTCCTCGGCCGCCCTCCAGGCCGTCACCAGCGCCTCGTCCTCTACGATCAGCACCGCCGCCAGCCGAGCTTCGGCCCTCTTCAGCTCCTTTGGCAGCAGCAGCGGTGGCGTCGGCGGCAGCCCTTCTTCCGCCGCTAGCTCTAGACCCGTCTCAGCGATAGGAGGCGGCTCGCAGCCGGACATGGGCCTTTTTCTAGCCACCGCATCCTTCTCGTCCGCGTCCTCCTCATCCAACCCTGACGCAGCAAAGAGGCGAACCATCCTCTCGCCCGTCTCCGCGGGAAAGAAGGGCAAGAAGACGTCCAGCACCAGCGGCGTGGGGCCGACGGGGTCTGGCCGCTTCGCCAAGGTGCGGGCCGATTTCTGCCTGTTGTCTGGCGACCTGTGGGCCGCGCTCGAGGGCTACGAGGCCTCGCTCAACTACCTGGGTAAGGAGCGCGCTCTCGCAGGCGGGCAGGATGCAGTCTGGTACGCCAGCGCGCTCGAAGGGTGGGCCGTCGCCAAGGTGCTTGTTTCGCGGATGGGCGGCGAGGTTCTAGAAAAGGCACCCGCTTTCGACCTGCCGACGGGCATCGCCGCCGCAGCGGCGGCCAGCGGCAAGGACAAGGACAAGGGCAGGGACAGGGACAGGGACAGGGACAGGGACAGGGACGGCGGCAGGGACGGCGGCAGGGACGGGCCCTACGCGCGGCAGGCATGGGGCGATATAGCCGAGGCCTACTCGCTCGCGCTGGCCATCTACGCCAAGTGCCTGGCGCCGCCGCACGTCCTGCTGGAGCCGGCGCGCTCAGTGACCAACGAGACGCCGCGTGACTTCACCCACCCGCTGATCCACGCCGGCGCTTGCATTCAGTATGCGCGCTTCCTGCTGGCGGTCTGGGCGTCGGCGGGCTGGAACGGCGAGTGCTTCGACCAGCTCCTCTACGGTGGCGTTCCGCCCAGCCTGGCAGACGAGACGCGGCCCAGCCCCGGGACGCTCCTTCGCTTCAGCGCGCTCTCGGGCGTAAAGCGGCACGACATCGCCGCAGCCGCCTCGTCGGCGCTGACGCAGTCGGCGTCCGCGTTGAAGGCGACAGACCAGATCACGGTGCTCAGCATACTGACAAGCCTGTTCGGTTGCATCGGCTTCCCGCGCCGCGAGGCGTACCTGCTGCGCCGGCTGCAGGCCGTCATCGTCTCGCTGCTGGCCAAGTCGATCTTGCGGCAGTCGCAACAGCCAACGACGACGACGCTGCCGCTGCTCTGCGACGTCGGCGAAGACGTGCTGGTCGGCACGATGATTCAGCAGATCAGCCACGACGCGGTGGCTGCCGGGCCTGAGGCGGTCCTGGTGCTGGCGATGCAGGTGTGCGAGACGTACGGCATCAATGTCGAAGTTGACCCGCTCAAGAATGCCCCGCCCTACCACATCCTATCGCGCGCCAGCGAAGGTCTCCGGAGCGCCTATGCCTCGCCCAACCCCGCCAATGCGGATGGTTCGTGGTCAGGAAACGGCGTCGGGGCCGCGGCCCGGCCCCTCGACGCCGTGCTGAGCCGGCTCGATCTCGAGACCGAGGCGGCATTCGGCTGGCCGGAGCAGCAGGCGGCGCTGCTCAAGGACACGATCGGCGTGGCCGAGATGCTCGGCGACAATATCGGGATGGCCTTCTTCGCCGCGACGCTGCTGCGCGACTTCCACCGCATGCTGTCGGCCGAGGAGCAGTGGCGCGTCCATGACGGCCTGGCCAGGGTGGTGGCGAGCGCGCGGTGGCAGGGTGCCCAGGACCTCCAGGTGCGGTACTGGGGCCCCGCCGAGCCGCTCTGCAGCCTCCAGTTCGTCCCGCTCCAGGGCCATCGCCTGCCCGCCGAGAGGTCGGTTCAGGCGCTCGAATCGGCCCCGCTCGCAGCCACCGCCGTCGCCGACGGAGTTTCTCAGGAAGGCGTGGCCGGTCTCAACAATCCGTTCTTCTGGAACCCTGCGGCTGGTGGCGGGACCGGCGGCGGCGGCGGCAGCAGCAGCAGCAGCAGCAGCGGTAGCAACAAGAACAGCGTCGTCGTCGTGGTGGCCGGCGAGCCGCTTGAGGTGATGGCGACGCTGCAGAACCCGTTCGCGATCGACCTCGAGCTGGAGAGCGTCAAGCTGATCGTCGACGGGGTCGACTTCGACGCTGCGGCCGTGCGGACGGTGATGCCGGCGAGCGCGTTCCACGCCGTCCGGCTTAGCGGGACTGCCAAGGGCGCCGGGACGCTCAAGGTCAAGGGCCTCTCGATCGTCCTGGCGGGGTGCATCGAGGAGACGTTCCTCCTGCCCATTTTTGACCAACAGGCCGAGCGCGAGGCGCAGCATCGCGCCGCCGACGCCAACGACCGGCGTACGCGCATGAAGCAAGTCGGGCTCGATGCCCGGCCGGCCGTCATCAAACACGGCGAGGCTCTGGCCGCCGCTGCCAAGGCGGCCGCCGAGGCAACAACGGGGGCAGCAAAACGCCGTACCGCCTCGCATCGTCCGCCGCCGGAGCCGCGCTATCTCGAGTGCAAGGTCGCGCCGCCGCAGCCAATGTTACGGGCGAAGTGTGCCGCGCTCCGCCACGGGACGCTGCATCTGTTTGAGGGCGAGCGCCGGACGGTTCGGCTTAGAGTGACAAACTTGTCCGAGGCGGTGGCGGTCGAGTACGTCAGGCTGACGTTCAGCGACAACCTCTCCGAAACGGCAAAGCAGGTGTTGGCCGAGGGCGACTTGCTGCCGTCGGACGCCCACGAGATCGAGTGGGACCTGCTGCATCGACCCGTCTTCCAGCAGGCCAGAGGCGCACCGAGCGCAGCCCCCATGTCGTCGTCGGCGCTGGTCTCGGCCGGCCCGGCAGCCGCGGCCGCCGTCCCGACGAAGCGCCTCTCCATCGCACCGGGCGCCACGACGACGCTGTACGTCGAGGTGCTCGGTAAGCTCGACTGCACCGCCGGCCGGATCGGTGTCGAGTACGCTAGCCTCTCTGGCGTCGCGGGCGACAATTTCTTCGCACGCCATCTCTCGCTGCCGTTCAGCATCACGGTGCAGCCGCTATTGGAGTGTGGAGCGATCGAAATCCGACCGCTACACGCAGAGGAGGCGGCGAGGTTGACGGCGCGGAGCCTCGCCATGTCCGACCCTGCAGCGGCGGGCCCGGAGGCCTCACCGACAACGACGACGACGACGACGACGACATCGCGCGCGGACGAGAGTGGGACGATGCAAGAAGACGACAACGGTGGCGAGTCAAAGCTGGTAGCAGCCAGTATCGCCGCTGATGCGGATGGCTCCTGCTTGCTCTCGCTCGACGTGCGCAACGTCTACACCGAGCCGGCGACGGTCAAGTTTTCACTCAACACGGGCGGACTGAGACAACTGCATCTCTCTCGACGCATCAAACCGATGGCGACATCTCGCTTCGTCTTTCCGTGTCCGCGTCTCTCGCTAGCGGATACGGCGGCGACGCAGCCGATCCCGAGTCTGAGTCGACGACAGTTTATCGTGTCCAAACTCGTCCTGTCTGCGGAGGAGGAGAGCGAGATGAGAAAGAGATTCTGGTATAGACGCGAACTCTTGCACCGTTTCAAGGCGGAGTGGAGCGTGGGCGAGGGAGAGGGAGAGGCGGGGAGGGGGGGAGAGGTGGGATTGAGGGATCAGGTATTGCAACAGGAAGACGTCATGGCGTTGCAGAGGGAGGGCGTAAGAGTCGAATGTCGCTTCCGACGTTCGCCTTCCTCGCCCTCCTCCTCCGCCGTGGAAGAGGGGATATGGTCAGACGAGGTGGAAGTAGAGAAACCCGCGACGATCGAAACGACCATCTGGAACGACACCACTCGTCCCCTCAAACTACACCTCAAGCTAGTCGCCATACCCTCAACCTCGCTGGATGGAAAGAACCAGACGGAGAGGGACCGCCATGCCACCTTACTATCCTCTTCGATCATATGGACGCAAGGCAACGAAGTTGAGAAAGTCCGACCTTTTCCACTCCTGCCTTCATCTCGTCCGCCCTCTTCCGCTTCTACCGTCGTCCCCGTTCTTGCGACGCCAAACGACACGGAAAGCGGCACGACAAAGATAGAGAAAGAAGTGGTGTTCCTATCAAGGGGCATATTTAGCTTTTTGATCTGTGTTCAAGAGGAGGAAAGCAAGGCGGAGCGGGGGGGGAGGGACAGGGTAGAATATGTCAGTAGGAAGCCGGTAGAGATCGTTGTGGTGTAGCGCTAAGAGGACGGCGCGGCGTTGCGCTGCGGTGCACATATCAACCAAGAACATGCCATGTTCGTACACAGAAGACGAGAGGAGTAGCGTGGTGCGAGAGGGAAGAAGGCGACGCTTTCCCAGTCGCGCACCCTTTCTACAATCCCGTGCCACACTCGAGCGCTGGGAGAAAAGTAGAAATGTAGAAGATTTGTTTAGTCAGCTAACTACAACTACGCTAGCTCTGTTTCCAGCGTCTGATGATGAATAGGACGTACGTCTTTTTTGAAATGCCTCTTTGCGGCGTGGCTTGGGCGTTGCACGGGCCAGCCTGCCACGGGCACGTGACGCCGAAAAGACGCACGGATCCCTGCTGGCTGGTCTGTTTGCCGTCACTTTGCTCATCACCACCACCACCGCCGCCTCGACCGACTCGGCCGCCATGGCCACCCTGCAACGCCCCCTATCCTCGCCCGCCAGCCGTGTCGTACCGCTCCATCCACGCGGCGACAGCCTCTCGTCATCTTTAGCCCAGTCGTCCCTCCAGCCTCAGCCTCAGGCTAATCACAACGGCAACGCCTCGCTTCTCGGCTTTGTCCCCTCCTCGCCCACCATCCTCCGCACCCCTGACGCCATTTTCCTCCCCTCTGTCCCGACACATGAGCCCCAAGATGGCCTACCTTTGCCCTTCGAACACCAATATGGCCTCGCACTCGCAGCCATCGCAGCCGCAGCCAGTGCCGCGCCATCATCGGAAGACAGCGCTCGCCATTCGACCACCGCCGGTCTACAGGTAGAAGGCACCGGCCAGCTCCCGTTGCAGTCGTCGCTCAGTCACCATCACCACCCTGTCGCTCACGGGCGTCCGGGCTCGGCCTCGTCGTCGACCGACGCAGCGCTACGCCGTGCCTCGTTTGCCTCGGCGCGTTCCTCTCACAGCGGCCGCCAAGAGCCTCGCGACCCCTTCGCCGAGACGGCCAAGGCCGACGTCTTCAACAGGCTCCACCCACAGCTGTCCCCACTGCAGGCGGGAGACGCTACCGCTGGAGCAGGAAAAGGCAGCTCGCTCATCCCCGGCCCGCTGCCATCACCATCTCTGTCGGACCAGGCGGCCTGGACGTCGACCTTGGGCCCCTTTGCCGATGCAGGGGCGGCTATTGCTACGGCTGGCTCCGTCGGCAGCGATGAGGAAGCGCGGCAGCAGCGGACGGAGCTTCTGGACATCACGCAGGAGCTCGTCGCGCAGCGGAGGGCCTCGCAGGTCAAGCCGCAGGAATCGCCCCAGCTCGGCGCCCACGGCGGCCGGGCACCCAGCCTGAGCCACACCAGCCACATGAGCCACAACAGCCCGCTCGTCGGTCACGGCCACGGCTTCAGCGGTAGTGCTACCGCCGTCAACGACATGGTCGCCCGCGAAGCGAGGGCGTCTGTGCCAGAGCCTGGCCTTGTTCATAGCGCCGCCTCGGTCTCGATGCATCCCAAGAGGGCCTCGGCGGGATCGATGGGCTTAGGCCACGCGACGCTGGCGCGCTCCTCGGTATCGCTGTCGCTCCGGAACACGCAGAGGACCTCGGTGTGGTCGGACTGCTCGCTGCCCCCCTCGTACGGCTGCGGTTCACTCGAGGCACACGACATTCAAGGCCAGGACAATGGTCATCACAAGGTGGAGGAAGGGGGACCACCAATGTCGACAGCCAAGGAGGCGGGCCACCAAAGAGTCTCTTCGCTGCCCGGCTACACTGACGAAGACGGGCTTCTCGCGCACCTCGGCGCGAACGACGAGAAAAAGGCTCCGCTCGCCGAGAAGGATCCTCTGGAGCTGCGAGAGCAGCAGGAGCAGCAGCAGGCCATGATCAAGAAGCAGACGTTGTCGGCGACGCTGCGGGCGCAGACGGCCGCCTACGACGCGCGCACGCCGCAGGACCTGCTGATGGTACAGCACTCGATCGAGCGGCTTTACGCGGCGGTCCCGCAATTCGTCGACCAGCGCTCCGCGCTCGGCCCGGAGGAGCTGCGGGACGCCAGCTTGCAGCGGATGATGGACAAGCTGGCGGCCGCCACGCCGCGGCTCGAGGACCAGCGCGCCGCTCAACCGTCGATCCGCATGCGCAAGGCGTCCGACCCGACCGCCTCGACCGTGGCGACATCGTCGCGCGTCCACCTCGGCGTCGAGACGAACGTCAAGTCCCATCGCCGCCTCTCGGCTGCGGCTCAGCTGGGACGCAAGTTTTCCATCTCCAACTTGGCCAACTCGCTCAAGCGTAACTCGTTTGCCGCTGCCGCCACCGCCACCACCCCTGATTCCAAGGGCAAGGGCAAGGAGCGCGAGGCGATGACCGCAACGGCCGCGACTGACCATCAACCTCGATCTGCCGCCATACGGTGGAGCAACGGCGAAGGCCAGGAGCGCGTCCGCGACCAAGCCTCGCTGAACAAGCTGCTCGATTCGGTCCGTCGCGCACAGGACATGAGCATGGGCGAGCAGAGGACGACGATGAGGTCAAGGACGACGCGTAAGGCGAGCTATCTGACGGTGTCCAGCGCCCTCGACGGCGGCGAGGACGGCGGCTGCTTTGGCCATGACGGCGACCAGGACGATGCGCTCTTCCAGCTGCTCAATAGCCAGGGACAGTCGCGCATGGCCGGCCAGGACGCCGTCAGGACGGTGCGTCAGGCCGGTAGGGAGCCGCGGCGAGCATCTCAGCCTGATCTCTGCGCGCTAGCGTCTAATGAACTGACCGCCCAACGCATCCCTCGGCCGCCTCTTCAGGACGGGGTCGTATCGTCGGACGAGATCGCGCCAGCAGGTCCAGGTGACGGCGTTGAGGCGACGCGCAACACCAGCAAGGCGTCCTCCTCCATGCTCGAGACCTCATCACCCTGTGAGTCGCCTTCGTTGTCGTCGTCGTCTTCATCATCACCGTCAGCTGGCCATCGGATCGCGGGCGGCGGCGGCGGCGGGACGTCAAGTATGGCCATAGCAGCAGGGGCTGATCGAGTCGAGCCTGTCTGTCCCTCTCCAGGATTGCGATACGTCCTCGAGAGTCAGAGCAACCTCAGCGCCATCAATGCGATGGTTTCGGTCGACGGAAGCAGCAGCGGCGGGAGCGGCGGCGACGGCGACACGGGATCTCTAGCATCCTCTCGGATCGACTACAAAGTCATCGTCGCCCACGTCACAGACACGAACGGCGACGACCGCCTCGACTCGACACTGCAAATGACGCGTGCTCCTTCGGGTTCGACCGTATCCGTCCGGCTCACCGGCCTCCAGGTGCCTGCGCAAAGGGGCACGGCCCAATTCAGTGCCGACCATTTCTCCTTCCGCCTCACGATGCAGGCCTGCTCCGCACGTCAAGGCCGGGGCTCCGCACCGACGCACCGCCACGCCTCCTCTGAGCCCGTCGAGTTTCCCCTTTCCTCGGACTCGCTCTCCCGTCACCGACCCACGGCGCTCCACTGCGCCGGCTGCAAGACGCCCGTAGCGGACTTGCGCGCCACAACGCGGTATCGGGCTCTACCGTCGCAGCACTGGGAGGAGCTGGTGGATGCGTGGATGTGTCATGGCGATCAAGAGCTCAACGAGAGCGTAGCGCGCGGCAAGCAGGGGTTGGAGGAGGGCAGGCCCATCCCGAGCGAAGAGGTGTGGGTGGCGGACCTTTATCTCCTCGTGCCTGCACGTGTCGCCGTGAAGGGCGCGATGGAGTGGACTCTGGACGGTCAGACGACGCAAACGGTAAGCCTCGGCTTGGCCTCCTCTTCACCCTCATCCTCACTGTCTTGCCCTTCTCTTCCAGAACCCCGCCACGGACCAATAGAAAGTCGACGCCTACCCATCCTACCGGCGCGAAGCGGAAGACGGCGCGTTGCAGTCCCTTGCGGCGACGAGGTCGAAAGAGTGGGAGGTGAGAAGGTGATTGTGAACCGCCGCTATTCTTGGAAAGTAGGCAGGATCCGAGCCCTCCCCCTTTTCTCGGCGACCTTGGCCCCGTCCGAGGGACGGTGCCGTCGTCTGACCGGTTCGAGTTCTCCTTCGATTGATACAATGCGTCCTAGATCGATGCCTCCAAATCTGAGTTCCAACCTCTGGATCCAGGGTTTGGACGGGTCTCTATTCTTGACAGAAACACTCTCCCCGTCCATAGATCAAGGAGGGGATGGGTCACTATCGTAGAGAACATCGCATCGCTTACCTGGATCCTTTTATTTATTTATTTGATTTTATTTTCGTCGTACATCCTTTTTCTGCAGGAGACGACACCGATACGCTGCAAGGTCTGTAGGGACGTCATCGGTCTACACTTTGCTCCTGCTGAGACCAAGGGGGAAAGAGGAGAGGGTACGATGAAACTGTTGAAGCACTCCATCTGTACACCGTCAGAGGGCAACGTGTTGGCGTATCTGATGTCGGCGCAGATGGTAGAGGTCTCTAGAGCTCATGCTGTATACCACTTTGTGGTGACGGAGGAAGAGACGGGGACGGAGAGGGTCTTGGTAAGTTGACCTCGTTTGTCATTACTCGGCGTCCTGGAGCTGTAGTTGTTTGCATTCTGATTATATCCGTCCCCCCCTCCCTCTTGCTCTTCGGTCGAACGAGCGCCAACCAGATCTGGCTATTCCAACCATCTTTTCGAGTGTTTTCCGACCACCTCTCGTCAAGCGAGACAGGGACGGAAGCTACGAAGTGCCTCTTTCAACTGTTCCCCATCGCATCGCACCGACAGAGGAGAGAGCAAGGTGAAGAGAGGATCGCACTATCGAGAGCGAGGTGTGAAAAGGTAGTAAAGATATTGAAGCAAGCCAATGCAGCGTACCCTGAGAGTCGGAGGAAGTTTGGGGGTGGATGGGACGTGACATGGTTGGCGAGGACAGGAGATGCGGGCGCTTGGTGAGGAAGAGCGTTGGACGGGGCGCAGCCGAGCCGTGGAAAAGACCATCGTCGCTTCATCATGAGAGACAAAGCGGCTTTGCTGTTGAGCCTGCGATGCGAGTGTTCTGCGGCGATGGTATGTTGTATCGCTGCCTGTTGGCATAGCCTGTGAGGGTAGGAGCTGGCCATGACCCCCCTCGGTCAGAGACAGGAAGGAGGACGACATGAGGCGACGCGCGGGAGGAACCTGTCGGCCGGCTGCTGGGGCACGACGTGTGAAAGGGTGAGGCGTTGGCGCTGGCACGGGCACGGGCACGGGCACGGGCCAACTTTTTCATTAGGAGCGAGATACAAGGGCCGCTCAGGATTTGGCTGTGCTGGGCAAAGGGAGAGAACAATTTCGACTTTCAAGAAGCAACCAACGCCCTCAACGCTGGCTGCAGTCCCTTTCTCGAGCGCCAGCACCAGGCGAGAGGCGAGAGGCGAGAGGCGTCGATCGGCCCGGCAAGGCCCTGCTGCGCGCCATCCTTTGCCTCGCCCCCGGCCCTCGACAGCCTTGCCACCAAACCACCACCACCGGCCATCACACACTCATCCCCGCCTCCCTTCCCTTCACCAGGTCGAGTCAGCTCGTACCGTATACCACCCCTCACTCTCCTCGTCCCGTCGCCCTTTCTTGTCCGGTCGTGACCCGTCTGTTGCTGTCTTGCTCAAGAACTTCCATCGAGCGACCAGAGGCCATCCACCTGTTCCAGTCCACACACACCACCACTCAAACCCTCCACCCCCCAGAAAGGACCCTCAGCGTCCCTCTCGCAGCCTCTTTGCCGTCCCCACGTCGTCGCTCCAGCTCCTTCCATCGGCTTTCTCTCTCTCTCTCCCTCTTCTCCTCTCGAGTGTATTCCTACCTTGGTCTTCTTGCCCGTCGCCCTCCGCTTGCCCACCACCTAGACTAGGACCCCCTCTTCAGCTCCCAACTCCTCTCGACGCCGCCCACCATGTCCACCGCAGCCCCGACAAACGGCGCCTTGGCCGCCGACCTCGTCAAGGCCCTTCTCGCCGCGCTCTCGCCCAAAGAGTGCCACCTCGCCGCAGAGCAGATTTGCAACCACGTCAACCACGTCGGCCTCCGCCGCCTGGAGACCGACAAGATCCTCGACTCGCTCGTAAGGGCCTCCAAGAACAAGAAGAGCGGCTACGAGCGCGAGGCCGCCGCGATCGGCCTCGACGCCATCTTTGTCAAGTGCGGCGGGAAAAATGCCCTCTCGCCGCTCGGCGCCGAGCCCTGGCTCCTCGCCACGCTCCCTGCCATCCTCGACCTCTACGCCGACAAGGGCGACGTCGTCCGCGAGGCCGCCGAGTCGGCCGCCTCGTCCCTCTTCGCCCTCTTTCCCGCCGAGGCCGCCCCCGAGTTCCTCGAGGCCCTCTATGCCGTTCTCGACTCGGGCAGCGCAAAGTGGCAGGCCAAGATCGGCGCCCTCAAGCTCCTCGGCCGCCTCGCCAACTCGGCCAGCGAACAGGTCGGCGAGCAGCTCGTCGACCTCATCCCGCACCTCACCCACGCCATGCACGAGACAAAGGCCGAGGTTGCAAAGCAGGCCTTCAAGACGACGACAAAGGTCTGCGAGGCCTGCCTCGACAACAACGACATCAGGCCCTTCATCCCGGACCTCGTCGGATGCATGGCGCGCCCGGACTCGGTCCCCGAGTGCATCAAGAAGCTCAGCGGCACGACGTTCGTCGCCGAGGTCACAGGCCCGGCGCTCGCCGTCATGGTACCCCTGCTCGAGCGCGCCCTCAACGAGCGTAGCCAAAACGTCCAGCGTCAGACGGTCGTCGTCGTAGACAACCTCTGCAAGCTGGTGCGCGACCCGCACGAGGCGAGCCGCTTCCTCCCTACGCTCACGCCCGGCGTCGAACGCATCGAAAAGGGCGCGAGCTTCCCCGAGGTCCGCGACCACGCCAAGAGCGCCATGGACACGCTCCGCGCCGCCACCGAGGCCGTCGGCGAGGGCGCCCAGACGGTCGACCCCAAGAAAGTCTTCGGCCAGGCCAAGGACGCCGCGCTCGACGCCATCCTGGCCGCCGTCCAGCCGCACGTCGACGAGCAGCACGCCAACGTCCAGAGCGACAAGTGGGCGCTCGTCGGGCTTGACTACGTCGCCAAGCTCGTCGTCCGCCTCGCCGACAAGCGCGTCGTACAGGCCTCGGCGTGGGACGACGTTTACGTGCTCCCCTACTTCCGCTGCGTGTGCGCCTCGGACGAGGCGGCCAAGGCGGCCACCGACGAGCTGCGCAAGGTCTACACGGAGCTCGACAAGGCCCGCTTTGGCCAGCCCGAGGAGGAGGAGGAGGACGCGGCGGGCGAGTGCCTCTGCAAGACCGAGTTCTCGCTCGCCTACGGCGGCCTGCTGCTGCTCAACCACACCACGCTCAAGCTCCACCGCGGCCACCGCTACGGCGTCGTCGCGGCCAACGGCAGCGGTAAGTCGACGCTGCTCAAGGCGATGCGCGACGGCAAGGTGGAGGGGTACCCGAGCCAGGACCAGGTGCGCACCATCATGGTCGAGCACAGCCTGCAGGGCGAGGACGGCTCGACGCCGATCATCGACTTCATCGCCAACGACAAGAAGCTCGTCGGCAAGTCGCGCGCCGAGGTGGCTGACCGGCTGCGCGAGGTGGGCTTCGACGACGAGAAGCAGCAGAACCCGGTCGCCTCGCTCTCGGGCGGCTGGAAGATGAAGCTGGAGCTGGCGCGCGCGATGCTCTCGGACGCCGTCGTCTACCTGCTCGACGAGCCGACCAACCACCTCGACGTCGGGTCGGTCGCCTGGCTGGAGAACTTCCTCGTGTCCAACGACCAAATCACGGTGGTCACCGTCTCGCACGACAGCGGCTTCCTCGACAACATCTGCACCGACATCATTCACTACGAGAAGAAGAAGCTGCGCTACTACAAGGGCAACCTGAGCGACTTTGTCGCGACGAAGCCCGAGGCCAAGTCGTACTACTCGCTCGGCTCGAGCACGGTCAAGTTCTCGTTCCCGCCGCCGGGCAGCCTGATGGGCGTGCGCTCCAACACGCGCACCATCCTCAAGATGTCGAACTGCACCTTTACCTACCCGGGGATGGCGAAGCCGTCGCTGGTCGACACGTCGTGCGCCATCTCGCTGAGCAGCCGCGTCGGCGTGCTGGGGCCCAACGGCGCGGGCAAGTCGACGCTGATCAAGCTGCTCACGGGCGAGACGGTGCCGCAGGAGGGCAAGGTGGAGAAGCACCCGAACCTGCGCATCGCCATGATGGCGCAGCACGCCTTCCACCACCTCGAGCAGCACCTGGAGAAGACGGCGTGCGAGTACATCGCGTGGCGCTACCAGGACGGCCACGATCGCGAGGTGACGGAGAAGGCTTCGCGCAAGATGTCGGCCGAGGAGCAGGCGCAGATGGAGACACCGATCAGGTCGACGACGGGCGAACAGCGGCGCGTCGAGTTCATCGTGGGACGGCAGAAGCTCAAGAAGTCGTACCAGTACGAGATCAAGTGGCGCGGGCTGGAGCACCGGCACAACACTTGGATCCCGCGCGAACGACTGCTCGAGCTGGGCTTCGACAAGATGGTACAGCAGTTTGACGACTTTGAGGCGTCGCGCGAAGGGGCGGGATCGCGCGAGATGTCGGTCAAGCTGATCCGACAGCACCTCGAGGCCGTCGGTCTGCAGGGCGAGATTGCGCAGCACCACGCCGTAGGAGGCTACAGCGGTGGGCAGAAGGTCAAGGTGGTGCTGGCTGCAGCGATGTGGAACAACCCGCAGGTGTTGGTTCTCGATGAGCCGACAAACTACCTCGATCGCGACGCCCTTGGCGGTCTAGCGACGGCCATCCGCGACTGGGCCGGAGCGGTGGTGATCATCTCGCACAACATGGAGTTTGTCGGTGCGCTGTGCCCGGAGATCTGGAACGTCGAAGGCGGACGAATCACCTCGAAACACCGTACGGACCTGGCGGAAG
Organism: Thecaphora thlaspeos; assembly: GCA_900291925.1. Taxonomy (NCBI): domain Eukaryota; kingdom Fungi; phylum Basidiomycota; class Ustilaginomycetes; order Urocystidales; family Glomosporiaceae; genus Thecaphora; species Thecaphora thlaspeos. Next base: position 34,134 of record UWYS01000004.1, on the reverse strand, counting down.
ATGCGTTCCTGGACGACGCGGCCGCCTCGACGCCTGGCATCTCGGTCCCCTCCACGCCGCTACCCGGATCGGCGGTGGCGTCTCGTCTCAACTCGAAAGCCGGAACGCCCGTCTCGTCGGCGGCTGCGACGCCGGCCGGAAGCGACAACGAAGGTCAGAGCGCCGACATGTCCAAGTTCAAGGCGAAAAAGGGCAAGAAGAAGATGACGAGAAACGAGAAAAAGGCGCAGGAGGAAAGGAGGAGACTGCGCTTGACAAACTGGCTCAGCTACGGAGGCGAGAGGGAGCCGGATACGGACGATGATGAGAAGTAGCCAGTAGAAGGGCGTTGGCGCGTGGCCGGCTGTCGGGTCCTGTCTGTGGGTGACGGAGGAGCGGTGATGGCCCCTCCCCTCGCTCCCTCGCGCCTCTTTTTTTTCCTGGAGAGCGAGAGAGTGAGAGAGAGGGCGGGGAGGAGGGAGTGTCGTGCGTCGCGTCTGGTTTTATACGCTTCCTCTGCTATGCCACCTTGGCCTCTTTGTTATCACGTTTCTCCCTTTCCGACACGCAAAATAGATTTCCTGGTTTCAAGATATTGTCGCTCACACACACACACACACACTCTCTCTCTCCCTCTCTGTCGTTCAAGATGGGGTGGTGGTAGGTCCCAGGACGACGATGAATGCGTTGCGTAACCCGTTAGGCGACTGTCAAAATGAGCGCGGGGGGAAGTAAAGGGAAAAGAAAGAAAAGAAAAGAAAAAGAAAAGAAAAAGAAAAAGAAAAAAGATAAGGAAATTCGGGTCGTTTCGGAGTCTACCTGCGGTGCTGTGTGGTGCTGTGCTGTACGGTGGGCCTAGTTGACGCCGCGCTCTAGCTACAAAGGTTCAGAGGACTATGTAGATGATGATGGCAACCGACCTTGGCTCCTGCGTACGAACGCTGTTTGCCATCGGACAGCAACCTCACCTCACCTCACCTCACCTCTGACCGGCGCAGCCCTGGTATGTAGGAGTAGCCGCCGATGCGCAATTCGGTCTGCCTCTCTCAGTGGAGAGGAGGCGAACTGTCCGACTTGCAATCAGGACCCTGTCGACAAATCAAATGGGTGCGGCTCCGAGGAAGCCCGCGCCATCCTCTCCCTTCCTTATCTCGATCATCCTATCGCGCCAATCAGAATCAATCATGTCTCCCTCCTCGCTCTCCCCCTCCCACCCGACATGGCCTTCCATCTCCCTTTTCTCTTGTCAGCCATGAGAAACGTGCACAAGGAAAAGGAAACCAAAGGGCCGGCCCGGCTGAGACTTGGCATCGTAGCTGCGGCACGCGACGGGATCACGGGACGTCGTGACTACCGTACGCCGCCCCTTTACACGAGGCTGAGGAAGCGTTGGGTCAAGAGGCAGCAGCTGCAGTTCAGGCCCGCCAGCACCGGCACCGGCTCCGGCTCCGGCTCCGGCTCCCGTTCCCTTGGAGAGCCATGCGCCGACCGAGTTCCAGGGTTCGCCTGGCACATGCCCAACGCACGGCGGCGCTACCACTACAAATCTACACTTGTGACTTCCACCTGCTCTCTCTCTCTCTCTCTCTCTCTCTCTCTACGGTACACCGTTTCCAGGATGGCTGCCAACGTTCAGCCTAGAGTCCTCCCGCCCCTTTTGCACGCTCTTCGGCTTCCGGTCTTTATGCTCGTCCACGAAGTCGTTCCCCGCTGCCTTTGCCACGATCCCAAGCAACGAGCGCTCGCTCAGACGGGGCCAGCTCCAACCCCCGTGCGACGCGATGACTACCTCTACCCACGGCCACAGCCGAGCACGGGCGCTGTAAAAGGTGCAGTCGCGGGTAGAGTGTGTGTGGGTACCGGGTCATCGCCGCCTGCCCTTGCCCTTGCTCTTGCATCCAGCACAGCAACGAGCTCCGCGGAAACCCCTTTCGGTGCGAGTCTCACCGGCCAGCCTCCCTTGAAAGGCCACCGACGCCAGCAGCGCCTATCCCTGCTCTCGCCTTCCAGCGTACATTCATCGTCCCCGTCTGCTGGCCCGGCCGTCGGTGAAGCCGATCGTCTGTGGGGCCAAAAAAACAAAAAACAAAAAAAAAAAACTCCTATGCTAACTCTGCATTGCTCGTCGGTCGCGATGGTCTCATGGGGTAGGTGTCGAGGACACGCCGCAGCCCAGCTGACTACAAAGGAAAAGAGCCGGCGGCGCACTGAGACTTTGAGAAGAGCGCGGCGGTGAGCGCTCGGTATTAACGGCCCGGCCCGGCCCTGCCCTGCCCTGCCCTGCCTTGACCGTCTGGCCTGCGCGTCCGGCTGTGTGTCGACGCAAACGGGGCGTGGTCGGTGAAATTATGTAGCCATACGCAGCCGCCCCGCCCACTTTCCCTTCGCCACGCAGGCTCTCTGGGCTGGGCTGCGCGAGCACGCTTTCAATTTTAGGCCTGCCTCGCCGGTCGAAGAGGCAGGCAGGGGCCCAGAGAGAGAGAGAGAGAGAGATAAGATTCCCCTGCCTTGGCTTGCCTGCGCTCGCCGCACCACCCCTCCCCCCCCCCCCGCCTGGCTGGCGGGCCTGCTCCCTCCGCTGGCTGACGCCGCCGCCTCCTCCCGTTGGTGCACACCGACCGCTCCACCTCGCCTGTGGTCCCGACACTTCTGCCGCCGATGCCGATGCCGATGCCGATGCCGATGCCGATGCCGCCGCCGTCGCCATCCTACACCTCGCTTTCTCCACTCCACCACCTCCCTCCGACGCGGCCGCTCTTGCGGATCTCTCCCCCCTCTTTCTTTCCCCCGTCTTTCTCTCTCGTCTATCTTCCACCCCTTTCCCTCTCCTACCTCTGCAACGACGAGTCCACCCTTCTGTGCGTCCAACTGCGACGGCATCACCGCGCTCCACTCGACCTGACCTGACTCGCCCCACCAGCGTCAGCCTTCGGAATCACCATCTGCTCAGCACCGACCCGTCTGCGAGCTCACCGCAACAGCAGCAGAGCACCGTCGCCGTCGCCGTCGCCACCTCCACCTCTTTCCTAGACCGGACCGGACTGGATCGGATCGGATCGGATCGGATCGTCTCACCGCTCGTCTCCTTGCGGCCATTCTGGGGTGACTTGATTCCCCTGTCGCCTCCCAATTTTGGCCCGCCGAGCACTCGCCCACACACGCGCAGCGACCAGGCCGCCTTTCCGCTCGCAGCAATTGCGGACCAGACCTCAGCTCCATCTTACCTGCTCGCCCTCGGAGCGGACTCTTGGCCCCCTTGCTGCCATCGTGGTAGTCTCATCACATCTCCTTTTGTACGATCAACTCTTCCACCAGCCCGCTAGTTCGGCGCCGTCGCCTTGTCGCCACGCCGGGGCCGGCCTCTCTTGCTACACTTCTTTCCAACGTTCCGTCACGCAGCGCTCCTTCTCAGGCCCTTTGACTTCGCTGGCAGCAGAGATCTCGGTCGCCCTATCCGGCTCGTCTCCCCCCCCCCTTGCGCCGCACCGTCGAGTCCCATCTTCCCCACCACTGCCCGTACTCCGGCAGGTCAAAGTCAGCAAGGCGCAACCAGAGCAGTCTGGTCATCTCCATCTCCTCATCTCTGCCTAGGTCCGTCTTGCGACCCGCTGCAACAAAACACAGGGTCAAGCCGTTGTGACTCGCCGGAAGTCTAGCCCCACGGTAGCCAAAGAACAGAGATCAGAGCCGAAGAAAGGTCAGGATAGATACCAGCCCCAACAGGTGAGTAAGACGCCGTCGGCTCCTCGGACGCAGCTCTCGTCGAAATACAACGGTAGATTGGGAAAGGCTATACGTACCGCTCCGTTCCGCCTAGAGCGTACTTGGAGCGACTGCTGCGGCACGGCAGAGTCGCTACTGGTGGTCCGAAGAACAGCGGAGCGCCGGGCTTTCGAGCGAGTTGCAAGATTGACCCTACCTAATCCAGTCGCGAGCCGAGACGGAGCCAGGATCAGGGGTTGATTGCTTCGCGAACCCTCAGTCTGATCTCTCCCCGCTCCGCTTCTCCCTGTTCCCCTCTTTGTACTCTGTCATTTGCACGGGTTCGCCTCCCTTGCCTACAGCTATGAGGAGTTCGCCAGATCGCTCTCGAGCGGAGCCGCAGGGTAGCGGCAACCTGGAATGGAAGAGCTTCCCGCTACTCTGGCAAGGCGATGGCAACCAGCGTGCAGCGATCGATGGGTCGAGCTTCCACCAAACTGGCGCAAACGCGTTATCAGGAGGACAAGCAACGCCGTCAATGTCGCTTCTGTCGCAGGCCATGCAGCAGCACCTGGCTCAGCAACAGCAGCAACAGCAGCAGCAGCAGCAACTCGGCGCAGGCCATACCCAACAGGCGTCCGCTGCGGCCCTTGCGAGCCAGTACGGCTCGCCCCAGATGACGCAACAGCAACGGCAGCAGCAGCAGCAGCAAGCGTGGATGGAAGCGACGTCGGAAGGTGGAATCGACGGCAGGCCTCTGGCCTCCCCCGGCTTCCAGAGCCCTGGCTCGTTCAACTTGCGCTCCCAGAACGGCATCGCCGAAGCAAGTCCTGGCTCTTTTACGCACTCGTCGAGCTTCCAGCACCCGTCGACGATGCAGGCTTTCAGCAACACACCGGGCAGCTCCCACAGCAGGCGGCCCAGCGGCTATGCTGCGACCGCGCCTCGCTCGACCGTGCCGAACGCTGGCCCGTCGCGGGCACCTTCGCCCGGCAGCTCGCATCCGTATCAGCAGCAACAGCAGCAGCAGCAGCAGCATCATCATCATCCCGGCGCCCACTTGGCGGGCCATCAGGCGCAGACTGCCGCGATGAACGTGCCCTCGGGCCTGCAGCGCGCGCTACAGCAACAACAGGCTCAAGCTCAGGCCCAGGCGCAAGCGGCCGCCTCTGGGTCGGGCTCCTATGTAGGCTCTCCCTACGCCACTGCTAACAACGCCGGCGCAGGAGCGCTTTTGGGGACGAACAGTGTCGGCGGGCTGTCGACGTCTCAGTCGACCGTGCAGCCCGGCTCGTGGGCGCCACAATCGTTCACATCTGCTTCGCAGCAGTCTTACGGCGGCACGTCGTTCGGACAGGCTTCTTTCGTCTCGCATCAGGCGCAACAGCAGCAGCAGCAGCTGCTGCTGCCGGCCCACTCCAATCACTTTAGCGAGTACCGACAGCCCGCTGACGTCGAGCCGCTCCTCTCGCCCGAGGCGGCGCCGGCCGAGTTTGCCGGCTTCTTTGGCGTCAACGGCAACGCGGCGATGCTGCAGCAGGCTTTGCCCGCCGGCGTCGGTGGTAGTGGCATGAAGTCGATGGCGGCGCCGACTCGCCAAGGCATGGAAGGGTCTCGCCGGAGCTACAACAGCCACAACAACAGCAAAGGTAACGGCCACCCCATCGCAGGGTTGACAGAAGGTCAGCCGACAGGCCGATCGCGCCAGGGCACCGAGTTCTCGGACGAGCTGAGCATCAGCGGTGGCGCCAACTCGCTCGGCGGCAGCCTGAACTTGAGCCGCCGCGGCTCGGCTGGTACGGAGGACGCCGACGCCGACGAGGAGGTGGACCCCGAGGAGATGTCAAAGAAGGATCCGCTTGCGACCCAGGTGTGGCGGATGTACGCCAAGCAACGCTCCCAGCTTCCAAATGGCGCCCGCATGGAGGTAAGTCGCTCGTGTGGGTCGCTCGTCTATGGATCCTCTTGGGCCACCGCTCTTGCTTCACACCGTCGCGGGCACTGACGCTGTTCTTCTCATCCTCTGATTGCTACCCCTCACCTTTGCTCTGGCTGTGGCTTTCTCTCACCCACAGAACATCACGTGGCGCATGATGGCGATGACGCTGCGAAAGAAGCGCGAGCAGGAGGCCGCCGACGCCCGGGCGGAACATGGGGCGCGCACCAAGTCAGAGGCCGGCAGCCAGGGCGGATCGAGCGCCAGACACTCTCCCCTCGTCTCATCCCGATCTGTGGCCAGCTCGCGGAGGAGCAGCGGCTCACATGTCGCTGCCGAAGCGGGCGGCGAAGGCTCGGTGGCAGCAGCAGCATCAGAAATTGCCGCAGCAGCAGCCGCAGCAGCAGCAGCGACAAGCGGGCAGGCGGCACCTTCGCTGATGCGGGGCCAGCTGCAGGGTTTCAGCAGTATCCGTCCGGCAACTGGCCCAGCTGCCGAGACTCGCACAGGCAACTACAAGGGCAAGGCTCGCTTCGCCGAGGTCATGATCCAGCAGGAGGAGGAGGAGCGGGGTCGACGTGGCCGCAGCCCGCGGACACCCGAGCATACCACGTGAGTCGAAGCGTCATCTTCCCCCCGCTACTTCGCCTCCCATCAGATGCTGCAAAGCGTCTCCATCTGTGCGCGCCGGGCATCAAACTGACCGATCGAGCACACCTATTACGCTACTTGCAATCGAACACGGCGATGACCCGCAGGCCGAACAGCGTCCAGGAGATCCAGGACTGGCGCATGAAGAGCAAAAGCCGGTCGCGCAGCCGCTCGGTCAGCGCGATGGACGTCGACTGGCGTGGCGTCAGCCGCTCGCGCTCCCGTCCGCCGCAGAGGCTCGACACAATTTCCGACGAGGGCGCCGACCCGTCGCTGCTGAGCCGCTCGGCGCCGGACTACAACGCCTTCAGCTTTGCCGAGCTGGCTGCGCTCGACGACGACGACGACGACGACTTCGCCGGCCTGGACGAGGCAGAGCTGGGCAACCTGCTCAAGTTTGAAAACAGCCCCGGCGGGCCGATGCTGCCGTTCAACGCCGGCGCATCCGTTGCCACCGCCCCTTATGCGCAGGGCCTGCAGATACCCGGACCGTCGTCGAGCCAGCGGACACCTAGCACGGTGCGCAGGGCGCACATGCAAAGCGCCTTCAAGACGGCGGCCCATGCCGACCTCTTTGGCGCCAGCCTGGAATCGTGGCAAGATAACGATGACGCTAGCGATGCATTGGGCGGAGGCGACGACAAGAAGTCGAGCTACAAGATGGCGTCGATCGGTGCAGCCAACGCGTTTGGCGCGCCATTCTCAAACCTCGACAGCATTCCGGGCATCGGCGACTTTGTGGGCCATGCCGGCAACCAGCATCCCGAGTACGGCTTCCTGCCACGCCTCGTCCGCAAGACGAGCTTCGACCACAAGGTCAAGGTCAAGGAGAAGGAGCGGAGCCAGTCGCGGGGCCCGCGCCGCGAGGTGCGCGGCATCGATGCCTTCAACAACCGCAAGCGACCCTTCCGCGACGAGCCTTCGCCCGCCCGGCCGCAACTGCACATCCCGACGACGATCGACCAGCGCATCGCGGCCGGCCTCTCGCGCAATCTCCCGTTGTTCGCCTCACAAGGAGGCGCCTCTTTCCTCCACGCGGTCCCTTCGACGACGTTTGATTTCTCTTTCCCGGCCTCGGACGCCGTGGTCGGCGGCAGCACGGTGATGGGCGCGAGCGCGAGCGGCAGCGGCCACCAGCAGGGTCAGAGCGCGTCGGACCTCGACCACCTGCTCGAGGCTCTGACTTCGCAGGCCAACACGCCGCTCCACAGCCGCGGCGCCTACTACCTGGGGTCCGGTCCCATGTCGGCCTCGCCTCAGGCCGTCCTCGCCATGCCGCCCGTGACTCCCTCGAGCAGCGATGAGCACCACAGTCATCACAGGCAGCAGCAGCCGCCGCCGCCGCAGGGAACCGGCAGTCAGTCGGACCTCGAGGCGATCATGAACATGTTCTACAACTCGGACGCCGGCCTTCCGCAGCAGCAGCAGCAGCAGCAGCCGCCGCCGTTTACCCACGTCAATCCGAACCACGTCTTTGCCGGCGACCCAACGGGCACGGAGCCGTCGGCGCCGGCCTCGTTGATTGCGTCCGGCGACGAAGGCTCGTCGTGGACGTACAGCCCGTCGAGCGGCGCACCCTCTGCGGCCGCAACGCCGCCCGGCGCCGTCCACCACGCCTCGTACCAGTCGTCTCCGCTGATTAGCAACAGTGGATCGCAGATGCGCGACTCTCCGCTCGAAGTCGGCTCGACCCCGGCCGGCGATCGCTCTGTCTCTGCCTCTACCTCTGTTTCCGCCTCCGCTTCTGCCTCCGGGGCTAGGCTGGCGGCACGGATGACGCCCACCAAGGCACCCGGCGGCGCCGTGCAGCCGCTGCAGAAGACCGCCACGCTCAACGACACCATAGGCAGGAAGGGCAGCGCCCCTGCCGCCGGCGGGCCCAACGTGTCACCGTCATCGGGAACCGCGTCCGCCAAGAAGGTGGCGGGCGCAGCAGCAGCGCCAGGCGGCAGCAACGGGTCGTCAGCCAACGGCGGAGCGAGTTCGGCGAAAGAACTCCCATCGTCGGCATCGATGGCGACGGCCGATCCGCCGACGGTCTGCTCCAACTGCAACACAACCAAGACGCCGCTGTGGAGGCGCGACCCCGAGGGGCAGCCGCTTTGTAACGCGTGCGGTCTCTTCCTCAAGCTGCACGGCGTCGTCCGGCCGCTCTCTCTCAAGACGGACGTGATCAAGAAGCGCAACCGGGCCAGCGGTGCGCAGCGGGACCAGGCGCGGGGCCGGAACGGCTTGGCAGGCGCCAGCGGTGGTGTCGGGGGAGGGGCAACGGTAGGCGGTGGCCTGGGACAGGGCAACGGAGCGGGCCCGCAGAAGATTGCTAGCGCCGCCTCGTCGTCAGCGCAGCGGATCCGAGTCGGCAACTCGGCCTCGGTGGCGGGGATACGGACGGGCAATGTGCCGATTGCCCCGGCGCCGGGACCGCCGGCCTCGTCGCCCAACAGCGGGCCGGGCCCCGCCGGCAGCGGCAGTGCCGCCAAGGCCGAGATCAAGCGGCAGCGCAAGTAAGCGGCCGCAGCAGCAGCAGCAGCGAGGCAGGCTCGACAGAGACGGCTGAGGGGGATGAAGAAACAGGATGCGGGAAGAGGAGCGCCTCGACGCGGCGGGCCTACGGCCATCGTCGTCTCGAGACCTCTGTGCGCTCGCCGTCGCACGTCGCGGGAAGCATTTGCGTAAGCACAGTCTTGTCATCATCCTAGCGGTCTGTTCCCTTTGAGGCAGAGGCGGTCCGCAGCCAATGCTATTGACGTGTTTTCAGTCTCCGACTCAGACGAGAGGAAGAGGTGGTAGATGACTCCTGGACCCGCTCCGTCTCCTCAACCTCTCCATCCCGACCGCTCCAAACCTCTGTGCGGCCCTCAATCTTTTCTTCTCCCTCCACCTCTCCCTCCACCTCTCCACCGTCTCTCGCATCAACTTCGCCTCGTCCATCTCTCGAGCTCGTCGTCGTCGCACCATACCGGGTAAGGCCGTCTTCCATTTCGTCATTGCGAGTCGTTTCAGGTGCGAGTTGCGCATGCGAACGGCGGGTAGAGTGGACGTTTGTTCTTTCCACGTTCGAAAGAGACGGAGCAGTGTCACTTCGTGGTGCTTGAGCGTCACTTCGTACTCTACCTCTTGCAGTTTCGATTCGAGCAGTTTGGAACGCCACGTCTCGAAGCCTCCGGCCAGTACAGCGGTACGACGGGCAGCGAGCAACGTCGATAGGCGCGATTTGCGTTGGCGCTCTTGGCACGCCCTCTCGAGCCAGCGGTGGAAGTGTCGACGCAGTTCCGTCTCGCGCTTCAGGTCGAGCTGGGACTGGACAAGGTTCAACATGTCGTCGTGCTTGAGACACAGCGAGATCCAGTGGTAGAATGTCCGTTGCTGCATCTGCAGGCGGTGGTAGAGCGTAGCGTTCAGCTCGGCGTTGCGTCGTTCGATGGTCAGGTGCAGCCAGTGCTGCATGGCTTTCTGCGAGATCCGTCGCTCTCGCACCGATACGAATCGGGCGAGACGTCCCTGGTCCTCTCGTCGTTGCATCAGACGCGACTGCCATGTCGTCATGGCTGTGGCGAGCAGGCGACGGTCGCGGTCGGCTAGCAGAGCGTCGAGACGTGATTGGCAGATGCGAGCCGTCCAGACGCCCAATGCGCGACGTTGCACGGAGGTGTGATGGAAGAGTCCGGCCTGGCGCTCGTCGAGAGCGTGCGCCTCGAGCTTCCGTCGCCAGAGGTCGAAGAGCGTGAAGCGCACCCGCGCCACGTCGGTGTCGACGGCGAGACTCTGCATCGCCGCGACGCTCGAAAGGCGCCAGCGCCAGCGGTCCACGCTAGCGGCCAGGGCGGCGTGGTCGCGCCGTGCGACGACCCTCGACTCGCGCTGCGCCAGGCTGGTCGCGAGCGAGTGGTGCTGCTGTCTCCATCGTGTAAAGAAGGTCTCGACGGTGCGCGCCTGCCGCACGCGGATGAGCAGCGTTCCGCGCTCCTTGGTCACCCAGATCGCCAGGGTCGCCGCCTTCCTCCGCTCATCGACCTGCCGGACCAAGCGGTCGGCCCGCTGCTCGTGCTCGTCGAGCCGCGAGAGGCGCCGCTGCCAGTGCTGCAGCGCGGTCCGCTTCGCCTTGCGGTTGCGCCAGCGGTCGGCCAGCGCCTCCTTGCGCCGCTGCTCAGCGGCTGCCGCACGCGCCTCTGTCCAGCCAACGAACGCGACCGTCTGGAGCCGCCGTCGCACGAACGCCTCGGCCAGCTCGTGGAGCAGCGTCTGCTTCCGCCACTGGGTCAGCGCCTCGGCGAGCAGGTGCCGGTCGATGCCGACGATGAGCGTCTGCTCGGCCGTCGACAGTGTGGCCCGACGGTGCCACTGAGTCCAGCGGGCTTCGAGCAGACGGAAGCGGTAGCGCTGCGCCATCTCGAGTTCGAGTGCCCGGAGGTCCGAAGATCGGCCGAGGCGCAGCTGCCAGATGGCGAATGCGCCCTGCTGGAGGTGGCGGCGTCGGATGGCATCGGCCACACGCTCGAGGTAGAGGCCGCGCCATGCTTGGTAGGCGTCGCGCGCCACCCGCTCCTTTTGCCGGCGCGCCACCTGGTAGTAGGCGCGCTTGAGCGTTTCCTTCTTTTCCACCTGCCTCGCCTCTGCCCTCTGCTTGCACACGCGCCGCCACCGCCGCCAAGCTCCCAGCTTGCACCGTACGCGGTCGATCTTGTCGGCGCGCGTCCGCTCGGCTGCCTCCTGCTGGGCCGCCTCCTTCCAGCGGTCCCAGGTGCGCGCAACGACGATGCGGTCGTGCACCTCCTGAGCGTTGCGGGCGTGCTCTGCCTGCCTACGTGTGAGTGCGAGCCACCATCCTAGCGTCGTCCGGAGCAGGCGATGGGCAAAGATGCGGTCGGCGCGTTGCGCCTCTTCGGACCACTGCTGCTCCTCCTCGGCCTCCTTGCGGGCCGCGCGCGCGCTGCGGATCGCCTCGCGCTCGGCCAGCGAGTTGCGGACCACCTCCTGGAAGCGCTTCTGCGCCATCGATGGGCCGCCAAAGTCCTCGGGCTCGGACATGGACGTGTCGATGTGCGACTCCTCCGCCGCAGTGTGACCGCGATCGTGGCCGTGGCTGTGGAGGCGCAGCCTCTGTAGCCGGGCGCGAGCCGACTCGAGGGACTCCGAATCATGGTAGGCCATGCTGTCGTCGGCAGTTCCGGTGAGGGAGCCCACGCCGAGCTGGAGCAGACGACGGCGCTCTATGCGCTCCTCGAGCGACGAGGAGCGCTGCGGCTGGTCGTACGAGTGAGCCCGGGTGCGCAATCGGGAGGGCCTCGGTCCGGCGCTATTCGAGTCACGGTGATGGTGGGGTGCCGGCGACCGGGCGGCAGCACTCGGGTCGAGCCTGCTCGCCTTTTGCCTGTGTGGGCTCTGTCGTCCGCCCATGGCCTCGTTGCGCGAGTGTGGGACGGCTGTCTTGCGTTTCTGTCCGGCGACGGTGCGCTGAACCGGCAGCTGGACCGGCGGTGATGGAGGACGCCGCTGCTGTTGCCGCGCGTGCCAATGGCGCGGGTCGGCGTCGCTCGATTCATCCTCGGTAGAGGACCCGCTCGGGTCGTCCTGGCTGCCGTCCTGGCTGTCGTCCGGGCTCTGGCTCTGCGTCGTCTGGCCCTGGTCGTCGTCGTCATCGCCGCTGCTCCTTGGATCCAAGCCGAGCGCCATCCTGACCGAGTCCCACCTGTCCTTCCAGTCGTGCCCGCGGACCTTGACGAGGCTGAGGAGGCACGACCAGAGGTTGGTGTCCCACTCCTCGTCCTCGTCACCGTCGTCATGACCGCCGTCTCTCCTTCCCGTACGCTGCTGTGCCCTAGCGTCGATCTCCGACGAGAGGACGACGTTGTATGCCTTCTTGAGCTGGGCGAAATCGGCGGCGTGCGGCGGGAGGAGCTCGATGACGTGGTCAAAGAAGCGCACCTCGTGATTCCGCAGCGAGGAAAAGGCTTGGGTGATGGAGAAGCGCGATGTGGCCGAGGTCGAAGTGGTGCGGGCAGAAGTGACGGAACGAGACGATGCGCCGCCGCCGGTACGGCTCGACGAGACCGAAGCCTGCAGCGGCTGCTGAGAGAGGGGCGACGGATAGGCCGGGCGGTAGGGCGACCGCCGGAGGAAGTGGTGCTGTAGCGCGGAGCCAGCGGTCGCAGCAGCAGCCGTATCGGACGACGGCCGAAAGAGATGCGGGCTGCCCCGGTGGCCCGACATGGTGGCGGTCGACGTCGGAAGCCGTGCTTGCTTGCTTGCTTGCTTGCTCACTGGGAACGTCCGCGTCGAGAGGCCGAGGCCGTGCCGTGCTCGGCTGGGGCGTGTGTGTCGGGTCGGGTGCCGTGGCCGCGATACGCTATTCGAGCGTTGGGGTGCTGTTGTTTATGATGTTGGGCATGGTGGAGGCTGTTTTGGCGTCACTGACGTGATGGTGCGACGACGATGAGGTTTGCCGGATGAGCCGGCGCGCACAAGACCAACACTCTCTTTCCCACGCTCCAGCGCAGAGCGGCCGGCGGGGCGGGGAGCCTTGCTCTGACGCGACACGCCACGCTCCACGCCACGCTCCACGTCCAGCCAGACACTTGAGACCTCCACCGAGCGAGAAGCGTGAAGCGCACCTAAATTTTTGGCTCGGGTCCCGGGCGGCCGCCGAGGTGTGTCTGGTGAGGGGCTTCATCCTTGCTGCACTCACCTGCACCGGCACGGAGGCCTCACACCTCACCTCTCGCTCGACGCCGACGTCGACCACCAGCCCACGCACCCGCTCCAAGGGACAGTCTCTCCCAACCACTCGCCACCATCGCCGCCGCGCCTCTGCCAGTCACCTTGCCCCCCCCCCCCGCTGCCAGCCTCATTGCCTCGCTCTCTGCTACCCTCAACCGGGCCCCGCGCTCCGATGTCATCGGATCCGGTCGCCGCCGCCATCGCTACGGTCGGTGTACCAGACGCACTAGCGGCCATCACCTCCAGCCCACTCGACCACGACCTCAGCCCATCGCCGCCGTCGCCGCAGCAGCAGCAGGAACAACATCCAGTCACGCAGGCATCATCAGCCAACGCAAGGGGCAAACAGAGGGAGACCGAAAGCGACCTTGATGCAGATGGCGGTGACGATGAAGATGACCTCGTAGTCTTTCGTTCCGGCTCGGCCCTCCCAAGAATAGCAAAGCTCGAGTCAGAGGGCCATAGCGACGACGACGGCTTGACAAAGGTCGGCCACGCCTTGGCGCGCGCCAGCGTCGAGAGCCTCTCGTTTGGCTACCGCGACCACCTCTTACCCTTGAGCCTCAGTACGCAGGACGCTGACGCCAGCTGGCAGGCGGGCGACTACGGAGACGTAGAGGGCGCCGTCAGCGCATCCAGCGACCGCAGCCGTGCACGCTCGAGGCAGGGGGCACATCGCCCGCGACGCTCGCTCGGCGGGTCGCGCGACAACGAGCGTAAGGTCACCCTCCTCGACGGCATCGCCCTCACCGTCGGCGTCCAGATCGGCAGCGGCATCTTTTCCTCGCCCGGCGTCGTGACGCTCAACGTCGGCTCCATCGGCGCCAGCCTCGTCGTCTGGCTCCTCAGCGGTGTCCTCGCCTGGACGGGCGCCAGCTCCTACGCCGAGCTCGGCGCCTCGATCCCGCTCAACGGCGGCCCCCAAGCCTACCTCAACTACTCGTTCGGCCCGGCCACCGCCTTCCTCTTCACCTGGTCCGCCCTCGTCGCGCTGAAGCCGGGCGCCGGGGCGATCGTCGCGACCATCTTTGGCGAGTACATCGCTCGTGTCCTCTACCACGTCACAACCAGCGATGCCGGACACCCGCACGAAAAGGGCCTCGACGATATCCCCGCCTGGAGCGTCAAGTTGATCGCCTGCTTGATTGCGCTCGTCGTCACGCTGCTCAACGCCTTCAGCAACAAGCTCGGGACGCGCACCCAGATCGCCACGACCCTCGTCAAGCTCGTCGCGCTCGCGGCCGTCCCCATCCTCGCCATCGTCCAGGTGGCGCGCGGTCGGGTGTCGACCGACTCGGCCTACGCCTTTGGCTCGCTCTCGCATCTCTTCCAGGGGTCCTCGACCAACCCGAGCGCCTACGCCCTGGCCCTCTACAGCGGCCTGTGGGCCTTTGACGGGTGGGATCAGAGCTGCTTTGTCGCGGGCGAGATGAAGCGCGTCGAGCGCGACCTTCCGCGCGTCATCCACCTCAGCCTCTCGATTGTCATCCTCATCTTTCTCTCGGCGGTGACGTCCTACTTTGTCGTCCTGCCGCCGGACCTTGTCAAGCGCACCAACACCGTCGCGCTCGACTTTGGCTCTGCGATCTCTGGCACCACGGGCGGCGTCGTCTTTGCCTTCTTCGTCGCCTTTAGCTGCTTCGGCGCGCTCAACGGCCAGGTCTACACGACGGCGCGGCTGATCCTCGCAGCGTCGCGCGAAGGCTACCTACCGGCGTTGTTTGGCGACCTCAACAGGCGGACAAAGACGCCGCTCAACGCGCTCATGCTCCAGCTGGTGCTGACCATCATGTACATCGTGCTCGGGAGCGGGTTTGCGAGCCTGGTCAACTTTTACGGCGTGTGCAGCTGGACCTTTTACCTCTGCACCGTGCTCGGGCTCCTGGTGCTGCGGATCAAGGAGCCCAACCTGCAACGACCCTACAAGGTGAGCGAGCGCGAGAGGGGCGGCTGCGGTAGGGATCCTGATGCATGGACTGCTCACTTACACTGGAACGACATCGCCTTCCTCTGATACCGTCGCAGGCCTGGCTACCTACACCGATCCTCTTTGCAGGTACGTCCCCCCCTTCCCCCCGCTTCCTAACGTTGACGCTCGTTCATCCATCTGACGAACCGCCTCTCTCCGCCTTGCGTCCCGATCGTACAGCCGTGGCGCTCTTTCTGCTTCTCATGCCCGTCGTCTCTGCCCCTCTGGAAGCTCTAGCGGCCTTTGGCTTCATCTTGGTCGGTGTACCAGTCTACTTCCTCTCCCAGGCCGAAGCTAGACGGCGGATCCCGGGATTCTCTTGCCTCCGCTCGCGGTCGACCGAGACTAGACCAGGTCCAACCCACGACGACGACGACGACGACGACGACGACGATGTCATGCCACTGAGAAAGGATCGCAAGGCTGAGGAAGAGGAGGAGGTCGAAATGTTACCTAGAGACAGTATCGGAGGTGCGAGGAGGGAAGAAGGTGAGAAGTAATTACACTACACTACGCCTCTTAGAATGAGGAGAGGATCACTTATCGAATCGAATCGGAACGCGTGATAGCAGCTGTGCGAAACGAGCTGCATGGATCTTGCACGGTGCGAGTTGAGCTTGGCTTTGTCCTCGAGAAGGATGAAGTCCGAGTTCTTGCATCCATCCCTGGCTCCTTACGAGCGTTGAGGTCTTGGCCTTAGCTTGGACGTCTTGCGTCCAGCTCAACCTCGGTCGGTGGGCCGCTTCGCCCTTACACGAAACAACGTTCAAGGGTGGTATTGGTCTTCGTCCATATCACGGCCGAGTGATGTGGGGCGGCTAGCCTGCGCATACCCCCCTTCCCCATATATCTCGCCGCTTAACCTTGGAATCCGCCTATCCTCTCTTCCTCCAACAACTCTCTCTCTCTCTCTCTCTCTCCTCTCGCGCGTCCCTCTACACCCTGACTTTCGAGCTTCCCACCCTTCCCTCCCCCTTCTCTCGTCTGCCCTCCGTTCCCTCCTGCACTTTGTTTCGACCTTGCTCTGCGCCAGTCTCTGACCGATTGCTCCGCTCGGCCCTCCCGGGCCCGTGCGCAAGGCGTCCCGTCTCGTGTCCGAGATCTTCAGCTCCGGTTTCCTCTTCCCTTCCTCCCTGTTTGCCTCTGGTTCGTTCTTGTCTCTCCCCTATCGACCGGTCGACCGGGAGCACAACTCGGCTGGTTCTCACCTGGACGAACTTTCATGTTGTCTTTGCTATCGATTCCTCGGGAGATACACAGGAAGACGCGAATCCACTTTGATACACTTCGACACTGCCGGCGCAGCTCGTCTCGCCCGAGCAAAACGCGGCTCACCCTCCACATCGTCTCGCGCGGGTAAGCACGCGGCTCACCTCCGAACTAGACGCATCGGCCAAACGCCGCGTCTCGCGCGGTTAATCAGGCGGGGCGCCTCCAAATCGAGATGCGTCGGCGGGAAAGCCTTGTCTCCCACGCGTCAATACGCGGGGTGCCTCCTCAACAGGTCGCGTCGAGTGCCGTATCAATGCGTCTCGCGCGAGTGAAATGCGTCTCACCTCTACAGCAGGTCGCGTCTACCGTGCGGGCGCAAAGCGTCTCGCGCGAGTAAACACGTTGCCCCGCCTCCATCGGGGCGCACCTATGCCAGGATCACTCGTCTCGCGCGAAAAATGGCACGATTCACCTCCATAAAGTCGCATCGAAAAAAAAAAAAAAAAAAAAAAAAAAAAAAAAAACATAGGTCTCTCGCGCGAGTAAGCTTTTATCCTACCTCCACATCAAGTCGCGTTGACCATGTCGGCGCAACGCGTCTCACGCGCGGATGCATGCGGCTCGCCCGATACCTTCAAAAAAAAAAATCACTTCTCGCCCGAAAGGTCGGTGAAACAACAGCTTTTCGCCCGATAGATATGGGACCTAAATCAATTCGGTAGCCGCATGAATTTCGTCCGGAAAGTCTGGGTACCGTACCACGTCGTCGACGCGATTTGATGTGGAAATAAGGACTCGCGCAAGTCGTGTCCGGACGGGGCGACCAGATGTGGAGAGGTCAAATCGCACGAGACGCATCCAGAGGACGGGAAACCGAAAATGAAGGGAATTACTCGCGCGAGACGCGGATGGTTGACGCGCCGAGATGAGGGTGTGTTTACTCGCGCGTCGAGCCCGCCATGCCGGCACATCTCGCGCGGAATAACACTGGGCTCACCTCCACATCCGGTCGCGTAAACCCATGCAGGCGCGTCTCGCGCGAGGAAAGACACGACCAGCCTCCACATCAAGTCCTGTCGGCGCAAGATCTCGCGCGGGTAAAGAAGGGCCCCACTTCCACATCCATCAAAAATAACTAGCGTCTCGCGCGGGTAAACACGCAGCCCACCTCCACATGAAAGCGCGTCAACTGGACCAACGCGTCTCGCGCGAGTGAAGATACACGGCCCACCTCCACATCAGTTCCCGTAAAATCGGGCCGACGCGTCTCACGCGAGTAAACAGACGGCCAGTCGCGTCAATCGACAAACGCGTCTCGCGCGAGTAATCATGCGGCCCACCCCATCACGTCGTGTCGCGTCGACCGTGCCGTCGCAACTTGTCTCGCACGAATAAACAAGAGGCATGCCTCCACACCAAGTCACGTCGAAATTGCAGGCGGCCTCGCCCGATAAGTTCAAAAGCCCGATACCTGCAAAAGCAATATCTTCTCCCTCGGCACATCGGTAAGTCATAGCTTCTCGCACGATAATTTTGGGAGCTTGATAAGTCCGAGAGCCGCATAATCCCAGCTGAATTAATGCGGAAGTCGGCGCCACGTTTAAATCTGAAGTTAATGAGTCGCGCGAGACGCGTCTGGACAACGCGTCTGAATGGCAAGTTGATGACTCCCGCGACACGCGTCTATACGATCCGATCAGATTTGGTAAGTGTTTACGGGGCGGAAAGCGCCGGCGGCCGACGCGACATAATGTGGAGGGGCCGCGTGTTTACCTGCGAGAAGGGGTCGACTCGCGCAGGACGCGGCCGGCCAACGCGATCTTTCCACTTTCAGTCGCGTCTTGTGAGGGACCACCTCTTGATTCCGTTGCGTCGATCGATCGCGACTCGCGCGAGTAATCTTTGCTTAGTCAATCGTGTCGCGCGAAAAACACCTACCCAACCGGTATGGTCGCGCGGGTAAACACCTCCCGATCAAGGCGCAACCTCTCATTTCGTCTCGCGCAAGTCATCATTTTCTCATCCAGGCGCATCAACCGAGCACGTCCCGCGCGAGTTATCACCTACAGATTTGATCGCACCGTCTAGACGAGTGTCGCTGAGCATTGATTTGCGCGAGACGCGTCTGGACGACGCGTCCGGACGGTAGTGATTACTCGCGCCCAAAAGAGGAGGGATTTAGTCGCGCGAGACGCAACTGGACAGGTTGACAGGATGAGGAGGTATTTACGCGCGCGACGAGCCCGCCAGGCAGGTCCGTCTCCCGCTAGTAAACACGCGGCCCTCTTCCTCATCGTGTCGCGTCGAAAATGACAACACGTCTCGCGCGAAACAAAATGCAGCCCATCTCCCCATAAGTCACGTAAAGCGGGCAGAAGCCAGCGCGTCTCGCGTGAAAAATCACGCGGCCCACCTCATCAAATCGCGGCAACCAAGCCGGCAGCAAATGTCTCGCGCGAGACAAAAGCGTGGCCCACCTCCACACTGAGTCGCGTGGGGCTTGCCATGCCCCAACTCAATGCGTCTGGCGGGAGTATGTAAATTCAAGCTCACCTCCACGATGTGCCGTCAACCGTGCCGGCAAAAAACGGCTCGCACGGGTGCACGCGCCACTCACCTCTACCAGTCGCGAAGATGGTAGCGGCACCCAGCATCTCGCGCGAGTTAACATTCGGACACTCCACACGGGTCGCACCGACCATGCCGGCGGAACGCATCACACACGGGTAAACACGCGGCTCACCTCCTCACCATGGCGCGTCACCCGTGCAGGCACGACGGGTTCCGCGCGAAAAAATAATTATTATTCGTGGCTCAACTCCAGACCAAGGCGCGTCGGGCGCGAGGACGCGTTGCGTCTCGCGCAAAAAGAAATTGGGCGCCCACCTCCCCAACGAGATGCGTTGATCACAACAGAAAATAACGCGTCTCACGCAAATTGGCTCGAAGCAGACGCGTCAAAACGACAAATCGGGTCTCGCGCGAGTGACTTTCAGGACCCCCACCTCCTCATCAGGTCGCTTCGTACGAATCGGATAAACACGACTCGCATGAGTCAACAAGATGTCAGGCCTGCCCATCGAAATTGGTGAGACGCCGACGAGACGCATCCCGCACGAATAAACAGGCGGCCTACCTCGACGTCTAAATTCGCCGAGTGCCGATGCAAAGCGTCCTGCCGGATTAAACATCCTGCCCATCTCGGAACCAAGCCGCGTCACTCGTACCGAAGCCAAGTGCGAGGAGACGCGTTGCCCGGCCTCCAAACCTTGTTGCATCGTCAGTGGCAGGCGGCCTCGCCCGGTGAGTCCGAAATCTAACTACCACCAAATGCAACGTCTATTCGCCCGATATAACAGAAATGTGCAGCTTCTCGCCCGATAACCTTGAAAGCTCAATGCAACCGGTAGTTGGAGGCTTTCGCCCGAAAGGGCCCGATGCCGAAACCTGTCGACGACGCGGTTTAATGTGAAGGTACGCGCGTGACAAAATCGCTTGGTACCTCCACATGCAGGCGCATCGAACCGACGCGTCTAGCCCGAGAGACAACGTGATTGCGCAACGGCCGAGTCACACGCGCTTAGGCACCTCCATGCAGATGCGACGAATCAAACGCGTCTCGCCCGAATCATTTGGCGACCACGCCTCTCCACATGCAGGAGCGCCGCCTCAACCTATCTTGCCCGATTTAGTTCGACATTAGAGACCCCAAATTTATTCGCCGCGATTATGCGTCTCGCTCTAGTAAACACGAACCCAAGCGCCCACCAGCTTGGCACGCACTCGTTCCTCGTCCGTCAGCTTCCAGCATACAGACGACAACGCCACCACCTAACTCTAACGTTGCCCTCCAAGTTATCGGATGTGGAGCGCCGCCAGCTGGACGCGATCGTTCAGGGCCGCTTTATGCCCGAGCACCTGTACAAGCTCGCGCCCCGGCGCGACAAAAGCAGGCCGGATGACCTCTGAGGCTGGCCGTCCTCCGGACCCGCAATCCCAGTTTTCTTTTTCCCGTCCCTCGTGCCGTCGATCGAGCACACCCTTGCTGGATGAGGAGGTCATTACTCGCGCGACGCAACGCATTTAGAAAAAATAAAATAAAAATTGTTTACTCGCGCGAAATGAGTCCTGACGTGACGGCTCGAGTTCGTTCGCAACCGTGCAACGAGAGGCAGCCGGCGTGCGCGGACGACCCGTCCATCTCCCATGCTCATTTTAGGCCTCCCTTCCCCGCCTCGCATCTTCCCTCTTCACCACATTTGTCTCTCCACCCTCGTTCGCCCTCGTTCCCCCCCCCCGTCTCGCTTTGGGCCTCGCAGCTGCACGCTCCCGCGCCTTCGCCCTCGCGTCATTTGGCCCACTGGCCCATTCGCGACGCGCACCTCTCGGTCCGGCAACCCAGGTCCGTCCCCCTGTTCGCCCCTTATCCTGTCCTTTCCCTCGTGTCCTTGATTCCGGAGCACATACCGGCTGCGGAGGTGGACGTGTTGACTCGCGCGAGACGCATCTTGACGAGGCGACTTGATATGGAGGTATTCACTCGCGCGAGACGCGTTGGATTGACGCGTCCTGGTGAGGACGTATTTACTCGCTCGACGCGTCTGGTTGTGAACCTGTTTACGCACGCGAGACGCGTCTGAATGGCGCGACGCGATGCGGAGGTGTTTAGTCGCGCGAGACGCGTACGGACGACGCACCGGGGATGTGGAGGTGTTTACGCGCACGATGCACTGGGAATGTGGAGGTTTTTATTGGCTCTGGCCCTGGAGGTGTGGAATGGAAATTCACTCTCATTTTTTCGCTACCTTTTTTTCTTCACACTCGAGAGTCGTCCGGAAGACTGCGGGATGAGGGGTTGTCTTGCCGCCTCCTCAACCGGCTCTCAACTTCTTTCGCTTACCTTCCATAACTGCTACTGGCAGGAGGAAGCTGAGGAACACACGTGCAACGGACACGACACGCCTCAATGCAGTGATACCATTGATCACGAACGGGAAACAACATGACCTGGCCGAGGCTTGGCTGGCGTCGGCGTTTGGCCCATGGACGCACACGGGATGGAGAGGTGTCTCCAGCTACATATTTCCTTGAGGTACGTGCGTGAGCAAGATTTCGGCGCTATCCTACCCAACGCACCGCAAGGCCTTTGTTCCTCTCTGCAGAAGCGCGATGCTCCAACGGGGGATCAGACTGCTTTGTCCCTCACTCATGACGACGACGAGGGAGGACTGCCAGACGAGCACCGTCCAACGTCGGCCGTAAGTGGATGCGAACAGCTTCCGTCGAGTAGGCCAGGCCGATGCGCCATCTGGAGATGTACGCTCGAAGGCTACGATAGCCTGCGACAGTACCCGATCGCAAAGCGCCCAAGCGACCGACGGAAGCAAGTAGTGTGTCTCGAGGTGTCGTCGAGCGCGAGCCTTCTTGCATGACGGCCTTGAGCTGCGATGGGGTTTGGGCACCTGCTCCGGGGATGTGGGGACGTTGGGACGTTGGCGGGGCTATTGATGCGATGCAGACAAAATTTTGTTGGCGCCGCTGCATTCAGGGACCGCTGGTCACCTTTGGCCCGCCGCTGCAACCAAAGGCCGCGCAAAACCGCCAGTGTCACCGCAGCGAGCAAGACAGCTGTCAAACGGACAGACACGCGTCGCAGCAGTCGTGAGTGCTTCCAGGTACCGTACATCCACGTGCTGGCGTCGTCCCCCTCCCTCCTCTCCTCCTCTCCTCCTCTCCTCCCCTCTCTCCTTCCGCCACCCCATGCAACAGCCTTCCCGCTCTTGCATCTCTGCATACCCATTCCCGGCGACCTCGGCGTCGCTACGCCGCCATCTCCTCCTAAGTTACTTACAGTACCTCACTCGCACCAGCTCCCATCTAGACCTTGCCAGCTCACCGCTCCTTGAGCCCGATCTTTCCTTCCCGTCCTTGCCGCTGCCTGCCGTCCCTAACGCTCATGCCTATGCTCCGCTTCCGTCGCTCGTTCCTGTCCAACCGTCCCCCTCTTCCCCTCGCCCTTTCTTTCCTCCTGTCAACTTCTTTTACCGAGAAAGGAACAACATGTCCTAACTACCTCGGCTCAAAAGCTCGCGCTTCCGTCGGGCGACGAGGATTCGCGGGCCCCGCTCACCGCATACACCTTTCGGCCCGACTCGAGCGCCCCTCGTCCCCTTGGCGTCCGTTGCTGGCTTGGACTGTACCCTCTCACCGACGGAATGGCGGAGATGGACAGACGCCCGAGGCCACAACAGACGTACGCGCACAGCAACCGCTCGGACTGCGCCAACCACGACGGCGACAAGGCAGCACGGCGCTCTGCTCCTCGTCTCCCCTGCTCCATCGCCCTGGCCCTTGAACTTGGCGTGATCGTCGTCCTGCCCTGTCTCACTACCTTTTCCTCCGTCTGTCTCAGTGGAGAGCGATGATCAGATCAACAGTGACGAGCACATGCAAACGAGCGGGACAGCGCGTCTTGGTCTCGAGGGAGATGCATCGCCGCGCTATCCTCTCTTTGCGCCGCCATACCGGGCCGTCACGGACAAGGATCAAGCGACAGGCTGTCGAGATGCCTATAAGAGTCGTCATCGAGACTGACGTCTGCCGTACTCTTGTTTCTGTTTCCACTTACCACCCGCTCCCTCAAGACTGCTTCCCCTCCCCCTCCCCCTCCCCCTCCCCTCATCCCCTCTCACCAGCCGCTCCTCCGTCCAAGGTCCTTCTTGGATGGCGCTTCGCTAGCTTGGACCAACCCTCTCTGTCTCCTTCCGCCAAACACATTCTTTCAGCATCTCACTCTCCTTTTCAACTCCACGCGAGCCGCTGTTGAATCAGTCCCTCTCTACCCGACGCAGCGACAGCAGCAGTAGCAAAGAGCCCTAACCAACGCGTCGTCAACATCCGTCGCGTCCACCCGTCGCCCACCATGAGGCTCACGGCCGCCTCGTTGAGCGCCCTCGTGGCCACGATCCTGCTCTTGTCCCTGCAGGCGCACGCCTACACGTTCCAGGACCACCTGGACTCGATCGTCGTTCGCTCCGTCGTCGAGCCAGTCGAGCCGGACTTTGCGCTTCCGCACGAGCTGCACGCGCGCGCCGCCGCGAAGCAATGCAAGAGCTACGGCGACTGCGGTCGCAACTCGTACTGCTCCACCACGAGCAAGACGTGCAAGCCCAAAAAGGCCAACGGATCCAGGTGTGCCGGCTGGCGCAGCTGCGTCTCGGGAAGCTGCGACGCCAAGTTGTCCACGTGCCAGTCGTGGAACCTTCACCGCGGATCTCGCTGCACCGCCTCGTCCATGTGCAAGATGGGCAACTGTCAGCGCAACGGCCAGTACTCCTACTGCACCGTGGAAAAAGTCCTTTGGAACGTACTGCTACAAGAACTCCAACTGCATCTCGGGTCTCTGCGACAAGGGGCGCATGCGATGCGCCATCCCGTACAATCCGGACGGACAGAACCCGCCGGAGCTCCAGCCTTCCATGCCGTGGAAGGGAGATGCCAACTCCCTCGCCTCCATCGAACCCGTCAGCTCGACCTACCTCTTCTACACCGACAGCGGAACGTTTGACTCTTCCGCCTCGCAGCTCTTCGCCGCGCTCAAGACCAACTTTAGCATGCCGGCCGTCGTGCTTACGTACTCGAAGCGAATCGGTGCTCCCACCTGCCAAGCCGATGGCAAGAGCAACACCACCCTCCTCCAGATCCCCTTTGCCGACTGGAACGCCTACGCGCGAGCAAAGAAGAGCTGGTCCGCCGTCAAGGGAAGCTTCCTCCTCGTCAGCCACACCGACGGATGCGGCAAGGCAGACATGCCCGACGAGCGCACCATCTGGCTCGTAGAACCCTCCAGCAACCGCTTCAAATGGGACGACTCCGAGATGGACGTAGGGGTCCGTGTCACCCAGGTCGCCACCGAGGAGGTCGCAGAGGAGATTCAGGTCGACTTTGGTACCACGCCCGGCAGCGGCACGGGCGTTCCGACGCCGGGCGTCCCCACGACGCCGGCCCCGTCAAGCCCTTACAACTGCGACAAGCCGGCGTCGGCAACCATCGATGGCTTCCCCGCCGCCGCGTGCGGACCGGACTTTGACGCGACGCTTGACGCCGCGCTGGGCTACTTTGACATGGACAACGGAGACGGTACGATCGACGAGCTCAAGGAGTTTGCGCCCGGTCTGCCGGACTATGCCGAGAGCGACTACGACGTCGATGGCGACGACTACGCGCCCGCCGGCCAGATCGGCCGTCGAGGAGCCGTCGCGGCGCGCGGTCACGCTGCCAGGATGATGCACCGTCGCCACCGCCGTTCCGTCGCCCTGCAGCGCCGCATCACGCTCAACCCGTTCAAGCTGATGAAGAAGGCCGCCATCGGTCTCGGCGGCGCCCTCGTCAGCGGCTACAAGGCCGGTGCCGGTCTCGCCCTCCAGGTGGTCTCCAAGACGCCGATCGGCCTGGTGGTCGACTACGTGCTCGACAAGAACCCGTTCAAGATCGACAAGACCCTCAGCCTCGAGATCGCCCCGCCCAAGAAGGGCTACAAGGCCAGCAAGAAGTGGGGAGAGCAGTACTCGATCTTCAACATCTCCAAGACGTCGGCGGACGAGAAGACCTCGGCATCCCTCGACCTCTTCTGCGTCGACTGCGGAGTCAAAGGTTCGGCCCACTTTGTCGGAACGGTCACGTTCAGCCTCGCCGACAAGGGCATCAAGAGCGGACAGATCACGCTCGACGGCGGCCTCCTGGCCAAGCTGCAGCTCGGTCTCGAGGCCGAGTTCAGCCACACCGAGACAAAGACCAAGAACCTCATCACCTACCCTCTCGGGGGTATCGCGATCCGCGACATTGTCCTGATCGGTCCGGCGCTCAGCCTCGATGCCAAGTTCAAGTTTGGCGTCAACGCCAAGGGCTCCCTGCTGATGGGCGGTCAGTTTGGCATAGAGAAGTTCGAGGTCAACGTCGACTTTCTCGACAAGTCCAAGTCGTACCAGAAGGGATTCGAGCCCAAGTTCACCTCCGTCTTCGAGGCCGAGGGTCAGATTGAGATGTCGACCGCCCTCGGATTCCCGCTGAGCGTCGCCTTTGGTATCAAGGTCAAGCCGATCGGCTTCGACAAGACGCTCGCCATCACCAGCGAGGCTTCCATCGGAGCCAAGGCCAACTTCAGCTACGACACCACCAAGGACACCAACGAGGACTGCAACGGCGGTATCGGCTGGGCCATTGTCGCGCAGGAGGAGGTCTCGTTCCGCGTCTTTGAGAACCCCGAGTACAGCCTGTTCAAGTGGCCCAAGGACGAGAAGCCGATCAAGGACGGCTGCGTCATCGTCAAGAAGCTCGACGGCAAGGGAGGCGATGCCGGCAGCGAGACCGATACGGGTACCGGCACCGGCACCGGCACTGGCACTGGCACAGGCACGGGCACGGGCACGGGCGGCGACGCTGGATCTGGCACCGGAAGTGGTGACGGCGACAACGACTCGGGCTCGGGCTCTGGCTCGGGCACTGAAACCGGCTCGGGCAGCAGCGACGGTGACGACGATTCCGGCTCTGGCACCGGAGCAGAATCGGGTACTGGCTCCGGCAGCGGAGACGGCAGCAATGACGGCAAGAGCGACGGCAAGAGCGACGGCAAGAGCGACGGCGAGAGCGGCTCGAGCACGCTCCCTACCAGCGTCGACTCGGACTCGGGCGCGGACAGCGGCAGTGCAAGTGGCGACTCCGACGACGCTCCGACCGGCCGCCGTCGTCGCTCGGTCCACCTCTCCGGCTCCAAGGGTCGCGTCGTTCTCCGTCGTCGTCAGACCACCACGACCACCTCGACGCCCACGGACGACTTCGCGACCGAGGGCGACTCCGATTCCGAGTGGACGAGCGAGGATGTCGACTTCACCGGAGACCAGCTTTCGGACGCTACCTACGCCGCTCTCGACAGTGAGGTGGACAAGGCGATCGCGGCGCTCGAGTCCGAGACGGCTGCCGAGGAGGGTGACGGTGTCCTCTACGTCCAGATCAAGGACCAGAGCGGCAAGTACGTGCTCGAGTCCGGCGAGGACGGTACGGTCAACGTGCAGGCTGCCAGCTCGGACGATGGCGGACTGATCTTTGCGTCGTACCAGAACATCGTCAGCTACAACGCGGACCAGTACCTGCTCTCGTACTTCCCCGAGCTCATGGACAAGTACGGTGTCTCGCGCTTCCGCCTCAGCCCGACGGACAAGATCATCAAGACGTCCGACCTCGTCTCGCTCGTGGCGCTCAACGTCGACGGAGACACAGAGACGGACGGTATCTACATGGCCCTCAACACGCAGGGCACCGGATTCTACCCGATCGTCTGCAACTTCAAGGGCAGCGCACCCTCCAAGATCTTCCTCGGCAAGGACGTCGATGCGTCGATCAAGATACTCACCAGCGGAAAGGTCACCAACACCGTCACTGGCGGTGAGGTGAGCGAGTGCCAGTACCTCGCCCTCGTCTCGTCCGGTTACGCCGGTCTCTAGGCCTGTCGCTCTCGGCCCCCTCTCTCTCTCCGCTCGCTCTGTGTTGTTTCTTTTTGTTTCCTTTCCTTGGCCGGTCTCTTTTCCCCGTTCCGTCTCTCGTCACCGATCCCCAACGCCCTCTCCTCTCTTTTCGTCTTCGTATGAGCGTAGGATGTAGATCGAGAGGCGACCTAGAGTGCACCTCTCGCCTATTCGTTCCATCTGCTCTCTCTCCTTTTCCTATCCCTCTTTATTGACCCCACCATTCTAGACGTCTCCCCTCGCCGTTTCGCTGTGGTTTCTTTTCTCGCTCGTGAGGAATTCCACTCCGGTCGTCTGGTCACACTGTCCATCGAGCGTTTGCACAGCCACCTGCAAGTGTGTCACTGACGCCGTCTGTCTCGCCCGGCCATCCCTTGCTTCTCGACACGAGCAAAGGCAAGGACAGAGGGAGAGCTGCCGTGCCGGAAGAACGATATCCTGACGTGCACCCAATGCCTGGGCCACAGACGATGAATGGTTCGTGCGACGGAGAAGGAGAAGGAGAAGAGGGCGCCTCCAGAACAGGGCCCGGTCTAACTAGCCGTGCACTGTGACATGCGGCTGAGAGCGAAGGGGCGTCGTCATAAAGTCACGCGCGCCACGGTCGATCCGTAGCACAGCAAAAGGTGAGTGCCCTCTGCCTCTTCTTCTCCTCCTCCTCCTCCTCCTTCTTCTCCACCACCACGCCCTCTCGCTGCGTCTCGCCAATTCGCTTCTCACGAGCGCCGGTCTTGAACCGCCGTACCCGCCGTACCTCTTCAGCCATGATGCACTCCAAAGCCAGGCGAGCAGGCGGCCACGCCACCGTCCGAGTCGCCACGCAGACGTGCCCACGCATCCCACCACGTCCCTGCCTTGCCTCTGGAATGGTCCGGTCTGCCCCTCGATCACCACCACGTCTGCCCCCAAAATCAGTCCGTCCATCAAGACTCAAGACAAGCACGCGTCCTTCTACAGCATCGACTTCGTGCTCTTCGTCCAGCATCGACGTCGCCATCCACGGGTCCAAGCACATCCGCCTCATGTCCGACTCTCTGGCACAGGCTCGTCCCGTTCTACGGCATGGCGAACGAGTTGTGCTCGACTACACCCTCATCGGAAAGGTCCATCTGCTCGTCACTCAGGCCCATCGCAAGATGAAGGAGCTCCAGCCCCAGAGCCCGCTCATCCGCTGGCCCGACACGTCGCGCAACGTCTTGTCACGTCGATGCGCGACGACCACCTTCCAACGCCCAGCACGAACCGTGGTCGCGCGCACCGTCGTCTCAACCCCTCGACAATGGCCTCGAGCTGCACGCCATCCACAGAGACGGCATCGACGGTCTAGAACGCTACATCGCGCGCGCGAGGACAGAAGCGCGACTACTCGTTGGATCCCGACGTCGGCGCGTCGCGCTACCTCCCAGCCTCTAGCCTCGTCAACTCGATCCAGCGACGCAAGCTCGAGCGTCCCTCCCCCTTCCTCCCGACCATCGCGCAGCAGTGTCACCCGTTCCTCTGATCCTGCTCTGCTGTCAACTTTCGCTCCTCCTCACCGTCATGCTCGTCTTGCTGCGTGTCCCTCACCTCCCTACGACGACGTGCCCGCATTCCGCCCGCTTCCCCTTCCTTCCGAGCTACGAGCCTCGCTTCGTTCACGCCGTCGCGCCGCATGCCAGTAAGAGAGAGACGGCAGACTGAGCGACACGGCAGCGTGAGGCATGGAAGTGGTGTGTATTACGCGACGTTTGGCGTCGTCTCGCCCTGCGCTGCTCTGGTATACAAGAAGTGCTCAAACACCTCCGATTCTTCGCTCGACTTCAATCTCTATACAGTGTACGGCGGTCCGGCACATACCGGGCGCCACTCGGTCCGCTCGGACCTGTGTCCTCGCTGGCTCACCCTGCACCGCCGACGACCTGCTTCCCGCCGTTCCACGCCTCCACCAACCACTCTGGAATCCAGCCATGGCTCAACAACGCAATGCCCACCTCGAACGCAATGAGCGCAATGATGACCAACTCCATCCTATGCGTGGTACTCTCCGTCTTGAGCGCCCTCACCACGCCCAGCAGGTTCTCGCAGATGTCCAACTTCTCATTCAACGTCTCGAACCTCGAACTGATGTCGAGGTCCGTGCAGATGGATCGGAAGTGCTCCTCCATCCGTGCATTGTCCCAGTACACCTCCGGTTCGTCGTAGAAGTTGTCCCGGTCCAGGTTCGCTTTCTGCCGAAGGCGGAGTAACGTGCCCATCTGTCGGATCACCTGGGCGCGCGTCAGGGGGACTCGACCCGTCGTCTCGAGCTGCAACGGAATCGTAGAGACCGAAGAGAGGAAGTTGGAAAGCGCCGTCTCTTGCACCGACAGACGCGCAGACGTCGCGAGACCCTGCGAAAAAGCCAGCATCGCAAGGAGAGACGTCCACTCGTCCTCGCTCGTCGTCGTCGTGCTCGAGCTCGTCGTCGTGGTCGTAGTAGTAGTGGTCGCGTCGATGGACGATTCGGAGGCGACGCCGTCCTCGAGGGGCGACTTGCCGAGCACGATGAGACCGTCGCGGATGCGCGTCACCTCGGTGGGATCGTGGAGGCACTCCATGGCCTCGTCGCCCATCTCGGTGTAGGGCGCTCGCTCGACGACGTGCTTGAGGTCGCGACCCTGTATCACCTGGCGCATGAAACGCCGAGAGTGCGAGAGCGAAAGTCCCCACGTGATGTAGCTCCCCGAACGGAAGATGAAGACATGCCCCGTAGGCGGCGGTGGCGGTGGCGGCGTGGCGTCCGAGGACGACGGGGAGGAGAAGGAGGGAAAGGGCGACGAGGGGAAGGACGACGACGACGACAAAGAATGGGAAGGCCAAGAGGGGATGTAGATGACCTCCTTGTCCTCGAGCCACTTCCAGCCCGCCGGGAGACGGCCAGAGCTGATGAGCGCGTTGAAGTCGTACTGGTAGGCGGTGGCCCATGCAAAGACCTCGGAGATGTGCTTGCGCGCCGTCGCGGCGGACGTGGCGTCGGGGCGGCGGGCAGCGGCCGCCTCTCGGTGGTGGAGCAGCGTGTCGGCGTGGCTGCCGAGGCGCGTAGGGTCAGCGTGTGCCTCCTCCCTGGCGGCCCTCGCCTTGGCGGCGGAGGCGGAGGCGGAGGCGGGCTTGGACTTGGCCTTGGAGGTAGACGCGGCGGCCTGCGACTTGAGCGCGCTGAGCAGGTGCGGCGGCAGGTTCAACGTGAGCGACCCGCCGCCCGAGCCGGACTTGGAGGGGACGTAGGAGATCTGAACGGGCTTGGTGATGGGCTTGGAAGCAGCCGAGGCGGAAGGCGCGCTAGCCGTGGACGAGGACGGCGAAGATGGCGGTTTGTCGTCGGATGGCGGGGAAGAGGAGGAGGAGGAGTGGGAGGAGGAGGACGAGTTGAGCCTGGACGTCGATGCGGTGGCGAGTCGAGGGAGCGAGGCGGCCAGGCGGAGGGTCGAGACGATCGCCTGCTGGGCGAGGAGGGTGCGCCGGGCTGATGCGCCGACGGAGGAGAGCATGGCGGGGGTGCTGGGGCAGACGCGCGGTGGCTGGTGTGGTGGCGACGGGCGACGGGCGAGATGGAAGGCGGTGGGGGGGTGGGGGGCGCAAGATGGAAGGGCAAAGGTAGAGGCGAGCGACAGGGGCAAGACACGAACGAGAGAGTTACATAGGCTGACGTCGGCGCCACACCCTCCAACAAAGTGGAGAAACGAGAAGAAGAAGAAAAAAAAAGCGCGCGCCTTTGCTCGGGAAACGGGCAAAGAGCGCCACACCGTCACAGTGACGAGCGGCAGGGTGCAGCGCGCCGCCCAGCACAGCGGTGCGCACTGCCACGAGCTCACAACTCGCCCGCCCGCGGCCCGCGGCCCGTGCTCGACGCTCAGTCGCTCCCCTTTTTCTCTCCTCGAGCGTCATCCTCCGTCCTACCCTCCGCCTGCCGCCATCATTACCACCACCTTTACCAACACCGCCGCTCCACGCCTTCCCCCACAACCGGCATGCCCCCTCCTCACGGCGGCGGCCCTGCTCCCGGTACCCCGCTCAAGGCAACCGCCACCCTCCAGCAGCCCCTCGTCTCCCTCGACTCGGCCTCGCTCGACGCCACACCAGATACCAAGCACGCCCCCATGGCCGACCACAATAACGACGCTTCTGCCGCCGCGCCATCCGCCGCCGCCTACGCCTCCGACTCTCGTCCCGCGATCCACTCGGCCGCACAGCGCGGCGACTATGCCACCATCGTCCACCTCGTCTCCACAGCCGCCGCCGGCGTAAACGACCGCGACCACGACGCCATCACCCCCTTGCACTGGGCCTCTATCAACGCGCAGCTCTCCGTATGCCGCTACCTCCTCGACCAGGGCGCGCACGTCGATGCCCTCGGCGGCGACCTCGTCGCTAGCCCGCTCCAGTGGGCCGCGCGCAACGGCCACACCTACGTCATCCAGCTCCTCCTCGAGCGCGGCGCAGACCCCACCATCACCGACTCCCAGGGCTTCAACGCCCTCCACCTCGTCGTCCACTCGAGCGCCGTCATGCCCCTCGTCTACATCCTCCAGCACCCCGCCCTCGCCAGCCGCGAAGGTGTCAACTCCTTCGACTCCCACGGACACACCGCCCTCATGTGGGCCGCCTACCAGGGCGACGCCATCTCCCTCGACATCCTCCTCAAGCACGGCGCAGGCGTCCACCAGCGCGACGCCTCCGGCCTCACCGCCATGCACTGGGCCGTCGTCAAGGGCAACCGCCTCTGCATCCGCCTCCTCGCACAGGCCAACTCCGACCTCTGGGCAAAGGAGGCCTCCGGCAAGACCCCCCGCGACATGGCCGCCGAGCTCAAGTCCATCGGCGCCTACCGCAACGCCCTCGCCGACGTCGGCCTCGACCAGGACGGCCGCCCGAACACGCGCCCCTTTGGTGCCTCCACCGACCGCACCGCCCGCCTCGCCGTCATGGCCGTCACCTTGACCGCGCTCGGCCTCGTCTTTGCCACCCTCGCCACGCTCCCCTGGTACACCGCCCTCCCGCTCGCCACGGCCGAGTTCTTTGGCATGCACCACGTCGTCACCCGCGTCCTCCTCGACCCTAACGAGCACGACTTCCTCCAGCGCTCAAACTACTTTCTCGCCATCATCTCGGCCTCGATTGCCTGGGTCGGCTGGGAGTGGGCCACCAAGCTCGCCTCCAACGTCCCCGGCCACGCCACCGCCAACCTCTTTTTCGCGCTCGCGCTCCTCCTCACCGTCTGGAACCTCTTCCGCGCGTCAACCCTCGAGCCGGGCTACGCGCCGCTCCCAGCGAGCCCAGGCGAACGGCGCGACGCCGTTTACGAGCTCGCTGCGCAGGGCCGTCTCAACGGCCAGACGTTTTGCGTCGCCTGCATGACGCGCAAGCCGCTGCGCAGCAAGCACTGCAAGCTCTGCCGCCGCTGCGTCGCGCGCCACGACCACCACTGCCCGTGGGTGGCCAACTGCGTCGGCGTCGACAACCACCGCCAGTTTATCGTCTTTGTTGCCGCCCTCGTCGCCGGGATCCTGTTCTTTGGCTATCTGAGCACCTGCTGTGAGTCGATGGCGTTGGGCCTCACGAGCGCACATGGCGTCGCACGCTGAATCTCGACGTCTCTCCTGTCCCTCCTCGCCCGTCTCCATGCGCACACCTGCCCCTCTCCTCACCCGTCCCCGTCCGCACAGACTACGCCATCCACGCACCGCCGTACGATCCTCTTCCGGATCCGACGTCGGACCAGGCGACGTGCCACCTGTCCTCGTCGCTCCTCTGCTCGGCCGTAGCGCTGGACCCGTTCCTGCTGAGCGTTACCGCGTGGGCGCTGCTCCAGCTCTCGTGGACGCTCGTCCTGCTGTTTGCGCAGGTGTGGCAGATCTGCCGGCAGATGACGACGTTTGAGGTGTCGAACCTGGGACGGTACGGCTTCATGGGCGGCAAGGGCGGACAGAGCTACACGGGGCAGCAGGGCATGATGGCGCTCCACCTCTCTCGGAGCAGCGGCCACCAGACGGCCGAGGCGGCCCTGGGCGCGCTACACGACCCCGACGGTGCGGATGGCGCGGGTGCGGCGAGGACAAAGACGGGAGCGGGCGGCGGCGGCGGCGCTGCTGCAGGCGGGATCAAGGGCGGGCTGGAGAAGGGCGGCAACCTGCTGCTCTCCATCGTAGGCCTCGACCTGTATACACGCGGCAAGGCGGGTAAAGGACTGAAAAAGGCCAGCCGGGCGGGCAACCCGTTCGACGTCGGGACGCTGGGCAACTGCATGGACTTTTGGACAAAGGGAGCCGAGCTTGGCGTGCGCTACGAGAGGATCTACGACGTTCCGCCCGCAGGGTTCCGACGCGGCGGGATGGCGGCGGGAGGAGGAGGAAGAGGAGGAGGAGGAGGAGGAAGAGGAGGTGGTGGTGGTGGTGGTGGTGGCGGCGGCGGTGTGGACGATCTGGAAGCGGGTGGTGCGACGACGAGAGACGGCGGCGAGACGAGACGTAGATGGAACATGTGGGCCAACCTACGCGGCGCCACGGCAGAGAGGGGAGCGTACACCCTGCTCTCCTCTCGAACGACGGGCGACTACTAACCGTGCCGCCGCTAGAATAGAGAATCCGGACAGTGACTTGACCCTTCCTAAACCCGCGCCAACTTACGTCGTCTCTCGTCGCGTCAGAGCACGACGGGTACGTCCGTAACCGCTACGACGCGCACGCACGTGTGTTCTAAAGCGGGCCGGTCGGGGGATACTCGAAACGGAATGGTTCGATCGAGGCAGGTCAACGTAGGTAGGGGTCAAAAATTCCGTCGACAAAGTTTGGGCAAGCTAACCAACAGAGCTAACCGAGGGGATTACTTGTTTCAGGCCCGCTCCTGCTCCAACCGCTCAACCAAATGGCAATCCAATGGATGTCCCATGACCCTGAACTTACCCTCTACAACCTCCATGCAACAGACATGGTGATATCTGAAATGTAAATAATTTTTTTTCCTCCTCAGGATCCCAGTGCCAACTTTGACAGTCTATATCTCCGATGCAACGAAATAGGGTTTCGCCAAAATCTCCCAAAGGCCCCCTTTTGGTCCCATCTACCCACCCATGCATTCAAAGAGGCCGCTTTTCAGGTTTTCTGGAGGGGACCCTTGTGACCCTAACCCTACCTCAGATGGCTAGCTGGGCCTAACTTTTTCTCCAGATATGAAGTGCTAACTAGATTTTGGGCCAGCATCCTATTATCCCCAAGCATTAGTCAGCCTATGGGTTAGGGTTAGGGTTAGGGTTAGGGTTAGGGTTAGGGTTAGGGTTAGGGTTAGGGTTAGGGTTAGGGTTAGGGTTAGGGTTAGGGTTAGGGTTAGGGTTAGGGTTAGGGTTAGGGTTAGGGTTAGGGTTAGGGTTAGGGTTAGGGTTAGGGTTAGGGTTTAGGGTTAGGGTTAGGGTTAGGGTTAGGGTTAGGGTTAGGGTT